>CM056194.1:120553867-121869701 GCA_029692085.1 Gymnothorax javanicus | reverse complement strand
CACAGCGTCTCAAACAGATTCAAGTCAGGACTTTGACTAGGCCACCCCAAACCTTCAGTTTGTTTCATTCGAGCCATTCAGAGATGCATGCACTTGATTGTGCACTTCTGTTCACTGTCCCGCTGCATAACCCAACTGCGCTTGAGCTTGAGGTCACAAACTGATGGCCGGACGTTCTCCTTCAGGATTTTCTGGTTGAGAGCAGAATTCATGGTTCCATCGATTTTAGCAAGTCACCATAGTCCTGAAGCAGCAGAGCAGGCCCAGACCATCACACTACCACCAGCGTGTTTGACTGTTGCCTTGATGTTTTTATTATGAAATGCTGTGTAAGCTTTCCACAACACAAATTATTATTTCAAAAGTCTTGGGGGTCATCAAGACGTTTTTTGGCAAATGTGTGACAAGCATTTGTGTTCATTTTGGCCAGCAGTGGTTTTGACCTTGCTGGTCCCCCGGTGGGTCATTAGATGTTCATGTTAGGGAAAAGGTGTTTGATTGAGAGTAGGTAGCAGGCTGTTCCTGACTGTCAATCCCTTACTGTGCTGATGCTGCCCACCAGGCCTGTGAAGGCGAAACCTCCTCCTACCTCTGTCAGGAAACTGTCACCAAGGAGTCTGGTCACATTCTGAACCACAATGTCAATACCTCAGGGCCTCAATTCTGCTATCAGAGCTCTTCTTCGATGGGGTGTGTTGCCATCATTGGTCAGAAGAGTTCTGATGTTCCATGTTCTCAGTAAGCGTGTAAGGAGATATATTATACCATGTTAAAGGGTGGAGACCTGCGCTATGAGCTTTAAAATGCAAGTGGCAGTGTGCAATTTGCTCCACTGTAATGCCATCATACACATCTCCTCTACCATTACTGTCATACTGTCTCCTACAAAATCACTTCATCATGCTCACCTCCTCAACCATCACTCTGTTATACTGTACATACTTCAACTACTATCACTCCATCTTAAACTTCTGCTCTCACTCTATCATACTGCGTCCTCCAAAATCACTCCATCATGATGCACTCCACTTCTGCTATCACTCTGTTATACACACCTCCTCTACCATCACTCAGTCGTTCACACTTCCTCGACCATCACTCTATCATACTACCTCCTCCACCATCATTCTGTTATACACACCTCCTCTACCATTACCATGTCATACCGACAAGCCTTGTTTGCCCCTTCTAGCATGTTTTGTCTTGTCACCTTCACTACATAAACAAAAGTATGTTGACACCTACTCACTTGACATCTTATTCCTAAATTATGGGTATTATTACGAAGCTGGTCCCCTCCTTGCTGCCATAACAGCCACCTCTCTTTCTTGGGCATTGCCTCCCTGAAACAGGGAAGAGTCTTCTCCAAGCTGTTTAAAGCACGGAATCATCCAGAAGGCCACCGCATGTTATAATGTCATGATGTTCCCTCAGCTCAAACCATGAAAACAGCGCCAGACCAAGAAGTGTCGGCAGAATTTTGGCCAGATATTTCTGAATTACAAATGAAGTTGAAGGAAATATTAGTCTCCAAATGTTCTCGTGAAAGAATTGCTCTGAAAGCTTTTCAGCTTTAACTGTGTCCAGTGTGGTAAATGGGCCCAGCGTGCTCGCATGTATTAGCCTGCGCTAGCGTCGCTGCGTTTGCATGTATGACGACTTTGTGCTCTGTAGATCAGCGTGTAGTAATTTGGCACCATGTAGCTGGCTCATTGGCACAGTGGAAATCCTCACCTCTAATGGAAGCGCAGTGTTTACCCTGCTCTCAGTAACCCGGCTCCCTGCGCTCACACTTTCATCTCTAAAAAGCCCTGCTCACCGCAGTCACTCCATCCCACGCACTCATCCCTCCCCTCCCCCAACACTATCACTCCATCCTCCCCCGGCATGTGAGCACACATCTCGCCTACTTCAGCAGTGTGTGGAAATCCAGTGCATCAGCCTGTACTCTGGCTGCACAAGCGTCAGCAGTAACCCTGTGAGCCAAGCCTGATGGAGGGGGCTTAGTGCTGTAGAGTGAACTCCATGGGTGGTGCAGTATGTGAGAGTGTGTGTGCATGTACAGTCAGGTCCAAAAGTATTTGGATAATGACACAATTTCTATCATTTTGACTGGCGTAGAAAATCACAACTGATTTGATATGAATGGATCAAGATGAGCTTGAAGGGAAGGATTTCACCTTTAAATTAAGGGTATTGTTAAAAATGTACTGTATAGGATTTGGAACCATTTTTATGCAAGCTCCCTCAACCCATTTTTGGGGGCTCAAAAGTAATTGAACAAACTAACAATCATAGATTTGAACTCTCACTTTTAATTCTTGGTCACAAATCATTTGCAGTCAATGACTGTCTGAAGTCTGGAACCCACGGACATCACCGGACCCTGGGGTTCTTCTCGGTGATCCTCTGTCCAGCCATTACTGCAGCTCTCTTCAGTTCCTGCCTGTTGTTGGGGTTTTTGCCATCAGTTGTGCCGTCAGTGACTGAAAAGCATGCTGTACAGGATTCAGGACAGGTCACATTGTCGCTGGCATTAGTTCCACCTCTTTGCCTTAAAAAAGGTCGTAGGTTGCCTTATATGCTACAGATCATTGTCCATCTGCGTTGTGAAGTGCTGTCCGAGAGTTTTGAAACATTTGGCTGAAATTGAGCAGATACTGCAGCCCGAGTGAATCCAAGATTCATGCTGCTTTTGTCAACAGTCACATTATCAATAAATACAAGAGTATTAGTCCATCTACACATGAGCTCATTTCACAGATGAGATGGTATGCTTCAGATTATTAGCAGTTCTTTCCCTTCTCCGTACTCTTCCCATCATCCTGATGCGAATTAATCTTTGTCTTTTCAGTTCGTAGGATGTTGTACCAGAACTATTCCAGCTTTCAGAGAAATATTTTGGCAAACTTGCTGTTTTAGAGGCTCGCCAGTTTTTATCTCATAGTGAACCCTCTGTATTCACTCTGGTGAAGTGTTTTCTTGATTGTTGATATTGATCACTTCCTGGAGAGTGTTCTTGATCTGGCCAACGATTGTGACGGGGTTTTTCTTCAGCAGGGAAAGAATACTATCATCCTACACTGTTGTTCTACCATCATCTATCAATCATCAATCATCTATTGTCTTCCAGCCCTTTTCCTGCTCTTTTGCTTCCTAGTTAAATCTTTTTATTTAAGAACGAGCGGAATAATAAACTTTAAAAACCATTATTCTTAGGAAGAAAAGTAAAACCAAAATTCAGAAATGAAATTTAACTCAGTGAATACAGATAACAACAGTAATTATGAAAAGGCAAGCTTAAATGAGTTCATTTAAAGAGTGCGTGTGTGTGCGCGTACTTGCCTGTGTGTGCATGGGTGTGTGTGGTATGTGTGTTTGTTTGTGTGTATGTGCGCTTGCGTGTGTGGTACGTGTGTTTGTGTGTGTGTATGTATGTGTTGACCAGTCCCCTCTGACTCTGCTCAGGAGCTGATGCAGTGCAGGTTGTCGTGGTGATAGCTGGAAGCAAGGTTACCATGACACCGTTTGCCCCTCTTCCTGGCACGCAGGCTTCAGTAACGCGCTGTCGGGAGCCTCAGAGCCTCAGACGTGTGATTGAGGCGGTGTGCGTTCAGTAACGCGCTGCTGGGCGCCTCAAAGCTGGAGATGTGTGATTGATTCATGGTGCATAAAGGGTTCAGTCTGGGAGACGGCAGCTTTGATGGCCGTGTCTTTCCTGTTGGAGAAACTACAGCTACAGCATTTTGATCTTTTTTTCTCATTTATTCACTGTCAACGCAAGAGCTGTGAGCGTGCGTGTGTATGTGTATGTGTGTGTGCGTGTGCGTGTGTGTGTGTGTGTATGTGTGTGTGTGCGTGTGCATGCGCGCGCGTGTGTGTGTGCATGCTTGTGTATGTGTGTGTGCGTGTGTGTGTGTGTTTGTGCGTGTGTGTGTGTTTGTGCAAGTGTGCGTTTGTTTGTGTGTGTGTGTGTGTGTGTGTGTATGAACCTT
The DNA here is from genome assembly GCA_029692085.1 of Gymnothorax javanicus. Lineage (NCBI taxonomy): Eukaryota > Metazoa > Chordata > Actinopteri > Anguilliformes > Muraenidae > Gymnothorax > Gymnothorax javanicus. Next base: position 121,865,706 of record CM056194.1, on the reverse strand, counting down.
TGGGATTCAGTCTGTTCATATGTGCATGCAGGGCACTGTAGATGTATTGTGTTTTTTGGGAGTTTTTAGCTCTTGCCTAGTGCTGTGTCATGTGACAGAATACTTTGCAGACTTTACTCTGGGTCTGTGCATTTGTGTGTGTGTGTGTGTGTATGTGTGTATGTTAATATATGCAAGTTAAAAATGGGGCAGTGTTATTTCATTTCAGCTTTTCCTTAAAACCTGGATCCTCTAATATTTAAAAGCAAGTATTGCTTAATTTAGAGCAAGTTTTATGTAATCATCTTTACTGGTGCTGTTATTTTTCAATATAGAAGCTGCTCCTCATTTTTACCCAGGATGCATTGTGATAAAGCTTGTCCAGTACAGACTCCTACGGAGGGTGCGGATATGAAGTGAGACAACACAGATAGAAGAGTTTTGTTGTCTCCCATTTTCCTTAAAGATGATTACATATATTTATAATTCATGCAAATGCGAAGGAAACTGCATCACCAAAGTTGAAAATTCTGAACAGACAAATAATCTATTCTTCCTCATACCTTCCATGTTTCAATTCCCATTAATGGTAGATACACTCATTGAACAGCCTTGAAATGTAAGTTTAAGGATATTTGCAAACTAGATTTCACTGATTTCCTTGGCAGAGACTGCTTCTCATATTGTTGCCATGGAAATACTCTGTGTGTGACCCAGTGGTTTTCTTGGTTTCAGAGGAAGTCCTACTGGCTGAAGAGGACAAGATCGCAGAGGATAAATCCCCACTGGACGGTGCGTTTTACAGGAGAAAACAAAAGGGTCAGAGCCCAGAAATATTCGGATGAAGTAGGGTTCAGATCCTGAAGTCACTCAGGTGAAACAGGGCTAGAGCCCAAAATCACTCAGGTGAAACAGGGTTAGAGCTCAAAGTCACTCAGGTGAAACAGGGTTAAAGCCCAAAATCACTCAGGTGAAACACGGTTAGAGCTCAGTGTCACTCAGGTGAAACAGGGTTAGAGCTCAGTGTCACTCAGGTGAAACAGGGTTAGAGCTCAGTGTCACTCAGGTGAAACAAGGTTAGAGCACAAAGTCACTCAGGTGAAACAGGGTTAGAGCCCAAAATCACTCAGGTGAAACAGGATTAGAGCTCAGTGCCACTCAGGTGAAACAGGGTTAAACAGGGTTAGATCTCAGTGTCACTCAGGTGAAACAGGGTTAGAGCTCAGAGTCACTCAGGTGAAACAGGGTTAGAGCTAAGTGCCACTCAGGTGAAACAGGGTTAAACAGGGTTAGAGCTCAATGTCACTCAGGTGAAACAGGGTTAAAGCTCAAAGCCACTCAGGTGAAACAAAGTTAGAGCTCAAAGCCACTCAGGTGAAACAGGGTTAGAGCTCAAAGTCACTCAGGTGAAACAGGGTTAGAGCTCAAAGCCACTCAGGTGAAACAAGGTTAGAGCTCAAAGCCACTCAGGTGAAACAGGGTTAGAGCTCAAAGTCACTCAGGTGAAACAAGGTTAGAGCTCAAAGCCACTCAGGTGAAACAGGGTTAGAGCTCAGTGCCACTCAGGTGATACAGGGTTAAACAGGGTTAGAGCTCAAAGTCACTCAGGTGAAACAGGGTTAGAGCTCAAAGCCACTCAGGTGAAACAGGGTTAGAGCCCAAAATCACTCAGGTGAAACAGGGTTAGAGCTCAAAGTCACTCAGGTGAAACAGGGTTAGAGCTCAAAGCCACTCAGGTGAAACAGGGTTAGAGCTCAAAGTCACTCAGGTGAAACAGGGTTAGAGCTCAGTGTCACTCAGGTGAAACAGGGCTAGAGCCCAAAATCACTCAGGTGAAACAGGGTTAGAGCTCAATGTCACTCAGGTGAAACAGGGTTAGAGCTCAAAGTCACTCAGGTGAAACAGGGTTAGAGCTCAGTGTCACTCAGGTGAAACAGGGTTAGAGCTCAGTGCCACTCAGGTGATACAGGGTTAAACAGGGTTAGAGCTCAATGTCACTCAGGTGAAACAGGGTTAGAGCTCAAAGCCACTCAGGTGAAACAAGGTTTGAGCTCAAAGCCACTCAGGTGAAACAGGGTTAGAGCCCAAAATCACTCAGGTGAAACAGGGTTAGAGCTCAATGTCACTCAGGTGAAACAGGGTTAGAGCTCAAAGCCACTCAGGTGAAACAGGGTTATAGCTCAAAGTCACTCAGGTGAAACAGGGTTAGAGCTCAGTGTCACTCAGGTGAAACAGGGTTAGAGCTCAGAGTCACTCAGGTGAAACAGGGTTAGAGCTCAGTGTCACTCAGGTGAAACAGGGTTAGAGCTCAGAGTCACTCAAGTGAAACAGGCTTAGAGCTCAGAGTAACTCAGGTGAAACAGGGTAAGAGCTCAATGTCACTCAGGTGAAGTAGGGTTAGAGCCCAAAATCACTCAGGTGAAAATGGGTTAGAGCTCAAAGTCACTCAGGTGAAACAGGGTTAGAGCTCAAAGCCACTCTGGTGAAACAGGGTTAGAGCTCAAAGCCACACATGTGAAACAGGGTTAGAGCTCAAAATCACTCAGGTGAAACAGGGTTAGAGCTCAATGTCACTCAGGTGAAACATGGTTAGAGCTCAAAATGTCACCAGGTGAAACAGGGTTAGAGCCTCAGGTGAAACAGGGTTAGAGCTCAAAACAGGGTGTCACTCAGGTGAAACAGGGTTAGAGCTCAAAGCCAAATCACTCAGGTGAAACAGGGTTAGAGCTCAATGTCACTCAGGGTTAGAGCTCAAAGTCACTCCAGGTGAAACAGGGTTAGAGCTCAAAAAATCACTCAGGTGAAACAGGGTTAGAGCTCAAAGGTGAAACAGGGTTAGAAAAATCACTCCAGGTGAAACAGGGTTAGAGCTCAATGTCACTCAGGTGAAACAGGGTTCAGGTGAAACAGGGTTAGAGCCCAAAATCACTCAGTGAAACAGGGTTAGAGCTCAAAATCACTCAGGTGAAACAGGGTTAGAGCTCAAATCACTCAGGGTGAAACAGGGTTAGAGCTCAAAATCAAAATCACTCAGGTGAAACAGGGTTAGAGCTAAAATCACTCAGGTGAAACAGGGTTAGAGCTCAAACAGGTGAAACAGGGTTAGAGCTCCAAAATCACTCAGGTGAAACAGGGTTAGAGCCCAAAATCACTCAGGTGAAACAGGGTTAGAGCTCAGAGTCACTCAGGTGAAACAGGGTTAGAGCTCAAGGTCACTCGGGTGAAACAGGGTTAGAGCCCAAAATCACTCAGGTGAAACACAGGGTTAGAGCTCAAAGTCACTCAGGTGAAACAGGGTTAGAGCTCAAAGTCACTCAGGTGAAACAGGGTTAGAGCTCAAAATCACTCAGGTGAAACAGGGTTAGAGCCCAAAATCACTCAGGTGAAACAGGGTTAGAGCCCAAAATCACTCAGGTGAAACAGGGTTAGAGCTCAAAGTCACTCAGGTGAAACAGGGTTAGAGCTCAAAGTCACTCAGGTGAAACAGGGTTAGAGCCCAAAAGTCACTCAGGTGAAACAGGGTTAGAGCTCAAAAATCACTCAGGTCACACTCAGGTGAAACAGGGTTAGGGTTAGAGCTCAGTGTCACTCAGGTGAAACAGGGTTAGAGCTCAGTGTCACTCAGGTGAAACAGGGTTAGAGCCCAAAATCACTCAGGTGAAACAGGGTTAGAGCCCAAAATCACTCAGGTGAAACAGGGTTAGAGCTCAAAGTCACTCAGGTGAAACAGGGTTAGAGCCCAAAATCACTCAGGTGAAACAGGGTTAGAGCTCAGAGTCCCTCAGGTGAAACAGGGTTAGAGCTCAGTGTCACTCAGGTGAAACAGGGTTAGAGCCCAAAATCACTCAGGTGAAACAGGGTTTGAGCTCAATTCACTCAGGTGAAACAGGGTTAGAGCTCAAAGCCACTCAGGTGAAACAGGGTTAGAGCTCAAAGTCACTCAGGCGAAACAGGGTTAGAGCTCAGTGTCACTCAGGTGAAACAGGGCTAGAGCCCAAAATCACTCAGGTGAAACAGGGTTAGAGCTCAATGTCACTCAGGTGAAACAGGGTTAGAGCTCAGTGTCACTCAGGTGAAACAGGGTTAGTGCTCAGTGTCACTCAGGTGAAACAGGGTTTGAGCCCAAAATCACTCAGGTGAAACAGGGTTAGAGCTCAATGTCACTCAGGTGAAACAGGGTTAGAGCTCAAAGTCACTCAGGTGAAACATGGTTCGAACCCAAAGTCACTCAGGTGAAACAGGATTAGAGCCCAAAATCACTCAGGTGAAACAGGGTTAGAGCTCAAAGTCACTTAGGTGAAACAGGGTTAGAGCTCAAAGCCACTCTGGTGAAACAGGGTTAGAGCTCAAAGCCACTCAGGTGAAACAGGGTTAGAGCTCAAAATCACTCAGGTGAAACAGGGTTAGAGCTCAATGTCACTCAGGTGAAACAGGGTTAGAGCTCAAAGCCACTCAGGTGAAACAGGGTTAGAGCTCAAAGCCACTCATGTGAAACAGGGTTAGAGCTCAAAATCACTCAGGTGAAACAGGGTTAGAGCTCAATGTCACTCAGGTGAAACAGGGTTAGAGCTCAATGTCACTCAGGTGAAACAGGGTTAGAGCCCAAAATCACCCAGGTGAAACAGGGTTAGAGCTCAAAATCACTCAGGTGAAACAGGGCTAGAGCTCAAAGCCACTCAGGTGAAACGGGTTAGAGCCCAAAATCACTCAGGTGAAACAAGGTTAGAGCTCAGAGTCACTCAGGTGAAACAGGGTTAGAGCTCAAAGTCACTCAGGTGAAACAGGGTTAGAGCTCAATTTCACTCACGTGAAACAGGGTTAGAGCTCAGAGTCACTCAGTGAAACAGTGTTAGAGCCCAAAATCACTCAGGTGAAACAGGGTTAGAGCTCAATGTCACTCAGGTGAAACATGGTTAGAGCTCAATGTCACTCAGGTGAAACAGGGTTAGAGCTCAGAGTCACTCAGGTGAAACAGGGTTAGAGCTCGAGGTCACTCGGGTGAAACATGGAACGAACCCAAAGTCACTCAGCTGAAATAGGGCTAGAGCTCTAAGTCAGTGAGGTAAAAAGGGCCAGAGCCCAGCAAATGTGGATTTCTGTATGCTGCTGCTGCTGGTGTGTCTATGTGGGCAGGATTTTAATGGGGACTGAGCACATGTCCCAGTGCATGCCACGAGACAGGCGCGATCGCTCCGGCACCTCAGTTGCGAAGCTAGAACTGGGAATTGGGGTGGCACAGACACGTCCCTTTATGACAACAGTTAGTCCTGGCTAGTTCTCAATCATTTTCCTTTATTGACGCGTTTTCCAATTATCGTAATTGGCAACTGAAGACACAGTTTCTCTCCATATGCGATCTAACAGCGATGAAATCATGGGTGTTATTTTCAGTACAGTGGCAGAGTCAGAACTGATAATTGGGGTGCACAAAACATCTGTTTAAAACAATTATTAGTCCTGACCTGTTCTCAGTCATTTTCATGATTAACAAAAGGTTCACTCCGAGTGCACTCCACACTTAACAGGTGCTGCTTGTTCTCCCCAATTAGGTAAGACGACAATCATTCATCTGGACACGTATTTGCGGTATTTAAATCAACTTTATTCAAAATTGCGTACCTGTCAACTCTCACGCGAATAGCTTGAACAGCACGCTTTTTATAGCCTATTTAACTGCCGAGTGCCACTTTTTTTTATCATCCCACGCAATACCGAGAGTGACAGGCGATATTTCATTGGAATGCGGACCAGTTCAATCAACGCAAAGCATTGGCCTATTAATAAGTAAATTATTTTTCTGTACTGAATTTAGCCCATGATTTTATCGCAGTTAGATCGCATATGGAGAGAAACCGTGTCTTCAGTTGCCAATTACGATAATTGGAAAACGCATCAATGAAGGAAAATGATAGAGAACTAGTCAGGAGTAACTGTTGTCATAAAGGGACGTGTTTGTGCCACCCCAATTCCCAGTTCTAGCTCCGCCACTGGGGCGCCGGCGCGATCTTGCCCGTCTTGTGGCATGCACTGATGTCCTCCTGTAGAGAGCTGGCTCATGATGGCAGGATCCAGTGTGAAATACAGCAGCGCTCCTTTTACATGTCAATAGCACAGATGTTCTCGTCTGTGGCAGGTACTCTGCCTCACATGGACATAACACACTGAATGATATGTGCACCAGATGAGTGACTGCAGGGAATCCTGTCCTTCTGTCTCCAACCCCCCCCCCTTCTCAGCATCCCCCTCCCACCCCGCCTCCCACAGCGCTGGCCTGTAATCTCTGGTTCTCTGTACTGCTGTGGGAGCAGGGCTGTATTACAAGGATTAGCCTCACAGGCTAATTTAATTACTGCTGCTGAGAGTCCCTCTATGGCACATACAGCAGGAGGGATGAAACTGTGGCACATGCGTGCTGTGTATGCATGCTGACGGTCACGGGACACAGATACGCTCATAAACACACTTGCACGCCCACACATACACACGTGTACTCTCATGTGCACAAATACTGACAAACACTAACATGCATATACACGCACACACCCACACACACATAAACACTCATACACACACACACACACACACATTCACACGTGCACTCACATCCACACACATTCACACCCACACACACGTGCACTAACACACACACATACATTTATCTGAGATATTTACATATGCATATCTTTTGACATAAATGCAAACATAAATTGCCTTGAATTGTGCGGTTGGGGAGACTGGGGTTTGATGAGCTATTTCACATATTTGTAATCAATGGATGTTAGAGCTGCTTATAATAGGCAAACTAATGATATATTTTATTGGTCCTCATGGCCTTTCAGACCCTGGTCATCCCCATGCATTGAATTGGCACACCATTGCAGGTAATGCCCATGTGCAGATCAGCTGACGGCTGTTTTGAAAGCTTGATGCCCACTAATGATGTCCACGATGTTCAGAACTAAGCACCCCTGGATCCAGGGTTAATACATGGGGTTTCAAGTTTCAAAAAGCCTTTTGTACATCATAGCAGTGTGCTGATTATCCGGGGTATCTAGTGAGTGCTCTGATATAAGCTAGTATGGAGACATGGCTATGTGCTTAGATATAGTCCTGGAAAGACTCTTGGGGAAACTCTATTTCCCATAATGCACACGTAAGCGGAGTGAGAATGCAGTGGGAGGTTTTCCGCTTCACAGGATGTTGGTCATATACTAAGGTTTTATCTGGATGTGACTCATCACGGGATACCACTGAGTATAAATTAAGGAAAACATAGCAGACATGTGAACAGAGACACGACCCCCAGAGGGAACTCAGTTGGGGAATGTGCTCACGTCAGTTGTACAAACAGCATGAAACTTCCATGGATGAGAGGCTGTGATGTACTGAATGGTTTGCTTAAATTCTCTTGCCTTCAGTAGTGTATCACAATGTAGTTCTCCAGATTACCACTTGATAAGAAAGAATCTAACAAAACTGCTTCATTTTTGGTGATTTTGTTTTAGGCAGAGTTATATTTCTATTGATTGGCAGATTCACCTGTGCTTGATACAGTAGTGTTTTGATAAGAGGAAGGTCCCTTAACACTTTTCCAATGGCGCTGCCAAATCTCAGTCATATATGTCCAGCGAGAAAGGTTGTTAATCTTTCTACCATCGTATTTCTTCTTTGTGACAGGTTACCTCCTGTTATACTTCAAAAGAAAGCTGAGAATCTGCTCTTTTTGATGATACCCAAAGATGGAAATGTTGGGCAACTGTCAAAATAGTTTGGCTCCTTGAAGCACATGACATCATTTTCTAGAAAAATACTTGATTTACAATTGCTTGCATTCGGCGAATGTTGTTTACGTGTTGTACCCCATTTCATTTTCGCTCATCGTCTCTTGAAAAATATCAATCAAAATGACGTAAAGTGATGGCGAAATGGTATCTGTTCTGGATTCAGCGGAACAGTCAAGTTGGACCTAAATAGTCGTCCAGATGAGGTTTCTCGTGGAAATTCTTTGGAATTGATTGATATATTGTCAGGAGGTTGACAGCTTATGACATTGACAGCTTGCCCATAAAATATTTTAACCCTATCTAGACCGGGCTTTTTGGGGCTTCGTGGGACCGGGACCCCCGGTAACTCGTAATCGACAGGGCATATGACCACCAAATTTGCAGGGGAAAATGTACACGTAAAACTGAATCACTACAATCATTTTGGTATTATTATGACCTATTATGACGTCATTATGACATCATGTTTTGATTTTTATTACCCAGAATGCTTTGCTTATTTTATCCCATAGTGCACCAGCTCCGAGAGGCCATAAAATACACAAAATTCTATTTATGTTCCGTGAAAATAATTTTTCATTTACTCAAAATGTTTATCTTAGAAGTTCAGGTCAGAAAGAAATGAAAGTAAACTTATAAAGGCTTACAGGTTTGCTTAAGCAAAATTTGCTCTGTTCTTATCGTCAACTTCTTTGTGTTTAGTATAATGATTTCAATATAGAGCCTAAAGACCACCTTAATAATGGAAAAAAAAGTCTATTTGTTGGTAGTGGAAGCTTTGATCATAGGAAAATAAAATAAATTCAATGGCATCATCAAATTAGCATAAATTTATTCTACTTAACAAAGCTGACATTGAATTACGTAAGATATTGTAAATATAATGGAATAAGTGCATGTTAAAAAGAAAATCTGGAAACTACATTGATGAAACCGAAATCGGCGATTTTCTGTCAGACATACCTGTTTGAAAACTGTTGCCATGGAAACGGCGAAGATGGTGGACTTGACTTATTGGTCACTTACTGGCTTCCTTCTCATGATTCGTGAGTTTAATGATTGATTTGAAGGAGCAGTTCATTATTCATGTCCACAGAAATGGAAGGGATAGAGAGAGGGATAGAGATGGTTACTGCTGCCAGTATTGAGGAGAGCAGGGCACTGGGCTTATTTGAGGCCAGTGTTTTGATGTGCATCACCAGAGTACTGCCCGCTAACGTTAGCGCTCTCCGGGAGGGTGGCACAGAGCCGTCCCAACGCACTGTGAGTGGAGTGCTGGTGTGTTGGCTTCCTCTGCTGCTGTGAGGTAATGTGCACATGTATACATACACACACACACACACACACACACACAGGGCGCACACACTCAAGCACATGCCCGAAAACATTGTCTCCTTCTCTTTTCAGTCCTGAAACGAGCCAAGAACAAAAAAACCAAGAATGACCTGATCAGTGCAGAGGAGGGGGAGGAGCACTACACCGATATCTCCTCTGTGGGTAAGACTCGCCCTCGAAGCCTTTTACTTATGTAATACAGGTGCTTCACTGAAGTCCATCTCAGCAGGGGCGTCATGATGGGAAATTATTGACTGATTCAGTCACCACTGAAGCGGGGGGTTAGTGTGTGTGTCGCTGAGATTGTGTGTGTGTGTGTGTGTGTGTGTTTCTCTGAGACTTTGTATGTGTGTCTGAGTCTGTTTTTGTGTTTGTGGGTTTGTGAGTGTGGAAGTGCGCGTGTCTTTGAGACTGCGCTTATAAGTGTGTTTGCATGCGTGTGCATATGTCTGTTTGTGTGCATGTGTGTCTGAGTCTGTGTGTGTTTGTGTGTGTGTGCGAATGTGTTTGCATGTGTGCGTGTGTGTGTGTGTGTGTGTGTGTGTGTGTGTGCAAGTCTGGGCATATGAGTGTGTTTGTGTGCATGTATGTGTCTCTGAGACGGTTTGTGTCTGAATCTGTGTGCGTGTGTGTATGTGCATGTCTGTGTGAGCTGAGTCTATGTGCAGATGAGTGTGTTTGTGTGTGTATGTGCATGTATGTTTGCGTGTTTGTGTTTTTCAGGAGCATTCATGTGCGTAAGTATGTGTGTTTGCCGTTGTGTGCATGTGTGCACGTTTTTGTATGTAATGTAATGTTTGCAATGAGTGTTTGTGGAAGTTGGACAACCAGTCATAATGAAAATAAGACAGTGGACATCTCAATGCTGAAAGAACAGTCATAATAAAAAGATGACATTTGACATCAGAAATAATGCTACCAGCCAGTCAGTCAGTGCTTCATTCCTTCCATGCTCAGATAGGAAGTTCGTTTTTCTGCACTTGATTATCCTGTGTCCAGCCTACAAACAGTCATAATTCAACTTTCCCAGAGGAGAAATTATGTATTGATTGTTAAAAAAAAAAAACTGTGTGGACCCGCTGATTTCTGTGTAGTCAGAACTGTTCTGTGTGTAATATTATCTGATGAAAGACGAGAGCTTCTGAGAAACAGTGAGGCGATCAAACGAAAACATTCCTTTTTCATTGGGCAGCTGAACCTGTTTTGACCAATAAGGGTCATTGTTTAATTGGTTTTTAGCTCCATGCTTTGTAATTGGCGGAGCTGCAGTTCACTTATTTATGAAAGGTGACTCTATAGCCATCCCAACCGCATGTTAACTGCTTCCATTAGCAGCTGGCGGAGGTGGAAGGAGCGACTGTGGAGTGAATTCTCTGGCATATCAGTACATTTCACCTCGGTGCGCTTACACTTAACAAATAAGCTAGCATGCATCAGGAATCCATAATGAGGAAGGTTGTGTGCATTTCAAAATCTATTGGACTAAAGGGCAGCCCCAGGAGAGAGTGTTAGATTTTCCCTGTGAGCAGTCTCTCGCGTCTTCAACTGGAAATAAGTGCAGCCAATCGAACCCATTTTCACCTGCTCTCGCCTCAGTTGACATTTCCATTTCATGTGGACTGCCCTCATTGCTTTTCTGCCGACACATTGTGATACTGCTCCGGCCCTACCAGAAATGTCGCCTTTGCCTGTCAATCACAAGCTCCATTATGTTATCAGGACTAGAAGTAGGAGAATCTAAGCATTATTATGGACAAAATGTGCTGTGGGCTCCAGGTTTTATCATTCATGACAGTGGGGCTGTAAAGCAAAGCTGCCAAACTTCTCAGCACAGGGTCAACCTATAGCAATTGCCGAACTCTTATAGCTGTGTCGTAACATATTGAAATTTTGCGTTAACAGTAGCCATTTTGTAGCAAGGAACAAGTGTATATGCTCACCCTGCTTGGATATATGAAAAATATATCGTACTGTGTTTTTAATTGAAGTTATGTGAATCGCATTTGTAATAAAGTAGCATGTATAAACTTAAAATGATTCTTATAATGACTGTTTGTGAAGTACCTTCAGGAATACAATCAAATTTCTCTAAAGTCCCCTGAATCGACTTAATGAAAAAATCGATAAATGAGTTGACAGCAGCCCTGGAGAATAAAGTTAATCCTTTTACTGGTCTTCCAGCTATACAGTAGCACTCTGTGATTTTTTTTTTTTTTTTTTAAAATAAACTAAAAAATGACAATAATGCAGCAGCACTTTCTCTTATAATAAAATGACACAAGTTCTTTTTGCATTGACTGTTAATTAACCATATCCGTGTTTACATTAAAAGCTTCAGCAGGTATATGAATAATGTCACCCTACCAGTAAGCCAATGGTGCCAGAGATGTCATTTTGCTCGGTAGCAGGATTAAGGCTATAGCAGAGGGCAAAAGATTGCACCCCAGTGATGCACATCATACATTCATTTTTAGCTTTGGTTAAAAGCGTCTGATAAATAAATAAATGTATTGTAATGTCCCTCCTTTTTTAATTGAGTGTTTGACCTCTGACCCCCAGGCTCGCCATTCGCCCGCGCCAGCCTGAAGAGCAGTAAGAACGACAGTTCCTCGTACTTCCGCCGAAGGGAGAAACGTGTCCGCTTCTTCATCCGCCGCATGGTGAAGGCGCAGAGCTTCTATTGGTTTGTCCTCTTCGTGGTGGGGCTGAACACCATGTGTGTCGCCATGGTGCACTACGACCAGCCTGAATGGCTGACCCGCGCCCTGTGTGAGTCACAGCCTCCGCCCCGCCCACCTGCGTCCCTTAAAATCCCACCCCTCCTCCTCTCTTGATTGGGAATGCCAATGATGCTGACGATATGTCCATCATCTTTAATTTGCATGCAGATCATCTTCACAGGCATCCCTCTGCTGTAGAACAGATGACAGATGCCCAAAACAATGGGGCAGAACGTGACTAACAGCCCACCACTTCTAAGTGATGGTAAAATTGAGTACAGAAAAGTGGAAAAAAGCAGGGGGGGGGGTTTATTTCAGATTGTTGTCAGACTCTAGCAATCAGGAACCACGAGCAAATGCAGGAATACTGGAGAGCAGGTTCTTCAAGAAGAATGGTCGCCGGGCAAAGTTCGGTGCACAGTAAATAGGTAAATGTAAGGCAGGCAGGATGAAGTCAAAACGTCCAGGCAAAGGTGAAAACCAGGAGATCAGGCAGCAGGCAGGGCAGGAGCTGAAACAGATCAGGGTGATGCAGAGGCAGGGTCCAGGAATGGAGACTGACACAAGGTACAGGACACAGGAACAGAGGAACTGACTGGCAGGAACCCAGGAACAAGGGCGAGGCAGGAGGAGAAACGCTGAAAAGTGTGCTGCGAGCCTGAGGCAAGGCATAAGACAATCCAGCAGTGAGGTTGAAACAAAACAGGCTACATATGTAGGGACATTAGACACAGCAAGGAGCAACATGCATCTAGCAAAGGAAATGAGAATCCAGGAACTTACACAAGAATCACACAAACCAAACCAATGGCTTGGGAATGTTCTTTAATTAGATTTTCCCTAAAAATTTTCTCAGGGTGGCATTGATTGTGACTCATTTTTGGGGAAAAATATCAATTTCAAGGTACTATTTTTTTTCCCTTCACTGCTATTCTTTAAATTCGAGGTTAATTTTTTGTAACATTTTAAGAAGATCTGGAGAATAAGACACAGCCTCATTTTGTGGTGTTTTTTTTTTTTTTTTTTGCCAATATTTACCAATGGTGCCTATTTTTGTGTAGGGCGACTGTAGCTCAATTTGCCCTAGGGCTGGTTCTGTCATCTACTTGAACATGCACATGCTCTTATCATCATTGCTAATGAGTTCTTTTAACTGCGGGAGATTATCTTTAAATTCATGCTTTCATATGATTGGTGGGTTTTGATTCCCGTGCTCTGTTCTGATTGGTGGGTATTATCACGCTTTTGACTCAACAGATCTGGCTGAGTTTGTCTTCCTGGGCCTCTTCCTGTCTGAGATGAGTCTGAAGATGTACGGCCTGGGACCCCGCAACTATTTCCACTCCTCCTTCAACTGCTTCGACTTTGGGGTGGGTTCCTGTTTGGACAAGGCTACACAAAGAAACATGTTCGCAAACAATGTTAGCTGAAAGTGGGGATGCGATTGGTTGTTGGCTTGGAGTGGGAGGATGTGATTGGCTACCATCTTGAGACATCATCGAGGCTTGTTCCTCCGTAGGTGATTGTGGGAAGCATCTTCGAGGTGGTGTGGGCTGTGATACAGCCAGGGGCCTCGTTTGGGATCAGCGTCCTGCGAGCTCTTCGTCTGCTCAGGATATTCAAAGTCACAAAGTAAGAATTCTGAGTCACAAAGTCAGAGCTGAAGATTACAACAAGAATTCAGGGCAACGTAGTGAGAATTCAAGGTCAAATGACAAGAATTCAAGGTCGTAAAGTAAGAAGCTAAAGTCAAAAAGAATGAATTTGAAATCAAGGTTAGAATTTAAGATCAAATAACTAGAATTCGGGGTCACATGGCAAGAATACGAGTTTTCAAGAATTCTCCTTGAATTCAGTTTGCCCTAAAATGGCATAATAATTTGATTAAAGCGGCTGCCACATGACTAATAATAATTGTGCACTCTCAATGTAAACAACAAAAAATAAAAAGCTGTTTCCTGTGAATGACTGTAAATAAGCTACATGGCCAATTAAACAATAATACATGGTTGAGTTGAAATGAGCTAGAAGCAGAGATCGCGAATAACAATCCTGAAAAAAATCTGTCACTCCATTTCTCTCCCTCTCTCTCCCCTTCTTTTATCTCCCTCCTTTTTTTCCTGCTTTCCTGCTTTCTTTCTCACACTCTATTTCTCTCTCTCCCTCTCTCAGATACTGGAACTCCCTGAGGAACCTAGTGGTCTCCCTGCTGAACTCCATGAAGTCCATCATCAGTTTACTCTTCCTCCTCTTCCTCTTCATCGTGGTGTTCGCTCTGCTGGGCATGCAGCTGTTTGGAGGACAGTGAGTACCTCTGTGCCCCGCCCCCTCCCCACCTTCCCCTTCTGCCCCTCCCTCCTTGACCACAGACTCCACCCCTTCACCTTGGCCCCACCCCTCACACCGCCCCTGCGCACAAGCTCTGCTGCCATTGGGTCATCCAGTCCATTTATTACTGGGCCAGCAGAATGGCTTTTCTGCTGTCTCCAATCGCTTGCCATTGTTCAAAAAATGCACCGTCTCCTCCTCCGCTATTTCCATGTAGTGGCCCACTGCTTATTATTAACTGTAGTATACCTTGTGTCCTTTGCTGGGGCTGATGGGTAATGTAGTCACTGTCAGTTTTTTTATCTTTTGATCAGTGCAGGGCCAAAACAGTCCAAACAGTTGTTGGCAATCCATAAAAAAACTAATATTTTTCAAGCTCAAAAATACGTTTTGGTTGAACCAAATCTCACAAAAAATTTCTGATATTTTAATGCATTTGAAGTGATTCTATTAGAGTTTTGAGCCTTGCTGTGATTATCTGTCTGCCGCTCTTTTAAAACTTAAAATTCGTTTGAAATTTTTATGTTTATATCTTGGGCTGCCACTAGATTACCACACTTTGAAATGCCCTAGATACTTTGAAAAAACAAATATAGCTAATGAAACAAGAATTGACAAAATTATGAAAAGACAAAGATTGCTGTTACTTCATTTATAGCATTGATATTTGTAGCCCCCAGATGATGCCGGGGTTACGAAAAATTTGGCCTCATCATGCGTCCGCCGCCACCACCGCCATAGAGATTTCATTGTGGACGCTCTACAGACCACACAGTTAAAGCCATTTCTTTTAAATTTGGTATGTGTTTTGGCAGTGAGTGGTTAGAACACTGCACCTATCGATTTTGGTTGCCATGGTAACATAATTCACTAAATAATAGACACATGTCAAAAATAAGCCAAAATGAAAAATGTGGGTGATGGGGGGCTACAAGCTTTAGTCACCGGTGACCGATTGGTCTAGTTTGTGATTTTTTTTAAATCAGGCTTATTGTACCTATATTATGAATTTGCTCAAATTCACAAATGACTGAAACAATGGCGAAAGAAATCATTTTAAAAATCATTAAATATGGGAAAAAAAATCCTCACTGATCAAAATTAGGGTTAGAAATTTTGCATTTGCATGCTCAAATGCATTTACAGTTTTTTGAAATGTTTATATAACCTTAATTCTAATAGTTATGAAATGTTTATCTCCTGCGTCAGTTTTAAAATATGATCAGTTACTCTCGCTCGTCTCTGAGGTTTTCTCTTTTGAAATACGATGCCGCTCGTCAGGAGATAAAACCATTACTTATTAACCAGGAAAAGAAAGGAGCTGCGATACCCACTTCAAAGTCGACATCAAAGTCAAGCGGTTGCCCGTCGCCGTGATCCATGGCGTATTAGGTGTCCTCACTGAGTTGTCCAGTTGTTCTCTCTGCTTTGTGATTGAAGAAAGCTCGACCGATGATTGCATCAGATCAAAGGGCCGGGTGGTGACAGGAACTCATTTTAATTGCTTATTTTTCTCTAACCTTCGAAACTTTCCTTGTTCTTGCTCAACCTTTTGAGAAGCCGAAGAAGAACTAACAAAATGAAGGAAACCCATGAACTCCCTGCTCTTTTAAACCCTAAAAATCTGAGCTTGAATTTCCCCGTAAAAAGGTTCAAAATAAGAAAAAAGCATCCTTTTCCACATTCTGGGTCAACGCCACATTCAAATTCTGCATCTGATTTTGCAGCGCTTCACTGAAGCTACATCATACTTATTTTAAGAGAAAGATTTGTGGTCTTGTACAAATGTCTAACAAGCTCATAGTCACGTACAAACTTATGAAATAAACCCATATTCTAGTGCTAACGTGTAATGAGCCCATACTGTCGTACATATACTTGTAACGCGTCCCATAGTCTAGTACACACAGGTGTAATGAGCCCATAGTCTAGTACAAACACGTGTAATGAGCCCATTGTATTGTATAAACTTGTGTAATGAGTTTATAGTCTCTTGCAGACACCTGTAACGAGCCCACAGTCTTGTGCAAACGTGTAATGAGCCCATAGTTTTATACAATAATGTGTTTAGAGGGGTGCACCACTGTCTTTGCGAATAGAGCACACCCTGCATTATTACTATAATTATTCTGGGATGCACGAATCGCCAAATTTAATTTGTTTGCAGATTAAAGCTGATGAGGCGAATGATTTTTACCATGTTATCTAAATAGCTGCGAACACGTTGCTTAATACAGAATATCAATTAACGCGCGTAGATATTCACCCAGTACAAAATTAATCCTGGCACGGGGAGGCTATTGACAACAATAATTTAATTAAGAAAAATCTTTTTCCTGGCTAATCACTGGCGATCTTTGTCCAAGGCAATTCCTGAATGATGCTTTTGTTGCAGGAATGCAAACGACTTGCAGAAACATTTTGGGTCAGTGCTTCTGATACAAACATAATCT
Organism: Gymnothorax javanicus; assembly: GCA_029692085.1. Classification (NCBI taxonomy): domain Eukaryota; kingdom Metazoa; phylum Chordata; class Actinopteri; order Anguilliformes; family Muraenidae; genus Gymnothorax; species Gymnothorax javanicus. The sequence continues at coordinate 121,849,107 of CM056194.1, read as the reverse complement.
TCTGTATGGCGCCATTGTAAAGCCTATGGAACCATAACAAATCCAATTAATGTATTATGTTATGTACTTAGGCTTTTTTTGAACATGGGATTACAAATCCCTTCTGCTAATCAAATCAGAAGTGTTTCTATTATTATATATTTTATTTATTTATTTGCATTGCATTGCATTGTGTTACATTATTTTCTGGGCTTATGTCCTCATCTCCAAGAGTTCTCCACAAAGTGCATGGGTGTTTTGAAATCATAAATAAAATAATGGTGGAAAATGAGATCTTGGATTGCATCAGTTAGGTTCTATAGCTGAGAAGGTTACACAGGTGGCTCTGCTGGTCTGTGAGAAAGATGAGCTGATTTGACGCTGGAGTATCTGTTGCCTTAGCGACCCTTCATGAAACTGCCTCTCCCAAAATGTCTTTCCATCTACTTTCCTTTTTTCTTTACTGTGCCCAAGTCATTCGAACCTTTTTTAGGTTTATGTGTGTTTGTGTGTTTCTCTTTCTGTCTCTGTTTGCAACTGTATATGTGTGCGTGGATGTGTCTCTCTGTGTGTGTGTGTGTGTGTGCATGTTTGTTTGTGTGCAGATGAAAGGGAGTTCTGAAACCAGGCTGCATAGTGTGTTGCGACACAGAAATCTGAATTCAACCATCTTGTTTAGTTTGTAGTTACATCTGCAAGTCTTGTCAACTTTGAGCAAAGCTGATCAAAAGTCTAGAGCTCATTTAAAGTATGGAATTTGCATTTGGAACATGTTGCTGCTAACTCTCAATATTCAGTCCAAAGAGCTGGCACTGCTTGTGAAGCAAGCCATCATTAGGCTGAAAAATTAAAACAAGTCCATGTAAGAGATGGCAAAAGCAAGACCAATCACTGTAGTGGATGACTGGACAGTTCTTTCCTTGGCAAGAAAAAATTCCTGCAAAGCATTTGGCCTGAACTAAAACCACCACTACCAACCCCCCTCCCCCCACAGTAGACAGGCCTACCTCTTTCAAGGTCAATTAGACTGCAAACAGAGGATTAACTAAGACATGTAATTCATTGGTAATCATGGACGTTGGAGCTATTTTCTGGGAGGGGAAGCAGTAAAGGCGTTCAAATGCTTTGAGATGTATGGGCAACAGCTATTAAAAATGTGAAAGTAAGATTTAGATGTTCACAAAGCATCTTTTTTACTATGACAATAAAAAAGTCATGCATGCTCACAGTCAAAACTTTAGTGAAGTTTTAAATAAAAAGTGCGGAATCAAAAGTAATTCAGGCAAATCATTGAACCTTGAGGAAACAAATATTTTTACTCTACTACTTGAATGAGAGAATCTCGAAAACCTCAAAAATAAATTGCTTGAAACTGATTGGGCCAAATTAAAATAGGAGAATGTTGAAAACGGCAAAACTGGCTTTTATTGCTTTACAAGTTTCGTCAAAACATTTGCTATTTACCAATAAAAGCATGTAAAAGGCGCATTCCAGATAGACAGCCATGCCGTCTCAGCCAAACAGCATACTGTTACCATTACAAATCCTAGCTCTCCCATTGGATGAGGTAGTGAGTGACAGAGTTGGGTGCAAGTGAGTGGTGTAACTGTGTGGGAGGTTGAAGCTGGTTGGCTGGGAATCGATTGACAGGTAGCGGGTGTAATGTGGGGTTGCGGCTGTGGTTTTTTTTTTTTTTTTTTTTGGGCGGGGGCTGAATGGTGCGGGGGAGGGAAATGTTCAACTTCTTTGTCTCAGCGTCCATTTGTGTGTTTTGTTTTGTTTACACTTCTCTTAATGTTTTCTTCAGTTCGAAGTCATCGGAGGGCAGTTTGCGCAGGTTTGTCACAGAGGGGATGAGGGGACCGGGGTAGGAAGAGGGAGGCTGGGGGGGGGCAGGTTTGCACACTGCCTCCGGGGCAACCCGTCCCAGAAAAGGCCTCAGCTGTGCTCACCGAACCCTCACCCCTGCCTGGAGGATTTGGGGTGTTTTTGGGTTGCTGGGGTGGTGGTGTGATAATACAGTGTGCCGTGTGTGTGGTTGTGTGAAGTGAAAGATGCATTACAACACCATTTCACAAAACATCTGAGGCTGAGAGGCTTTCGCTTCTATAGGATTTATGCACATAAAGGGGCAGTGTTATATTTTGTATGAATTATTTGCAGGACATGAATTGGTACAAACAAATTCTTGTTTTTAATCTGTCAGAATTGGACATCTGTCAAAGGCCTCTGTGTGGTGTTTTGTGTGCGAGTGTGATGTCATACATCTTCAGGGGCAAGGGCAGGGGGAGGGGCTTATAACTGCAAACAAAGGCACCTATACCCCTACAGGTCACAGAGGCGCACCCACATATCACAGAGCTCTGGCTGGAGGCCAATAGTGCCTTCTGAGTGACCAACGGACAATTTGTGCTACTGGTTGGCCAAACTCCCCATGTACCTGATTCCCAGGTAGAAGTGGGTTGGTCATTCCCAGCCTTGGAGGCCTGTGATTTGATGATCCCTGATTCCCAGTCTCTGATAATTGGGCGATTGGGGACAGAGGGGAGGGGGAAGCATTACATGGGTGTGCCTACACTGCTTTGACAGACCTCCCCCAAATTTGGCAATTTCCAAGAAGCTGTAATAGCCATATCACCACTCTTGGTGTTGTTGCCATGTTCTTGCAGGAGTGCGGTGAAGGTTGGGTGAGACGTGTGGTAGTGACTCCCTGTACTACATTAAATGCTTTAGCATGCTAATGTACCTTCTTCTAACCGTTACAAGAACAACCTTCACCATTTCTGAAGCTGCGCCCCTTACCAATTTGATTGGACGCAGAGGAGCGCTTTAAGGGGCCCAGTTTGAATTTCATTGTGGTCCAAAACCGCCACAAACTAGTTTTGTACAGATTGTACTTTTAAGTGTGTGTGTTGTCTCCATACTAACTAGTCATACTAATTTCCAATTGCATGTTTCCTTTTATTACCTTGTGTGTGAGCTGGTGTGTAGGTATACAATAGATGAATGATATAAAATGTGTGTGGATGTGTGTGGGTGTCTGTAATACTCCTGTGACCTTCAGTTTTCTATGTGCAGTTGTAATGGTTTTGTCCCGGTTTTAATGTTGTAGATATAAATGGGTGATCCACAACATTACTTGGTGTTAGAATTAGTAAATTTACATGTTCTATCACAATTTTAACCATAACAGGACTTATGGCTCACATTGGTGAAGGCAGTCCGGGGTCTGTCTGTTTATTAAATTAGCAGCTGTAATGATGAGTCATATTGGGTTTTTTTAATCAAATTAAATTGGGAGTTATTTGAAGAGTTTGTTTCCAAAACGCAATAAGTGCCAAAATTACAAAAATTAAGGTAATACCATAGAGCCAATAGCCCTGTGCTTCTTACACATGGTCCAAAAATCAGTTTTTAGAAGTTCATACTACAAGGTGTAATTTTTCATGGTCAAAGTTTGTGTTTTTCAATAAATTGCAATAGGCGCCAACATAGCAAAAGCTGATTTACTCAAAATGAGTAAAATCGATACGTTGCATTTTGGATACAAATTCTTCATTCCTACCCGTGATGAATACAATTGTGAATAACTTTCTCTTGGGCATTTTGAATGGTGCCTCCCATTTTTGTGTACAGTGCAGTCTGCATTCAAGTGAAGGATTCACAAAATGGCTGATCTGGCTTTAATCTTTTGGAATGCAATTTGATAGAGAACTTTGGTTGAAATTTACTTGAAATTCTTTTGTTCTCTGGTGTTATGGAAGTCCTGATGGATATTTTTGAAGGTCTAAAGCAGTATCTGGTGTTTTGGCTTTTGTTGAACTGAATATATTTCCTTCCCTCTTTCATGCCCCTTGCCCCCCAACTCCACAAAAAAGGTTTAACTTCGAAGATGAAACCCCAACTACAAACTTCAACAACTTCCCCGCTGCTATACTCACTGTTTTCCAGGTATTTTCTCATATTTGTTTTCTTTGTTTTCTGAAATCTGATTAGTTCCAGTAATGATTTATGTTATTGTTGGTCAATGGTTGACTTGGTTTAGCAGTTATGGTTGATGTAGTGCGACTGTTATAACATCATAATCATCTTCTTCGTTTACGCCCTCTTCTTCATGAAAATGTTACTATTAATAATGGGGCCTCCAAGTGGCTCCCAGCTAAGACATTCATGTGGAACCCTGTGGTCAGGTGTTCAAATCACAGCCACTGATGCGAGATGCAGGGGAACAGGAAGTTTATTTAAACAAAAGAAAACAGGCACGAGGGCCAACAGAAAACTTGGCCCAAAGGGTTGCAAAATCCAACTAAGGTAAGCTTCACAGAGCTGACAACTGAAAAGGTCCAAACGACAAAAAAACAAAAACCACTGGAACCTCCAGGGAAAAAACCACAAACAGAAAAGAATAATCAGGCTATAATGCAAACAAGACTTGGCTAAAAGACGTAACACTGCACTGATACACTAAACACAAGGGCGTGAGACTCTGTCTGCCAGCCAACTTCCACCGACTCCAGATAAAGGGAGGAAAATCAGCACACATGAGGGGCAACACCTGGAGAAGAAACAAGGGGCAAGGCAAGATCATGAGACAAGGACAATGATAGGCTGACATGACTTGCTCATTAAGAAAATGAGCGTGCTCAGCTTAAGTACCAATGAAGCATGCAGATTGGAAGGAAGCATGAATGTTAAAACAGAGAAGCACAGCAAGATCTTGAAATAGCAAAGTAGGAATCATAACAATAAACTCCCTAAATTAGTAGTATTAGTAATGTGCCTGTCTAAGAATTACACCTCCCGTGACTGTTAGTAAATGTTAGAAACTTAAAAACAGTTAATTGCCAATTAAGCTTAGGCAGCCCTGAATCCAGCACAGCACAGAAGGAAGGGGGAAATACCAAAAGCCAACCAGAGCTCTGAAGTGTGCGAAAACGAAGACATGGGGCGGAACGCAGACAAGCGGTGGAGTGGCTGGGCAGACCTGGCAAAAACATAACATGGGAAAGTAAAAACATGAATAAACATGAACTATGAAAAGTGAATTCCTTAGACAAGAAACTGTTAAAACAAAATACTGTCCTGGCCAAAGGCCCAGGACCCTGGAACACAACAGCCACGCCATTACCGGCCATGACCGTAGGCCCGCTCGGGTGAAACATCAGTTGGTTCAACCTTGTCGGGGATCATTAGGGTTGAGCCAGCTTTTATTTGTTAGTCTCATCTCTCTCTGGCTGCCGCTCCTGGGTGGCCAGGGGCATGTTGCTGTACGGGTGAATTATGCACTTACTGTATTATCCTCTTAAGGCAGTTTGTGATTGGCGTTGCAACTGCATTGTGTTAAATAAGCGAAAGGCTCGTCATCACGTGAGTCGGAGGAATCATGTGCCTCGGCATCCTCCTGTGGAGTCGATAGGAGCAGGTCGCTGCGGTGGGCTAAACAGTTCAGCTGTGTGCAGGGTGGGGAAAACCACCCCCCTCGAAAAAAAAACAAACAAACAAATTATTATTATTATTATCCCCCGCCATACGAAGTGGACGGGGGATATTGATTTGACCTCCTTCCGTCCGTCCGTCCGTCCGTGCGTCCGTCCGGGATAAAGGGGAACAACTTTTCACAAGAAATATTCGCGATAGGATAACCAAATTTGGTGTGTAGCTTAAGACCATAAAGACCTTGATCGAGTTCGAAAATGAGACGCGTGATTATTTTCTCCGGAGTTATTGCCCTTGATTCACTTTTTTCAACTCTGTTCACGGTATATGTAAAGGGGAACAACTTTTCACGGGAAATATTCCAGATAGGATAACCAAATTTGGTGTGTAGCTTAAGACCATAAAGACCTTGATCGAGTTCGAAAATGAGACGCGTGATTATTTTTCCCGGAGTTATTGCCCTTGATTCACTTTTTTCAACTCTGTTCACGGTATATGTAAAGGGGAACAACTTTTCACGGGAAATTTTCCAGATAGGATAACCAAATTTGGTGTGTAGCTTAAGACCATAAAGACCCTGATGGAGTTCGAAAATAAGAAGCACACTATTATTTTTCCCACAGTTATTGCCCTTGTGGCACTTCTGGGAGCCTCTGTTCATAGTATCTTTAAAGAAGACATTTTGGCGGGGGATGTTGTTGACCATGTCTACTTGTTAATAATAATAATAATAATAATAAACTGCACACTTGTCTTTTGTGAGAAGATAATGATTTCTGTTACTATCGTTGTTGAAAATGACAATATGTAGTTAATTAAAATGTTTTATAATTATGATTATTATTATTATAACTATCAATATTGTTTTGTTGGCAGTAATATCAGTCACATTAGTTGCGTTAATAAGGCTAATATTGGTCATTAATAACAAATTATTTTACTTAGCTATCCTACCACGTCCTTTTGTTTTAACACTCTCCGCTCTTTTATGAATTCCCTGTAGATTCTGACAGGCGAGGACTGGAATGCAGTGATGTACCATGGGATAGAATCTCAGGGAGGGGTGCATCGCGGGATGTTCTCCTCCATTTACTTCATCGTGCTAACACTGTTTGGAAACTGTATCCTCGCTGTACTGCGGGGCATGTGCAGCGCTGCATTCAGGGATTAATTACACCCCATACATCTGCTGAATGCAGACTGCAACTCATTAGATTCCTCTCCTGCTTTGAATAGCATAGAGTGCAGGATCATGAGCCTCGCTGTTTCTCTGTCTTTACAGTCAAAGATGTGTCATCCTGCACATTGCCTACTTCTTTGCCTTTTTATTAGATTTCAAATGGGTTTTACCATTTTCATCTTTAAGCCCTCATTTTTTGATAGCTATTGCCGATGAAGAAATTTAATTTTGGAGGTGAGGTCTAGAGCCGCCACGATTGCTTTTTCATGTCTGCAGCTTCTGTAGCCACATCCAGTTCTCAAACTGAAACTAGAACCATGTCTGGAAATGTCCCAGATACATTTAAGAGTGTCTAATACAGATGAAGGAGCCTGAATTTGACATAATGTGAATGTGTATTAAATTAAAAATTGCTAGTGCAGCAGGTGTGCATCAACATTGATACAACGTTGTATTATTTTATCACTTCAAGGTGGAAATACTGCTTTATAAGCCTTTAAAACTCTTTGCGTTGTCCTCAAATCTTAGCATTTCACCAGAGCTCAGTGTTTCCAGTCCTCTTTGTCACTGTCCTTAACCAAACCTGCTGTTTAGACACACTCCTCAACGTCTTTCTGGCCATTGCTGTGGACAACCTGGCTAATGCGCAGGAGCTGACTAAGGTAACTTTGTGTATGCCTGGTCATGCAGGTTTTGTGTGTGTGTGTGTGTGTGTGTGTGTGCGTGTATTTGTGTGTGTATGTTCTGTTTGTGTGTGTGCGTGTGTGTTATCCCCGCCACCAGGTTTCTTAGTCAGGTGATTATATAAACAAGTCACAATTAATGCCATGTCCATAACTTTACCGCTGGTGTCTTCCTCTCTCATCTCCCATTGGTTAGGATGAGGAGGAGCAGGAGGAAGCAGCCAATAAGAAGCTTGCTCTCCAAAAGGCCATGGAGGTAAAGGAGGTCAGCCCTGTGTCTGCAGCCAACATCTCCATAGCAGCGTAAGTCAATCATCTCTGGCCCCACCCCCCCAGACCCTCCCTCACTGTATGTGACTCCTCCTTTCTCTCAAAGGCCAGCCCAGTTTAAGCCATCACCTCTTCTTATTAGCGCAGTCTAACACTGTTCAGTGTGTGACTATGTGTGTGTGATGGTTATATATATCTGCAGTGGTGTGTGTTTGTCTGTGCGCATTAATGTGTGCGTCTGCATCAGTGTATGTCTGTGTGTATACTTGTCTGTGTGTATGTGTGTGTGTGGCAAGTATATGCATTGGCAATGGTGTGTGTTTGTGTATGACTATTTCTGTGTGTATATATTTATGTGCCAGAGTAGCTATATCTGTCCGCATCGGTATATGTTTGCAAGTGTTTCCCTCTCTTTGTCTGTGTTTGTGTGTGTGTGTGTCCTGTATCTGTGTGGCGTATGTAGTTTATAAGTACTGACCAATCACCGCCACCACCTCTGCCTCTTCCATTGCGTGTGTCTCTCTCTCTCTCATAGAAGCTGTTGGCACTATTCAGCATCAGTAAGCACATTCCTCAGCTGCAGATCACAGTCAGAATTCAGTTCAGTCCATCTGTTAAAGCCTGCTGATGATCAAATGCAGGAAGTATTTTAATCATTTTATTTTATTTATTTAACTCTTATTTAACCAGGTAGTCCCATTGAGATCAATCATCTCTTTTTCAAGGGAGATCTGGCCAAAATGGCTGCATGAAATGTTACATACAACATGACAATAAACAAGAAAACATACAAGATAAACACTAAGTTGAATGAAAATTGTGGATATCTGCTGAAATGCAGGTATGAATGTAGATCTTCGTTACCCCGAGCTCTCAGGCGCACTGCTTTAAGATTATGTAACAGGCATCTTTGCTGACTGTCACGTCTTCCACAATCCCATCAGCTTGAGAAAATGACTCACGGTCTGGCTCTACTTAAGAGAGACTTGAATAATTAACTGCACATTTATTAATGATCTCATCTGGCACGGAGTCGGAAGTAGCTATTTAATGATAAACTTCATTATTTTAAAGGATTTCGGGTTTTTGGCGGATGTAACAGAAAGCATTGCGCTGCAATTTGTGTTAATCAATCAAAAAGCACTTGATTTTGTTGAACATTTTCCATTAAATTTCAAATGAGTATTTTTTAATGGTTTGTTACAGAGCACTGCTCTTTGTGCTGGCGTGTGCGCTGCTTGATTCTAGTGTTCTTTTTAAGGAATTACCAGATACACAAGGTGTCATTATTGGTCTCTTGTAAGTAAATTGGAATGCAGGCGTCTGCTTGCTCTTGAATGGTAATAGGAGAAGGGATTTTGAGGACTGAGGGAATCTGTGTACTGCACTTGCCTCAGGGATTTAAAAGCCTCTGTGAATACAACGCTCTGCTCGTTGTTCGGGGCTGTACAGTTTTGCTGCTTTGTTTTTTTTTTTTGGGGGGGGCCTTAATATATCCCCTGCTATGAGATGGAAGGGGGATATAGGAATGAGTGCTGTCCTTCCACGTATCCGTCCATCTGTCCGCCTGTCCATCCGTCACGCTTATTTTCTGGGCTAGAACTTTTCAACCCTTTGACATTTTTTATCAAGATCTAATATTTAGATACAGCTTATAGTATAGATGTGCCTTTCCATACTTCTGTCCATCCTCCCGTACATTTGTCTATCCCTCCGCCGGGTTTTTTTTTCCAAGCCAGAACAACAAAACTGTGGTCAGGGATCTGAGTACTTTTTGCTTGTGTCTGTTTTGGGTTCTTTTACTTATGCGCCGCCTTCTCACAACAGGAAGGCTGTGGATTTGACTCCGGCCTGGGGCCTCTCTGAGTAGAGTTTGCATGTTCTCCCCGTGTTAGCATGGGTTTCCTCCAGGTGCTCCAGTTTCCTCTCACAGTCCACAGACATGCACATCAGGCTAATTGGAGACACTAAATTGCCCAAAGGTATGAGTGTGTGTGTGAATGGTTTGCGTGTTCTGCAATGGAGAGGTGAACCCTCCAGGACGGGTCCCAGCCTTCTGCCCATAGTCAGCTGGGATAGGGTACAGCTCCTCCATGTGACTCTAATAGCCCAAAGCAGGGATACTCACCCTTTACCAGTGTGCCAGTGCGGATGTGGGCTTTCATTCTAACCATGCAGTTTCACACCTGATTCTACTAATCAACCCTTAATGGTCTTGCCATAGACCCTTGATAAGTAGAGTCAGGTGTGTGATTGGTTGGTTAGAATGAAAGCCTGCACCCACACCGGCTCGTTCTGGAAAAGAGTGAATATCCCTGGCCTAGAGGAAGAAAGCGGGTAATACACAGATCATGGAATGGACGCATGGGGCATGTAGGGGGAGCTAAAGAGAAACAGTGAAAGAGAGGACCGATGGACGGACCTCCAGACTGACCTTTTTCCTGATTTTTGCGTGTGCGTTTCTAATCCATGTTTCTTGCCTTGTGCAGTTTTGTGAAGCAGAATCGCGCTGCTCTCTCCAGGAGTTCGTCGGTGTCCAGTGCTACTTCCACGTGAGTCCCTTAGCTTTTTACCAAACACAACTTCGCCGGTCTCTCTCCCCTATAACCCTGCCTACATCTTAAAATGTGCCCACTTCACCCATTTTATACCCAATCATGAGTGAATCACTTGTTAACGGTTTACCTGCAAAATGTTCCACATCAATGTTTGTCTGAAGCTTCCACAGCATTCCAGTTTTTCCTTTCCCGATTGGTTTAGAAATTAGGAATTTGCAAATATTTATTTGTTTATTTTATTCATTTATTTGTTTTAACTTTTTATTGTGCACTAAACGCAATTATATTTAAGGAGCAGAAAACGCACATAAAAAACCATTTACTTAATAAACAAACAGAAAACATGCAAAAATTTGCGAATATTTAGAAAAATCAACTCAGTTAATATGGTGAAAGTTTGAATATTTTTTTCTTTGTGCTATTTTTGACTCAATTCAGGTGAAAGATCATATCCAAATAACATAATTCTGTTTTTTATTTGCATTTTACATACTTTCTCGGTTCTGGTGGAGCAGAGAGGCTGTAGTAAGTCCTCTTCAGTTAACAGTACTGTGTAGCATCCAGCTTGCTTCCAGATATGATGCCTTGTGAGGTCACAAACATTCCCAGCAGCACTCCTTTGTGTTATTTATCCATCTGAGGTCAGTGGAACCCAAGAAACCCAGGGAACCCAGGCGAGCTTAATTACCAGTGACGGAAACTCGGCTGCGCTTACAGATTTCGATCAGTCGCATTATTCATGTCTCTGGCCAGAGGAACACAATGTACTTTTCTTGACGTTCAACAATGAGATGCCAGGCCATGATGTTCTGTAATATATGTCTCAATATTACGACAACCTGTTTAGTGTGGCTGATTGATGGATACATCAAGCTGCTGACGCTTGCATTCAAGCAAAGCTGTGGGGTGGTTTTGCGTAGGAAAAACACGCAGAAGAGAGTGGCAGGCGATGGCAGTAGATGAGAGATGGAACAGATGACGGACTGTTTTCAAGACACGGAAAAACACCAGCGAGGCTTGCAGCAGTGTTGTGCTTGATTCATTAACCCCTTTTCGCAGAATACAAATAATGCAAATTTTTCTTGTTATGCATGAGCCTATTTAGGCTTTATTATATGTTATTAATTGCTTATTTCCGTATTGCCTTGGTATTGGCCTGAGGGTCGCCGTATCGCTGAGGGCTAATACCGAGACCCAAAGGACAATACCAAGGCAATACGGAAATAAGCAGTTTATAATATTTTTATTAATTGGTTAAGTATGTTGTGCTATCATGACAATATTATGACTATGACTTCTGAAGTACGTGACTTCATGACTCATTAAAGAGCTAAATGCTTGGTCCGCGACTGCTTGTGCACCTGCTGAACTCGGCCAATACAGGGTTGGCCAATACAGGATATATTGGCAGGCCGTTTTTACTGTATGCGAGCAATAACATGCTTAACCAATTAATAAAACTCAGTATTTATGTCACAGAGACCCTGAAAAATTATTTCAGTGATGCAAGACATTTGGAAATTTTATTATAGAATTATTTAGGAATTAAATTTCGGAATTTACGGACGCCGGCGTCTATGTCTGCACAAAAGGGGTTAAGTCAAACAAATTTTTCATCTGACGCCTGCCTTTCTCTTGAACCTGACCCAGCCGAGACCAGCAGCGGCAAACGAAGGCGATGTCGGTGTGGGAGCAGCGGACGGCTCAGCTGCGGAGGCAGTGCCCGCGGGCGAGCAGCGAGGCGCTGTATAACGAGCTGGAGCCCGAGGACCGAGCGCGCATCAGCTCCGCCATGCACATCCGCCCGGACATGAACACCCACCTGCACCGCCCCCTGCTAGTGGAGGGCCGCGACGGCGGCAAAGAGGGCGAACGTCGAGACGTCCCAGGGGAAGGGGAGGGGGAGGGGGAAGGAGGGGATGAAGGTGGGCCGGTCCCCTCACATCCGCGAAAACACCACAGGCACAGGGACCGTCCCGCCACAGAACCAGGCGGAAATGGGGAGGGGGGAAACGGGAGAGAGGGGGGTGGGCATACACACCACAGCCGGGGCAGGGAGGGGGGCAGGAGGCACCATCGCCCGGGGCAAACAGAGCTGGGAACTGGAGGGGGCGGGGAGAGAGAGCACCGCCATCACCATGGACACCGCCAATCTAGAGAGGGAAACGGCTCAGCCACCAATGGGGCGAGAGGAGAGCGAAAGGGGCGTCACCGAGAGGGAGGCCGCTCGGCCAATCGGGACGCTGACGGGCGAGAGGGGGAGGGGAACGGAGAGCGCAGGAGGCACAGGCCCCGCGGCACCCGGCCGCGCTCCACGGTGGAGGGGGCGGAGCATCGGGAGGGCGAGGAGCAAGAGGAGAGCAAGTCACAGGGACAGAGGTGAGATTAACACAGGTGTGCTGCTGTAGAGCCCTGCTTCTGAGGGTTTAAACTTCTTTAGGTTCTCATTTGAACCCCAAAATTTAAACCCTTGATTAAAAGCCTGTAGTGTGCTATGTCAGGGCTGAAGTAAACCTCCAAGGTGGTAGATCTCCTGGAATTCTGGTTATGTGGCCCTGCTGTAGCTGTCAAATTTGGTGTACTCAGTTTGGGGTGGAACATTTACTTGGTCGTAAATCTCCAGGAACAGGGTCGGTCAGCCTGACTTTAGCTGTGGTATGAGGTGCGCTTAGTTTGGGTCGGGACGAAAACTTAAAGGCAGCTAGATCTCCAGGAACAGGGTTGGGAAGCCCTGCTCTAGTTGTGCTATGAACAGTGGCGGTCTATCGCCAGAAACACAGGGCCAGCAATAACCTCACCTTTCACTGCTTAATGACCTACACCTCTTGCAGTTTACCTCTCCTGATTAGCAACAGTTGTTCAGACTAATTGGTAGAACCAGCGAGAGTCTAATTTATTTTTGAAAGCCTCGTTATACAATGTACACAAAAAACATGCATCATAGGAACATTCCTGCCAGTACCCATGACCAAGGCACTGGCTTTAGAACTGGAGTTGGTCCCCGGGCGCTGCTCTGTGGCTGCCCACTGCTCCTAACTATAGGATGGGTCAAATGAAGAGGACAAATTACCCCACGGGGTTCAATAAAGTGTATCTTATCTTATCTCATATCTTAATGTACATTGCATCACAAAATTATACGGCATTTTCTTCCGCACATCAATGACTACGTAAATTATTAATATGTCTTTATAATTTCTGCGCTCCTGTAGTTCATGAAACAGCACAGATTTGCATAAGTATGCAAGGCTCATTGAGCAATAAGCCACGAGAATCTGGTCTATAGTCTGAATGTAGTGACAGCTAAAGGGCATTGTTAGGTACAATGCACAGCTGAGTGATGGCGAAAATAATTGCTGCAAAGTCAGCAAAAGTTTTGGATTTTTTGCATTTATGTTTCCATCCTAACAATGTTGTATCAATTATATAAATGCTGGCAATTGGCATTAATTTTTTCATTATCATTTCTTATCATGGAAAATGGATTGGTCTTGGTCGTTCAGTTGATACATTGTTTGATTGTTAATCAGGCGAACTTGAATGAGAACAGTGAGAGGACAGTTGAGCAGTAAAGGGTAAGGTTACTGAAGGCCCTCTGAACATGTGACCGCACGCCTCTGGGTATGAAATGTGCTTTGTGAGGGTTGGAGTGATAACCTACAGGATGGTTTATCTCCTGGAACAGGGTTGGGCAGCCCTGATTTAGCTGTTGCTAAGTGTGCTGTGATCAGGCATATGATCGATCAGACGCATCCAAAACCAAAACAGCAGCCATGTTGGGAGCTGATATGATGTTGTGCTCTGTAATTATCTTGTTCATAATGGCAGACAAGGATTGTTAAAGCTAAGCTCTGCGGAGCAGCTTTGGGGATCTATCCTCTGAACAGGGCTTCGGCTTTCCTTTGGTACCAGCAGTATGTTGAAGTGGGTCGTCCTTTTGAAATGGGTTTGTTTTGTAGCTCAGTTTTGGCTGTAAAATTATTCTCTGCAGCTGAATACTGGGCATAATGCAGGCCTGAAGACGGGGAAGCCTCCTTAGATTTGTCATCTTCTTCAGCCAATGAGACAACTTCCTGAATGGCACTGTTTTGTATCACTCTCTTCCAATGAGATTACTCATTTGATCTGATTTGGTGACATTTTACCTCAGTCGTCCAATGAGACGTTCCAGCCTGCCCAAAATGGCAGAGCTTTGACTTTCTCTCAGCCAATTGGATTAAGAAGCTTTAATGACAGAGAGAATCACAGAACATTGTCAATGAATACTGGTTAATGTAACTAATAAATTAATATCTAATTAATGATGTAACTAATCTTGCTCTCTCCTAACTAGACCGCCTAAAAGAGAGGTCAGAGGCCTCTCAGCCAATGAGAGTGGTTTATTTTGTCTGACAGGGTGAGGCACCCGGATGCAGAGGTGGGTGGCACGCCCAGCAGCCCCCCTAAGCTCCACCCCCCTGGGGGTCGCGTGTTAGCCTGGGACAAACAGGAGGACTCAGACAATCAGAAGAACCTGTCGCTCACAGGCCAGGGGGTCCCCGGGTCCAGCACTGTCCACATCGCGGGCCCCGTCTGCGGCCCCACTGGAGACACCCCCACTGTACCCAGTCAGTCATTCAGATAATGCTTTATTTGCATGACGCACGATTAGACATGTTCCCCAAAAGAACACAAAGATTATAACACAAGCAAGGACTAACTCACCCATAGAGAGAGAGTACCATAGAATTCTGAAACAATAGAATGGACTTGACAGTTACTTAGATTTGTCAAACTGTCAGACTTATTGGGTAAGACTTTGGCTGCCTGGTATTATTTGCCAGCCTGTGCTGAATTCTGTGGCCTCATTTTTCTGATGTTGCTGCAGTTCAGCACTAATGGTTCAGTCTTTTGGCTGCCTATGACATTCCGTTCTATCGCCAACTCTATGGATAGTTTACAGACATTGCAGAGATACTGTAGTATGCGTACTGGTTGTCCCACTGTTCATGACAGGCCGACACATAACAAAACAGACTCTTGTTTTTTTTAAAACGGAAGCAATATTTCACTAAACCTTCGTATATAGTTTTAACTGTTAAAATCTAATGACATAGTGCTCACAACATTACAGCAGCACAGAGCTGGATGATGATTTTTTGATTATAAGCACCAAAATGAGTGAGAATTAGAGTTAAACCAGTTAGAGCTGATTGAAGTGTTCTATGAACCTGCAGAAACCGCAGAACACCTCCCCCCCCCCATCGCTCTCTCTTTTTTCTTATTCCTTCTCTCTTTGGCAGTGAACAACATTGACTGCGACTTGGCAGTGAACGAGGAGAAGAAGAACTTGGAGGACCTGGGCGGACCTCGGCAGATCCTGCCATACAGATCCATGTTCCTGTTCCGCCCGTCCAACCCGTGAGTGTGCTGCCATGACAACGCTTTACTGCAACACTGCCACGGACATGAAAAACTGTCTCTGTGTGCCCAGCTTCATTTAGCTTTTCAAAGACTCCTTGTGACAAATGCAGAGGTTTACATTGAGGGCCTTATCCGTTTAAACACTGATTTTTGCTTGAATTGCCCCTCAAGTCGGTTCAAACTTCGAAAAAGCAATTTTTTCCCATATTGTAACACAATGTCACTCATATTCTGTATCTGCTGGTTGCGGTGCTTTGCAGAAGCTCCATCACACTTATATTGAGAGAAATATTCAAACCCAGGACACCATGTTTTTATGGCCACAGCATTACATCAAATGAAAAACATCTAGATCTTGTGCATTATTTATACACATTTCCCTGTAATTCAGCAGGACATATTTAAGATTTGGGAAGCCTTGGGATCCCCTCTAAGATTTAAAATTGGCCTGAAGTTCTGCTGTTTTGAATAAAGCAGCTGCATTTCACAAATCTGCATATTGGATTGGCAGAGTTGTAGAAGTCAACTGTTTGTACGGGGACACAACTTTGAATGGCGAGATTAATCTTTAACGGATGATTCAATATGGGTGGAAATTGCTGCATATTTCAAACTTTAATATCAGCATATTTACTCCCACATTGATTGAACCATATAGGCACTTCAGGCATTTAAAACTGTCACTGTCAAAATGCATATGGACCACGCTTGATGGGTTTATCTTATTTTTTTTTTTTTTTTTTTTTTGTTTTTTTTTTTGCGAGTTTTTATCCGCATCGCCTCTCCTCATGTAGAACGCTCACCCTTCACAGCTCTTATGTCCCTGACTCAGTACTCGGAAGTTTGCCTTTTAGCGAGAAGAGCTGAAGCCCACACAGTGTTTGCCTGGAAGAGAGGAGAGATGCTGTAATGTATCTGAAGTGCTGGACTGAATGACTCTCTCCTGTGTATTAGGAGGGGATCCTTAACGCCTATGAGCTGTGTTTACCTCCATTAACTGGCCAACATGCGGAGCTGAATTACAAAATTAGCCCGGGTGTGTTAATGATGTTTGCTGTTTTTCACGGAAGCCCCTCCATTAAATATGCGCCGTAATTTGGCAAAAGGAATTTTTTTGCTTGGATTTTGAAAAGGCGTCAGATCAGGCAGCTTTTCCATGTGATCGAAGATGTGACTGTTCTGCGCTCCAGGGTCATAATCGCATCTTCTTTCTTGGTGCAGAAATGATTTCTGGGATATTGACCTCTGGTCCTGGAAGCCTTCAGTGCTCCTGATTCTCTTCTCCAGTCCTGATCAGTGGAGGGGAGTGAAAATGCTCTGTATTATTGGCCTGGAGCTCTGGGTCCCAGCTTCCCTGTTATAGGGAGTGGATGAGGGATCCTCGAATCTGACTCACTAATCAAAATATGGCTTCAGTTTTGTTTACTCCACAGTTATCGACTAAAAATTTAGCACTAATTTGCCAGGCTGTCTTCTCACTTGACTCCCAGGTGATGGGAGAGGAGCCTTTGTTTGCCGGACTGTGGTTTGGGTAACAGCAGCGTTGTACTCGGCGGTGAGGGGATAATGCAGCCGGTGTTGTTTGTCTTCCCGGCCTGCAGGGTGCGCCGGCTGTGCCATTACGTGGTGAATCTGCGCTACTTTGAGATGTGCATCCTGCTGGTCATCACCATGAGCAGCATCGCGCTGGCTGCAGAGGATCCCGTCCAGGCCAACGCCCCCAGAAACAACGTGAGTCCAGGGTTGGGCGAGGTTGGGTAGGGTGTGCCAGGGCAGGGGGCGATGACTCACTGGTGCTCAGACCTTTCTGGTTATTCAATTGATTTTAAAGGGCAGGCACTCCTTTTTAAATAAACAAAGAATGAGGTAAAAGAGTGGTCGCAGGGGACCATGTTACCACCCCTTGAAAAAAGGAACAAAAAGAAGCAAAAACGTCTAATAATTACAAGGGCTTGTCACTCTGGTGGTAATTAGGTATGTGAAACTCTACCCCTTGTCTTAAAAACATAGATTTTTTTTTTTTTTGCTCAAACTACCAGTGTATGTGTGTTGCCTTGAGGAGAAGCCAGCCAGCAGGATTATTCTTACAGTGCAATTATATGATTTAAGATGCTTTATTTACAGCTGTGAACTGCTGGGAATGTTTATGCTCTTTAGCATTGTATTTTTTGGTATTTCCACATTGCAAGTTAGTGTGTCTTATTAATTTTCTTAGGTAAATATTATGTTGAATCCAATAGTAAATCCATTTAGGATGACTGTGTTGGACATGTTCTAACTCTCTGACATAATCACATCTAATATTAAATATCTTTCAGTCTGGCCTTGTGTAAATAGTTAATGGCAGCATGCACTAATAGATACAGAGATAGTTTGGCTTCTTGGCTCTGACCCTGAATCATTCGAGGCTTACTGAGCATGAGCAGAAGACAGCTGGGAGTGGTATGATTAGCCCCGCCCCAGGGAAATATTCAGAGCCCACAGGTGGGTGTCTGGGTGGAGGAGGGATGTTAACTAGCAGCAAACAGAGTGATGCACCAGCCCACAATGTTCCCAGCAGCAGTAAAGAGTGGTGCAGCGCAGCAGCAGGCAGAGGCATATATTTACAACAGAGGCTGAGCACGTACAGCAGGTAGATATGCACGGAAGAGTGTAGGAGAATGAGGGCATGTCTCGAGTTTTCCACCTTATCTAGCTCAGCAAGCTCGCCTCATTAGAGACTCTGATTTGGGTGGCTGTGTTTGTCATGTTTCTTGTGTGATGGAAGATGGTGGACTGTGGAGATATTACAGCCTGATTTTAAAAACTCAGAGTGTGTGTGCTGTGTGAGGTTTCATGCATGAGAGTGTGTGTTTGTTTCTGCCTGTAGTAGGAAGGAGTGTCTTGCTCAGTAAATATTAAGTGTTGATATCTGTAGTACTGAGATGTAAATGGGGACAGTGGCTCTTCTCCTTCAGAAACATAGCCCATGGCTCAATGGCATTACATACAGCGTGACTAAAGACTGCGGCACCATTACAGAGAGCGTCTGATGGACACGGTGTTTATGGTCTGTTTCGCCTAGGTGCTGAAGTATCTGGATTATGTCTTCACGGGCGTTTTCACTTTTGAGATGGTGATTAAGGTGAGTGTCCTCCTCGCTATCTTCATGGTGATTAGCCTGTTCTCCGGAGGACTCTGAACTCTCCGAATCAGAGGCACTGTTTGGCTTTGGAGTGTGTGTGTACCCCAGGCCCAGGTAGACCCATAAAGTTTGAACTTACTGTCTTGCTGGGCCCCTGGCTCAACCTAATATCTTGTTTTCATATTCTCGCTTGCGCCTGACCCAGAAATCAATGGGGGTCCAGTGGTGTCGCCAGCGCTGAAAATAGGAAAGGCACAAAACATCCCTTTACACCGATAAGTCCCACCCTGATCTCAACTGGTTTCCTTTATTATCCCTCCCGGCACATAATGCGTGGGGTTATAGTCGTCAGTGCGGTCGTCTGTCCATCCTTCTGTCCATCTGTGAACATTTTGTTTCTGGAGCAGAGCTCAAATACCGTTCAATATTTTTCAACTAAACTTGCTGTGCGTATTAATCAGGTCCTAGACTGGTGCCTCTTGATATTTTGGGATTTCTGAGATTAGATTGCGGGGGCCAGGGACTGTCGTCTTATGTCATCTTCTGATGACTCTTGCTAACACTTTTTCTCATTAGGAGAATAATCCATTGGCTAGTGCAAACACAGCTTCCGCCTTAATGCAATGTAAGGATGCTGAGCTAATTGGATAAATTAAATTCTGGGGAAATATGCTACTCAGAAAGTACATCCAAAGAAAAACTAAGAGAAAAGGTGAAGTACTCTGGTACATCTGTGTTACCTTTTGGGCACATCCTGTAACACCCGCTGTATAGCCATTTCATAATTATTTAAATTAAATGAAAGAAGGCAGAGATTTTAAAAACCTTTATACAACTTTGAATAACACTGATTGAAACCAAATTGCTCATCCAAATGATGCATTATATTTGAAGAGTTTGTTTCCAAAACGCAATATATCCATTTTACTCATTTTGAGTAAATCAGCTTTTTCTATGTTTTTTTCCCACGAAAAAATACATCTTATTGTAGGAATTTCTAAAAATTGATTTTTGCACCACGTGTAAGAAGCACAAGGCAATCGCTCTATGGTATTATCTCAATTTTTGTAATGTTGGCACTTATTGTGTTTTGGAAACAAACTCTTCATTTCTTCTCTCACCTCAATGAGGAGAATTGGTAATACCTGGCCATATGGAGTGTTTCTGGAGTTAACACATCGTTAATAAGGATAAATAACCGAGAAGTCGTCTGAACTAAAAATTGGTTAAAATGGACGTTCTGTGCCCACCCTATTTTCAGCTCTGGCTGTGCCACTGGGTCGGCCATCATGAACTTTCTGGTATGTTAAATTAATTGAGAAACGGGAATTGGAAGTTTCCTAAAGATATCTTAAGACAGGGAAAATGACACCATCCTTTGCAGAAGTATTTTTTTCCGTAATGCGTTACACATTACTGCTCTCCATCTGCCACTCGTGTTACTAATGTGTAATTCCTTGACTTTAAGTAGCCAGCAAGTTCCATTGTGCTGCTTAATGTTTATTCAGTTCCTCCATCTTTATTCTATCTCATCTCTGTCCCTTGTGTACCTGATGGGAGGAGCTAATAGCAAGTGAAGGAAGTAAGGAAAGGAAGGAAGGATCTGTAAAATAAGCTGTTGGATATAGCCCTTTGTGTTGAACAGAAAACGCTCCTAAAGTGCCCCCGTCTTTTTCATCTTCATTCTTCATTACTATTAAGGACCAGAACTAACTGTGGAGAACTGTGCTTTTGCGTTTTCACCTGAGTCCTTCTTCTCTTTGTGTGTGTGTGTGTGTGTGTGTGTGTGTGTGTGTGTCTGCACGCGCGCGTGTGCGTGTATGGGTGTGTGTGTGCACATGTGTGAGCGTGTTTGTGTCGATATTCCTGCGTGTGTGTTTGTCTGAGCGTTTATGTGCCTATGTTCATGTGTTGGTGTGTGTATGTGTGTGTTTGGTATTAATGTGTATACTATTGTTCTCAGTGTCAGTGTGTGTGTGTGTGTATATCTGCGCTATTGGTGTCTGAATAAAGCTGTTGTGTCAGGGTTTTTGGGTGTCAGTGAGTACAGTATCAGTGTTCTGGATATCAGTGTCTGTACTGAGAAATCAATAATCTTAGTAGAAATTTATGGCTGTTGCATCAATATAGCAGGATATCTGATATTGGTGTCCTTTGTGTCAGTGTTGTATTTGTTTTGTAATTACTGGCTCCCTCTCTCTCTCTTTCTCTCTCACTTCCTCTCTCTCTCTCTTTCTCTCTCTTCAGATGATCGATTTGGGCCTGTTGCTTCACCCAGGCTCTTATTTTCGTGATCTGTGGAACATTCTAGACTTCATCGTGGTCAGTGGTGCTCTGGTGGCCTTTGCTTTCTCGTAAGTAAAAAAAGATGAAAGATAATGCTTACAAAAGTTGTAAATGACTGATCCGGGTCACATGGTCCTCATAGCAGTGATGACCTTCCAACAGCTGTGGTCACTTACAGAATCAATTATATAGGTTTCTTTCTTCATGCTCCCTGAGAATCTGTGTCAAGCATGTATGTCATTTAGGAATATTAAATACTGGCCCACAGCATCAAATGTAATGCCTCATGTCATGTGACCAGACCTACTTAATGGAGTAATTGAGTTGGAGAATTGTGTTTGCTAATTCAGTCTGTCCTGAAATTTGAGTCAGATAGGGCCACCTAAAAAAAAATCCAAATAATTTAAAAATGAATCAAAATAATTTCTCAAATCAGAGCATGATGATCACAGTAGTAGCTTTTTTTCCTATTCAAAAAAGAATTTTAGTTCTTCTCCTGCGCAGGTGGCCATTTTGTTTATTTTCATCTTAATCAATCTCACTGTGCTGTTATTGTGAAGAGGTTTATAATGCTCAGAACCTGAGATTAATTGGAAGTGGACGGTTGATTAAATCCTGGCAAATGCAGTGCAGCCATCGCCCAGGGGTCTCATTAAGCCTCTGTCTCATCGCTAGTGATTCTTTCTATTATCTTGGTACTGTGTTGGGACCCTTCCGTGAATCAGTTTTTCAAGAGGGTGCATGAAATAAAACAATCTAACTAGGAGGTGTCATGTGACTAGCGCGGCATACATACGTCGCGGAGCGATATCAGCGTGGTCTCCGTGAGAAACTGACCGTAACTTGCAGTCGGTTTGTGGAGCTTATGCTCTTTGAAAACAGAGCAAATTTTTTAATTCAACAAATATCAGCTGCTGGGTTAGCTCACTCGGTTAAAGGCTGTATCAGCGATATGATGTCACTATTGTTGACAGTTGAAACATTCTCAAAACACAACAGAGCCGCTCGCGCCTCCCTTTCAGGAGCTTGGAACATGAACGCGCTTTTCTTAAAGTGAAACGTCTGAGTAATTATGGCTCGCTCAGCTGGGTAAGTCCAGACCACAAACTCTGGTTTGATCAGACAGAATTAGCAAACTCACTAGCTTTCCAACCGAGAGTTAGCAAAGGTTGCTAACTCACTCCAAAGAGGAAATATCGATCTCTCTACCTTTTGATTCATTCTGACCAGCATGATCTATTAGTCTGGGTTAGTAACTTTAACAAGATACAAAGTCCTTACAAAAAGAAATAGACAAAACCAGGGCTTTCCTCAATTTTATTCAGAATGACAATTCACAATTCACATCCAGACAAAAAGGTTAGCAGATGCAGACAATAGCTCCACTCACCTGTCCAGTAGAAAAAAGAAACACAAAGCAAAAATAAACAGAACAAGGGCATCAGAATTAAAATCATTCAACTCCCAGAATTCTCATAACCAACGTTGGTATGCTTTCCCTATGTTTATTTGGGACTTTGCATAGCTGGTATTATCAATGTTTATTCCTTTTTCCTCATCGACATGCACTGCTTGACGCAGCGTCTCTTTTTCGGTTTAGCTTCCTCAATGCTTCAACCTGCCGCATTGGTAGTGCCACTGCCAGTTTGTTTCGTTGCCCACCCACTTGTCGTGCACGAGCGAGGAACTGGCGCAGAAGACCTACCCCTGCCCTTCAATTTGTTGGATCACTTTTTTTGATGTTTGGGGGACGCGGGTAGGTCCCCATGAGTTTGTGTATCTTTCTCAGTGTCTACCTGGCTGTAGGTGGCCTACAGAGATCGGAGTTTTTTGCCGCCCACTCATGAGAGGAGCAGCTAACAGTTCGTGAGGAAAGATCTCCTGTACGTGACAAATTATGTTTTGGTGCAGAATCGCTGATACAACCTTTAAGGCGCCGCATTTGCGGAGCAGTAGTGACTACTACGGCGCGGGTTTGATCCCCAGTCGTACCAGCCAGCAGTGGTCGGCAGCTTTTTCAGGACAGCGCACGATTGGCTAAAAGCGCTGTAGGGATGCAAATTGGGAAGGGACAGCTGGGAAGGGAAATTAAAAATGATTGCCTTGTTTGTTGCTCAAGCGCCTCCTGTTGGCCAGCCGGGCGCTCGTCAGTGAGATTCTAAGCTTGCTCATGTTTGGGTATCCTCCGCCCTCGTTCTGAACTTGTGATAGTTTCGACCAATGAGTGTAAAGATGCAGGGGCTGACAGGCGCGTGCTTCGGAGGAAAGCCGCAAACTGTCTTCAATCTCCTGAGCTGGCAACAGGGGGTTGCATACGAGCAAGGCTTGTACATAGTTCTCGGATTGGGCATTCCAGATTTGGGTGGGATTGAAGATACCAAATTTAAAAAAAAAAAAATTCAACATATTTTCCCTCAAAACAGCCGGTGTTTGACGTCTACACAGGCTAGCCTTTTGCCTCAAAGGCTGTCAGAAGTGAAATTAATGACAAAATTATATGTGACATTTATAGAAACTGACATTTGTTGTCTGGTGTCTGAAATGCAAACAGCAATTACCCAGCTCATTGCAAGGTATTGTGGGATTTCTTTCACTTTTCAGGAACCACTTTATGTTTCCTTGAAATTTGAAATTGAAATGAGACCGAGCCAGTGATGCTTATCCATACCTTCAGGGCTGGGGAGGGGGGCTGAACGGAGAGCCGGAATGTCCTCTGTGCCTTTGGTTACCTCCTAAAGGGATTTCAGGATCTTCTTTAAGTGACATCCGGCACTTTCACCATGATTCATCCATGGGAACTTGCTCTGGCCTTGGTCTTTGCAGCTGTTAGCTGAGTGAGATTGAGGTGAAAGGTTAAATTGATTCATAAAGAATCTTCAGCATCAAGTAATTTCCTGTCATCCATCTTGGATAAGAGAACAGCTGGCCGCTGCTGTGGGGCTAGTGAATTTTCCCCACATTAGATCACCATCAGTCAGGCCAACTGAAGATACACAATGGGAGCTGGTCTCTCACGGGGCTGCTATTTCATGTTCAGTGTCATTTTGGCGCAACGTATTCATTCATTCATTCTGGCGAAGCATATGTATGAAACAGAGCCGCCCTGTACTGTAGTAAGGAACTTTGGAAGAATCCATCAGACCATCAGATAAATGAAAAGAAAACAAGTAAATATTACTTGTATTTTTTAATACATATTGTTAATATAGTAAAAAAAAAAAAAAAAAAGCTATTTTCATATGAAAAATGGAATTGGGAAATAAATCAGATAAAACTGAATTCTATGTGAAATGAAGATACGCATATGGGATGGTCAGTCATTTAGTTGGTCAGTCAGTCAGTCTGTCAGTCAGTCAGTGGGTCAGTGGTTCATGTTTGAGACTGAGGGAGGGACTCTAGTCTCGGCCTGAAAGTCTGAGCTTGTCTGTTCCTGCTTCCTGTTCTGGCAGCATGTCAGTCCTGCTGTAGCAGTGTGTGGTCTCCGTTTCTAACTCTCTCCTGGGCATGATCAGTTATTCACCAGGAACATATTCATGTGTCCTCTGCAGCTGCAGTATCTGAGAATCTCCCAGCTGAGTGGAGAGAGTTAGCCTGCCGCTGCTTGTGATGTAGAATGTCATTATCTGACTTACTGCTGGCTCACTGCTTCACTATTATGTGCAGTTTTCTGTGAACCTTATGAGTGTGAGGTCTGAATACACTGTTAAACTGCTGTCTGACTCCAGCTTATAAATGTTCTCTGTGTGCCCTCTGTATCTCTTTTACCCTACTTCTTCTGTCTCTCTCTCTCTCTCTCTGTGTCTGTCTCTCGCTCCTGGTTTCTGGCCTCTCTCAGGAGTTTTCTGGGGTAATGTCTCTCTGATGCCTGCTTACTCTATTTCTCTCACCATCTCTCCCCCTGTCACTCAACTCTCTGAGAGCCAATGAGCTGGCAAACCCCGCCTCCCCAGACCCCGCCCTGCTGCACGCTCCATGACAAGCATTCCCTCCTCCTCAACGTAACAGAAATGTATCTCACATACATGGACTCCCAATATATTGGCATTCTCCATCTGTTCTTATTCTTCGCTAGTGGGACTACGCTGCCACTCAAGAGTTTGGAATTCACGCAGATTAAATTGAATAAAATTTGCAAATTTTTGTTATTGCTAGGCAACAACACAGTACATAAATGACATCTCTGTAGGGACTTTGTGGAAAGGAAATGACAGAATATGGAAGTGGCCAGCTTAATCACCTGGTTTGGACCTCATAGAGCTGTTGTTGCATCACCTGGATCTTAAAGTTAGTGTAGTGTGCCCATCTTCAAAGAAACAGACACCAGTGGGAAATATTGCAGAAATCCCCTGAGTATGATACCTTCGTAAAATTGGTATTCCAAATGCCAGATATTTGCAAAGCAATGGTTAAATCTCATTGTGGATAATTTGAGAAATCCCTGAAATGGATAACTGTAATTTTTCATTGGAAACCTTGCCCCAAAATACTTGAAATGCTATATAGTACAGGTGAAGATAGACTTTGCTGTTTGTTTCATATAATTTACTATTGCACAAATGAGTTTATTGGATGAAATTGCGAGAGCTAATTAGATGACCATAAACAAAAACTTTTGAGCCGTAGAGTGCTTAATGAGGCATTAAACCCTATGTATTGATGAGAGAGGGTAATGACGAGGTTTTGAAGAAGGCACAGTTACTGTATCAACATATTGATATTCCCAATAATATATGAATATTATCAGCTGTACTTAAAATCCATTGAAAAGTAGCTTAAATGGTATCAGTAGATATATTGAACACACCCAAAGGGTAGAGATTACTGCTCAACCTTTTCTCTACGATGACTCAGGAGGCAAAGTTGTGACTCTCAGCCTCATTTTGGTTTGAATAGTTTCTGACGTGTTGCTCAAAGATTTTGCACAAAATTCACTAGAGGAGATACATGAAATTTGGAGTCATTTTTTTATTTTTTATGTTTTTAAAATTTTTTAAAATTTTAAAATAAAATTCACAGCCACTTATTTATTTATTTCAAACTTTTTAATCCAATTAATGATCATTCCGTTAATGTTATAATCTGACTTTTTGTTTGAAGAAGAAAATCTCCACAGAGTGTAGCCTTGATTTGCTCACACTAGAACGTAAAGTCAAGGTCCCTTGATGGATAATTATCGACAATCCTGTTCTTCCTGAACAAAAAATGCAAATTGCCTCAGCACGGTCAATGTGATGGTCAGTGTTATTCAGTGGTTTACTGAATAACAATACATGATAATGAGGTACAAAGATAATATGTAAGTCAATATTTAAGATCATTTTCAAGATAATTGGGTCTAATCTGTATTGCATTTGACACTCAAATTGCGAATGAAGTGAGATTATGTGGAGTTCTCTTTCAGAGCATTCCTTTTAGATGTAAAGATAAGCTCAGTTGAGCATCAAGATGTTTTGGAGATGTCTTGAATGGATCAAAAGGGGTTTTATTTAGACTTGCAGGAATTAGACAAAAACTCAAAGTTCCTCAGGAGATAAAGAGCCAAAAGCAGAAATCTCATTTTTGTACCATTATAATTCTATTTCCTCCAGGCATTGTCCTCACTTTAGGTAGAATATATTGCAATATAACCAACATTAATTATCATGACTGACAGTAGCAAAATGACAATATATTGGCATCAGTACATATGCATTTGGAATGCTTCCATTTTTCCCATGTACCATTTACGGTATTGCAGAATAGTTTTCAATTAATAGTACGGAAATACATGCTGATATATTTTTCCATAGGGTAATACTCTCTCTCGCCATCTGCTCATCTGTTCATTCTTAGTTCACATGCATGGACGAGGTCACATCTAGTTGTGGCTCCTGCCTGCCATTTTCAATGCCAAACGTCCATCCCATAATAGTCCCTTTATGTCTTTATGCAATTGTGTATAGGGGAGCAACCATTGTGTCCCATTGTATCAGACTTTATGTGCTGTTCTTCTGTTGGCTTGGAGATTTACTGGTGTTTGTGGGGTTAAAGTAAGTCATATCTGGTAATTCATGTACATGCCAGGCCAGTTTATTTAAACATGATGCTGTTTTTTTTGTGTTATTTTTGCGTTCCTGTCCTCTTTGGTTATTGTGTATTTCACCACTGTTTCCTTTTGAAAAGTGACTAAAATCTTTGCTTCTCGTGCCGCCATAGGCAGCTTTTTGAGTTGTTTGTGTTTTTCTGTACTGATTTGCACTATCGGCTCTGCTCTTTTCGCTTTCTTTTTCTCTCTCTCTCTCTCTCTCTCTCTCACTTTCTCTCTCTCTGTGATATGTCTGTGATTTCTTCTGCTATGGTATTGTCCTTTCTATGTGTGTTTTTCTGTTTATTTCTCGATCACTTTCCTTCATTAGATCTCAACAAAGCCTGACCAGGTGGGGAGCCCTCCCCTTTTTCTCTCCGTGCCAAAAACACAACCCTAACCCCCCCCTTCCCCCTCCCTTCTGCCCCAAATAACCACCCTGTCCACAGCCTCGATTAACCTCCCTCCAAACCCCCGCTCTGTGTCCAGTTTAGCGTTAGCATCCTTTATTACAGCCCATATAAATCGTGGATGCCGCTGGACCTCCTCTCTGATAGCTGTGTTTAGCACCTGCCGTGGAAAATTTACAGGCTCTGGGTAAATGGTAGATGTACTGGGGGTGCAACATTTTGGGGCAAGGATAGGTCGCCCTGTTTTCATGCCCGCTCCCTTGACCCCCCCAGGGGTGGACAGCGTACTGCTGTCCTGACTCAGTGGGGAGTGTAATTCCACAGCTATCAGAGCGCCGTGCGTCTGTTCATCTCCCCGAACCCTCTGACCAGTCGCCCTGTGTATCGCCGTCACTCCGGGCCCCTGCGGTGCGGCCCCGTGAGTGCACGGGGGCCAAACGAGCATCACAGCATGAGAACAGCATGTGTGTGTTAGAATAACTACAGTATAAATAAAATAATAAATATTATTTTATATATATAATAAAACACCCCCCATCTTCTCTCCACAAACTCACACGCTACCCCCGACCCCCGCATAACACTGGTGGCGAGTGAACAGGAGACAAACCCTGCTGAGTCAGGCTGGGTTTAAATGATGATTTGAGAAGAACTGTACGGCACAAAGCATGAGGGGCCGTGTGCATGTTACTGCAGCATTTATAAATGTAAAAATTCTGAATCAATGAGTGGCACTCGTGTGTTTGTGTGAATTTGTGTGTCTATATGGTTTGTCTTTATATATGTTTGTGTGTGTATGTGTATATGCATTTTTGTGTCTATATATGTTTGTGTGTTTGTGAGGGCATGTGTATGTGTGTTAATTCATGTGAGAATGCTTGAAGGTGTTTGTCTGTTTATGTTTATGTGTGCATGTGTTTGCGCACTTGTTTCTGCGTCTGCCTGTGTGACTGAGTGCCATGGTGTGTTTGTTTAGTACAACCCCATTTTCAGAAAAGTTTAGTCGCTTTGTAAAATCTGAATGAAAATTGAATGCAATGATTTTCAAATCTTTTGAACTGCATATTTATTTGAAAATAGTTCAAAGACAATATATTTGATGTTGAAACTGAGATGTTTTATTGTCTTTTTGGAACATATGTGCTCATTTTGAATGTGATGCCACAAACACATTTCAAAAAAGTTGGCACAGGGGCATGTTTACCTCTGTGTTGCTGGACGTCTTCGTCAATGAAAACTCTGTAAGCGTTTGGGAACTAAGGAGACCAACAGCTGTAGTTTTGAAAGCAAAATTTTTTCCCCATTCTTTTTTTTAAATGTAGGATTTCAGCAGCTCAATACTTTGCTGCCTCCTTTGTCATAGTTTTCGTCTCATAATGCGCCAAATATTGTCAGTGGCTGACAGGTCTGGACTGCAGGCAGACCTCCTCACCACCCAGACTCTTTTACTACAGAGCCATACTGTTGTAATAAGTGCAGAGTATGGTGTTTGGCATGGTGTTGACGAAATGCCCTTAAAAAAGACCATTTGGATGGCAGTAAATGTTGCGGCAAAACCTATATATGTCGTTCACCATTAATGGTATCCTCACAGATGCACAAGTTACCCATGCCATGTGTACTAATGCACCCCCAAACTATTACAAATGCTGGCTTTGGAATTGTTTGCTGATAACGAGCAGGATGGACCCTCTTCACTTTAGCCCAGAGGATGAGGCATCCATATTTCCAAAAAAAATTTCACATTTTGATCAGTCAAACCGCAGGGCAATTTTCCACTTTGCCTCAGTACATTTTAAATGAGCTTGGGCCCAGAGAAGAAGGCAGTGTTTCTGGATCATGTTTATATATGGTTTAATCTCTGCATGGCAGAGTTTTAACTTGCATTTGTGGAAGCAGTGACAAACTGAGTTTACTGTCAGTGGTTTACGGAAGTGTTCCTGAGTCAATACAGTGATTTGCACTACAGACTCCTGTCTATTTTTAATGGAGTGCTGCCTGAGGACCTGAAAATCACAGCCATTCAAAATTGGATTTTGGCCTTGTCCCATATGTGCTGAGATTTTTCTGGATTCTCTGAATTTTTTAATGAAATTATATACCAAAAATCTCCAAATTCTTTGCAACTGTAAGTTGAAAATGTTATTCTTAAATTGTTGAACTATTTCCTCATGCAGTCTTTTACAGTGCGGTTAAGCCTCACCATATTTACTTATGAAAGACTTTTTATACCCAATCATGTTACTGACCTGTTGCTAAATAATCAAATTAGCTGTGAGATGTTCTGCCAGTTGTCTTTTTTAGCATCATGCAACTTTTCCAGTCTTTTATTGTCCCGTCCCAACTTTTTTGAAATGTGTTGCTGTCATCAAATTTAAAATGAGCAGATATTTTTCAAAAAACAATAGAATTAATCAGTTTCAACATCTGATATATTATCTTTGTACTGTTTTCAAATAAATATAAAGTTCAAAAGATTTGAAAATCATTGTATTCTGTTTTTGTTTAATATTTATACAACATCCCAACTTTTTTGGAAATGTAGTTATAGAACTTCCAGCTAGTTTGCTGTTCAATGCATTAGGACTGTGTACCAATGATCTGCTGTAGAAAGGAGACTGCCTAAAACATACGTGTAATGTGTGCATGTGTGAGTGTATGAACTGTGTTGTGTGACAGTGTGTGTGTGTGTGTGTGTGTGTGTGTGCATGTGATATGCTGTGAGTATGTGTCCTGACTCCTGGCAGGTGGCATTTATAGTTGGTAGCCTTAGCTGTGTTCAAATCCAGTCATGATCTGGAGGACTATCCTTCCCATAATGCACCATTCCAGTGATATTAACACCCATATGGGGAAAGGCAGGATCTGCATGCTGTTGTCCATGTGGAATTGTTGGATGAAAAACTGGAGGGAACAGAGAACAGTGCGTTCTGGTTTCCAGTGATGGTCTTCCAGCAGTCCAAACACTCGGACCGTGACCATTTTTCCAGATTTCTGTGGTCACCTACTGCAAACTCTGAGCCCTGGTGCGCATCGGAATACCAAGCACACCTCAGGAAAATATCACAGCTATATTCAACTATTCAATACCTTAGAATACCAAACATACCACAGAAAAACATCACATCTATATCCACCTATTCAAAACCTCAGAAAAACAAAGCTTCCTCAGAAAAATAGCACAGCCAAATCAAACCATTATCTGAAACATCATGACTGTCACAGTTACTGTACTAACAGAAGCCAGGACCAGGTTTTGCCCTGTGCATTTGCATGCATGGTAGATTATTACACACAATGCAGGAATGCACACTTTTCACTCCAATGAAGCAAGTGACAAGTGCCAGCAAAATGGCCCCACATTTACCGAGTGTGTGGTGAAAGTGTGGAACTCTAAAAGCACAGTGACTAATTTACAGGATTCCTCTCTGCATTCATCATTATGTGGGGAGATAGCACTGCCTCTTTACGCTTCTGTCTGTCGGGCTAAAGTGCCTGGTGCCAGTTTACCGCAGAAGACATTGTAGTTCACCAGGCTTTGGTTACGAGCGTGACTGACGCAGGAACTGAACGGTTTCCGTTTCCCAGCTTGATTCAGGCGTCGTCAGCCCATCAGACTTCTATGTTTGGTTAATGTGATGAGAAGGTGTTAGTCAGCTTTTTGTTAATGAAATTGGAGTAATTACTTGGGCTGGGTGTCTGTGCATGGAAACTTGTTTATGTTTACTGACCCTGCTAATCGTATTTACGTAAATAGGTAAATACCAGCTGAGAAAAGAGTGGTTATTTACGGTGATGAACGCTGTGAGACGGTTGATAAGATGGCAAGTCCGAGGAGTTATTATATCATGTGGGTGGGATGGCGGTAGTGTGTTGTGTACTTGTGTGTTCACCTGCATGTGCCAATCCTCTGACAGCACCATGTCCCCAGCACTGCAGTAATGTAGCAGTGGTTCATCTGAAGAAACAATTGCCTGGTCCACGGTTGTTTCTTTTGGTTTTCGTGGATCTTTTCTGACATAACATTGCTCGAAATTGTAGAATGCGCACTGTGTGGGGATTTTATGCTCACATGCACGGATAGATTTTGGTTTTGTACGGTGTCTGTTCATTATAGGCTGAGTTGCTGGGTCTGAGTGGTATGGTATTGTGTTGTGTAGTGTACGTATGCACACTGGCACGAGTGTAGGATGCATTCAGAATTACTAGACCTCAGCCAATGAAGTACGATCCAAAATCGAGGCTTTGGGCTCTCTGTGCATGTGCCTGTGTGTGGGCGTGCACTTATGCGTGAAAGTGAGTGTGTGTGGGTGTAATATAGATGTTTATGTGTGGGCATATGAATGTGTTTTCTTTGGTATGTAAATGTTGTTGTGCACTTGTATGTGAGTAATAGTGTGTGTGTGTGTGTTTGTGAGTGTGTAAAAGTAAGCATATTTGTGTATGTTTATGTAAGTGTGCAAGTGTGTAAGTAAGGGCGTGTGCGTGTGTAATTGTGTTTGCATTGTTAGTAAGTCGAAGTGCATTAGTGTGAACATACTAGCGTGTGGGTGTGTAAATAAGAGTGTGCATTTGTTAGGAAGTATGTCTGCATTAGTTAGTGTTTCCGTTTGTTGGTAACGGTGAGTGCATTAGCAAGTGTGTGCAGATTAGTTGGTGTGTATTTTCAGTCTAACCCTCTGTATGCTCTGTGCAGAGGGAGCAAAGGGAAGGACATCAACACCATTAAATCTCTCAGAGTTTTCTAACATTACAATAATGTTTCAGCATTACAGTACCCCTCCCCAAGCTGCTGCGGCCTCTCAAAACCATCAAAAACTCAATACAATAACATTACAACCATGTTAAACTCCCCTCCCAAGGTAACATTACAATAACATTACAACAATGTTACGGTAACATTACAGTACCCCTGCGCAAGATCAAGGTAACATTACAATAACATTACAACAATGTTACGGTAACATCACAGTACATCTGCCCAAACTCAAGGAAACATTACAAAAATTAAAAACACTTTATAATAACAATCATTTATAAGGTAAATTTAACAAGATATTAGTAGTAAAACAAACCAGTATATTTATAAAGAAATTTATAAATTTATTAAATCATTTATATAAATCATTAAAATCATTTATAACTTAAGTTACAAGACATTTATAAATATCAGTAGACATTGAACTAATCATGAATGAACCATTTATATACATTTGTAAATGATTATGAAACAATTTATTACTAAAGTTGTACAACATTTTTATATGTTTTATACATTATTAAAAACGCTGCATCAACATTGTTTGTACGTGATTTATTCATCATCAAATAATGTTATTAAATGTGTAGGAAAACATTTTTGAATGATTTAAGAAACTATTCTTTGATTAAGTACATGTGTTGAGTTTTTCATGGTTTCATGGCATTTCATAAGCAGGATGGATCCAAAAGTTGTCTACAACATTTATTACATGTGATGAAAAAGTCTACAAATCTTTAGCAAACATAATTAGATATTTGTTAAGGAAGAATAAGGTTCACTTTAGATTAAGGGACATAATAACATCTACAAATGATTTAGAGATGTTTTATGAATGTCTAACAATTCATTTGTTAAACGTGAAAAGACAAGTTAGTAATTGCTTAATATCTGTATTCATAAAAGCCAGATCATTCATAAGAGGTGAGTAAAAGGTCCACAAATCATTTATAAACATTAACAGACATTTGTAAATAATGAATAGTTTTCACTTTAGATTAAGGGACATAATAACATCTGCAAATGATTTATAGATTTTTTATGAATGTCTAACAAATCATTTGTTGAACATGAATAAACAAATGGTGGTACAGGGTACAAAAAGTTTTTATTTTACTCATCTACACTATTTCACTAATAATTTACTAATAAGGTCGGTCATATTGAAAAAATGATCTACAGATCACTTATGAATGTTAAAATAGCACATTTACAAATGATGTACTAATAAGTTGCAAATGAATAGAAATGTTTGATAATAAACAGTTTGGTACCGATGATTTTTCCAGAAATGCTTTGGGATGCAACAAACGCTTAACACATGATTTATACTGACTTAACAAATCATTTATTAACCATGAGCTCAATACATGTAGTTAATCAAAGAATATTTTCTTAAATCGTTCAAAAATGTTTTCCTGCACATTAAATAACATTAGTTGATGATGAAAAAATCATGTACAAACAATATTGATGCAGCATTTTTAATAATGTCTAAATCATATATAAATGTTGTACAACTTTAGTTATAAATGGTTTAATAATCATTTACCAATGTATATAAATGGTTTATTCAAGATTTGTTCAATATCTACTAATATCTTATAAATGTCTTATAAATGATCATTACTATAAAGTGTTACCATTTCAGTAACATGACAGCACCTCCGCCCAAACTCAAGGTAACATTACAATAACATTACAAGAATGTTACAGTAACATTACAGTACCCCTTACCAAGCTCAGTAACATTACAGTACCCCTTCCCAAGCTCAAGGTAACATTACAATAACATAACAATAACATTATGGTAACATTACAATACCTCTGCCCAAACTCAAGGTAACATTGCAATAACATTACAACAATGTTACAGTAATATTACAGTACCCCTTCCCAAGCTCAAGGTAACATTACCATAACATTACAACAATGTTACAATAACATTACACAGGGTTCTGCCCAGGATCCTCTGAGTGCTGGTCGGAGAATTGTTCGTAGGAAAATATTTGCGTCAATTTGAAAGCAAATATTGCCTCTGAGTCACCAGATTACTGTGTTTCTTTGATGTGTTCCTTACGGTAACATTACAATACCTCTGCCCAAACTCAAGGTAACATTACAATAATATTACAACAATGTTACAGTAACATTACAGTACCCTTTCCCAAGCTCAAGGTAACACTACAATAATATAACAATAATGTTACAGTAACATGACAGCACCTCTGCCCAAGCTCAAGGTAACATTACAATAGCATTACAACAATGTCATGGTAACATTATGGGGCCTCTGCCCAGGCTGAAGATAACATTACAATAACATTACAACAATGTCATGGTAACATGACAGCAACTCTGCCCAAGCTCAAGGTAACATTACAATAACATTATAACAATGTTACAGTAACATTGCAGTACCCCTGCCCAGGCTCTAGGTAACATGACAATAGCATTACAACAATGTTACGGTAACATTACAGTACCCATGCTCAAGCACAATGTAACATTATACTATCATTAGAACAATGTTAGGGTAACATTACATTCCGTCTGCCCGTGCACTATGTAACATTAAAAGAATGTTACTGTAACATGACATTATGCCTGTACAAGCTCAAGGTAAAATTACTAGAACATTACAACAGTGTTACGGTAACATTACAGTACCCCTGCCCAAGTTCAAGGTGACACAGTGATAACATTACAACAATGTTACTGTTACATTGCAGTACACCTAGTCAACTTCAAGGTAATGGTACAATAACATTACCACAACTCTATGGTAATATTTCAATATCCATGGGAAACCTGAAGTTGAAACTGTGAAGTTGTGTTCCCCTGGCCATGCTTGAGTGTGTTTAATCCATTTGTCTGTGTTTGTGTGTGTTCCCCTGGTAGTATTTTACTGCGTTTAATCTGTGTGTGTGTGTGTGTGTGTGTGTGTGTGTTTGTGCGTGTGCGTGTCCGTGTGTGTGTGTGTGTGTGCGCACTTGTGTGTCTGTGTTCCCCACACTTTTTGACTGTTTGTGTGTTTCCCAGGCCGTATTTGATTGTGTGGTGAACTCTCTGAAGAATGTGCTCAACATCCTCATCGTGTACATCCTCTTCATGTTCATCTTCGCCGTCATCGCAGTGCAGCTCTTTAAGGGGAAATTCTTCTACTGCACCGACGAGTCCAAGGGACTGCAGAAGGACTGCAGGTGGGTGTTCCTGTGAGCGTGTGAGATTTCTCTCTGTGCGAAAAAATATTTCCTAATATCAGTGCTAAATTAACTTTTATTGGCTAACTTCCATTTGTGACCCAGAGTTCTGCTAACAGAACTTGGCCTAAGTAATTCTGCACTTAACTTTGTTAATCCCTTCAACATATTTAATGACCTCAATTAGATCACCCCAAAGTCTACTTTTACTGAGGCTGAATAGGTTAAGAATCTTCAGCCTCTCCTCATAGCTTTTATTTTTTTATATCATTAATTAACTTTGTGGCTCTTCCTTGAACTTTTTCTAAAGGCTCTATGTCTCTCTTGAGGTATAGTCCCCAGAACTGGACACAATACTCTAAGTGTGGTCTGATGAATGTGTTGTACAAGAGTACATATAATCTGCTTAGATTTATATTCAACACCTTTGGCAATATATCCCAGCATCCTTTTGGCATTTTTTTTACTGTTACAGCACAGTGGCTAGATACTGTAAGGTTTTTGTCAGCAATCACTCCCAAATCTTTTTCAAGTTGAAGCAAATTCCAGCTTTAATCTTCTCACAAAGTAATCCTGTCCAATGTTTTTATTTTCAACATGTAGAACTTAACATTCAGCTTCATTAAATTTCATGTGCCACGTTTCTGCCCAATTTTTAATTCTATGTCAATCATCCTGAATCACTTTAGTAGACTGCACACTTTTTGCCAAACCTCCCAATGTAATATCATCCTCAAATTTAACTAATTTGCTTTCAATGACCCCATCAAGGTCATTAATGTGGATGAAGAAGAGCAGGGGTCCCAACACCGATCCCTGAGGGACTCCACTTCCCATTATGCCTAGCTCGGATGAGATCCCTCTGATCACCACTCTTTGTGTTCTGTCCCGTAACCAGTTCAGAATCCATTACAAAATACCTCCTGTAATGCTTTCGGTCCATGTTTTAAAAATTAATCTCTCAAGCGGTACTGTATCAAATGCTTTCTGAAAATCTGAGTATATGATATCATAGGCCTCACTCTGATCATAAGCCTTGGATATGATTGATATGATATTATTGGGCTAGATGTAGTTTCAGCTGCTCAGTGCTAATATGTTCTTGGCAGCTATTGTCTCAGCTGCGCAGGGCTGATTTTTTTTACGGACTGATTGCAGAAAATGTAAATAGCAGGATGGCAGGGGAAAAAATGAGAAAAGGGTGCCATATTATCTTGAAAACCATCATGAGGTGTCTCAGTAAAGTGTTGGGTCACCCCAAGCTACCAGAACAGCTTCAGTGCACTGTGGCATTAATTCTGCATGTCATTGAGAACCCTGCTGGGGGAATGGAACAGCATTTCCTCTCAAGGATATTCCTTTATTTGGTCTTTTGATGATGTCAATGGAGAGCGCTGTCTAACATATCAGTCCAAACTCTCACTGTTGTTCTGTTAGGTTGTGATTTGGTGACTGTGAGGGTCATAGCACATGATTCATATCATTTTCATAGTCATTGAATCACTCAGTGGCCCCTTGCGCCCTGCAGACAGGGCATTCTCATCCTGAAAGAGACCAATCCCCTCGGGATAGAAAAGTTCTATCTCAGGATAAAGGTTGTCTCTCAGAGTAACTTAATATTGATTTTGGTGTCTCCCTGTTCCTCAAGTTAAGACAGACTGATACATATTCTTCTGTTCACATACTGTCTCCCACTCTGTCACAGGGGACAGTTCCTGAACTACAATAAGGATGGAGTGACAGCTCAGCCTCGTGAGTGGAAGAAGTATGACTTTCACTACGATAACGTGCTCTGGGCCTTCCTCACGCTCTTCACCGTGTCTACCGGCGAGGGCTGGCCCCTGTGAGTTCCCACAATGCACCACTTTCACCTTACTGCTCCCGCCCTACAATTCAGCGCTACTATCCCAATATACCCTGCTCCCATTACACAACATCCTCCATGGCTGTTTCTCAGTTCATAGGCTGCAGGCAAGGTAGGCTAAATTTCTAGGCTGCTTCATCATCACAGGCTGCTCCATTGTGAAGGTGCCTTCGAATAGGACTGAGAAATGCTGCCTGTTTTCAGATGGAAGTGTCAACTTGTTTACACTCCGTTGCCTTGTTGACAATTCTGTCTGATATCAGGCAAGATTATTGCTGCATGTCTCGACTGCATTGGAGGGCACCCTCTTTCTGAAGCTGCCTGGAAAAGCTGCTGCAGCCTACGCTTTGAAAAATGATCCACGAATCAGCACTCCTAACTCAGAATGCACTGCTCCCATCCTTTAATTCACTGTGCTCACCCTGCTCCCATCTCATAATGCATTGCTTCTGTCCCACAATGCACTGCTTCCTTGCAACATTACATCCCATAAAAACTGTGTTATAAGGGCCAGAGAGGAATTGCAGCTGTTTGAAATCCCGTGTTGCGGACAAACTGCAATGCTGGAGTATGCTGTTGCAGGCAATTCAGCTTGTCTAAGTATCGAGGGCTAGCTTCGGAGCATTTTCTGCAGGTTACTGCTCAAAGCATTGTGATTGTTTGGTCAGAACACACAGTGCTGGGTGTTAGCTTTAGAGGCTAACTGCACAATACGAGCTCTTCTGCTCACCCAAAAATGTTCTTACCTGAACCCTTCAATCCTGCTGCATCAGTTATGGCTGGGAAGCAGTGGAATTTGAGAGCAGACTTTCTCAAAGAGACTTCTGAAAAAAAAATCTATCTAAAAAACCCACTCTTCAGTGGATTAATAATGCATTGATATATCTCAAAGTCAAATAAAGAATGGGTCTGTTTTGACATTCAGCACAGGGTGCATAAAGTTTGAATCAAAGCCTTGATATTCCTTATTTATTCTCAGTATTTTTTGCGGAGACTTCAAAAGTGAATTCTGCTCGGCACTGGGTCAGTTCTCAGTGCCGGCTCTGGTATGAACTCTGGGGGAGGGGTGTGGAGGGGTCAGCTGGGGGTTGTGCTCTGTGGTGATTGCTGTGGCGACCAAGGCTACAGCCTTTGTTCTTCGGATCAAACGCCTCAGGTCTGAAAAAAGGTTTTTTTATGGACTCTACTTTTGAATCCCTTAGAGGTCCCACTGTAGCACTGCTGTGTTTATGATTTAAAGGTAGAACTGAGGGAAGGAAAGACAGAGAGAGAGAGAGAGATGGGGGGGGGGGCAAGGATTGTATCTAAAGGGGGGTGGTAAGGAGAGCTTGAAGAATGTGCCAGATTATTGTCCCCAAAATTTGTGTCATTTGGTTCTCTGGGAAAAGACCCAATCAAAACAGTGCTACCAGCCAATGAAATTCCACATGAAGCTTGGAGAGGGAGAATGACAGAGTCTAGTGTGTAACAGTAGTTTCTAAAGCGCTTTCAGTTGCGCAGTAGAGTGGAACCTGATTTATATGGTGTTTATCTCGAGGGGAGACTGTGCTTAATTATGAACACAGGGTCTTTACTCCTCTCTGTGGTCTCCAAGCTTATTGCTTTGTGGGTAATTAGCTGTTTAAATGAAGCCAGATGACTGTAACAGGAGGGCGGCTGATTCCTCTCTCTCGAATTAATGACTTAAAGCATTTTAATATTTATGTATTTATAACCCTGAGTCAAAAACGTCTGTCAGCCTCGGTACCACAGAAATTATTTGTGGAAAACAGAAGAAATCATTCTTTCTCACGCCCTTGTTTCCTGCATCTACCTCTCCATCCGCGGTTATCTTCTATTCTTTCATTTCTCCATACTCTTCATCCCTCTATCCCTCTCTTATGCTGTTGTTCTCTCTTTCATTCCCCATCCTACTTCTCTCTCTATCTCTCCATCCCACCATTATCCAATCTATCTCCTCACCTGTCCCTCTTTTCCTCTATACCCCTCCTCTCACACTTCCTCTATTCTCTCCTCCATTCCCTCCATCCATAGGGTGTTGAAGCACTCTGTTGATGCCACGTATGAGGACCAGGGCCCCAGTCCCGGGTTCCGGATGGAGACGTCCATCTTCTACGTGGTGTACTTTGTGGTCTTCCCCTTCTTCTTCGTCAACATCTTTGTGGCTCTCATCATCATCACCTTCCAGGAGCAGGGCGATAAGGCCATGTCCGAGTGCAGCCTGGAGAAGAACGAGGTAACTGTGGGCACACACACACACACACACACACACACACAAAAACACAAGTGCACACACATACACAGACGCGCACACGTGCACATACACACGCGCACTCACACACACACGCACATGCATGTGCATGCATACACGTGTAGTCACACTCACTTCCAAACAGAAGTGCACCCATACACAAATATGCACAAACACACACAAATGCAACACACACACACTTACACACAAAGCCATGTTTAAGTGTAGCATAGAAAAGAACACAATGCCCACCTGCTCTCAGTTTCACCTACATGAGCACTGACTGTCTGACGGGCTGTGCTGCTGATGTAGACCTGCCCCCTGAGCTCCCATGGGCGGGGCTCCCCACTGACTCCGCCCTGTCTCCTCTCCTGCTGCAGGACCTATCTTCTGCTCCTCTGAGGGTTTGGGCCAGGGTGTCTCTGATGTGTGTCGTCACTATACTCTGTGAAGTGTGAACCATAAAAATAACATTTCTTTGAACTGATTTGATTCCCACGGTTGCACAGTTCAGCGGTCTCAGTCTTTCAGTTGTTGTTCTTTAGTTTTGATTGGCCAGTTATTGTACTTTCACAGATCTCATTGGCTGGTGGTCATGCGGTCTTGATTCTGCTTGGCTGTTGGTCGTCAGAAAACAGGTTTAGCTGATTGTCGTCTGGTTGTGGTTTTGGAAAACTGCTGGCAATTCATTTCAGACTGACTGTCAGTCATGCTGTCGTGTTTTTGATTCGTTGATGGTCAGACTGTCACAGATGTGATTGGCTGTTGTTCGTGCCCCTGCTGGCCTCTCGATTGATCGTGTTCCCCTTTTAGAATCAAGCCATTTGTCAATTCCCTTGTCTCCATGACAATGCCTTTCTGTCGAACAGACCATAGTTCTGTCTCCTTGTAGAGCCATACTTAGCCTGAAGGTCTGTTCACACACAAGCACTAACTCACAGAGAAACACACACTCGCTACCAAACACCAGAGCAATGCTGAGCTCCACCTCCATTCACTCTCAAACAGAAACACTCACACACACACACACACACACACACACTCTGTCAAAAACCAGAACAATGCTGTGTTCCACCTCTATTCACTCATGTGAACTTGCACAGAGTGACACCCACTCACACAGAATCATACACACACAGATATAACCATTTCACTAGAGCAGAAGTGGAACAGGAAATTGGCCCCTTTGAAGCTGTGGCTGAGGGCTGGTTGATGCTTTCATGCCTTTGGAGAGAGTCTGTCTCTCTGTCAGGGCCGCCCCAGGGCCGCTTCAGGGCCCGTATTCACAACGCATTTTATTTCCTTATTAACGCCATACACTCCCCGCCGTGTTTTCTCTTGACTGGGCTTTTGATATATTAAGTCATTAATATATGTCAGCTGTGTCTGTCTCTCTCTTCAGAAAATGAATGGAAAGACAGCACAATGATTCTCCTGTCAGGAATCTACTTCACTGCTTCATTTGAAGGGAAATATCTAGATGCATCTACATGACTGTGGTAATCGACCGAGCTTGGACAGAAGGCTGTCGAATGTTGTCCTATCCAGTGTGTTGGAGTATGTATAGCCAAAAATAAATTTTTTTTTGAAAGTTTTACCTTCCAAATAATTAAAGACTGGCCAGCACAGTATATCAAGGAGAGAGTGGGATCCTGATTCCTGTTGTCATGTTGTGACAAGTTTCTACTCCAGACTCTTGTCTATCAAACCATAGAGTTCATTGAATAAACTTTTCTCACAAAAAACCCAGGATATATGTGGGATATTAAAATGTGTGGATTGTTTTGTGACATGTTGATAGTTGGTCACAATCCAACATCAAATCCATACTCACTAGTAGTGGGGGAAGATGAAGTAACATCGCCGCCATTTGGCCAACCACTGGTTATAACCACTGGTTTACATCACTAGCATTTTTGATCTAGGTCCGCTGAGCCGACATTTTTATTTTACCAGGGCTGTGTGGAAATATGGCTGAGGACATAGAAAGTTGGTAGAGGGGCACTGAGAACAGATTTTCGGGTGAACAGGTCTTTCTCCAAGGCTACATTTTCTGATATCGCACTGGCTGGCTCTCCACTACCTCCTTTGTCCTGCAGAGGGCGTGCATTGATTTTGCGATAAACGCCAAGCCTCTGACTCGCTACATGCCCCAGAACAAGCAGTCCTTCCAGTACAAGATGTGGAAGATCGTGGTGTCGCCACCCTTCGAGTATTCCATCATGACCATGATCGCCCTCAACACCATTGTACTCATGATGAAGGTGAGTGGTCACTCCTGTACACCATGGGGCGCTCTTGCACTTTGGGTGGAACGAGCTTGAGCCAAATCAGGGAGAGATATGTGTAGGAATGAGTGTCGTCCTTCTTTGTATCCGTATATCCATCCGTCCACCAGCAAGTTCATCCACGTGCTCATCCATCGCGCTTATTTTCCAGGCCAGATCTCCTAAACTGTTCAATACTTCTAAATGAGATGTAACATATGGATACTTTATTGTGTAGATGTCCCTTTTCATACCACTGTCTGTCCTCCTGTCTGTCTATCGGTCCCTTCACCGCGTTTTGTTTCCAGGTCAGCTATCAGCCATCCAGTTATTTTCCGGGCAAGAATTCCTCAACTAAAATTTTATATATGGACACATTTTATTGTGTTGATTTGACTTTTCATGCTTCTGTCTGTCCCTCTGTTGCGTTTGGTTTTCAGGCCAGACATCAGTCATCCGGCGGCAGGGGATCTGAATATTTCATGCTTGTTTGTGTTTAGTTGTGGGGGAATGAGAGAGAGGATGGTAATTACAGAGAGGGATAGAGAGAACGCAAGAGGAAAAAAGGAAGTAAATGTCTGAGGTTGTGTTTTGCCAGGCTGAATGTGCTCTCTCACCCACACAGTTCTATGACGCACCCGAATTGTACTCCAACATGCTCAAATACCTCAACATCGTGTTCACTGCCCTCTTCTCCCTCGAGTGCATCTTCAAGCTCATCGCCTTTGGGCCTCTGGTGGGTGCACTTCTGCCAGACCTGCAGAGGTCCAACATTTATTGTGCGGTGTGTGTTTGTGTACGTGTCGTGTGTGTGTGTGTGTGTGTGTGCACAAGTGTGAGAATGTGCTAGAAAGTGATAATTTAATTCCCAGACCAAGAAAGAAATTACTATTTTTTTTAATTGGTGGAAGAATGACCTCATGTAAAGATAGTAACGTGACAACGACAGAGCCATCACAATATGGATGGCCAAGTAGGCTAGTTGGTGAGTGGATGAATGCAGTAATTTAAATGAACTAACAATAACATGGATTGACAGAAGGGGTTACACCGATGGGTCTGCACATATACATTAATATAGCACATGAATGCAGGTTTACCCTTGTGATA
Source organism: Gymnothorax javanicus (assembly GCA_029692085.1). Classification (NCBI taxonomy): domain Eukaryota; kingdom Metazoa; phylum Chordata; class Actinopteri; order Anguilliformes; family Muraenidae; genus Gymnothorax; species Gymnothorax javanicus. The sequence goes on along the minus strand of CM056194.1, from coordinate 121,806,260 downwards.
TTTTGACATTACTGATGTGCGTCGTCTTCTATTCTAGCTGTAGGCTATGCATGCATACAAACAGTATAACTGGTATGTGTAAATACTGAATATTCACTGCATTCCATGAGAGCATTTGCAGATCCAGGTATGCTGTGTTTATGTAGTGTAAGTGCATGTAGCAGTGAGCAGGTAGATCACTGTGTGTTTCACCAAGGCAAATGCTCTCCCTTCTTTTTTCCCTCACACAGAACTACATGAAGGAAGCCTGGAACATCTTTGACTTTGTGACTGTGTTGGGCAGCATAACAGACATTCTGGTGACAGAGATCATTGTAAGGACTGAGCCTCTGTGTTCAGCAATTCACACAGAAATACACACATCAAAGTAGCAAATGCTTTTGTGGCTGTCCATTTTCTTTCAATCTGAAATATGTGGTACAGTGCACATTATTGCTCAATCACTGGTTATTTGCAGCACAATTATCATCATAGCATGATCTCTATTTGTCGTTGTGTCAGTATCGGAACATTTCTTGGTTTTTAGCTTACTTGTTTTGTCCAGGGCTTTCACTTAACACCTACGTGTCATGCTTTCTAGACAATGTTGGCTGCATAGGATTGCATTTGCTGCATTGGATTTGTAAAATTATACATCTGTGTATGTCTTTCCTCTTAGCTGAGATGTCCGGGGAGTGGACAATATATTGTACTCATCCCTGAAAAATGACTCTAACTTCTATGTTTCTGAACCTCAAAACAAAAGCATCTACTCTGGTCATCCATTTTAATTTGAATCTTAGTTAGCTGCATTTGTTTGCATAAAAGCAGTTTAAAAATCAACACTTTGTTAGGTGAGTGTCCGAAGCAAGATGAGGGTGCTAACAGAGTCCTAAGGGGGGACAAACAGAGGGTTCCCAATTTGCCGGTGTGTCGGTCAAAAAACTGATGAGAGTATTTAAGGCGGCAAGGGGAACGGTGTCAAAAACTATGGCATTGTGCCAAACAACAGAGACACAGCAACGACAAGAAAAGAACTGTGGCAGAATGTTAAAGCTTTCTGACGGGGACAGCCGTACACATGCAACAATAGCTGCTAATAACCACTGTAACCGCCGAACTGCGGCTCTAAATATCACCGCAGGACTGAGCCCATCCATAAGGGAACCAGTCTAAATAATAAACATTTTCATAGGAAGCTTCTCAAAGCTAGTATTGATGGCAGTGTATGTGATGATACCTATAGAGCCATTTAATGTATGTGGTCATGGAGGCCACCGTAAGGACCAGTGTTTGGGCCCCGCACTGGTGTGTCGACGCAGCGAGTCAGCCTCAGAAAGCTCTTATGGCCAGCATCTTGAGTGGGAGCAGTGAAGCAGATTGAAACGGCTGCCTCCCGTGAGGGAAAGCCGCTATTATGAGAATTGCTTCAATAAAATATCCAAAGCCCATAAACTGGCATTACTGCTTGGGGGCTCGTCCGGGCTTACAGCTGTCTGGAAGCAGGTAATGTTGTGCTGCATAAAGCAGAATTGGAGCCATGAATCAAGCAATATAAGCAAGGCTGAGGTGAGTGATCATGTATCACAAACAATTGCTATAGCGGTGATGCATTGTCTGGCACTGCCTGTGTTTGTAACTCAGTGAAACCCTTACTATGCCCCTGGGGCTACGCTAGGCCCGCCGACACCTTGGTTTGACCACACTAGAGGGATGTTATTAAAATGAATCTTCATCTGTGGTGATGTGAACAGCCGAGCAAAGTTCCCTCAGAATTTAAGGTCGATTTAGTAAATTCACAAACACCAGAAAGTAATTTTATTTATCTGTTTCTTAACCCTATCTAGACACACAGGTTACACCGCATGTAGCCTGAAGCTTGCCCCCCCCAAAAAAAAGACAATTTATTCAGCAGTTATTCACTGATTTATTGATGAGTAGCTGCTTGTTAATGCATGAAGAATATTGACTCATGGTTGAAAATTCAATCAAGAGCTTTTATCACGGCTTAGGTCTGGCTGTTATTGACACTGTGAAGATAATGCCAGGGTCAAGACAGAGATTAGGGGCTTTTGGTTCGTGAGACTGTGAAATTGTGGAGTTTTTGAAGCAGGAACAGAAGCACTGTGGTAAGTAGGGTGGGAATGCCCTGGAGTACTGCAGTCTGTTTCTCTGCTGCTTATGTGTCGCTTCCTGTGCCTTACAGTACCTCTGCCTGTTTTTTCACCTCTGGTTTTAAAGGTTCCCACTGACTCACGGGTGAGTTTGTGATTTCTCTCCTTGGGATTCTTCTGCACATTTGACCTCTGCTTTCTTCTTCTCTCTCTCTCTCTCCCCCCCCCCTGTCTGTGCACACCTCTGTTTCTATCCTTTCATCTTTTTGGCTTCTGTCACTCAAAATTCCTTCCCCTCCTTTTATCTTTCCCTCTCTCTCCCCCTTTCCTCCCTCTCATTTTTTTTTTCTGGCATTTCATTTTCTGTTCGTGGCTGCCCTGCTCCCTGATTGCACGACTGCTCTAGTCTACGGTAAGTTACTGTCTGCCGCCCGTCCTGATAACTGCTCTGTCTCTCTCTTTCTGCCCTGCTCTCTCGTTCTCCTCACACTTTTTTGTCGTTCGGAATGAGCCCATTAGTCCATGAGGAGGCTAAGGTGACCTGACCTTTAAAAACCGTCCTCACCATAAAGATCAGTGTTATGTTTTAATTGTCTGCTCATATTACATGTTCATTCAGCTCACAATTCTTTCTCTCTAATGACTTGCTGTAGCCCCGAAAAGGTCGCATTGAAGCTATATTTTGTGCTTAAGGCAGGACTTAGTTGGTCATAGTTCATTTTAAGGCTTCATAATTATTAAGTTGTTGATCACATCACTGATTAAATCAAATACACCAGAAATGATTGAGTTTATTATATTCTGATAACTGTGAAAACTCTACTTAATTTCCTGGAAAGTATGAATTAACATGAAACAAAACATACAACAACCATTCCCTTAAAATTGTTGAAAAATGATCTCCTGAAAATAATGGACTATTTTAAATGGTGGCATTTCAGATTATAATTGTGACCAAACTGCTTAACCTGAATATGCCCCTCAGCATAAGCCGATTAACCTGAGTCTCCCCCCAGGATAAGATGAATAACCTGAGTTTGCTCTTCTCAGGATACGATGATTGACCTGAGTTTGCCCCCCCAGGATAAGCTGGTTAGCCTGAGTTTGCCGCCCAGCATAAACTGATTAACCTGAGTTTAACCCCCCCCCCAGCATAAGCTGATTAACCTGAGTTTGCCCCCCAGCATAAGCTGATTAACCTGAGTTTGCCCCACCAGCATAAGTTGATTAACCTGAGTTTGCACCCCGAGCATAAGCTGATTAACCTGAGTTTGCCCCCCAGCATGAGCTGATTAACCTGAGTTTTCCCCCAGCATAAGCTGATTAACCTGAGTTTGCCCCCCAGGATAAGATTGTTAGCCTGAGTTTGCCCCCCCAGCATAAGATGATTAACCTGGGCTTGGCCCCCCCAGCATAAGCTGATTAACCTGAGTTTGCCCCCCAGCATAAGATGGTTAACCTGAGTTTGCCCCTCAGCATGAGCTGATTAACCTGAGTTTTCCCCCAGCATAAGATGATTAACCTGAGTTTGCCCCCCCAGCATAAGATGGTTAGCCTGAGTTTGCCCCCCAGCATAAACTGATTAACCCAAGTTTGCCCCCCCAGCATAAAATGATTAATCTGAGTTTGCCCCCCAGCATAAGATGATTAACCTGAGTTTGCCCCCCAGGATAAGATGATTAGCCTGAGTTTGCCCCCCAGCATAAGATGATTAACCTGCATTGCCCCCCCCCAGCATAAGCTGATTAACCTGAGTTTGCCCCCCAGTATAAGCTGATTAACCTGAGTTTGCCCCCCCAGCATAAGATGATTAATCTGAGTCCCCCCAGCATAAGCTGATTAACCTGAGTTTGCCCCCGCCCCAGCATAAGCTGATTAACCTGTGTTTGCCCCCAGCATATTAACCTGAGTTTGCCCCCCATTAACCTGAGTTTGCCCCCAGCATAAGCTGATTAACCTGAGTTTGCCCCACCAGCATAAGTTGATTAACCTGAGTTTGCACCCCTAGCATAAGATGATTAACCTGAGTTTTCCCCCCCAGCATAAGCTGATTAACCTGAGTTTGCCCACCCAGGATAAGATTGTTAGCCTGAGTTTGCCCCCCCAGCATAAGATGATTAACCTGAGCTTGGCCCCCCAGCATAAGCTGATTAACCTGAGTTTGCCCCCCAGCATAAGATGGTTAACCTGAGTTTGCCCCCCCAGCATTAACTGATTAACATGAGTTTGCCCCCCAGCATGAGCTGATTAACCTGAGTTTTCCCCCAGCATAAGATGATTAACCTGAGTTTGCCCCCCCAGCATAAGATGATTAACCTGAGTTTGCCCCCTAGCATAAACTGATTAACGTGAGTTTGCCCCCTCAGCATGAGCTGATTAACCTGAGTTTGCCCCCCAGCATAAGATGATTAACCTGAGTTTGCCCCCCCAGGATAAGATAGTTAGCCTGAGTTTGCCCCCAGCAGAAGCTGATTAACCTGAGTTTGCCCTGCCCCAGCATAAGCTGATTAACCTGAGTTTGCCCCCCAGCATAAGCTGATTAACCTGCGTTTGCCCCCCCCCAACATAAGCTGATTCACCTGAGTTTGCCCCCCCCCAGGATAAGATGGTTAGCCTGAGTTTGCCCCCAGCAGAAGCTGATTAACCTGAGTTTGCCCCCAGGATAAGATAGTTAGCCTGAGTTTGCCCCCAGCAGAAGCTGATTAACCTGAGTTTGCCCCGCCCCAGCATAAGCTGATTAACCTGAGTTTGCCCCCAGCATAAGCTGATTAACCTGAGTTTGCCCCCCAGGATAAGCTGATTAACCTGAGTTTGCCCCCCCCAGGATAAGATGGTTAGCCTGAGTTTGCCCCCCCACTGCATAAGCTGATTAACCTGAGTTTGCCCCCCAGCTTAAGCTGATTAACCTGAGTTTGCCCCCCAGCATAAGCTGATTAACCTGAGTTTGCCCCCAGCATAAGCTGATTAACCTGAGTTTGCCCCCCCAGGATAAGATGGTTAGCCTGAGTTTGCCCCCCCCTGCATAAGCTGATTAACCTGAGTTTGCCCCCCAGCTTAAGCTGATTAATCTGAGTTTGCCCACCCAGCATAAGATGATTATCCTGAGTTTGTCCCCCAGCATAAGATGATTTACCTGAGTTTGCCCCTCAGGATAAGCTGATTAACCTGAGTTTCCTGAGGCTGTTCCGAGCAGCTCGCCTCATTAAGCTGCTCCGGCAGGGCTACACCATCCGCATCCTGCTCTGGACCTTCGTCCAGTCCTTCAAGGTGAGTGACACCTGTCTGCTCCTGCCCCTGATACCGCCTGCCCCTTCCTTCACCCTTCCTCCACTTCGCCCCCAGAACTGCAATGGGGGTTCAAATATTCTACCCTGTACACTGTAAATCCAGAAGCTGAGCCCTCTATTTACCGGTGCTTGTTTTTTAGTATGGTGTGAGGGAGTAAGGGTGTATTCAGCTGTATTGGTTCTGTCGGTCTTCACGCTTCGGATTTTACCTCTTTCAGATGCAGATGTGAGATCCTGTGGGTCATGCACAGATTGCATTTCACTGTTCTGCTGGCGCAATGCTGCTGTCCAGCTGAATATTTAGAGAGACAGGTTAATTGCCTTAAATGGCACAACAGCAGTTCCCCTGATTGGAATTACATATGCCACTCTTGAGTCACTTTTCCTGCTGACTATGATGTCTTGAGTCATTGACAGAGTAAAATATCATAACGTGGTTCAACATACACCAATGAGCTAAAACATTACGACAGCTCGCGGATGAAGTGAATACCATTGAGTATCTTGCATGTCAAGGTCCTAAATCCATAAGCGAACAGTCAGTTCTTGTAGTCAATATATTGGATGTGGGAGAAATGGAACCTGAGCGACTTTGACAGGGCTAAATTGTTATGGCCCGCTGCATCTCCAAAGTAGAGAGGCGTAGGGGGTGCTCCCAGTCAGCTGCGATGGAGTACCAACCGGTAATGGTTTGATGAGGAGCAAGCCATGTACCGGCATCAGGCTTTTGGCCACTCAAAGCCCATCTGGTCCAACTTTACTGGGGGCTACTGTGGCCTAAGTTTCAGAAAATTGTAATGATGGTTAGGGAAGGAATGTGTCATAACACACAGTGTATCGCACCCTGCTGCGTATAGCACTTTTAGCTCACAGACCTGTCAAAGGGCCCACTCTAACCTCAGTCCACCTCTAAAAGTGCCCCCAATGGGTACCTGAACTTCAGAAGTGGACCTTGGAGCAGTTTTGGAAGGTTGCCTGGTCCAGCGAGTCTTATTTTCTTTTGCATCATGTACGTACTTCGGCTGGGTATATGTGCATTATTTATCTGGGGAAGAGTTGGCATCAGGATGCACTGTGGGAAGAGGACGAGTTGGTACGGAAAGTGAGATGTTCTGGAAACCTTGGGTCCAGGCATGCCTATGGAGGTCAATTTGACAGAACTGTTTTGGTGTGTGGAGGACCAAAAGGGAATTAGGCAGGTGATCATCACGTTTTGGCTCTGTGGCGTAAAGTAATATACAACCCCAATTCTGAAATAGTTGGGACAAACTGTAAATTGTGAATAAAATCAAAATGCAATGACTTTCAGATCACATGAGCCAATATGTTATTTACAAAAGAACATAGATAACATTTCAAATGTTGAAACTGAGACATTTTTACATTTTATCCACAAAATGAGCTTATTTCAAATTTTCTGGCTGCAACAGGTCTCAAAAAAGTTGGGACACAGGCAAAAAAGGGCTGAAAAAGCAATTAATATATAAGAGAATCAGCTGAACGAACATTTAGCTCGTAATTAAGTTAACTGGCATCAGGTGTGTAACATGATTGGCTATAAAAGGGATGCCTTAGAGAGGCTGAGTCTCTCAGAAGTAAAGATGGCCAGAGGCTCTCCAACCGGTGAAGGCTTGCATGAAAAAATTGCGGAATACTTTAAAAACAATGTTCCTCAACATCAAATTGCAAAGGCTTTGAAGGTCTCATCATCAACAGTGCATAACATCATCAAAAGATTCAGAGAAACGGGAAAAATCTCTGTGCGTAAGGGACAAAGCCGAAGACCTTTACTAGATGCCTGTGATCTTCGGGCCCTCAGACGCCACTGCATCACTCACCAGCATGATTCTGTCATTGACATTACTAAATGGGCCCGGGAATACTTCAAGAAACAGTCTGCCGTGCCATCCACGGATGCCACCTAAAACTCTGTCATGCAAAAAGGAAGCCATTGTTGAGCATGATCCGGAAGCGCCGCCGTGTTCTGTGGGCCAAGGCTCATTTAAAATGGACTGTAGCAAAGTGACAAAGTGTCCTGTGGTCAGATGAGTCCAAATTTGACATTCTTGTTGGAGATCATGGGCGTTGTGTCCTCTAGGCTAAAGAGGAGAAAGACCACCCCTCCTGTTATTAGCGTTCAGTTCAAAAGCCAGCATCTCTGATGGTATGGGGATGCATTAGTGCATATGGTGTGGGACACTCGCATGTTTTAAAAAGCACCATGAATGCTGAAAGGTATACAAAGGTTTTAGAGCAACTTATGCTCCCCTCCAGATGACATCTATTCCACGGAAGGCCTCGTGTATTTCAGCAGGACAATGCAAAACCACATATTGCAGCTATTACAACAGCTTGACTTCATAGTAAAGAGTCTGTGTGCTGAACTGGCCTGCCTGCAGTCCTGATCTTTCACCGATTGAGAACATTTGCCGCATAATTAAACGAAGAGTCTGTCAAAGGAGACCAAAAACTCTCCAGCAGCTGGAAGCCTGTATTAAACAGGAGTGGGATCCAAATCCAATGGCTAAACTCAAGAAACTTGTCTCCTCAATGCCCAGATGCCTCCATTCTGTGTTAAAAAGAAAAGGGGATGCTACACCATGGTAAACGGGCCCCTGTCCCAACTTTTTTGAGACCTGTTGCAGCTATCAAATTTGAAATGAGCTCATTTTGTGTAGCCTGGAATCCATACTGATAAAGTGCTGGTCGCTCCCAACGGTCACTGACTTATCAGTCTGGCCTCAGTCGTATAGCCAGCGTTTAGCCCTTACATCACTAATGAAGTGAATATATGAATATTCATGTTTTCTGCTCTTGGCGAGAACCACCAATCATGAGTTAGCTGGCCAGCAACGGCATTTGGGAATGTTATTTGACATGAGCTTAAAAATTAGATTGTGGCTTGCTTGCGTTTACTCTTGGAATGGTTGTTAGGTTTTGAACAGGATAATGTTTGGCCATATCTGCATTTTGTTTATTTCAGTGGGATTCCCCGGTATAATAAAGGCTAAATTAAATATTACTCAAATTACATAACGTATTTCACTGTAATTGGCATTAGCTATAGATCGAAGGGCATGATTGCATCAGCTAGATTAAAGTGATACTCCACCCAAAAACTATAATTTGTATATCAATTACTCACCATTAGATGTCTTGAACGGACGAAGTTCTTCTTCACCTGGTGCAACTTTATGGTCACTGGAGAGTTTTGAAAAATTATCCAAATTCCTTTTTTGCTGGAAGCAAATGGGGTCACCCAGGCCAGTAGCAATGGGAAAACTCCACAAAACGTCCGTTGACAAACTTTCAAACCATCGTCCAACGCATCGTCCAGTATAATCCAAGTCTGCTTTGTCCACTCGTATCCTCAGAACTCTAGAAACGCAGTTATTTTTCACTAAAAATAATAAAATACCAGTTATGCTTCAAATAGCTCGGCGCGCATTCAACGGAAGTCCCGCCTCCCGGCTCGTTCATTGCCCAGAGACTCTGCTGCCACTCAGATGAATACTGTATAAACACGAGCCGGGAGGCGGGACTTCCGAATGCAGAACTGTGGTATTTTTATTTATTTTTAAGTCTGTCTAAAGGGGGAGGGGGGCCCTTTGGAAAAACACTAGCCTGACTGTGAGCCAATCACAGATCTCGCATGGATTTTGTGGGGGCTCTGTTCTGTTATGAATAAAATACGGCTATTTGAAAGTCAAACACTAGCCTGCCGACTGAGGCCAGATGTACAAGCAAGTGACCGTTGGGAGCGACCAAAGCTTGATACGGATGGATTCCAGGCTACATTTTGTGGATAAAATTGTAAAATTTCTCAGTTTCAACATTTGCAGTGTTATCTCTGTTCTGTTGTGAATAAAATACGGCTGGTGTGATTTGAAAGTCATTGCGTTTTGATTTTATTCACAATGTACACTTTTTCCCAACTATTTCGGAATTGGGGTTGTAATTCTGTGCGGTATAGTGTAATGCAATGTTGTATTATGGTTAGCTATGGTTAAGGAATTTTGTATGAAGCAAAGTGCAGCATGATACAGTGTCATGCATGGTAATGGTAATTGCAATACACTGCAATATGAACAAAGGATTATTTGCTTCTCCCATGAAAATCTAATTTAATCACTGCAGCCTCTGCCGCGATTAAACCTCAGGGAACCAGAGAAAGATGTTTGGGCACATTTCACTTTTTCTACAATGGCCTCAGAGAAATCAGAGAGATAAGGAACGCAGATCTATCTTTATGTTAAGGACCTTGCTCAGGAGTCCAGTGGCTGATATTTTCAGTTGGAGGCAAAGCTTCATGTTTTCAGACGCTAGCTAGAATCCAAACCCCCAGTAGGGGGCGCAGACCAACAGCTTAGCAGCTGCTAATGGAGCACGCTGCCTATACACTCCTGCACACCTTGGGCTGAACTATTCCACTTCCTCTCTCCAGGCCCTGCCCTACGTCTGCCTCCTCATCGCCATGCTCTTCTTCATCTACGCCATCATCGGCATGCAGGTGAGTGCGCGAGGACCCGGGGCTGCCCGCGCACCTGCCCGAGGAAGACCTGATTGGATATGGTTGTGTCGTTGGCCAGTAAATGCAGTTAATGGTATTGCTGATAGCATTTATATGACCAGCCCACCGGCTAATCGCAGTATAGAATGAGTAGACAACAGAGGTATGGAAATAAATTATTTATCTGCAAAAATACATAAACAAGTGAGCACTTGGTCCAAAACTGTGACAAGCACAGTGTGGAACATGGAGTGGTTGCTGTTGAACAGGGGTGAAAAGGGCCAAGGGGCTGCAGGTTTTCCATCCCACCAAGCAGAGGCTCACCTGATACAACTAATCAACTCTGTAGACTGAAATCAGTTGATTAAGTTAGTTGTATCAGTTGTGCTTCTGCTCGCTTGGATTGAAAACCTGCAGCGCTATGACCCTTTCACGGACCAGATTGAGACCCCTGCTGTCAAATGAGCTGCATTTGGACATCACCAAACTCCTTATGAAGGCTTCCGACCGGCACCACCGATCCTGCAGTTAAATTAACTCGGCACTCAGTGAGAGCAGTCCCCTGCCACTAGAGGCAGCAGAGAGGTTCAGGGATGGAACTAGCATCAGTATCAGATTCCATCCCAAAGGGCAGGGCAGTAATGATGGTCTTCAAGTCAGGCAGGGGTAGGGAACCGTGCTCCTGGAGAGCCATTGCCCTACATGCTGTACTTATCTTTGTTCTTTGTTCGCACTTCATTCAAACTATTACCTATTAAGCCCTTGACAAGCTAAAATCATTTGAACTGGGTTTGTCAGAGCTGAGGGACATCTGAAACATGCAGGTCTATGACTCTGCAGGACCAGGGCCCCATACCCCTGAGCTAAACCCTTCACTAGGAGAATCGAGTCATAATGCTGGACTGAAACAAAAACATTGAACCCACTTTTTTGGGTGAAATTGGACACACCCCTGGTTCATTGACTTAATGTAGGGCCTGCTTTGTGCTTTATTCTACCATTAATTCCAGTGAATTCTGCATTTTGATTGGTTAACACCAGGTATCTATTCACCGGTAAACTACCTCGCACTGGGTCAAGACCTCGCGCTGCGTGAAGAGCTCTCGCTTGATTATCGAGCCGCTTCAATAGAAAACGTAGGCTATTAATTTCCGTGTCCAAAAGAGGCGACCGTTTGTACGCAAATAAGAAATAAAAGTGAAAATCATTCTGTTATGCAATCCACTCAGCGCTTTCTTCGTCAGACAACCCCCAAACTCCCCCCAGTGGTTGATCCCAACTTTGCTATAAAAAATATTTTCGTAGGGGTGTTGACAAGAGTCATGGTAGAACGATGATAAACCTACCGTTTTTTTCGAGCACTCGATATTTATCGTAGGCTAGATACCTGGAAATTTACATTTGAAACCTTGCGCAAGCGCTCGGTTTCAAATGAAATTTCCAGGTATCTATCCTACGATAAATACCTCGTGTTCGAAAAAAACTGTAGGTTTATCTCCTAATTTTATCTTATGAATATTTATGAATGGGGTGTCTAAATGGAAAATATTGGTGGCAGTATGTCCTTGTGCATAAAATCTATTGCCAGAGGAATTAATGATGGAAAATGCATCTTATACAGAGCTTTATCTTGGTAGCATTTATAGGCAGTATATGAATATATATCTGATGGTACCTTTTTGATGGGCATTACAATTTTAATCAGAAAAGTTTTGTCAGTCCTGTAGCTCTGCTTATGCATTATGGATCATTTTCTGTTTTTGTATTTTATCTTATTCTGACTTGTATTGCTTTTTGCCTTCAAGAGCATAAGCCATTTTGATTTGATTCATTTTATATTTCATCTCTTCTCCTGAGTGTCTGTGCTGTACCTGATCTCTGAGAAACGCTTTCATACAATTTACAGCGTCACTGAGAGGGTGACTTCAGAAAGGCTCAGAGTGCACTTCACGAGAGAAAAAACGAAGCTCGGGCAATCTCCGAAATTGTTTGCAAGATGAAGAGGCCAGCAATCTTGCTTACAGATTAGCGTAGCATTGTAAATCAAATGCCATTGTATCTGAATAATGGGCCCCATCCCTCTGTGCCTCTATTTTTAATCAAGATATTGCATTTTCCAAGCAACCACCGCAAGTTTCAGCTCTCCTGGCAGATGCTGAATTTAAAGGGAAAGATAGCTTTAGCTCTGAGGGGGTAAATAATGTAAGATTTTCCCTTTAATGCAGGGACTGTGTATCAATACTACTTCATACAGTAGGTTAACCTTCTGCTGGGTAAAACACAGATTTTGCTAGTATGGCACAGAAGAAAATTGGGTCCTGCCGATCAATGATAACCTGCCCTGTTCCTTGGGATTTACTATCTTGCAAGTTTTCACCCTAAACTTAACAAAGCAGACCTTATTCAACTATGACCGCAGAGAAACTCAACTTTTTCCCTAAAGATGTACTGTCCTGAAGGTTTCTACTTTAGCCCAGACAAAGCACACCTCATTCAACAACTAGAGTAGGGCTGCCCAACCTTGTTCCTGGACGTATACCTCTCTGTAGGTTTTCACCCCAACAATATCAGAGTACACGTTATTCGAAAGCTGGCAATATCCTTGAGCAGCTCATTTCTGGAGTCAGTTGTGCCACATAAGAGTGGAATGAAAATCTACAGGATCGGGTTGTTAGTTACTAATCTGCAGTGACTAACGATACAGTGCTCTTCCTAACATCATGTCTCATGTTATCTTTATCTCCAGGTGTTTGGCAACATCGAACTCAACGAAGACACGTCAATAAACCACCACAACAACTTCCGCACCTTCCTCCAAGCCCTTATGCTCCTCTTCAGGTAGAGCTGGGCCCTGTTTCACAAGTTAGGATTATTGAGTTCTCTGGGCCGTGTTTAACGTAGTAGGATTACGGATTTAACTGGATCCTGTTTCCTAAAGCAGGATTATTGAAGTAATAAGTTAAACACGGAGTTCTCTTAAAGCAATTCTTACCTTTCTGGCATTTTTACGCTTTTCTTTTGTAATCTTAAAGGTGGGGTAGGAGATCCTGGAAAAACGGTTCGAGCAAGCCACATTTTGAAAATACACAATTCGAAAGTCCAAATCCCTTCCCCTTACTTCCCCCCGAAGCCACGCCTCCAGAGTACAGGAACGCGCAATGCTTGTTCCCGAGGGGAGGGACAAATGGCAGTTGAGTTTGATTGACATATCGCCTTTCAATCATTTCGATAGGGCCGCTCAACATGATTGGATGGTGTTTTTTTAGTCCTGTACGCTCCACAAGTGACTAAAATTTTTTGTTTTTGTGTTAGAGCATTTAATTAATTGGTTGCATTCTGGGTGTGAAGAGGATTTTAAGCAATATAGTAAAAAGTGCTCCAGGAAAACATCTCCTACCCTACCTTTAAAATGCTCTTCATAAGCGTATGGCACGCTAAAATGTAAAAGAAATCCACCAGGTGTTGAAACTCTTCAATATTCAATTCTCATATATTTCTGATAAAAGTCTGACCAATCATTTTCTTCGGTCCGAATAAAATGACTTGCCGAGCTTCCTGTCTGTCATCCGTCCCCGCCCCCCTTCCAGTTGCCTACCGCTGTCACCGCTTGCGAGTCGCGCGCCTCTCTGGCAGGAAAAAAAAAACCGACGAATTTGACTATAAACAAACGGGCGCTGAAATGCTGTAATTACGATATTAACGTTAATGGTAGTTCGTCAGACTACAAAGGTAACTAAACGTTACGAGGGCATTTTATTTTATACCACATATAAAATTGAATATTATGTAATTACTTTTGGTTAGTTTTCACTTACCGGTGCCTCTGAATCTGACTCCATTGACCCGTTTCACTCTCCTATGAAAAAAAATATAGCGTGCGGCACGAAAAAGTGAGCAGCGTGAGTGAAACGGGTCAATGGAGTCAGATTCAGAGGCACCGGTAACTGAAGACCAACCAAAAGTAATTACATAATATTCAATTCTAGCTGTGGTATAAAATAAAATGCCCTCGTAATGTTTAGTTACCTTTGTAGCCTGACGAACTATCATATATTAGTTAAATTTTTTTTCGTAGGAGAAGTCGGGGAATCGGGGGGAAGAGGGTTGGACTTTGGAGGGAGGCGGAGTTGTTCATGTTCAAATTTTTACTAAGTGCTGTGCCACATGCCAGAAAGGTAAGAATTGCTTTAAACATGGCATATAAAGTTAAAGAGTCATTCTGCATTATACTCAGTGCTGCTTTCTTGTGACCTGAGTAATCCTGATCAGTTCTCCTCAGTCATGGTGGATTGGTATAGGGGCAGTGTGTGCGCATAAAATAATGGCAAGTGTCATATAGAGGAGGGTTTGCACTGACTCTGTTACTAATCCTCTCGAAAGTTATTTTTCTCACAAAATAAAAACATTGCTTTCAGGTCAAGGTGCTAAAACTTGTAAATCTTCAAAAAAAAAAAACTTACATTTCTGTAGTATTTTTCTACATTTATTTTTGCCAGTACCATCCTCAGCTCTATCACTGAGGGAATATGTAGCCATTTTTTCCCCAGCATTTCTACTGAAAGCACATAAGGTTAAATCCCGCATTTCATTGTGTTATGGTTGTGCCCGAGTCTAGTAACTGAACTTGCTGTCTCATAATTTAAAGAGTAAGCCTGTTACGAGCCTAGTGGCCCATCGGGCCGGTGCTTAATCCTCTTTCCCATGGCATGAAGCAACTAGGAGTATTACTACTCCCCCTGGATGGGATACTAGTCCATCGCAGTTACTCCCCCAGCTCTTAGTCAGGTTTCCCTGACTATTTGCTGGTACCCATTTATACACCTGGGTGGAGTGAGGCGTGGAGTGTGGGAGTAAAGTGTTTTGCCCAAGAATACGCCGCGAAGGTTGTGGCCGGGGCTTGAACTCAGGACCTTACGATCTCAGGTCAAGCCTACTTGACTACTGCACTATCGCGTCTCCACTCATAATTTAAGGGGTCATGATATTAAGGGGGGTTATAACAGCATCATTTGGAATATAAGCATTTTTTGTCTCTGTTACTGCCATTCTCAATGAGCTTTTACAATGTCTGATTCAATATGTATAATGTATATCTGATCATTGGCTGCGAAATCAGGGCGCCCTCTCAGTTCCGCGAGAACTAAGATACTCTGCATTATCCGGTAGGAAATAAGAAGCAATAGCCGCTGAGCCGTGTTTACTGTAGGTCAGCAGTACATTAAAGTGTGCTGTAGGCCTTTCTGCGGCTAATTGCCCCAGTCTGACGGCATGTTGGCTCATCCCTTGTGAAATATTAGGTTTGCCCTGAGATGATGCGGAAGCAGTGGATTGGTCGTGGGCGTGTGCAGTCTGTTCGCCCCTGGCCATAATGTACTTGTGTGTGATTTATGGCTCGTGCTGGGAAATAAGGTCTTCCCTCCTGCGTCGTAGTTAGCCCACATAATTCCCCTTCCTCCCATTTTTCCAGGTTTTTCCCCTCGATGGAGATGTTAAAAAGCTCATTCCTCCTACATTTTGAGCCAGCACTCAAACTGTGTGTCTCATTAATTCTCAAATATGAGACTGTTGACTCAGTTTACATGTGGGGACTCAGCAGCTGTTTGGCAGTCGGCAGAAAAGGACCCATCAGTTCTCTTTCATATGGCCATTTTGTTTCTTGGTAAAAAGGCACATAGTTAACATGAAACAGATCAAGAGGAAACAAGCCTTGTCCCCGTTGTCATTTCAGCTCTGCAGCCAATACAGATCACCAGACACTGCGTTTCTTCCCTGGTGGTGCTCTGCCAGGCCTTACTGCGGCTGTCTTCATTTCTTGCTTGATCATGGAGTGTTTCGTGTTCAGTTTTGCTTGCAGCAAGTAAAATACATGCTCAATTGGATTTAAGATGGGTGATTAATTTGACCATTGCAGAACATTCTGCTTCTTTAACTTAAATAAGTCTTCTTTCAGTGAGCGTTGGGCCATTGCCCAGCTATGATGTCCAACGTACATGCCCACACATCACCGCTCTTCACAGACGAGGTGTTTTGTCTCAGATTATGAGCAGTTCCTGCCTTTCTTCCTGCTCTCCATTTTTATTACTATGGCACAAGTTGATCTTAGTTTAACGCCTTTGCGCTGAATACAAATAATGCCAATTTTTATGCATGTTATGCATGAACCTATTTAGGCTTAATAACTCAGTATTTATGTCACAGAGACTGCGGAAAATTATTCCAGTGAGCTAAGACATTTTGAAGTTCAATTTCAGAATTATTTAGGAATTGAATTTCACAATTTACGGGTGCCAGCGTCTATATCTCTGCAAAGGGGTTAATCTGTCCAAAGGATGTTGTTTCAGTTTTGGGTTAACTTCCTGTTTGTGAGACTGATCAATGGTTTACATCTTAAGCCTCTGTATTAACTCTGGTGAAGTCTTCTCTTGATTGTGGAATTTGACACATGTACACATCCCTCAAGGAGAGTGTGCCTGATTTGGCCAACTATTAAGGGTTTTTTTTTTTCACCAGGGAGATAATTCTTTGATCATTAACTAATGTTGTCGTTCATGAGCATTCTGGTCTTTTTGGTGTCCCTTGGGGGACTTAAAGATGCTACAAGTATTGTAAAGTCTGAATAAATAGTATTGTGGGGACATTTGTTTGGGCTCAGTTATAGGGTAATAATTGAGTCTGCAGTTGATTTAGGTTATAATTGAGTTTATGGTTTGGACTAGGTCTAGTTCAAACGTTAGATATTAGAACTAGGCTGTGATCAAGGTGAGGTGTTAAATTGAGGTTAAAATTTTGGGGGTTTGCTGGTTGAGGTCAGGGAAGTGGGTAAAGATTAGGGTTAATTTTTTGTTATTGGGGTATGGAAATTTTGGCACTAAAATTCTGTTTTGGTCCCCGCAACTTGTGGATCACGAATATAGAAAAAGATATGTGGCTTTGTGCATGTGCATGTGTGGGCAGATTTTTGCTTTTTATTGGGGACCTATTCTGGTATAAACACTGACCTTGTTGGGACCAGTAGTCCTCATGGGGACCAAAGCCTGGTCCTAGTTAGGCAAAACATAATTTTTGAGCTTGTGGTTAAAGTTACATTTTAGGTGTGAATTGAATATAGGTTTAAGGTTAGGATTAGGTATGATTTGTTTATGGTTAGGGTTAGGGTTAGGGTAAGGCTGTCCACAATGAATGGAAGTCAATGCAATGTCCCAATAAAGATAACTGCGCAAACGTGTGTGTGTGTGTTTGTGTGTGCGTAACTGTGTGTAACACTGTGTGTATGTAACTCTTTATTTGACTCTGCGTTTGTGTGTTTGTGTGTGTGTGTGCGTGTGCCTCAGGAGTGCGACAGGAGAGGCCTGGCATGAGATCATGCTGGCTTGTCTCAGTCACCGCCCCTGTGATGAAGGCTCGGGCTCCTCGGGGAAGGAGTGCGGCAGCGACTTCGCCTACTTCTACTTCGTCTCTTTCATCTTCCTTTGCTCCTTTCTGGTCAGTACTTCATCATCTGCTGCTTCATCTGCCCCTTCCTGGTCAGTTCCTCATCTTCATCATCATCTACTGCTTCATCTGCCCCTTCCTGGTCAGTACCTCATCTTCATCATCATCTACTGCTTCATCTGCTCTTTCCTGGTAGATACTTTATCTTCGTTATCTACTGCTTCATTTTCTCCTTTGTGGTCAGCACTTCCATCATCATCATCATCACCGTCATCATCCACACCTTTATCTGCTCCTTCCTGGTCAGTACCCTGGCCTCATCTTCATCATCTACTGCTTTATCTGCTCCTTCCTGGTCAGTACCCTGGCCTCATCTTCATCATCTACTGCTTCATCTGCTCCTTCCTGGTCAGTACTTCATCTTCATCATCTACTGCTTCATCTGCTTCTTCCTGGTCAGTACTTCATCTTCATCAACATCTACTGCTTCATTCGCTCCTTCCTGGTCAGTACCTCATCTTCATCAACATCTACTGCTTCATCTGCTCCTTCCTGGTCAGTACCTCATCTTCATCAACATCTACTGCTTCATCTGCTCCTTCCTGGTCAGTACCTCATCTTCATCAACATCTACTGCTTCATTCGCTCCTTCCTGGTCAGTACTTCATCTTCATCATAGTTTTCCTCTGATACTTCCTGGTCAGTACCCCATGTTCATTATTCTCTGCTTCATCTTCATCTAACTCATGTCCATCATCTCCGTTTTCTTCAGAAGCATTTTTACCTTCCTCACCTACATCACCGCACTGCTGCTCACCAACTTCATGATGTGTGTCTTCTGGGGGTTCTGCATGTTCATAGTCCCATCTTCCTCTTC
Organism: Gymnothorax javanicus; assembly: GCA_029692085.1. Lineage (NCBI taxonomy): Eukaryota > Metazoa > Chordata > Actinopteri > Anguilliformes > Muraenidae > Gymnothorax > Gymnothorax javanicus. Next base: position 121,788,062 of record CM056194.1, on the reverse strand, counting down.
CTCATCACTGTCTTCTTCTCTACCCTGGTCACATGTGCTCTCATGTGTATAGCTAACAGGGTGACTTGAAAGAGGGTTATTTGTGGAGCTGTATAATGATAACCTCAGGCCTTTCAACCCCCTAGACCCATTTTAATCAGTCAACAGTCCCTTCATTATTCCCTATTAAGAGAATTGATTGCTTTTCTTGTCTTTTCATATTAAGATAATGCAGCATGATGTTCGTTTTGAACGGAGTTGAAGCACTAAAGCACTATTATTGACAGATAATTCATTCATACACCCTGAAGAAGAAAAGTTATGCGATAATGTAATATCATTGCAATTATTAAAATTACAGAACATATTAGTAAAAAAAACATATCATTTGAATCTGTTTTTATCTCCTGCATGTCTGCCTGTCTCTCACACTTACTCTGCAGATGCTGAATCTGTTTGTGGCCGTCATCATGGATAACTTTGAGTACCTGACTCGAGACTCTTCCATACTGGGGCCTCACCACCTGGATGAATTCATCCGCGTCTGGGCGGAGTACGACCCCGCTGCCTGGTATGTGCTCATCCGCTGCTCTGAAAGTCCTGGCGGTAAGGGAGTGCAGTTCCTGTAACGTGACAGCTTTGAGATTTTGGAAGGGTTTCAGGCAGTGAAAGCGGCTTTTTTTGGCTAATCTTGTGATTTGTGAAGTGGAGTTCGAAGCTCGGAAAGCTTACATAAACATCATGGTACGGGACTCATCTGACGGTGCAACATGCGGCAGATTTTTGTAAATCCAGTTTTCCACATCTCACCCAAAGCCTCTCCTCAAGAAGCGGGGAAGAAGGGATAAAATATTTCTCTTCTTTCGGACTTCCCTCACACAGTATTTACAGAATATATTTTATCCCTCTAAAGCACATAAAAAAGGCTGTCATTATTTGCTCTATTGGAATGAGTAGAAACAAAAGGCTTTGACGGTATGAGAGACTGGTGAGATTTGACGTGTACGGTCTCTACACTGTCACCATAGAAACTAGGATAGCGGTGGGCTGAAGGGCTGCATTGAAGATATTAGATAAACTGAGAAAAACCCATTTTATCTGTATGTGTGTGTGTGTTTATGCATATGTAGTGTGCCAATGTGTGTGTTTATGTGTATTTGTTTGTGTCTGTGTATGCGTGTGTTTATGTGTATGTGTGTACATCATTGTATGTATATATATATGTATATGTGCGCACGTTTGTGTATAAGTGTGTATGAGTGCATATGTGTTTGTGTGCATGTGTGTACATGATTATATGTATATGTGCGTATGTTTATGTATGTGAATAGTGTGTATGCATGCTTGTGTATAATTATGTGTGTATGAATGCATGCGTGTTTGTGTGCATGTGGATCTTAAGTATGTGAATGTTCATTTGCATTTATGTGCATGAGTGTGTGTGTGTGTGTGTGTGGTGTTTGGGGGGGGTTCAGCATTGCTTCAGAGTATCTGCACGTGTCTCATTGCTTCAGCTCAGCATTCTGGGAACTATTTAGCTGCCATTGTTCTATTATTAGGGGCTGAGGGGAAGGGATATTTATACATTTTTGAGTTTGTGTTGTGTTGTCATTAAACTGCAACAGTGCTTTCTACCCCCTTCCTAATTTCTTCTATTTTTGCTTATTGTCGCATTTAATTGTTTCAGATCATCCAAATAATTTTAATATAAGACAAAGACGATATAAGTATTATTATTATTATTTCTTTATTGAAGGTAAAGAGTTTTTTAAAACCTATATCACCCATGTGAAAAATAATTGCCCCCCTAAACCTAATAACTGGTTGTACCACCCTTGGCAGCAAGAACTGTCATCAAATTCAATCCATCAATAACAGTCAAATTCATCAATTTGCAGTCACTGGCAGTGAGTCTTTTACATTGCTTTGGAGAAATTTGGCCCACTTCTCTGAGCTGAATTGTATTAATTCAGCCACATGATCATTAACTATCTGTTAAAGGTCATGCCACAGCCTTTCCATTGGATATAAGTCTGGAATTTGACTAGACCACTTCAAAACCTTCATTTTCTTTTCTTTTGGAGCCGAATCTGCTTATGTGGTTTGGATCATTGTTCTGTTTCACAACCCAGATGCGCTTGAGCTTGAGGTCACAAACTGATGGCTGGACATTCCCATCAGGATTTTTTGGTTGAGAGTTGAATTCGTGGTTCCATCAATTATGGCCAGTCGCCCAGATCCTGTTTCAGCAAAGCAGCCCAAGACCATCACACTACCAGCTTGCTCTTTGACTGATGGTATGATGCTCTTAGTGTGGAATGCTATGTTCGCTTTATACTAGATGTATCTGGACCCATGCGTTCCAAAAACTTCAACTTTTAACTCATCAGTCCACAGAATACTATCCCAAAGTCTTGGGGGTCATTATGTTTTTGGAAAATTTGAGACGAGCCTTTTGTGTTCATTTTGGTCAGCAGTGGTTTTGCCTTGGAACTCTCCCATGGATGCCATTTTGCCTATCTCATTATTATTGTCGAAACATGAACACTGGCGTTAACTGAGGGAAGTGAGGCCTGCAGTTCTTTAGATGTTACCACTGGTTTCTTTTGTGCCCTCCTGGATGAGTCATTGATGGGCCCTTGAAGGAGTTTTGGTAATCTACTCCTGGGAAGGTTAACCACTGTTCCAAGTTTTCTCAACTTGTCGATAATGGCTCTCACCATGGTTTTCTGGAGTCCCAGAGCCTGAGAAATTGCTTTGTAACCCTTTCCAGAATGATAGATGTTAGCAACTTTGTTTCTCATTTGTTCTTGAATTTCTTTAGATTGCATATCATATGCTGCTTTGTGGCTACTTCATGTTACAAGACAGGTTCTATTTAAGTAATGTTTAAATTCAGCAGGGCTGACAGTAATCATACCTGGGTGTGTCTTGTGAAATTGAACCCAGTTATCGATTAAATTTGTTTCATTTGTTGATTTAGTAACTAAGAGGACTGTTTTTTCACATAGGGCCAGGTCAAGTTAGATAGCTTTTTTCCTTCAATAAATGAAATCATCATTTAAAAGCTCTATTTTGCGTTGGCTCCAGTTATATTTTTCTCATTTTAAAATTTTTGATGATCTGAAACATTTAAGTAAGCCACATATGCAAAAATAGAAGAAATCAGGAAGCAGGCAAATATTTTTTCACAGCACTGTAAGTGTACATTGATGTCTCAGGAATTAAGCAGATACTCTGTCAGTGACTTGCTCTAGCTCAGGGTTACAGCAGCAATGTTTCATGATTACAGCCTGCTGCCCCTGGGTTAAATGCCCTAATATCCCTGAACAGTAAACATTCTGCTGCACTGCTGCCTCAGGTCTGTTTGTATAGATGCTAAGTGTGCAGTTTTATGGGGACAAACAGAAAAAATAAGGCACTTTCTATGTGAACCAAGACACAAAGTTCATCTGTTTGTCTGGAAAGGGATATGTTATGGTTACGGTGTATTTAGTTCAAAATAACTAAATGTAAATGTTCCACACGGGGGTAATAAAAACATTAGACAGGCTTTCTTTGTGGGAGGTTTAAAATTGGGATGTGTTCTACTTGATGATGACCAGGGAATAATTGTTGAACAAAGCCTTTCAAGTTCTAGCTCCTGTGCTGTAGAAGTAATAAAAACCTAACAGGATGCTGGGATGTAAAGTATAGCCAAGAGTATTTTGTACAAATTGAAGGAGGTTATGCATATCTTGTATAATACCTTTGTGAGACCATACTGTACAGTTTTTTGGACTATACCAGAGAAAACGTATAGAGGCTCTAGAAAAGGTTCAAGGAAGAGCCACAAAATTAATTCCTGAGATTAAAGCTATGATGAAAGACTGAAGAATCTAAATGAGCTTCGGTAAAAGGGGACTCCAGGGTGATCTGTTTGAGGAATTTAAATGTGTTAAAGGAATTAGGCCGAGTTCTGATTGACAAACAAAGTACCATAAATGGAAGTTTGCTAAATATAAATTTAGTACTAATATTAGGCAGTATTTTTTCATGGAGAGGGATGGTCACAATGTGGAATAGCTTCCGTTGTTATGTTGTAACTAGGCAGGAACTCTGGGAGTTTTCAACACCGGGCACGACAGTGCTAAATACCGTCTAGTCTTCAAGTATCATGTGTATTAAATAAACTTTTGAGATAGGAAAATGGTGAGCTTCATTGGGCTGAATCTCCCGTTCTCATCTCTCTTGTTATGTTAAGTAGCTACACTGTTTCTGTATATGTATTGAGACTGCAGCTCTTGATAATTGGATGTACTGGGTATGTTTCAACCATCTCCGTTCATTGTTTAGAAGTCCTGATGTACTTGTATGTGCACTAACCCTCCTTGTTCTCCTTACAGTTGGAGGATTTCCTATAAGGATATGTACAAACTGATGCGTGTAATATCTCCCCCGCTTGGCTTAGGGAAGAACTGCCCGACCAGGGTGGCGTACAAGGTGTGATTAAAGGCATTCTCCACTAGAGGGAGACAAATGCCCTGAGACCAATCAGAGTGGCTGCTGGCCCCTTCTTCATCCATCCCCAGCAAGTGATTTGACCACCTCTGAATCTTCGCATACTAATTGGTTTGTGGGTAATTTATCGCTAAGTTGGAAAACAAATGCTTCAAAAAACCAATCTCTGGCAATCTCTGATACCTGGCTGGTTGACAGATCCAAATGAATCCTGTTGGCTTAACAGACCTAAGTAAATCTTGGTTGGGTTCTCGGTCCTGGTGATTTCTGGTAGGCTGGCAGATCCAGATGAATCCTGGCTGGTTGACAAACCCAGATTAATGCTTGTCCACTCGGACATACGTGCAAAACATTAGTCTGCTGGTTTGCTTCATATCCTCCATCCACATCCTTGATCTCTTCTGTGTTGAGGCTGGATGCTGCCATTTTGTGAGAACTTTCTTCAAATTCAAACTTGTGACAGCTGCCTGTGCAGATGGTGTGTGACTGGTTAGCTGTGTTGTTGGGATCTGTGGGTTGTGAAAACAGTGTGAGTTTATGCACTTTAAAAGGGGACTGTGCACATAGTTTAAAATGTGCTGGATTTATGAACGAATGATCATTGCATTTGTTATAATGCTTTTCTCAGTGGGACTCATCGCACTTTACTTTGATAAGCGGGCATCTCAACTCACCACCTCCAATGTGTCGCTCCTACCCACTTTGCACCAGAACACTCACCACACATCAGCCGAGGTGGCGAAGAAGAGGGAGAGGATAATTTGCATAGCCATTTGAATCATTAAATCAATCAATTATTAGGTAGCACATTGAAAGAGCCAGTTTAGGAATTTCATCTGGACACCGGATGACCCCCTACTCTTGTCAAAGACTGCCATGGGACCTTTATTGACCACAGTGAGTCAGAAACTCTGTTTAACGTCTCATCCAAAACACATTTCCTACTGCACAGTGTCCCCATCTCTGTCCTGGTGTATTGGGGTTTATTTCACCAGAGGGAAGATCGCAACCTACTGACCACCAATACGACTTCTAGTGGTAACTTAAGTTTTCCTAGGTGGCTTCGGTTCAGCCATTTGGTGAAAAAGGTTTAAATGGTAGTATTGTTGATGCATGATTTAGTCTTTAACCATTAGCCATTAGACATCAGGGCTGTGGGACAGTGGTTATTATTTTCAGCCCAGTTTGTTTGTCTGTTCGTGAGCAGAATTATGGAAAAAGCTCTGGACTGATGTGGGTGAAACTGTCCGGGAAGGTAGTATATGATGACAGTGAGAGGTCATTAGATTTTCACGGCTCAAGGTTGAAGGTTAAGGTCAAAATTGCGGCAATGGCCAAGCGTGATGGTGTAGGCGGAGGCTGTAGTGCCTGGGCAGGGTAATCTCAATAATATCAGGGGTTTTGAAGGATTTGTTTTCCACCGTGCGGTATTTACCCACAATGCTCCTCTGCATGAGGAAGCAGTCATGTCCACCCCTCCTCCACAGCAGCCATATCGTTCGGTTCCTCCTCATCCTGAACCCCAGATCCATCCACGTCCCGTGCGGGCGCCTGGCATGGTATCCTTCAGAATCTTCCGGAAATCGAAATAACTGAGATTTCTGTTTTTCTTTCTTTCTTTTTATTTCTGCTGTTGTCATTTTTTCTCCTCTTTGTGTTATCCCACCCTCCTTCCCCGGCACCTTGGCTGCCTGTGCTGTTTGTTTTGTGTAAAAATGCGGACCGTACGAAGCGGGCGCCTGAGCTACCCCGATATGTACGAAATGCTGCTCCATCTCAGCCCCCCCTTTAGGGCTGGGGAAGAAGTGCCCTCCCAGAGTCGCCTACAAGGTAGCCCCTTCACTGACCCCGCCCCTCTCCTCCTATTGGCTACTGATGCAGCCAATCCCTCTGCTCAGCTGCGGCAGTTTTCTATGTTTACATTGTCACACTTTTTTCATTTTTGTTTTAATTCTGATCAGTTCTTACTGTGGTTGTTTTCTCTCTCACTTGCTACCCCCCTCTCTCTCTCTCTCTCTCTCTCTCACACACACAATCCTCCTCTCCTCTCACTCACTCTATATGTTCATCACTCTCCGACCAGCATGCTGTCATGTTCAGGTCAGCCGCCATGGCTACAGGGTCCCAGTCAGCGTTTGTCTCTCTGGTTGTCTCTGAATCTATTCTCTAATCTATTCTCTTAATCCCTGTTTATTTTATTGACTAAATTCAGTCTTTCTTGTATTATGTATTTAGTCATTTACTTATCTCCATGAGCCAGTGACTATCTGGACAATTTTTAATGGCTGTAGTTGCAAAACGGTCTTACTAAATATGGATGTAAATATGGAATAGAGCACAAACGGTCTTGTTAAATTTTAGGATACTGTGTGCTAATCCATATTAAGTGAATCATGTTGGACTGTATGTGCTTACTGAAGACACTGTCTGTGTGCTGTGATTAGTGAACTCTGGATTGATTCACTACAGAGCTCTGTTAATGATCTGCAAAAAAGCTGTTAATGATAATTTTATTTGTCATTATATCCCCGGGACGGAGTTTTAGGGTATTTTATGAGTTGACCTTATGTCGCTGCTGCCGCTGTTGCTGATCGTTTGTGTTAGAACAAGAACTAGAGCAGTTTTTTTGGGAATCAATGAAAATTCACGCGTTCTTCCCTTTCGTTTTGCTTGATGCTGCGACCTTTCCTGTAGCATTATCCTCTGGTCTAATTTCACGTTTTCAAATGTAAGAACTCAAAATGTGGCGCATTAAGACAGTTTGGATGGGAATCATGTCACATTTTCTGTGATTGTTCCTGGTTTGTTAAAATATCTTGATGACCCTTTAACTATCCCTGAAGCACGACCACTAGGCCGAACTTTTCATTTTTAATTCGCAATTACTCAAATAATTTCAGTGGAAATTATGTTAAAACCAGTTTAAACATTCCTAGGGCATAGAGGACAAACCTTCTTGATTTATATGGCTCTATTTTACCACAACACCACCATTTTATTACCGAAATTTTCAAATGCAATAAGTTTCACTGCATTAACGGGAAGCAGATCAACGTCACTGTGAACTTCTAGGTGCGTAAAAGAGCAATCCTATTGTTCTGGTAACACTATGACCATCCCTGTAGCACCACCCTTAGGCCATAATTAATTATTTCAAAAATGTAAGGCTTCATGCTCTTCTTATGGGAATTAAGTCAAATTTGCAGGAATCATTCTTGAAGTCTAGAGTAGTTCACTTGTTGATTTTCAATACCTTTCCTGTAGCACCACCCTAAGGCCAAACTATTAATTTTCCCAATGGGGAGAAGGCTATAGCTTCGGGGATGTATCGTGCTGTCGTCCAATGACAGCATTTGTCCAGTTTTTCACTATTCACAGTACACAGGAAGTGGTTTCATCAGAGTGCATTCTGGGATACTTCCCAGTACTCAAAAAACATCCTCCTTTGCTCACTCCTCCACCACCTTCTCTCGTCTGGAGGATTAGGGGGTTGACAAGTGGAAGAAAGAAGGATTCATTGGTGATGCAGAGGTTCTCAGATCTCTCCTCGAGTGCTTCTGACAGCTTCCAGCTGTCTGATGAGCTCCATCTGAAGCATTAATGAAGTAGTCTAGCCATTATTTAGCAGTATCAGGTGTGAGACGGATACTGTCTGGGAGAAGAGAGAGCTGGGAACTTCTGTTTTAGGGCACTGGGATGTATCCTTGATGTTTTGTTTTGAGAATGTGGCGGGGGGTGTGGTCTAACCGCTCTGCCACCTCCCCCCTCCACCCCTCTTGTCAGCGATTGGTCCGGATGAATATGCCCATCGCCGAAGACAACACGGTCCACTTCACCTCCACTCTCATGGCTCTGATCCGCACAGCGCTGGATATTAAACTCGCCTCAGGTGAGCTGTTCATGCTCGCACACACACTCACACACACACACACACACACACACACTTATACATGCACACACACACACACACACACTCACACATACTCAAACCCTTATACATGCACACACACACACACACACACTCTTATACATGCACACACACACACACACACACACACATATACGCTTGCACACTAAAAAAAACGCGCATGCACACACTCACTCACACGCGCGCACACACATTCACACACACACACGTATTCACACACACACACTGACATACATGCACACACACACACACACATACGCACACTTACATACATGCACTCATACATGCACACACGTGCGCGCACTAACAAACACACATGCTCACACACGGACTCAAACACATGCATGCACACAAAAACACAGACACGCACACACATACGCATTCACACGCAGTCCTCTCTCTCTCTCTCTCTCTCTCTCAGGAGTGCTGGCTCAGAGGTTGTGTGACGCTGACCTCAGGAGGGAGCTGGCGAACGTGTGGCCCAACCTGACGCCCAAAACCGTGGAGCTGCTGGTGACCCCTCCCAAGCGTAAGCCTCTCACCTCTCACCCCCCCCCCCCTCCAATCCTGGAGATACCCACACTGACTGTGTGTTCTGTAGTGGCTGGACTCTCTGGTGGCCTGTCGGAGTCACTGTTGAAACTGAACCGCCTGTGTTATAAGAGGCACAGAAATCCATGGAAAATGATTACCCCTGTATGTGTGTATTTGACTGAATCTGCAGTATATTATCTGAACTGGAGAGAGTGAGATTGTGAGAGAATGCAGTAATGCAGGTTGTTACAGAGAGATGGGGTATATATGAATCTGAATGAGTCTGTTATAGGGAAAGAGTGTGCTGGGCTGTAGTTAAGTGACATGAATACTGGAGGATTTGTGATGTGTGCATTATGCTTTTTGTGGGGTGGATTGTGAATATTGGTGTCTGTGTTATAGTGTCTGTGGGCTTGGTTATGTACATTCTGTGTGTGCATTTGTGCTTATATTATCATCTGTGGATGATGATGTGCATATTGGTGTGTGTGTGTGTGTGTGCGTGTCATCTTTGGGCTGAGTTTTATATGCCAGTGTCCATGTTTGTGTTTATGTGTGTGTGCTCGGGCACATGATACACTGTATGCAGCCTGGACTGTTCATACAAACTAGTTAAATAGTAAGTTGCTCACCCTTCACACCGCTACACCAGTGTTTCCTGGAGTACCCCTGCCCCGGACATTTTAGATGTATCCCTGATTTAACACTCCTGATTCAGCTGATCAGCTCATTAGAGCAGAACTTGATGAGCTGAACTCGGCTCGTCAGATCAGGGAGACAAATCAAATGTGCAGAGCAGGATATTCTCTGGGAAACAGTGCCCTACATGAGCCAGAGCTGCTCCTCCAGTGACACCTAGTGGCAAGATCTGAAAGTGCGCCTCTGTATCGCATCTGCCTGGGTGACATTTCATCCTCCTGCAGTTGTAATGATAACTTTTATCTGTCCATCTAACAATGCTGCTGTACCAAGTTTACAACCTGGAGGATTTATAGGGAGTCATCCTGGAAATTACATGTACTTTATATCCAGGTACGTGTGACTGCGTACAGTGAGAGGGACGGTTTAGCCGGGCCTCACCTTTAATTGCTCTCCGGACAGTTCTCTGGTTGCGTGTGCGAGAGAATCTAGAGCAGTTACTATGAGTTTTTACGTTGTTTATGTCACAGGTATGCACTCCAGGCTTTAAGCTCTGAATAGAGAAACCTCTGCCGTCGTGAGCTGAAGTGTATAACACTGCCTGCCTTCCTTTGAGAAAGATTTTACTGTTCTGTCCATTAATATGTGGACACTGACACAATGTTTGCTTTTACTGTATACTCCAGCGCATTGGGTTTGAAAACGGTGATCTGTAGTATAAACTGGAGACTGACAGCTGTAATTTTGTAGATATTTACACTGTATTATAAGATATTCCAGCTGTTTTATACTGTGTTTACTGTCCAAATATTTAAGACCTATACTGCATGCTTGTTGCTGCTTATGTACTTGTATTGTGCATACTGCATTCCTCAGAGATACAGTCAGAATTCACTGTAGGTGTCCCCAAACTGTCCGAGCCTGAGACTCTTATAATGTAGGAATCCATTCCCTGTAACACCACTGATGAATAAAAACACGTACTGACGTGTGCAAGTAGCCAGAATCCAATGTGTTCCGGCCTGCAGTTTATTGGATGAAAATTCACACGGGCAGTTTGTCTCTCTCTCTCCCCTTCACCTCTCATCCTTTCTCTCTCCCTTTTCCTCCTCTCTCTCCCTCCCTCACCCTCTCTATCACGCTCCCTCTCTTCTGCAGATGATGAGCTGACCGTGGGGAAAGTGTATGCGGCGCTGATGATCTTTGATTACTACAAGGAGAACCGTGCCAAGAGGCTTCAGCAGCAATCGGCAGGAGGTCCTCAGGTAAGACGCTGTCGTGCCCTGCGAGAGTCTGCCAGTCCCAGCTCTGCAGGCCAGTGTCGGAACACCCTGTCAAAATACTCCTCATTCAACAGCTACAGCACAGCTACCCAACCCTGTTCCTGGAGATCCACCAACCTGTAGGTTTCAACTCCAATCCAATTAAATACATCTCTTTCTATAGCTGGCACTGGGCTGCCCAACTCTGTTCCTGGAGATATACTGTCCTTTAGGTTTTAACTTTAACCTTAATAAAGTACGCCTCATTGTACAACTAGAGCTGAGCTGCCCAACCCTGCTCTTGTAGATATACCTTCAGCATGGAATTTTACCCCAATCGTAATAAAGTACACCTCTTTGTACGGCTGCAGCAAAGCTGCCCAACCCTGTTCCTGGAAAACTTCAATTCTGTAGGTTGTAACTCCAGCCCTAATAAAGTACACTTCTTTCTATGGCTAGAACAGGGCTGCCCAACCCTGTTCCTAGAGAAATGCCCTCCTCAAGGTTTCAACTCCAGCTTAACAAAGTACACCTCATTCTGTATGTACACTTCACTCTGGGGCTGCCCAACCCTGTTCCTGGACTGGAAATATCTCTATTACATGCTGAAGTATTTGAGATCTTTAGTAAATCACTGTATAAAATGTGGTTCATTTGCGCTCCTTTCTGTGCTGCAGTGTTTCTACTTTGTATTACAAGGAAACAAAAACCCCGGGAGCCATAATTATCTTTTATTTATTTATTTCATATTTTTTTCTGCTGGAATAATGCAATTTACAATACACAATGTGGACAGAATGGCTCTGACTTGCCTTTGTGTTTTTAAGTGATTACCTTTGATATATAACTCAGAGATGAGTATGCTTTTTTGGGTTTGTGGGTTAAAACTGAGTAAGGCTTAGCACCTGTATTTGTCTTTTATTCACAAGTAGGCCCCAGTTTTTCCTTGCAACTTAGCCTTCCCGAAGAAAAACTAAAAAGGAATAAATGTCTCATCAAGCAATAGAATTGGCAACTTTAGGCAATATCTGCTGCAAAAGTTGCTGTAATATTATTGAGGTCTTGTAAGATTGTTGTACTTCAGCGGTATAGCATGAACATGACCTTGAGCAGTGTATTTCAGCACTGTATTTCTCTGAAAAAAGCATGCCAGCAGCAGAGAAATTTGGCCTCAGGTCTGAAGTATACTGTTCTTTGCCCACAGATCACACATACTTTGCAGCAACTATACGCAGCCTGTGTCAAGGCTGTAAACCACTGAACAGGGGCGCCAAGCGGGAGTGAGCTATGCTACATGAACAAACACTATATGTCCTTTATATTTTGAATCTTACACTTTTCTCTCTCTCTCCCTTTCTTTTTGTCTCTCAGGGTAAACTGGGGACGCTCTTCAAGCCAGTTCTCCCCCTGACTCACGTCCAGGAGCAGACAACTCCCAGCAGTGCCAAGCTTTTGTCCACTCAGCCCTTTACCCAATCAGAGTCCAAGTTGGAGGCCCCACCCACCACCTCCCTGACCAATGGGGAGGCAGTGTAAGTCTTCGTCAGGAAGTTACATTTTACACATGTGCTGTCTTCATGTTCTTGTTAATGGGTTATAAATTAGACGCGCTCAGCTTGAACAGTATCATGACCGACAGCCTGTCTTTAGATAACTTGCCAGGGAACCACCTGCAATTGCTGCGGGGACATGACTGTCAGTCCATTCATTTTTTTTCAAGTGCTCATATGGCTCAGCTGGTTAAAAGTATCAGAGTGGCCATTCCCCCAGCCGCTGGTGGTCTAGTAAAGGAAAGTTGCTCTTATTCCACCAAACGTTGGTGGTACAGGAAGGACGGTTGCTCTTATTTCCCCAACCGTCTTTGTGAGGCGCCAAAAAGTTTCACCGAAAGATGTGGCTCGAAAATATTCCACGCATTTCAATGGCTGAGAATGGTTAGGTGAATAACGAAACTGAAACCTACAGTTCGCCCAACAGCTGGGGAATAGCCTTTGCCTAAAAGTAAATGGTACTCAGTCTTTGATGTTTCCTTACACTTGACTGAAATTTCTGTGACTGAACGATTTCTTTCAGTTTAGTGCTGTGCATGTGCTGTCAGCTATGCTAAACTTGAGCATGCACGACTGTGTTCCAGAGGCTCTTTGTTTATTGTAGGAGGTGAATCATTGTGTGCATCGTCATTTCAGCTGTACAGTGGAAGAAGCAAACATCTTTGCGTTTGTGTATGTGTGCATGTCTGTGTTTGTGTGGTGTATGCTCCCATTTTTATATGTCTTCATGTGCGCATGTATGTGTGTGTGAGTGTGTGTGTGTGTGTTTCTGATTATTTACATGTATATTCAGACAAGAGCAGGACAGCAGCATCACAGACTCTCCCTGCAGGGTGGTAGAGAAATCTAGCGCTCCCGAGGAGCAGCGGCCGAGAAGGAAGAGAGTGCAGAGGGGTCAGTCGGAGGAGTTACCCTGCACCGCCAAAACTAAGGTACAGCCCTATATCCCTAACACAATCAGACTCAAACATACCTAAACCCATAACACGCTATTAATGTCCCTTACATTACAAGTGCCAAGGCACAGCCCTATATCCCTAACACAATCAGACTCAAACATACGTAAACCCATAACACACTATTAATGTCCCTTACATCACAAGTGCCAAGGTACAGCCCTATATCCCTAACTCAATTAGAGTCAAAAATCCCTTTATCCATAACACACTGGTCATGTCCCTAAAACTACCATTGTTAAAGTATAGCCCTATATCCCTAACACAATTAGAGACAAACAGCCCTCAATCCATAACATGCTATTAATGTTCCAAATTCGACCCTAGCCAAGGTACACCTCTATATCCCTAACACAATTAGAGTCAAAGATCCCTAAATCTATAACATGCCGGTAATGTCCAAAACATTACCAGAGCCAAAGTACAGCCCCATATCCCTAACACAGAGTCATACATCCCTAAATACATTGCATTACAATTGCCAAGGTACAGCCCCATATTCCTACACAATTATAGTCAAAGATTCCAAGATCCCTGACTCGCTGGTAATGTCCCTAAGACTACCATTGTCAAGGCACTGCCCCATATCTCTGACACAATCAGAGTCTTACATCTCTAAATCCATAACACACTAGTAATGTCAAACACAACCGTAGCCTTAGTACGACCCCATATGCCTTATACAGTTAGAGTCTTACATCCCTAAAACCAGTGGTGGAATGTAACGAAGTGCAAATACTTCGTTACTGTACTTTAGTACGTTTTTCACGTGTCTGTACTTCACTTAAGTAAAAATTATAGAGCATACTTTTGACTTTCACTCCGTTACATTTTGCAGCTATTATCTGTACTTTCTACTCCACTACATTTCTAAAAAGCACCTCGTTACATTTTAAGATCACTCGCCAAAATGTTCCCTTCACAAAACAAATTGGTTGCGTTGCTGCCTCGGAAGTTAAACCAATCAGGTAGTGCTATCCCGGCCTCCAATGAGGGCAGAGCGCGCCTTTGGAAGCGGCCGTCGCATTCGACCAAAACCAGATTCACCAAACATGGATCCAGAGACTGAGCCCCCTGAATAGAGTATTTGTGAGAACCGCGTTGCCCCTGACAACCTTGGGTACCTCTACCAAACATTCAACAGCGTGGGTCCATATATAGCGGGAAACAGTGAGAACGCACGCAAGATTGAAAATACTGGACTTTACCCATCAAATATTATCAGACCAGGAGTGTGAGAAACAACTATGATATCTCAGGATTAAACACGGTGATTTCCTGCTTTCGTTGTGTACACCGAGTCAGATATTTTGCTCATTTAAATTGTGCTTTGGTTACACATCTGAGCGATAATTAGAGAAAATGCTCTACTGTTGATATTTCTTTTCAATGCTTTCTCTCTGACTCATATTTTATCGGGGTAGAATAAAGCATAAGATATCAAATAAAACTGAATGAGTTCCTGTACCACCCATGTGTCATGTTATTAGCGTACTGGATGACACTCCCATTTTTTTATGGCTGATTTATAGCAAGCCTATAATTGTTTAAAAGAAAAAACCCAATCATCAATGTGTTGAATTATTCCGATCACCCCTTCACTGGACGCGTTTTCAGTCTACTGGCGCCATAAAACGGACAGAACTGACAAAAAGGGAAGATAACTGTTATGTGTTACGCCTCTCTTGTTCTAACAAATGCAGCGGCGAAAAGATATCTCCATTCAAACAAAGAAATTCAATGCTTGCTCGAAATGTGGGCGGACGAAAACATACAATCACAGCTGGATACTACACGCAAAAACTCGGAGATTTATAGAATAATTTGTGAGTAGTTACATTCAGTGGTTATCGCAGAATAATAGATCCGTGCCGTGTTATGAGATAGATAAATATTTCGTGATATGAGACAGAGGACAGCATAATCGGCCAAAAATGCAAGGGCAAAAGAATTCCATATTCAACATCCGCCAGTGTCGAATGTAATCAGTACATTTTCGGCTTACCTTGATATTTGGGTACCCAGAGAAAGATTTGGATGTGTAAAAACAAAAAGCATTCAGTCAAGAAAATAGCCTTCAAATCTGAAGAAACACATCGAGGTAAGCGCAGTGCTTGCTATGGTAAGTTAATTTCCCTGACTTATGCATGTTAGCCTAGGCTTAGGCTAGAATTATATTAATTTCGGTCACTGACATGGTATGAATGCTCTAATCTAGCGAAGTGCATGTTGACATGGCTGTGGCTTGCTCGTTTAATTGGTATGTGACAAAGTAGATCCTTTGTTGGACTTCAATTTATTATATTACATTTATTATAAAATATTGATAATATTAAATATTATTGTATCTATTTCTCAATTACAATTCCTTATTAATGTCCTTTAAGAATGAAAAGATAAAGAACACAAAAAACAAGCCCCCCAAAAAAAAAAAAATGCATTTTGTTTTTTCCTATAATGAAGCCAACAGAGTCTCATGGTTTACATTGAATAGATCAACAATAAAATAAATTATTTGAATATACTATAACCAGTCTTCTTTATTGGTTTTGCTTAATGATATTAAATAATGCAGATGTTGCTACTAGTAATACTTATGCCTCTACAGATGCCATTATTCGTAATTTTACCAGCAACAACTTTTGTTTATTGTGAAGGTTAGTATGCTTATTAGGCTTACCCTTCGTGATACAGTTCACACTTTAATTCTGCAGATTATTTGTTACCTAACAGGGATGATCTGAAGAATTAAAAAGAGACAGCCCCATACAATTTTTTAGTTGAAATATAGGCCTAGAAATCAAGAGACAACCTATTGTGCGAGTTCTTTAAGTACGTTTCAAAGCAAGTATTTTCTTGTTTTTACTTCGGAAGGATCGTTAAAGCAGTACTTCTACTTTTACTTGAGGCTATATTTTGCTGGTTATCTGTACTTTTACTTAAGTACTGAACTTCAGTACTTCCTCCACCACTGCCTAAATCCATATCACAACAATCGTAATACCCCTAACACAATTATTCATGCATTCCTAAATCCATAATGCACTGGTAATATCCCCAACACTAAAGGTCAAGGGTACTGCTCCTCATCCCAAGCACTGTTGGAGTCATACATTCCTGAATCCATGACGCGCTACAAATATCCCTAACACTATCATAGCCGAAGTAAGGAGTCATACCCCTAGCAGAATGAGAGTCATATTCCTGACACTACCACAGCCAGTGTATAGCCTCTTATCCCTAAGACAATGAGAGTTGTTTCCTTGAATCCATACACTAATTGTAATATCCCTAACTCTACCGTGTTTCGTCCTAACACAGCCAGAATCATATCCGTAAAGCAACCATAGTCATATCGCAAACCCAACCGGAGTTATATCCTCACCAGGAGAGTCTTATAACCTAACCCAGTGAGTGTCATATCACAAGCACACCCATTCATGCCATGTCCATAACACAACCAGCATCGAATCCTTAACGCATCCAGGATTATATCACAAACACACAACGTCATATCCCTGGCCAAACCACATTCATATCTGTGACACTCATATCCCTGAGGCAACCAAATTGTGTGTATCTTGTGTTTTTGTATGCGTGTATGTGCTGTGTGTGTGCGTGTGTGTTTGTCTGTGTGCATGTGTGTGGTGTACATGTGTATGCATGTTTGTGTGTGTGTGTGTGTGTGTGTGTGTGTGTGTGTGTGTGTGTGGATTTGTCTCCTCGTGTGCATGTGTATTCTGCAGGAGACAGTTGAGATGACGCAGATAGATCAGGATGGCGAGGCTGGGATTTTCCCTGCTCTGGAGAGTCAGGGCAGAGCTGCCTCCATGCCAAGACTGCATGCAGAGTCACAGGTACGAGCCGCCTGTCACACTTCACTCAGCACAAAGCCCTGTCACACTCTGTATCACTGACTCTGAAGTATGGCATGCCAGTTAAACTTGTGTTGAATTGAGAGCAGAAAAGCGAGAAAAGCAAGAACGTAATAAGGGAAACATAAAATGAGATAGAGGGATGATGGGAACAAGGAAGAAAAAATAAGTGAGAACGAGGAAGAACGATATGAAGAAACTTGAGAAAAGAGGGAAAAAGAGAGCAAGAGGAAGTGAATGAAAAGGTTAATTAATGCTTGCAAACTCAAACAGCCCACCAGAACCGCTGCTCATATTTGCATGCAATGGATAACTCACTAAAGCTCAGATACCCAACACTGTTTTCCTCTGAACTGAGATCCTGTATCAGAGACTTAAATCTTTGACATTGACAGTAACAAAGTTAAGGTCTTTTAGTTGTCCACCAAGGCATACTGGTGATTACATAAGATAATTTGAGGGGCCTCGAGTCCAAATAGAGTGAGCTAGGAATTACTGCTCTTTCCATTCGAGGTCTCCCTTCTTCAGGGACCAAAATTAATTGGGCAATTGGCTGCTCAGCTGTTGCAATGCCAGGTTTGCATTAAAAGTTAAACAGTCGAGAGTTGATTTCAAGTATGGCATTTGCTTTTGGTTTCTGTTACTGTTAACTCTCATTGTGAAATTCAAAGAGCTGTCACTGCCAGTGAAGCGAGCCATTATGAGGCTGAAGAATTAAATGAAAACCTTTAGAGATAGTTTAAATATTAAGTGTGGCCCAATCAACTATTTGATATATTCTTAAAATGAAAGAACACACTGGTGAGCTCAGGAACACCAAAAGGCCCTGGAGTCCATGGATAACACCTCTGGTGGGTAACAGAAGAATTCTTTCCCTGGAGAACGAAAATCCCATTCACCACAGTTGAAAAGGAAAAATTGGGCAACACCTTTGGGCAGGCGCATTTGTGTCAATGTAAACAATCAAGAAAAGATCATCAGAGTGAGTGCACAGGGTTTACCACAGGGAAGCCTCAACATCAGGAAGTCTTGAAAAAAAAACATCTAAAGAATTCTCTGGAACAAGATCCTTTGGACAGATGAGACTGATCAACAGTGGGAAGAGAGGAGTGTGGAGATGGCAAGGAACTGCTCATTATCTGGAGATCCACCTCATCTGTGAAGAGTGGCCATCTGTGGGCATGAATGGCTTCTCATGGGACTGCTTCTCTCGTATATTCATTGACGGTGCGATTGTTGAGTAAAGCAGGTGGATGAATTCTGGATAGGTCAATATTATGTGCTCGGATTCATCCAGATGCTTCAAAATTCACTGGAGGGCCTACAATGCAGATGGACAATGACTCGAAGCGTCCTAAGAAAGCAACCAAAGAAATTTTTAAGGCAAAGGAGTAGAATGTTCTACAGTGGCTAAGTCAGTTGCCTGACCTGTATCCAGTTGAGCATGTATTTCACTTTCTGAAAGCAAAATGCCTCAAGAACAAGCAAGAACTGAAGCCAGCTGCAGGGAAGGAATGTCAGATCATCACAGGTATCACTACATTTTTTTTGGAGTGCTTAACATGGGGGTGGGGGGGGGTGACTTTGTGTAAAAATGGTTTTAACTGATTGTTGTCCATACAAAACCCTTGTACTCAAATTTGGACTCTCCAAGCACTTCTTGATTTTTTTTTTTTTATTTTTCAGTTGTAGTGTGATGGAGTACACAGTCAAAATGAAGAAAATTGTGTTTTTGTCCATATACTTATGGACCAGACTGTATGACTAACATGGAATCTGCAAATATGAAATACCGCTCTCTTACTGCTCCTCCACATTTAATCGGCTGTTGTTCTATGCAGGTATTTAAATGTATCAAAATATGCACTAATGAATTCTTATGTTTGAATAATATAGCCTAGTTACATCAAATGTGGCAGTAAATTCTATTAGTAAAACATTAGCATTAGTTTCAAACAAGTGAAATGTGATGCATTTTAATTTGTGCGCTTGTTCTAAGAAATGAATTATGAAACGGATATAACAGCAGAACATGTTTTACGTCTCATAGTACCTGCATTAAAACAAAGAAGAAAACGGAATATTTATGAGTGATGAGAGTTATTAAGGGGGATTTATAACTTATTAAAGAAAAGTTAGGGGAGCTGTGGATAATATGTGACTGATTAAAAGTAATTGGGAGTTATGATTCCATTACTCAGCTTGCTTGCCTAGCTTCATTCCATGTCAGAGTGGTCTTTCTATAATGACATTATTTCATATTAGTATTATTAAGCATCTTAATTAATGCTTGTCTCTGTTCTCTTTAGAGTTCTTTAGTGAACTGAACATGGCAGCTCTCTGCTTCAGTCGGTGTCTCTGTGCTTTTCTGTGTTTGTCTTCAGTTTGTTCGTCTGTGTCTGACTCTACGGTTCCTGTCTGGTCTGGCTTTGTCTTCTCTCCTCTCTTTTCTTCATTTCTCGCTGTCTCTATCCTCTGCTTCTTATGTGTTTCTGTTTCTGTCTTTTCTCCTCTGTTGTCTCTTCCCTCGCTCTCTCATCCCTTCATTCACCCCTGTGCAATCTTTACCTCTCTCCTGTATCTTTGCTCCTGTCCAATCGGTTCATTTCTCTTGTTAGTCCTCTTCCTTGTTCACCTGTACATCTGATTCATTCCCTTCCTTGTTTTGTTTCTTTATTTCCTGTTCTCTATTCTGACTCTATAATACTTAATCTATATTCTCTCTCATGCCATTTACCCCTCTCCTCTTCCATTTCTTTGACTATGCTTCATCTCTGCTTATATTTTCATTTGTCCCTTATCATCCTCTTCTGACAGTCATTTCTCTCCATTCCCTTCCCTTATCCCTTTCTCTCATCCATCTTTCTCTCCTCTTTCTGACACTTCCTTCTCTCTTTCCCTTATTGACTGGACTCTTCCCCTCTCTGTCTCTCCCTCCCTCTCCCCATCCCCCTCTCCTCCCCTCTCCTCTCCCTCTCCCCATCCCCCTCTCCTCTCCTCTCCTCTCCCTCTTTCCATCTCTTTCCCTGCTGTATGCTGGCTTCCCTTTGGCTGCTCCTCTTCCTCCCAGAACACCTGTCGCTGCGCCCTGAAACCGCCCCCGTACCTCTCAGTATGTACTGCTTACTATAGCACAGCACCTCTCAGTATGTACTGCTTACTATAGCACAGCACCTCTCAGTATGTACTGCTTACTATAGCACAGCACCTCTAAGTATGCACTGCCTACTATAGCACAGCACCTCTCAGTATGCGCTGCTTACTATAACACAGCACCTCTCAGTCCTGCTCACTATAGCACAGCACCTCTCAGTATGGACCACTTACTATAGCACAGCACTTCTTAGTTTGTACTGCTTACTATAGCACAGCACCTCTCAGTATGGACTACTGACTATAACACAGCACCTCTCAGTATGTACTACTTACTATAGCACAGCACCTCTCAGTATGTACTACTTACTATAGCACAGCACCTCTCAGTATGTACTACTCAATACAGTGCAACACTTCCCAGTATCTACTTATTACTATAACACAGCAACTCTCAGTATGCACTACTTACTATAGCACAGCACCTCTCAGTATGTAGTGCTTACTATAGCACAGCACCTCTCAGTATGTA
Source organism: Gymnothorax javanicus (assembly GCA_029692085.1). Classification (NCBI taxonomy): domain Eukaryota; kingdom Metazoa; phylum Chordata; class Actinopteri; order Anguilliformes; family Muraenidae; genus Gymnothorax; species Gymnothorax javanicus. The sequence goes on along the minus strand of CM056194.1, from coordinate 121,767,214 downwards.
CTACTCAATACAGTGCAACACTTCTCAGTATCTACTGCTTACTATAACAGAGCACCTCTAAGTATGTACTACTTACTATAGCACAGCACCTCTCAGTATATACTGCTTACTATAGCACAGCACCTCTCCATGTGTATAACTTACTATAGCACAGCACCTCTCAGTACCTACTGTTTACTATAGCACAGCACCTCTCAGTACGTACTGCTTACTATAGCACAGCACCTCTCAGTATGTACTACTTAATACAGCGCAACACCTCTCAGTATCTACTGATTACTGTAACAGAGCACCTCTCAGTATGTACTACTTAATACAGCACAACATATCTCAGTATCTACTGATTACTGTAACACAGCACCTCTAAGTATGTACTACTTTCTATAGCACAGCACCTCTCAGTACATACTGCTTACTATAGCGCAGCACCTCTCAGTATGCACTACTTACTATAGCACAGCACCTCTCCGTATGTATTACTTACTATAGCACAACACCTCTCAGTATGTACTGCTTACTATAGCACAGCACCTCTCAGTATGCACTACTTACTATAACACAGCACCTCTCAGTATGCACTACTTATTATAGCACAGCACCTCTCAGTATGCACTACTTACTATAGCACAGCACTTCTCAGTATGTACTACTTACCATAGCACAGCACCTCTCAGTGTGTACTACTTAATACAGTGCAACACCTCTCAGTATCTACTGATTACTGTAACACAGCACCTCTCAGTATGTACTACTTACTATAGCACAGCACCTCTTAGTATGTACTGCTTACTATAACACAACTCCTCTCAATGCATACCGCTTGCTATAGTACTACACCTCTCAGTTTGTACTGCTTACTGTAGCACAACACTTCTTAGTATGTACTGCTTAATATAGCACAACACCTTTCAGTATCTATTCCTTACTATAGTATGGCCCCTTTCAGTATGCACTGCTTATTAGTGCTCATTGTCTCTCAGTGTGTACTATTAACTATAGCGCCACACCTTTGTTTGCTCTCATCTCATTACATTTAGTTTTTTTTCTTCGCATCTGTGTGTATGCATGCGCTGACATTTTTATGTACAGTATTTGCATGTTTGGGTTTGTATATGAGTTTGATTTTGTGTGTGTGTGTGTGTGCTTCTTTTACTGTACTTTTGAGGACTAAAATTCCCCACAGATATTGTAAAATAAAAAAACAGTGCTGTGGGGATATTCTTTGGGTCTCCATGAGGAATAGGGCCAAGGGCTACAGCGCCCTCCATAATTATTGGCACCCCTGGTTAAGATGTGTTAAAAGCCTTAAAATAAATTCAATTTTTATTGCAGAAGCATACTCTCACACTGAAAATTGTAGAAAAATGTAACCTTCAACTCAAGTGAATTTTAAGGGAAAAAAAAAATCCCTGACTAAGAAATTATTATTTTTCATAAAATCACCTGTTCCACAATTATTGGCACCCCTAACAATTCCTAGGAAATAAATGTAATTGAAGTATTTCTGTCATTTCTACAGTAGTTTACAAAGTTGATCAGAGTATCTAGGAACATTTAATGAGTAATTCATCACTTCCTGTTTCCCTGGGGGTATAAATATGACGTGACACAGAGGCCATTTCTCTTATCCACTCTTCAACATGGGAAAGACAAAGGAACACACCATTCAAGTAAGGCAGATGTGCGTCGACCTTCACAAGTCAGGCAATGGCTACAAGAAAATAGCCACTCGCCTGCACCTGCCCATATCTACTGTCAGAGGAATCATTAAGAAGTTTAAAACAACTGGAACACTGGTAAACAAGCCTGGACGAGGACGCAAGGTTATTTTGCCACCATGCACAGTGAGGAGGATGGTAAGAGAAATAAAAAGTTCTCCAAAGCTCACTGTTAAAGAATTGCAACAAATGGTAGCATCTTGGGGTCACAAAGTCTCCAAAACAACCATCAGGCGCTATCTACATGCCAACAAGCTGTTTGGGAGGCATGCACGGAAAAAACCTTTTCTCACTCACAATTATAAATGCAAACGTCTGGAGTTCGCTAAGCGGTACTGGGACTTCAACTGGGACCATGTGCTTTGGTCAGATGAGACCAAGATAGAGCTTTTTGGCAACAAACACTCTAAGTGGGTCTAGCGGAACACAAAAGATGAGTATGCAGAAAAGCACCTCATGCCCACTGTGAAGGATGGGGGAGAATCGGTGATGCTGTGGCCCTGTTTCTCTTCCAGAAGCCCTGGGAACCTTGTTAGGGTGCATGGCATCATGAACGCTTTGAAATACCAGGACATTTTAAATCAAAATCTGGTGGACTCTGCCCAAAAGCTGAAGATGAGTCGTCACTAGGTCTTTCAGCAAGATAATGACCCTAAACATGTGGCCAAATCTACACAGAAATGGTTCACCAGACACAGAATCAAGCTCCTCCCATGGCCATCTCAGTCCCCAGACCTCAACCCCATTGAAAACCTGTGGAGTGAGCTGAAGAGGAGAGTGCAGAGGAGAGGACCCAGGTCGCTGGATGATTTAGAGAGATTGTGCAAAGAGGAACGGTCGAAGATCCCTCTTTCTGTATTCTCCCATCTTGTGAAACATTATAGGAGAAGATTAGGTGCTGTTTTGTTGGCAAAAGGGGGTTGTACAAAGTATTAACATCAGGGGTGCTAATAATTGTGGCACACATGATTTGATGTAAGAGAATTATTTCTTAATGTGGGATTTTTTTCCCACTGAATAAATGCACTTGAATTAAAGGTTGGATTTTCCTCTTTTTTTTCATTGTGGTCCTATATTATTTAGAAAAAAACTGAATTTATTAGAAGCTAAAGAACACATCTTAACCAGGGGTGCCAATAATTATGGAGGGCGCTGTATATTTACGTCTCTGGTTACCACTGGGCCTATGGTCGGGACTAAGCCTAGTTTTAAGGTCAGGTATTAGAATTAGGCTTGGGAAAGTGAGGTCACACATTGGGCTATTCCGGGTCTTTTTAAGGTTGTGGATAAGATTAGGGTCAACAAGGATAAGTTCAGGGGTCATTTTAAGGTTTATAGGTTGGGAAATCGGATTTTGGTGCAAAAATGTTTGTCGGTCCCCACAAGTAAAGTAAAACTAAAGCACAAACACACACATTCACATCCACACAAGCACTCACAGACACACTATACACACTGTGTGCATATGTGTGTGTGTGTGTGTGTGTTTTGTGTTTGTATGTGTGTGTGTTTGATGCATCACATTAATGGTTTGTACTCGGAGTGCTGGCATGTCTATGTTCTCTTTTTCCCCTCCACCACAAAGTCCTTTTCTTCTCCATAGCTAGAACCTGCATCTCAATTATGTCTGAGTCCTCTCTGGTTTTACTGGTAAGAGTCAGTGGAGAGTAGGTACTAACCTTGCTAACTGTGTACTAACCTGTACTGACGTAATGGATGTCACAGTGACTTTTGTGTTTCATTAACTAATCTGATTGTTGCCGTGATTTCCTTTGATCTGATATTGTGAATGGACTGCATGTATACTACAACATTGACTTTTGATGGGTGTCTAATGCCACACAGTGTGAGAGGGGCCTTCTGGAAAGTTCCATAAGAGTGTAAAGTTTCCCAGTGACGTGATAAAAGAGAATTTGTGCTTGGAGAAGAAAGCGTCAGGCTTATTAAGACAATTTATGATAAGATAGTTCGACTGCGGAGTGCAATTGTCGAAATGTGGGCAAGTTCTGATTAATACCACCAGGTGGTGCTGCCCGGCTATTGTTTGATACCTGAAGAAAACTGTTCAGTTTTACAGCCTAAGTGAAACCATTTATAGCTTTCCAAGTACAAACCCCAATGCCAATGAAGTTGGGCCATTGTGTGAAACGTGAATGAAAACAGAATGCAATGATTTGCAAATCTCATAAACCCTCATTTTATTCACAATAGAACATAGACGACAGATCAGATGTTGAAACTGAGACATTTTACCATTTCACGAAAAATGTGAGCTCATTTTGAATTTGATGGCAGCAAAACATCTCAAAAAAGTTGGGACAGGGCCATGTTTACCATTGTATTGCATCCCCTCTTCTTTTAACAACAGCCTGTAAATGTCTGGGAAGTGAGGAGACCAATTGCTGGAGTTTTGGAAGAGGAATGTTGTCCCACTCTAGTCTAATGTCGAATTCTAGCTGCTCAATAGTCCTGGGTCGTCATTGCCAGATTTTTCATTTTATGATGTGCCAAATGTTTTCCATTGGTGAAAAGTCTAGACTGCAGGCAGGCCAGTTCACCACCTGGACTCTTCTACTGCGAGGCCATGCTGTTGTGATGGATGCAGTATGTGGTTTAGCATTGTCTTGCTGAAATATGCAAGGCCTTCCCTGAAAAAGACGCTGTCTGGATGGGAGCATATGTTGTTGTAAAATCTCTATATACTTTTCAGCATTAATAGTCCCTTTCCAGATCTGTAAGCTGCCCACGTCATAGGCACTAATGCAACCCCATACCATCTGAGGTGCAAGCTTTTGAACTGTGCGCTGATAACAAGCTGGATGGTCCCTCTCCTCTTTAGACCGCACAACACGGCGTCCGTGGTTTCCAAAAAGAATGTCAAATTTTGATTCATCTGACCACAGAACAGTTTTCCATTTTTCCTCAGTCCATTTTAAATGAACTTTGGCCCAGAGAAGATGGTGGCATTTCTGAATCGTGTTCACATATGACTGCTTCTTTGCATGATACTGCTTTAGCTTGCATTTGTAGATTGCACGGCAAACTGTGTTCACCAACAATGATTTCTCAAACTATTCCTGTGCCCTTGCAGTGAATTCCAGTGCAGAATCATGTCTATTTTTAATGCAGTGCTGCCTGACGGCCAGAAGATCACGAGCATCCAATATTGACCTTCGGACTTGTCCCTTACGCACAGATATTTCTCCAGATTCTCCGAATCTTTTGATGATATTATGTACTGTAGATGGTGGGGTATTCAAAGTCTTCGCAATTTTACATTGAGGAACATTTTTCTGATATTGATCCACTAGTTTTAGATGCAGTTTTTCGCGGATTGGTGAACCTCTGCCCATCTTCACTTCTGAGAGACTCTGCCTTTCTAAAATGTTCTTTTTATACCCAGTTATGTTACTGACCTGTTGCCAACTAACCTAATTAGTTGCAAAATGCTGTTTTTATCAGTACCACTTACTTTTCCAGCGTTTTATTGCCCCTGTCCCAACTTTTTTGAGATGTTTTGCTGCCATTAAATTAAAAAATGAGCTAATATTTTTCATGAAATGGTAAAATGTCTCACTTTTAACATCTGATATGTTGTCTATGCTCTATTGTGAATAAAATGTGGGTTTTTGCAAATCATTGCATTCTGTCTTTACTTACATTTTACACAACGCCCCAACTTCATTGGAATTGGGGTTTGTACAAAGTGGCTATGTCCCCAACCGTTGGTGGTACAGGAAGGAAAGTTGCTCTTATTCCCTCAACCTTTGGTGGAACAGGGGCGTTTGGTTGCTCTTATTCCCTTGGTAAATCTAAGACACCATTCAAATGGTGCCAAAAAGTTTCACCAACAGATTGTCGCTCAACAGTTGGAGGAATAGCCTTTACCTACCAAGTAACGAAATGTAAGCACCATGTTCATTGTGTTCTACCATTTCTACGTCTCTCTCTCTCTCTGTCTCACTCTCCCTCTCTACTCCCCTTCCCTTCCCTCTCTCTCTCTCCATCCCTCTCTCCCAGCCCATCATTGATGCCAGCCCCACGATGAAGCGCTCCGTGTCGACTCTCTCCCCGGCACCTCAGCACCCCCAGGAGGTGGATCTGCGTAATTACACCCTGGAGCGGCCTGAGCAGGACAAGCCTCATCACCACCATCATCATCATCGCTGCCAGCGGCGTCGCGAGAGGGAGAAGAGGCAGCGATCGCTGGAGCAGCCCGAGAGCCGGGAGGCTGAGAGCAGAGAGGGTGACAGTGCAGCAGGTCAGAGAGACTGGGGGGGGGGAGTCTTTGGGGGTCAGTGTTGAGCTGGGGGAGGTACTTCAGGCTTTAGGAACAGGGTAAAGGCCCTGTCACATTAGCATTTAAATAGCAAAATTCCGTTCTTTCTGTCTCTGCAGATGGCGAAAATACACGCCAGCTCAGGTTGCAAAGCAAATTCGCATATTCGTCTGGACGAAGTTAAACGAAGTCGAACTTTGACCAGCGAATTTGCATTGTCTGCCTGATGTCAGCTAGTAGACATTCTGAGTGCTCATGTTGACATGTCCCAATGGAGGAAAGCACCAATCCAGTGTCGTGTAAAATCTGGTCCCCCCATAAAATTTGGTCCCCCCACGTGATTTCCGGTGCATAATGCGCGTCAAATGACGTGTCTTGCGAGATTATTGTATACCTCACTGTTGAAATAGCATAGAATTGATTGAATTGTGGCTGCATGCATGTGGTATACTGTAGCCTAATCAGCAGACTGGTCAACTAACTCGCTACATTGGTGTGCCAGCTAATCATCAAACAGTTCGTCATCACTTTAGCTGGCTAGCTAACCAACTATTATTATAGTAGAAGTGAACTGTTTCCTTATTAGCATGTTAGCTGGCTAGCTCGCTACACTGGTGTGCAAACTAGAGTCCCTTTATACTGAGAGGAGCGACAACTCGGTATTTGAACGCCATCTTGTTTCCATCTTTCAGTGTACGCGCATATGGCACAGTGAGCCGTCAGCTTCCCCCCCAGACCAGCACAGATCTACGTACAAAATAATACTAATATAATAACAATAAGGGTCTTTACACACTGGATGCCTTTTTTTTCGTGCGAATAATGCGCACGAAAAAACGTGAATTTATTTTCGTCATCCTTAGGATTGTCACTCAGCTGCGCAAAGTGTGCATCCTGCCTAACAACGCCCTTTAACCGTGACTACAGTCGGAATATAGAACCGATTCTGGTGTCTTATTGCTTTATGAGCCTCGCAAACTACTTTACCCAAATCTATGCTGCTTTGCAAGCTAAATAAGCGCAGAATTTAACTAGAGGCACTCTTAGACTGCAAACTTCCTCCAAGGCAGCACAGTCGTAATCTTGCTGAGTGAACATGGCTCTTAAGAAATTTAAGGTTCATCGCAAAACTTAAGTACTTTTCCCATAGACCAGCTCATGAGATATTTTTTGCGAAAATCGCATTGGCAGAGCGCGTGGGGGGAAAGAAATCGCTTAGAGTTATGTCTCACTGTTTCTGCTAAGCCAAACTGAATACTGAGTGTAACATTGGTTGAATCGGTATGGCTCAGTGCTGCAGGAGGCTAGTTAAGCGCCACTGACATAACTAAGTTGACGTTACTTAGCTAGGCAGCGTGCACATAATACTTTTTCAAAACCAATAGGTAACATTAGTTTGTCACGCAGCGAGCTAACATTAGCTAGCTACTCAGTTGACTGAATTTACTAAACGTTGCTCGTTTAGCCACGAATGTCTGTGACTCAGAGACTGGGTAAGGAGAGCAATGTAGTAAACGAAGTGCTAACATGCATTGGGCGCTAAGGGAAATTACATTTGCTTTCTATGAAATGCCGCAATTCACTTATGTGATAAACAGAATGAGGAAGTTATGAAAGTGGTTGAATAAATACCCCTTCTCAGATCTATTGGTACACCCGAAGGCACAACAACCAATCTTTTTTTTTCAGTTTTCAAAACACGAAATGCAGGGTCATAGAAGAATTCCTTAGGAAGTAGTATAAATTGATCAACCTGATGGATACAAAATGGATCTACGTGTCACGTGACCAACTTTTTTTGGTACCCCCTATGTCGCTACTCTCAGTATAAAGGGACTCTAGTGCAAACTAGCCATTAAACAGTATTGTTTTAGCTAGCAAGGGATTATTATAGCAGTAGTGAACTGTTACCTTATTAGCAAGCTAGCTTTCTATACTGGTGTGCTAGCTACTCATTACAGAGTTTGTTATAATTTTAGCTGGCTAGCTAGCTAGTGATTATTATAATAGAAGCGAATTGTTCCCTTATTGGCATGTTAGCTGGCTAGCTTGCTACACTGGTGTGCAAAGTAGTCATTAAACAGTTCGTTATCTTAGCTAGTTAGCTAGCTAGCGATTATGATAGAAGCGAACTGTTACCTTTTTAGCAAGCTAGCTTGCTACACTGATGTGCTAGCTACTCATTACAGAGTTTATCACTTTAGCTGGCTATCTTGCCCTTATTACAGTAGATGCGAACTGTGGCCTTATTAGCTGGCTAGCTAGCTCGTTACTTCAGTACAAGCGAAGGATTGTAAAACGTCTGCTGACTTCTATACTAATCACTGCGTTTAAATGCTATGAATTGGCTTATTCATTTAGAATACTTCGTTACTATGCAAATTACCTAGATGACTCAAATGACGCGTTTGACGCAAATTGACGTGTAATATGCGACGAAAGTCACGTGGGGGGACCAGATTTTACACGACACCGGCACTCTTATGACATTTTGAATAATACAGCTTTGGTCAGTAATAAACCAAAAATATAAAAAAGAACGTGTAGATTGCCGTCAGCACCAAGATGGCCATTAACAATTGCATCATATCTTATTTCGCTGCGAAATGCAAAATTCTCTTTCGAGGAATATACTGATGTTAACGGGCCTTAATCCTGGGGTAGAGTGTTGAAGTCCTGCCACACGAGATTACTTGGCATGAACTCCGCCAGGTGATGCCACTCATCAGCTCTACCTTCTGGATGATGAGTTGGGCTAATTATCAAATCCAAGTGGTTTGAGTTTAATATCAGAGTTTTACTCTCTGGAGTATTGAATTCTGCTGACTAGTAATAGCATACTGGCTACAAATCTTAAATGTGGACTGAACTGAAAGAACAAACATTTAGTGTGTAATTATTGGTAATGATCAAGCTTTGAAGCTGAAGCAAATCTTTGTGTGGTCTGGCCTGAGTCCTGACAGGCCGGGCAGTGAAGCCATCAAAAGATCAGGGATTTGCACAGGACTCAACACTAGCTCATTTATTCCGCTTTATTTATCATGGGAACCAAGGAAATTAATCAGCATTTTCGCTCTAACAGTTTTACCGTGCCAGAGTTAGCCAGTGTGCTTATGTAGTCCTGGGCAAGTTCATTCAGATTAAAGACCACAACAGTTCTCCACAATCCCGTGCTCTGTTACTTTTGTTTATTTGTTATTTAGTGTTTTGCTGTAGTGATTTTAAATACAAATTTTTTATTTAAAATTTTACAAGCAAGTACTTGTATCTCACTTCGATGTAATAGTAACCTTTTGGCAACATCTCTGTGTAAAATAAGAATCGGGCATCAACTGCTAGTCCCATTTTTCTTGTTTGGTTAAATGTTACCATGCTGGTGATGCTCAATAGAAGTGCAGTCCTTTTGTTACAAGCCTCTTCCCAGACCCTGTTCCATTATGCAAAAACCCTGCAACACATTATTTTTTCATTTAAAATTTTGAACAAGGTCTCCTTTCTCTGATTCAGTCTTCAGAGAGAGAGAGAGAGAGAGAGAGAGAGAGATTGTGAGAGGCATTTGACTCTTTGAAAATATCTCAACCACAATTCGAATGGCAGGAGGAATTCTTGACGGGATTAGGCGGGCGTTACGGGGTTATGTGGGGTCGGGCTGTTTTTGAAGAACTGGCCCTATATTTTTACCTCGGGCTCTAAGTGAAAAAAGAAACAATACAAATCTGTGTATGATTTGTTAATTTTCTGGCTCTTCAAATATACACAAAGCAGTTTTACAGTAATCACTGTATCTGTCGGTTGCCATGGAGAATGGGCCACAGTGATAGGTGTGACTGCACTGCTGAAGAGCAGTACTTACGGACAGTTGGAGTGAACAGTGACTGAACGAGGATAGACTTTGAGCTGTTGCTTTCCCACAGCTGTCACAGCCAAGGGTTAGTAGTCGATTCATTAATGCTGATGTTAAACTGAAATTAAAATGGGCCTTTTCATCAATGTAGTTCATTCTCAGTCACCAGATTGACAAGTTTAAAAGTGCATACACTATGGAAGAATTCATACAGCTCTCATACTTTTCTTCTTCTTCCAAGAAAAAAAATACATTAATTGGGATTTTATGTCAAATAAAGGTGTTCCTTGTGAATAAATGTGTATGCAACATGTTCTACAGTATGGGAATAAAAGTGTGTACTGAGCATGTTTCATGTAAATAAGTATGTGTATGGATCGTATTCCATGTCAATAAATTTGTGGATGGAGCATGTTCCATATGAATCAATGTGTGTACTCAGCATGTTCCATGTGAATGAATGTGTGTACAGAGCGTGTTCAATGTTCTTAAATGGGTCATACCATGCCAAGTGGACCAGTTTTTGGAGAGTTTGCACTGCGCCGTCTCAGAAAAATTTGAAAAAAAAAATGGGCGTTTTCCATCATTTCAAATGGTCAAATCCCAAATCTTAAGTTCCAACTCCAGTTTTTCATGGAGTAATAGCTAATTAAAGGAGGGGGTGTCTAGTCACTCGCGAGTGTAGCAATGACTTAAAGGCATTTTTGAAGGCATGCCAATACACTTTCCAGTCCTCCTTAATGAATGTCAGTGGGTGCACATAGATAAAATTACCTGAAATTTATGAATCTGCTTTCAGATTTGGCATATCTCATTTGAATTTCCTGTAATAGGCTGTTGAAATTTTGACAGAACCAAAATTTTTATTTGATTTTTAATTGGTCCCCTTGACCAAAGTATGTGTTATCAGGGGTTCATGTTGCAGCCTCATCGTCAGCATACTGGCCTCTTAAACCTAATCCAATTTCCTGTCTATAGTTTAGGAGTAACTAGCATCTGAAAATGCTTACGATAAAAAAACGCCAAAAATGCCTGAATTCAAGGCATTATTTGGTCATGTGGACAAGCCAGAAAAATTCTGAGAAAATTTGTGGAGCAGCTTTTATATTAGGACAATGAAAAGTAGAAAATTCATCTTGCGTTTCCGGCTCGTTCTAGAAAAATTCTTGCATTTTTATTTACCATGCTGTGTGGCTTATTTCAGCCTGTAGCATTCAGTAAATCCTGTCAACTTGCTTGAAAATGGCTAACATATGGGTCATTCCATGTTAAATCATCCAGATTTTGAGAAATTTTCCAGGTCACCACCTCAAAAATTTTTGAAAAAATTCACAAGTTCACGTATTCACGCAAAATAAAAAAATGCCAAATATTAGGCCAGTATCTCAAATAGATTTCAAGTTATAGGGTCATTCCATGCCAAGTCAGGCAAGGGTCCCAGCTCGACCATCTCAGATTTTCTTCAAACTCCACCCATATGTAAATCAACTATTCTAAGGAGGCTTTGCAAAGTATTAGGTTCCCCTCATCATTAGTTCAAGATTTATGGCCCCTGCAAGGGTGGGGGGTACCCCTTGGGAAAAGCGTCTAAATTTTTGAGCCTTTTTCAGAGCTCTGCTGGAGCTGAAGTATTCAAGCCAACTCTATAATTTTTTTCTGGGGTGACTCTCCTGTACCCAGACAGCAGGAAAACATAGCATAAGGCCTGCTAGAAGGTGACCTGAAGTACTTAGGAGAGGCCAAAAATTGAAAAAAAAAACACTATTGCAAATGAAAAATGCCAGTTTTTAAGTACCCATCTGACCCTTTTAATGAGTACCTACAACTCTAATTAGTTGTATATGGAATATTTAAATAGTTTCCTTGTATGTAGGATACAAAAGTAAATCAGATGTTATGTGAATGGGAAAATATCTGGTCTTAAAGTTGTATTTTTGGCCAAAATGGGCCTAATTTGCCATGCTATAACTCAATGCTGACATACAATATGGGGCCCAATCTTTGGTATGTTCTAGAAGAGATATTAGTGCACAATATGTCCAAAAATTATCATTATAATTGGCCTTAGCTGTGTATCTTGATCCACTTTTGTTTGGTAAAGCCTCAAAATTAGCCCAAAACACAAAACGCCCAAAAATGAGACCACATTTTATGACCTGTAACTCAGGAACTAAGTAAGATAAAAGGCATCATTCTAGTTTTTTGTCAGACATTGTTCACATTTATATGATTGCACAATAAAAATTTCAGAGAGATGAATAACTGGTGATATGGTCATTTTTTGCCCCAAAAAAGGGCACTTTGGGACAAAACCAGAAAAATTTACTTAGAAATTATTTCATTAAAAACTTCTTCAAATGATGTTACTTAGATTACTGCATTTTTACAGAGAGATATATCATAAAATCATAAAAATGAATTCTAGCCTTTTACCTTGCTTAGTTCCTGAGTTACAGGTCATAAAATGTGGTCTTGTTTTTGGGCATTTTGTGTTTTGGGCTGATTTTGAGGCTTTACCAAACAAAAGTGGCTCAAGATACATAGAATCTAAGCCCATATTCAGATTCTAGGGGATGAATTTGGTTAGTATACCCAATTTCAGCCTTGTATAAGCAATCAATTTGGAGCAATAAGTTGCCAAAGTTGGCTGAAAATGGGTTGGCCAAAAAACTTTAAATATTATTCAAATTTCAAAGGGCTATAACTTGAAAACTATTTGAATACTGGCCTAATATTTAGCATTTTTTCATTTTGTGTGAATATTTTGTGGAGGTGACCTGGCACCCCCTGGATTATTTGACATGGAATGACCCATATGCATTATAAAATAAAGCCCAAAGGATCACAAAAATGCCAAAACTGCAGTTAATTCATGAATGCTTTACAATCAAGTAATATTGTGATGTATGCAAGTATTTGCCCATAAATTGGGAAAGGTAAGGCAGTCATGAGGGAATAAATTTCCTCATGGGTCTTAAATGAAACTCAAATTAGTTTTACCAGTATTGCAGGCTGAAAAGACAGAGATTCAAGGATGTTTTGAACATTTATGTTCTTGCAAAAAGGCATGGGAAAGCCAGAGATTTCTGTTACAATAACCCATTTTCATTTTAAAGTTAACTCAAACATCCATGTCCAAAAAGTTGAAGACTACACTATGCATGATTAGCACCAGAATGTGCGAGTAGACTCCTGAGAAATAATCTCAGCAATTGAATTCATATACCCAAATTATTGACAACCCCTCTCTTTTTTCAGTGATATTATTACGCTAATATAAGCCACATAGCATGGTGAATAAAATTGGCAGATTTTTTCGTAGAACGAGTTGGAGACACAAGATGAATTTTCTACGGTTTATTGCCCAAATATAAAAGCAAATTCCTAAATTTCAGGTAATTTTACCTATGTGCATTGACATTAATTTAGGAGCACTGGAAAGTGTATTTGTATCCCTTCAAAAATGCTTATAGGTCATTGCTACATTCGCCAGTGACTGGATACCCCCTCCTTAAATTGGAAATTACTCCATGAAAAATTGGAGTTGGAACTTAAGATTTGGGATTTGACCATTTGAAATGATGGCTAACATCCATGATTTTTTTCAAATTTTTCTGAGACGGTGTGGTACAGACCCTGGTCCACTTGGCACGGAATGACCCAAATTTGTGTACAGAGTGTGTTCCATGTGAATAGATGTGTGTACAGAGCATGTTCCATGTGTGTAAATGTGTGTACGGAGCGTGTTCCATGTGAATAGATGTGTGTGCCGACCATGTTCTGTGTGAGTAAATACAGTGCCGTGAAAATATTTGCCCCCTTCCTGAATTCTTATTTTTTTTTTTTGCATATTTGTGACACTTAAATGTTTCAGATCATCAAACAAATTTTAATATTAGACAAAGATAACCCGAGTAAAGAAGAAATGCAGTTTTTAAATGATGATTTCATTTATTAAGGGGAAAAAGCCATCCAAACCTACCTGGCCCTATGTGAAAAAGTAATTGCCCCCCAAACCTAATAAATGGTTGTGCCACCCTCTGCGACAACAACCGCAATCACATATTTGCAATAACTGGCAATGGGTCGTTCACATCGCTGTGGAAGAATTTTGGCCCACTCGTCTTTGCAGAATTGTTTTAATTCAGCCACATTGGAGGGTTTTCGGCCTGTTTAAGGTCATGCCACAGCATCTCAATCGAATTTAAGTCCAGACTTTGACTAGGCCACTCCAAAATCTTCATTTTGTTTGTTTAAGCCATTCAGAGGTGGACTTATTAGGTGTGTTTTGGATCATTGTCCTGCTGCATAACCCAAGTGCACTTCAGCTTGAGGTCACTAACTGATGGTCGGACATTCTCCTTCAGGATTTTCCGGTAGAGAGCAAAATTCATGGTTCCATCAAATACGACAAGTCGTCCAGGTCCTGAAGCAGCAAAGCAGCCCCAAACCATCACACTACCACCACTATGTTTGACTTTTGGTATGATGTCCTTTCTATGAAATGCAGTGTTAGTTTTACACCAGATTTAATAGGATGCACACCTTCCAAAAAGTTCAACTTTTGTCTCATCAGTCCACAGAATATTTTCCCAAAAGTCTTGGGGATCATCAATATGTATTTTGGCAAATGTGAGACAAACTTTTGTTTTCTTTCTGGTCAGCAGTGGTTTCTGCCTTAGAACTCTCCCATGAATGCCATTTTTGCCCAGTCTCTTTCTTTTTATTGAATCATGAACACTGACTTTAACTGAGGCAAGTGAGGCCTGCAGTTCTTTAGATGTTGTTCTGGGTTCTTTTGTGACCTCCTGGATGAGTCATCAATGCGCTTTTGGAGTAACTTTGACAGGCCAGCCACTCCTGGGAAGCTTCACCACTGTTCCAAGTTTTCTACATTTGTGGATAATGGCTCTCACCGTGTTTCGCTGGAGTCCCAAAGCCTTAGAAATGGCTTTGTAACCGTTTCCAGACTGATAGATGTCAATTACTTTGTTTCTCATCTGTTCTTGAATTTCTTTAGTTCGCAATGATGTGTTGCTTTTTGAGATCTTTTAACTTCACTTTGTCAGACAGGTTCTATTGAAGTGATTTCAATTCAACAGGTCTGGCAGTAATCAGGCCTGGGTGTGGCTAGTGAAATTGAACTTAAAAAATGTGGTTAATCACAGTTAATTCATGATTTAACGGGGGGGGGGCAATAACTTTTTCACATAGGAGCAGGTAGGTTTGAATAGTTTTTTCCACTTAATAAATGAAATCATCATTTAAAAATAGCGTTTTGTATTCACTTGGGTTATCTTTGTCTAATATTAAAAATTGTTTGATGATCTGAAACATTTAAGTGTGACAAATAGGCAAAAAAATAAGAAATCAGGAAGGAGGCGAATACTTTTTCACAGCACTGTATGTGTACGGAGCCATCATCCATGTGAATGAATGCATGTATGGAGCATGTCCCATGTGAATAAATGTGTTTTCAGAGCATGTTCCATGTGTGTAATCATGTGTACAGAGCATATTCCATGTGAATAAACATGCATCTCCTGTCTGTAACTGAAGGCACACCGGGGGACCCGCCTCTCGAGGGCGGGGCTCACAGCCGGAGCCGCTCCCATGACAGGAAGCAGCACTCCTCCTCATCCTCAGCGAGGAAGCAGCGCTACTACTCCTGCGATCGCTACGGCAACCGGGAGCCCTACGTTCCCAAACCCACCTCCTCTAGCTGTGCCGTGTCCCCCACCGATGCCGGCGACCTTCCAACTGGCAAGGTGAGGGGGAGCGACGCCAGCTCCAATCAGGAGCAGTTTTAGAGCGGGGTGTCTGATTTCACTGTCATATTCTCTAAACCAAGGGTGGGCAATTCCAGTCCTGGAGGGCCAGTGCATTTGCAGGTTTTTTTTCCTTCAATTACCCTGATTAATTGAGCTAATTAGCTGTATACGCAAAGATTTATTTGTGCATAGATTAAACCAAAGTAAAATGTTACATTTAGGAGAGACAAGAACAGTCTTTGGTGGTCATTCATGATAATTTAACGAAATGCAGCAGAATGTCTGATTTCACGAATGGTTTGGCTAATTAAGATGGTTAACTTATTAAAGTCCCGAAGTTGGGGAAAAAAAAGAAAAGAAAAAAAAAAAAAAAAAGAAAAAAAAAGTCCCGAAGTTGGTGTGACAACCAAGGACAGAAACGGCCCTCGTTGGCCACCTCTGCTCTAAACTGAGCTCTTTGGAGCGATATAAGGCACAGGGCCCGTACCCCACCCCATCTCCTCTCCCTGTGTCCTGCTGTCATCTGTTACACATTTTGGGTAACGGGAGCCCTGTCCTGTTCTGACCGTTCTTCTTCTCTCTCCCTGCAGGGTGGCGTTTTGGCTAAAGGGAGCCCCATCCCGTTGCCCTCCAGCACTAGTACCCCATCCCGCGGGCGCCGGCAGCTGCCTCAGACTCCTCTCACGCCTCGTCCAGGCGTGGTGTACAGGACCGCTAACTCCTCCCCCGTGGCCCCCGGCGGGATGGGGGGCCCCAGGCTGTGCCGGGGCGTTTCGGAGCACGAGGCCCTGCTGTGGGGGGAGAGGGAGCCCCCTGTGCCCGTCGCCAGAATCGGCTCCGACTCCAATCTGGCCCAGCCGCTGCAGTCCTTCCGCGCGGATGCCGCGGCGGCCCAGGATGCCGAGCTCTTTCAGGATGCCCTGAGCTCCCACGGGGGCCGCTCTGCCCCCCGGACCGCTGCCGCCACGGCTGTGACCATGCCCGCTCAGGCCCCTCCCCCACAGGCCGCGCCCCAGCAGGGCAGGGCGGTGCCTAATGGCTATCATTTCATCCTGGGGTCCAGCGGAACCCCCGAACCCAGCACTGCAGGGCCCGCCCGCGGCAGAGAGCCCCGGGGCCGTGAGTGGTGATAGGCTGGGTACACATGCAGTCATAATATATTACACACATATCACATCAATTACACAGACCCATGTACATGCATACAGTATACTCACTTATACTATATTACACACATATCACATCAATTACACAAACACAAGTACATGCACGCAGTATACTCACTTATACTATATTACACACATATCCCATTAATTGCACAAACATATGTACATGTATACAATACACTCACTTATACTACATTACACACATATCACATTAATTACACAAACATATGCACATGCACACAGTGTACTCTTTATACTACATTACATGCCTATCACATTAAATACACAAACATAAGCACATGCGTAGAGTATACTCTTTTATACTATATTACACACATTCCACATTAAATACACGAACATACAGTATGCACGTGCATACAATATACTTGCACATGCTATATTACACACTTACCACATTAATTACACAAATATTTGCTCATGCACACAATATACTCACACATAATATACGTGCGCATACACATATATTACGCATTGTGTTTACTACACAAATATATGCACATGCACACAATATCCACACGCATATATTATAAATGCTGAAATATATTCATATACACAGTATTCTCACATATATATTGCGCACATACACGGAAACACTATTCACACATCACAATGCGCATTTGCATACAATGTACTTGCACATTTAATACACATGCACTCATATGCACATACACTGACACATGTAGGTACACACATGCACATGCATACACACATGCTCACACACATGCACAAATATACAAATATGCATACACATCTTTGCACACACTACACGTTCGCTTATGTGCATATTTACACTCACACAAGCATACAGGTGCATGCACACTCATATACACATATTCAAATATTTACACATATACACACACTTACGCAAATGCGCACATATAAAAGTTAGGAATCAGTAATGTTTTTCACCCATATTAAATGTGACAAAATTTGTGTTATAGTTAAACAATGACCCAATAGAAAAATCCAAACTTTACTGGAGGTTTCTGGATTGGATGTTACAAAATATGGAGTGGCTTCAATTACCCGACAAAAACCCAATAGTTACAAAATAAGGGGTAGCCAACTCGACTACCAGACTAAGATTCTATAGCTACAAAATATGGAGTGGCCAATTCAATGATCTGACCTAAACCCCATACAGCTATTGTGGGATCACCTAGACCAGGTGTCTACAACCCTGTTCCTGGAGAGCTACCATCCTGAAGGTTTTCACTCCAACCAAAGCAAACCACACCTGCTTTCCCAGTTACAGATCTTGACGAGCTGCTAATGAGCTGAATCAGGTGTGTTGAATAAGGGTTGGAGTGGAAACCTACAGGATGGTAGCTCTTCAAGGAACAGGGCTAGTGACCCCTGACCTAGACCATAAAGTTGGTGAAGTGTGCCTATCTTCAAAGACACACCTTTGTGAAATATTGCTGTCCACAAGGAAGCAATTGATGATGATAACTTTCCCGTCAGTTGCCTAAATTTGCAAAGCTGTGATTAAATCTTGCGCATGCAGACACATGTCTATGCATACAACACCTACACATGTACCTGTGCATTTACATGGGCACCCACTCAACGCCTTTTACTCACGCACACGCTCACACCGATGATGTACAAACACTTACCTTATACTCACACACTCATATACATACACGCAGACGCGCACTTTCACAAAAATAGTACGAACAGAATGCACATTGAAACATAACACACAACACACCCTCAAATGACAGATACACACTTCTGACTCAAATTAATCTGTGCATACACTCACACATATACAAAAAGATACATACAGGCACGCACACACAGTTTATTGTAGCCATTTTCTTACGTGATGAATTGTGATGAGTTTTATCATCTTAAAAGAAGAAGTAGTTTACACTGTTACTGTATGTTTGTGTGTGTGTGAGTTTGTAAATCACTTTTAAAGAGTATGGTGAATGGTGAATACAGAGAAAAGATTATATCATTTATCGGCATTATAAATGCCAGCCTGTAAGGGCTATGCGTCTTTATTTTTTGTACCTGTATTAATTTTGCACTGAGATTAAAGATTATTCTGTACAATAGGAAGTGTGAGATGTGGATGTAGTTCAGCTTGACTGAGGTCTCTCTCTACACTCTGTCAGAATCAAGGGACGGGGGACAAACGTTGCCAAAATGTTCTGCCACTGCCTGTGAGGGCAACACAGCGAGCTGAATCTCGTCTTTTATTTCCTACCTCCTTGCTGCCTTTCCTTGCTCTTCGTGCCCCCCATCAGGGAACACAAGGAAAAGAGGCAAGGAGAGGATGGCAGAATCGAGGAAACGTGAATTTATGCTAATGGAAATTCCTCGATCAGAAGTGGAGGATGAGGTTTCATAAATCCGTCATAAATGTGTCTCACTCTCTGGAAGAAAAAAATGCTCCCTCGAAGAATATACTCATGTTTCCTCACTCAAGAAACCTTCGGGAGCCTCTACGGTCCTGGCTTCAAGTTCCGTCAAAGAATAAAAAAGGTGTTGGAGTGCCCTCAGAGATGGCAAACGCTGCTCGATTCCTAGATCAGTGGAACCCTGCGGAGATGAGCGAGGATGAAATATGTGCTTTGAATGGGCCCAGTTTTCAATGGAGTCCCTTGTTTCTGGAGGAGATGGGGTGCACTGTAGCACTCAGGCTCTAAGGGGTTAAGCTGGGGGGGGTATTTTCTTAAGAGGAACATCCCGAATTCTCCCAGCGCAGATGCAGAGAGAGCTGGGCTATACAACCGGACATAATTATCATAACTCCTTGACCTAAATTCCGAAAACTAAGTTTTAGAAGCAAAAATGGAAGTTATTTCCTGTTTGGGGCTTGTAAGAGAAACGGCCATGAAAAGAGTAGCGGGTTGAGTTATTCAAACAGTGCTTCATCTGAGAGCATCTAGCGCTGGTATGTGAAGTCGTAACTTAAGAAGTTGTGTCCCCACATAATAGTGTTATGACTAATATTACCAAAGTTTGTTCATTTGTTGGATAACAGTGCGTTAGTACAATAATTGAACTAACCATGTTCTTTTGAAATTTGGTTATGGACCAGCCCTTGTTTTTGGTGCCTTGAGTCCTAAAAACTTAAGAGTCCAATAAGTCTGAGAGAGCCAGAGGATCAATGACATTACATTCCTGTACAGCTGGGTTACCAATCTGACTGTTTCAGCTTCATGATATTGTAAACAAGAGCCAAGTATTTACCTTCCTCTAGTATACTACACGATATCTCACTAAAGCCACGACGCGCATCACCACATGCTGTGCATTTCATAAACTGGCCTGCTTTGCTGGTCATTTCAGTTGAAGTGCACTCTCTCTGGACTCCAAACCAATAGAACAGTTATTTTATTATGACCTTTCACAGAGTATAAACTGTGTCACTTATGCGCTTTTTTTTTTTTTTTTAATGATTGTAAAAGAAAAGGCCACGCGAACAAGGCGCTGTTTTATGTGAGTTGTGTATTTAGTCAGGTCTATCTCATGTACTGCTCCAACTGTTAATTACCAAGTGCCTAACCTTTGAAACTTTGAAAAGTTATATCTCATCTTACTCCTTATATACAGGGGCTGGGAGGCATAAAGGACAATAGATTTAAGGACTGTGAATATGAAAATAGATGATGAGTATAGATTATATATGTGTCAGATTCAGGTAGAGAAATGTATAAGTATGAGTCAGTACTTTTTTTAATGGAAATGTTGAGTGTTTTCTGATCATTATGTTCTTTCAGTTTTAAGCATATCATGAAAAGAGTGGCCCAAAAAAGTTCTCGCAAAAAAATAATCTATATTTCATTGCGTGTTCATTCATATCTCAATGAATTATTCTAAACTAATTGGACTTTGCATCCTGTACATACTAGCCTGGGGCAGAAAATGGCCTGAGCCCGAAATGGGAAGATGTGAAGCTTTTAACTGTCTTAACAAAAAATTATTGGTCAGAAAAGTAGCTAGGATTTCACAGATGCACTCCAGAGACCTTCTGTGCCACCATTAGCTTGTTAACATTAGCTGCAGTGAACTGTGTGGGGTAAACTGGAAACTACTTCACTGTGAAGCTGAGCTGCTTCACTGTGGAAAGTCAGTCGATTACTGGGGAATTTTGCAGAAAGGCTTGCTTCCCATTACTGAAAAGTTGTTCTCACAAGAGGAGCGATCAGATGTTATTCTTCAGCTCTTCTGTTTCCTATTAAAAGCTGTCCACAAGTTTACGGACAAGAATTAAGTATTTTAGGAAATCAAAGCGACAAGTTATCCCACTGCAATCTATTTGTTTAATTCTTGCTTAATGTGCTTAATGGCCAATGGTAAGACCATTTAAAGGTCCATAGTTTGCTGTTTTGGGCTTGGCCAGTATGTATGTATGTATACATTTATTTGTTTTATTTTATTTTAATTAATTAATTAATTAATTTTGGCCCAGGGTTGTGTGTTGATGTTCTTAGCAGTCATTTGACATTGCCAGTGAAAGGCGATGACCCTATGGAATGATAGTGTGTACATTTTTATGATTTTGTGTTTACTCGTTAATACATGTTGCCAAATTCAGACTTCGGATTTAGCATATTAGCATCTGCTTCAAAATGTGACATCACCTCTGGAGAAGCAATAACAGAGAAATTATTCGCCTTGGCAGGGTACCTTGCTCTCGAGTCCATCAAGCGAATTACGTCTTTATTTTTATGGAGTCGGAAGGCCTGCTGAGGTTTGGTTTGTAAACAACAGAGAAAAGGACTGGTTCTCATAGGAGACGTTCACACAGGAGACGTGTTTGTGACTGAAAAACGCGAGACGCGACAAAACACGCACGTCTTTTAAAAGCGGCGAGAAAAGGAGAGTCTAGCGCATGTTACCGTTGGTAAAGAATTAAAAAAACAATGCGCTGAAAAACGGACACGTCTTCCGAATGAACAGCCCCGAAGGCTGGAAATATACTGGCTGTTCAACCATGCGTTCGCGTTTGTCAACCAACAAACATTGTGAACTTATTTGTGCACATACAGTGGGCTCAAAAATTACTGGCACCCCTGACTGGTAATGCATAAACAATACCAAAAAAAGAACAATATAATTATGGAGAAACTGAATATATTAACGTGTGAAATATTTTACTTTATTAATGTGTCGATGGAAACAACCAAAATCATAACAACCATTTAGTACAAAATGAATTTCAATTAATCGAGATTTCATATTAATTGGCACCCTTTTAGTGCTTAGTGCAACCACCTCTGGTAAGGATAATAGCGTGGTCTTTTCCTGTAATTTTTTACAAGGTTAAGGCACACATTTGGGGGAATTTGGACAATTCCTCTGAGCAGATCCTTTCAAGATCCTTCATATTCTTGGGTTTGCGTTTATCAACTGCCCTCTTCAACTCAGCCCACAGGTTTTCAATTGGATTGAGGTCTGGCGACTGAGAGCGCCATTGCAGAACACTGATTTTGTTGTCACAAAACCTTTTCTGTGTGGATCTTGAGGTATGCTTTGGGTCATTGTCTTATTGGAAAGTCCACCTTCAGCCAAGTCTCAGCCATCTGGCAGAAGCTACCAGATTGTCAGCCAATATATCCTGATACTTGGTGGAATTCATTATGCCATTAATCTTAACCAGTGCCCCTGGACCTCTTGAATTAAAACAGGCCCAGAACATGACAAACCCGCCATCATATTTCACCATGGGTGTGAGGTGCTTCTCCATGTATACATCTCTGTTTCGACGGTAAACATGCCGATGCTGTACCTGACCAAAACGTGCAATATTGGTCTCATCTGACCAAAGCACCTTGTTCCAGTCATAATTGAAATGACGTATGGCAAACTCCAAGCGTTTGCCTATGTGTCCTCTGGTCAGAAAAAGCTTTCTCCTGGCAAGCTCTCCAGAGTTGTGGTTGTGGAGGTGATGCCTGATGGTGCTTTTTGAAACCAGATGACCCCAAGATGCCATCAAGACTTGCAACTCCTTCACAGTGATTCTTGAAGATTTTGTTGCTTCTCTCTCAATCCTCCTCAGTATCCCGAGGGGCAAAATGCAGTTGCATCCTCTACCCTTGAGGTTTTCAACAGTTCCATATCTTTGAAATTTTCTAATAATCGCCCTGACAGTGCTCAGTGGCATGTTCAATCATTTATGAATCTTCTTGTAGCCATTACTAAATTTATGACGGTCTACGACCATTTGCTTCTTTTGAACAGACAGTTTTTTGTTTTCTTCATGGTGTTGGATGACAAAGGGATATTGCTTGTGTGTTACCTCATTTTTATAACCTGGTGAAACAGGAAGTGATGTAATGGCTCCATATAGTTCCTTAACACTTAGATAAAATTTAAATAAGTGGAATTTAATACCTGGTTTAATTTTGGTAGATGTTATTTCCTATAATCTGTAAGGGTGCCGTTAAGTGTGAAACCTTGATTTGGAGGAAATTGATTTTTAATTAAATCAGCAAATGGTTTTGGTTGGTTCCATTGGAACCTTAATATCACAGAATTTCTCACATGTTGTTATTTAAAGTTTCTCTAGAGATATATATTTTTAGAATTTTTTTAAATTGTTGTTTGTGCATTGCCTGTCAGGGGTACAGATAGCAAAATTCTTCTGGTCCATATCCGGCCCACACCTGACATGTTCATCCGGCCCACATACCGCATGGAATGATGGCACTTGGGTGCTCTGCTCCCGTTTGCCAGAACTTGGCCACAACCAAGCCATCACAATGCCAGATGTCAGCCAAGAACATAAGATGCAGCAAATGTGGGCCAGTTTTGGTTCACTTACAGACTGACCATTGTCACTCTGCCAAATATTTGCCAGTTGTGGGCCATATTTGTTTTGTGATATTCGGGCCAAATTCTGCATTTACCACATGGGCCACTTTAGGTTCACATCTATTTTTTCCGGGCCAAAAGAATGCCAAAAGTGCCGGATCCTTGCCTGATGTGGCCCACATCCGTATGCTATCTGGGGCATGCCAGTAATTTTGGAGTCCACTGCACCTGCCTGTGCACTACATGTGTTACCGGAGGAGTCCAGTCGAGGGCACACTGGAGAGTTCATTGTGATTGCGGCTCTGGTCGCACAGCATCTCTTCAAAATCTTTTGTCATGTTCGACGTGCCTGATGACTACACTGCATATTGCACCTCGCATACGCGTTGCATTAATTTTCGAGGATGTGCACAAGCAACACGGCAAACAAATGCAGGATACAAGTGGCAAATATCTTGCATACGTGTACACGTATTTAAAAGCAAGTATATTTCCAGCCTCAGATGTTGGATTGTTACAACCTCATACAGGCAGAGAAGTGGAGGGAACTCTTGGATAGATGGTTCCTCAGCTTGTCTTGGTTGGGAAACCCTCTTTAGTTCTTTTTGGAAGCCTACTTAAAAGGTGTAAGACGTGAGGATGCTCCTAGAATGAACCACTTTGCCCCTTAAAGAACCATTGAAATACTGAAATGGATGGGGTTCCTTGATAGCAGTTGCAACCAACCCTGTGCCTGGATGTCAACCATCCAGCAGGTTTTCACTCCAGCCCTAACACTGCGTATCCCATTCTATCTCCCTCAGCTGCTAATTAGCCGAGTCAGATGTGCCAAATCGAAACAAAATCCTAAAAAAAAGATGGCGTATCTCCAGGTAAAAGGTTTTTTGGCAGTGAGCACTGCGACTTTTGGAGTCACTCCTGCTGTGTGCTGTGCGTGAGTCAGGGGTGCTGAGGAGATGTAGGACACCTGTCCCGGGTTAGGCTCAGTTTGGCACAGGATCTGCCCCACTGTGATTAAGCTGAATTCTTCTTTACTGTTCCTCTGAAGCCTTGGGCCAAGCCAAGGCCCTATTCTGGCTGCATGGTACTTGCGGCTATTGGCCATGGGCTGCCCAAATGTTACCCATGCAAAAGGTTCTGTGTTACAGGGTAAGACTGGGGAAAAGCAACATCAAAATCACCCTCCTAATTTAATCCTTGGCTCTGAGGATCATGCCCAGGGACTTCAAAGACTGCAGGTTTTAAATTAGTGCCAAAATTGTGCAGCTTGAGTTGAATCACCCGCCTGACATTGAGAGAAATGGACACAGAACTTGGTCTCAAGCTTGCAATCAGATTGAGAATACGGTGGAAACTAAAAAACAGAAAAACATTCCTCGGCACCCCCAATGAGTTTCAATGCATTCATAATTCAATGTTTTCTACAGGACCAAATCTTTTATATTAAAAATTGCCAAAAAAATATGTGTAAATAAAAACAAAAAAAATGTATGTGCACTTAAAAGATGTATTATGGAAAATAGATGGGGCAATTAAGTGGGACATTATCAGTTTATTAAGTGGGTACAGTGTCTGCATGCATCCAAGTCCTGAGAGCAGAGTGTTTAATTCTAGCGCAACGAGAAAAGCCTCTATAAATACTGTAGATCACTGATGCCCTGAAGCAAGGCCCTGACTAACTGCTGTTTGATCTATAGGTGACAGAATGAGTAAAAGATGCAAATCTGCAAAAAAAACCTGGCGATAGATTTGGTCTTGGCAGGAAGAGGATTGATTCCTTCTCTTGCTAGATCAGGATCAATGTCCTTCAGGCCAATAGATGTCCCTGTTTGTTGCCAGTGTGGGAAAGATGTGTCCTTTTTTGTGAAAATTTATTTTTTTATACTTGCAGTGTCTGTAGCATCCATTTAAAACACGCCATTTTGTTTCCATAGCCCAATTCAGCTTACGCTGTTGACTGCACTCCCTGATCAAGTCACGTTTGCATGTAGTGAAGTATGTGCATGTACAAAAAGTTGTTTATCCTCATACTTTTTTGATATAATGTATTAATCTGTTGTTCATTTTTAATGATCTTTGATATAAATTGAACTTTATATTACAGCAAAAAAAAAAAAAAAAAAGTCTGGCAGCAACGAGAAATGTTCTGTTCACCCATCAAAGCTGGACCTGCCCTGTGATGGAATAATGTTCTGACTGAATTCTGCTTATTGGCCGGGATATGAACTCTGCAGTTGTTTCTTCTCGTACATTTTGTATGAAGCAAAGTTGTTGAATTAAAATAAATGAAACTTAGAAGAAACAATCCGCAATTCAGTGATATTTTGTGCATGGATATTTATATTCCTATTTCTTCTTATGAAAATGTTTGGGAAGTGTACGCTCACTTAGCACTTAATTAGGAACACCGTACTGATACTGGGTTGGACCACTCTTTGCTCTGAGAACAAACCCAATTCATATTGAAGCCGCATTATGGCAGAAATAGCTATTTGGGCGATTGCTGAGGGGCTGGAGGACTGCATACTAAAATTGTACCATACAAAAAATTTCTTTGTTCTATAAAAAGAGAGGAAAATTATGACTTGAAATTTTAGACTCAACTGACTTTTAATTGTTGAAACTGTGGATATCTAGTCACTAAAACTAAGCATTTATTTCGTAATTAAAATTTCAAAGATAATGCAAATTATGATTTATCACATAACTGCAGTACTTTTCCCATAGCCTGGGTCATGAAATATTTTTAATATTATCCTAGGTACATATCAGTTTTTCAAAATTTAATTGGATGAGAGCATGGGGAAAAACTTGCTCCGCGTTATGTGACGCTGTTAATATTTAGTCAAACTGAATACCTTGTGTAATATTGGTTGAATTGGTATGGCTTAGCACTGTAGTGAGCTACGTAAGTGTCACTGTCATAGCTAAGTTAATGTTAGTTAACTAGCTAGCTAGCCTGCATGCTTTACTTTTCTATAATTATTATGTAACATTGGTTTGTTCGCTGGAGAGCTAACGCTAGCTCACCACTCAGTTGACTATGAAATTACGAACTGTTGATGGTTCATACATGAATGGCCGTGACACTGACTAAAGTTAGCAGAGTGATGGCGTTAGCTCAATGCTCAGTTAATGGGAATAAACATTAATGCTGAATATACTCAGCTTATTTCATAACTTTCATATGACTTGCCCACTCGTGTAAGATCCTTTGAGTCAAACCTGTTTGGTGTTATTTTTGCAGTTGGTTTTAGGAAAACCATTTGGAAAGAACTGGAACATCTGTGTTCAGAAGCCTCCTTAGCAGCTTTTTGATTCACTACAGTCTTGATTATGATCATTTGAAACTTATTGGCTCCTTGGCTTGGCTTCCTTACAAGGAATGTCACAAAATAAGCACAATATTCAGGTTTGGGTTTTAAACACAAGGGAGTGCGTTACCATTTTTGTCAAAGCAGTTTAAGAGGGTGAGACATCTCACTGGCCTGAAAAGCAATTGATTAAAAAAAATTAACAGCTTGTTAGTTTTGGGATTGTAAGTGTGGTTGGAACCAAAACCAACATACACAGCGGGTCCTCAGAACTAAGGCCGTGTTCGAAACCGCGCAGTAACGTACTACTCGCACTACCGATGACATCAGATTTAGGGGTAGGGTGTTCACTTATGCGTGGGGAGTGAGTTTATGTCCACAAGAAGTTCCCAGATGTATACTAGATTGGGCAGATATTTTGTGGGTGCATTGTGAGCTCACTATTCATTCATAATTTGCCCAAGATGCAACGCGACGTAAACTGCCAGAAAAACTCACTGAGGAATAACAAGAAGAAGAAGCAACAAGAAGAGTTAGTTCGTAGTGAGTAGCATGTAGTGTGACTGGTGTGCAGTGAGAATAGTGTATGTAGACCGTAGAGCGCGGTTTCGAACACGGCCTAAGTTTGGGAACCCCTGCTCTACAGGCTGTTGTGAAGAATCCCAAGGCATCAGCTCTTGGTGCTTATGTGAGTCCACCTGGCACTAATGACTATGATCGTAGTCCGTGAGGTCAAGTGTCCTCCGTCCTGTACTGATGTTTGACGTGAACATCACCTGAAGTTCTTAAGCAATATCTGCATGATCTTCTGCATTGTGCTGCTTTCACTAAAGTGGATAAATGAACTAGCAGGTGTTCCTCATTAACTTCCGTAGACTAAGTATGAATGCACAGTGTGTCTGTTCTCAAGCTGATACTGGCGACGGATTTACAGCAAAGGCAGAAGACTTGGCTGATGAAACCTCATCAACTTTTGTCTTTACTCCACAAAGACAAAATGGCAGAGTTTCATTGGCTTAGAGTGCGGACGGGGGCGGGTACTTAAGCGGAATATATCAATGAGAGCGCGCGAGCTCACGGTGCGAGTTTGATGAAGAAGACTATGCGGCTTGCATCAGTATTACAGGAAAAAGCAAAATAAGTGTTAGGCTCGTTACTACCACTCAAAGCATGGTCAAAAGAAAGAATGGACACGTGATTATAGTTACTTGATTATAGCATATTATAGTTACTTCGGATCGTTTGTTTCCCTCTTTAATCACAATTAATCTCGAAGCAAATGAAGCTGCAATAGATGCATGAACTATATGGGGACAATCGTGTCATTCAATGAACGAGGGCACGTTTGCAGTTGCACGATATCTAATCACAGTCATTTATATTGAATAATTCCGCAATGGGAGACATATTTTCCAGTACAATGGAATTGGTTATTTTATTCCTGGCTCTCACGAGAATTCACGCCTCCACTGGTGGTGGACAACTCGAGACCGATGAGTCTGGATCTGGGCTTCCTGTGGTCGGTAAGAAGGCACTTGGCTCAAAACCACTGTTCTTTGACACGGGAAAAGTTAATAACCTAGTGCTTACAACTTTCAAGTGTGCTTCAAGATAAGTTTTAGCGGTCAATATTCCTTGATGTTATGATAACACACATCATTTATAGCTGTACTGCCGAGGTCCGTTAGCCTTGTGACGAAACTTTTTCTGCACTCTTAATAAGTGGATGAAATTTCCGAGACACAAACGCATCTGCAGTTGAACATGCTGGCTTCGGGAGTGGCATTAGCGTCATTGAGAGGCAGCGGAAACCCAATTGTTTAATTTTTAAGCTTGAGCCATTGAAGTGCAGCTGGTGTAAAATACGCGAAGTAATTTGGAAAAACATAAAGCCCTAATTATCTTCATTCGTAAGGGTGTATATGCAACGGCGTCATCACCCTGTGCGGTATTTTAAAATGAGAGTACAGTGATGTAGTTACAGTACCGAGCAACTTCGTTATTCCCTCATAAATTTTTGGTCTATTTTTTGCCTCATGGAGACGCTGTTGTACAATAATTGCACTCAAGTGGGGTCACGTCCTTTAAATCATATTTTTCAAGTTAAAAACTGACAATGGTCTTAGGAGTGCACCATTTGTCTTTTGCTCTATGAAGTTTCCCATTGATGCAACTCTCCATGAATTTAATGCAACCTGCAGTGTTGCCCCAAGTCCGTTATCTTTCCTTGACAAATTATGTGGTTTAAATGGCGTATCTTTAAAGCAGTTCAGTTGGCAAGCTTCATTTCTCCCTTGGTTCTGGGGCGAGTCGGTCCAACATCCCTGGGATGCTGGAGAGATTCTAATCTGGATCACTGTTTGAGTCCGTGGGATTTGTGCCATTTTTATAAGGTTTTTTTTTTTTTTTTCATTATCCGAAATGTCTGGACTCAGTTCTCATGTGCATTTGTTGCTAATTTGGACTTAACTAAATACTGTCGTCTTGATGGCTACTGAGGACACAAGGTGTAAATCAATCTTTGACATACTATTTCCTAAAGCTGAGTGCATGCAACGGGAAATGACAAATCCGCAGATCTTTCAGGATGGATCCCTGACGTTCTGTATGTGGCTCTCCTGCGTGTTGATCGAGCACATATGAGGAATTGCTGGGTACTGCCAAGACAAGCAGTGCATTCCCTTTGTGCGCAAATCATATCCATATTATGTATCATACTGCATCAGTCCCGGGCCTGAGTGTGTCCCCTCAGTGCTAGCTGGATCTAAGCCATGAACAACATGCTATGCAGCGGAAGGACTGGGCTGCAGAAGAGTTTAGAAATTTGTAATATCAGTGGATCTATCATCTATACTTTACTGCAGGGGTCCTGCATCTTTCACAGAAATGGTGTAGAAGCATCTTTTGTAAAGTACCAAAACTGTAGCACAATGGGTTCTGCACATAAAGGTACAAATAAATATCAAGATTCTTGGGAGTAAGTAGTGGACTTACAGTATCTCACAAAAGTGAGTACACCCCTCACATTTCGACAATTAATTTATTATATCTTTTCAAGGGACAGCGTAACAGAAATGAAACCTGAATATATTCTAGAGTAGTCATTGTACAATATTTGTACCAGTGTAGATTTACTGCACTGTCCAAATAACTTAACAAACAGTCACTATTTCCAAAATGGGTGGCAACAAAAGTAAGTACACCTCACCGTCAACATGCCAAATTGTGTCCTTAGTGTCACTATTTAGTGTGACCACCATTGTTGTCCAGCAGTGCCTTGATTCTCCGAGGCATGGAATTCACCAGAGCTGCACAGGTTGTTGCTGGGATCCTCCTCCACTCCTCCATGACAACATCACGGAGCTGGTGGATGTTGGACACCTGCTGCTCCTCCACCTTCCTCTTGAGGATGCCCCACAGGTGCTCACTGGGATTCAGAGACATACTTGGCCACGCCATCACCTTCACCTTCAGCTTCTTCAGGAAGGAAGTTGTCATCTTGGAGGCGTGTTTCGGGTCGCTAACATGTTGAAAAACTGCCGTGTGGCTCAGTTTCCAAGGGGAGGTCATCATGTTCTGCTTCAGATTGTCACAGTACATGTTGGAATCCATTATTCCATCAATGAAGCGCAGCTCCCCAGGACCAGAAGCACTCATGCAGCCCCAGACCATGATGCTGTCACCACCATGTTTGACTATAGGCACTACGCACACTTGTCTTAGTACTCCTCACCAGGGCGCTGCCACACATGCTGGACACCATCTGAGCCGAACAAGTTTATCTTGGTCTCGTCAGACCACAGAACATGGTTCTAGTAGTTCATGTTCTTGTACTGGTTGTCTTCAGCAAACTGTTTTCGGGTTTTCTTGTGGGCTAGCTTCAGAAGAGGTTGCCGTCTTGGCTGACGGCCACGCAGACCGACTTGGTGTAGTGCACGGCGTATGGTCTGAGCTCTGACAGGCTGTTCTCCCACTGCTGCAACCTCGTTAGCAATGCTGCCAGCCCTCCTGCATCTGTTTTCTGAAGCCAACTTGTGCACCTGATGCAGAGCACGAGAACTCAACCTCTTCGGTTGACCCCGACGAGGCATGTTCCGAGTAGAACGCATCTTGGAAAACCACTGGATAACCTTGCCCACCGTGCTGTAGCTCAGTTCCATGGTTACACAGATCTTCTTGTAGCTTAGACCATCTTTGTGGAGAGCAACAATTCTGTTTTTCAGATCCTCAGAGAGTTCTTTCCCATGAGGTGCTATGTCGACCATCCAGTGACCAGAATGAGGACGTTGAACCTAAAGCACCACAATTTAAACCTTCAACATGTTACACAACCTCATATGGCCCAGTCGAACAGATAAAAGCATGAACATGATGGATAAGACACGTTTCATCGCTTGGTTGATTATTACCAATTGGGGTGTGCACTTACTTTTGTTGCCACCCATTTTGGAAATAGTGACTGTTCAGTTATTTGGACAGTGCAGTAAATCTGCACTGCTACACATATTGTACAATGAATACTCTAGAATATATTCAAGTTTCATTTCTGTTACGTTGTCCCTTGAAAAGATATAATAAATTAATTGTCGAAATGTGAGGGATGTACTCACTTTTGTAAGATACTGTAAGTGTGCGATTATTTGGTTTTGTCAAAAGCCTGCGATGACCACAGATGTTGCTGGAAGCTGCAGAAGGTTGATCATCAGGCTTGTTTTTTTTTTTTTCAGTCATTTTGGTTTATCCAACCGTGTGATCTCTCCTCAAAAGATTCAATGGCATATTTATCAATTTATTCTTAACTTTGACGTGCAGAGTTTTAGTTTCTTTCTATGCAGAGCGGTTTGGGGTCCCCTTCGCTCCTCACTGCTGATCCCTACACTTCTCGCTGTTGATCTCTATGCTCCTCTCTGCTGATCCCTACACGCCTCACTGCTGATCCACGCACTCCTCACTGCTGATCCCCTGCGTTCCTCGCTGCTGATCCCTTACGGTCCTCGCCGCTGATCCTCCACAGTCCTCGCTGCTGATCCTCCATGGTCCTCGCTACTGATCCTCCACGGTCCTCGCTGCTGATCCTCTGCGGTCCTCGCTGCTGATCCTCCACGGTCCTCGCTGCCGATCCTCTGCGGTCCTCTCTGCTGAACCCTTACGGTCCTCGCTGCTAATCCTCTACAGTCCTCGCTGCTGATCCCCCATGGTCCTCGCTGCTGATCCCCCCCCCCCCCACGCTCCTCGCTGCCAACCTCACACCTCAGATAGGAGCACAAATTGTTTCAGCCCTCTGACAGCCTATAGTCACCTCGCCTTGAGATACACCCAAACAGGGAATATACGCCAAACACACGATATGCTCTGAGGGGTAAATTATGAAGCAAGATTATTGGGTTTGCTTGGTACGTTGGACTTAAAGCCATGTCACAAAGGTGGCTCTTTTTCTAACCGGCCATTGTTGAACATGCTTTAAAGTAGTACACCCCTCCCATATGAAATACAGCAAAATATTAAAAACAGCCAGTTCCAAACATGAAATATGCCAAACTAGATGGAATGCCAAGCATTGTCTTGCTTCATCAGCTCTGGTAACATAAGACTTAGCGTATCCTTTCGTCATTCATTGCTGGCTATATCTGTAGCACCAGGGGGCGCTTTATCTGTAAATAGTCTGCAGTCATCAAGTTTGTGTCCCACACGGGCTCAACTAGCGGAGCCCTACTCACCCCCACTTCCTCATTCTGCTGATTCTGCCGGATGCCAATTTTTCCGTCTCAACTTTAACATTGGGCTTTTTCTGGCTCTGAATTCTTACAATACACCAATGAGAAAAACTATATGATCATCTGCCTCATACTCTGTTAGTCCTACGGGTGCCACTGAAGCAGATTACTCTGAACATTCTGGAACAATTTATGCAGTGTTGACATAGGCCTCGGCCACCAGGGCATACTGAAGGAGTGTACCTGATCCACAAAGATGCGAGACAAAGCATGCCCCACACTACCTCCAAAGTGCTGTGCCTGGGTTGTTTTTTCGACGATTGCTTCTCTCCTTGTGTTTGGAGTGGTGATACGCACCTGTGTGGCTTATGTGGTGTGACCAACCGAAACTATGTATGAAGGCAAGAGTGAATTTTTCTCTGGTGAAAAAATATCTGCAAAACGCCATCATGGCCTTCAGTAGGAAACCTGGCTATATTTGTTTCCTGTTTAGCTGCATCCTGTTCCAGAAAGCTGGATTATGTACAAAGTAGTTAGCTGTCTGGCTGCAGTGGGTAATGCCTAGAGCCCTTGCAAATCTGGAACATGGTATGAATTGCTGTTCTGACTTTTACTTAATGAACCTCTCTCACTACTTCAGTAATCCAGGTGAAACATGATCTAACTAGCTGAGTAATCCTGCTTTGTTTATAAAGGACTAGGCAAATTCAGTAATGCTGCTTGGTGAATTTTTGATTTTGGGTTTTATAGAAAGTTTGTACTATTTGACTGAGAGAGTTTGGTTTCAGGCATGTGAAGTTGTGATCAAGTTTTTCCTGCAGATTTGTTGGGGGTGTGTGTGTGGGGGGTGTGCTGGTTGTTACATGTTACTGGTGTTAAAACTCTTCTGCTGTCCAGATGCGTTGACTTTCTGGACCCTAAAGCAATTGAATTTTTCCGGAGATGGAATTCAGGTTTGCGCCATGTTTGGATTGCAGCGAATGAGTGGTGTGTGCGTCTGCGTGCGAGCGTGTGTGTGTGTGTGTAGTAGGTCATGTTACTTGCAGGTCTCTGGAGTCCATATTAGTTTCGGAGTGTGAAATCCTTTTTTTTTGTACAGTGTTGTTTTATGCTGTATTTCTTAAATGAGAGATTATGTAATGCGAAGATAATTGCTCCCTCGGCAGCTGTGTAATCAAAGTACTCCAAAGCTGTCCCCACCACACCGCACCTCTTAAATTTGGGTTTGTTTTTAATGAATTCTTTCTGCTGTAATGAACACAAAAATGATCAGGTTGCAAACACAGAGAACTTTCTTTAGTGAGTAAATTGGTTGTAGCTTTTCTCCAGCGTTTGTGTGACTCTAAATGAGGATTTATGAAGGGAAGCCGCAGTACAGGTGGCCATTGACCTCACTGTAACAGTATCTCACTCTGAGGGGTGAATATAGGGGTTATAAATATCTCCCTTCTAAGGGGTAAACATAAGAATCTCATCCTCAAGGCCCAGTGTGAGAGTTATAAGGGGGTTATAAGGGGGTTATACGCAGTTCCCTGGTGTACTCGGTGACCAGGTCACCTGCTGGAAATTTGGTTTCGGCGAAGAGAAGATCAGAGGCTTATTCTGATTACTCAGTTCTTGATGTCCTTCCACCCATTCTCGCACCTTATCGAGGAATTGATCCAGATCCATCATCATTAAAGAGATTCTTATCTGGGAAATGAATAAGGAAGCAAGAGTTTGAAATTTCCCTAGAGTATCTTGAGAAAGACCATCCTTTGTGGGATTATGATTTGCAGAATGTGTTTTGTGTAGTTGATTGACCTGTGGATGCATCTGATAAGATAAGATACACTTTATTGAACCCCGTGGGGTAATTAGTCCTCTGCATTTGACCCATCCTATAGTTAGGAGCAGTGGGAAGCCACAGAGCAGCGCCCGGGGACCAACTCCAGTTCTAAAGCCAGTTCCTTGGTCAGGAGTACTGGAAGGAGTGTCCCTGTAATGCATGTTTTTGTGGGTGGGGGAAACCGGAGCACCCGGAGGAAACCCACACGAACACGGGGAGAACATGCAAACTCCACACTGAAAGACCCCAGGCTGGATTTGACCACTGCGCCACTGTGCCACCACAGCACGTCACACAGATCTGTCTTTATCTGTCGTTATTTTTTTGACTCTCCATCTGTATCTGTTTCTCATTTCTTTCTGCCCTTTTGTAGCCTATTTAATCACCCTTCGCTCCACCCTGTGGGTGGCACTAGAAGCAAGATGTGTATAAGTGATTTAAATAGGCTCCAGCCGCAGCCTCATTCACAAACACCCCCAACCCACACTTCTGAGAGCCCTCCTACTCCCGGTTTGTTCCACGAGCCTGTAACCTTTGCTGCTGATCAGGGTCGGGACAGACAGCGGAGCCTGTCTCAGCATGCTTTGGGTTAGTGGCAGAAGTCCATCTGGGTCAGTTGAGATCCAGTCTAGTTGAACTTTCTTGTGAATCCTCAAACATGAATACGATCCCCTGAGTCATAAAACTCCAATTGTTTTAACTAAACCACTGTTAGTTCACTAAACCATGTGGCATCCATTGTCCATCCATCATCGTTTGCAATTTTTCAAAAATCTTCGAAACCAGGGGAGTCAAACTTGAGTCCTGGAGGGCGATAGTGTCTGCAGGCTTTAGTTCTCTCCTTTCAATTATTGACTGATTAGTGCCTTTAGAACAAGGCATGTGGCCCCTTTAGACAATCAGTGACTTGCATGTAGGCCTATTACTACAGCAGAAACGCAGCAAAAACCAGCAGACACTGTGGCCCTCCAGGACGGCCGTTTGACATCCCTGTTCTAAACTGTCAAACAGAATTAATTAGTATTTTTTATGGAGCATCCTTGTCACTAGGTATGCCAACTTTATTCAAAGAATTTGAAAATACTGATTTTTTGAATTTTTTATGAAATTTAAATTTTTAATTCTCCCATATACTCAAAATTGGCCATATTTCAATTGGCTATAACATGGAAATGGAGATATAAATAGTATTGATATAAATATATATAATATAAATAGTATTGACAATAGATGTGAAGTCTTAAGGGCTTTCATTTATTATGACCTTAGACCTTGAGTGACCTTGAAGGTCAAACCCAAGATCACTTGGTGGAAATTTTCACAAATCTTCTCTGACACTGTCTGCCAGAATGACTTGATATTTGTTATGGAGCATCCTAGAGACAAGGTCTACTTATTTTATTCAAAGAATAATGAATTTTTTACAAATGTTTTATTATTTCTATTGTCACCATCATGTTCATTATTACAATTTCTTACATGTCTTTCTGGAGGAAAATGGTGGCATGGCCTTATAAAGTGTAATTTATCATGTGGAAACATTTACATATATTGATATTATTACCCATTTCTATTGAAAGTATTAAATGAAGTTGGTACCATGACCTTTGACCTTGAAAGAGCCTATTTGTTGTACAGATTTACAAAAATACAAATTCTCAATCTTTGGCTGTTGGACTGCGGGACTTTTCATTCAATATACATGTATTTTTGTGCAGTACAGCTGGTGCACTGTTTTTCTGTCCTTGCAATATCCATTTCATAGTCATTCCCCTTTCATGAAGAATAAAGACTCATCTACATTTGCTGCATCGCCTAGAGTGAGTTAATCTAATTCTGGAGCAGGTTGAATGGTTAATCAGCAAGGAATTGGGAAAATCTGGCCACATGGACACAACATTGTTAGTAAGTAGTGATAGGACCGGACAGACAGTTGTAAGTGTACGGTCCTTATGTGACAGCTGTTTGCTGTACTTTGGTATTGTGAGAAGTGTGATTCTCTGAAACGACTGCGCTGAGCTGTACTGCTGCTTCTGTGTCTTTGCTTTTTTAATCCAAGACTGATTGAAAGTCAATAAAGGCTACAAGATACAGTGTGGTTGTGCTGACGAGACTGGAATTTAACTTTAAGATTTAACCTGGGATGAAGCATGTGATCTTGTGCTTGATGGTAAAGGATTGGTTGAATTTTGAGCACTAGTGCACAGCCTGTTCAATTTTTGCTCACGCAGTATTGTTAGTGCCCATTAAATTCATGTTTGAGTGGTAATAGTGCACGCACCCTTTCTCAATTTCTCAGGAACCGCTCAGCCAAATGACATCAAACTGAACTCTGCTCTTCCTTGGATCGTCAGCAATACAACCGCAAAGTCTGAAGTCAGTCGGATGAACGGCTGTTGAGCTATGCTATTGACACACTCGCATGCATACATACGTGCATTCATATACACTCAAACTGCAATTCAAGATGTTCTGTAGTGACACCTTATGATCATCACCATACTAAGAAGCATGGAGTCCCAGAGTAGGCTGCTCCTCAGAAAGGGCACATTTTGCGTGCTGCTGTTTGGTTCTTTCTCATGGCGCAGCATGAAGTTCAGCCTAAAGCATTATGGCAGTGAGGGGAGCGCCTCTCCTGCACAGGAGTGGAGATGAGGCCCTGGAAGGTTCTGGGCCTGCCTTGCCTTTGAGCCCAGAAATATGGGGCTTGGGGCAGTCCTAATTTTTTTTTTTTTTTTTTAATAAGCGTTTCTCCAGAGAAGGAAAGTGGGCTTCCTCTCTTTCTCTCCTGTCTTTCTCTCTTCTCCTCATTTGGGCTCTGAGTATTAGTGACACCCCAGCTAAACTGCATGACCCCTGTAATTGCACCCTAAAGCGTGTTAATTGAGGTCACTCAGATGTAGAAGGGGCTTGGAGGGGCCCAGGGGTAGTGGCCTGGTGTGCACTAACCCCTACCTGACCCATAGAGTCCCACAAGCACCTGCTCATGTCAGTAACTGACACCGGACAGGAAACCTGGACCAAAACAGAGCTGTCCCTGAGAATTTGGACATCACTGCTATGTATGCATTTTAACTCTGTATTTCATGCTACATACTTAAGTATTCATACTGTATGCTTTTATGGACTGCACCGGTCAAAATCCATAATACACTTTCCAGGTCCTGTGGTTCATATAGTGACCCGGGACTATAAGGATTTATAAGATCCATGGCTGGTTTAATGGGCTTTGCATTGCCTAGTGTAGGGCCCTCCAAATCCAGCCCTCAAATCCAAATCTAGTCCTGGTTTTCCTTCCTTCCAGGCAATTAAGTGAACAATTAATGCCACTGATTGGCCAGATTGTCATCTCACCTGACTCCCA
Source organism: Gymnothorax javanicus (assembly GCA_029692085.1). Lineage (NCBI taxonomy): Eukaryota > Metazoa > Chordata > Actinopteri > Anguilliformes > Muraenidae > Gymnothorax > Gymnothorax javanicus. The sequence continues at coordinate 121,729,421 of CM056194.1, read as the reverse complement.
GTTGAAGAAAGGGTGGAAAACCAGCAGTTCTCGGTCCTCGAGGACCATGATTTGAGGAGCCCTGGCCTAGTGCATCTTGTTTTTGTTTCTATACAACTTTGCCAGTTTGCATGTCTTCCAATGCAGTAGGAAATGTTTTTGAAGTTTTAAGCTGTCAGTAATTTGAACACTTGAGTAATAATCTGGAATAAAATTGCACTCTCTTAATTGAAATAGGCTGGAGTTCCTGGCTGATACATCAAACGCACTGTAAACAGTGTTCGATGCCAGTCTGCTCTGTATCAGAACATTGCGGCCGGGGTTTGGTCCCCATTAGAGAGAAAGAGCGTATTATTTGGTCTGTTATGTAATGATTTATGGCAGTAAAGTGCAGAGAGCCAGAATGTTATGTATGTCTCTTGGCTTGCAGTAAATCCCTGCGGGTAATGGTTATTATTTGTTGTGTAGCCCGTAACGTGTGGTCCTTATTTGGACAAATCTTTATTTTTCCTCGCTATGGTAGAGTAAAATGGCATAGCGTAGTCGAATTACTCGAGTGAATAGAATTTATCCGTGTGTTAACGGCACTTAAACTTTTTCCCTGGCAGGTGGCCTCGGAGTGTGTGCGGATGCGATGACCCAGAGTAATCCCGAAATATGCCTCAAACGTGTCTCTCTCTTGCGTTTTGCCTGTCAGCTTGCAGATTTGGGCTTGTATAACATGATACATCCCCCCCAGTATCTCTCCCGGGGGTCTGGGAGCTGATCTATGCATTGGCACAAGCTCAGTTCCCATGGCGGCGCAGGCCTCGGGCTGCGATACGAGCCGTCGGGAGAATCCCGCTGATTCACTTTTTGATTCTGAGCTGCTCTTTCCGTATCCTCTGACAAAACCGCCATCTTTGATCGTTTGGGCACGATTTGCTGCAGTCAGTTTTCACCCTCGGGCTGAGGATGAGAAGACTGATGAAATCGGGGTTCTGACCAGCCGTCTCCCCATCGTCCATCCATTATGTATCCCTGAAGCACTGAACGGGTTTGACGGACAGATCCGGTGTTCTCCGGCTATCCGTTTCGTATCCATTATCCATCCATCATCTAGCTTGCGTATTCCTCATCAGGGTTGCAGGTGGTGCTGGAACCCAGCCCATTAGTGACTGGAATCCCAGCTCTTGTCGTTGAGTTGGAACATTCGGCTCTGCTCACTATGCAGACCCTAATAGAAGGGTTAAAGATATGGGAGAAATGACGCCATTACACTTGCATTGGAGCTCAAGATTTTTTTTTAAGCGATTGAAATTAATTGCTCAGTAAACAGAGCTGAACAATTCTGAACAATTTGATTGTATCGGCTGTATAAAATGCCTGGAACACGGTGGACACTGTTCTTTCTGGCAGAGTTACGCTACATGCAGTCCGTCGAGGACAGTTGTATTAATTTGTTTCAGGTGGACTCGGCACAATCTAATATTTGAATGTACTTTTTGGATGTTGTTTTGCCTGGAATGTTGCCATTTTGATGTTTTTAACTGGAGAATAGGAACTCTGAACTACTGTGACGGCTGAATTGTATTAGAATGACTATATAGAATGTTAATATGCATATCATGCGCCTGAAACGGCATGCAGTATCGCATTCATGCCTTTATTAGTCTGTTTAGAATTTATTTTTTGTATCTGCCAGCGACAAAACCCCTCTTATATAACATGCCATCAAACTTAAACGCAGTTTATTCAGTCTATTCAAAAAACTATTTATGGTGTGTTCATTTATTGAAAAAAAAAAAAGAATAAATAAATAATCGGCTCTTCAGACACGCGAGATGGGGTCCACATGTTCACCTAAAAGAGCCAGCCAGTTCACGAATGACGCATCAGTACATCCCAGGATGCATTGTTCATGAATACACCCTGGATAGGTTGCCAGTCCTTCACTGTGTCCTCCGCACTGCGCTCTGGAGACAGCTGGGACTTCACTTTGAAACAGTGGCAAATCCCCCAGGATGCATTTTGGCTGGCAGGCTGGGTTTATGTGGGTGCACAGACCTGGAGGGAGGGTTGATAATGTAGATTTATGTTGCCACTGGGGCCCTGATGCTTCGCGTGTGATCACTAAAGCAGATGGCCGGAGTGAACTGAGTTCAGATGCAGTGTGTCTGAGAGCACGGCTAACACCTGCTGCAGCTCTCTATACTGCCCCTAGTGGTGATGGGGAGAGTGTCTGCACTTTACTAAGTGGAAATCATATCTTTGATGCATCTGCCATTTTAAAAGAGTCATTGTTTTCTTATTATCACATCATTTGTTTACTTTTTTCCCTCAAAAAGCAAGCACTTACGCTAACTTTTTAGTGTGACCCTTACAGATGATGAGATTGAAGGTCAGAGGTTATTATATTTCCTGAAAGCGCTTTTCAGTTTATGGACTCTTAAGTTCTGTCCGTTATTTTTGTCTAGCTTGTAAGTTCTCTCCTCACACAGGTCGTAAATGCTGCCCAGCCATTTTTTTTTTTTAAACCACCAAAGGCTTGCGGAGTTTGCTCTCTCTTTAGGACAAGCTGTCAATCGAAAGAGCAACTGGGGTCGTACACCAGCTGCAGAAAAAGAAAAAAACCTTTGGCATCTGGATGAGCTGGTAATCACGGCCGGAAAGGCTGTGTGTGGAGCTCCTCTTCTCCTCGACCAACAGTTTTACCTCCACCACCCCATCCCTCTATTCTTCTCCTCCCTCACCATCCTTCTCCATCTCCCCATCATTTTCTCATTCCAGCAGAGCTTGTTGATGTGACGTGCGCTGCTAAAGCAGAGGTGACAAATGGCAATATTATCAATGCCCAACGGAGTATTCGCTCCGTGCTGCTCATCGAATCCTGGCCCCGTTACACTGCCCTGAATCTTTCCTCCCGCAGTGGCGTGCAGCAGATTACTCATGAGTCTCTGGGCTTGCGTGGGGCTCATGGCGATTTGGCCGCGGGGCTTCAAATCTTGGCGGGATGCCAGGGGGCCAACCTGGTGATGTTTCAGGGGAGAGGCGGGGAAAAAAAAGTGAAGAAGAAAAGAATAAGAGTGGGATTTAATAACACACTCCGCACTTCACTTGGCACCGCCATGCCCTGTGGGAAATGCTAAAACTCTCAGGAAACTGCAATCCATCATAGAGGGTAGAGCACTGGCAGCTAGTCTTCTGTGGAGCCGCCGTGACACGCGGTGTATTATTGTCTGATCTTCCTCACAGGCTGTGCTGGAGGACAAAAAATATCTCAATTAAAAATGGATGCCTGGTGGCGCATAGTATACAGACACTGGTAGGTTGACACAGATACTGCATCTCCTATTGGTTCACAATCACAGCACACACCAACTCCTGCCCCGCCCACAAGGTTATTACTTCGATTGCCGCACAAGGAAAGATTGACATTTTGGAACAACTTAATTGTTTGCTTAATTAGACTGGAGAATTGTGTAGATGAATTTAGCATCTGAAAATCGAATTAATGAGCAAATATTTGAAGAGTTAGAAATGAATAAGTTATTATGATCACCCTCCCCTGGCCCTAAGTGGTTCATTGTTTCTTCCATTGTAAAACTGGCTGTGGCTACTCTCCTGTCTGGGATGGCCTTCTAGTGGTAACCTTCCCACAAGTCTTTGTCCTTGCTATGACATCATCACTGTGCGACCACGTACGGTATAAATGAGTATTTTTTCCACAGAAATAAAACCAGTAGAACAGACATTGTCGTAGGGCCCTTGTGATCTGGAATGTGTCAATGATGGGTGCATCTTGGGTAAGATTAACCCTTTCAGTGCCGTGGGGAACTATAGTTGCCCAATGATGTAGGATATCAAAGTCAGATGCTGTTGAAAACCTATCTTTTAAACAAGTTGCCACATGATAGGTTTTGAACAGCTCAGGATAACTTACATTTTTAATTCCTTGAAAATGTATTCGGCGTTCAAAGGGTTAAAGTGCTATTGTGAAGGGCAGTGGCATCAGGAAGGTACGATCATAGATTCCTACTCAGGCAGGCTAACGGTAGCTGGCAGCAGAAGTCTCACTCAGTTTGGGCGACAGGTTGACTCATCCACGCTGTACTCATGTCTGTTTTTCTGTTTTAGAGTACTATCATTCATTTCATTTATCAGGTGTTCTCCGCTTATTCAGTTTTTTGGATCAGGGAAGGCATGGAGGAGGGGTGTTTCTTTAGCAGTTGACTGCGTCAAGTCAGCCAAAGCTGTCTTTTTTGCATGCATTTGTTTATTCTTACATAATGGATGGTAAACAGTCGATTACGATTATTCTTATACGACTTCAGCGAGGTAATTATGGCTCAAACTCAATTTTGGAATTTAGGAAGCATTTTAATTCATGAAAGTCACCCACAGATTTAGTGCCTCCCTCTAATTAAATCTTTCTTTAATTAAAGAGGAGTTGATGACGATAATTGGTAGTGGTGATAATGAGGTGTAATCATTTGTTTTGTTATTTTACCTTGTTTCTGATGGGTAGTAGTACAGACAAACGACTTGAAGCATGCCCTCATTCTCATTAGCACCTCCATGCATATCTGCCACTGCCCCGCCCTTCGGTTATGCAGGATATTTGAGCTACTCCCCTGCCCTGTATCTGCTGCAAAAACATCTCTGCCTGCCGCTGCGCTGCATCACTTTCTGCTGCTGCCATATAACATTCCCAGCGTCTGCATCACTATTGCTTGCCGCCAGCTACCCACCCCAGGGCCCACCTTCTGGCTCTATTTCCCCTGGGGGAGTATCCTGACACTCCCTGCTTTCTTTTACAACGTCCAGTAGGCCACAGGGTGAGTGAGGGTCTGAGCTTTGATGCCAAACTGTCATTATATATATTTGTACATACTGCAGTTTGTGTTTTGAACTGACTTGGTTCTTTTTTTTGCGGAATATGAACTTTGAAATGTGGACTCTGTGCCAAAAGATGTTACATGTCATCCAGATTCTTTTATATAGTCATTTAATTTCATGATTATTGGAGGCATCATCTGATTTAATTATTTAAAATTTGCCTAAAACTGTTGCACAGCACCGTAAATCTGATTTGTCAGTTAAAATAAATTTATTAGTTCATTAAATCCATTTTGCATTGGTCTTGTTTCCTCCTCTAATTTGGGAGGTAGTAGCTCACTACAACTCAGTGAAAGGTGGCCCACTTGGTGCCAGCTTGGATCCCCCATGGTGATTGCTTTGGGCCATCATGATGCCAGCTTGGATCCAATATGGTGACTGCTTTTGGCAAATATGGTAATGGATCACTGATCTCAATAGTAAACTGCATTAGAAGGTTGAAGCAACTGAACGACTATATTGGTATGCCCGGTAGTATCAACCATTACATTGAATCCTATGGCAGGGCTGACCCCGTGTGTTATTTTTTCAGTGTGGCAAACATTTGCCAAGAGATTTTGCAAGACAATTCATAGGGTGTCGTTAAGATTGATACACTGTAATTAATATGTTAATGTTAAATAATATATTCCTCATTACTGGCTATGATCGATCTACCTTAACATAACACATCAGCAAGCTATAATCAACATTAGCCAAGTTGGTCATCTCTAGAATAGCCTACTTCAAATTAGTAACCTTCACATTAGCGTATTTTATATACAAGATTTCACGACTGCTACCTGGCGCAACAAGAAGGACGATAAGGCTTCGGTGTCCAACCTCACCATCTTAAAGGTCGTTCGTTTTTTCAACTATTCAGCTAAAAAAACAAGAATAGTTTTGGTAACAAAACCACATTCTACATTGAAGAAAGACATGTTCTGTATGACACCATTACAAAAAAATCCTTGGAATGAAGCAAATATGAGAGTGCCAAAGTTACGTTTCATAAAATGGATTTTCTAAACCAATGCCCTATTAAAAGTTAATACTGTATTATGCAAAGCTCGCGAAATGCCATAAAACAAAATAGATTGGGCAGTAGGTGGGGTTATTGCTCATTTGTGGAAAGCTAAACTTCCGTTGAGGTGAGTGGGGAGAGTTATGCTGCTGCCTGGTGGGCGATACATGTAACACTAAACGTCTCTGGCTATTTTCAAGCTCAAGGGACTTAAATACGTTGTACATGATTGCATGTGACACGCAGTGTTTCGAAAATAAAGACAAAAGTTAATATTTCCTGTCTTATTTTTATATTTTTCGTGTCTGTGAAGGGATGTTTCTCCCCAGAATAGCTACAACGCTTTGTCTCTGGAGACGATTGCTGGACATACCAATATGGCGGCACGGTTGCTTCAAAACTATGTCATCAACTATCCAGTAGTTGTATGCAGATCAGTGTAATGGCTATGAGCCATCATAGTGCCAACGCTGAGCCAACGTGGTGACGGATTCAGCCAACATGATCATGGGTTTGGGGAGCCATGTCCTTCATCCCTCTACAAAGTGAGCCAAGATGGCTCCACATGTTGATGATTTTTTTTCATAGAACTCCCCCCTTTCCTCCCCTCAGCTCAATTATACAGGGATGTCCTTAGAAAGACTTGGTGTAGATGATAGTTTTTTTTATTTTAGCCCAGTAATACATTATTATCCCCCACCACGACTCAAGTGGAGCGTTGGATATTGCAGTGGAGCTCAACTGTCCATCCTTCGGTCTGAATAAGTGGGACAAGTTTTTTCAGTAGCTACCTTACCCGGAGGAAAGGAATTTTGTGTGTGCCATTATTCACAACCTGATTGGGTTTGAAAACAGGATTCTGTGGTGGTGGTGGATATTGATGATAATGTCTTGATTGAAGAGCATGATTAGCTCTAGTTGAACTCCCGTGTTTAGCTATGGTTTAATTGCTTTATGTGATTTTGTTATAATTTTGGCTTAGTTTGTGTACTTACCTGTTGTGCTTTAGCTCTGATGAGCCACTGAAAGCACAAGGTCAATCGAGGTGAGTTTTCCCGCCCTAGAGATGACTTAGTGAATGGAGACAAGTCTCGAGCTTTGAGCATTTACTTTTGCAGACTTTAACAGACCACTTCCCTTGGGCTCACCATTTGGAATGCTCATTGGAAGGTGGTGATAATGACTGAGATGTGCACCAGCCAACCCCCTGCTCTGGAAATCCGCTTTGGCCAGCTTTTGGGGCAGGGTTATGTAGTGTGCCACAGAGCTGAAACCCCCCCCCCACCGAAGAGATGAGAGAAATCGCAGCAAACTCTGTAAGGAGTCTGAGGTAAATCATGGATGAATGTAGACATAAGTGCCGAGTGTAGTTTTGTGGAGATGAGATGGGGCTCAGTTAAGGGGTTAGCCTGCTGTTTGAAGACTTCTTTTCCATAAGTTGCTCTCCACTCTCTCACCGAATTGAGCCTTCACATGCTCCAGCCATGGAAGCCATTACTCTCAAGAACTGATTGTTAGGGACCCTCTGGGACCTTGGTCATACGAGGAAAACTGTGCTTTAGTGCTTTAGTAGAACTGGGCAGAAAGCAAAAGGACACTAATTTGAAATACCAGCAGTTATGATTTGTAATTAGTGGGGGCGCCAGTAATTGAATTCATTGCTTGAAGTACCAGGGCGGGCCATTTAGAAATGGTGTTATAAGTACAGTTTTCTATTGATGAGATCACTCATCTATCTACACATTGGGAGTGGGTGGCCTTGGAGTGCTTGTGTTCCTGAGCTGACAAACGGTTGAAAGAGTCCTTCAGTTTTTTTTTTTTTTTTTGTAGGTGGTAGTGTTACTCGCGGCGAAAAGTGTGGCATGCGTGTCCAAGTGTCCGATGATTAGCTGAAATCCGGAAAGTGGGGCCCAACCTTTCTGAACTTCTCACCGACGGTTGTGACCTTCGGGGATGTTGAAATTTCCCTGGGAACATGGTGTATGGATCAGTGAGATCCTAGTTTGACTCGTGTGGCCCTCCCACCATGGTGGTTGGGGAAAACAGATGTTCACCACGACCGTGACCCTTTGAAATCCTGATTGCAGCACGGTGGCAAATTGGTTATCACTGCTTCCTCCTCATAAACAGGTTCTAGTTTAGTGCCTTGGGCTGGACTGCGTGCTGTCTGCATGGAGTCTCTGAGGGTTATGTGAGTTTCATACAGGCGCTCTGTTTTTCTCCCACAATCCAAAGATATAGTTTATTAGGCTCATTATTGAATGTGTGGCATTCCTGGCTAATTCTGGCATACCGACAAATTAAATTCTTCGGCATGGACAAAGAAACTGATGTATTAAATCGTTAAAATAATCTGTCTGTACTGAAGGACACCTCAACTGCTGCATACCCCAAGAATCTGACAGATTTTCAATAAAATGACACCCCCCCCATCAAGGAGGGTACCGTACACCCTTCGATTAAATAATGCTGCTAAATTGACACAATTCATTTCTGAAGACATTATTGCTACTGTGCAAACTTTGAGCAAAATCCATGACATCAGCTTGGAGGCTTTCAGTGGCTGGGCATGGAATAAGTCTATTGGCATGTTTTTGTATATTTCTCTATAATTATAGTATCTCCTTTTACCCTGAAAACACTTTCCTGCTTTTCTTCTCTAATCACCTCTGAACGTGGTGGGAATACCTGTCCTGTTATGCTTTCTGTCTCCTGGCATCTCGTCAGTTCTCAAATCTCAGAAGCTGTTTGACTGATGCATACCCACTTATTATCGATGTACTGTAAATATACAAGGGGATTACTCTTCTCCAAGGAATGTTCTGGCATCTCTGTTTCTATTTTATCTAATACTGAAAACGTGCAAGGCATGCTAGACAAAAACTTGAGCGGGGCAAAGTTATTTGCATTTGACTGTCCTGAAATTACCTGTTCTCTTGCCGATAAATATAATAATGAGCCAGCTATTTCCTGAAGTCATCTTTTAGGAGGTGACTCTTAGGAGGTGAAATGGTAGCACCAAGCTATCATTGACTCTTATCTGCACAAATAGAGCTAGGGCACTCCGGCCTTCCTGTAACTGTTCCCTGAGAGTTATGTAATCTTGTATACTAAAAGAATTTTAGTCAGCTGTGTAAATAGAGATTTTCCGATCACTTCTGTTTGTGTTATCTGCTTGCTTTCCTCCACTGGAATGAACAGAGACAAGCGTGTGTATGTTTTCATGCCTGCTTTTGACTTTATCATGAGGGTGATTGGCTTGAATCGGCTGGCTGTGTGGGGCACTGTGATCTCAAACTGCTTACAGTTGACAAAAAATACCCACAAAGCACTTGGGCCCCTGTAGGGTCTGTTGTAGGAGATGTGAGCTGGGATGTGCAATTGTGCATTTGTCCATTTTTTCACTGTGATATTAGTTTTCTGCATCCAAGGGACCTGATTGACAAAGCTGTGCCGCTCCCACCGTAAGGTTAGAGAAACTACACTCAACATGCCCACAGGTCAGGAGATTGGGGTGTAGGTCAATTCTTGTAAAAACATTTACAAGATGTTTAACAAGCACTTAAGTCTTGTTAGTAACAAAGTTTGTGGTTTGTTTCTCCCTGTTATGTGACATGGGTGTGATGACTGGGGCAAGGCAGCTGCAAGGAGAGACGCCCTGCTGGACAGAGTTAAGAGCAGGACTGTCTGACCCTGATCTTGAGGATGTACTCTCCATTAGCTCTTCATACCAACCCCAACAACGCACACCTCATTCAACAGCTAGAGCTGGGCTTCCCAAACCCGATCCTGAAGATGTACTCCCCATTGGGTGTTCATAGCAACACCAACAACACAGCTCATTCAACAGCTAGAGCGTCTCAAAAAAGTTGGGACACTGTGAAATGTGAAACCCAACAACACACACCTCACTCAACTGCTATAGCAGTGCTCCCTAACCATAATCCTGAAGACGTACTCTCCATTTGGCTTTAACACCAACGCCAACAAGACACACCTCATTCCGCAGCTAAAGCAGGGATGTGCAGCCCTGTTCCTGAAGATGTACTCTCGATAAGGTCTTCATAACAACACTAACAACACACATCTCATTCAACAGCTGGTGTATGGATACCCAACCCCATTCCTGACGATGTGATTTCCGTTAGGTGTTCAACTGACGACAGCGACAACAACAACACCCACCTCTTACCTCCGTTGGAGCAGGGCTGCCTAACCGTGATCCTGATGATGCACTGTCCATTAGGTTGTCAACTAACAACAACAGCAACGCATACCTCATTCAACAGCTTGCAGAGGGCTCTCTAGCTCTCTTGAAGATGTACTTTCAATTAGGTCTTCATAGCAACACAAACAAAACACACCTCATTCAGCAGCTTGGGCAGGGCTGCCCAACCCTGTTCCCACAGGACTACTGTCCTGTAGGCTTTCACTGCAACTTGAATAAAAGGGTTTTCTGGGGGGAGAATGAAAAAAAGATCATCTGTGGTGCAGACTCCCAGCGGCTGAATCGCTTTGTGTGAGTGGCGGAATAAGGTTTGCTTTGTTTCAGACTGGCAGTCCTGAATGTTTGATACCCATAATTCAGAGGGAGGCGGCACCTCATCGCCCCGACATGTGGCTGCTGGCAGGACCTGATGGAGCAGTAATATTACACCACCTGTCAGACAAAGAATGAGACCTGGGGGAGCGTGGGCAGACCTTACCTGCAGTGCATGTGTGTGTAGGACACGTACCCTCATGTATACATGCGAACCGTATGCTCACACTGCATTTCCTGTACACACATGTATATGCAAACATGCCCCATAAACGCATGCTCACACACGTTCAAACGGTTGTATTCATAGGCGCACGCGCTGTATCAAACGGAATCCACGTAAAGACATGTATAGTGATCCTCTCTGATTCAGAAGTTAGGCATATGCTTTTACTTTACCTCTCTCTCTCTCTCTCTCTCTCTCTCTCTCTCTCTCGCAGATATACCATGCTTCTCTCTCCCCTTCCCCCTTCAGAGCCTCACTCCTGCCCCAAGTTTTAAATCGGAATAGCAATGCAAAGAAGTGTAATCATCACTCCTGAGATGCTTGAAACCAACAGCCATGAAAGAACAGATGTTGTTCCTGGCAGCATGGAAGAAAGAGTTGCAATTATCACATTTCCACTTGTAAAACTGAGAGCTGTATCTGATAACTCTCTCAGAGGTATTCTCTGCTCTTTTTTGCCTCGTAGATTTCTCTTTTCATCACTTTCGGCTCATTGGCAGTGGACTGCTGTTGTGCACATGTGACCATCTGCTTGTAGATGCATGTGCTATCAACTTACCTTAAAGACACATTCACAGTGCAGTTCATACTGTAAATATTTGGACTACTAGTGCAGTGCCCATTCTATTTGTGCTTGCACAGTATAGTGCAGTTCAATTCAAATGCTACTTGAGTGGTATAGTGCAGTGTCCGTTCAATTGCTGCTTTCATGATATATGCAGTACCCATTGAATTACTGCTTAAAGGGTACTGCAACTTGTAGCTTTCTCAGTTTCTCAAGAACTGCTCATTCAAACAACTTTAAACTTGACACTTTACTTTCTTGATTCCTCAGCAATATACATTTCAAGTTTGAAGTCGATCGGATGAACAGCTGTAGAGTTGTGAAGGACACATACACACATACACGCACAGAGATTCCTTGCTTTAGAGTATGATGACTCTAAAAAGGGCTGTGCTTCTTCACCTGATATGAATGTAAATGTCCGCAAATTAAAGCTGACCTTCTGTACTTGAACCTCATTCATATTCACTATTAATAAATGCAGTCCACTCGATGAAAGACCAAAAAGATTCATGTAAATTAAGTCCGTCCAGTTACTTCAGCAGTGCACAGCAACTTTAGCTGACTTTTGCTTGGAAAATCTTGCCTGGGGAATAGAGGGAAGGGGTTGTAGTTAACGATCTCCAGTCTGTGCACGCCAATGCCCCCCCGCTGTCGGGCAAGCCCCCACTTTGGAGCTTTAAGTGGAAGCAGTTAAGGCGCTCCCGCCGAGTGACATCACTCTTTCATCTCTCCAGCCGTGAATAAGCGCTGACCAGCTGGTGAGGTGATGGGGGTCAGATTTCAAACGTGACGGCTGAAAAAACACCGCAGACCGGACATCAAAGGCCAGCGCGTATCCCTGGGATGGGGTAAAGGGGAAGAGGGGTCCTTGTCTTCTTCCCTGCTAATCTGCAACCAGTTTCCTTAGAATGGGAAAACCTTGCAGTTTAGATTAGCATTAGCTGTCCGTCTAGGGAATATTTTCAGAACGGTTAATCTTAGGAAATGGAATTAGTCTTTTTATTTGGGGGGTGGGGGTTTCAGACTTGTTTGAATCAGCCCTTTGGTGTCTTTCGTGAAATATCGGTCTTTCCTGGAGAGATATACCCTCATTAAGTCAAACTGCTGAAGCTAAGCAGGGTTCAGCTTTGCGGACACTTGGATAGTAAGAACTCCTGCGGATGGCAGGATTCTCTTTTCCTTGATGCCAGGCTTTGGTTGGCTTCGGCGCCTTGTGGTGAACAGAGATTTCCTAAAAAGAGACAGGCTTTAGGGCCTTCTGTTGAAGTCCTCATAAATTAAAGCTAAGCAGAAGAGTGAACAAATCCAAAGCACTTTTAAATCAGGAGAAAAATCCAAAATAAGAAGAGGAACCAAAGCACCAATATCCAAAGCAGCCTTCTCTCCCTGAGGCCTGGGAGGTTGGCCTAATATATAACCCTTTATTGATTAAGGCTGTGGGCCCCAGATGAGGTGTTTGAGGGTGGAAACTTGGTCCACATAAGAACAGGAACGAAAGTGACAACACCTAGCCCAGCTGCGCATCCCTGGTGAACATACTCAACTGTGCTTCTATGAGACGGTGGATGTAACAAACCTCAGTCCTCAAGGGGGTAATATGGAGATAAGCGAATCTTTTCCATGACTACCCAATCATCCCGCTACAGTTAACCATACCATATTTACCCCCTTCCCCACCATCTTTGATTTTCCTAGTTCTCACAAATTCAGTTTTCATCCAACTGTTGGGTGAATTTCTTGAAAGTCATTGGAATGAAATGCAAATCAGTATGCCTCCATGGATTGCAGTTTAATGAATTTCCTGAAAAGGATACAATAGGATTATTAAATGAGTTTAAATTTGTGCTCCTGGATCAGAAGCAACCTATCACGTGAATTGCATCCTAACACATCATTTATTTAAAAAAACTTATGTACTGCTCCCTCTATCACATAAGAAAGGCTGTATGTGGAGTTCACTAGAGCCTGAAGAGACAGTGGTCTTCTGGTCATATGTCTCTTTAAATGATTGTTGCTAAAATTAAATAAAATATAAGCTTGCGCTTCAACTATACTGTACCTTCAGGCATCTCCTCTGATGGTTCTGTTGTTTTGATCCAGACTTTTGACTCCCAAAGCTTAGCTCTGAATTCCCATTTGCTGTTGTTTTTTGCAGAAATGGATCACCATGGTGACGGTTTCCCACCCTCTTGCCCTTCATGTCCGTTGGGTTTGTTGAGGGGGAATTATGATCAGGATGAGTTGTGAGACTGATGGTAAATTCATTCCTGACAGTTTTTGTTTCTGTTCCGCGTCAGCGATCATGATTAAGGGATGCCTGGGGGCTCGTCCTGTTAGGGCTCTGTGCCAGTGTGTGGATCTTGCCATAGTCTCAACTGTAGGGGTTGTAAATGGGAGTTAGCTGAGGGTAAATTTAGCACAGATATTAGGAAGTATTTCCTCACACAGAGGGTGGTTATGGTACAGAATAGCTTGCTCTGAGAGTTTTCGTGACTAAATAGAGTGCTAGATACTATTAAAAGTATTTGCTTCACTTTAGTGGTAGGAAAATGGCAAGTCTTATTAGGCTTAATGGCCTGGTTTTGTCACTTGTTATGTTGTGCTATCTGCTAAGGCTTTCTTCTAGCATGTCTATGGGCCCCATGATCTGGGGTCTGTGAAGGCTCTGTTCCAGTGTGTGGGTTGACCCCACGGTCTGGTGTCTGTGTAGTCTCTGTTCCAGTGTATCGATGGTCCTCATGGTCTGCTCTCTGTTAAGAGTTTGTTGTAGTGTGTGAGTGGGCACCATTGCCTTGTTTCTGTTAAGGATCTTCCAGTATGTGAATGGGCCCCTTGTTTTGGTATTTGTGGAAGCTCTGTTTCAGTGTGTGGATTGGCTCGATAGGTTGGTATCTGGCAAGGCTTTGTTCCGAAGTGTAAATTGGCCCCATGGTTTGTATTAGTTGAGGCTCTGTGAGAGTGCGTGGATGGACCTATGGTCTGGTATCCGTTAAGGCTCTGTTCCACTGTGTGAAAAGGTTCCATGATCTGGTATCAAAAAGCTCAGTGAATAGGCCCGTTGTTTTGGTATTTGTCAAAGCTCTGTTTCAGTGTGTGGATTGGCTCGATGGTTTGGTATCTGGCAAGACTTTGTTCCAAAGTGTAAATTGGCCCCATGGTTTGGTATCAGTTGAGGCTCTATTCGAGTATGTGGATGGACCGCATCGTCTGGTTTGTAATCTGGGGTATGTCATTGTCTTGGATAGTCAGCTGCCCAGTCGATCAATGCACAATTTGCTTTAGCATTACCCATGCTTTGAAGGATTCATTTTTCCATGATGTGCGTTGCTCTCACCAGTGACCCCCACAGGTCAATCTGCTACTCATGCTCACAGTGGCAAAAGTTGCACATGAAGGGTCATCCTCTGATTGATGGCTGATGTGAGGACTGTCGTGTTTCCAAAGAAACATTGCATTAGCAGCTCATGTTGTGCGGAAAAATCAAATCCGTGCTTTCCTGAAAAGGTTGAGGAACTTTTAGCATTGAACCTGGCAGGTAAATATGGAAGAATTAAAAAAAGGATAAATTCACCATAAAAACGGCCGTATGTAAATGTAGGAAAAGACGTACAATCACCTAATATTCATCTTCAGAAGCCACTTCAGATCCATGAGTCCAGGTGAGGTGAGTTAAATGTGCCACCAGTTCAGTAATGTGTCCAAATCAGCAGTCCCTGTGACTCTCCAGAATAAGTTTGAAGAAGCCTGCCTTATTCTGACACCTACAAGCCAGTCAAACCCCCTGAATCTGAAGTGTGTGTGCTGGTCTGGTTTTAAAGGAGGTAAATCCGGGGTAACCCTCATATGAATGTGTATCTACTCAGATAATCAAAAACTAACTTTCTGCTGAAGTCATTTAGGACTCAAAGCAAAATATGGTGTTTCTTCTAGTTCAGTTTTTGCGTGCACTCTGAGATTATACAGAACTGTCTCCCGTGTCGTGTCTGGTGCTTGGGCATATTAATGACCATGACTTGTTCTTGCAAATACCGTTGAGCTTCAAGGCAAATTTCTGCTGCTTTTGGGAGTCCCCCCCCCTCATTAAATCCTGAGTGAAAGTGGGACACCCTACAACTCCCAAACTTCAAAACTCAGTAAGCCTACCATTAAAATGTCGAACCTGCAAGTCTTGATCTGACGACTGTCTATAGTGCTTGGTGCTCTAGGCTGAAGATACCGAATGTTTTATAGTTACTCTTGTTAGCTACTGTATGTAATCCTTCACTGTCATTTTGGATAAGTGTCAACCAAATTAATGTTATGTAATGCTTTTATATTAAATGCCCTGAATCATGTATCCTTTTTATAACCTGAAAATGGCGTGCAACAACAAATAAATATAAGTGAAACAATATACTGTTTATAACATATAACTGCAATTTGAGCTCGGTGTTGGCTGTCGGGCAGACACCGTGCTATGGCAAAAATCATAAAGAAGACAAGCCTGACAGTTATCTTATTGTGTGCTGTGGTTAGAATAAGCCATTGATAGCAAACTCTGTGCAGACTTGCACAGTTTGTTTTATATTAACTGCAGTGATCCATTTAATCCTGTAGTTGCTTCATATTTAAGCTGGCAATAAAACAGCTGCATTTCAAATTGTTTAATTTCTACAAGATGTGGTGTGGACAGTAAGATCCACAGGCTGGAGGGCATTCAGAGAATTATGATGTGTCTTAATTCCAATGTATGTGAGTACAAGTTTCTGGGAAATGCATTATGTCACATGACCATTGTGGTAATATAGTAGGGGGCCTGTTCAATCTCTGAACCATGAGTGTTCAGTCTCATCTAAAAAGGGCCTGTGCAGGTGCGGGTCTATGTTTCGGCACAAAACTAAGACAGGCGATTCTTCTCATGATGTAATTGTGCTCTTCAATCATGGCCCTGATAAGTAGAATCAGCTGTCGGAAAGCTGGGAAAAGAACTAAATCCCTATGTAATGGTCTGGAGATCAGATCAGATCAGACATCCACTCCTTCAACAAGAACATCTACCATCATCTTGTAAAGTACACTTACTTTAGCAACATCAGCAACATCATACCATGGGTTGGGCCTCCTTTTCCTCTCAGAACAGCCTTGATTCTTTGTGGCACGGATCCCACGATATTCCCAGAACAATCCAGTGAGATTCTATTGCATGTTGCCATAATTGATAAATGTAATTCCTCATGATTTGTCTGCAGTGCATTCACATTGTGACTCTCCATTTCTACCACATCCCAAAAGTGCTCTATTGCATCTGAAGACTGGGGAGGCCATTGAAGTACTCTGAACTCATCGTCATGTTCACGAAGCCTTTGTGAGTTTACTTTGGCGTTGTGGCTTGGAGCATTATCATGCTGGAAGTAGCCATTACTACTTCTGGATGGATAAATTGTGGCCATAAAGGGATGCATATGCTCAGTAACAATACTCAGTCTGTGGCCTTTAAACAATGATTGATTGGTATTAAGGTTCCCAAAGTTTGCTTAAAAAAAAAAAAACATAGCCTACACCATCAAGCTACCACCACCAATCTGAACTTTTGACACCAGGCAAGTTGGGTCCATGGATTCATGCTATTGATGCCAAATTCTGACCCAACCATCTGCATGTTGCAGCAGAGAGAGATCTATCAGACCAGGCTGTGTTTCTCCAGTATTCAGCTGTTCAGTTTTGGTGAGCCTGAGCCCACTGCAGGATGATATTTCTGTTCTTGGCTGAGAGTAGTGGAACCTAGATATGATCAGTCTCACTCATGGCACCATAAAGGACCCAATACAGAATGCCTCGTTATTAAGGTGATATAACAAACCTGGTGTGGTCCTCAGCTGTTGTAGGTCCTCTGTGGCAAGGCTCGACCAGCTGTGCATTCTGAGATGTTTTTCTGCTTAGCACGGTCGTTAAGTGTGGCTATCCAAGTTACCGTAGCCTTTGTCAGCTTGAACCAGTCTAGCAATTCACCTCTGAATTCACACAATTCTGTCCTCAGAGCTGGCAACATTCTGTGTAAACTCTAGAGACTGTTGTGTATGAAATTCCTGAGATATCAGAAGTTTCTGAAATGGCTTATCAGTCACCAATGACCATCTCATGGTAAGGGCAACTGAGACCACATTTTTCCACATTTTTTGTCACTCAAGCTCCTGACCTGTTGCTGCATTCTCTTGTGGATTACACTGCTGCCACATCCAGTGGATAATTGCACGCTGAGTTTATAATTGCATGAATATGCAGGTGAAGTGTTCCTGATTAAGTGTTGGTGAGTATAGGTGCTTGGATAATACGGAAGATAATCTGAATCAAAAATCTGCCGTATAAAATGCCCAAGGCTGCAGTTTAAATTCTAAAAATAAAATAAATGAGTAGAATATCAAACGTATGTGGGCTAACATCTGTGCTCATCTCTGAGGTGTCCTCGCTGTATGCGTTCAGGGCTGGTGGCTTTATCTTGGGGGGGTCCCTAAAGTGGTCACTCCACTGTGCCTTTGACTGTCACAGGAATGGTCCGTGTTTCCTCGTCAGTTCCCCTAATCACCTTCCTTTTGAGACACTGCTCATGTTTCCCCTGAAATGCACCATCACCATTTTTTAATGCAGTTTGGCTCTGTACTGTGGTTTGACTTCAAACGAGTCTGTTAGAGACGCTGCTTGGGAAAATTGTTCCCGGGATTAATTGTCAACACTGCTAGGGGACAAGGTTTTGGGAAGTAATATTCCAGGGTCACCTCGGCAAATGTGTTCAGTAAAGATGTCAGAGTTGTTTAACCCTTAAATGTCCAACTATAGTAAAAGTTGAAAGAAAAATCTGTGTATTCTGTTAATATGTCCTGGGGAGGGGCTAATAACAACCCAATAGCAATTTTTAATTTTTGGTGACCTTTGACCTCATTTTAGTTTTGTGACATGTATGTCACAATGGGCATTTCGGGGACCTTATTGCTAAAATAACTTGAATGATAAAACAGTTGTAAACAGTTATAGCTGAAGTATTAGGCAAAGCTTATTTTTCATTAGCTTACCTGTTTGTCTACTTTATCCAGTGATGAATGGGAGCTGATCTATCGTGTGGATTCCACCATGGGGGCGGCCATATTGGAAAGGTTAGCTGGTGCAGCCAGTGTAGTGTCAGTTCCACTTTTATGCATCAGATGGCAGCACTGATGGTCTAAATATGTCACTATGGGCATTAGGTTGCAAAATTTATGTGGGGTCAGTGGTTTTGACAACCCCCAAAATCGTGTGACAATTTGTCACAGGGGGCATTTAAGGGTTAACGAAGGTTATGTGAAGAATAAGTATCCATTAAGCTGGCCTCACACACTGTGGTTTTTTTTCTTTGATTTCCTATGCTACTGCAGGGTTCTCCTCACTTTTGAAATCACCTGTCTGTACTGTAAATTATCGGTGTCTGCCAAGCGCAGCGCGGGGAAAAATTAGCTGGGGCTCCGGGGCCTGTGGCCCCCAGCAGCCAGGATGTGGAGACACTTGGAAATGTATTCTCAGAGATTTTAAGCACTTGCAGAATATAAGCAAAGTAATCCCATAATCACTGACCTTTACAGTGAATTAATTATCAGTCATGAATAAAGGTATGAAAAGCGTGTTTCCCGTCACCGCGTTCATTGACGTTCTAGAGGTCAATCTGGCAGTACGGTCAGCTGTAGAAGTGGATCGGCGTCACATTGAAACGGATATGACAGGACAGTGGTTAAGGAGCCTTTGCGTGTCAGCAACATTAACTGCGCATTATCAACATCAGGCAACTCTGTCTCTGAGTTAACAATAAATTAAGGATGTTACAAAATTTTCTGAAAGTTTTACGCGTAAATGAGACCTAAAACATCTAATAGAGCACAAAAATTGCTTCATTTTTGGTACTAAAAGCATCTCAGGGACCAAAGTATTAAGGATTTCATGGCCATTTTTGTACCATGAAATTGACACCTTTAATTGTAACATAACATGAACATGAATGGCGAGAACAGGCCGTTCAGCCCAACTAGGCTCGCCAGTTTCTTTGTACTATCGTGAATATATCACTTCAGATACTCAATGACTCAATGGTATCTAACTTTAAGTCAAGCCTGCTCTTGAAAACTCCCAAGGTCTCTGCCTCAACAATATGGTCAGGCAAGCTGTTCCACACCGAAATTACTCTTTGGGTGAAGAAATATTTCCAAATATCAGTGCTAAATTTACCTAATTTAATTGTGTTGTTCTTCGATTAGGCAGAAACAAAAGCTGTGATCAAAGTCTGTGCTTGTTGAACCTTAAGTACCTGCGCTTTTTTAAATGTTAATTTTGGTGCGGAACTCTTTCTGTTTGTACGCTAATCGTTGGGATCTTGGACTGGAGAATTGTTGCCCCAGTTTCCCTCCTTTTTTTCTTTTACCGCGGCAAATACACATTTTCCCAAGCGGAAGACCCGGCTCGTAAATCATAAAGTATGTTATATTTGTTGTACGTACGTGGACTGGAATGCACTTTTTTTGGCTTGCACTAGTTAAATATAAATAGCCGTGTTAATCAGTGAAAGCTGGTGTGCTTGGTCAACTCCGCCTGAAGCCAACACAATAATTCAACACTATAATATTATTTCAGTCTCGCTGTCTCAGACTAGTGGGTATCACCTGGCGCCATAACAATTAAACTGTTGTATACCTCCCTGACTGGACCTGATTGACGCCAATCAATGCTAAATACAGCATGTGCATTGGGCTCATAAATCCACAAACAATGGCCATATCAAGGAAATTTATTGAATACAAAGCTGTGTTCGAGTGACTTGAGACATGTATAAAGGTACTATACCTATTGCATTTGTCATTCAGCGCGAAAGAACATGTTTATTTCCAGTGGGAAAAGTGTAATTCGCGACTTCTGAGTCCACCATGACAACAGGTCACTCTGACCACTGAACCGAGCGGGTTCCAGGTAATGGAAAAGTATCCTCAGCTGAAGTAAATGCAACGAAACTTAATCAGGTTTTTCATTGAACGTTATACTTAACATCTGTTTACCTCAATTAGTTGTTAATAGCCTTAGTGTGGAATTGCGGCCGGTGGAATGTGACCAAAAATTTTTGACACCATTGGAAAGCCAAGCCACAGCGCCAAAATGAGAAAAAACTCAGAATGAGGTTCTGGAGGGTACTTCCATGATGCTTATCCGTGAATTTTTCAACAACCATCAAATCTGCGCGAACGCAATGCCAGTTTTATTTGGGAATGAGTGACGCAGTGAAGAAGTCCTCAGGCCATGAGGCGCTACAAAATTGCTGCCGCTGATCATAGGGATTTCAGCCTACCTACAATAAATATGTGTACGATCATCTGCTATCAATAAAATCAGGAATGGGTTTTTCCTCTAAGCTCTTTAAAGACATAATTGGCGGCATGCGGAAAGAAAATCTTGTCAAAGTCAGCTCTCTAACTTCAATGCTTTCTGCATACCGAGACAACTGAAGACATTGCCACTGTTGGCCATTGTTTACGAACTAGTAATTCTATTCAAACCTAATAACATTGTTGGAATTAATGTAACCCTTACCTACTCGCAGCGGTGAAGCTGTTTGTTGCATTGTTTCCGTTAATAGAAGCTTATTAAAAGAATAGCTTGCTAACTATTTAGCTACGTCATGTTAACCAGCTGGTTGCATATTCCAACATTAACTAATTTTTGCGAATGTGGGTAAATTAATGTGTTGTAGAAGGTTTGTGATGTTCTCACTGAAGTCTTTGATGATCTCTGTAGCGTTAACTAGCTAGCCAGCTACCTAGCTAGGTAACGGAATTTTGCAGAAAATTAAGTGATTCATTTTATCCATTGTTTCAGACGACCAGTAGCTACCTTGTCTATTTTCTATAATCAACGGTATGTAGCCTGTGTTGATCTATAGCCATTGTAACAAACTTTAGATTTGTTACCAGCAGAGATGTAGTGCTTATGAGCAATCTGCTTTTGAAGTTACGCCGTCAGTCCACGATCGTGTGTGACAAGCCCCTGAGCCTTATTTGACATTTCACTACCGTTAGCTCCAATCTAGTTGACTAGTGTACTGAATGATTTCCCAGCCAGTGAGGCTAGCCAGCCTTCTTCCTAGACTGGTCGGTACATTGTCAAGTATACGTGGGAAACAGAGCCCAGTTTTTTTTTTTTTTTTTTTTTTGGTTGAGACCAAACGGAAAATAGTCGTAAATAAACGGCCGGCTGCCAGCTTTTATGGAGAACCCTGCTACCATAGGCCACAATTTTCTGTGTCTAAAGCAATTGCGACAAATCGCAAGAAATCAGCCATAAGCACCCTCACACCGTACAATGCCCCAGCGAAAAGGCCCTTTTGGGCCCATGTGGGGCCTCCATGGGCTGAAAATTGAGCCCTTTGTGGGAAACCCACATGGGGCCTGCATTCGTCATGAAATGGTGGCCCCATGTGGGCCCCAAGTTGTGGGGCCCCAGTGGGCAGCCCACACCAAGCCCGACAAGGTGGGCGTAGTGTGGGCTGGACACTAAGGGCCCATTTCATTGGTGACGTGGGTCCACTGAGGGCCCTCAGTGGGCCCACGGCTTATTTTACAGGTTGTATGCGGGTCCACATGAGCCTACAGCTTATTTTATAGGTTGTGTGCAGGCCCACATGGACATGTTTGCTGGGCCATTCGAATTTGTGGCTTAACATAGGTTATTGTGGGATGTTGATAGCCAAACCACAGCGTGTTGAGGCTGGCTTTAGTTGTTCATGGAAGTGGTGGAAAATCACTATCGTGTTGTTTTAGAAATGTGCAGTTAAGATGGGTGTTTCCGTATACTCTGGCGTCACTGAAGTGAATGCTAGTTTTGGGAAAGTTTTCTGAGGGGTGTTCATTCTTAAATGAATCTTGACATTTTGGTTTGAAAAATAAAGCAGTAATTGAAGTCTCCATCTCAATTGGGAATGAAACAAAAACATTAACTGGGGAAACGAGAAGGTCCTCTCCTGCTGACGGTGTCTCAGTCAGTGGTACTGCCGTCTGAAAAATCCATCTCTGTGTTTGCTCTCCTTGTCTTTAAATTGTTATCTCTGTTTTTGTTTTGGATTCGTTTGTGTTGGTTTCAGCTATGGTGCGCTTAAAACTTGCCATTCACATCTTCATTTTGGGTTCTGCACACAATTGCGTTTCTAAAATTCTGGCCTCTGCTGTCATGCATCAACCTGAAATTGCGTCTGTAAGTCCCTTCTCAGTTTGTGGACTTCATGAATCGCAGAAGGTCGTGGTTCGACAGGCAGATCCTTGTAAAAGGATTGTTTTCATCAATTCTGTAATCCTTTTAAGCTCAATTTTTTATGGTCCCCAAAACCAGACTATAGCACAGTACCAGAACACCTGCTTTGGCGTTTTAAAATTGGCAGAAGGTCTTTGGATAAAAATCATGAAATGTTCCCACGCTCCTTTCATCCGTAAAATCTGGAGTTCATGGTCTCTGTCTAAGCTTGTCAGAGGGATGTCGGAAAGGTCTTCTCAGTTTTCCGGCTTGCGGGATGGAAGCGGAAAGTTCCGAATTAGTCGTTATTTTTGACCCACAGGCAGTACAGGGATTGTGGGATGCCTGGCAGGCACATTTGGAGACCCGACTAATGGGGCCTTAATGCCTGAGGCGATTCCACTTTGGGACCTTCTCCTGAGGGCTTTTTTTAGTCTTCCTTAAGGATTGAGGAGGATTTGAACTTGTCTCCATACCACATCACCGTTACACTGCAGTTACACAACTGAGCTCTGAGTTTGTTGCAGTAACTAAAGTGATGACAGTGCGGACTGAATCAAGCCAGAGGAGAACTTACAGTATGTTTTTATGACATAATGTGAGACAGAATATTGATGTGTTATTATCTCCTGCCACAAAGTGGACTGGAGGATATAGGAACGAGTGTTGTCCCTCAGTGTGTCTGTCCGTTACGCGTATTTTCCGGGCCAGGACCCGTAAGCCATTGAATATATCTCAATTAAATTTAATACGTGGATACATCTTGTTGTGTAGATGTGCCTTTTCATACTTCTGTCTGTCCTCTTTTCCATCTGTTCGTCCCTCCACCACCTTTTGTTGCCAGGCCAGATATCGACCATCCTGTAGAGGGATCTGAGTATTTCATGCTTGTTTGTACTGTTACTCATTTATCCAAATAGGATTTTGCAGACTTTGACATTTAAGCACTAGCATTGACGCCTGGTGTTCTGAACCTGTTTTCTGAGGGACTGCTCGGTTGTTTGTTCTTAGCGTGTGATTGCACATGATCACGGATAATTTTCCTTATTTTACCATATCAGGGCACAGCTGGAGGCTTGCATTACCTCTGTTAGTGTGTTAGCATTCCGGGTAGGCTGCTGGCACACGCCTTTACTCCACTGTTGCTGGGCCAGGTGGAGGCCGTAATTCACAGCCACCCACGAACAGTCAAAACAGTTTTCAATGAGGTGCATTACGGCGCTTTCATAATGGTGCAAAATTAGATTAAAACTAACGATTAAGGGTAGGTGACCTGCCTGTTGTCGGTGCGCATGAATGTTAGTTGATTCAAACTCCCTAAACCGTTAGTGAGTCCCACGTCAAAGATGTCCCATGTCCTGCAGTAGATTTGTACGCTGCTGAAGTGGTTGCTAACGACAGTGTCGACAGGAGAGCAGAAATACTCTCTCCTCTCTCACACACCTACTGTGCCGTTTACAGAAGCTTCCTGCTGTCGCTTTATGGAATTCCGGTGCTGAAGGGCTCTGGCACGTCTTCAGGCTAGGTATTCCTCACCAAGGTTAAGCTGGGTCATCGATTCCAAAAACAGTTTTTGTAAAGAAAAAGAAATGTCCTGTGGTTTAATGTTTCTGCAGTGTGGGGTCAGACCATCTCCCTCAAATATTATTCTTCTCCCAAAGAGGAAATGAGGAATGGTTTTTGAAAACTTTGAGGAACGCTGCTTGATGGAAGTTTGAGAGATTTTGGGGTAAATTCAGCCCCCAGACATTCCACTTACCATTGGTATCTTTGAGGTCAGAAGGTCAAAGACACTTTTAGGGGTATGATGGACATGACAGTTCAGTAATGACGGTCGCAGTCTTGAAAAATTCTGCGACTGGTGTTTTCGTTTTCGCCTGTGAATGTTCTCAATATTTTTCACCCATGGCTTCCTACGAAAACTGTTCAAAAACTGCTGGTACTACAACCCACCAGAATAGCCACCTGTCAAATAATCTGAGTGATTTGCAGGAAGTGTTAGTTTTATCTAGAAAACTGTCCAGTTTTAATCTCATCTAACTCCACCAGAGCTGACTTTATGCAGAATGTTTTTAGGTACAGCATGATGGCATCTACAGCTGAAAAGCAGTTGCACCGCATAGTTGGCAGCAAAAGTGCACAATTCTTTACTTATTTACCCTGATGGTATGAAAACATACCTTCTGTGTTCAGTTGCTTTTTTGCCAGGTAGTTTTTCAGGAGTCATAATTAGAGGACCTTTATAATTGGAGGTCAGAGGTGGAAAGTTCAGAGTCAGAAAGTGAGAGTTCCTCTGAGTGTCTGTGTTTGTTCCATTCCTATACTCAGTGGGCATATTTCACTCCGTTCTCCCTTAAGGCCAAAAAGTTGTGATAATTAGCAAATCTAGGTGTTTAAGACAGAGTACAGGGGAGGGGTTTCTTTTTTTTTTTAAAGATTATTTTTTGGGAATTTTTCCCTTTATTTGATAGTTATACTGTGTAGAACCCAGGTGATTAGAGTTGACACAGGAGAATCAATGAGCCACCGGGGGGGTTTCTGTGCCTGTGTTTGACACCTCTGATTAGATTTTGGAGAATTTAGGAGGATGAGTTATGCTATTGGGCGGAGGTGATGCCAATCGATCAGCATAAATGTGCTGCCCTTTTGCCCAGGGGTGGGGGTGGGGGTGGGGGTGGTGGAGGTGGTGGGGGGGCTGTTAAAGGTAAGTAATTATGGCCATAAAGAGATGTGTTTGGTCAGCTACAATACCCTATGGGCGGAGGGTCAGGGTCAAATTTAAGAGCACTGAGAAGCCGAAGGAGGCTAGATCCTTTGCGAAGCCAGCTACTGATCTGGCCAATGATAAGACAGCGGGGGGTAACTGAGAGGCCAGCGGTGGGAAATGAGACTACTCAGCTGACTACTCCTTCATCTAGCCTAGCAACCCACAGGATCATCTGCTGGCTTGGCTGGTGACTAGCACGCCGAGGCTAGCAACCTACTGGATTGCCTATTGGCTTGGCTGGTGACCAGCATGCAGGCCCATACAAACAGACTCCTATTCCTACATGCACACTAAAGACAGACACACTCACATATGCATGCACATAAATACAGGCATGCAAAAATAGACACACTCACCCGCACATAGATATACATGCGCACACACACTGGCATGCTCACATGTGCACACACTTCCCCTCAGCCGATTTGATGACCCCCCCCACCCCAGGCTCTGGTCTTGGCAGACCCTCTGTAAAGCTGAGGCAGAACTGCTGAGGGGAAGGTAGAGAGCTAATTAAGAATTAAACGAGGAACATAGGCACTAGAATCCAAGGCCATTAACCCTGACTGTGACCATAGTTAGGGTTACAATTCGGCTTTTGGTTTAGACTAGGCCTAGTTTTGAAGGAAAGGTATTAAAATTTTGTTGCAGGCGTAGAATTAAAAGCAGTAGAAAGGACTAGATCATAGCATCATTGTAATCTGGAATGTGCAAAAGAAAAGATAACACTCTGCCATTAGTGTTAACAGCAGTGACATCAGAAAAGAAAGATAATAGAATTCTAAATAGGCAGGCCTATGATATCAGGTGGCAGAAGTTTAACCCAAATATTGCGGACATGTTGACACATCCAGTCTACTCAACTGTTTTAGAATTCTGTGGTTCTGGATTAAGACGAAGTGTTAAATTAAGGTTAAGAATTGGGTTAGTTTGGGGGGTTGGCGGGTTAGGGTTAAAAGTAGTAGTAGGATTAGGATAGCGGTTAAGACTATGGTTGATTTTAGGCTTTGAGGATCTGGAAATAGGATTTTGGAGCACGTACTTTTTTATTCCCATGAGTATCAAAAAACAACGCATTTGTGTGTGTGTGTGTGTGTGCGTGCGTATGCGAGTGAGTTTTCCCTGACCTCTTTTCTTCGCTGCTGCTCTCACATCAGCCCTGCTTTACTCACCCAGGACTCTTTAAAGAGTTTCCATCGACTCCGTTTCCTCCTGCCCAGGTCCGGTACGGAAAGAGGGTGTTTAGGAGAGAGTGAGTGCCCTGTGTTTACTCATTGGAGAGACACATCAGGGCACTAGCCCTTATAAATGACCTCGGAGTGGGTCATCGTCTGGGTATCAGGCTTGTGGAAATCAGCCATCATACCCCCAATCTAAGCCAGGCTTTGGGCTTTGCTGGTGAGAACTGGACTGCAGTTGCAGGTGTAGTTGCAAATTAGTGTTGTAGCTGGGAAATAAATGTTTAGCTGTGCTGAAGAGAAATGTCAATCAAAGAGGAAATGGACAAAATCATATCTGACCATTTCTGTAGGTTATAACTGATCTGACTTGGTGTCCTGGTGAGCTGTCTTGTCCTAAATTTTCCTCACACTTTTTATTCCCCTTGTCTTTTTTTCTGATGATACAGTGATGGGGTTAAATGCGTTCATTATGCTACGTGGACGTAATTCCACAATAATAAAAATCTTGATTGACAGAGTTGTGTTTAAACAAGTTTGGACATTCGTAGCTGTGTTTTCATCAAGTTTCCACCTCAGTGCACTCTATGTTCATACGAGGATAAGGTCAGCCTCTCTAAAAGCTGGTTTGTTTAACATACTGCTGAACAGAGCTGGATTGTTTGTTGCCTGTGCCAAAATCACGGTAAAACCGGTTGCCAAATGGAATGTTGCACCTTTTGAATGCAGGACATTTCAAAACTTGATCTTGCTTTGGTTAGTAAATGTGTTCCTGATCTGATACACTCATTCATCTTCTCTCATAAACAGCTTTTGTCATGGACTCGCTTACTGCGTATTCATTAGAAGCATTGAACCATCAGAGATGTTTAAAACCAGTTACACTCCAGACTGCAGGTGTATTCATGGGTGATGGCTTTATAGAACAGCTTGTTCTTTTAATGAATATGACTCTCATTTCTGTGTTTCTTTTGTATAAAAACTAGGCAGCTCGGGTCAGGTCTGGGGGCTTTTGAGAATTGAGAGAATTTCTCATTTTCCAAATCCTCACAGTAAGGGTCATTTCGATTTGTGCAGAAGATGGGTCAGGTGTGAGAATGGCTGCTCCTGATCATTCGTGAGATGAAACCGACCTTCTGGGCAAATGTCCTAAATCCCCAGCTAAGCCTTCAGGGACCGTAGATTGCATGGCAGTCATTCTCACGGCTGCATCTTCGAAAATGAGTCCTGACTGAAGCTTCTGAATACAGTGTGGTCCTTAAGTATTTGGAGAGTAACACAATGTTTAACATTAAACATCCACATATACGCCTTCGAATGCAGACTTTCTTGATTAATTGCAGGATATTTACACCTGAAAGCCCGTGTGGCAATTTTAGCCTGTTAAACTTGCAGACAGCATGATGTTCTTGAGAAAGCTCGCTGCAAAGTCCTCCAGAGGATCTCCAAATCACCGTCAGTCATTAGGTGCGAGACACCGTCCTCAGTCTAGGACCTGACCCACTCCGAGACCAGGCGGGCAGCTGCCGGTTCCACCTGGCGGTAGATGAGGGATGGATGTCCAAATTATGAGGGATGAGGTGGAGCATAGAAGGTCAGACCCCATCACAGAGAAAAATGACACTGTTGAGGTTTGCTTTCATAGTGTATTTCCCATAAGACTCCCTTAAGGTACAGTCAAACACAAAAAGCCCTCTGCCCCATGAAGCCATTCAATGTGTATGCAGTCAGGTCCACTCTACTCCTGTCCTCCTCTCTCTATTTCATTCTCCTTCCATTTGTTTCAACCTCTGTATCTCTCTTTCTGTCTCTGAATTCAGGTAATTTCAAAAACAAATTGAAATCGCTCATAGAGGGACACTTGCGGAGACTCAAAAACATGG
This sequence comes from Gymnothorax javanicus, assembly GCA_029692085.1. Taxonomy (NCBI): domain Eukaryota; kingdom Metazoa; phylum Chordata; class Actinopteri; order Anguilliformes; family Muraenidae; genus Gymnothorax; species Gymnothorax javanicus. The sequence goes on along the minus strand of CM056194.1, from coordinate 121,701,131 downwards.
GACAAACTGAACATTTTGGTGTTGGTTCCATATATCCATCATTTTTTTCTGAAGTGGGATGTTGGCTAAAATATGTTTTTGACCTTTTTGATGCCTTGACCTTTGGCCTTAACCTTTAAAAATGTAATCCCTCCCTCCTTATAGATATGGCTTCTTATAGTATAAACTTCAAGTCGATACCTCAAGAATTGTGGATGCTAGAATGAGCACATGCAAACAGATAGACAAACAAGATAATTAACATACTTGTGAAAACTCATTTACATTAGTAAAAAGTAGATTTTGTATTGCTAAACCACATGGTTTCAAATAAAATGTACATTTAACATTGACCAGTATATAACTTGAGAAGAAAATGAACTATAAATACTCGTAACATGACTTTCACTCTCTCACTATCTCTATCTCACTCTTTTTTCTTGCCCTTCCTAACCACAGAGCAGAACAGGTTTATTCAATATCGCAGTGGCTGTGTTGCATGCCTGACTCAGATGTACAGCCTTATCTGGCAACTGCATTCAGCCTGCACCTGCTTAATATAATGCTATGTAAACTAACCACACTGTGGCTATTCTGGCAACCGCAAATGCCCTTGCACGAGCGGCTGGTCCAGAAACTGCTGACACCCAATCAATTGTACTCACCCATTTATCAACAGCTACCTCTGCCAGCCCTGCGTAACTAGAAACCACAGCTGTTTTTAATTCTTCTAACACTGTTTAAGCTGCAGATACATTTTCCAATCTGGCAACCATAACTGCTCGGGTAACCCCAGACAGCCTTTCCAGTACTGCCGCTCCTGTTTCACTATTGCACTGAAACCTCCACTTCCAACCCAGCAATACAAGTGGTCTGGCAACCACAGCCCTACCTGCCAACCACTGGTGTCCTCTCTGGCAACCAGAGCCTCCCCTCCCTCACTCTCTGTGGAATCCCACTCTCTCCCTTCTGCAAGTGAAATGCATGCTCAATTAGGTTCACAGTAAAGTGCTGTCCAATGAAATTTTAACATTTGGCTGAATCTGAGCAGATGATATCCTGGTACTATTTCGATTTCATCCCTCTGAGTTTGTCTGCAGGCAACCATACACGGCCACATATGACGTTGAGTGCGTTTACATGCACACTAAAAAAACGATTATTATCGGATCTCTGGAGTTATTGGATTATTCAAGTGGTTATGTAAACGGCACAGTCTTATAATCATTCAGTTTATGAGAAATCCGATAACCACACCTACTTTTTTTGCCCAATAATCCATTTATTCTGTGCATGTATACAGCAAAAGATGATTTCTTTCGTTTTTTGAATCTGCACATGTGCAACCTTTGGAGAGCTGGAAGAAAGTGCTTGGAGAGAAATCCAACTATTTGACTGAATCATGTAATCCAGGTTTTTCCTGATATCGGTTTATTAAAGTACATGTAAATGGCTCAAATCAGATTATTAAAAAAATGATTTTTTTATCATTTTGTATTTACTATGTATTCATGAAATCATGTAACTATGAAATCAGTGACTGGGGTTTGTCATTACAGCCTATTTGTGTGTGTGTTGTTCATGCTAATTAAGTAGTATTAGAGACACCTGTTCGATGCACATAGTGATGAGGTTACCTGTGCCTATAAAACACACCTATGCCAATTGATCTTGTTTGCCATACATGCTGAGGAAGGGTACCACCCAAAACGTCCTATAGTGTGGCAATAAAGTATATTTTATTTTATGCATTTGGAGCGCTGCCTATGCCTTCTTGATTAGTCGAATCAGATTATTGCCATTATCGGATTATGATGTGCATGTAAACACACTCCATGATTCACAGATGAGATGGCATGCTTAAAATCACATGCAGTTCCCTGCCTTCTTCCTATTCTTTTCTTCCTAGCATTCTGGTACAAGTTGATCTCATCTTTCAACAGATGTTGTTCCAGAACTGTACAGGCTTTTTTTAGATATACTTGCTTTTTTGAAGCTTACTGGTGGTTCACATGTCGTGGCAAACGTTCTGTTCTTTCTCTGATGAAGACTTCTCATGGACACAGGTATGCTCACCCACTGGAGAGTGTTCTTGATCTGGCCAGTGGTTGAAAAAGGATTTTTCTTCCAGCAGGGAAAGAATTGTACTGTTGTCCCCACAGTAATCTGTGGTCTTGCAGGCCTTTTGGTGTTCCTGAGCTCACTGGAGCAGTGATAATCTTTAACATTAAAGCATATAGTTGATTTGGCCACACCTGATGATTTTTCTAATTCTCTTATGGTTTTGTTTCGATTTTTCTGCTTGATGAGGATTTGCTTCATTGGCTGTGACATTTCTTTGGACTCCTATTGAGGTATAATGGCCACTAATTCCAGATACAAATGCCAAACTTTACATGAACGCTAGACCTTCTATCCACTCTTGTAAATTATATAGGAAGGAAGTGACACACATCTGGCCGGTCAGCTGTGCAGCCAACAATTAAATTACTTTTGGTGCCTAAAAATGGTGGGAGTGCAGGGCACATATAAAACGTGTTTTAATTCCTACAACGTTGAGTTCAGTGCCCTCAAATAAAAGCTGATAGTCCTCATTATTATCCCCCAGGCATACATTGCTGGGGTATATAGTTATATGTGGGGGGATATAGTCATGGGTGTGGTTGTCTGTCCATCCGTCTGTCCGTGAGCATTTCGTTTCCAGAGCATAACTTGAAAACCGTTCAATATTTTTCAACAAAACTTGGTGTGCACTTTAATCATGACCTGACGTGGTGCCTTTTGCTGATCCGAAGTTGATGTGGGGCCGGGGGGATCTGCCCTCTCCTGATGGCTCTTGTTAAATTTGCTGTCCTTTGTCAATGTTCAAGTATTTATGGACTTGATTGTTCAAGCCTCTGATGCCCATTCCTGTGGCTCAGTGTGGTGAGAGGTGAATGATATCAGGACAGATTGAGTCACACTTGTACATGTGCATGTTATCGCAAGATACTTCTCTTGGCCTCATAGACATTCCACACATCTCTATGATTGGCTACAATGGGACCGCTCCCCTAATACTGGAACCAATCGGCTCACCCCAGTCATGGAATTCAACCCGAATTGTAACCCAAGATGGACGGCAAAACGCCAACAAAAAGTGTTTGAAGAGAATGTATCAGTTACAGGCTTGTTCATACGTGATCGCCTGTCTCATCTACATGGGGTCATAATAGCCATTTTACCCTAATGAGCAAATATGGGGGCGTGGGGTCATTTTCACGTTATCACGTGCACGCAGTCATCCGTCACCTGATCAACTGCATAGCATCAAAGCGCCCCCAGAAACCAGATTCCCCCGCCCTCCCACCCACCACCATACTCCCCAGCGCTGGAGAACATGCTGCAGTAATTTCACGGGCTCTCTGTTGGGTCCTATGGACTAACTTCCTGTTTCTGTGAAGTAATTCTGCCCTCAGCTGCACGTTTCAAACAAAAGGAATCGTCTGCAGCTGTCCCGCAGGAATGGCAGTTATTCCAGCGCAGTCGCCGTCCCACAACACAGGCTCCTAACGCTAACCAGACCCGCTGATCTGACGCTTTCCTGCAAGATGTGGAACGCTGAGTTTTGTTCTGCGGAGTCATTAGATGTTTACGTGAAAACAGACTTGCATTAACCTTGTGGAGGTTAGAACTTCCATACTGTCGCATGTAGTTTTGGGGTTTTCGAGATCAAGGGCTTCCGACTCTGACACTGGAGGTTGCATGTTTGAGTCCTAGGTTTTTCCATAGTATAAGGTTTTGATCCCCAGATGCTCCTGCAAGTGCCCAGCCTTCAGCATAATATGGTTAACGTGTGGGGAATGTTAGCTGCTGCAAGCACTGGTGTGTCAAAGAAATCTATCACAACATCATGATGGTCACTTGACTGAGGGCTGAATTCTTTGGAATGTGTGGATTATTCATATCTTATTCATTATATTTAATCAAGTTTGATTTGATATGTTCTTATAAGTTTTATTGTTTTTGACATGCATTCTTATTAATTGGTCTGTCAAAGAATGGTGTTTGTGATGTTTAGGGACGTGAAGTGAGAGGTGAACTGGAGGGCAGATTGAGGTCTCGCGAGGTCGCCTGTATTTGCATCCTCGCCGCGCATGTTGAGCCCGTCCCTGTACCTGCGCAGGTCAGGGGAGCTCAGGTGCATCTCTCTGTCTAAACTAAAGCCCGGTTGCGGGTTCCATAGGTGTGTTAACCTGCGTCTCCAACCATACCTCCGGGGCTGAGGACAGGTGGAAAACGTGTTCCACAATGCCGCGCGCTTCAGTTTGTGTGATTCATTGCGTAGGAAGAGGTGTATTGTTACTGCTGAGCAGGTGGTGTTGGGCTGTAAATGCGTTCCTGAGGTCAAAGTCAGCATTTTCCATTGGGTCTCAGGAGGGCAATTAAAAGTCATGAGCAAATGGTAAAGTGCTGAAAGTGATTGGAAACATATTTGTTTCAGCGCTTTTAAAATATAATCAGCGTACGGATAGACTGAGGCAGGTGGTGATGTTTTTATCAGGTGAAATTAGATTCTGCAGCTCCAGTCCTCTGTGAGACGGCTCTGGGCAAAGGCGGCTGATGTTCCTCGTAAGCGCAAACGGGCGTCTGCAGGCACAGTCGGGGGTAACGTGGGGGCACGGGACCTGCAGGCGGAGTCATTCATCTCACCCCCACTGCCAGCCCGCGAGATTACGCCCTGATCTGCCGCCTTTCTGCCGGAGCTGAAACTGCTTAATTTGAGCCAGATCGTCAGCCCGATTAAGGCAGTTAGCGAGGAGACTTCCCTGTCTGCGCTTGTGTGATCCGCCGGCGGGACTCTTCTTCTCTTCTCTCGCTCTTGCACTCCGCTTTTAGTGCAACAACCAGGCCTGAACTTCCCCCGTCTTTAACTAAATTATCTCTAGTGTCTGCTCGGGATTTTTTCAGAACTATTCAGAAAGATTATGGCAGGATTTCATGTTCGTCTGAAGAAGATGTTTGAAGCCTGTCAGTACATTCAGAGCTGCTCAGTGAGGTTTGGCAAACACAGGCAGAAAAGGCCCGAGTGAAGGTTACTACTGTAGTCGCTCAGAGTGAGGTTAGTCGCACAGTTACAGGTTCCAGTTTGTGTCTTTGTTAAACCACCAGCAGGGTACTGTATATGATGCCTTTTAATGAAGACATAATGGGCTGCTTCCATGTGGGGTATCTAACACTGTGAATCTGACATTATTCTACAGTGCTGGCTGATTTGCTTCTGTGAACAACACAGCTCTTTATCGTTATATATTTGTTCCGGAGAGTTCCACCTATCGGATTTTTTTTTTTTCTCTCTCATTTCAGTTTGAGGGCATTCCCTCCCACCCAATCAGGGGCCTCATTTATCAACCTGTGCGTAGAAAATGTTCTAAATTCTTTCGTAGGAATGAAACTTAGAATGTGTGTAAGTACAAAAAAAATTCCGTATTTGGGTCAAGGACAAATAAGCCTTTTAAAAATGTTTAATAAATCTTTAAAAATGTGCAGAATACATTTATTTGAAGTTGGAAGAGTGTGTTTAAATAAGTCTGAATGGTTGCACAACATTTACAGGGTTTTAGTACAGTTTTAGACTGTATTTGCAATTTCACCAGCCAAAAAATGTCATGTGGCGCAACCAAAAGTTTCTTGAAAAAAAAAAACACACTTCCCTCTTTTTTTTTCTAAGTGATTTTTTTTTTTTGTAAGTATACCTGAGAGTGTCTACTCTGCCTAGAACATTACTATTTTGTAATTGAGCTGGGTATTAAAAGTAACTTATGGATTCTTTATTGTAGGGGGCAGGTATTTTGGTTTTCCAAACAATTTAAGAACAATTTAACTATTAAACTTTGTTTATTTGAAAGGTTTTTAATATAATATTATACCCCCATATTAATATTATATTAATTCATATTTTAAATTACATATTTAATACATTTCACATGGTGTTAACTTGCTCGGACGGTTGCACCACCTGACATTTTGAGGGTTTGAGATGGCAAAACATAAAATATGTTCAAACAAGAGGCTCCTCAAAGCCTGTACTCGGGCCGGGTCTAGGCCTGGACCAATCCATAGATCTATATATTTAGAACACTAGATTGCTGATGATGTCATATTTACATTATCCAAAGTGAAGCACCCAGCCACCATACTGATACACCCAAATTCTTCATAAAAATGAATGGTTTCCGATGAGGCCAATTTTAAATAAGTCAATATAAGCAATAAAAATGCCGAGATGTGCGGCTGCCTTTTGCAGTAATAGTCATTTGAAGGGCTGTAATAAAATGTTTCATGTAAGTTAACGTAGAAACGCAAATTTGTCAATTTAATAGAAAAAATCGTGTTCGCTTGCTAGCTAGCTAATTAGCCGTCCCATTGACTTAAATAGACCGCTGACTAAAGCAAACGCTAGCGATCGATAACGGTCTCCAGCGAGCTACCTTGGTACCCTTACCGTCGCGGGGACTGCATTGACTAAGCAGTCAATAAAATGAACAAGGTGCCTAACTAGCTAGCTACTTGTAATTGACATTCAAGGACAATATTTCTTACCTGCATAATATTTAAAAAAATGGACAAGTCGCTTTGTCTGTTTATACAGAGTTTCAAAAGACAAGGAGGGGAGAAAGGCTTGGCTGTTAGAACTCAGGAGAAAAAAACCTTTCTCTAATGGGACGGGGGCAAAGATGACACTTAGTAAAGGAGTAGCCAGAGTTAACTAGCGCTTCCTTTTAAAAAACGTTGGCATTCGCCATATGATTCAGTATGAACAATTCGGTCAACGGCAAATATGCTCAATCAGGGTACAATGAAGTGAGGAAACCAGAGAGTAATTTGATAACGTACACGGACATTCATCGACATTGCTTATAACGGCGAAAACTTCGAAGCAATATCTTATCAGAGGGTCATTAAAAGCCTCGGTCACCTTAACTGAACTTTTCTGCTTGCACTTTAATGTTGACACCGAGTAACATTTTGATCTTCGCTTTAGTAAGTGTGCCGCTTTCCTTCCTCCAAAAAAGCACATATTTAGAGAAAGAAAATGTTGCTCTGCACAGCAATACCAAAATCACCCGACTCGCACGCAAGTGTTTTTTAAAATATAATTTTACAGTAGGCGAAAATGAATGGGAGTGTACATGCGAATTTAACTTCCGGGTGTATATGCTCCTGGAACAAATGCTTCACTTGAGCGTTCCCTATCAGCAATGTAGTGTTATATATATAGGGCCAATCGCGAAACCGCGCGCGCATGAGCAGGACAATCGCGACCCCCCCCCAAAAAGAAGATCCGGAGCCGAAACTTAGACTCGTGGCCTACCGGCCCGAGTTATTAAACAGGTTTTATAGAATAAAATGATGCTTATTATGAATCATTTAAAATTATTTTAAACAAAAGTAATGCACTCGGACAATGTCACATCACTGACTTATTTATCAAATGTGCGTACACCGGTCGTTCGCACACCGGTAAATAATATGTGATGATAAATCCCACCTGTTCTAAACTACCATGCCTGTGCATGGTTAGGCTCATTTGCATTCAGAAACGCCTTCAATTGACCATATATGGTAGCAGCAATCCCTTTAAGAATGCGTGAATGGATTTTTTCCCTCACCGAAATCATGGCAAAGAGGGTGAAGAAGAGGAATTTCTCAGACACAGAGATTGAGGTGTTTGTAGGAGAAGTTGAAACAAACCAAAAAATACTGTTTGGAACACTCAATGCAGATGTGATCAACAAAAGAAAAAATGCTGCGTGGGAGAAGGTAACGACTGCTGTTAATTCTGTTGGGTCAGCGGAAAGAGCAGTCTCAGTCATTAGCCAAGGCTTCAATGGATATCCCCGATCACCTATAGAGATGTTATAATAAACCATACGAAGCCCAGAAAATAATTTCGAAATGTTGTGACACTTACCAGTAAGCCAGCTATCCTCAACAGCTCCTGCTTGGAGGCGCACATCCACAGAGCTGTTCTGCAGAATGAACGAGTCGTGCGTTCCTCCAGGCCACCGGGCAACAACGTTTAACAGAGACATATTTGTATCGCAAATTATTTGCGCATTGATTGAATGAAATCCTTTCCTGTTCACATAACTGAATTCATTGTGTGATGGTGCTTTTATTGCGATGAGGGTGCAATCTATGGCTCCAATTATGTGTGGGAATCCGGCGATGGCGTGAAATCCTCGTTTAATTTCGGCTTGTTGGTGATGTCTGTATGGGAACTGGATGTAAGTTGGGGCCAGAGAAATTATTGCATCCAACACTGCCAGCATGATTCTGCTTAGTGTCGGCTGCGAAATGCCGCATATGTCTCCAATCTCTTGCTGAAATGTTCCGGTGGCCAAAAATCCCAGGGTGGACAGGAGCTGGATGTGCACTGGGATGGCTTTGGTGCGTTTTGTCTCTTGCTTCAACATGGGTTGTAAATCACAGCATAAATCCATCAGCATGTTTTTGGGGAAGCGGTACCTGCTGAGAAGCCACTCTGCTCTCACTGAACAGATCAGCACGCTCTTTGAAAACGCGCTCCCTGCGGAGCGCACGGTTCTCCAAATCCTCCAATAGTGCAAGATAAGCCATGGCACTTGCTTTTCAAGTTTCTTTTCAGGTTGTCCTGTCACAGCTGTCTTTTATAACTTGTTACACAAATTATTCAAATTGTCTGCTAAATTACTGATTGAGAATTTTTATTAATAAGAGGAAACAAGGAACATGTGTGAAGTTTGAGATTGCTGAACACTGTGACTCTCTTAGTGCGTTCTATTTGTAGTTTCACTGTTCTACCACTAGGTTTTGTGTGTACGCATGGTAAGAGTTGTGCTTAAATTTACACGTTCCTACGCTCAGGTACAAGTTGATAAATCCCATACTTTGCGTGGGAAAGTTCTTACGCACACATCTGTGCATATGCACGGTTGGTAAATGAGGCCCCAGGTGAGCTTTTTGACTCGTGTTCAGCATTTTCGGTTTCAGGCCTGGTTGCTTCCCTGCTGTTACCATAGCATCTCTTTGGCTGTGTCATCATCCCCCACCAAAAAGTGGAAGGGGGATATAGGAATGAGTGTTGTCCGTGTCTGTTTGTCTTTTCCAGGCTAGAACTTCTCAATCGTTTAACATTTTTCCTTGAAATCTAATATATGGAGACATCTTATAGTGTATATTTGCCTTTCAATACTTCCATCCATTATCCTGTCTGTCAGTCTGTCAGTCCCTCCATCTTGTTTCTTTTCCAGGCCAGAACACCAAAGTCGTGGAGGGGAATCTGAGCATTTCATGCTTGTTTTACAAGTTCTTTGCTTATATACTATTCAAAAAAAGTAGGGGATATTGGATTTACAAGTACCATGAAATGCAGATCATGAGGTCAGGAAGGAAACAAATGACATAAAAACATTAAGGAAACATTTGTCAATTTATTCAAACCCTGTGTACAGTCAGTAAAGGACAGATTCTCCAGAATAAGGGTCGACACAAAAACACAGGGTCACACAGCAAATTTACCACCATTGTGAAACTGAGTCAGTAGCGGGTAAAACCCCCTCGGTTGGCTAGACAAGCTCGACCAAGCGTGGCATACTCCTAACGAGACGCCCCAGGTCATTTTGGGGAACGTTATTCCATTCCTGTTGCAATGCTGCAGCAAGTTCTTGGACATTGGCAGGAGGTTGTTGACGTTCCCCAAGCATGTCCCAGACATGCTCGATGGGGAAAGGTCCGGACTGAGTGCTGGCCATGGTAATGTGGTGATATTCTGCTGCTGGAGGTAATCTGAAACGATCCTGGCCCTATGACATCTGGCATTGTCATCTTGGAAAATGAAACGGCGGCCATAACGACGTGCAAACGGCATGGGATGCCAAGATGTTGTCCCGGTAGTACTGCCCTGTGACACGTCCAGCAACAACATGCAAGTCTGTTCTGCCGGCAGCAGTGTTGCCTCCCCACACCATTACAGATCCACCCCCATACGGATCATGTCTAATGACATTAACGTCATGCAAACGTTAAATTACGTCGGGCGCCAAACCCTCCTGGCGTCTGTCAAGGAAGTCCACAGTGAACCTCGACTCATCTGAGAACATTACGTTGTTCCATCGGCGATTATCCCAGCGTTGATGATGACGACACCATTGAGTCTGGCCCTAATGTGACGATCCCTCAAACAGGGAATGACACGAGGACGTCGGGCGTGTAAGTGAAATCTGTGCAGACGATTCCTGATGGTCTGGCCACTCACTACCAAGCCAGTATCCCTTTGAAGTTGAGACCTTATCTGATTTGCTGTTACCATACGATTTCTCAAGACAATAGTGCGGATGAATCTGTCCTGAGCCTGAGTTGTTGCCCTTGGTCGACGGATTGTGGTCTATCCTGAACAGACCCTGTAGCACGATGTCTGGACCATAATCTGCTGATGACAGACTGGGAAACATTCATTGCCCTTGCCACAACGACCTGTCTTGTGCCAACCTGTAGCATGCCAAGGGCACGAACCTCTCCTCCTGTGTTAGACGGCGATGGTCTCTGTTTAATTAACGACTTCAACCACTGATAATCTGATGCTTTCTCTTCAAAAATCTTCCTTTACAGTGGCTCTAACCTTCCAATTCAGAGTCATGCAAATTTGTGGCACAACCCCTTGATCATCAATAGCATCCCGTGCAGATCGTGAGAGTGTCATTGATGTGTTTGGGTGATGAATTTCTTTGGAAATGCTTCCTCAGTAAGGAACTATACAACATGGTTTCAGATCCCTTTGTATATGTGAAAATTTTGATCTCAAAATAAAATATCCCCTACTTTTTTGAATAGTATATAATTGATTTGGCTACTCCTCTTCTTTCTCATCTCGCTCTCATCCTTTCTTTTTCTCTCTTTCTCTCCGTCTTACTGTAACCCCATTTCTGTCCTCAAATGTCACTTCTCTCCATCCTGGGTCCTGTGCCAGCACATTGTGAGCAGTAATGTAGATGTCCTGCCTGTCCTCACTCAACCCAACACGAACCTTCTGGAATAAGAGAGATGCGGAGCGGAGGGAAGTGCTGTGGGGAGATGGATTCCCCCGATGCGATCGCTGTAATCCCAGCGGCACCGGGTCGCGCCTTAATTGCCCGCCCTTCTCACATGAGATGATTTCCATGTGCGTTTGATGACGTGAGCTGGAGTGTGTTCAAGTACTGCAGCCAAGCCTGGTATTTTTTGTGCCTTTAGATTTGAAGGTATGGGAAAACTTGAATAAAGTAATTATCTCTTGGTAACTCTATTACTTTTAAATCTGTTCATTGAAAAAGTAAGAACGAAAGAACCCTGGTGCACTTCCCTTATGTAGTATTTGCGGTTAACTGTCAAATAAAAAAAATCAGTGGAGGACCAGAGTCATGTAGAATGCTTACAAATGCAAACAGGCATTGTTACCATGGTTACGCTTGTGGTTTCCTCCTCTGGTTTTCTGTTCTGATTCCTTCAGAGACGGTTGGGAGTTGAAAAAGCAGTCAATTCCATACTCCTTGTCATTGGAGCAAAATTTGGCCAGTCATCATTTGTAACTTGGCACATTTCCTTTTGCCATAAATGCTTTTTCTGGGATGAAATTCTTCAATGTATTTTCTTTGGAAGGACACAAACATGGCTGGATGCATTGCTTATTGTTAAAGCAGACCTCCTGTTGTTGCTCACCTGATGAATTCTGCTTGAAGGAGGATGGGATTCCCCTCTCAGAGTCTGTTTCCTCCCAAATCTTCTTCCTATCTGCCAAAAGGATGTTTTTCCTTGTTGTCATTGCTTAAACCATGGGTACTCTGTAAAATGTGCTGTAACAATAATTCTTGAAATGTGCTCGTCAAATATGTTCTTTCCTTACACAACTCTAGCTGCTCAAGTTATCTAAATCCAGGACCGATGGTGTGTTATTTTTCTAGTGTGTTTGTTGTAACTGTAGTACTAATTTTGCAATTTTACCCATCTTTGAGTTGCTGTTGATAGTCATGGTTTTTGTCAATGTAGCCATTCTACTCTATTTGATGCTATTTGTAACTCTGTTACCAACCAGTTTTTTGCCGTTTTCACCCAAAATAAATCAAATGAACAAAATTAGCAATTTTGTTGTTTGAAGTACTAGGGAAGACCTACACAAAGCCATTTAAATTGTAACTCTATCTTACGTAGTTTTGGAGCTATGATACAGAATGCACAAATTTTGTAGCTCTTTTACCATGTGACCTGGCCCATTTGTAGTGTTTGCACTATAATATACTGGACAAAGAAAGTTAGGGATCACCCAACTTTTCAATATTAAAATATGATATGGAAAAAAATACAAACTATCACATATTTCAAATTCAAAATTTGGGGTGATCCATAACTTTATTTGTCCAGTATAGATAATCATGGGCATGGATTAACTGATACTTGGGAATTGATTTGTGAATTATTCGTACCTTTTCTGAGCTGTGCTGTGTAGTAACAGTGAATGCACTTATTTTAGTTTGGACTAAAGTTTCTGCTAAATGACTGTAATGTACTGTAATTTAGATGAGGTTTTGAAAATTTGATTGAAACAGGGCTACTTGGAACCTGTCTGGCCCAGGGTCAGCGACTGTTGGAGCAGCGTAGCCTTTCCATCTCAAAGAGCCTTTGTGCCTTTGTGTTGTGTTTAGTACAGGCCAGTGCGGCTCAGAAGAGTAACCTCCTCCGGCATCGATAAACGCCAAATTCATGAGCCCCGGGCTGCCCCAGGACTGCCATTCACTTTACACACCACCCAAACACCCTCTGCTGCTTTACCGCCGTCCCCCTGTGAGCAGCCATTAGGAACGACGCACTGTAACCGTAAGCTCGCAAAAATAAATGGCCGCCCAGAGCCACTCACTGTAAAACGAGCGCATGAAGAGAAATGATTTAGAGAGAAAATGGTTTTACAACACAGTGCCCCATAGACGGCTGTGGAACGGAGAGGAAACAGTAAAATAATTCGGGGGGGGTCGGGTTCTATAGGCATCAGCCCCCCCCCTCCCGTTTCCAAACTGAACCCACCCAAACACCAACCTGGCCTTCACTTCTTCAGAAAATAAACATTAAAGGCCTAAAGCTGGAAATGTGTTTCCCAGATGGTTCTAAAATCAGTCTCACCTGATAGTGCTTTCCTCTGGCTTCTGGTGGACTGAAGCCCAGTTAGCATTTTATTCCAGAGCTTTTTTTATTGGAGGTGATGTTCTTTAATGTGGATCAGAAGGCTGGATTTCCACTGATGGTCAACACATTATGAAGCTCTAGTTCTGGTAAGCTTCAATGTTGGAGACCAGACACGTGTCCAAATAAAATGAAGTAACAATATCTAGCGATGTTCCTCTGCATTTAGTGACCCCTCTGTGTGCAGCCGTGCACAATTCCTCATGATTTATTGCACCTGTGTATGTCTTTTAGCTGACTCAGTGGACTTTTTGTGTTTGGAAAGGGATTTACCCTTACGACCTGTTGTGAATGGACTCGAGGCAGGATATCTGATGCCTGGACAGCGTGCTGCTTTGCTTGTAGCGGAGAAAGTTGTCAGTCCTTTCTCCTCCTGGTGGTTTCTTGTATCCTGCTGTTGGTCCCCATGTGAGTCAAGCACGTGAGCATTTTAAATGTCCGCAGTGTCACCGAGCACATCTGTAATTATATTTTGTGATCAGGCGGTGTCCGGCGTCGTATTCGTGATTGTGATCGTCATCCGTTAGCAAAATCTTTAGAAATCTTCTTCGAAGTTACTGGTTGGATTGACTTCAAATTTGGTATGGAGCTTCCTTGGGAGAATTTCTACCATGCTACTTCAGTTTTGAAAAATTAAACTTTTTTGATTTTTAACAATTTTTTTTTGTAATTACATTTTCACCATTTTTTAATAATGGGAAAATCTTTCACTATCATTCCCCATGAAACCAGTGGCCAGATTCACTTGATATATTTTAGTACGCAGTATGCATACACCACTGAATCTCTGAAAAGCTTTTCTCAGAAATGCCGAACTCGGTTATTGAGTTGGTGTCCTTTATAGGGCCATTGGTCATATTTTTTATATTTTGGCATTTACCCGGCACAATAATCTGGAGTTCTGAGTCAAGTTTGTATGCGCTCGTTCATTCACCGTGTGTAGAAATCACTGTAAATGCCCCAGTTGCTCATGCACTACACTGTACATGGCTGATCATTCTCACTGAAGAAATTACAGGGCATGTACCATTCTCACAAGTGCAGCCAGATTGCTCCACCCAGGTGTTGAGTCTGCCGTCACCAGGCCCAGATCCACAGATATCACTTTACTAAGCTGCTCAGCTCGGAGAGATACAGCACAGAGATAGTCGGACACTGCGGTATGCCCTGTGCATTCCTCCTCTCTACAGCACTTTCATGTGCATATTACACGCACATTCCATACTCTCCCCTTACACACGGCTGCTCTGCTCCACAGCACATGCTGCTGTGCTGTTGGCCTTATTCCCAGTCATGTAACCCACCCCCATTTTAATTTCCCTAATTATTCAATCCCTGTATCAGCTAACGAGTGTTGAGTGTTTGCACTCATAAAGGCTGCCACACATAACCAGAGTCAATTGGTTAATTCTTTAGTGGTTGGGGTGCGTTAACATATGGTGCGCTCCTTGAAACTAATGTAAGTGAGTACGTTTACAGTTTTTTTTCAATTGCTTAAGCACAATTTTGAAAACAGGGCCCGGTTTTTCAAAACACTACACACAGTTAGCACAACCATGTACCCAATAAGCAGAACACCTCAGATCCTTTGCAAAATGAAACACTCTGTTAAAAACTATACACTAATTTATAAAAACCATATTTTGTTTCCATATGAAAGACACGCATTTCATATAACTTAATTCTGTTTGAACCAGTTACACACTGCTGCGCTTAACCTAAAACACTTTTAGCAATTCTACCTCCCAGTGATTAGAGTACTGTAAGTGAAGTACACAGAGAAAGTATAAATATACGGTAAATTCACCAAACACTGTACAAGACCAATGCTGCAGACTGATGAAAATAATTAATTTAATAATTTATTTCACTCCATATACCCAAATCAGTCAACATCATGGAGAATCACAACAAACCATGTCCCAGTTTTCATGCTGCTACAGTAATGTGCATAACACTGTTAGCTCAGCAAATATCAGACAAACATACAATACTGTAATACTGTATCCAGTACAGGTTACAATTACAGTAAAAAAAAAAAAAAAATGTATGTATGTAGTACAGAAAATATTAGACACTATGTACCTCTTCGCCTAGCTGGATCTGGCCAGAGAATTTCACCAACATCACAGGCGATATCCTCTTGGGCAAGACAACGTGGGAAGAAGCGTCTAGAATGTCGAATCCAACCTTGCACAGCTGCAGCGTCGATTTGGTCACAGGCCTCCTCCATGGCCTGAATGAGGGGTACCTGAGCCTGGGGTCGCAGATCGTAAACTTTCCACTGTCATGCTGAGAAAAACTCTTTGATTGGGTTCAGAAAAGGAGAGTATGGTGGAAGGAATAGTACTGCAAACTGTGGATGGTGTTGAAACCAGTTCTCGACCAGAGCAGAGCGGTGGAAAGACACATTGTCCCAGATGACAATGTATTGCATCTGGTCGATTTGTTTTACTGCTGTGATGATGTTGTGCAGTCGGTCCAAAAATGTGAGAATGTGAGGTGTGTTGTAAGGGAACATATTGGCATGACAGTGGAGGACCCCATTCTGTGTAATGGCAACGCAAATTGTGATGTAACCCCCACGTTGCCCTGGGACATTGATTATAGCCCTGTGGCCAATGATACTTCTGCCCCTCCTTCTTGCTTTTGTGAGGTTAAACCCTGCCTCATCAATGTAAATGAATTCATGCAGGATTTCCTCAGCATCAATTTGTAAAATTCTCTGAAATACAATGAAAGACAAGATGGTGTAGTTCAGCATCGATCAAGTGTACACTGGTCAATTTACATGTAGATCTGCTAAGATTTGGCTGAGCTCTTAGTCCAGCCTCCCTTAGCGTCAATCTGTGGTTCACGACATGGTCAACTAGTGTGGCGCGAACTTCATGTGATAAAGTTGGTCGTCTTTTTCTTTGCGCACATTCTCCTCCTGCTCCAGGTCTTCCTCTTCCTCTACCTCCACCTCAGCCTCTACCTCTGGCAAGGCCTCCGCCTCTTCCTCCACCTCCTCCTCCTCCTCCTCCTCCTCACACCCTCACTCCTCTTCTTCTGATTCCTTCCATTTTGGCTGAAGGCAGGTGAACTCACCTGCTGCATTTTTATAGCGCTTAAACCTGATTGGTGTGTCTACAATTAAGCAATCATGTGTTTCCGCACCTGATGGCTGTGTTTAACCAATTGGCTCATAGGTGTGGTTATTTGATAGTCAGCGCTTTGGAATTGCAAATAAGTGGCATCATGATATACTTCTGTGTCTAATGTATGCAAGTGTGTTTAGTGTTTTGCAAATCACTGTGTGTATTGTTTTGCAAAAAGTGTGAGGCTGACATTGTGCTTATAGTTGTGCAAATCTGGGCCGATGTTTTGCTCCTTGTGTGTAAGGTTTTGAAAATTGTGTAAAACTTTTGATTTTAGTGTTTATGCAATCGGAAAAAATTGTAATGTGTGATGAGGTGATATAATTATTATAATTATTTCACACTGATTGGTTTGGGTAATGCTATTATCAGTGCTACCGTCAGAGCAGAGACTGCACAGCTCCTGTTGGCCCAAAACTAAGGGTCACTGTAGTTTCTTGAAAAATCTGTTTCACCAATGGGATTGTTAACACATGTAAACAATATGCATTCTTTGGGGAAATTGGATATTAGGACTGCGCTAAGGTTGGCTGGTGAGTGTGTGTGTGTGTGTGTGTGTGTGTGTGTGTGTGTGTGTGTGCGCGCGCATTTGCACACGCATGTATGTGTGTGTGTGTAAGTGTATTTTGCGTGTATGCGTGTGGGTGTGAGTGTGTGTGTACACTGTGTTTGTGTTTATTGAGTTTTTGTTTATTTATTTTTTTGTTGAGTGTTTTTTTAGTGAGTGAAAGTGCACTTATGTGCAACCCCAATTCCAAAATGGTTGGGAAAAAGTGTAAATTGTGAACAAAATCAAAATGCGATGACTTTCAGATCACGAGCCAATATGTTATTTACAGTAGAACATAGATAATATTTCAAATGTTGAAACTGAGACCTTTTACATTTTTATCCACAAAATGAGCTTATTTCAATTTTCTGGCTGCAACAGGTCTCAAAAAAGTTGGGACACAGGCAAAAAAGGGCTGAAAAAGCAATTAATATAGAAGAGAACCAGCTGAAAGAACATTTAGCAAGTAATTAAGTTAACTGGCATCAGGTGTGTAACATGATTGGCTATAAAAGGTATGTCTTAGAGAGGCTGAGTCTCTCAGAAGTAAAGATGGCCAGAGGCTCTGTGGGATACTTTAAAAACAATGTTCCTCAACATCAAATTGCAAAGGTTTTGAAGGTCTCATCATCATCAGTGCATAACATCATCAAAAGATTCAGAGAAACTGGAAAATACTCTGTGCGTAAGGGACAAGGCCGAAGACCTTTACTGGATGCCCGTGATCTTCGGGCCCTCAGACGCCACTGCATCACTCACCGGCATGACTCTGTCATTGACATTACTAAATGGGCCCAGGAATACTTCAAGAAACCACTGTCTGTAAACACAGTCCGCCGTGCCATCCACAGATGCCACCTAAAACTCTTATCATGCAAAAAGGAAGCCATTGTTGAGCATGATCCAGAAGCACCACCGTGTTCTGTGGGCCAAGGCTCATTTAAAATGGACTGTAGCAAAGTGGCAAAGTGTCCTGTGGTCAGTCGAGTCCAAATTTGACATTCTGGTTGGAAATAATGGGCGTTGTTTCCTCCGGGCTAAAGAGGAGAAAGACCACCCCTCTTGTTATCAGCGTTCAGTTCAAAAGCCAGCATCTCTGATGGTGTGGGGATGCATTAGTGCATATGGTGTGGGAAACTTGCATGTTTTAAAAAGCACCATGAATGCTGAAAGGTATATAAAGGTTTTAGAGCAACATGCTCCCCTCCAGACGAAATCTATTCCAAGGAAGGCCTTGTGCATTTCAGCAGGACAATGCAAAACCACATACTGCAGCTATTACAACAGCATGGCTTCGTAGTAGAAGAGTCCGTGTGCTGAACTGGCCTGCCTGCAGTCCTGATCTTTCACCGATTGAGAACATTTGGCACATAATTAAACGAAAAGTCCATCAGAGGAGACCCAAAACTCTCCAGCAGCTGGAAGGCTGTATTAAACAAGAGTGGGATCAAATTCCAATGGCTAAACTCAAGAAACTTGTCTCCTCAATGCCCAGACGCCTCCACTCTGTGTTAAAAAGAAGAGGGGATGCTACACCATGGTAAACAGGCCCCTGTCCCAACTTTTGTGAGACCTGTAGCAGCCATCAAATTTGAAATGAGCTCATTTTGTGGGTAAAATTGTAAAATTTCTCAGTTTCAACATTTGCTATGTTATCTCTGTTCTATTGTGAATAAAACACTGGCTGGTGTGATTTGAAACCCATTGCGTTTTGATTTTATTCACAATTTACACTTTGTCCCAACTATTTCGGAATTGGGGTTGTGTGTGCTGTGTATGTGACTGTGTGTGTGTGTGTGTGTGTGTGTGTGTGTGTATACTCTCAGTATGTGACGGTGTGTGTCTCCACAGAGCGGATGGACCTGTTGGAGCAGCTGTTCTGGCAGGTGGGGAACAGCAGTAACTCCTCCATCACTCTGGAGGAGCAGAGATGCCCTGTGCTGCAGGTGGGGCAATACTCCACCCTCTCCCTGCCCCTGGAGCAGGCCTTCGGACCCCGGTGAGCCCCCCTGAGGGAGTGTGTGTGTAAGTGTTTGTGTGCGTGTCCAAGTGTATGTGTGTGTTTGTGTGGACTTATGAAAGTGGAGTAGGAGTGTGTATATCTGTGTGTGTACATAACTTTAATGTGAGTTAGAGGGTAACGCTGACAACAAGACACATGTATGTTCAAATCTCAGCCTGGGGCTTTCTGCGTTTAGTTAGCTTGTGGGCTGTAGTGATTGGGTAACCTGTCTGCACAGGCTTATGGATAAGATTAAGTTGGGTGGACAATGGATGTATGGATGATTGTAATTGGGTAATGTCGATTCTCGGGCTTGCAGATGAGATTAAGTGTAATTGGATGTATGAATGACTGTGATTGGGTAATCTCTCTGTGCAGGTTTGCGGATGAGTTCACACTACTGCTGCAGCTGCGCAGTTCCCAGGAGGAGGAGCGAAGCCTGTTCACAATCCTGAGCCCTCACAGTCACATCCTCCTGCAGATCCGCCTCAACCCCTACACCTTCAGCCTGCTAATGACCCAGCAGCGCCATTACGAGTGAGTATCACATCTCCCACACCTTCAGCCTGCTAATGACCCAGCAGCGCCATTACGAGTGAGTATCACATCCCCCACACCTTCAGCCTGCTAATGACCCAGCAGCGCCATTACGAGTGAGTATCACATCTCCCACACCTTCAGCCTGCTAATGACCCAGCAGCGCCATTACGAGTGAGTATCATATCTCCCACACCTTTAGCCTGCTAATGACCCAGCAGCGCCATTACGAGTGAGTATCACATCCCCCACACCTTCAGCCTGCTAATGACCCAGCAGCGCCATTACAAGTGAGTATCACATCTCTCACACCTTCAACCTGCTAATGACCCAGCAGCGCCATTACGAGTGAGTATCACATCTCCCACACCTTCAGCCTGCTAATGACCCAGCAGCGCCATTACGAGTGAGTATCATATCTCCCACACCTTTAGCCTGCTAATGACCCAGCAGCGCCATTACGAGTGAGTATCACATCCCCCACACCTTCAGCCTGCTAATGATCCAGCAGCGCCATTACAAGTGAGTATCACATCTCTCACACCTTCAACCTGCTAATGACCCAGCAGCGCCATTACGAGTGAGTATCACATCTCCCACACCTTCAGCCTGCTAATGACCCAGCAGCGCCATTACGAGTGAGTATCACATTTCCCACACCTTCAGCCTGCTAATGACCCAGCAGCGCCATTTCGAGTGAGTATCACATCCCCCACACCTTCAGCCTGCTCATGAACCAACAGAGGCACTACGAGTGAATTTCACACCCCCCACACCTTCAGCCTGCTAATGACCCAGCAACGCCATTTCGAGTGAGTATCACATCCCCCACACCTTCAGCCTGCTCATGAACCAACAGAGGCACTACGAGTGAATTTCACACCCCCCACACCTTCAGCCTGCTAATGACCCAACAGTGCCACTACAAGAGCGTATCACATCAACTACTCCTTCAGCCTGCTATTGACCCAGCAGCACCATTACGAGTGAGTATCACATCCACTACACCTTCAGCCTGTTAATGACCCAACAGAGGCACTATGAGTGAGTATCACATCCCCCAAACCTTCAGCCTGAAGTGAGCTGCAGTGAATTTTTACATCCTGGTGATCATTTAGGAGATAAACCTACAGTTTTTTTTTGAACACGAGGTATTTATCGTAGGATAGATACCTGGAAATTTCATTTGAAACCGAGCGCTATGCCGATGTTTCAAATTTAAAGTTATCTCTAGCCTACGATAAATACCGAGTGCTTGAAAGAAAAAAAAACGGCAGGTTTATCTCCATTCTACCATGACTCTTGTCAACACCCCTACGAAAATATTGGCGTGCTAGCTATGACACACAGTTCGATATCACTTTGGCTTGCTAGCTAGGAAGCCAACTAGCTCGTTAACGATTATGACAGTGTACACATTGAAAGCGAACTGCAGCCTTTTTAGCTCGCTAGCCAGTTGGATATGTAGCTAAATACATTGGCGTGCTAGCTATACTATTGCTAGCTAGGTAGCCAACTAGCTCGCTAGCGAGTAAGACTGTACGCAAACTGTAGCCTTATTTTGTCGGCGTAATCATGACGAGGTCTTCTTGACCCAGTGCGAGGTAGTTTACCGGTGAATAGATACCTGGTGTTAACCAATCAAAATTCAGAATTCGCTGGAATGAATGGTAGAATAAACCTTTACTGCTCCAAGCGTTTTTCTTGTCGGCAGACTTGTTTGCGGTTAGCCTAGGTCAGCTGATAGTCATGCCAAACTAAAGACAAACTTTTCCTGTGTCCATAACCATTGGCTGCTGTTGGGTAATATTCCCGAGCATCTTGCACGCATGTCAGTTTCTTTTCTGCCAGAGACTTACGTTGTACTTTAATAAGCACAGTCCTGCTATGAGAAGTCAGAAGTGCGTTTAACGCCCTTTATGTTGGCTTGTAATTCCTGGTCATCTCAGCTGTATTTTCTGCTGGACTCTGAGTGAAACAGGGTCCTGTTGGATTTTTTTTTTTTTTGCGAAGCAATTGATGGTTAAGCTTCAGTTTAACAAATGCCTTCAGACCTACATTGTTAGGTCACCAGGTTTGGTACTCATAGTTGTAAAACTCAGGTGAAAGGATTTGTGGTCATTTAATTTGTGTACCACTCTTATAAGGGGCTGTTTTGAAACTTTTGTGCATAGCGGCTCTTCTTGAATGTATTAGACGAAATGCAGCTCTGTTAACTTGTGTTTCCAATGCAAACCTGCATGTAGATCACAATCTTGGGGACAGAAGTAAAGCTGGAGCTGACATTGACACTAAACATTATCTCAGTGTTGCTGCCATTTCAACACTGTGTCATACCGTCGTTACACCACTAACAGAACATCACAGTAACATTGGAAAGTAGGGAGGTCAAACTCTGTTCCTGGAGGGCCGTAGTGTCTGCAGGCTTTTGTGCTCTCCTTCCAATTAGTGCCTTAAGAACAAGGCATGTGGACCCTTTAGCCAATCAGTGACTTGAATGTATTACTACAGCAGAAACGCAGCAAAAACCAGCGAACACTGTGACCTTCCAGCAGGGCAGTTTGAAACCCTTGTTGTGAAGGGTATTTTGTGTTCACTGGAGTTGGTGCTGTGCCAGAGGCTCGCAGCATGCATTAGACCCATCGTTTTATGGAGCCTTCATGAGATTCTCTTCTCCTTGGCGTGCTGGAATCATTTGAACAGATGTTTGCTGTTCCAGACCCTCGAGTCTTTGCCTCAGTTGCACCAGAACTTCTTCATGTAACCTTATACCCAGCTGCTTACATGAGGATGTGGTTAACATACACTTTTGTAGTGGCCTTAAAAAATAGGGAGTTCTGCCAAGTGAATAGATAAAATTAATGCAGTACGTGTGTTCTTGCTCAGAGTTTGGCATTGATATAAGAGAAGCTTTCTAATTCTCGCCGGTAGCTGGCTTTTTTGACCGGGAGCTGTAGATAACTGGCTGAATCGCAAAGAGAAATTCAGGTCCCTAACGCGAAAAAGTCAACTCTGGTGGTCTCTCTAGTTCCTAATCCTAAAGGATGAGCATGTGATTCGTGATATTCTGAGTAGCGAACGGACTTGGACATAGTAGCGAAAATACAGTGTGCAGTAGTGAAAGTACAGTGGCGAAAAGCCAATCGGTTACGTTCTGAGGCTGTCTTAGCTAAAGAGAGTTTATTAGGAGTACCATGCTTATACAGAGCAGGGCCTCCCTTCAATCCTTCATGTCATGGATTCCATAAGATGATAGAACATTCCTATGAGGTTCTGGTCCTTATTGACATGACTGCATCATTTAATTTCTGTGTATTTGTCACCTGCTAATTTTTCCTGTGAAACTTTTGTTCTTCCTCAACCCAAAGCTGCTCTGGGATTCATGTCTGGTGACTGGGGAGGCCATTTAAGTGCACTGACCAAGTTCACAAAACCAGTTGAAGATGGCTTTTGCTTTGTGACATGTGCCTTGTCTTGCTGTGGACTGCCATCAGAAGATGGGTAAATTGTTGCAATAAGGGGTGGCACATGGTCGTTAGCAATACTCAGATGGGCTGTGACATTCATTGGTATTAAGGGCTCAAAGTGTCTGATGAAAACATTCCCAACTCCATTAGACCACCAGCACCAGCCTTAACTGTCAACAGAAGGCAGGGCCGGTCCCTGGATTCATAATGTTGACACCAAAATCTGACATTAACATCTGCATATTGCAGCAGAAATTGAGATTCGTCAGATGAGCCCTCTTTCCCTGATCTTCACCTGTCCAGTCTCAGTGAGCTTCAGCCCACTGCATCTTCAGTTTCCTGTTCCTGGCTGAGAGGAGTCGATTATGATGGGGTCTTCTGCTGTGGTAGCCCATCCACCTCATTTTACATGCGGTGTACACTGAGAGGCTTGGCCACAGATATAAAGAGTGCTTGTCTGAGTTACCATTGCTGGTGTGTCAGCCCTAGCAAATCTGGCCATTTTTCACCTAGCAGAACTGCCATTCTTTAGATGTTTTTGGATCTTCGCTCCATTCTGTGCAATTTTTCATGGCTGTTGTGCCTGATTAACTGCAGAAGAAGAGCAGATTCATTAATACTCAGACTAGCTCTTCTGGAATCGACAACCATACCGCGGTCAAAGCCAAGGAAATGACGTTCTTTGCCCATTCTGATGTTCCGTGAACATTAACTGGAGTGCCAGACCTGAATCTGCATGGTCTCATCCATTGCCACATGATTGACTGATTGGATAATTGCATGAATATTTATGCACAGAAGAGCACCTTGCTCTAAAAAAGGACTGTTATGTCAGCTGGTCTAAAGTTTGCAATTTTAATAAAAGAGGATTAATTTTAGCATTTGCTTTGACTTTGGAGTTAATGTTTTGGAGATTTGCTGATGTGGGGATTTTGAATTTATCATTAACATTTTTAAAAGGATTTTTTTTCACCTACATTTTCTGTGAAATGAGGCTTTCAAAGGTTTTTGGGCCCTGAACCTTCATCGATGTCCTCAGAGTGTCGTTTACCCAGCGAATCAGAACGATCTGCTCTCCAGCTATGGCAGAGATTAAATTCTTATTTCTGACAGACCAGAGAGCTGATGTTCCTTTTGGGAAACAGTGGATGCATCTTGCGGTCGTAAATGTACTTTAGCATTTAGCTCCCCATTGCCCTAATGCAAACCATGGGACACATTTTATCCTTAATGCAGATGTACATTCCAGTTTCCTGTCCAGTTCATGAATTATCTTCACTTAAAGTGAGCATACCTATTGACTAATTGTTTTTACACATGGTTATATTTCTACCTACAGGGCGTATAATCTCGTTCTCTGAAAGAAAATGTTTTATATTATGATAAGCTACAGCGGGAATCAATTCTCACTGTGATTTAAATTGTATGTTGGGTTAAACTGAATAGATCAGGCCCGCTTAATTTATATGCAGCTGAGTGCGATCCTGCATTTGTTCTCTATTCATTAGTGTCACATTGTCTTGCCTTCTAATACTGATAAATGTTTGATAAGAGTGTATATCCAAATACTGCCTTCAGGTTCCACAGCAAAAAGTGCTCAAGGGTCTTAAGTGGCTTAGTCCTCGAATAAGAATTAAAACCAGGGACACTTTACAATAAGGATACATTCAATAACCTTACTTGTTGCAGTTATAACCATTAACTCTAAGTTAATTAGCTGTTAACCAATGCAGAGTGCTGAATAAGCATTATGTTATAATTAACCAGTTATAATGCTTTTTGTCACTCTTATTTTGAAATTGAAAACATCCCTTAAGTGTCCCTTTAGTAAGACTTCAAACCATTAAACTATTCAATACTTGTTTAAGTTAATATTCTGGTAAATATTTGCACTATTAGAAAATGATTACATGACGCATTATTTGACCCCATAAAACCTACGGAAATGCAGCGGCTATATTCAGACCTATGGATCTTCAGGGCTATTTCAGATTCAAGTGGAGATCCCAAGGACTCCAACAATCCCAAATCTGTTCTGCTTAATTCTCAGGAAATGTGTTTTAAAGGATGCACAAGATCTAGATGTTTTCCATTTGATTTAATCCTGTGGCCATGAAAACATGGTGTCCTGGGTTTGAATACTTCTCTCAGTGTAAGTGTTAAGTAGCTTCAGTGAAGTGCTGCAACTAGCAGATACAGAATATGTATTTGACATTGTCCTAGACTGTTGCCCCAATGTTTTGCGTATTTCAGCTGGACATGACCTCTGACCCTCTACCCCTCCTGCTGTTCCTTAGGTTCCCTACGGGAGCACTGTCTGATGGGAAGTGGCACCGTGTGGCAGTGGCCGTATCCGCTCAGAGCTTGGCAGTGTATGTGGATTGCACGCTGACTGAGCGCGTCAACTGGACTTACACGGGATTGGACATCGCCACTGACGGCCTGCTGCTAGTGGGTGGGATCATCGAGGACTTTGAGACGCCCTTTGAGGTGATTGGTCATGTCGTTAAGGGTACCGGGAAGTTCAATCAAACAATTAATCAATTCATTGATAAGTCAGTCAACCAATCAGTCCTTGTTTTTTTTTGCATTTTTCATATGGATCGTTGGCAGCGTAAAGTCTTAGGGCCAGAAAGTCAAAGCCCTGTCAGTGTATCCTTCTCCCTTTAATTCAGACAGGTGATTGGGCAAATTAGCTCTGCCTTCGCGCTGAAGCATTGTACTCATTGGTGAGTACAGGTGACTGGACAAATATGCAGCCTGCGAAATCTGCAATTAAGTCTGGAGATGCTTGCTGTGGCTGCATTGATAGATTAAGAGAACAGATGTCTTCTCAGGAACCATTCGCATCTATGCTCATCAACAGTAGAGCACACTCTTCAAAAACCACTAATCAAGCTAACGCTATGCAGCCGTTCACATTTGTTGCACAGCTTGCTACGCTAATCACTTTCTGCTTCTTGTTTGCAATCGAGATGTAGAAGCCCTTGTGTTTATTGACCCGAATAACTTACCTTACTTACGCACACTACTTATCTTTATTTACTTACAGTTCCTTCTTGCCTTACTTTTGTACCAGGTTGCTTGTTTGATATCCCAGTACTGTGTCCCCCTCTTTATATTTTACTTAATTTCTACAGAGCCATGGCCTGTCAATGCCACAATACCATTTTTACCACCATTTTTGTCTTTCTAACATTTTAGCGCTTGGCAGTTTTTATTTAATCAATCCAATTCAGAGCTCCCACACTCAATATTTTGCCGAAAATCTCTTTATTAAACGACAAAGTGCGGCTTGGAGAACTGTTTTCTCAGTGATCTTCTGTGCGGCCTTGGTTTTAATATACTTCCCTGTGTTCCACTGGCGAACTAGCCATGCTAACTCTGCTACTCACGTGATTGTGTGTGTGTGTGTGGTTGCAGATAATAACAATCTGTCTGTCCCTGTCTCTGTCTACAGGGTGATCTGAGGCAGCTAACTTTCCTGATGGGCAATCCTGACGCTGCAGGCGACCTCTGCACCCTGCATTTGCCTGTGTGTGGAGGGGTCCCCCCAAAGCCCACACGCCCCCGGAAAACACCCCGCACTCTGGAGGTACAGCAGCTGTCTGGCTTACTCCTGGCTTACTTGATGCTAATGCTGGCAATAAACCATGTCAGTAAAGAGACTGCAAGAGCGGGTGAAATCCTGATATTGGTGTTCCTTACCTAACCTTTTACCTTTAGGACTGCATTACGTTGTTTCTGTCAAACAGATGTTGTTATATGTTTCTACTTGGTTATTATGCATCCCAGAATCCTTTCATTCCAAAATCCTGCCTCACACTAAAATATTTAGTTGAATTAGGAAATATTTAAAGGGGCAGTAAGTGAAATCGTTTCACCGCTAGGTTTGCTGTTGTGCACTGCCTGCAGACCAAAACAAAGTGCGTCATGAGCCACACCTCCCTCTACCTCTGCTATTCGGCAGAATGACGGGCCAGTTTAAGTTTCCGCAGCATTATTACTCAGTACATCGAACCTGAAATGCTCACGAAACTGCAGATTTGCGCTAATTGCAAATGTTAGCTGGCTGCCGGTCTACTCACCTAACATGACCGTAACGCGTGGCCCATTGCTGGGACCAAGCCGCTAACAACTCAACATGAACATGTGAGAGAGAGCTCACATGAGCTCACAACAGGTCCGGACATTAACCCATACTACGATTGTAACATTAAATGTAAATAAATCGACATAGAGACATGTGCCTAACGTTACTGTAACACTAATTAAAGCAGACATTTGACTTTATGTTGTTACTTACCTGTCCAGGAGAAGAAGAGCTAGCTCCGAGTCAAATTGTAGCCCCTTTAGCTCTCGCAGTGCTCTCCACCTTGGAAATGCAAGGCCAATATTAATCCGGGTTCTGTCCTTTTCTTTATCCGACAACTTCTTCGCCAATGACCATTGTTTCTTTAGATGTAATTTCGGATCCTGCTCGTTTTCAGGTGAACGTTTTGTTCCACTCTCCACCATTTCGTTTTTTAAAAAATACGCGCTGCCACTGCTCACTGGCTGTATGAATGCATTCTCGGGAAGGAGGAGGAGGCGATTCTGCTCATTGGCTGTATGAATGCATTCTCGGGAAGGATGAGGCGGCGATTCTGCTCACTGGCTGTATGAATGCATTCTCGGGAAGGAGGAGGCGGCGATTAACATGAACATACATGAACGCGCAGCTGGACCGGGCTTGTGAACAAGGGGCTGGAGATCAACACAGAGAGCGGATGTGTGACGCCCTGCTATACTCAAGATGAAATTACACCTCTCGTTCTTTACATAACAATTTTTAATTCCTTTAATCTAGAAATGATGAATTTCCGCTTATTGCCCCTTTAAATCTTATTTTAAAAATAAAAGGAAATACATGAGTTGAAATGCACTTGTTTTGCCCTGTTTGTATTTCTAATGACTTTAATTGAGTGGTTTTACATGTTTGCTTCCATCAAGGACCTCATTCTGTCCTCCAACGACCTGGAGGACTTGTTGGAGAATTCAATGAGTACAGCAGACCTGCTCACTGTGAGTACATATACACATCATATCTACTGCTCACATTTGATGCTCATACAGGGAACGTGTGTGTGTGTGTGTGTGTGTGTGTATGTGTCTGTCTGTGTGTGTGTCTGTGTCTGTGTGTTTGTTCGTGTTTTTGTTACCTATTGGGGACCTTTTCCAGTGTAAACACGGACCTTGTTGGGACCAGTAGTCCTTATGAGGACCAAAGCCTGGTACTAATATGGCAAAACATCATTTCTGAGGTCACAGTTCAGGTTAGGGGTCAGGTGTGAATTGAGGTTTGGATAAGGTTAGGGTTAGGCATGATTTGGTTAAGGTTAGGGTTTGAGTTAGGCTGTCTATCATGAATAGATGTCAATGTATTGTCCTAATAAGGACAGCTGTGCAAACTTGTGCGTGTGTGTGTGTGTGTGTGTGTGTGTGTGTTTGTGTTCATCTTCTTGTACGCACGTGTGTCCATGTGTATACGTGTATGCACCAAGGACTCTTCACAGCCTTCACTGGCCCAGGTTATTGCATAACATTATGTTTTGACATGGCCCCTGTGGATGAAGCATAAATGAAAACTGATCTCCGGGGTGATGTATTGCAGAGCCCAGCGAACAGCCTCATCTCCCGTTTGCGCCCAGTGTCTGTCTACGAGGCAGGGAATACCAGGTGCATTCATATCTACATGTGTGTTAATGGCACGGAAAGAACCACCTGTGTTAAATTGTTACAGGTGCATCATCAGCGTCGAAAGACTGCACCGCGGATAACCTGGGCCTGGAAATACAGCTTTGCAGCAGCTAGTTTGGAAAGGGTGCACACATGTGGCCCACGGGCTTATGTATCTCCATATGAAGTGTCATTACAAATCTGTTTGGCTTGACAGGTCTACCACAGTCCACCTAACTGTCTGTTAACATTCAGATAGTGACAGAACTTCTGCTTTGCTCAGGGCATACTTTTCTGTTTGGTTTTAGGAGAAACTTTTGGGAAGGACCTTAACGCCATCACTCAGAAACCCACTCAGCAGTTTATTGACTCTTGACAGCCTTGAATTTGATCAGAAGAAAATATTTTGTCTCCTTGGCTTGGCTTGGCTTGCTTGGAACATTGCAAAATAAACACAGTATGAATGTTGGGCTTTTAAACATTGTGGAATGAATAACCATTTCTGTCGGCATGGTTTTTTCAGTTGAAATGTCTCTCTAGCTTGAAGAGCAACTAATTAAGTAAAAATAACTGCTTGTTATTTCTGGGATTGCAATTGTACAGTACAGATCACATCAAAACGGAATTCTATCATGGTAGGGTCGGGAGATGGTAACGGTAACTTCAGAGCAACATGAGGGTAGAAACGTGATAGGTTGTCTGAGAAAGCATGGCGCAGGGATAAAAAGTATTTATAAATATAGTACCCAGTCACAAAACCCTTCCAGGATACACATCACAGGTGGTCCAGCGTGTGCTAAAGAATGTCATGGTTGGCTGAGCGGCTGGTAAGCATCTCCCAGCAGGGGATGCTTTCACACACAGTCACTGTAAATGGTGAAAACTTACCAACCCCACACGTAAGATTATTTCTTCCTATTCATATATTTATTTTCTTAAAATAGGTGCTTGTCGTGGTATTTTTACTGTTGTAGATAGCTTTAAAATCACCAGTTTTTAATCGGTAAACCATTGCATGTAAAGGAACGATGTATGAGATATAACCGGAAGTATACTGCATGACATGGCTTGAAGTGTGGGGTTTGTTTATGAGGAGAACAGCAGCGAAAAAGAGCGGTTCTTTTGGACAAAAATCATAAAGCTTTCTATATATTTTATTGCTATTTAGTGCAGACAGGAAAATTCCTTTATTTTTGTTGTTTACTCTTAACGTTCTGTGAAAATGAATGATACGTGTTACTGTATAGGACATATCTGCTGTCATAGTTTAGAGAAATTTTCACTTTGTTTCTGTTATATTGTAGATTGCTGGACTTTGTGGCGCTCCTGACATCCAGAGAGAAGATTTTAGTTATATTATGAACTCACACACACAGTTGACACGCGTCTTCAAAAGCAAATTTCTTCCGCGCTTTCAGGTGCACTATAATGCGGTTTCTCACAAGTTTTAAATTGAAAGTGCATGTTATGTTTTTGGAAGTGGCTATTCGCCCCGCTGCGAATAGGAAACCACACGTGGTCAGGAACTATATTTTCTTACCTGGCGCCGCCTCACGATCACTGTCAGCAGTTAAAAGGCTTACAGCATTAATCTCGCGAAGCAACGAGTTAGTCTGGCGGTAGAGTAGCGATACAAAGATGGCAAGACAGCGGTAAGTTAGGGAGAGTTCTTGCGATTTTTTCCGTTTTGATGTGAGCTGTATGGTAGTTGGAACAAAAACCAGCATCCGTACTGGGTCCCCTGAGCCGTGTTTGGGAACCACTCCTGTGGCGCACTGTAATGTTTCTGATCTGGCCTCTATCCTGTGTCTCATGACTCTCGTTCTCTCTCGCTCTAATTCTTCCTGTCACCCCATGCTTTTCTGTCATGGATAGAAAAAAGAATCTGTCATGTAAAAACAAACATGTGGACCGAAACACCTGCTAACACGTCCCTGTAGCCGTTTACTTCACCGGGGCATTGTGGGTCTGTCAGTGTATTCACTCCCGGTGATGTGCAGTTTCAGAGGGAGCGAGTCTTTGGGTCGGCCTGAGGATGTCGGAGGATATTTTCCTGCCGATGTGAACATGGTCTGTCTGTTTTCTCTTCATTAGGGGGTTTCTGGGCTGTTGCCCAAGGGGGGAGGGTGTCTTTTGACAACTTTAAAGACCCAGAATTTAGGGGGTTATACTGTCAGGGACCCCCAAAAATCCCATTGGGATAAAACAGAATTCCCTGCTATGCTCATTCGTGGATCCTGTGTCATGTTCATACAGGGGAATGCTGGCGGCATTGACCTGGACCAGTTTGATATGTTGTCTGACTGTTGTTCTTTTGAAGAAACACGCACAGGAGTCCAAAGTGCGGTCTTTTAAGTGAAATGACTTGCCTTGTACTGACAAGCCTTTTGGAGTCGCAGTGAGAGGTTTTTGTTTAAATCATTCGGTTTTTAGAAAAGTCTTTTCAGTGCTTCGCGGGCGTCCACCTGTTTTTGGCTTGATTTGATTTAGCTGGGAGCGTTTTGAGTCTGATGTTTAAGAAGTCTGAATAATGATTAGTCTGGCAGTGATGCAGCGCTGCATCTCGTGCTGAGTCAGCGGACTGTGCCTGTCGTTTGCAGCGGTCTCCAGAGCCGGGCGGTGCGCAGATTCACGTTTAAAACTTTTTACTTACTTTATACTGCTCTGCCCTCTTCCCCCTTTTATCCTCCTTTCCCGGTCTCTCTCCCTCTCTTCTTTTCCCTCTTTCTTCCCTCAGTGTTCTTTCTTTGTCTCTCTCGCTCTGTCCTCTCCTGCTCTCTCTCTCTCTCTCACATGTTCAAATTCAAAATGGGCTTTACTGGCATGACAAAAATCTACATTTCATGTTGCAGAAGCAGAAGGATTTATAACAGAACTCTACAGAACATGCACATCTACAACTGAAGAAACCTCTCTCTCTCTCGTGCAGCTGCACTGTATTAGTTGTGTGTTACAGAGGCCCCGGTGCAGAGCAGGTCGGGTCGGGTCGGGTGTGTTTTTAAACACTGGCCTGTTTTCAGTTTGATGCTGAAGCTGTACTCTCTCTTCCTCTGCTCTCTGGCGTTTAACCCTTCCATTACAGGGGCTCTTCATTTTCACTTCCTGCTCTGAAGTCCTTGGTCCTGGTGGGTATTTCCGTACACGTTTTGTCCCAAGATCCGCATCACTCCAGCAAAACCTTCCCGCCCCATCCCTCCAGGCCACATTCCCAAAAAATCTAAACTTTTCCTGTGTTTCATCTACCACAGTTTTTTAGAAGGTCACTGACCTCTGGTGGGAACATGATCTCTAAAGTGCAGCACATTTTTCTTAAAGGTGAACTGCGGCAGACTGTACTCTGGTCACGCCAAGTTAGCCTTGTGGGCAATTTATCGGCCTGATACTCAGGGGTTACACTGTGTTTGAGTGCATGTGTGTACACGTGTGGTTCTGTAAACTCTTGTATGGTTTCTTGTGTGTGTGTGTTTGTGTGTTTGTGTTTAGTTTAAAATGAGCAAAGCATTTTATGATGCTTCTTGACAGTAAATTGTGATATGAAAGTCTGAACTTGTAGAGATACTGCGTGTTTTATGCATGAGAAATTGGAAATATGTGTTTATATAGGTGATGGTCTGTTGTTTCCGTGTGTGTGTGTGTGTGTGTGTGTGTGTGCATGCATGCGCAAATGAAAAACACTCACTCACACATACATGCACTAACATGTGAATGTATGTGCACCCATTGGCATGTCCGTTCATGTCAGCCACGTCCTCTCGCTCTGTAAAGATGGGCTGTCTAGCAGAAGTCAGCATTGGGGTTTAATAAAGTTCGCACCTTTTGAAGTATCTCTCTGGGGGGCCTGTGTGGGGGGGACACAAAAACTACAGACCTGAGAGAGGAACACTGACAGGGGACCTGTGCTGAGGACAAACCGAAACTTAGCACCCTATGATTTTTTTCAAATCTCAATGTACTGAAAGCATACCATAACCATCTGTCAGCCGAATCTCCGTTGTCTGACACTATCCATGATTCCACTGGACCTGCATTCTTCTTCACAGTGTATTATTGTTAATGGTGTGACACGAATGGCAGCTGTTTTGTACAGGAATGCTTAGCTCACATGTATCGGCTCTGTCCCGGCCTAACCTCCCCGCGACTGCCCCATGTTTCTCAACACCTTACCGGGGCGATGTTAACGCTCTCTGTCAGCACACTGACTGAGGCCGCATTTGTGTTACTTACGCCTTTCAGACTGTGGCTAATGTGTACCAGAAAAGCTAAATGGAAAATGGGCTTTAGGTGATTAAATGAGGTAAAAACACATTTACATCATTTAAGAATGTTAAACATTCGACTTCTCTCCGTTCCCACACTAGGGCCTGGCTTCACTCAAACATTGCTGCTCAACAGTGACTGATGAAGGCTTTTGGGTTTTTTCCATTACACGTGCAGTTTCTCGGCGGTCAACAAACTCAACTCATCGAACTGGTCATGAAGAAAAGCTTATAGTCACATCTATAATGAATTCATTACAAATGAAACTTACTGGTACAGTTGATTTAGAACAGGTTTTTATGTTTGATCTCAGCTGGACTGTGCTGTAAGGGTTTAAGCTTAATAATAAACAGTCACTGTATGTCAATTTATATGTGATGAATCCATGCTACACAGTAGCCTGGTCAGCTTATGTCTATAATTTATTGTTATAGAACATAGCGTGTAAATTAGAGGCTAAGGATTGGACGTTGAATCCAGGCCTTTCCTTTCATTTTCTGCTCAAAAGGGCTATAGAGGCTTTGGACCAAACCAAAAAACCTTCATCGGCCCAATCAGTAAATGATGACCCAGTGGCTGGCAAGATCAGAGTGTTGAACACCGACAGTGAATACAGATCGGTTAACAGTCGAATGTGTCTCACAGTCAAGTAGTAAGCAAGAGCCTCTTTGTTTACTGAAAGGATGTGGAAATGTAATAGTGAGAACTCTTTTTTTTTTTTGAGGAATGCATGTTCTGATTTGCTGGGCTTGTCAGGCTGAAATCCCCGTTCGTTTCAGAGAGAGCGGTTTTGACAGACGAGAGTAGAAGGTACAGACTGGGGCAGGTTTCTGCGGTTTCTTTATGGCACAGTAGCGAAGCATATCCAGAGTTCTCCTGGTGCCGGGGTACAGGCAGTCTGCGCGACGCTGAGACGAGACAAGTTGGGGGTTTTTGGAAAGTGTCCCGGGCGGATTACGAGAACAGCTTTCAAACAGCTGTTTAAGCCATGATGAAGTAGCGTGAAGCATCGGTGATGTTGTGGCGATACCGGAATGCTGTTTAAACCAATCAAGGGTTTTTTTTTATATGGCTGTTTATCCTGTGTGCTATTTATGTAGCAGCCAGAGCAGGACTGTTTGGAGGCCAGCGATGCTCTGATGAAACAGGAGAATGTGCCTGTGGGGGTTGGGGGACAACAGAGTGGGGATAACACAATGGGCCCTACAAGTCCAGCCATCTTACACTGTCCTGAATAAAAAATTATACATGAAACAATTAAACAAATTTCCATCAGGATTCTGTCCCCCCACATCCTCCCACCTACTCAAGCACTTTGAGAAATTGAAGGTGAATTCAATTGTTTGATGATTGACTTTCAACTTCAACTTTTTGCCTCACAAAAGGGTCAGTTTGCTGTCTCATTTTGCTTCAGTTCATTGTCAATGTGCACTGTGATGTTGAAGTTTTGAGGCTGATTAGTGTTTGATTTTGTGTCTATGAGTGAACCCTTAGGCTGATAGGTGGTGACGATTGTAGTGCCTGTGAGTGAACCCTGAGGATGATTAGTGTTTGAGATTGTAGTGTCTGTGAGTGAACCCTCTGGATGATTGTTGGTGGTGATTGTAGTGTCTGTGAGTGAACCCTCTGGATGATTAGCGTTTGTGATTGCAGTATCTGTGAGTTAATCCTCAGGATTATTGGTGGTGGTGATTGTAGTGTCTGTGAGTGAACCCTGAGGATAATTAGTGCTTGTGATTGTAGTGTCTGTGAGTGAACCCTCACGATGATTGGTGGTGGTGATTGTAGTGTCTGTGAGTGAACCCTGAGGATGATTATTGGTGGTGATTGTAGTGTCTGTGAGTGAATTCTGAGGCTGATTAGTGTTTATGATTTTATTGTCTGTGAGTGAACCCTCAGGATGATTGGTGGTGATGATTGTAGTGTCTTTGAGTGAACCCTGAGGATGATTAGTGTTTGTGATTGCAGTATCTGTGAGTGAACCCTTAGGATGATTGTTGGTGGTGATTGTAGTGTCAGTGAGTGAATTCTTGAGGATGATTAGTGTTTGTGATTGTAGGGTCTGTGAGTGAACCCTTAGGCTGATTGATGGTGGTGACTGTAGGGTCTGTGAGTGAACCCTGAGGATCATTTGTGTTTGACATTGTAGTGTCTGTGAGCGAACTTTTTGTCTGATTGGTGGTGGTGATTGTAGAGTCTGTGAGTGAATTCTGAGGCTGATTAGTGCTTTATGATTTTAATGTCTATGAGTGAACCCTCAGGATGATTGGTGGTGATGATTGTAGTATCTGTGAGTGAACCCTGAGGATGATTAGCGTTTGTGATTGTAGTGTCTGTGAGTGAACCCTGAGGATGATTAGTGTTTATGATTTTAGTGTCTGTGAGTGAACGCTTAGGTTGATTTATGTTTGTGATTTTATGGTCTGTGAGTGAATCCTGAGGCTGATTTATGTGAGTGATTTTTGTTTTTGTGAGTGAACCCTGTGGCTGATTAGTGTTTGTAATTTTTGTGACTGCGAATGATATTTGAGGCTAACTGGTTTTAGTGGTGTTTTTGTCGTAACAAAATCTGAAGCTGATTGGTGTTGGTGATTTTAGTGTCTGTGAGTGAAAGGCCTCTTCACACCAAAGACAAAATGGAAAAATTAAACAAAAATGCCTCTATTAAAAAAAATGTGGACCTGTTTATCTCTATGATCCTATCCATCCCAAATCTGAAACTTTCCTATTTTGCCATCAACGAGTATTTCGCTTTTTTTGATTAGCTGTTATGTTTCATCCTTGTTGTGAGAAGACCTTAAAGCTGATTGGTGTTTGTGTCTGTGAGTGAACTCTGCTTCAGGACTGAGGCTTAGGGGGCTGTTTTTCATGTTGAGCTCTGCGCATGGCAGGGCTTTATAATGATTTGGAGTCTCTCATTTTTCATTGGTCAATAATTTGATTGTTCTTCTTTGAATATTTATCAAATGATTATCAATATTGATATTTCTATTGGATATTGATGTATATTGTATCCCTCACTTACTCCTCTGACTTAGCTGCTCCACGTATTTTCCTCGTTCTCTCTTCCCCCTCCCTCACTCTCTCCCTCCCTCCTTCACTCTTTCTCCCTCCCTCCTTCAGGCAGTCTCTGTCCTTCACTGTCTTCCATTGGGGCCTTGGGCTGCCGGGCCAGTCTAAGTTATAATTATCCTCGCTCACTCCGCTAATGATTTACTGTGGCCACTTTGGAGTCCGTAAATCACAAAAGCTTATTGCAAACAGTCAGAGAAGTGGGGGTCTGGGGGGTGTTTGAAATACAGGTACATCAGGACCTGTCAACCCATCTCCCAATCCCCACCTCTCTTGGGCTGTCAGCTGTGTACAAGAGCCCTCAAACATGGGCGGCCATTTTAAATCAAGCTTCTCAATACACCCACTGCATTCATCCTGTCCTACAAGATGGGAAATGCCTGAGTCAGAAATTATAGTCCTTCTGTGAGTTTCTTTCACCCATGAACAGCTATCACTCATTACTCATATTTCCTGTCTGAAGAATTGTCCTTATTAACAAACCCAGTTGAACAGCACAAAATACTGGCGCAGAGTAACTCTCTGAGGCGGCATTTTACACTCCTGTGGTCTCTGGGGCGACTCTGCAGTCTGGAGGGTTATGGTGGTCCTTGAACTAACTGGCATATTTTTGGAAATTTCTGGGTTGTCGTTGAGGTTCATTTTGGACAAAAGCTGATGTTTCTTTTTCCGTGATTTACATTTTGGTAAAATCAGTCCCTCTCTGATGTCTGAGTACCTGACCATATTATATGTTCACCATGGGAATCTCTCAGTCAAAGACTAGTCTGTGGTTTGTGCTTATTAGCAGACATGAGGTAATCCTTATTTCTTTTGGGGGCCATTCTCCGGTTGCCATTCACTCATCGAGCAACCCCCAATCTAATTCTCAATCCCAACCCCTAACGCCAATCCCAATTTGCTTTGAGACACCGCTGGTCTCTTTTCAATGCAACCTCATAAATACATAAATCTTTTTATAAATCACACAAAAACAAATTACATCAAACATAAACTTTGCTTTTATACTGAATTCTGGTGTACTTTGTAGTAGTCATTTCATTAAATTTTTTTGTCCTTTTGGTTGAATATTGTGGTGATTCTCTTGCTTTTTTTGGCTTTATCCTCTGTCTCCTTATGGTTTGTCTGCATGTACAGTACAGCGTTTGCAGTAGCTCATCAGTCAGGGCCCCAGGTTCTGCTGCAAGGGCCCTGTTCAGTGCTCTGGGGGGATAATGATGATAAGAATATGGGTGAAGTGGAGCCTCTATCTCACACACAGAGGTTTATCACAGACGCTGCCAGGACAAAGGCCCACAGTGCTTTACAGAACATGACCAAAAGAACACTGCCCAAAGTCCCAAAGCAGAGCGGATTATTTCTCACCAAAACCCAGCCAGTTGGGTTGTGAAGGTCAGGTAAAATGCAAAACCATAGTCCTGTAATTCCATTATAAGGAACACCCGAGATAATAGAAGTGACCTCAGAAGTGATGTGAACTGCTTTCTTTTTGATGTTCTTTGTTTGGTGTTTTTCAGTTAAATTGCATCAAAATGTAACATCACCTGATATCGTAACTGCTCATTATTATTGATGGTCCACGTTAGGCTTACACTGCAAAAGAATAAATTCTCAAAAAATATGAGAATTCATTTTTCTAGTTTTTCCAAGTGTCCAATTTGGCTTTGCCCTTCTTTTTCTCGCTGGAGTAAATCACACTGCATACCTGTACCCCTGTGCTGTGGAAGTGTGATTGTGACACAGCAGTGTCTGTTAAAGATCCCATATAATGTTTTTCTTGCCCTTCACAGATGCACTCACTGAGCACTTTATTAGGAACACCATATGAATACTGGGGGCTTCCCTTTGTTCTCAGAACAGCTTGAATTCTTCATGGCACAGAATCCACAAGATGTTGGAGATGTTTTTATGAGATTCTGGCCCATGTTTATATGATACTCTCTGGAGATCTGTTGTTCAGAAATGAGTAAAACTGTCCATCTGGCACCAACAGCCATGCCACAGTCGATGCCACCAAGATAACAATTTTTCTCCCCCTGTCCGATGTTTGATGTGAACATCAACTGAAGCTCCCGACTTGAATCTGCATCATGTATAACACTGCTGCCGAATGATTGGCTGATGGGATTATTTCATGAATAAGCAGGTGTACAGGTTGTTCCTAATAAAATGGTCCTCCAAATATCTGACACAGTGCGAGTCCAGGTTGTCACAGCATTGTTGTTCTAGCACCCTACCTGAGAAATGATGGGCTTGAATGACTGGTCTTGAATCTGCTCCCCTATCGATGTCATAAGAGAATTCATTTCCAAGAACAGCCCAGTACTGAGGCCTCCATTATTCAGGTTTGTGCAGTAATAAGACAGCCAATCAAAGCAAAGCCTCATTTTATTGACTCCTTCAGTCAATCAGTCAACGAGAGGGGAGAATGAGAGGTTAAACAGCAGCTGCAAATGCTGATTTATTTTCATTGTTTTCCCCACAAACTTCAAAACTTTGTTTCGCAGACTCCCGGCATTTGTCTCAAATTGTTAAAAAAATGCTAGGTCGAGGCATGTAAAATGGTAGAAGGCAGACAGTGTTGTAAATAAAGACTCCATCATCAGTCAGGATCAGTGGCACGTCCAGTTCATGAGGTCTCCGGCCTGTCCTAGATACTGATCGCAGCCCTTTGATCGCTGCGGAGACAAGAAAGCCATTCAGATCCATCAGCTGGTGGCTGCGGTCACGGTCTGCGAAGCATCAGTGCACAGATGACAGGATAATTAGCTGAAGCTATGCTAATGTACACAGACGAGCCAAAACATTATGACCCTCTGTCAAATATTTTTTTGGTCCTCCTCTGCATGCTGCAAAAACAGCTCCATCAAATTTACTTCCACTTGACCCAGGGTTTCCCAGCAGAACATTTCCTTGAGATTGCACGCCCTCCGCCTGCTTGTCTTCCTCCCACAGTGCATCCGGCTGCCATCTCTGCCCCAGGTAAATGATGCAGCTGTACCCAGCTGATGCACGTGATGTAAAAGAAAACAGAACTCATCTAATGTTTTTTTCATTTTTTCAAGGTCCAGCTCCAACACTTCTGTGCCTGTTGCAGATGGTTTTGATAGTGAGCAGGATTTGGAACAATCTGACTGGTCCGGAGCTACAAAGCCCCATAATGCACTGTGTGTTGTGACACATCCCTCCAGCAACCATCGTACTTGCTTGTCTGTTGGTTAGCCTACTAGATGGGATGGTCTTTGTTTACCTTGTGCGTAAATGAGCCTTGGGCACCCAGCACCTGTCGCTGGCTCATGGTTTCTCCCTCTTGAACCACTGCTGGTGGGGAACAGGACACAGCCCCTGCTGTTTGGTGATGTCAACATATTACAGTTTGGCCTCGACATGCGCCATTGCCATGAGATGATCAATGTTATTTGCCTCATCTGTGAGTGGCCATAACATTTTTCTCCAGGAGACGTGTGCATGCATGTGTTGCTCAAGTAGACCTCGTTGAATGGAACTTGTGCTCACCCTCAGATGTCTCAGACCCCTCATCTCATGACCAGTTTGGGTTGCTGTCCGGAATCGGTCCCGTAGAGGCTGTAACCAGATGTGGCGCTCTTGAGCTACCATAGTCACTCGTGGCTGCCCTAAGCGGGGTCGGTCAGTGACAGTGCCTGTGTTCCATTCTCGGATAGACAGCCGACTGATTTGTTGAACGGTGACAGTGCAAATGACGCGCCGCCTCTCGGCGGCTGAGACCCAACCGTAACATGCCAATGGATCTTTTTCTCTCTGCTGTGCCGTTAACCCATTCAGCTTTCTTGATGCTGGAGCATTTTTTTTTTTTGGTTGGCTTTATGTAGGCTGTTGAACACACCCAAAAGAACAAGTCAATTGTCACAGTACACATCACAAACAGCTAAATGTTTGTTATTACTGAAGTTCACGGTACGTCTACATGGCGTCGCGTCGGGATTACAATACCACTCGCTTTCTTTATTTCCACTCGTATCTCACTGGAAAAACAGAAAAACTGACTAATTCTTCAATTTGCAACAGATACAGTACATACCTCACCAGTGTGTTCTTAATGGCAGTAACTTTTGTTGCCAGTCTGTTGGTTGGCCTTATAGACTGGGTAGCTTTTGTTGCCCTTGTGCTTCACAAGCCTTGGGCACCCAACACCCTGTCACTGGCTCAGGGTTTCTCCCCCTTGAGCCACTGCTGACTGGGAGCTGTGCAACCCTTGCTGCTAGGTGATGTCCGTATATTACAGTCTGGCCTCGACATGCACCGTTGTTATGAGATAATCAATGTTATTCGCTTCATCTGTGAGTGGCCATAATAGTTTAGCTGATCGGTTTGCTTACAATATATAATGCCCCCTAAACTGTGTTTTAAATTATCTGTGGGAAAGGTACTCGTAATTTTAAAAGAAGAATCAGGCCTCAAGGCTGAAAGAATTATGAAACTCTTTTATTGCAGTAGATTGTGGTATTTAGTGAAATAAGTGCTTGTGTTATTGGGGAGACTAGGGTTGATGAGCCATGGTGACCAATGAGCCTTTTTCAAGTTGATCTGACATCTATTGATTACAAATATGTGACACGTCTCATCGGCCCCAGTCACCCCCATGTGGCTTAATTTACCAGACTGAGTGTTTTACTCATGGGTGTGTTGTATATGCTTGTATTTGCTGTAGTGAGTGTATGACTCATGTCTCAGTTGTGCGTTATTGTAGAATTGGCTGAATTGTGGTGCAGCTGTGTGTGACTCTTGGTTCTGTGGTGTATTGTTGTATAATTAGCTGAATTGTGGTGCACTTGTATGTGAGACTCTTAGTTGTGTGGTATATTGTAAAATTTGCTGAATGTTAGTGCAGTTGTGTATGACTCTTGTGTGGGGTACTTTGTATAATTCACGCTGAAATGTGGTGCAGTTGTGTTTCACTCTTGTTTGTGTGGTGCATTGTTGTATAATTTGCTGAATTGTGGTACAGTTGTTTGTGTCCCTTGGTTGTATGGTGTATTGTTGTATAATTTGCTGAATTGTGGTGCAGTTTTTTGTGTCACTTGGTTGTGTGGCGTATTGTATAATTTGCTGAATTGTGGTGCAGTGCTGTGTGACTCTTAGTTTTATGGTGTATTGTTGTATAACTTGCTGATTGTGGTGCAGTTGTGTGTGAGTCTTAGTTGTGTGGTCTATTGCTGTATAATTTGCTACATTGCGGTGCAGTTTTGTGTGACTCTTGGTTGTGTGGTGTATTGTTGTTTGATTTGCTGAATTGTGGTGCAGTTGTGTTTGACTCTTAGTTGTGTGGTGTATTGTTGTATAATTTGCTGAATTGTGGTACAGTTATGTGTGAATCTTGGTTGTGCGGTGTTGCTGTATAATTTGCTGAATTTTGGTGCACTTGCATCTGACTCGTGGTTGTGTTGTGTATTGCTGTATAATTTGCTACATTGCGGTGCAGTTGTGTGTGACTCTTGGTTGCGTGGTGTATTGTTGTATGATTTGCTGAATTGTGGTGCAGTTGTGTTTGACTCTTAGTTGTGCGGTGTATTGTTGTATAATTTGCTGAATTGTGGTGCAGTCGTTTGTGTAACTCTTGGTTGTGTAGTGTATTGTTGTATAATTTGCTGAATTTTGGTGAACTTGTGTCTGACTCATGGTTGTGTGGGGTATTGTTTTATAATTTGCTGAATTGTGGTGCAGTTATGTGTGAGTCTTGGTTGTGTGGTGTATTGTTGTATAATTTGCTGAATTTTGGTGTAGTTTTGTGTGACTCATGGTTGTGTGGTGTATTGTTTTATAATTGGATGAATTGTGGCGTAGTTAAGTGTGGCTCATGGTTGGGGCTGGCAGCCGGCTGTCTCCAGTATCTCTGCACTGGATTTATGTGTTTTTGAAGCTGGAGCTGCAGTCAAAGGTTGTGGTTTGGTGATGTATTCTGGTCTTAATGAGGACTTTATTAAGTGTGGTCCTTATGAATGTCCTCACAGAGATGCGGACAAACGTGCCGACACACACATACAGAGCACATGTACATGTGGATATGAACAGTGAACAGTTTCTCTCTCACACGCACACATAAAGCAAACCAAAAGCATGTGTCTGCTAAAATACATTATTTCCTCTCTCATGCACAAACGCGCACAAACACGCATATGCACAAACACAGACAGATGCACACACATGCGCGAACACAAACACATGCACGCACACACATGCGCGTGCATCCAAACATGCACAGAGACACACATGCAAAAACACACACAGACATGCACACGCACAAGCGCACATATGCAGAAATTCACACACATGTACATACACGCACAAACACTCATACATATATGCACAAATACACACATCCACATGCTCAAACACACATGGACACATATGCATGAACACACACACAAACACATGCACCCAGATTCAGAAGCACATGCATATGGACATGCACACTCGTGTACATGCGCACATATGCTCAAACTCCCATGCACTATATTCTAACAGAAAATATGTCTCTCACTTTCGCACTCGTGCACACACTCTCACGTACACAGTTGCGCACACATACACATTTAAATATGCACACACACAAGCAGAAACACATATATGCATGTACCAACTTTTTCCATCCTGTACACTGATACGCATACAAACACACACACACACAGAAGCAGTGGTGGGATTCTTACCTGTGAGGGAGAGATATGGGCGGGATGAGGGAGGAATGGGCGGGGTGAGGGAGAGATATGGGCGGGGCAAGGGAGGAGTGGGCGGGGACATCAGGAGAGGCTGTATTACGTGCAGTAGGTAAGGGCATATTTGCACCAGCCTCTTCTGAGACAGAGAGAGAGAGAAAGAAGGGCTTGTACTGCCCTGGGTTACTCCAAGCAGACAGCTGATAAGAGATCTCAGGGAGCAATCCTATGGGACTCTTGGTGGATTTTACTGCTGTGGAAATTAAGTGCAACTCTCTCTGGATACGTGGACTCTCTGGGAGAGGAGAATTGAAGCTCATAGTGGTCTGGTTGGGTTCAGCCTGGTGAAGTTTAGCGGAATTTGGTGCAGTTTGGAGCAGTCTGGCGCAGGTGCTCTTCCATCTCCACCATGCACCTTGGCATGTGGCTGCTGGTGCCGCTCTTCCTCTACCTGCTGGGTCCATGTGTGGAGGGGGGAGAGATGCATTCTGGGAAGGTATGACGAGCGCCTGTCAGCCGACCATCGAAATTGTGGGAACGTCAGAGCAGTCAAATAAACTGTGTCAATCCCAGAGGAACACTATCTCAGCAAGTGTATTCAAACCATGCACAAAATCGGTGTTATTCTGCATTAAGCTACAACAACTCTGCCAATACTGCTGATTTTCATGGTTTATTTTGTCATTTACAGACTTAGTTTCAGTTAATTTGGAGATAAATCACTGTTCAATAATATGATTTTCCTGCACTACTGCTACTTTGATTTCTGAAAACATTTATGAAGTCAACTGTTTTTAGAGGGGGGAGAACATTTGGCTGGTGGCACAGTGTCAAAAGATGTTGCACTTTGGCCATTCACTGTGGCTTGAACAGACTTGCATTCTCTGCAGGTGTTTGTATGGTGAAGCATAAGTTTAGGAGGTCCCTGGTGAGTTTGTAATGGCAGCGGTTTAACTGCAGGTCATGTACCACACTGCTCAGCATCATGGGCTCATAATCCTCAAAAGCTTTCTGTCTGCTCTTAACACGCTCTGTTAAGTTGTGTTTAGATCCGGAGTGTTTCTATTTACAAGCCACAACAGCCATTACATGTTTAAATGATCCCAGAGGGGCAATTTGCCCTCATACATGCCTTTACAAAGATTTGCTATGTAAGTTGTCTTGCAGCTGTAAAAGCTTGGATTCCTTTCCTTTTTATAGCCTGAGAAAATTAACCTTTGAGCGGTGATTGTGTTTGTAAAATGTACGACTTGCGGAGGCTAATTGCGGAAGCGCATTCGCTCTGGATGTTGACTTGAGCAGTATGGCACGCATTTGTAGCCACTTAGCACTGGTGACTCTGTCTTTTTACTGAAGATTTGCTGCTTCATGAATAGCAAATAGCTTGCAAAAATTGATTTCTATTGTATGCTGGAAATGTGTTGGAAATGAGTTCATTTCAAAAGTGTGAAACATTTTTATATGTTTTAATGTGTTGTGGAGAGCTGCAATATTATGGTGATGCTATGAATGTTTTTTTTTTTTTTTTTCTGCCTCAGGTGAAACTTTGCTCAACTTCTTCCCAATCCCTGTCATGTTGCATAGATCTCTGCTCTAATTTAGCGAGAACAATCCAAGATTGCAAACCTCTGTCATGTCTGAAGAATCCTATAATTGTCAACACCCTATTTTGACATCACAGCAATAATACCCCCCCCACCCCAGTTTTTGTTATCTCAAGTGTAT
Source organism: Gymnothorax javanicus (assembly GCA_029692085.1). Taxonomy (NCBI): domain Eukaryota; kingdom Metazoa; phylum Chordata; class Actinopteri; order Anguilliformes; family Muraenidae; genus Gymnothorax; species Gymnothorax javanicus. Next base: position 121,656,759 of record CM056194.1, on the reverse strand, counting down.
TTGTGAAACTATGACTCAAAATACATTGCAATGGTGATGAATCCTTAAAAAAAATATGGATCCAAATCACTCCCAAAATCAAATCACTTCTAGGTCAGGCCAAGATCCATTCTCATGCAATCTGTCCAATACTCTTTTGAGTAATCTTGCCTACGAACCAACAAATTAACAAACCTGACCGATCACATAACCTCCTTGGCGGATATAACTTGGCAGTGCAACTGAATTGCAGATCACACATTGGTTGTGACATGCTGATTCAAACATGGCAGTAAGCTGTCAAATCCAGGAGTCAGGAAGTGTAAAACCTGCTATGGACTCTTTTCACTCATGAACTCAGTCCACTGATGTCATTGGAACTGAACTGAGCAAATCCAGATGACTGACCCAAACTAATGAGGAGGACTTTTACTTTCAGAACCTGGATTTTGTACCTCTGTGATGTGGGTAAGAAGTGAATGGGTTTGCACTTTGCACTGTCACTTAGATCTGGGGGAACATTGGGTTAGCCCAGTTCAGAGAGGCAGTTTATGTGGAAATTGCCGATGTATACATCTCAGCTCTTTCAAAATGCGGTCTTTAACAACCACAGAAAGTGTGGGCCGCTGTCTAGTGCTGCATTTGACCTGGACAGCTGACTGTTGCTGTCCGCAGAGAGCACAGAACGATTAACTATCTCATAACATCAGAGCCATTTTGGCTCTGGCATGGAGGCATTGTGTGACTTGGCTGGGCTTTTTACACTGTGTAGTTGGAAACTGTGGCCAGCCCCTAAATTAGAGCTCGTCAGGAGGTCAGATCTGTCTGCAGCACGCTATTGGCACAATTTAAAAAAAAGAAAAGAAAAAGAAAATCCATTTTACAATCTTTGAGGAGGATGAGCTTCTCCGATGACATGGCAGCTCTGCTTATACACACTCTGTGAATTTTGAGAGAGAGTTATGTAGAACATTCTTGAATAATGTATGGCAAGATGACATAAATAGAATAATAAGTTTGGGGAGTAGTAATTCTTCTTACGTCTTACCCATCCACATCACTGACTGTGATTTCTGGATTTTCTTTGTAGTTGAGCTGAGTGTTGATGTATTTTTTTCTTTTTAGCTCTGGGAAACTGAGCACCTGTCTGGATTGAAGGTTTCTTTGTGAGGTGATGTTTTGAGGTTTCCATGGTAGCGATAGTGAAATGGTTTGAATCGCACTGCAGAAGGATTGGGGGGTTTAGTTGGAAAAGCGTGACAGGTTGGCTTGTCAGGTTGTGTCAAGTGGGTTAAGCCTAGGGAGTGCTGGCTAGCCGATAGAGGGCACTAGGGTGCTGCCCTCTCTGGTGGAGAGTGTGTTTTTATGTATTTATTTATTTTCATTTAAAAAACTAACAGTAGCGATGATTACTTATTTAAGTATGCATGTGTTTAAAATTCACAATAACATATACTGTATAAAATATAAATAAATATCTTCAGTGGGATTGTCAGAAATGGAGCCCATAAAGCAGAGACGAATAGCCAATAAAGAGCTGTTCCTGGGGTCAGATAGGTGTATAGCCTCATCGTGAGCCGCGCAAAATATGCTTGCTCCCTAACCCCGTAAGCCCACACATCTGACTGGCTATCTTGCTAGCCAGCCCAGCCTCCTACAAGGATGACATAATGTCACTAGCCGCACATGTTTCGTCAACTACCGCGGCAACAGGAGTGGATTGCACCGGCAGAGTGTAAAAAAGTAGTTATTAACTCTTAGGATCATTGTACCTACGTCCGACTTTATGATTTGCATTTACATCGAGTGCACCAGGCCCATCAGTGTGGTCGTTGCTGCACCTGGTCGTTCACTTATAGCAGTGGTTCTCAAACTCGTTCCTGGAGCCCCACTGTGTATAGTGGTTTTTTTAACAACCACAACTGCAATCTTAGACTTTTAACAAGGAGTCGATTTGTCTTAATTAGCTGCATTCCATGTTTAGCGCAGTTATTTACCACCTTTAGCTGCATTTTTATGGACATATCCACTGTCCCATGAAGAATAAAAACCCTCAGACATGTTATGCTTATTTTTCCATGTTGTGTGGATTTGCAGGTAAAAAACATTTCTGAACAGATCAAACTAGACTCTGAGAAAATCAGTAAGCTCCAAATTGGGTTGCTGAACACAGGTGTTTTGAATTCTTTCAAAATAATTTGCCTGAACTTCATAAAATGAACATGAAACGAAACAGGCGTGACTTTACTGTTTGCCAAATAAATTGTTTGTTTTTGCAACCATGTGTTGACATTTTCACCAATGAGGAACCTATTGATTGTTTACGTTGATTAAGAGTTCGGTCAAATTGTTTCCCTCTGCAGTTATTCATACTGGTTTCTAACATATCTCATTGTGGAATGTGAATATAAACTTTTAATTCTTCATAGTATGTGTAGATTTGTCAAATGTGGCTTAGAAGGACAAACAACTGCTCTAAACATGAATGCACCTAATTAAGGCAAATCAGCAGCTTGTTTAAGTCCTAAGATTGCGACTGTGGTCAGAATAAAAACAAGCATACACAGTGGGGTGCCAGGACCGAGTTCGAGAACCACTGACTTATAGTATATATGCGAGGTAAAGGTGGTTGCTTAGCAGCACCCTTTATGTAAAGCACACTCCAACTTCTGTGTTAGAACAAGCTAGATCGCAAGTTAAGTAGCTAGCCTATGGATAAGGTCAACCCAAAGAAGAGGAAAATAGCAAAATAAAGAAACTTTTAGAGATGTGTTTAGAGAATAGAAACGTTCTCACAGCTACAGTACCAGCGTGGATAAAGATACCGCTAAAGTTAACGAGAAGTTGGCTTACCGTGTTTGTCCACCTTTCTCTGATCGGCTTGGCGGGTGGCGGAGGATTACAACAGGTGTCGGTGTAGTCCCAGCAGGCAGAACTTGGGGGGAGTGTCGATAGGGGGGAGCGGTTTTTGGGTTTGACTGCTGTGTACCAGATGTTATTGCAGGCCTTGAATTTTGGCAAAAATAAACTACCGTTTTTGATACGACTTATTTACAAGTAAATCGATGTTTTTGTTATTAGAGTTTTAAAATATCTAATTCTATAAGAGGCAGTTAGAAGTAGGAGTAGTCATGAAGTAGAAACACTTTCCTTATGGATGACAACTTACGCATGTATTGTCACAAAATATTTATTAAAACATTTATAATTTCTCGTTGGATGCCCAAAATTTTAAATCTTGCTTGTGTCCCTGTAAATGTCGATAATTTGCCATGGCGAAATAGGTATTGCTCTTAATAATATAAGACATTGGCTTCCACACAGTTCGCAAATTGATAACTATACCATTAAATCTGTATATAAATGTTTTACACAGTATACCTAAGGCGGATAAGTGATCATTTCTCACAAATGTGAAACGATAATCACTCCCGCTGTGAGAACAGTTTTTAATCCACGCTACCCCATGACACTTGCAACTGAGAAGGGCTTTATCGCGCTAATTTGTCGGTAACAGCCAAAGTTTATTCTTGAGATTAGCTTTCAAATTATGAGTAAAAGGCGACAAAAGTTGGCATACTTTACGTTCAACCGTTTGAACCGACTGAACAAGTCACCGCTTTCTTGACTGAGAGTTGTTGGCTTATACACAACGAGGACTAAAACCTCCGGATTTCCAAAGGCCGAAACATTTTTTGCGGACTTAGGAAAAAGTAACACCGTTATTGTAAGTTACAAGTCCATAGATATTTGCGTATTTTATTTCTATTTTCAGAAGTGCGGGTTTTGTTCATAATTTAAATAATATTAAAGTGGTGGCAAAACATGTTGTTGTTGTTTTGCTTTCTCCGATAACGGCGCTTTAGAACTAGGAAAGGTTTCATTTCTTAATTCTTATCGGTAAATATTACGGCAAAAATATTATGGCAAAAATACATGAATTTGCAGACATTAACTTTCCTGGAAATAAATATATCGCCAACTGCGCAAAAGAAAATCTGTAGCAAAAATTACTTCAGGCGTTTACACTATACTACAAATATAATGGACGTCATGTTGTCCGACGAAAAAATTTCAACGCTGATCTTACTTGGAACTTCTTTGTGACGGGGATTTATACTAAGATATGTGTGAAACGGCCGGCCTACATGCCTTCTCACTCACTCTACTTCCCGGTTCAGTCAGCAGGGCACATCCACCTGACTTACAGCTGACACACGGCCAACAGCGCGTTGGCGAAAGTGGAACCTTTATCCACGCTGGTACTGTAAATTAAATTCATTGAATTGTTTTGATTTAATGTTTTACACATTTTTCCATCTAATGTTATCACTAAAAATACACAAGTCAATTCGTTGTTTTCACATTCAATTTTGAGCAGAAAGCTTTAGTTTGTGCAGTAAGCAGTATATTGTTAGCTGTCTGTCTTTGTGTAAAAATGACTCAGATGTTTATCTCAGGAATGAACGACTGTTCCACAAAGCACTGCTATCCTGCCGTTTGTGCTGAATTGTTTTGGGATGGTTACAGAAAACTGAGCATGGCACAGAACAGCCCCATTTAGAATATTTTTCATCAGCTTTCACCGAGGCTAAATAGGCTGCTATGGGTATTTCACAGCCCTGTTTAAGGGGGCCGAACCCCTATTCACTCTCCTTGGTTGGTGTGAGAACTTGTGTTTAAGCGTTTTGTGTAGCTGATGAGACCTGACCTCTCCCTCCACCGTCTCCTCAGAGGAAACTCGGGCTGACCTTACGCTTACCCTTCTCTCCTCTCCGCTAATTCACTCCATCTTCTGCTCTCTCTCACTCCATTTTCACTCATTCTTTCTGATCTCCACTCCCTCTGCTTCTTACTTATCCTTGCGTCTCCTTTTCTCTTTGTCCCACAACCCAAATCTGTTTCTTTAATCTGCTCATTTTAACACACGCACAAACACACACACACACACACACACTTAGGCGCACACACACATAGGCATAAACACACACACACAATCTGTGAACTCCATAAATATTTTTATGGAGTTGTACATTCACACTTGCTGTTGTTCTAGCGGTCTACCGTGACATTTGAGTTAAAATTGAATGATGACTACAAGCTTGAAGTGCAGGCTTTCAGCTTTAATTTAATCATTTATGGTTTATTTAAACTTGTACGATCTCTCTTTTTTTGGGGACTGAAAGTAATTGGATAATTGGGTGCTGAGCTGTTCCATTTCCAGGTGTGTGTTTCTACCTGGTTTTTCATCTACTAGTAAGCAGATAAAAGGTCTAAGGCTGAATTAAAGTATGGCATTTACGTTTGAAATCTGTACTTATTAACACTTAATATGAAGTCCTAAGAGCTGTCACTGCCAGTAAAGCAAGTCATCGTTTGGCTGAAAAATCAAACAGCCATTAGAGAAATTCCAAAAAAAATTAGGTCAGCCAAAACAATGAAGCCTCACATACCGAAAGTCCAGATTACAGTTTGCCGTAAAATATAAAAAGCCTTCACAACATCCTGTGGACGGATGAGAAAAGATCAACTTGCACCTGAATGATGGGAAGAGTGCAGTATGGAGAAGGAAAGGAATTGTTCATGTTCAGAAGCACGGCAGCTCAACTGTGGCATTGTGGAGGTAGTGTTTTTGTGTGGGCATGTAAGACTGCCGCTGGGACTAGTGCCTTTGTATTTACTGATGGCGTCTGAAACAACAGGATGAATTCTGAATTTTTTAGGCCTGTATTATCTTCACCGATTCAGCCAAATGCTTCAAAAGTCATCGAACAGCTTTGCACTGTGCAGAGGGACAGTTACCCAAAACATACTGTGAAACCAACCCAAGATCTTTTCACAGCGAGTAAGGGGCATGTTCTGCAGCAGCCTCGTCAGTTTCCTGACTTGAAACCAAATGAACATTATCATTTCACTGGCAGAAGGCAAATTGAAGGTGAACGGCCTAAGAGAAAGCAGGAAGTGAAGACAGCTGCTGTGAAGGCCTGATAGAGCATCACCAGGGAAGAAGCCAACATCTGGTGATGCTTATGGGTTAACTGAAGTTTTTATTCTTTCATCTGCTAAGTTTTCCTTTTTTTTGGGGGGGTGTAGCCGTTTATGAAAAAGGTAGTAATTACGACATCGTCCAGATATTTTTGACAAACCCTCATCTTAAAACTGATTGTTTTACTTCGAATCCATAGTGGACATGTACTGAGTCAAAAAGATGAAAATTGTCCATATACTTGCTGTATGGACCTGGATATATTTACATATATGTGCTCACACATGGGAGAGAACATGCCTGCATATTTTCAACTCATGTTCAAGATCAAAGAGCATCCTCCCATGCTCTCTCTCACTTAAACACACACACACACACACACTTGCATGTGCACACACAACACACACTCACGCAGGGGCACACACACACGTGCGTGTGCATATGCAAGCGTCCACACACTTACATGTGCACTCACTCACACATGCGCACATACACATACACACACACACACACACACACGCACACGCTTATACGTCGTCCAGCTGTTCCTGTAGACACACAGGCAGTTGCATGGTCTCCATACCCCATATCTTCACTGTCTCAGGTGTAATTTATGGATCATGCTGCCACTCATACTCTCAGTGTAGACCATTTCAAATACCCTCACACCCCGGGGCAAGAGCTGTGAGGACGTGGGGGGCGGGGGGTGTAACTCCACAGTATTTTGGCTCTGCAGTATCAGGCTGGGTCAGCACTTTCGTCCTCTCCCCATCTGACCTGTGTAACAGCCCATCTCCCGAGGCACTGACGCCCCGGCCCAACTCCAGCCCAGACCCTGCTCCTCTGCATCAGTCTTTGGGATGGTTTTCATTTATGGAAAGCAGCATGGGTACAGGAGCAGGGAAAGCGCACATTCTGCGAGGTGAAGACACACTGTGCGTATGGCTCAGTCCCTAAAGAGTTTGGAAAGTTTTTAATTATAGATCACAGTAAGATGCACAGATCTATCGACGCATCTACACACTCACACACACAATGATTTATACCACAGATTCACTACCCCCAGCAAAGTGCATAATTAAGGCGGAGCTTCAGAGTGACGGACAGGTGAGAAATAAGTCTGTAGTGACCCCTCACTCCACAGTAAACAGCCCTTAAATCTCAGCTCAGATTAAATGTCCTCAAAAATGATTTTAAAAAATCCTGTTAATTATTTCACCTTCAGGTGCCCCGGGGCACAGTTCTGCTGACAGAGCTGCCGTCAGTCTTTATTTATCTGTAAAACATAAATAAACACAATGCAGATGGTTTCGGGAGGGCGATGGTCTGGAGCAGTATTGGTCAGTGCAGAGTCAGTGTGAATCCCTCACTGTCACCGATGGATAATGTGTGTCTGTACTCTGTGCACTAATTCAGGTTAGTGAGTTTGCTTTGTGACTGCTGCGCTGGCGAAACTGTGCCTGTGAAGGGGAAAAAACACAACTTTTGTGTCACAGTGTAGTTAAGGAGGCATGTAGACCGAATTCAAACCAGATGACAAAGATTTCAGGAGAAGAAGAAGCAGGGACTGCTGGGTCGTCAAACTGTCCTTAACTCCTGTTCTCTGGGCTGGTGAGGCACCCTAATCTACCACAGTTCCATCAGTGTCCTCCCATCATCTGAAAAGGGCTTTAAACCAGATACTCATAACATTTTGGCCCTCGTTACTGCACTGTCATGCAGAGTAAAAAGTCTAAAAGAAGAAAAATGACTGGGCGTTCCCATGTATTCCAGACTGAGTTCGCTGGAAGATGCTCATTTTGCAATCACACCAGATGGCGAGCCTAGCCTGCTGCACTGTCTAACCCGCCAACTTTAAGTGTATCGGGCTCTTTTAGGTAGTATTCACTATCTGTGTTTTATGTTAGGGCAATGTGTTCAACCTTGGAAAATCAACGAGCACCTGCACGGTGAAAACGTAGTGGACAAATAATGTGTAAATTGCTCAAATGTGATCAATGGTTGGCCCACTGGCTGGTTAGACGATGTGGCTGAAAGTGGCGGCACTGTTTTTTCTCTGGGGAACTGCAGGTTGCAGGGAGGGTTACAGGTGCAAATGAGAGGGAGAGAGTGTGAGTGAGAGTGTGAGAGAGTGTGTGAGACATAGATTTCATCTATTATCTGTGCCTTTTCTGTTGCTGATATCTAGGTAATATTTTATCTGCAAAGTGTTAGCTGGCAAGCCGACGTGATGCCACAATATTTTGTGCATTGTTTCATCACTAAAATGCATTTGATTGTGTAGTAAAATCATACCATTCATTTTTCTGCCTGATACAGTACTTTAGCTATCAAGCCAGCTAGTTTGGACAGTGAACGGTTCAAATGTATTAGCCTGTTTTGTAAACAACCTGTGTTTGGCTTGAACACTGGCATTTGGTAATGCTATTGTTAAAGTTTATTGAAAGTTTATTTATGGGAGTTTTAATCCAAGCTGGAATCGCAGACGTGATTGAAGATTGTAGTTGGCTCCAGTTCAGGCAAATGAGCTGAGAACATGATAAATAGTACACAGTTGATTTCTTGAATATTCACATATTTTTGAGCATATTCACATTTTTTTTGAGCCAAGTTCCTGTTTTATGTACTGTTGCAGTTTATTTTGTTAAATTTTGTGACAATAAGGTTTTCATTAAGTCCATATGTGTCCCACAGGCGTCTGCACCGTGACACTCAAATCTAAACCGTGTGGAGTTGTGAGATAACGTCTATGGTGTTTGTGGAATGAGTTTTGGGGAACTTCAGTGTTGCAGACAGTGGTGCACCCCCTGGTGTACTGCATGGGTAGTGTTACTGCTCATTATCTCAGCTCATCTGAGGCTTTGGAGAGAGGGCTTGCTCTCTTGCACAGGAGGGCTGTCCTGTGAGGGGGACATTAGACCAAGGTTTAAAAAAATCATTTTCTGGCTGGGCAGCGTGCAAGTCTTGTCCCAATTTCAAGGGCGTGTATCAAGCTTTGCCTGGGGGTTGCCAATTAAAAAAAAAAGCCTCAAGTTTTTTGGCAGCTTACTTTAGCTCTGGCATAATGACTCTGTCTGTAGAGTTGTAGTCAATATGTTTCAATGCACCCTAAAATTATATGTTATTTGGATTGAGGCACAAATTATGTACTTTCTTGTCCTGCCAACACCTTAATTATTTTGCAGTGTTGGTTGAACACGCTGTAGCCAAAGTGTTATTAACACAAATCAATTATGTTGATTGTCATTTCATTTGGTATGTAAACACCTTTATCAGCAGCCTAATTGTGGCATGTATATACCTTTGTCAACTGCTGAAGTGTGTCACATATACACCTTAAACTGCTGTCTAAATGTTTCATGTATACGCCTTTATTAGCTGCCTAATTTTGGCACATAAACACCTTAATCATCTGCCTAAGTGTAGCATGTATACACCCATATCAGCTGCCTAAATTTGGCACATTTCTCTTCATCAGCTGTCTTAATTGTGGCATGTATATACCATTATCAGCTGCCTAAATGTGGCAGGTATACATCTTTATCAGCGGTCTAATTGTGGCACATAAACACCTTAATCATCTGCCTAAGTGTGGCATGTATACACACTCTCAGAAAAAAAAAAGTTGCTATTTGTACCTTTAGGGGTACAAAGGCTTGTCCTTAGGGCGGTACCCTCAAAGGTACTGCTGTTGTACCCTCAGAAGTGGGTACCTATTTGCTTTGGAACATAAAAGTACCTTTTAGGCCCTCAAAAAGGTTCACACAGGCACCTTGAGGTCCTATAATTAGCCCTAGGGGGTACATAAGTGCAGAATGTACCTTGGGGAACAGAAATGGACTCCTGCTGTACCCCTATTTCTGACAGTGCAACCATATCAGCTGCCTAAATTTGGCGCATTCCTCTTTATCAGCTATCTTAATTGTGGCATGTATACACCTGTATCAGTTGCCTAAATGTGGCAGGTATACCTTTTTATCTGCTGTTTAATTGTGGCATGAAGATACCTCACTACTAGCACCTAAAAACCGAGAAAGTGCACCATTTTCCAAGAAATTCCTACAAAAACTTGAATACACCGGGGTTTACTGAAGATTTGAGGCCAACTCTGTAAACCTCGGAAAAATTTTACCGAGGTATCCCGAAGTCTGTCCGGTTTACTTAAGTTTGGACAACACCTCAGTAAACCTCGGTTAAATTTTCCCGAGGAATACCAATGTGGTCTCTGAGCTTCACTGGGCCAGACAATCCTTGGCGTGTTTCGGGAAAATTTAACCGAGGTTTACTGAGGTGTTGTCCAAATTTCAGTAAACCAGACAGACTTCGGGATACCTCGGTAAAATTTTTTCAAGGTTAACAGAGTTGGCCTCAAATCTTTTGTAAATCTTGGTGTATTTGTACTGTTTTTACAGGAATTTCTTGGGAAAATCTGGACTTTCTCGGTTTTTGGGTGCTACTAGTGCCTGTATCAGCTGGCTAATTGTAGCATGTATACAACTTAATCATCTGCCCAAGTGTGGCATGTGTACACCTTTATCATCGGCCTAAATGCAGCATGCATGCTTCTCTATCACCTGTCTAATTGTGGCTTGTGTACACCTTCAGCAGCTGTCAAACTGTGAAATGCATGCACCTTCATCAGCTGCCCAAGGTGTGGCATGTATACCTTTTTCATGAGCTGCCAAAGTGTGGCATGTATACCTTTATCAGCTGCCCAAGTGTGGCACATACACACCATAATCAGCTGTGTAAATGAGGCATGTATACACCTTTATCAGCTTCCAAGGTGTGGCACTTATACCTCCTAATCAGCTGTCTAATATGACATGTACACACAATATCTGTTGCCGAAGTGTGGCACGTGCACAGCTTTATCAGCTTCCTGATTGTGGCATGTATATATTTTTATCATCTGCCTAAATGTGGAATGTATACACCAATGTCAACTGCCAAAATGTGGCATGCCTACCCCTTTATCCGCTGCCTAAATGTGGCTGGCATGTCTCTTTATTACCTGTCTAATTGTGGCACACATACATCTTAACCATCTGCCTAAATGTGGCATGTATACTCCGCTGCCTAAGTGTGGCTTTTATACACCTTGAACGGCTGTCTATGTGTGGCATGTATATACCTTCTTCAGTTTCCTAAATGTTACGTGTATACACCTTTATCAGCTGTATAAATGTGGCATGTATACCTCTTTATTAGCTGTCTAATTGTGCCATGCATGCACAATATCTACTAACTGAATATGGCATACATACACCCTCATCAGCTGCCTAATAGTGGCATGTTTACCCCTTTATCAGCTGTACAAATGTGGCATGTTTACACAATAATGTAATTTAGACGGGGAAATAAACTCAAACATTTGAAGCACTGAGAAGTCTTTTTCTCTCTGCACATAAATTTGTTCTCAAATTAGCCCTCTGAGTGCAAGGGTTGATGGAATTCTGACATTGTAAAGACGTGCAAATAGCTTAATCAAACTGTGGCCTTAATTTGAGTATTGAGAATTATTGCATTATCGCGTGCATCTTAATGTTCCCTTAGAGCTACAAGGCATCCCCCACCCCCCACTGAACAAAGTGATTTCTTGCTTTGCTGTGCAGTTATGTGCTTTGTCCTGACTATACAACATGAAAAGAACAGCTGCAGTGAAGATTTGCACTGAATAATGAAACAGTACGGGCCATTTCCAGTAACAGTGCAAGCATGTGGCTGCAAGAAACTTGGATTCTGCTGTAGGAGTTATATGGAGTAATATTTTGGTCACTTATTGCTCTAAAGGAGCTCTAACTCTAAAGAACTCTAGTGTACAAGCTCTCAATGACTTCAGTTGCATTGGAGAAGGCTGTTGCAGAGTTGTGCTGGCATCTTCCCAGTGTATTGTATAAACTAAAAAATTTCACTTGTGTTTCAACTGACATGGGGGTGAGTGGATAATGACAGAATTTTCATTTTTGGAGCAACTACTCCATTAAGGCCTACAGTTAGCTGATCACAAACCCTGGCAACCTGCCACTCTTCCAGTCTCAAGGCCTACATTGTCAGAGCAGTCGAGTCCAAGTCCTTAATGTTCAAGTCCAAGTCCTTATGTAACAAATTCAAACCCCGGGGCTTATACCAATACTATAGCTATCAGTATAATACCAATACTATAGTATCAGTCTTCTCTTATTTTCTTATAAATACCATACTGCTATTCCCACCTGGTGATGCGTTTGTCTTTTGGGTTGCATAGCTTGGAATTAGAGTACATGTATGATGCAGTTATAATGCCTGTGTTTTGAAGCGGCAAAAGATGCAATACAACAATCACAAAATGACATCAGTCACGTCACTACCAAACCTCAGGTGATTAGGAGTTAAATATCCTACTGTTTGTTCTGGCTGTACGCAGTATTTTAAATTTATAATGCAGTTACATGTCTGCTATTAATTATGCATTAACTGAATCAAAACAATCTGTTTCAAATCTCCGAATACGGGAATCAGGAAAGGGATCAAGGGAGTATTACTTAATATTGACCTAAGACATCATTTGTCAGAATGAAGTCAAGCCATCATTATAAGTAGAAACATACATAAGAGCTGTAACTGACTAGAAATTGAAAATGACGAAACTACAATTGGCATCTTATGATCTTCACTCTTTATTTCTTTCCTCATTTGCGGCATCTCAGGTCCTCACAAATATGCAAACTGTAAAAAACTTGAACAAATCATCCTCTGAGACTGTTTGCTCTGTACTACGTATACCCTAATGCTAAATACCAATGGTTTTTCTGATATTTTCAGGCAAATCAAGTTCCAAAACGTAATCTGAGTCATTACCCAGATAGCAAAAGACATTAATTCAATGTTGGATTTTGGTCAGATTGGTTATTTTTGGTTGAGGTTGAAAAATCTATGTTGACTCAATGTTTAATTACAGTTATCATTTCAACGTTTGAAAAACTGTTGTTGAATCAATATAGTATAGATGATGATTTTTCAATGTTGAAATGCCCTACAATGAATTGACATCATTTCAATGGTGCTGATGGGGGGGGTGGATAGATGGCCAGATAATTCTCTCAGGTGCTTCCTCCACCTAAGCCAGGCAGGAAACCTTAAAAGATCAAAAGAAAAGGTGTGTGCTAAAATGTACAAAAGAAGTACAAAAGTGTAATTTCTTTTGAATTTTTAATAAATAACTAAATGAATAATGGCCTGTTTTATTGTTTTGTTTTTTTTTTGTTAATAGAGCGTGCAGTAAAGTAGCTGTTCTCAACCTTGGTTTCTTAAAAAAAATGGAAATAGCCAATCTACAAGCTCACAACACATTTTGGAATATTCACCTATGAAATAATTATAATCAAGTATGGGGTCCCCCAAAACATGTCCCTGTAAAGTGGGGTCTTTGTATAAAAAGGTTGAGAACCACTGCAGTATAGCATACTTAATGGACCATTTCAGCATTTTAACTTTCGTCTGTATGTTTTTAATATGCCTCATTTAAGAAATAATCATTTTACTCTATTTGGTGTTTTAAAGTTCTGCGGGGGTTGCTCCAAACTTGTCTATTAGTGACATCAGTGCCATTCAGGCATATGGCAGTGATATCACTGACTAGTAGACTACTGTGGCATGCTTCTTGTTGAACTATACCTTAAATAGAGTCATAAAGTGATTATTTTTTAATGAGGAATATTAAAAACATACAGAGGAGGGTTGAAAAGTGTTGAAATGGCCCTTTAATAATAACATTGTTTCAATGTATAATGCAATGCATATATATAGTTGAATCAATGTTGATGCAATTCTACATTCTTTCAATGTTGATCATATCATAGTTGAATCAAGGTTGATTCATTGTCAGAATTGATTGGAAATTCAACAATATTTCCATGTTGATCATAGCGAGTACTTTCAATGTTTTTTTTCTATATCTGACATCAGTGTTGATTGCAGTCTTCAGCCTGACAATATCACAACGTTGATTCAATCACTTTTTGCTATCTGGGTATTTGTTTTAAATAATGACACATAAAAACAAAACTAACCTTAAAAAAATCACCAGTTCGATCGGAAAATCACGAGCCATGCTAATTTTCATTCGAGCGCTCACTGCTGAATTTGGATACCCAGTGCAAAGAGTTCAGGCAAATGAACAAAATAAATTACATAAAAAGATGATGACTCGATAATGATGTAGCCTTTTAATCCCTCTCCAAGGAGAGAAAGACCCTCAAGGCTGTGGAAAGCAAGGCCATTAATAAGTTTAAAAAAATGAAGGGAATGAACAAAATGTGAAAGTTATCTAAGCCTGCAACAAGTGACTTCCAAGCTAAGATAAAACTGGGAAAATTTGATAAAAATATGAGCGAAATTGGAATAACTGGGTGAAACAAGAAGGGGGAAATGAATGATAAATCGATCTACGAGAGGAAATATACAAACGTGAAAAAGACGAAGCCAACCTTACCTAGTAATGGGAATGACAAGTCAACACTGATGGGACGGAAGAATCTGCAAACGAATGCAAAAATTAGCATAGAACTGGGCGAAATTCCCAGAAAACCTGACTGGAAGTGGGTTAAAAGAATGATTATGAAGGTAAGAAAGAATGAATAACAGCTAATAGTTAAATTAGTCTGCAGGAAGGTTTGCAGCGGGTAAGAACTGTGTGGTAGTGAACAAGTGCAAAAAGATTAGCATGTAGACAACAAAAGTGGTAAGAAAATATGCACAAACCTGAAAGACAAGTGAATGAAACTAGCATCAGAACAGGAAAGTAAGAATTATGAGATATTAAGAAATAGTGACTTAGGTGCAGTAGATGGATGAGGTGAAGGCCAGTAGATCGTCTGAAAAAAGTCGGTGATTGATGTTGGCTCTAAAAGATCAGTGCCATCGTTGTCATTTTTTCCCGCTGGTCCGCTTTCAAGCACTGATTTGTAGGGGGGGGGGCGCCATAGACCCCCTCCCCCCTCCCCAAGGACTAATTTGTTTGATTGTTTAAGAAGTCCCTGTATATAGTTAGGTGTTCTGTTCTTTTGTTTAAATTATCAATGTTCCAACTCTGTACTTTGTTCAGGAAACAGACCATGCTAGCGTGCTAGCTAACATCAAGCTATCATCACTGACATGTTCCTGTGTAGCAGGGTTAGCTTGGCTAGTTTGCTAGAGAGGTATGGTGTAGTAACCCAGGGAATTTATCAACTGTCTTTACAAATCTTTGCCTCATGCAAGATTACTGTCTTGGCATTTACATCCCTACCTGGCTGTTCCAATCTGTCAGGAGCACCTCACAGTGAAATGATATGCAACATCTCCTTTAATGGTGCAATTATTATCTCTGCTCCTTTCAATGTTCTGTGAGGGACCCATTGGGTTGTTGTGTGTCAAACTACATTGTCTGCCTTGTATATTTGAAAATGATTAATTTTTCCACTTTGTTTTGCAGGAAAATGTACTATGCAAATTTATAGCTCAGATATGTTTAATAATTGATGACCTGTGTGCAAGAAGTACCTAAGTCACTAAATAACACTTTTGTGATTTTGGGGGTCAAAGTTTTCAAAACATGTTTTGAAAACTTTGACCCCCAAAATCACAAAAGTGTTATTTAGTGATTTAGGTACTTCCTGCACACAGGTTTTCAATTGTATGAGTGTAATCATGGCGTCTATGGGTGGTGCATGTATGCTTATAATTAGAAATAATTTTATAGTCTATGTAATGCATTTCTCAGACTCAAAGAGTTTTACAGTGATGAGGTGGAAGTTCGCCTCAACCACCACCAAAGTGTAGCACCCACCAGGGTGATTACACGGCAGCCATTTTGTGCCAGAACGCTCACCACACATCAGCTGAGATAGAGAGGCAATGGTCAATTTTCATTGCCAGATAAGTCAGGGAATGATTATGCAACAAGTTAAGAGAGAAAGATTGGGAATTTAGCCTGTACACTGGGAACCCCCTACTCGTTGCGATGAGTGTCATGGGATCGTTAATGATAACACTGAGTCATGACCTGGGTTTAACATCCCATCTGATTGGCAGTAGAGAACAGACCCAGTTTAAGTGAGTAATTTGCAATCTTTATCAAGCTGGTGTGAAGATCGATGGTTTAAGAATGCTGAGTGTGGCTGAGTGAGGTGCAGTGATGTTCGATGTATGGAAATCTTTTTAATTCTGTTTTTCATCTGTTAATAATTTGGTAAAGCCCCGTCTGCTGTTCAGATCTGAATCCCCTTCCAAGCACTCGTTGGGAAATGGGCTGTAGAAAGGAATAGTAGTGGAATAGGGGGCTTCAGCATGAGCTGTTGAGCTTTGACTGAATGTGAGCTTTGAGCGGATAAGAAAATTTCTCTCAATTTTCCCCCATTCTTGGTGAACACACACAGTGAGCTGCAGTTATCTCAGGACAACATGCAGTGCTGGGTCTGTTTTAAAACTGCTGACGTGAAGGACGTCTGCACACTCATGCACACCTACACATATGGACAAACATACTCATATACACACACACACACACACACACACACACAAAAAAATATGCAAACACATACTCACATATATACAAAATCGCTCCTATTCATACACATATGCATGCGCGTACACACACATACATATACAAACTACATACAAAGTATACAAACACACACATTGATGCACATTTTCATACAGATATATACAAACACACACACATTCATGCACATTGACAAACGTGTTGTAACAAGATGAGTCTTTGTCAGAAAGGGGTGCCAGTCAGAGTCATGTCGGACAAATATATACACATGCACATGCATACACACATACACAAACACACACCCATACATTCACACACATACAAGTTCACGCTTGGTACGCTGGCTATCTCAGTGTTGGTGTATTCTTGTGTGGGGTCATTTGGATAGTAAGATTGCAGGGGCTCGCTGCTGTCTCCATAATGAATGGCCTCTCTCTCTCTCTCTCTCTCTCTCCATCCTCTAATCCCTCTCCCACCTCTCTCTTCCCTCTCTCTCCATCTCCCTCTCTCGATCTCACTCTGTGCTGATGATATTACAGTTTTTATTGGCAATAACAGAGATACATTATTTTAGTACCAAAAAGCTGCCTCAGCTGAAGTAAACTGGGGCAAATCAGAGGCTTTATGGGCCGAGCTGGGGCAGCCTCTGCCGACTGGTTTGCAGTGGGATAGGACTGGGATGAAGGTTTTGGTGTTTATTTAGGCCCTGCTGAGGCTCAGGCAATAAACTGGGAGGGGATCGTGGGGAAGGTGTGTGCCCAATTGTTTGAATGACATTGGCTGCGACCCCAACTGTCCTACATGGGGAGGGTCCTGGTTGCTAATAACTTGGTTGCCTCAGCCCTGTGGCACAAGTTTGTAGTGTTGCAGCCACCACAAGGCATACTGCAGGCTGTTCAGCACAAGCTGGTGGACTTTTTCTGCTCGGGTCAACACTAGACACCGGCTGCTGCTCTGTACTTACCTGCGCAGGATGGTGGACAAGGACTGATAAATATTGCTGCCAGAGTCACTGCCTTTTGTCTACAGTCAGCACAGAGGCCTCTGTGGAGTAGTGACCACAGGTGGGCTGGCACAGCCTGCGCTTTAGTCAGGAGGGCTGGTGGTCTGGGCCTGGCCCGGACAAGCACCTGTTCCTCATGCAGCTGGAAGGGGTGGACCTCACTGGTTTCACATCGTTTTATGAGTCTGTGCTGAGGGCCTGGCATGTTCTCACCATCTCTAGAAGAATGGATGATGCCCCAGGACTGTGGCTGTTTGAGGAACCATTGTTCCACAACCAATTTCTCCAAATGACAACATTGGCTTCATCCAGTTTACATTCGTCCATGTTGTGTGCAGGCAGTGTGAAGCTGGGTCACTTATTGAGGGCTGATGCTGTGGTGCTGAGTGACCACCTCTGAGTAATGAATCAGGTGGGGGCTGAAGCCTGGGTCCCTCACAGGAGCTCAGCGGGTTTGGGTGGCTGAGGGGATTAAGCTGTGGTGGGAGAATGAGGGCTACGTTTCCCATTCCCTGAGCGTCACTGCTGCTGTGGACGAGTGGCAAGAGGATGGGGACTGTATTCTGTCCTTTAGGGCCCTGGAACTCGGTGACCTAAACGCCGTTGGGGAAAAGGCACTGTATGTCATCTGTGTTAAAGTACAGTTAGCAGAGCAGCTGGCGGAGATAAGTGACCAAGTGGCCTCAGGTTTTTGGCTCTGACCCTTCACCTAAAGGCGATTGGCGGTCCCTGTAGAGGCGTCCTATTAAAAAGCAGATGGCTGGCCTCCAATGGAGGATTATACATGGGGCAATAGCAGACATGTGGCTCACCTAGATCCGGGCGATGGGGTGGGGTGTCCTTTCTGTCTGGTTTCTGAAAACATTTGTAATTTGTGTGTACAGTGCTCAAGATTGGGAGGTTGTTTCAACTCCTGAAGAGATGTTTTTCCACACTAGGGGTAGTTTTCACATGTCAGCTCTTCATTATGGGGCCTAAATATTCACTCAACACCAAACCAAAGGCTGTCCTGATAAATAATTTATTTGGCACAGCAAAATTTACCATTTGGAAGAGCAGGAAAAACCACATCAGAAGAGTGGGCTTGTGTGATGTCATTGAAATGTTTAAGGGATTGGCATCTGCTTGGTAAAGAGTTGAATGCTCTAGTTATAAAATTGTTGAGGATTTGGTGCAATTTCTGAATATCTTGGTGCTGCAAGGCACTTTTTGTTCAGTAAATGAATATGATCACACTCTGTTGATTAATTTGTAATTTATGCCCTTAAGTTTATTCTTTTTTTCTTCTTTAAGGTAATGTAAGGATTTGGCTGATTTTATCTTGTTTGGTTTGTTTGTTTCTTGTTCATGTCTAACACCATTGGTTTTTTTCTGTTCATTTAATATACTTTGTCTAATGAAGGGGCTTTTATATTTAAATTCATTCTCTCTCTCTCTCTCTCTCTCTCTCTCTCTCTCTCTCTCTCTCTCTCTCTCCCTCCCCTCCCCTCTCCCTCTCCCCCTCTCTCTCACAGGCCAGTGTTTCTCGTGGTGACGGTGCGACACCGTTGGGCCCTGGTCGGGGGGGTACTCTGGATCGAGGGGATGTGTTTTTACTGGAGGAGGACACAGACCTGGTCGACCCAAACCTGCGCTCACCCGGCCCGAAAACACGTCACCGCCCCAAACCCAGCTCCGCCTCCAAAGAGCAGGACGAGAACATCACCACTGAGAAGGCCAAAGCAGGAGGGCGGGGCTTCCCCGGCAAGCCCACTGATGACATCATTGACATTGACTCTGCCTCCTCCCCTTCCGGCAGCCTGAAAAAACCCACAGTGGGGGAAAAGACCCAATTGGAGCCCTTGCCTGGCACTTTGCCCCGCCCCCACAGTCCTGACTCAAACCTAGTGACGGAATACGACGCCTTTCCAGCAGCTTTGCCTCCTATTAGCCCCGCCCTCCAGCCAGGATTAGGATCAGAGGCTGATTTAGGCCTGGCCACTTCCACAAAAACGGGCGATGGGTCACCACTAGGGGGCACACCCTCTGCCAAGGTGGCCCCCAAAGATGGTGACATCATCCGGGGCTCCGACAACAAGATGTACAGGGTTCTGAAAGGCCCTCCTGGGGTCATGGGGCCCTTTGGAAAGCCTGTGAGTTTTCCTCTACTCTGTTACCTTAAATGTGTGTTTGGTTGTAAGCCCTGTGAGGTGCATCATCTCAGGTGTGTGATTAAAATGTTCTAATCAGAGAATTCTTATTCTGATGTTACCATCAGCAGGGACATGCCATCGGAAGTCTCTTTGGATTGGTACAATCCTCACCTTTTAACACAAGATTACTGTCAACCTGTTCCCCTTGACTTTACCTGATTAGCAGTCAAACTAATGATTTACCCAGTAACTTGGAGTAATCTGGGCAATTTGTGTTTAGTTAGCATTATTACATTCACAAAATGTTCATGAAACAGCACAGATTTGTGCTTGCTGTAGGCTGATTGTTATAAAAGCAGCATAATGTGTTCAATGCTAATTAATAAATAAAAATAAATGCCACTAGATTGGATGAAATTTAGCGGGGGGGATTGTGGGATAGCGCTGTCCTCCTGTTACTCATTTAAAGGATTCTGTCCATCATTCTGACCCTTGTATCAGTATCTGTGGAATGACCTCTCCCCTCAGGGGCACTAAATTAGCCCCCTAATTAGGGGCTGTCATTGTGACGAGCCCAACCCCTGCGCTGGTCATACTGCTGTGTCATAAAATAACATTGGACACTAATGCATTAACCTTTCACCCCAGATTTCAGTGCAGGTGCGCGTGTGGTCATTCCCACAGTGGCCAAAATTGATGGGTGACATTTTTTATTTAATCTGACAAACATTTGTGTTTATGTGAGATTTAAAGCACACTGGATAACTGTGGGGGGGAGGAGAACCGATCAACATAAATCTATCCATTCTGAAACTTTCTATTCTCACAATGGGGAAATTTGTGGATTTTTTTTTTTTTTGAATGTGATTTATCCTTTGTTAGGGTTTTAAAATGACAGCACACTGTATGATGGAAGACAGGTCTTAGAATGACTTACTTTATAATACTATCCCTGAGGTTTCATCCAAGCTGAGTCATGAGATTTACAGTATGCTTACTGTACATTGCAGTGATATTACAAGCTGAGTCATGAGATTTACAGTATGTATACTGTTCAGTACAGTGATATTACAGGCTGAGTCATGAGATTTACAGTATGCATACTGTACAGTACAGTGATATTACAGGCTGGGTTCAAGTCAAGGACCATATTCCCCACATCACATTCACTGTCCTCAGGGGCTGAGAACTGCTGAATTTTACCCTCCCTTTACCTGGGATTCAGGCGTAAAGACAGTCCGGTTTATCAGCAACAATAATCGTTCACTCTGTTGACTGGAATATAGGATACCAGGGCTGAATTTGGACTTGAAGGCTATATTGGGGGATCCTTGGCAAGAGGATTATTGGGTTCCACACCATTGGTACAAAACTTTCATTCCGTTTTCTTCCATATTATGGCGTTTAGCTTTTAGGTTATGTGAGGCCTGGTTTGCGTATCACTCAAGCATCATTCTCTGCATGTGAACTTTGGCTTAGCTGCACAGTTACTTCTCCAGGTCTTCTCCAACCCTGTATTTAGGTCAATTTCTAAGCGGGTTCAATTCTGTGGATCCATTATAACTATGGACAGTCAGTGTTTTTTTATCATAAAAGTAAACAATGTTCAACAGATGTGGAATTTTAGTACTCACATTTGGTTGTTGACACAAAATAGCCAGATTTCCTTTTTCCTGAATAAATGATAAACATCACCAGATGATGCTTATAAACTTTTGCATGGTTTTTGCAACACTGCGGTGTCACCTCTAGTTGTTTGAACTTTGAGGGATGTTCTTGTCATGAAGTTATGTGACAACCATACATGAATCTGTCCAGGGTGAAAAATGGTCCTAAATCTCGTTAAAGTAGGTTGTTCACCTTTTTTACTATAATATGTTAATTATTTTCGTTCTTTTCTAATCTCCAGGGCTGTCCCGGACCGAGAGGCCACCCTGGATTTAAAGGTGACAAGGTAAAGAGTTGGCTGCACTTGACTTGGTTTGTTGGCAATGGTAAATTTATGATGGTGCGGTTCGTAGTTAAACAGTGATGCAATTTTACGACCACCTCAGCACAATCCCATTTCTTTGATCTTTGTCATTGTAAATCCTGCCGACGTTGCGCCAGTTTGGAGTTTTCCCCGTTAGCGCCGCAGATGTTTGCCCACTGAAAGCCGTTTCTCTAGAAGGGGCGCCATGTGGCAGCTTGATTTTCATCAAAATTTAAGCGGAAAATGAGACAGTTTGAGGACTTTGTTGCACGGTACTTTATTAAGTGTGAAAAGCTTTTTTTTTAAGTCTGAGGCCTAATTTATCAATGGTGTACAGGCAAAGAAAAGATGTGTGTGCCTCTTTATTTACAGATTTTGGATTCTGAACCTGGCATAAAAAAACGCAAAATTATTAGGATCTTGCAGACCACACAAAGACAACATACTCTGGTACTCACTCAAAAAAATCTTTATATTTAATCTGGGCAATAAGACAAATGCATTTCAGCTACAGCCCATCATGAACGTAAGGAAAGTAACCAACTTGGCAATTTATAGAAATTTATACATGGTATAAATTGCCATGTCGGTTACTTTCTTTACGTCGATGATGACTTATGGCTGAAATGCGTCCATCTTATTGCCCACATTTAATATAAAGATCTTTTTGATTGACTGCCGGAGTACATTATCTTCGCATTATTTTTACGGCCTTGCGCCCTCACATATAATTGGTCTTGGAGTTGTGCAGCTGCACTTTTCAACTCATGCAGATCACAACCATGCAGGTTTTAAAAGATGTGTGGGAATGAAGTTCAGCATATTAGGGGTAATCTGCAATGAGGTGGTCTGCGATCGAAAAATAATGACCTACAGACGGGGGAGGGTTCTGTTAAGGTCGTTATTTTGCTCTGATGGCAGACCACCTTGGAGTCGATTACCGTGCTTATCACTCGGCTAATTGGAGCACAAAAGAAATTTTATCTGGCAGGGAGTTCCTGTCTGTGGTTACTTCAGGGCCCTAATTCCTCTTACAGTATCTGCTCAATCTTTCCTCATCACGTTTAACTGCTTTATCGACTTAACAGCTTAACTGCGGTGGAGGATTTATATCATGTGTGTTATTGAGCCTGTTCCAAATGGTCTCTGGTGGTTTGTGGCCTCTAGTGGGCCTATAGGGGTTCTGACATTCATCTGGAGGAATGCGGTTGGTTCTTGTAAGAAAGAGGAAGAACTCTGCTGTTGGGCCCCGGAGCAAGTCCCCTAACACAAAAAACTGCTCCGGGGGCTTCACCCCATTTCTCTCTTTCAGTCTCTACCTGTAACTGTTGACACTGGAATTTAAACATGATGTATTGATAGTTTTTAAATGAAGGGTTTGAAGGCTTGTGTTTGAACCTAAAAGTGAGGTGTGGGTAGTTTTTATTGCCCTTTGAGAAAAAGTCCAAAAGGGGGATTACGACGAGGTGTAATCCGTCTGTTCATCCGTCCATCCGTCTGTCCGTATCGGAAGGTACTTGGCTGCTGAAATCAACTCCTTCGACAGTTTTCATCGGACATTCCTGAAACGTGCACTGAAGATGCGCATATCGCAGTCACGACTGTATGGGGATATTGTGCTCTCAGAGCAGTTTGGTTAAATAAACAAATCCTATGCTTCTGTTTTTAACATGGCGTATTGCTAGTCTTTAAATAAAAGACAAATTTGTGTCTATATTAAAAATTACATTTTGACAGTTTTTAGATAAGTTAAACAGCATGTTCATGAACCTAAATATCGAGGGCTGACTGCAATAAACAGTTATGTCCAATATATAACATCTGGACATAACTGTTTATTGCAGTCAGCCCTCGATATGATGTATTGCTAGTTTTTAAATGAAGCATAAATAGACTTTTGTCTTTAATATGACATATTGATATTTTTAATAAATGAATAGAAGGTTTGTGTTTGAACTTAGTTCAAGTTCAAGTTAAAATTTATTATATAGCACGTTTAACAACAACCAAAGTTGACCAAAGTGTTTTACAGTGTAAAATAAAATACACAACAAACAAAACATACTAGTCAAAACAAACAATAAATAAATGAAGCTCAGTGATGAAGCTGATGCCTGAGCTCAACTCGCGTTGAAGGCCAGAGAGAAGAGGTAAGTTTTAAGCAGGGACTTGAAAGCATCAGGAGTCTGAGCAGTTCTAATTTGAATGGGTAGGCTATTCCACAAATTTGGAGCCACTACTAAGAGGGCTCGGTCACCACGATTTTTGAGCCTGGATCGAGGAACATCTAAGATCATTTGAGTCGATGACCTCAGAGCTCTGACTGGGGTGTGCACATGTAAAAGCTCAGATAAATAAAGGGGCGCCAATCCATTTAAAACCTTAAAAACAAGCAATAAAATCTTAAAATCAATCCTAAAGCGGACAGGGAGCCAATGGAGAGAGGCTTAAACTGGTGTAATGTGCTCACGCTTTCTTGTCCCAGTAAGAAGGCGAGAAATGCATACTGCATTCTGGACTAACTGCAGCTGACAAAGAGAAGATTGGTCTAGTCCCACATATAGAGAGTTGCAGTAGTGCAGATGAGTCGTAATAAAAGCATGAATGACTCTTTTAAAGTCTTTGGGTGGCAGATAGGGCTTGACTTTGTCCAGCAGTCTTAGCTGGAAAAAGCTAGCTTTAACAACTGAGCTGATTTTTCTGTCGAATTTAAAAGTACTATCGAAAATCACACCCAAATTCTTGGTGAACAGCTGCATAAAAGACCCTAAAGTGGCAAGAGAGCCAACACAGTCATTAAGCAACTTGGGACGACCAAATACAACAACTTCTGTCTTATTAAGACTCATTAAGACTGAGGAAATTAAGGTCCAACCAAGTTTTAACTTCCTTTAAACAGTTTAGCCAAGGTTGAAAAGAGCTTTTACTCACAGTTTTTAGGGGCAAATAGATTTGCACATCATCGGCAAAACAATGGAAGGTGACGTTGTATTTCTTAAGAATGGACCTCAAGGGCAGCAAATACAGTCAAAATAAAATGGGGCCCAAAGTGGACCCTTGGGGGACTCCACAAGACAGAGAGGCTACAGATGAGGAGCAGCCATTGAGCTGAACAGAAAAACTCCTATCTGTCAAGTATGATTTGAACCAGTTTAGAGCTGTACCTTTATTGCCTACGCAGTGTTCACGTCAGGATAAAAGAGTTGAGTGGTTCACTGTGTCAAAGGCAGCAGTCAAATCTAAAGGCACAAAGACAGCAGAGTGCCCTGAGTCAACGGTTAAAAGAAGATCATTAAAAACTCTTCAAAAAGCAGTTTCAGTGCTGTGACGGGGCTTAAACCCTGACTGAAACCTTTCATGATTTCCAAACTCATCTAAAGATGTTTGTAGTTGGTTAAAGACCACTCGCTCCAGATCTTTGGATAAAAAATGGAAGTTTAGGTCTCAAATTACAGGGGTTACATGTTCAAAGGCAGCAGGAACACACCCTGAGCCAGGAGATGTATTCACCAAAGTTAAAATGCTGGGCCCAACAGTGTTAAAAACATCTTTCAATAAGCTGCTGGAATGCTGTCAAGGGGGCAGTTTGTAGGACGTAGCTGTTTGACTATGTCAGCAAGAGAGTGGAATGTAACTGGCTCTAACTGCTGGAGGACAGCTGGGCACAGGGGAGGGACTGAAGGATCAATAACAGAGGGAATGAGTAAGAAATTTAAACTAGAAATTTTATCAACAAAAAATTTCAGAAAATTAAACACCGCATTGTTGATGGAACAACAGGTGCTGAGTCACGAGGATGAAGAAGAGAGTTCAAAACATTAAAAAGCACCTGAGGCCTCTGACTGTTGCTAGCAATAAGGTGGGATACAAACTTAGTTTTAGCGATTTTAACAGCTTTGTGATATTTAAGTAATGCGTCCCGTAACATTTCAAAGGAGACCTAAATGTGAAGAGTGGTTAGCTTTTAAATAAAGGATCGACAGGCTTCTGTTTTAAATATGACTTATTGCTGGTTTTTAAGCAAAGGATGATTAGGCTTGCATTATAAACAGGATTGGCTGTTGACTGGTTCTATGGCCCTCAGGGCTCCAGGGGTCCGATTGGACGAGACGGACCCAGGGGAACACCAGGACCCCCCGGCCCCCAAGGCCTGCCCTCACTCTACCTGTGGAGGAACACCCTGGAGGACTGGGCTGCCTTCCGGGTGAGTGAGCGTCTGAGCGAATGATTTTATCATGTATATCTCAGACTGGGCAGCACGGTGGCACAGGGGTAGTGCTGTAGGAGGAAGGTTGTGGGTTAGAACCTGCGCTGGGGCCTCTCTGTATGGAGTTTGCCAGGTCTTCCCGTGTTTGTGTGGGTTTCCTCCGGGTACTCTTGGTCCCTCCCACAGCCTAAAAGAGTAATTGGAGGGTTAACTGGAGACTTTAAATTGGTCGTAGGAATGAATGTGTGTGTGAATGGTGTGTGAATGGTGTGTGCGCCTTGCAATGGATCGGCGAGCTGTCCAGGGCGTGTCCCTGCCTTTCGCCCATAGTCATCTGGAATAGGCTCCCAGCTCTCCTACGACCTTAGTGAGGAAGAAGCGGTGCAGAAAAGGGCTGGATATTTCAGACTAACGTCTCTTCTGCACCCAGATTGAAAATTTAATATTATTTAAAACGGTTTCTTGCCAAACAAATGAAAATGTAAATGAGTTGCTTCCCCAAATCGCAAATCGTGAAATGAGTCACACCGTCGTCCCTCTTTGCCTTTGTTTTTCTTACCGAGCAGAAAAAAAAAATAGAAATGAGGTGTTGATTCAAAACATAGTAATAAAATGCTTGTTATAATTGACTCATTTTCTTTGGTTTTCGTGGTGTGCTGCTGCATTCTCAGGGGCGTAAGCCTGCTCTGTCACAGTGGGACAGAGAGAGCTGTGTGGACTCCCAGTCTGAGCCGGCCTATGACGTAACGGCTGCTGAATCTATCGAGCTGTTCTGCAGCTCTGGGCTTTTATTGGGTTTATAGGTGTCAGAATTAATGTGTTATTTCTGGCCACAGGGAGCAGAGGCGATATACTGCGCGGCTCATTCACACCCATTCACCTCAGTCCCTGCGGCTTTTTCATTAGCCACAGGGCTTTACCCACAGTGCACTGGGATTAATGGGTACCATGCTGCTTGGGGCGACTCTGCTAACAAACTTCCCTCCCCTCGACTCAAGCTTTTACCCACCTGGCCCAGAGATTCAGGGGCAATTTTGAGGGGGCGGATTGTGATTGGGGGTGCAGCCGAGACGAACCGTCACTACAGTAGTGGCACGAGTCCCAAACCAGAACCCCTGCCAAAATAAGCATCCCATGATGCATTGTCAAGGCAAGACGGCTGTTAGCGTGCCTACCCCTCTCCCCAGTTCCCCAGGTGGCACCCAAGCTTTCCACGCCTCTCTCTCTCAAATACTAAGGCAGCGAGACCTTTTATGTGGTCCCCTCTTTTTAGGGAAGCTTTATTACAGCAAACTCGTGGGGCACATTTGAAAAACCTTTACTGCCACGGTGTTGAGTGAGTGAAAGCTCTTATGGCGGAGAGACAGTGTGTGTTAGAGAAACACAGCCATTTAAATGCACAGCCCTCGAGCTGGAGTGACCACTGCTGACTGACAAATTCATTTGATCGCTTAACCCGTTTAATCCCACTGGTCAAATTTGTGACCAATTTTTTTTTTATCTCTTAAAGTATCCACCATGAGATGTAGTCACTGCTTTGACAATTTTAGGCATCCAGGATGTTCATTTTACGAAGTTATCATTCTGCATGGATCTCCATGTAGACTGCAATATCCTCCATCAGAATGTCTTTAAAAATGGGTTCACTGCACAAACTTTACAATCCAGGTCCAGATGATTCACAACTGTTTCATGGGGTTTAAATATTTTACAATTGCCCCTCTTCTTTCCATGAAGCCCTTGCGCAGTTTTGATTGATGGTTTTGGTCACTGTCTTTCTGTAAATAGTTTCTTCCATCTAATCTCAGCCCCGAGGCCAATGCATGTTTAGACAGGATCTTTTGGGAATTTTCTTTTTTTAAAAATCGCTTTTAAAGAGGTCTGCCACTTCTGTGTACTGTAGGTAATGCGACCCCAGATCATGACTGAGCCGCCACCATTGAGAGTGGGCTATACACATGCTGGCATGGTGTTTTCTGAAGGAACTCTTCTTACAGAAATGTGACCGTTGGACTCAAAGATTTCAAACTTAAATTCGTCAGCCTTCAGGCCCTTTCTTCAGTCTTCAGTGGTACACTGTCTATCCCTTGAGCCAATGCCAACCTTTTCTCATAACGTTTACATGTAGTGGCTCCTAAACTGTGATCTGTGGAGAAACAAGAGGTTAAAGTGATACGACATAAAACCAAAAAAAAAGATTTTGCAAAAATGTATTTAAAATTAAATTGTACGGATGTTTTCTCTCCAATATGCAATATCTACACCCTCAAATTCACAACAGCAAGTTAGCTATTATATAGACCATTGCAGGCTGTAAATTTGTTTGTAAAAATCACCGGGAATCCTAACAGTTTTAAATGCAGTGCTCCATGCATGTTTCTTTTTGGATGTGTCTCTGTATATGCATGAAGACATGGCGTGCAGTACAGGCAGACTGGATACTTTAAAGCTCTCTATATTCACTGTAATGTTGGAGAAGTGCAGGAATCATTATACTGTGCTTGTTTTGCAGTGGGAAACAATACATCTTGGCACCTACTGTGCTTTACTCCCATCGGTAGTCACTTGAGCAAAATCGCACCTCATCTGAATATAGTTAAACTTTGCTCAAGTTTTCTGCATTGTGGGCTCCACCCACTTTTAGTTGCCAAGCGTTTTCACTTCTCATACATACAAAGTCAAACTAGGTGTACATTACTGGATGCACTTAACGTGAAATTCTTTGGTAATTCCAGACTTTTGAGCAAGATGTGTGACAAGATGTGTGTGCATAAACTACCCTGAACTGAATGTTTCTCTCCTCTATTAGCAAAGCTCCATCTTCCAGCTGCTTCAAGCCGGCTGGCCTGTAAGTACTGCTGTAACCTGGTCTACCAGAGAGAGGGAGGGGTGAGAGGAGGGGCAGCTTTGGGAGGTGTCTCAGGATTGGCTGTATTTTTGAGGTGTGGCAAGTGTAAAAAGTTATCTCATGATTGGCTGTGGTTTTTTGGATGTGATCAGTGTAGGGAGGTGTCTCATTATTGGCTATAGTTTTAAGGATGTGGTCAGCATAGAGAGTTTTCCCAGGATTGGCTGCAGTGTTAGACTTGTGGCCAGCATTCAGAGGTGTTTCATGATTGGCTGTAGTTTTAGGGCAGTGGTCAGTGTAGGTAGATGTCTCATGATTGGCTGTAGTTTTAGGTGGTGGTCGGTGCGGGAAAGTGTCTCATTATTGTCTGTGGTCTGAGGGGGCTGGTCAGTGCAGGGAGGTGTGTCATTATTGGCTGTAGTTATTTTGGGAGCGGGTCAGTGTAAAGGGGTGTATCATGATTGGCTGTAGTTTTAGAGGTGTGGTCAGCATTGAGAAGTGCCTCAGGATTGGCTGTAATTTTAGGGGTTTGGTTAGCGTTAAGAGGGGTTTCTTGATTGGCTGTAGTTTTTGTGGGATTGTCAGTGTAGGGAGCTGCGTAGTTTTGGAGGTGTTCAGTCGAGAGAGAATTCTCAGGATTGGCTGGATTTTTACGGGCGTGGTCCACATCTCAGGTGCTTCTGACTGGTCTTCTCTTACAGAGACAACAGGGACCACCTGGACCAATCGGAGCGCCAGGAAAACCAGGCCTTCCTGTGAGTACAATATATGCTCCGGATGTTGCCTGTATGTATTGAGCCAATGTCAAGTCCTACATGATTCACTTGACATGGATGTCAACCCCTGCTAATGTTGGCTGACAGTCACTCTCCTCATGTTTTTAAATCCAGTGTGGTAGTGTCAAACAGAATACATTGTGTCACTGCCCAAGAGAGCATTGTAAAAGACATGTGCAGCAGACAGGTCTGCTCTATTGCTCCCTGACAGCTGAAGATGCTGGAGACGAGGCTCTGACTCTATATGCTTTTATTACAGGGGCTGCAGGGAGAGCCCGGAGAGAGAGGACCAATAGGACGCTTGGGGGACGTGGTAACTATCTGTCGATCAATCCATCCATCAATCAATCAATCAATCAGTAACTCAGTAAATCAATAATTCAACGAACCATATAATCATTCAATCAATAATTCAATCAGTCAGGTAATCAATCAGGCACCCAATCCATCAAACAGTCAATCAATCAATCTGTCAATCAGTTAATCAATGTATAATGCTACCAACCATTTAATAATTCAATTAATCATTCATTCAATCAATCAGTCAACCAATCAACCGTGCATTTAGTCAGTTGAGCAGTCAGTCGCTTGGCAAGATTACCTCAACAAAACCTGAAATGCATGATTTATCGGCCATGGATTGCTAATGTTCATACAGAATACAGCCACTTATTTAGCTAATTGCCTGTCCTGGGGGGGAGGAGGCTCAGTGTTGAAATGTTCGGGGGTGGGATGCCTCAATGTTTAAATGTAGGGGGGAGGGAGGGCTTATTGTTGTAAATCTTGGGGAGATAGAGGGGCTCAGTGTTGTAAATGTTGGGGGGTTATAGGGGCTCGGTGTTGTAAATATTGGGGGTTATAGGGGCTCGGTGTTGTAAATGTTTGGGGGTTATTGGGGCTCGGTGTTGTAAATATTGGGGCTGGGGAGCACAGTGTTATAAATTTTGGGGGGTTATAGGGGCTCGGTGTTGTAAATGTTGGGGGGTTATAGGGGCTCGGTGTTGTAAATATTGGGGCTGGGGGGCTCAGTGTTGTAAATGTTGGGGGGTGGGGGTCTCAGTGTTGTAAATGTTGGGGGGTATAGGGGCTCGGTGTTGTAAGTGTTGGGGGGTTATAGGGCCTCGGTGTAAATGTTGGGGGTTAGAGGGGCTCGGTGTTGTAAATGTTGGGCGGGGGTCACCTTTTTCTCTCTATCATCCTTCTCTGAGCTCTTGTACTGATAATGCAGCTGGAAATATGTTTTTAATGTAGCCAGCACGCTGTGCCGCTAAATGTGCTACCAATTTTGTGAATATGTTTCTTTGTGGGTCTCCATTATGGAAGTAATGTTTTAGTCAGATGCCATGTTTTTTTCTCTTAAGTATTTAAAACGATTTATCATCAGAGTGAAAAATTCATCTTGACTTGAAAGAGACTGATGTAGCGCCCCTCTCTCCCGAGCTATGGTGAGAGGTATTTCACTGAAGGAGTGAAACACAGTCCTCGTGGTTTAACTGCGTGTGAAGCACAGAGGGCCTTTTACGGTCACCGCCCCACATGCAAATGCGCGCACACACGCTCACACGCACAGGCATACACACACACACACACACACACACGCTCACACGCACAGGCATACACACACACACACACACACACACACACACACACACACACACACACACACACACACACACACACACACACACACACACACACACACACACACACGCACAGGCATACACACACACACACACACACACACACGCTCACACGCACAGGCATACACACACACACACACACACACACACACGCTCACACGCACAGGCATACACACACACACACACACACACACACGCTCACACGCACAGGCATACACACACACACACGCACAGGCATACACACACACACACACACACACACACACACGCTCACACGCACAGGCATACACACACACACACACACACACAGGCACGCTCGCACAGCAAACCCACCCTGTTTCCAGCACACCCCATGTGGAAACACACAGAGCTGCGCAGAGCCTCAGACTGATGAATGAAAGACACTGGGGTTCGAGGACTCTGGTAGAGAGAGACGGAGGATGCGCCTAATCTTTCTTGAGCTCTGCACCCCAGTATGTGGCTTCGTCAAATGCTGCTACTTTATTCAAACCTGTAGAACTTCAAGCCTGTTTTAAATTCTGGTGAAGATCCCAAGGTTTCCAAAGATCCCCAAATGTCTAGTTGAATTACGGGGAAAAAAAAAGATCTAGATATTTTCCATTTGAAGTCATGCCATGGCCTTGAAAACATGGCATCCTGAGTTTGAATATTTCTCTAAATATAAGTGTGTTGTAGCTTCAGTGAAGTATGGCAGCCAGCAGATACAGAATATGTTTGTGACATTGTCCTGCAATATGTACTTACTAACGTTAAATCTGCTGAGGGGAAAAATTAACGAAAAATCTGAGATTAAAGGGTCAAGCTGCTATGCTGAGCTCAGTCCAGCTGGTTATTTTTTTACAACTTTCCATCTATTCCTCGCACCAGACCCAGAAATTGCCTCCTAACTCCGCCATCAATCCTTTCCTTCCCAAAGCCTGGACCTAAGAGCCAGAGTAGGAAGGAAAGGAAGGAAGGATGTGAGAAATAAGCACTTATATATGAGTCCTCTGAACCTATTTCTCTTGCTCAGTGAACTTGATCCCCCCCCCCCCCGTAGAAGTGAGGTTTGATGGGTCACTCTGGGTTTCAGGGCGATCCTGGGCCGAAGGGCGTGGCCGGCAGGCGGGGGAGAAGTGGGCGAGATGGGGAACCTGGACAAGATGGACAACCAGGACTCCCCGGACACCCAGGATTTAAGGTAAGGTCACTGGTCAAACCTGACTTCCTGTCAAGGAATTCTACTTCCTGTGGTGGGGAATTTGTCATTTAATTCAAATTTAGTCAAAGTGACTTCAATTCAATAGTATTACTCAGTCTTTAAATCATAATTTTCATGCTTCTCATAAAATATAATTTAAATTCAGTTGTAGTTGCGGATACAAAAGAAACAGTCTCCCAAAGACCCTGACTACATCTTCCTTTGAGAAATGTATGATTTATGATTTGGCAAATAAGTATTATCACAATCGGCTGAATAAAATGGACCCAATATCGTTATACGTGTCCTTTGGTTTTCTGCTAAATGAAATTATTTGGATCGGATGCTGTTTTCAAAAAATAAGCCCCATTAAGTTTGTGTGACATTGAGAAATTCCCACTGGAAAACGCTGGCAGACAGACGTGTTTCCGCTCTGTTTCAGGGCCCTCGGGGATTCAAAGGGGAGACGGCCCCACGAGGGGAGAGAGGAGACGAGGTAAGGGCGACTCTTTTTAGCGCGTCACCACCAGGGGGCAGCAGAGGTGCACAGTCCAGCGCTCGGTCTTATTTGCAAGGAGGCTTTCCATAACCTTGGTACTTTGTCTGGACCCTTCCTTGATAGGAACCAGTTAGTCATAAGGTTACATAGATGAAACACTCCAAGAAGCATCATGTGACTTTTGTTGTATTGTGAAAAATTAACTTGCTCTCGGTCTCGTTTCTCTAACGTCTGCACTCTGAAAACCTCAGAGCAAATACAATATCCTTTTCCATCTGATAGCCAGCATTCAAAATTAACCAAGGCATTTTTTCTTCTTAAAAATTATCAGCAGTAAATTTAATGATAAAAATAATACATTGGAAGTATAAGGATTAACAACTGAAAAATAATTCCTGAAATGTATAAGGATTTACAGTGTTGTCCTGTATCTGTAATCCAAATAGCCAATCCCGGGATGGTCAAAAGGCATTGTGGGTTCTCCCTCGCTGTGTCGGATCCACATCATGTGTGCTTGAAATTTTGCCCAATTGAGGTACCTAACTAGGTGTCCTATTTGCGGGAGAAAACTGTCCTCAGCCTGGGCCAGTGGACTAAGTGTTCCTCTCATACAAAACTTGTTCGTCTATATTCTCAAGGAATGTGCACAACTTCCAATCTGATGCTATTTGGTTTATTGTTTCTGACTTAAAGTGAAATACAATAACCCAGGCTGATCAGAGCAAACCAAGTAGCACTCATTCATCAACAATCACCCAGCACCGACTGACCTCCGAATGTCAGGCTTCCCCCTTTATTCCCTTCTTTAAGCCCCACCCCAGGTAGGGCTAAAACTTATTCAGAAATCATTAGTTCCTGATTGGTACTTTGTCTTAATTGAAATTTTACACCCTTAGTTTCAAATTTGCTAGAACTGCCTTGTTTAAATGTGTGAAGCCATTTTAGGCATCTAGGTCGCTCGTGTACTGCACCTGTCCTCCTAAAAATTAGGGGAAACCTGAGGATTCATGTATCTCCTGGATTTCCATCATTTTGGGACAGAAGTTGGCTGGACCCACAGTTTTCTCCAGAATAAACCGGTTCTATTTAATGAGGCGTCTTATTAGCTGACTACCGATATGATCATTCCGGAAAACTTGCTTACATATTCTGACCTTGAGCAGGCCGCTGAAGTTTTTAAAAAATTTTTTTATCTGATTTATGACTGATTTATGAGTTTAAGTTTCTTCACAGTTCTGCTTTCTCTTTCAGCAATTCTAAAGGGCCATATGAACCTGCATCAGTTTCTTTTTGTTGAACTGTGATTTTATTTATATTTTGATTTTAGAATATTTTGACACCGCATATGCTTCCAACTGAAATGAGGCGGCCCTTAGCACCGATATTTCCTAAAAATGTTCCCTACTTCGGAAGCTTCCTTGCAAATAAAACGGAGGTTTATAGAGTTAAAGTCCCTCCTCCTATTTTGTGCCCAATGCGGTTTGCTAATCAGCACACTTCTTAAATATGGGGGTGGAGCTAATGACTGACATCAGTTGGCAGAAGTCATGAGCGGAAGAAGCGCATGACATGAATTCTACTCTTTGACTTTTCTGTAGTCTAGTCCCCCTTTTCACTAAGGAGTCTGCATGCTTGGTTCTGTTGAGCCTCAAGGTCTGATGGGTTTTGTAGTTTTCCTGTACCTAGTTCATCAATTCAGGCAATTGCTTTGTGTGACAGTTTTGCATATGACTTTAGGAATTAGACCTGCTACTTCTAGGTTGCAAATACAGTCACCAGGTGAGGTAAGGATAACCTTGCATGACCTCACCTTGCGCAAGGTACTTCAAATGAGTTGCTTTAGTACATGTCCATATATATGAATGCATTCAATTCATTGCTTTGAAATGACTTCAATCGGCAAAAAGTTGATTCTTTTCAGGCTTAATAAAGTGCAGTATCTCAACTCTCCTCTGGAGCTTACAAACTCATGGTACAGTGTCAGTCTCTGGTACCTTGAGTCAGGGTTCGAAGGTCACGACCTGAAGATCCCCATGATATCCCAGGTCACGCTGCTCCTTTGCTGCTGCTCCGTTAATCGCGTCGGCAGTAAGCCTGTTGACAAAATGCCAGCTTCTCTGACTTTGAAAACAGAATCAAAGGCTTTTTGGATTATGCATGAAGTGCCAAACTATAATACAGCCTCCAGCCCACAGCCTGAGCTGTGACGGGAGGGTTAAGGGCGTCGGGCCCCCTCAGCTTTCCCAGGGCTTGAGTGAAATTTTCGGTTGTGTCTAGGAGAGAGCGAGATGATGCAGGTACCAGCTCATATCTGCGGCTTCTGAGGACCTCTGGTCTGGAGTCTGACCTGCACCTGCACCTGAACTCACAAACTGGCAGCCGTAATGGGCGGGGCATGATTAGGCATGACTTCACCCAATCAGGGTGAGAGGTTGTTGTGCAGTTGTCTCATGCACTAGTGAATTGTGTGGATGCTGAGGAGCCTACACTCTTTCTGCAGTCAGAGCAGAACTGCATGACTGCAGCTGCCTCTGTTAGCTCTTGTGCTCCCTCTGCTGGCAGAGGAGGGGACTGTATCCATAGGAGGAGAACTGGAGGAAAAGTTTGTCTTCAATATTGGGTAGGGGGCAGGTTTGGGTTGACTGTGCTGTGTCCTTTCAGTAAATATGGTTTGTGTGATGCAGAGCTCAATGCTGACATTTTCTCTGGGAGAAGATGCGTCCTTGCATTGAGTCTTTTAGGAGCTCTTTGATTCATACCGATTAGAAGCTCTTTAATTATTTTTCACACTGGCGTGCAACTCATTTTAGAGCAATACATCTGTTGCATAAACATGTGTCCTCTGCTTTTAAAACTTTGAATGTTTTCATGATGTCACAGTGTTACAGCAACATTTATAATCATGACCAGCTGTAGCCCCACTTGGATCTTTTGTGTACTCCGGATTTGACAGTAAGCTACGCATTTTATGTTAGAGATCTCATGTGCTGTCTCTGTGTACTATCTGCAAGTGTATTTGAGTGGTCATTATACAGGAACTATGTCCAGTTGTTGTCTTGTTTTCTGCAGGGTCTGATGGGTGAAGAGGGGCCTTCGGGGGAACCAGGGGAACCAGGACAGAAGGTACTTCTGCAGAAGCACTGAAATCTTTTTTTTTACATTTCCTTTGTCTCAACTGTCTGCTGCATGTTGCAAGCGTGGAAACATGGAATGATGACCACAAATGTTGTAATTTAGTGCCCTCTTGTGGTCTCTGATGATGTGCCTTCGACTGTGGAGCATTTTATCTTGAGAAACTTCAGGCCACAGTTAATCTTGTTATATCTATCCCATTCGTTACATTTTTACAAATGTCCAAATTTTACGACTCAACAGCTTATTAAAAACATTTAAATTTAAATTCAGCTGAGCAGGATGCTCAAATCCCCTGAGGACTGGTGAATCCAGAAGGTTCAGTATATCCCCTCCATCCCCTGTGCTAGCAGAAAAGGATACATTTGGGGTGCTGACCACTAGAGGGCAGCATTTAGCTTACAGACTGGCTGGGCCACAGCTTTGATGACTATAACAACCTCAGCTGTGGCTCACTGGCCAATCATTACCTCCATAAAGACTGGGGCTGCTTCTGAATAGTTAAAAATTATGGCCTATTCCATTAATTCCTCACCACTTTTCTTTAACCTTTGAGGAAAACATCCTAAGGTAAAGGAAAGGTGTAAAAGGGAATTCCTAACGGCTTAGGAAGACAACCGCGCTAATTAGAGAATCTGAGTGTACTTACATGAGGCAACGTAATCGTGTCCCCTGCCGGTCATATACGTTTCTATAAGCGATTGACTGGATGAATGGTCGCTGCTTTAAATATTGCCGTAGCACAGAATTGTGGGATAGCGTTATCTCCTCTCTTTTCGAAAAGGATGGTTCTGTGCATCCTGTGCTAAAGGAGGTAAATTAGAAGCACTGAGACACCTTTCCTTAACATTTAAAGAATTTGAATGCACTTATCATGGTTGCCACGTAATTATTTCCGAATCATTTTTTAGGAGATAGGAACTTTCCGAGGCAAAAAAGAATATTCGGTCGCAGCCCTAGGCCCCAGGCCTGAAAGGAAAGATGGTTATGGAGAACAATTACACATGTTTGGGAGACATTGGAGCTGGACATCAGTGATTTTAACTTATTTTTCCCTCCTGAATGGGGTTTTTTGGCTTCGTAACCCCTTCTATAGTTGGAGGTTTCTTGATTATAATAAAAGGCCAGTGGCCTATTTATTTGCAATTCTTCGTTGTGTTTTTTTTTCTGTCTGTTCACCATCTGGTTCTGTGGTGAACTCAAGGCCCTGAAACCATGAGAAATAAGTACTTCAGTAGCAGGAGAGGCTGCGTGATGTCCGTTAGGGTTGTGCATAATCACATTTTCTTGGTTTCCGTGGTTTCAGGGATCTAAAGGGGAACCAGGGCACCCGGGTCTTGTAGGCCGTCCTGTAAGTAGTGCAGCGGGGGGTCCAGCGATGAGCTTATTTGTCATACAGTGGCCACTGAGGGAATTTAAATTTCACCCCTCTCTACTGTTTCTCTCTCAGGGGCCAAAGGGCTTTAGAGGGGCGCAAGGACTCCAGGGACCCACAGGGGCAGAGGTGAGTTACACTATCACACACACACTCCCCAAAGGTAATATGCAGAACCATGACACAAAGACACACACTCACTGAAAATAATGAGCATGAACATGAGCACACTTTAGGAATAATGTACTTAAACACACACACATTGAATAATGAACAAAAACATTGGAGGCACATACTCTGGAAATGAGCAGTATGGGTGCACTCTCTCCACTTTACACATCTTGATAAATGAGGCTTTTAAATTGGAAGCTTCTTTTACACTATAATATGATCAGCTGACCTTTTTCACACAAGCTGTCTTGTATCCCCTTACATCTGTGAACACAGCCTGGAAAGGTACACGAAGAGCCTGAAAAAGTTGAGAAAGTATCCGAATGTGAAAAAATGTAATTATTAAACTAGTCCCTTATCAAATAGATACATTTTTTAATTTCGTTTTGGCCTGCGAACGGGTCTCATTACTTCTTGGCAGGATGTTATTGTACTCTGAGGTGATTTTTGAAGTTTGTTCCTTGAATAATAAAAATCAGTTTCCACCATACCTTTATTTCTGGGAGAGAGTGTATACACTGGGCAAAATGAATTATAGGCGAGACCATGATTAGTGTTTGGACAATATTTTGCCTTACCACACCAAAATTGTCATTTTGCTGTGTACCATCAATAAATGTCCACGTGTTCATAGCATAAGCTCTGACAATTAACCGACCATGTGGCTTTCCTGGAGCAGGGTTAGCATTGCTGTAGAATGGTGGTCTCCTGCCCTGTTCCTGCCATGGAGGTAATATAATAGAACTGGAAGAGAGCGAGGAAGTACCACCCCTATTACTTTCAATAGGAGATGCTAGGCTAGCTACTTCAGCCCAGGAAGTATGGAATTGACCGACGCCATCTACAAAAATGTCGTTCCATGGGTGCTTATTTCCAGCACCATTTCATAAGATTGCCAATCTGATTACACAGCACAAATGGCCAAGAAAGTGTGTCGTCTGTGCGGATTGGCGAATGTTTTCGAGGAGAAATGACGAGCAACGCTGTTAATCCGGAACGCGCACGCATTTTTCACTCAGTAGGATAGAAAGTACAACTCCAATCCTTGACTCAACAGCAGTCTTGCAGAGAGCTAATTGATGCAGGGCTACATCTATTTATAACCTACAGGACACACGGCTGTTCAGCATTTAAATTGACTTTGTTTTACCTGCAAGTAGAGGTCTGCTAATAATTAATGTCTTCACTCGCCGAAATAATCAGTCACTTTGCTTGCCTTTTTATTTAGCATGATACAATCAATTTATTCATTTATATTTATTTTCCCATATATAGCATAATGTAATAACATACAGGCCAAAAATACAATAGCTTTTACACTAATCCCAGCAGCGAATGTAATTTGTCTCCTTCCTGAAATAAAGTCAAATAGTTTGGCAACACAGATGCGTGAGGCCGCTGCTGCTTGTGCCGCCGACACCAAACTCGTGCACGAGCTGTCATCAAGTTCTAAGTATCAGTTCTTATTTTACAGGCCCTCTTGAAAACATCAAACAGTTGCGTCAGACAAAGAGCAAAATAATGAAGGATTCCCGAATACATTTTATTTTGTTTTCGCTTTATTTGGCAAGAAAAAAAAAATGCGCACTTTTCAATTGGTGTCTATGGAGCTGCCGCGTCTTTGGCCACAAAATTGCCTCCAGTGGGAAATGCGGAAGCAGGAAGCTAACATGCTATCTGGCTGAAGCAAAGGTACTTCCTCATTCTCTCTGGTTCTACTATATATCTCTATGGTTCCTGCTGAGCCATCATCCAAAGCACAGCGCACCCCATTTCCTGGTTGGAGCTCATTAATTAGCCCAATGAGGTGTGCTGAATTAGGGTTTGAGTAAAGACCTTCAGGATTGCAGTTTTCTAGGAACAGGACTGAACACCACAGCTCCAGAAGCTGATCTGGCCAATGCTGATCTGCTTTCCCACCAACCGTGCACTAATGGGACTGCCTGCCCTTAGTGAATCTGTGACCATGTTGGAGGCTCACTGGTGGTGTTCTGTGTGTTCCTCCAGGGGGATTCTGGGCCGGATGGAGATCCTGGACCTCCAGGACCTGTGGTGAGTCAGAAAGGACAGCAGCCCTTTCCAATAGGAGCGATCTGATATACAATATGGCACATCGCCAGGCGAATTTGACGGCAGAAAAATCACGGGTCAAATGTCAAAATGTCGACGAGTGAACTTCCGCTCATACCCACGCGCGGTCGAACGCTAGCTAATATAATGGCGATTTATAGCGTTTCGTTCCAAAACGTGAACTCCAGCTTTGATGCATTTGTAGCGTTTATTTGAATTTTGCGGTATTTTCATGTTCATATCTGTGTATCCGTGATGGTATTCAACTGCGAAGCTGCGCAATGCTCATCACATTTCGTCATGCATGCATTGGCTTGGCGAAGCTGGTCTTATTACCGGAAGTGCGGATGTCGACAAAAAATCCCCTTCCTTCATCTCATCTCCCGATTTACGACAGTTTTGCGCTATATCAGATCGCTCCTATTGTTTTACTTCCCCCAGACAGGCAGGGGGCGCTAGCTACCGCCAATACAGAGGCTGTGGGTGATATGGCACAAGCTGCTGGAGCTGCATGATTTTATCTGGTTGAACTCTAATCATCCTTCTATAATTGCAACAATACAAAGATCCCCACAACGCCAAGTTAGACTGAATGAGACAATAATTGTCTCAGACGGAGCTGTCAGTGTCTTACTGTGTGTGTGTGTGTGTGTGTGTGTTTTACCCCACAGGGACCCCAAGGTTTTACGGGGTTGGTCGGAGCGCAGGGAGTGAATGGGTCTCAGGTAAGGGACGGCTGCTGGCTGCTCAGCTGTGTTTATTGGAGCACTGTGAAGATGTCATTGCTACAGCACATCAACAGAGAAGGAAGTAGGACTCTCTGTCGGCTCAGTACTGAGAAACCTGATTGTACTCATCATGGTCCAAAGCCCTGTGCCTCAAATCATTGTCCTCAAGGTCCAGGAACTGCCAGTTTTTCACTCTCCCTTAACCTGGGGGCCAGATGTGAAGCCAGTCTAGCCAATCGGCTTTTACTAATTGTTAAAACTAAAACCAGGGCTGGGCTTGGACTCAGAGTCCAGATTTGAGGAGCTCTGCTCTAAAGGTTGTTGGGGCTGTAAAGAAGGGGTCTTAAATGTCTGTCTTCGAGGGCTGAGGTGTTTTCGGGTTCTGGAGATTGCCACCCAATCAGCAGCTGAGTAAGGCCTCCTAAACAAGATGTGTGGACTTCGTAGCCAATCGCTGACTTAAATTAAGCTCTTAAGAGCAAGTGCAAACCAAAAGCAGCAGAGACTCTGCCCCTCCAGGATTTGAATTTGAGACCCCATGCTATAAAGTCTGTAGTCATTGATAAAGCAAAACCCTGTACACTCACACTGTCTCATATGAACAGACACCCCCAGCTCTCAGTGGGCTATTCCTCTGTGACCTACTCTCAGGGCCAGTTTCTCCACTCCTCAAGGGCCAGTGATTATCCTGGTTTTAATTACCACTGATTAGCCTGGTGTAATTAACTAATTTCATCTATACATCTGTGCCACTTCATTCACAGATCGTCACCTTAAAATATTTAATTAAAGGACATGAGCGCTGTTTTCGGCCGTCAATCATTAATTTATCAAGAATTCTTGATAAAGCGTTGATTCACATTAATTACTAATTACATAATGATGGGAAGTTTTACTGCAGTCTGAATCAAAAAAGAGCTTGTGGTTTCCATCACAAAATGGCATCCGGTGTTTCTTTTGCTCCTTTCAGACTCAGTCCAGTCCCTGTTTTAAATGCTGAAATCAGTCATTCCGGCTCTGTTCTGTTCTGTTCTGTTTCAGGGTGATCTTGGACCCAATGGTGCCACTGGTGCCAGGGGCCCTCAGGTACGTCTCTGTTTGGTGTCTGACATTGTCCTTACGTGGCTAATTAGGAGGGTGTATGTGCAGTATCTTTGGTATATTTGTCTCTCTTTTATTTAGATTTTTTTCTTTAACCTTTCTTTAAGTCTGTTGAGAACCAATTCTCATTTACTGTGACCTGGCCAAGAGGCAAAAGCTGAGGCTAGTCTGCAAAGACAAAGGGGAAAAAATAGTAGTACATAAATCTCAATACTAGGGTCAAACAGAACATAATTCAGAAGGTTCAATGATTAGTATCTGTTTATTTTAGTGAGTATTTAAAGGAGGATGATGGGATGAAGGAGTGGAGTTTTATTATTTTTTTCCAATTCAGTCTAGTCCCAATGGATAGTCAAGGGGAATGAGTGGTGGCCAAAGGAGGTATGCGTTTTGGAAATTAGTAACGAAGCTCTGGTAAATTTGTCAGAAAGTAGGTTGCTGTTGTAGGTCGATATGCTGAGTTTTGAACAAAGGACTGGAGGAGTGTTGCCTGTGATAGTTTTATATTTCATATGATACCAGTGTATTTGTCACCTGGTGTGGAGTGACGGCCAGTTGATTTAAGAGTACAGGTCACAGCAATGAGTGTTGAAAGAGGCACCAGAGACAAAATGGATGACAGCATGGTGGATGAGTAGGTTTTTCGAGGCAATTCTGTTCATAAAGTCACCGTAGTCCAGGAATGGCTAGATAATTATTTAACCAGAGTGCATATGTCAGAGTGAGAGATGTATTATAGTCATATAAAAAACTAAGTTTTTTTATAACCTTGGAAAGAATATTGTTAATCTGAGCATGAAACAGCAGTAAATGGTTGAATTAAATAAGTTTGTACCTAAGAACTTAAAATTGTCAACTAACTGTAGTTCTGACACATCCATTGAGATGATATTGTAGAGGGATTTACATGGGGTAGGTTCCTGTTGAAAATCTAAATTTTGCTTTAGTAGTGTTTAGAAGAAGCTGAAGTTTAGAGAAGACATTGGATACTGCTGAAGCTATGCTGTAAGGCAGTGCTGAGTGAGGAGTTGAATGTGCACAAAATGATGTAATCGGCGTGGAGGTGGATGAGAGGGTTCCAATTAGAATGAACATTATTTATATGAATCTTGAAGAGGATTGGACCCAGAATTGATCCCTGAGGGACACCCATAGACAACAGTGTTGAGTCAGACAGCTAGTAAGTTGTTCGCACAGATTATACCCACCCAGTAAAATAACTGCTGAATCAGGCCAGACATTGCTCTGACAATGGGCCTCTGGAAGTGGTCGTAACAAGCAGGATGCAGTGATCCACTGAGTCAAACGCCTTTGCTGGGTCGATGAATTAAGCCGCAAAGTACTCTTTGTTGCCCATAGTATGTATGATGTTTAGCACTTGACAGGTTGTAAAAGCACACCCTTAGCTGGCTATTAAACCGGATTGCATTTAGGTGATCTGGCTGTGGGACCGCATATGGTTTTGAGCTGATTATTGACCAATTTCCATTAGACTTTGGACAGGCTGGGTAAGATGGAAATAGGCTGGTAACAGTTGCGGTCTAACTTGTCATCTCCTTTGAGCAGTGTAATGGCAGCAGTAGATTCTTATTGCAGGGAGAATTTAGCAGGTTGCAGACTGAGTCTGAGCAGGCAGGAGATGGGGGCTGAGACAGTATGGGCCGCAAACTTCAATAAGTATGGGTCCTGGTCATCTAGGTCGGCAGATTTACAAGGGTCCAGATTGAGCAGTTCCTTCAGCACCTCATTCTCCTGCACTGACTGAAGTGTGAATTGAGGGATGTCAGGGGTAGGACCAGGGTTTGAGACTGGGGTGACAGGGCTTGCAGTCAGAATAGGTATATCACTTGCGCTGACATGACCAGCCCTGATAAACCATTTATTGAAACAGTACACCATCCATGCTTTTTAGCATGGTGTGATTGTGTCCTCAATTTAATGGCAGTGGCTAATTTAGAATATGTATATATTATATATATTTATTTTCCATAGTTTTAACATAGTTTTCAGTAGTTTTGTATGTGTGTTGCATTGTCCTTATGTGGTTAGCGAAGGTCAAAAGTCCAGGGGTCAGAAAGTGAATGGTGCTTAGTTAAAGAAGGATCTTACCCTTAAAGTCAGTTTGTGCAAGATTATTCTTGCCGCAAC
The DNA here is from genome assembly GCA_029692085.1 of Gymnothorax javanicus. Taxonomy (NCBI): domain Eukaryota; kingdom Metazoa; phylum Chordata; class Actinopteri; order Anguilliformes; family Muraenidae; genus Gymnothorax; species Gymnothorax javanicus. The sequence goes on along the minus strand of CM056194.1, from coordinate 121,613,269 downwards.
AGGAGAATTAAAACTATTTAGCAGCAAGTCCAATTCTTAACACATATAGCTATGTGCAGGTGTGTGTGTGTGTGTGTGTGTGTGTGTGTGTGTGTGTGTGAGGTGTATAGTGTGCTTGCATGGCTATCTGCAGATATGTGTGTGCTGTATTGTGTGTAGACATCAGTTGCTTGTGGAATTACTCCTCACCTTTCTGTGTCCTAGGGTCCTCAAGGCCTAGATGGAGTTCGAGGGCCCCCAGGACCCAGGGGCCCCCAGGTATGCACCCCACCCCCCTAAAATTCCTGACTGTTCATTACCCTGCTTTCATGCGTTTCACCCTTAGGAGTAACTGACCTCACAAACATCACGGTGTATCATGCATCTCACTGCCACATGTGATGAGCCATATAATATTCTCTGCATGGGCTGTGACAGGAAGTGACTTCACAGGAAGTGAAAAAATACTGCAGAACTTGAAAAGCAATGAAATGTTACTTATCAAGTCAGACCTGTGTAAACTCTATTACAAAACAGGAATAGAAGTCAGCTGGATAACTGCCCTGAGCAAACCCTGGAAAAGCACATTTTCTTTCTTGTAGTCGATGTTCAAGATTCCACTTTTCCTGGTTTATCTCAGTTCAGTAAAGCAATCTCAGTAATCCTGCTTCAACAAATGGAAAGCACAGAAACAAAGTAATTAATTTGTTCATTAATCTTTATCAAAGAAATGGGTTCTGGCATTCAGCTGTTTTTGTTTTGGTTCATTTCTGTTTTTTTTTTTTGTTTGATTCTGCTGTACTGTTTTGGATTTGCACAGATTGTCTGAATTGACCATCTGCAAAATTACCGTGGCCTATGAGCCTTCAAGAGCGGTTTTTGCTGTCTTAATCGTGGCTTAATGCTTGCAGGAGCACGAAAAGAAAATTGATTGCTTACACAGTATAAGCTCCTGAGATAGTGCGCTAATTAATTTGTTCACTTTAAAGGCACTAATGCATTTCAAGTACTGCCTTCCTCAAAGCGCCCATGTAAACACTCTATGTTCGCAGTGTCTTTGCCACTCTTTTATAAGCCTGGGCAGCTGCAATCGCTCCAAGGTTTATAGCTCTTAAAAAGCTAAGCCTCAATCGGTGAGGATAACATTTATTTTTCTACATGAAACTTATCCATTTTAATGTCCTTTGATTCAAAGAGCAAATTGAAATTGAGAAGAGGGGGATTATGGCAGAGACGGCAGGGATTATTTTAGCTGGTTAGCGTGAATGTCAATGAAGCTAAGGCGGGCACCTCGTTCCACCCAACCTCCACTGTTTCCAGTTGCTGAATCACGACCTATACTAAAAATGAACACTGCAATACTTGAGATACAGACTGTCAGCAACAAAAGTGTAGTTTATGATTGTAAACATGGGGCAATGTCAACCTAACCAGTGTCGTGGTGTCGGTGGTATTTGCTAAAAATATTCTGTGATTTTACTGTGTCTTCGCAGGGAATGCTGGGACAAGAAGGTCCTCCTGGTCCAAAAGGAGATCCCGTAGGTCTCCATAGTAACCTTTATTTTTTTTATTTTTATGAGCTTTTGTGAATTAGGCTGTCACTTCAACGGAACCGCTTTCACACAAAAGGCATCTGTCTGATGATAAGACTGATAAACTGTGCCATTTAGCCGTAATTGTCATGAATCTTGGTCCTTTGGGAGGGTATCTATCTGGGAGCAGTCAGTTCGATGTGCACCAACCAATCAGTGATGATTTAAGCCCCGCCTACCCGGAAAAGCGTGATTCAGGTGTAAAATAGAGCAACAAGATTTGAGGAGGAAAGAGTCTTCTTGGTATTGTCAAAAGTCGAGAGATTGTTGAAATTAAAAAAAAAAAAACTTGTAATGATGGCAAGTTTGCCTCTCAATGAATTTACATTATGGGAAAAAAAAAAATTAAGTTATGAGGACAATTAATTTGAATGCCTTGATGTATTCTTAATGTAGCTAATGCTTTAGTCCGTATGTGTCTTTTTCTATGGAATACGTCCTTTATGCTACTGTATGTCATGATCTGGGAAGCAGGAGTTATGTCAGTCTTGATTTTGATTGGCCGGTTCAACTGTGACTGTTGAGAGCCTGCTTGGACTGTTATACTGGTTGTTCATCATTGACGCGATGCGAAGGGCACCTTCGCCTGTGAAGCCGATCCGTAAACGTACAGTGCAGATTGAGGACCCATTTAACTCTCATGACACTGTAATTCATGGAAACTGCTGTTGTCAGGATGGAGGAGGGGCGTTATGTAGATAACCCTGAGCATCTGTCTGGTGTTGGGCTGGTGTGGTGTTTTACGGTGTTGGCCTCACTCCATAAACACACGCTCTCTCTCGCATGCCTGCTCCATATTACCAGCAATATTTACAGCTTAAAAATGCAAGCATAGACACATCTGAAGGTCCATCTTCCATCGATAGTAGTAATATATCTACAGGCCTCAATTTATGTGTCTACTGACCGTTTTATTGATAAAGTGATAAAACTATGAAAATTTGAATATCGTTTTCTGATTAGGTCACCTCAGAAGCAGATAAGGGATGACGGGGGCATTGAAGTCACATGTGAGCTGGAAATTTCCAGACATTTTCTATCATGAATTTAGCCTTGTTTATCAAAGCCAGTCAGGCTTCAGAGAAGGCTAAGGGCTATGTGAATGAAGGGAGCCGCATATTCGGTTGAAAAACCAAACAAATAACTCCTGCATTGTGCGCTTCTTATCCATTTACAGACAGTTCCATTTTTTTATCAGGTGTAAAGCATAGATACCTGTGCTGTGATATTGTTAAAGAACAGAACAGAACAGAGCAGATTGTTCGTTGTGACATTGCAGTCCTTTCATGATGATTCAAAAGATTGGTGGAATTGCAGTTCTAGTGCTGTGCGGAGGCAGTGTTGATTTTGACTTGTTGAATGTGTGAGTGACAGGGCTGCTGTCGGCCCTCAGTCTCCCGTGATAAACTGAGCTCCTGTCTCTGCTTTTAGGGCCCGCGTGGCCCTGTGGGACCGTGCGGGGAGCAGGGCTTCGAGGGGCCGATGGTGAGTGAGACATCCATATGGACGCCATTTGCATTTTCTCCCTTCTTCTCTGAGTGGCTGGTCTGCTCTGCTCTTAAATCTGTGCTGTACAATCTATTTATTTAATATTTAATTTAATACTTTTATGTTTAAGCCTCATTTAGTGGCTTGCATCTCTTCTCCTTTCTGCTCTTTCCTGCTGTACTCTTCAGAGCCTTGAAAAGTTTCTGAAAAATTTATAAACGGAAATGTATTTTAAAAAGGCAGACTGTTGAAAAACGTAATGACGAGCATACATCACCCCAGCCTTTTGTTTTTGTTTTTTTTTTTTTTTCTGTACGAGTGACTGTAATTATAATTTGCCCATATATTGTAGTGTGTTGAGATATCTTGGTCATATAATCAATGTACAGAACTCAAATTTCTGCCCTCAGTAATTTCATAAGCCAAAACATTTATTTTAATCTGACATTTATGATGACCGATCACCTGCCGGCTGAAAATGATTTCCTGCGATCTGAATTATGAGTGGAATTGTGTCAGTGTTCACTTTAGTGGTTTAGAAAATGAAATCATAATTATTGGTCTAGCCTGCCCTCTCTATAGTGGTATGAAATACAGATTGGGCCTGATTTTCCTGCCTGCCCAAAGTCTGACAACATGCGCACAGACTTTGCAACATCTATTCCAGTTTTAGTACAGCTGGAAGGATTAATTGGCCATTTCTGGTAATTTACTTGCAACCGAGAGGAGAGTTGGGTCTCAAGGGTTTAGTTCTATTTTAGCTGAGGATTTCCATGTAAATTAGATGGCACCAGTGGGAGGGTCATTTAAACTCGGTAGTGCAAGGCGAAACTTGGTACTTTCCTGAAACACACAGCCAGTCACGTAGGGTTTGCGAGAACCTTGTACAACCCCAATTCTGAAATAGCTGGGACAAAGTGTAAATTATGAATAAAATCAAAACGCAATGACTTTCTAATCACACCAGCCAGTGTTTTATTCACAATAGAATAGAGATAACATAGCAAATGTTAAAACTGAGAAATTTTACAATTTTATCCACAAAATGAGCTCATTTCAAATTTGATGGCTGCTACAGGTCCCAAAAAAGTCGGGACAGGGGCGTGTTTACCATGGTGTAGCATCCCCTCTTCTTTTTAACACAGAGTGGAGGCGTCTGGGCATTAAGGAGACAAGTTTCTTGAGTTTAGCCATTGGAATTTGATCCCACTCTTGTTTAATACAGGCTTCCAGCTGCTGGAGAGTTTTGGGTCTCCTTTGACGGACTTTTCTTTAATTATTCATCAAATGTTCTCAATCTGTGAAAGATCAGGACTGCAGGCAGGCCAGTTCAGCACACGGACTCTTCTACTATGAAGCCATGCTGTTGTAATAGCTGCAGTATGTGGTTTTGCATTGTCCTGCTGAAATACACAAGGCCTTCCCTGGAATAGATGTCGTCTGGAGGGGAGCATGTTGCTCTTAAACCTTTATATACCTTTCAGCATTCATGGTGCTTTTTAAAACATGCAAGTGTCCCACACCATATGCACTAATGCATCCCCATACCATCAGAGATGCTGGCTTTTGAAGTGAACGCTGACAACAGGAGGGGTGGTCTTTCTCCTCTTTAGCCCGGAGGACACGACGCCCATGATTTCCAACAAGAATGTCAAATTTGGACTCATCTGACCACAGGACACTTTGCCACTTTGCTACAGTCCATTTTAAATGAGACTTGGCCCAAAGAACACGGCGGCGTTTCTGGATCATGCTCAACAATGGCTTCCTTTTTGCATGATAGAGTTTTAGGTGGCATCTGTGGATGGCACGGCAGACTGTGTTTACAGACAGCGGTTTCTTGAAGTATTCCCGGGCCCATTTAGTAATGTCAATGACAGAGTCATGCCGGTGAGTGATGCAGTGGCGTCTGAGGGCCCGAAGATCACAGGCATCCGGTAAAGGTCTTCGGCCTTGTCCCTTACGCACAAAGAATTTTCCAGTTTCTCTGAATCTTCTGATGATGTTATGCACTGTTGATGATGAGACCTTCAAAGCCTTTTCAGTTTGATTTCTACTCATCTAGTGCTCGATTTCCCAAGATTATTGGAATTTTGCTGGCATGGATTGGAAGTGACGTTGGAGTACTGCAGTGTATTATTGAAGTTATGACTGAATGCTGTTCATTTGCAGGGGGGGAGGTGTGTGTATATGTGGTGTGGCAAATGTGTGTGTGTGTGTGTTTGCTTGAGTCTGTGAGTGTGCGTGTTGCAACTGTATGAATGTGTTGTTTGTGTGTGTGTGTGTGTGTGTGTGTATGTGTGTTTGTGTGGCAGATGTGTGTGTGTGAATGTGTGTTTGTGTGAGTCTGTGAGTGTGTGTGTTGCAACTGTCTGAATGTGTGTGTGTGTGTGTGTGTGTGTCAAATGTGTACAGTATGTGAATGTGTGTTTGTGTGAGTCTGTGTGTGTCTGTGCATTTATGTATGTATGTATGTGAGAGTCTCTGTTTTCACGTCAATGAGTGTGAGTGTGTGTAGATGATGGATGATTTGCGGTAGCTGAGGCAGCTGAATAGCTTGTCGGAGATCAGTGGGAAATCGCTTTGCTGTGCTTGAGCTCAATCAGCCTGAAGTATGTGTACCCAATTGATAAATACCTTCCGCGACCAACCACTGTCTGCGATCACAAAATCCTGTTTTTGTTTTCATTTTATCTCTGGATCTCAAGGAATGTAAATGAGTCTGGTCTCCTCAGGTGGTAGATGGCAGTACTGTGGAGAACAGTGTGTCTCAGATTCAGTATTAACAGGAGCCGCACATGGTGCTGTAAACATACCAACAAACCCCTGCTGCGCCCTCGAGCAGCTGGGCTCCCTGCGCCTTCCGTCTTTACATCTGAGTCTGTGAATTTGTTTGGAAGTGTTTTAGTTCCGCATAGTAATTTTTTTGAGTATTTTGTCTCGTTCTATTTCTGTTCTGACTAATGACATTCCGCTCAATTGTATTGCTTCTTGTCTTCTTCTCAAAGAACATTTCAGTACAGGGGTTAGTTACTCACTCGCTTTCTTCCTCGCCATCTCTCTCTTTCTCTCTCTTCCTCATTCACTCACTCAATCACTCACTCTCTCTCTTACTCACATACCCAGGGTGCACCAGGAGCCCCAGGTCCTCCAGGAACCCCGGGAAACACGGTAAGTAGAATCCCACTTCATCATGTGATTGAATGTGCATATGTGTGTGTGTGTGTGTGCACGCGTGCGTGCGTGTGTGCATATATGCATGAGCGTGTGTGCGTGCGTGAGTGTGTGTGTGTGTGTGTGTGTGTGTGTGTTTGTGTGTGTTTGTGTGTGTGTGTGTGTGTGTGTGCAGGCGTGCATGCGTGTGTGCATATATGCATGAGCGTGTGTGCGTGCGTGAGTGTGTGAGTGTATGTGTGTGTGTGTGTGTGTGTGTGTGTGTGTGTGTGCACAGCTGTGAGGAGAGACCCTATCCCAAACCAATTCCCATATGCCTCATACATTCTCCCTGCTTCCTCTCCAGGGAAACCGAGGACCGGATGGGGACAGGGGTGATATCGGGCCAAAAGGGGAAAAAGTGAGGACTCTGGGGGTGACATTGTGCCCCTTTCCCCAGTGTGACATTATACCCCAATTACCTATCATTCCTGAGTGCACTGTTTTTGTCTTTGGGTGTTGGCTTTAATTTAATTTTACGTAGTGTGTTTAGGGGCCCTCAATCAACTGTCAATGCCTTCATTTTGTTATAAACATGCCCAGAGGATGTTAGATCAGAATAGGGTTTAGTTTTTAAACTGTGTTTCAGAAACACCCACGTAGAGTAACCCATTCTTTGGTACCTCACTGTTGAGTTACTTACACTTAAGTACCCCAATCTTGAGTTACTTACACGTAAGTACCCCAGTGTTGAGATTACTTACACGTAAGTACCCCAGTGCTGAGTTACCAGCCTTCAGAGACAAATGTATGGAGTTAATTGCCTTCAGAAAAGAGAAGGTAAAGTTACGTGCCTTTAGAAATGAGAATGCGCTGTTAGTTGCTTTTACAGACTCCGGTGTGTGGTTACTTGCCGTCAGAAACAGGAATGCAGAGTTACTTGCCTTCAAAAACACCAGTATGGAGTTACTTACCTTTAGAAACACCAGTGTGGAGTTACTTTCCTTTAGAGACACCAGTGTGGAGTTACTTTCCTTCAAACTCACCAGTGTGGAGTTACCTTGAGAAACACTACTGTGGAGTTACTTACCTTGAGAAACACCAGTGTGTGGACACTTACCATTAGAAACACCAGTGTGGAGTTACTTTCCTTTAGAAACACCAGTATTGAGTTACATTCCTTTAGAGACACCAGTGTGGAGTTACTTACCTTTAAACTCACCAGTGTGGAGTTACATACCTGTAGAAACACTAGTGTGCAGTTACTTACCTTTAGAAACACCAGTGTGCAGTTACTTGCCATTAGAAACAGGAATGCAGAGTTACTTACCTTTAGAAACACCAGTGTGGAGTTACTTTCCTGTAGAAACACCAGCATTGAGTTGCTTTCCTTCAGAAACACCAGTGTGGAGTTACTTTCCTTTAGACTCACCCGTGTAGAGTTACTTACCTTTAGAAACACTAGTGTGGAGTTACTTACCTTTAGAAACACCAGTGAGGCGTTACTTTCCTTTAGAAACACCAGTGTGTGGTTACTTGCAGTTAGAAACAGGAATGCAGAGTCATTTACCTTTAGAAACACCAGTGTGGAGTTACTTACCTTTAGAAACACCAGTGTGGAGTTACTTTCCTTTAAAAACACCAGTATGGAGTTTCTTGCTGTGAATTTGAGCCTGGGGCCCAGAGTTCAGGGTTTGTGGTCTCTGCAGGGTCTCCAAGGTGCCTCAGGAATCAGGGGTTCCCAAGGAGAAGAGGGGTCCTCCGGTTTCCCAGGATTCCCAGGGGCCAAAGGTCAACCCGGACCCAAAGGAATGCAGGTACCCTCCTGCTTTTGGCCGTCTTCCTGACCCTGCTCACATGCCCTGCTCCAGTCTCCCTGCTGGGGCCGGATGGTTGAAACTGATTCAGCCTTTTGGAAAGCCAACAGGATGCGGCCATGACACTGCCACCGGGAGACATTCATCGATTGCAGTAAACCTTTATTGATCGTTTCACAAGGTGTAAAAAGGCTGGTGAGTGCTGTGAAGCACACAAAAATCGATGCAAACGCGGAGAGCATCACTGCAGCTCAGGTGATCTCAACTCGTTTCCTCAACAGATGTTACCTCCTAACAGCTCAGAGCTGTCACTCAGGCGCCCTCTGATCTATAAACACCCACTGGGTGTGCCTCTGCTGTTTCCTCTTCTTTTGTTTATTGCTAATGCATTTTGAGGAGGTGATATTTCCCTTTGGCTCACTGGCACTCTCTGAAGGCAGACAAAAGCCAGGCTTTTTTTTCCTGGTGACATTGCGCTAAAGCTGATGCTATTAGCCAGGTAATTTTTACAGTCTTGTCATTTAACTGTGTCTGCGTGTAAATGTAAAATGTTACAGATGAAGGTTTTGTCTCCGAGCTGCCAGGGAATTGCCACAGTCTTTCGGTTTCCTCAGCAGGTGTTCAACCTGCTATGTTTTCCTGTGAAATTTCTAGTCCCTTTGTCAAAGAACAGTACTGCTAATGGCTGACTCGCAATGAGTATTTGTGAAGGTGGCGTGTTCACTTAAGGCACATCAAACAAAAACATTTTGCGGGAAAAATGCTTGCAAAAAAGTATGGGAGGAGCACCCGAGCTGCGCAAGTATGTTATGAATATCTGTGGCTTGGGTAAATTCCAGTTTGATATACTCAATGCAGTCACAAACTAGCTAAAGATGGAACCTACAGTCCCTGACCATCTGACACTGAATGATCATGGGTCCTTGAAGCTTGGCGTATGCAGCAATGTTGCTAATAATTGAGTGATTTAAAAAAAAAATTTTGTACGATTTTCCTTATTCTTTAACTCTTTCCTCCTTACTAGCGCCTCTCGACACCTATCCCTTATTTCCCCACAAGTGCCTCTCGACGCTGTCGTCGAGGCGCTTGTATGAAATAAGGATAGGTGTCGAGAGGCGCTAGTGAGGGGGTAGAGTTAAACACTGCAGAATTGTGGCTAGCAATCCTGTAGTGTGCCCTATGCAATAAGAGCAGCGGTTTTGTACTCTGTCAAGAGAAAAGACTGTAAAGATGACTCCCGTTCTAATTACAGGGTGAAGACGGGGAGGACGGCTCACGGGGGAAGGCTGGCATTTTGGGGTCAAAGGTCAGAGCTGTTTGCTGTATTGAGTCTGTACTCTGCATGCCCCTGATAAAAAACTAAATCTAGTGTCTTACTCCAGCTTTCTTACTCACAGTGAAGACATTTTACAACGAGTCTGGGTGCTGATGGAACTTGCGCTGTGTGTTGTATACTAAATGCCCCACATTGTTCTCTCTGTGTAAACAATTAAAGATAATTCCCTGGTGGCTGTGAAACAGCTTATTGAAGCTTGTAGTGGCGAAAAAAAAATTCAGCGTTAGCAGCCAGTCTCCTATCTCATTTACTATGTTCTGTTTCAAGCAAATGGTGAGTCAATGAAAATGAGGCTGTGCTGTGATTGGCTACCTCATCGCAAAGCATAGTGAACAGTGGCAGCCAAACAAAATCTTCCTGTAAGGGGCAGTACCAGGCAAATAAATATCCTTATGACATCAATTGCGGCGCAGGTTCAAAATGTGCAATTCACGCTCATATTTTCTCAGCATGGGAGCCACAATGCTGGGACAATGTGATCTTATTTTTGTGAAGCTACAGCTTTTAAAATCTTAGTAATGGAAGGCACTGTATCTATGCACAGTATGCCTAATGCTACATAGTTATGTTGGTAGTAAGTAAGGCAGTCTAGGGTACGTGTGGTTGTAACTAATATATGGCAGAAACTAATGTAAGAAGCCATTCAGACAGTAATGATGAGCATACAATGTTATACAGAGGGAAATTTAAGAGGCATGTAACATGTAATAACAGTCTTATAAACAGAGATTACAGAAAAAGCATAATCTATCCACAGAAGGAAATGTAATAAGCCTTTTATGACATGGGAGGAAGTTGTTATAAGCATGTTTGTTTTCTTTAAGGGGAACAGAGGGCCTGATGGTCATCAAGGGAGGCCTGGATCCAGGGGGCCCAAGGTACATCTATCACCTGTGCACCTTTCCTATACCTCTAGTGCATCTGTACACCTGCCCTGTACCTGTACTACACTTTTACACCTGCCCTATCCTTGTACTACACGTGTACACCTGCCCTATTCCTGTACTACATCTGAACACCTCCCTAATCCCTGTACTACACCTGTCCACCCACCCTATCTCTTTACTACACCTGTGCACCTGCCCTATACCTGTACTATACCTGTCCACCTGCCTAATCCCTGTAATATACCTGTACGCCTTCTGTATACTTGTACTACACCTCTACAGTTGGCCTGTACTTTTCCCACATTTGTACACCTATCCTGTGCATGTACTACACTTGTACACTGTCCCTATTACCTGCACTACACCTCTACACCTCCTTATACTTGTACTACACCTGTGCACCTTCTGTATACCTGTACTATATCAGTACACTGGCCCTATACCTGTCCTACACCTGCACACCTTTCCTTTACCTGCACTACACCTTTACACCTGCTCTATACCCATACAACTCTCGTACACCTACCCCATACCTATACAACACCTGTAAACCCCCTTGTATCTTTACTATACCGGAGCACCATCCCTATACCAGTACTGCAACTGTACACAAGCCCTATTCCTGGTCCTGATGCAAACAATGTGCGCCTGGTGCTGACGCAGACTTCCCATTTCTTATACAAACGTACTTGAAGTCCAACTTACACTTGAAGCCAATTGATGTCACATAGATTCTCAACCCTCCTGATATTTGAATTTTAACCTCTCTCTGTAGGGTCGAACAGGACAGCGTGGGCCTGCTGGAATTCCAGGGACGCCAGTAAGAAGATAACTGCACATTATTATTATTATTATTATTATTATTATTAGCAAAATGCTTTTCTCTGGGCATGTGCAAGTCATGTGTGGAATTGCGCCCTTCTGTATAGCGCCCACATTGACTTTGATCATGCATTTGACCAATATCTGGCTGGGAAGCCTGGAACCACACATAGACCCAGAAATAGAGTTGACCATTTTCTTTAATTGAGGTTTACAGCACAGGTATGATACAAGGGTAATCAGGCCAATGCAGGATGAGAATTCATTGTCAGTGGGCAGGCGAGGGTCAAAGCACAGCAGCGATGAGGTCAACAAGGGGTCAGGATCGTCAGATGAATCCAAGGGGGGCAGGAGAGGAGAATAATGAGGGTCGAGGAGGGGAGCAGGTCACTGATTAACACAGGTTACAGGAAACAATAGAGTGGGGTACAGGAATGAGGGGCACAGGAACGAGGAAGGAAGAACTTGAGAAAACACTTCAAGGACAAATGCAAAGCAGGCGCAAAACAATCTGGCAGAAGACATAAACATGTACTCCACTATAAGCATTGTGACTGGGCTCTGATGGCGAGGTTATTCCTGGAATGACTGTGTGACCCAGCGCAGATATCCCAGCTCAGTTTGTGTGTGGCCAGCAGGGATCCTCAGGTGTTTCCCTGAACCCACCAGGAGTAAGAGAGCTGCTCATGAGCTCCCCCTTGAGGTTTAATAGGCTTACATTTATTCTCACCCATATATCTTAGTGATTATGTCTGATGTGCCCAGGAGGAGGTTCTGTCTTGTGCCTGTGCTGCTGTAAAGGTCTCAGTGCTTATCTCTGTTCATCATCTGGGGTCAACATGTGAATTACGTCACTGTGTGTCGCAGTCCTCACGCTCATGTATGTGTGTGTGGTGTGTGTGTGTTCTGTGCATTGCAGGGTATGCCAGGTCCTCCTGGGACAGAGGGAGCAGAAGGAAAGCCTGGTACACAGGTTCCCATTCTATATCTATTAATGCACTGATTACACACATTCTATATCTATTAATGCACTGATTACACACATTCTATATCTATTAATGCACTGATTACACACATTCTATATCTATTAATGCACTGATTACACACATTTATCAGTTCATATGCATTTATCAGTTCACTTACAGATGTGCATGTTAACCTCATAGCATAATTGCCTATTTCATTTTTTAAGGTTTTCTATTATCCCCCACCAGGAGTGGGACAGGGGATATTGGCTTAGGGCCTGTCTGTCCGTCCGTCCATGCACCTGTGTGTCCGTCTGTCCGGTCCAAAATTCAGACAAGATTTCTCTGAAACTATTCTGCCTAGACGCATATAATTTTGTATGTTAATAAGCTACTCGTGATCTATGTTGAGTTTGAAGATGGATGTCAAAGCATATTTGTTTACGGAGTTATGGCCCTTGATCGTGGCAGGGGATACTGATGACGCTGTCATCTTGTTATTTAAGAGAATGGATTTTTTTTTTTAAGGTTTTGAGAAAAAAGGAATTAATACTCTTTTTTTCTCCAACATGAAAGAACAAGCAGCTGATATTTCAATTTGGCAAAAATATGACTTAGGCAATTATGCTATGAGGCTAATGATGATCTATGTCTATTCATGCCCTGATGACACACAATGTATCTATTAATGCACTAATTATACTTATTGTGTATCTCTAAGTGCAGCGATTGCTCATGCTCTACATGTCCATTCATGCTGTGGCTCACTATCATTACGCATTAAAGCATCACACATTTTCTGCGTTTATGGTCATTACACACCTGTACACATATTCTGCATGTTTGTATTGTATCTCCACTGCACCTGTACCATTGAACACCTGTTCACATTCCTTGTATTTTATCACAACTGTCGGGTGGGAAAACTCTCACATAACCAGCACCAAAATGGCAAACATCACCTTTTCTCTGTTACACATCTGTTTGTAACCCCAGATGAGACATGAAATTCTGCTCTCTATTTTTTAATCACAGGAAATAATTTCCAAGATTTAGTTTGTCGCCAGGATGTGATTATTAATATCATGAATAGAATGAGTCACATGTTTATTCTTGCAGTGGATAGAAAATGTGATTAGACAGTTTCTAACTGAACATTCCAAAGCTGCTGACAACCACGAGTGCTAATTGAAAACAATAGGGGTCCAGAACATTGGAATAGATTTTTGAGTTGTGTGTGTGTGTGTGTCTGTGTGTGTGCATATCTGTGTGTGGGCTTGTGTGTGTGTGTGTGTGTGTGTGTGGATGCATATGTGTGTCTGTGTACATGTATTTCTTTGCACATGTACGCTACCAATCAAAAGTTTTTGAACACTCCAAGATCTTGTCAAGTCTTTATCTTACATGTATGTTTACAGCAAAGAAATCACTGGAACCCAAAACTTGTTTATTACAAATAATAAGTTTACAAGAAAAATCCACAAGGAATCCAGTACAGGTAACCGAAAAAAATCAGCTCGCTATCAACTCCCTGAAGCTGCCTGATACTGAGTAGATCACTTGAATCACCTGTGCTGGAGCAGAGAGAGATCTAAAACACGCAGGACAGGTGGTACTCCAGGAGATGTTTGAGAAGCACTGGATTAGACCATCGCTACTGATCTGCTTAAATATTGACAAAATGACTGATCCTGGTTTTTTTTTATTTGTTTTGTTATATACATGGTTTGTACATTGGGCTTCAGTTTTCCTGCCTTTCTGTTATACAACCAATATGAGACTATTACACAAGAACAAAACATAAAAATTGTAACAATTACTGAAAATATTGGAGTGTGCAAGAACCTTTGACTGGTAGTGTATTTGTGTGTATGTGAGTGTGTGTGTGTGTGTGTGTGTATGTACACATAGCCTGTGTTTCTAACGCAGTTCTCCTGTAGGGTGTTCCCGGGGCGATGGGAAGTCCTGGCAGTAGAGGCCCCAGAGTGAGTCTCCTGGCCCCTCCCCCTCCCCGCCCCTCCCCTTCCCTCCCCTCCCCCTCCCCCTCCCCCTGCTGATTATCTATTTTTTTCCTGAGTCGTACATCTTTGATTTTAACCCTTTGTTGCATCATGGTTACAAAAGTAACCAAACTTACCCGCCGCCCTTAAAAGGCAAAGAGGGAATCTTGCAAGGGTTAAGGGTTAACAGAGCTGAGAGCAGGAAGAAGCCTTCACCTCTGAACAGCTGTTTGTATGTGACATTGATATTAACCCTTAGAGTGCTAAATGCTGCTATTGTTACTCAATGATGTAAGACGTCAAAATCAAAGCCGTTGAAAACCTATCATGTGGTGACTGGGAGCTCTTTTAAACAAGTCGCCACATGGTAGGTTTTCAACGGCACAAGATAATTAAATTGGTATTTTTTTAAAAATTTATTTCAGCGCTCTCAGGTTTAAACGCTGCTTCAGTTATGGTGTCCTTCTGAATGCTTCATTTAGGAGAAATCTAAAGTACAGCGCTAATCTCACTAATGATTTCTTTTGTGTGAGTGGAATAATAGGTTTCTATATGCCCGAGAACTGGGAACAGAAATTATGAATTTCCAGCGTGACGGCGTCTTGAAGTGTCATTTTGCCTCAATTTATGATTCAGTAAATCGATATTTAATCATTTAATACAAAAGAAAATTAGTCTGGCTCGACTGACAGCCCGTTTATACACTTTAATTTTGGGTTTGCTGTGCTTGTGAGTGAGGGTGTCTGATTGTATCAATGCATGCGTTTAATATTAATTATGAAGTGTTATTATAATTATGAAGCAGTATCTCTCTCTCTCTCTCTCTCTCTCTCTCTCTCTCTCTCTCTCCTCTCTCTCTGTAGGGGTTTCAGGGTACTGGCGGAGAGCCAGGAGAAGTTGGTTCCCCCGGGTCGCCGGTACGTCTGTGTGTCCGGTCATCCGTCAGTCACCACATTCCATCCATCATCCCGCTGCACCCTCATTCTATATTCCATTATATCAGGAGTATATTATAATCATTACTTATTTAACAGTCCATTTTCATTTCATATGCATTCTTCCATGTTATATTTGAATATTCTGTCAGTATCCTTGCGTCATCAAGACTCTGGTGCATGTAGTCTACGAAGAACTGCAGTAACACCCGTCTTTCTTTCACCCTCTTTGGTGTCAAAGTACTGCGTAATCACTGGCGATGCCAGAGGGAAAAAAGACCTTAATCTGCATCTGTTATCAGGTGTTTACGCACATCTTTACATCTCCTTGCACACCTGTGCCTGTGTTGTACTGGCTTCATGATGGACATTGAAATTGTCTCTCTGCTGTGATAAAAGTGTGTGGAGTTGCATGTTCTCCCTCGTGTTCACCTGGGTTTCCTCTGGGTTCTCCGGTTTCCTCCTCAAGACATGCATGTCAGGCTAATTGGAGACTGTAATTTGCTCATAGGCATGAATGGTGCGTGAATGTCCTCTGTGGAAGAGATTAAAGCCACAATGCATATCTTTCCTTCAGTAGTATGCGATGCACTTAGTTGCACCTCCGCCAACCCCAGTCCAAGGACGGCTCTCAGCCTCATTAACTGACTTTGATAAAAGCTATGAAAGGTGCCAATAAGGTCACTTATAAAATGCTCGTCAGTGGAGGCGGTTGCCTTGATAGAGGAAATTTTACCACAACTATATGCATAATTCAGCTGCACTATTTTTTCTTGAAGGGACACTTATTGATCCCGAGGTGATATTATCCTCTGATGCACGCGTCTCCCACATACCTCCACAGCACCCTTATTCCCATATCCCAGAGAGTTTTCCTCGGTGTGCCGTTCACCTGTAAACTAGGGATTCTTACAGTGATATCTGTCTGTCCCTCTATTTACAGGGGCCCCCAGGACCCCCAGGCCCACCTGGAGCACCAGGACCGCCTGGAGAGAGGGTGAGTGACAATAGTTATTTAGCGACTTATTTATATTGTTAATTAGACTAAACAGGGGCCTGTCCTCTCTGGAGCATAGTGGGAATAGGGGCCTTGTACAAGGGCCAACAATTTCAATGAGCTTATTGAGGCTGCCCACCAGCCTTTCAGGTTTCAGATGAGAGCTTTAGCCGCTCGGCTAAGTGTGGCACCAGTGATCGGCAAGACTGAGATGTGCTGAGAGGGGTGTGGTTTTGAAATCTCATATCCTGCATGTGCATCATATGCATTTGCTCTCTATATGCTACCACATTGATTTGTGTGAATACATGTTGGCTTTTAAAGGTCTTGCAGAAACCTGTGTATCATGAAATATAATGTAATCTGCTCTCACATTTTAGGGGTTTACTGGGAAATCAGGAGTGGAAGGACCCCAAGGACCTGTTGGGATTTACGTAAGTGCTATCTGTTCAGGTGTCACTGTACAGGTGTATGTAAGTGATACCTGCGCAGGTGTATCTGGGGGGGTGGAGTCACTGTACAGGTGAATGTAAGTGATACCTGTGCAGGTGCAGCTGTGGGGGTGGAGCCACTGTACAGGTGTATGTAAGTGATACCTGTGCAGGTGGAACTGTGGGGGTGGAGTCACTGTACAGGTGTATGTAAGTGATACCTGTGCAGGTGTATCTGTGGGGGTGGAGTCACTGTACAGGTGTATGTAAGTGATACCTGTGCAGGTGTATCTGTGGGGGTGGAGTCACTGTACAGATGTTTGATGATGCCTGTCCAGGTGTAACTGAAGGGGCGTCATCACAGTACAGGAGTATATAAGTGACACCTGAGCAGGTGTATCTGTGGGGGTGGAGTCACTGCACAGGTCTATGTCAGTGATACCTGTGCAGGTAGAACTGTGAGGGGTGGAGTGACTGTACAGGTGTATGTCAGTGATACCTGAGCAGGTGTATCTCTGAGGGGGTGGAGTCACTGCACAGGTATATGTCAGTGATACCTCTGCAGGTGGAACTGTGAGGGGTGGAGTGACTGTACAGGTGTATGTCAGTGATACCTGTCCTGATGTAACTGTGGGGTTGAGATCACAGTACAGGTGTATGTAAGTAATTCCTGTGCAGGTGTAACTGAAGGCAGACACTGACTCTGTGTTTGCTCTCCCTCAGGGTTATCCAGGAACAGTGGGGATGCGGGGAAGACCTGGTCACATGGGAGAGAGGGTATGAGAGCGCACATGGCTCTGGTTTCGTCCCCTTCCTCACATAATCTTCATCACTCTCTGTGTCTGCGTGTCCAACCCCAATCTTAACCCTTTCACCCCCAGTATTGCCATATGGGACTCGTGTGTGACTGGCATTTTTTCCCAATAGTGCCATACGGCACTCTTTCTGTTATGTTTCTTTTAACAATGCCCAGTTCTCCCTCGCTAGAGAGATCCAATCTCAAGGGACCTCCTGGTAAAATAAAGGTTAAAAAAAAAAAAAAAAAAAACAATCAGGAATAAGAACAGACAGCCAGAAATTTAGGTAGAATGTCAACAAAGGTAATGGGGAGAAATGCAGTGAGAACTGGGCACTGGTGGGGGTGAAAGGGTTAAAAGCAGTGTCGTAGTGTTCTAACCCTCCTCCAGTGTTTGTTGCTACCCCTCTTATTTCAGTGTTCGCGGTCAAATTTGACCAGGCTGTTTTAGCTGCCTTATACTGTCACAAAAGCCATAAATCATCACTAAATTTTGTTTAAAACCTTTTTCAGCAATGAAACAATGTCTTCAACTAATGCTTAACATGAGTAATTGCAGTGATTACACAAAGAACAGACACTACACGTATTTCTAAATGAACATTTATTGTAAAAAACAAACAAACAAGCAAGCAAATTCAATACGAAGACCATATGAACACAATCTCAACATGAACAGTGCTCTGTGTGTGTGTGTGTGTGTGAGTGAGAGAGTGAGTGACGGAGAGAGAGAGAGTGTATTTACACACATGAGTGGCAATGTACAATCACCTCGGAGTGTGCCTTGAAAACATAGGCATGGCATTTGTGGTGTGTTTGGCTGGTTTTATTGTCTCTGTTGGCAAAAAGCTGGCACCTTTGTTGCAGGGGAAGAGATTGAGGAAGTGGCTGCAGAGCGGCTGGGCGAGCAGTATGGGTAAGAGGCTGGGGAGCGGCTGGCCTTCAGAGAGTAAAATGAGAGCAAGGCACAAAGAAAGTTCTATATGTGTGCTTTGTAGAAAGATATGATACATTGTTTAGTCTTGAAGGTGTCGTTCATGTAGCAAGTGGGCACAAAGCAGGAGAAAGTGGCAGGATCCCGTAACTACCGTCAGTTTATTTGGCTCAAAGCAGGAGAAAGTGGCATCCCGTTTTCAGTTTATTTGGGGTATGTTTCACCTGGGGTGGGGGGAGGGGAGGGTGGGGCACACACAGCAGGAGAAGGAGACAGGTTCCTGCTACTAACACTAAAGATGTTACGTTTAGCCTAGAGGGGTGTTGCTCTTGTGGGGGCATGGGCACATATGCATGAGAAAGAGATGGGGATGGGGGGCTGAGGGGTGTGGATGTGTGGTGTGGGGGGGGTGAGAGTGCGTGGATGTGTGTATGGGGATGTTTTCCATCTGCTGGATGAACATAATGTAGTCTTGTCCATTCATTTCCTATTGCGGTCATTTTTCACTGGGAACACCAAGGGTGCAACAAAGTTGAATAAATCTCTCAAAATTAAATGAAAATGGTGATCAGCAATGTTATATGTTCAGGTGCCTGGTTTGGAGGATATCATGAGGTTTTGAGGCATTCGGATGAATAACGCATCATTTATGCTTCAGGAGAGTTTTAAAATCGGTCAGATTTGACCGAACACTGGAGGAGGGTTAAATATAGTCGAGGATAAATGGGCCTTTCATATTACTGCTTCATTATTTTATTTGCATTTTCCATACTGTGCCAAGTTTGTAGGAATTGGGGTTGTAGATTTCAAAACCTTCGGGAACCTTCTCTGATGTTGGATGTAAATTTTTCTGGAATATGGAATGGAATGCTGGAATGAATGGCACAGAGTGAGTGTGGCATGTTTTTAGGAGGTGGGTGCATTTCAGTGCGTGCCAATGAGGTATGTTGTTTGAATGGGAATCATGCCGAAGTATGTTGTTTGAAAGGAAATGACCCACAGGTATTTTCTTTTATGAGAATGATGCTCAGGTATGTTGTTTGAATGGGAATGATTGTGAGGTTTGTTATGAATGGAAATCATGCTGAGGTATATTCTTTGAATGGGAATGATGCTGAAGTGTATTTGAGAGGAAATGAAGTTAAGGTGTGTTGTTTGAATGCGAACGATGCTGAGGTATGTTGTTTGAAAGGGAATAATCCGGATGTTTGTTGTTTTAATGGAAAAGATGCTAAAGTATGTATGTTTTTAATGGGAATGATGCTGAGGTATGTTTGAATGGGAATGATGCTGAGCTGTGTTGTCTAAATGGGAATGATGCTGAGGTATGTTGTTTGAAAGGGAATGAATCTGAAGTATGGAGTTTGAATAGGAATTTTGCTGAGGTATGTTCTCTAAATTGGAATTATGCTGAGGTATGATGTTTGAATGGGAATGATGCTGTGGCATTTTTTCTGTAAGGGAATGATGATGAGGTGTGTTTGAATGGAATTGATGCTGAGGCATGTTGTTTGAATGGGAATGATGCTGAGCTGTGTTTGAATGGGAATGATGCTTAGAGAAATGGTGTTTGAATGGGAATGATGCTGAAAAATGGTGTTTGAATGGGAATGATGCTGAGAAATGGTGTTTGAATGGGAATGATGCTGAGAAATGGTGTTTGAATGGGAATGATACTGGGGTGTGTTGTTAATGGCAATGATGCTGAGGCGTGTTGTTTGAATGGGAATGACGTTGAGGCTTGGTGTTTGTTTCACCAGGGGGAGCCTGGATTGAGAGGCCTCCCAGGTCCTGTAGGGAAGCAAGGAGCTTCGGTAAGTGCGTATGCGTGTGCATGCATGCATGTGTGTTAACCATGTGTTTACTGACTATTTTGCGGCATCCAAGTGTGTTTAACTGTGTATATTGTATGCATGGTGTGCATGTACATGGTATGTGTATGTCATTTGTCTGGTGTGTATATACTCCATATTTTATAAGTATGTTTTGTGTAGTGTGTATGTAAAGTTTGTGTTCTGTGTATTATGTACAGTGTCCTTGTATGCAGTGAGAATATGGTGTGTATTTTATGTATGTTCTGTATCTACAGTATATAATATGTGTGTCTGACAATGATGTGCACAAGTTTTAGGCACATTCAAAACAATTCTGTGAGGTGATGGTGATTTTAAACATGTAAAGAAAGGTTTCAGAATTTTGAAAAATGTACTATAAAGATCTGTGAACTGTTAAAAACTGAATCACGTCAATATTTGGTGTGACTACCCTTTGCCGAAAAATTAAGGACACTGTCCTGCAGTTTTATAGTTTTATAAGGTGACTGGCTTTTGTTGGTTCTAAGCATAATGGAGAAGTTGTCATAGTTCAGCAGGCTCACAGTCTCACTTTGTCTCACACACAGCCTTGATGATGTTGGAATCAGGGCTCTGGCCTGATACAAACATTTTTTGAAAGATTTTTAGCTTACCGGCCCTATGGGCCGATAAGTTATTGCCGTGGTGTGGTGTCCGTCATCCGTCGTCTGTCGTCCGTCATCTGTCTTCCAGAACATTTTTTATCTATTTTTTGGCCTTATGAATTTTCGTATAAATTTGCTATTGCATACTACTTGACCATATCTCCAGGCTTTTTTTTTCGAATGTTTGATTGAATCATTTCTCAGAAACTGCGTGATAAATTGTTTTCTAAATCAGGCAATCAACTTACCTTGGTACCGTCAATGTACAGTGCGAGCACCGTTTTGATTGAGTCGACGGAAGTGGGTCTAGTGAGGGCGCTGTACTTTATGAATATGCAAGATGGCCTTTGGAGGCCAAATTGGGAGCCAAGCTTTGTATAGAGACATTTAAAAAGTCATATATGAAGTCTGTTTGCTGACCTCAACTTGACCCTCTGTGACCTTTAAAGTTCACAATTGACATATTGTATTTTCAATGACTTGTATCACCAAAACTGCTTCAGAGCTTAGGATTGGGTATTTCAGGGGGTCTTATAAATGTATGTGAACTTTTATTTATTGACCTTGACATTGACCTTCAATAATTCGAAGGTCAAACTTCACATGAAATTTTCATAACTTGTATCATCACCATAAGATTGCTTGCTGGTAAGCTACAAGACCCTTGGTCCTATTTTTTAAAAATTAATATCTGGTGTTTCAATAGTGCTTTTTATCTACAAAAACATTAATGACAAAAACAAAAACATAAACATCGAAGATCAAATTTAAATTAAAACAATCTAGGGTGCTTAAAGGATTTGCACTGTATGGTTTTTGTGAGGTGTATTGTGTGTGTGTGTACATGGACTGAGCACTTTATTAGGAACACCATACTAATTCTCTCTTTGCTCTTGGAGCCGCCTCTGTTTTTTATGGCATGGGTACCACAGGATGTAGGAAACATTCCCTTTTTACGATTCATAATTTGTGCATATTTGTGAGTTGCGCATTCATACTGCAAATGTCCTGTTCTGCTGCATCCAAAAGGCACTGTACTGGATTCAGCTCAAGTGACTGGGGAGGCCACTGACGTACATTGAGCTCATTGTCATGTCCAAAAAAAAAACCCGTTTGTGATTACTTTAGCTCTGTGACATGGTGCTTAATGATGATGAAAGTAACTGTTAGAAGATGGATAGATTGCGTCCATAAAGAGATGACCTGGTCAGCTACGATATTCCGAGACTTTCGCATTTAAACAATGATTATAAGGGGTCCAGCGTGTGCCAAGAGCACATTCCCCATTTCATTACACCATGGCCACCAGCCTGAACTGTGCCGTTGATGCCTAATTCTGACCCTACCATGTGCTATTGCAGCATAAATTGAGATTTATTGGACCATACTGTGGTTTTTTTTTTTGGTCTTCAGTTGTCCAGTGTTAGCGAGCCTGTGCCCAGTGCAACCTCAGATTTCGGTTCTTGGCTGATTGGAACGGAACCCAGTGTGGTTTCCTGCTATTATACCCCATCTGTGGAGTAACCGTAGCCTTTCTGTAAGCTCAGACCAATCTGGTCATTCTCCTCTGACCTCTTATCATCAACGTGTCCATCCACAGAACTGTCGCACAGTTGATTGTTTTTGCTTTTTGCTCAGTTCTGTGCCCACGTTTGACTATTTTTAGGAAAATCCCCGGAAATTTGTAGTTTCAGAAATACTCAGACCAGGCCGTCAGGCAGTAATAACCATCTCATGGTCAAACCTGAAATAATTTTTTTCAGGCATTAGCTGTAAATATTAACTGAAGCTCCTGACATGTATCCATATGCATTGCACTGCTGCCTCATGATTCAATAATTGCATGAATACGCAGGTATGCAGGTGTTCCCACTAAAGTGCTTGGCAGAATACTTAGTATTTGTGTGTCATACATGTGTTGTATTTTCATGTATTTGCATTTTGTATACTCGGTCAATGGATTTGAAATTCAACAATCTGCTTCAAGTGTAGACTTTCAGCTGTAATTTTAAGGGGTTTGTCAGACAAAATATTTGTCAGAAACTGGCATGCACTTAGTTTGAAGTTATTAAAATTCATTGTTTCAACCACTCCACAGATTTTTTACTAACAAACTATAGTTTTGGCGAGTTTGTTCAGACATCGACGTTGTACATGACACAAGTAACTTTTACATCGAATGTTTACAGATAGAGTATTTCACTTATACAGGGTGTCCCAAAAAAAATGGCCATGCGAAACTGGGCCACCTCAGAATGTATGTTTCTCTGGATTCTTATATGGGATCTTCTTACGTGAGAAACTGTCTTTATTTCGTCAAAATCGGTCAAGTGTTTCAGACATTACATCAGTTTTGGTTCAGCAAGCTCAGCCCATCCACTGTAAGTGACTGACTAAGTGACTTTTTTTGTATTCTTTTTCTTTATTCTTTCTTCATTCTTTTTGCTTAATTTGCAATGACAATTATTATTTACAGTTCATTTCCTTTGTTTGTACCACGAAGACGCGCTGCTCAGTTGTGAACTGTTGGCCAATCATCTCGACTGTGCAAACAAGTGGAGAAAATTCTATCAAAAAAGTTCCCCACCTCGATGAATAGGCCTACATGGACACATTAATTATGCAATCAGGCTGAAATTGACCAGTGACTGCCAATCAGATAGAAGAAGGGTGTGACTTACCTGCAGAAAAAATCACACAACTTTTGATTATCTTGACCAATTTTGATGAAATAAAGAGTGTAATTTAAGTAAGAAGATTTCCTTTCAGGATCTGGGGAAATTAAATTCACTGGCTGCCTGGTATGGCCTGGAAATTTTTTTTGGGACACCCTGTATTTCACAACATCACTATTCCAGTGGGTCAGAAGTTTATATAAACTAAGTTTGCTGTGCTTTTAAACAGCTTGACAAATTCCAGAAAATAACGCTATGGTTTCAGAAGCTCCTCATAGGCTAATTGACAAAATTCCAGTAAATAGGAGGTATACCTGTGAACATATCTTAAGGATTACCTTCAAACTTCATGGTTCTTTGCTTTACATCATGAGAAAGTCAAAAGGATTCAGCCAAGACCTCAGAAGAAGAACTGTGGGCACCAAAAGCCTGGCTCATCCTTGGGAGCAAATTCCAAGCATCTGAGCATTGTAGCTCCTAAAAAAATTATGCTCATTCGGTAAAACATTCTTTTATCTTTTACTGTTTTCAAATAAATTATGGTCATGGATGACTGCCTTCTTCTTCACTTGCATCACTTGATTTTTTTTTTTTTTTAACATAATTTGCCTTTTTTGGTCACTTGAAGGGCATTCCTATATGGTTTACCCTGGTTTCCCGTCTGCATCAGCGTGAGCGTTACACTTTCTAGTGACAAGATCTCAGCAACCGCTTGGCACAATGGCTCGATACTTTCAGCATGTGTTTTTACTAATGTCTAGTAGTGCATCCACCATGTTAGGTTCAACTCAGTCAAAGTCACAGAATAAATGCACCCACTTCACGCAAATTCTTTTTTTTTTTTTTTTTTTTTTTTTTTTTTTTGCTCCGCAAAAAAAAGACTCTTTGTAGTTTTACTTGTATTTTACTTGCACTTTTTTGGAATTGGGGCTATACTATCAAAGTAGGCTCTTGCCATTGGGTCTAATTCAGTATATTATAAGTTAGCCAATAATTTCAATATGTTTGTTTTCATTCACACATGGCCCAGCCAATCTCTGTGTTTAAGAATCCAATTGCAAATACCATTCTTGAAATTTACAAGTGACCTTTTATCTGCTTATTTATGAATGATATAGCGAGGGAATAATGCACAAACAATCATTTCTATGCCATTCACCTGATTTGGAGGTACATACCCTCTAAGTAGTGCTGAAAGTTTGCATTTTTAGCTCATATTTATTTTCAACATCAACTCCAGCATACAGTACCAGCGTGGATAAAGGTACCGTTAAAGTTAACGAGAAGTTGGCTTCGCGTTTTCGTCCACCTTTCTCTGATCGGCCTGTCGGGTGGCGTAGGATTACAACAGGTGTCGGTGTAGTCCCGGCAGGCAGAACTTGGGGGGACTGTCGATAGTGGGGAGCGGTTTTTGGGTATGACTGGTGTGTACCAGATGTTATTGCAGGCCTTGAATTTTGGCAAGAATAGTGTTTCGAATACGCAAGCTCGAAATACCGCGACTAAAAAATTGACTCCTCAAAACTACGCAATACTGTTTACCTCTGTATTAAATAACCATTTTGTATGAAGTACGGATATGTGGGCGGTTTGTGTGGTTTTATTGTTGAAAACATTCCTGTTGACTGTTTGTAATTGCAGCAATGTATTGCGCGTTACACAGACGACCCGGTCTTACAGGAATTTTTATGCGCGATAAAAATGAACAACTTCATCGACTGTGAAAGTTGCAAAAAGCTTCCACGGATGTAAAATATATAAAGTGCTTTTGATATTATCTGTGTGTTGATAGTTATTTAAGGGTTTAGGTTCTTAATTCTTATCGGCAAATATTGCGGCAAAAATATTATGGCAAAAATACATGAATTTGCAGACATTAACTTTCCTGGAAATAAACATATCGCCAACTGCGCGAAAGAAAATCAGTAGCAAAAATTACTTCAGGTGTTTACACTCTACTGCAAATATAATGGACATCATGTTGTCCGACGAAAAAATTTCAACGCTGAAAAATTTGGACTTCTTTGCGACAGGGATTTACACTAATATATGTGTGAAACAGCCGGCCAACATGACTTCTCACTCCCTCTACTTCTCGGCTCAGTGAGCAGGGCACATCCACCTGACTTTCGGCTGACACACGGCCAACGGCGCGTTGGCGAAAGCGGAACCTTTATCCACGCTGGTACTGTACTTTGGCAGACTGCTAAAATAGCATTCACTTTTTGAATGTCCAAATATTTATGGACCTGAGTGTACGGTGTCTGTGACTTTCCCTTCCAGGGTAAAGTAGGACCTTCCGGAGAGAGAGGCCCCCCAGGACCACAGGTGAGACAACGTGACCCCAGCTGAAGCTGTGGGGTGAAAGGTCAAAATTCACAATGCAGAAGAATTCAATAACTGTGAAGCATTTGTTCTGTCAATGGCCTTATTGAATCAGTTAGTCTCTTTGTCTTTCCATGAGAGTCACAATCAACTAGTGAACTAGACTTGGCACTGAGCCGCATCATCTCTGCCACAGCGAGTCTGAAAATATCAAGCACTCATTAAGTGCAGCCTGCCTTTTCACCAGTGCTGTCTGGGATAAATTGGCATGCTTCCCATCAATATGTTGCTGGTGTAGAAATGCAATAGGGTGATATTAAAGGCGCATTTAGTGATATAAGCAAGTGTTGCTCACTCCTGTTTGACTAGCCACAAGAAGATCACTCTGCCATTCCCCCTTCCCTCCCCTGCGTGAATGCCCCCTTGCACAATATTGTACAAGTCCCACAAGGTTCCAATTCCTCATCTGTGTCACAGGGGTAATAACCTGGTGAAATGTGGAATATGTTTTTTGATTAAACTTTAACAATGAACAAAGCAGTTTACTGTGGTCTCATGAAGCATTGTAGGTAATTTTAGTCAGGGTGATAGAGATAAGAAAACTACAAACAAGGGAGTCTGCATGCTGTCTGTCCGTAAGTATGCCTGTCCTTCGATTTTCTTGGCAACAGTTTAACCAGTTGACTTTACACTTAGTATATGTATTTCCAAGGACCAAAGGAAGTGCAATGTCAAGTGTGAAGTTGTTTTCCTGAGCAGTTCTCGAGAAAGCTGTAAGCAGCAATACCAGAGTGTAAATCCGTCTATAGGTTGAGCTACAGAGATGTATAACGCGTTTGAGGGTATATCTTCTGAACCGTAAGTTATAGACGCAAAATTCTTTCAATCCATGCAAGCTACACTCATTTTTGTATTTGCAAACTTTTTGCCATTTTGAATTGTTTGTGAACCCTTAAATTTTTATCTCCTCCTAAGCAGTGAGATCAATTCACACTAAATTTAAGGGTGTGGCCTATATTGATATAAAGTGTTGTATCTCCTTAAAACAATGACCAATCATCCACAAACTTGAGATCACACATCTAAAGGCCATGCAACTTCTTCACCTCGAATTTGGTTTAAATCCGTTCAAAGGTGGCGCTATGGTAAACAAATGGTCATAACTCTTAAACCAATTGTGCAAGCAACTTTAAATTTTGCATGCTTCATAACTGTGAAGGTTGCCATGAAATCCTGGAAGAACAAAGTGATAGTTCAAACAAGATGGCTGACATCAGCCAAGTTAATTTCATTAGCCCGTATACTCACTTTGACTGTTATCAATCATGAAACTTAATACTATTGTTGAGGATGTGTAAAAGGGCGGTCTTAATGCACATTACTTTGATTTGCCAAATGGTAGGGCAACAGAGAGATACAGCAAATTTGATTCCGATTGGCTAATAGGTAGCGCTGTAGTAAGAAAAACAATGTAAAATTGCATATTTGTTTTCAACCATTTGACTCAATGGTTCTAATTTTGCATATTGCATCTCTGGATTGGGATCAAATAGTCTTTCCTATGAAAAAATAAATATTTAAATATCTGGCTGCTATTTGTCAATGAAATAACAGCCTCTATTTCAGAGACATGGCAGTGACTAATCAATGTGAAATATGCAAGTCAAAGTACACCATGCGCAGTTATGTGCCATGAGCTGGACATTGTTTGAAAAACTTATACAATTTGTGTCCTCACTGCTTCAAAACTGATGATTTCCTCATGTTGCTTGGACCCCATAGAAACTGCTTGTAGTTACATTTTTGTTTCAACACAGATTACAAAGGTCAAGGTCAGGTTGACCTTGACCTAAAAACTGCTTGTAGTTACATTTTTATTCCTACACAGGTTACAAAATGTGTGAATGTTGGACCCAAGCATAAAAAATACTACCATATTTGAGCTTAAATAACACTAAAGCCTGAAATAAACCAAGTGAGAGACAGTGCCCATGGCACTATTTTTATATTTTGTAGCTGTGACAGTCTCCAAGATGTGATATGGCTTACCCAAACTGTGGTTGCGTCGTGTGCACAAGGTGTGACTGGTGCACTTACATTTAAAGAAATATTTTGACCGGATTTGGTTTATAGCACCTTGAAGTATTGTGATGTTTATGAGCTGATGTTTCCAAGTAAAGACATCTGCTAACTGCAGAAATGCTAAAGTTATCTTCATGGCCTTTCTACTCAGGGGCGTCCGGGGACCGCGGACCCACAGGGCTGGATGGAGCTCCTGTGAGTATCAGCACCTAGCCTCATGTATGAGCACATGTTGGCTACAAGGTGCAGCAACACTCTGAGTAACCTCTCTGTTTGTGCCTAGCCATAAAGATACACCTTGACTAGCCTTACTGTTTGTACTTGGGCACAAAAATACACTCTGACTAGCCTCACAGTTAGTTCCTAGCTTGAAGACATGCTTCCACGAGCCTCTCTTTTAGCCATTGTGACACACTCTGTCTAGGCTCTTGTTAGTTCTTAGTCATTTAGCCACACTCTGACTAGCCGTGGTATCGCTGCAGTCTCCATCAATCACTGCATTTTGGCTCCTGAGTCATTACTGGATGCTTTGTTTCAGGGCCCTTCTGGACTCCCTGGGGCTGATGGAGTGTTGGGGAAGCCAGGGGCCCCAGGAAGCAAGGGGCCACCAGGCCCACAGGGTTTGGATGGGCCTCCTGGAATTCCAGTGAGTGGGTACTCCCCACCCGCCATTCTGCTCCAATTGGTCGATCCTCATGAAACTTCCACACTCTGATTCTACTTCCTGAAACTTCCACACTCTGATTCTACTTCCTGAAACTTCCACCCTGTGATTCTATTTCCTGAAACTTCCATTCTCTGATTCTACTTTCTTAAACTTCCACACCCTGATTCTACTCACCAAAACTTCAACTCTCTGTTTCCTCTTCTTGAAACTTCCACTCTCTGATTTTACTTCCTGAAACTTCCACACCCCGATTCTTCTCAACGAAACTTCGACTTCCTGATCTTAGTTCCTGAAACTTCGACTCTGTGATCCTACTTCCAGAAAATTCCACTCTCTGAATGTGTTTCCTGAAACTTCCTCTCTCTGATTTTACCTCCTGAAACTTTGACTCTCTAATTCTACTTCCTGAAACTTCCACTCTGATTGGACTTCCTAAAATTTTCACACACTGATTCTACTATCTAAAACTTCCATTGTCTGATTCTACTTTCTGAAATTTCCACACCCTGAATATACTTAATGACACTTCAACTCTCTGATCCTACCTTCTGAAAATTGCACTTGCTGGTTATACTTCTTGAAACTTCCACTCTCTGATTCTATTTCCTCAAACTTCCACTCTCTGATTCTACTTCCTGAAACTTCCACTCTCTGACCCCTCCACCTGTAACTTCCACAATCTGATTCCACTTTCATGACGTTCCACCCTCAGATGTCTCTCCCTGAAACTTAAACTCTCCTTGATTCCTAATCCCGAAATGTCTACCCACTGATTGCTTATCCTGAAATTTCAACAAACTGATTCCACTTCCTGAAACTTTTTGATCAGTTTTTCCTTAAAGCTCATTCTTTCTCAATATGAAACAGCTCCTCTGCTGTTTATATGAAGCATTAACTCTCAGACATGAAGGAGCAGTGGAGGCCCTTGTTTGTTCTTTAAGGAAATAGTTAATAGATGCGCCTTGAAGGTTCAGTACTGGTCTTAGAGAGTGGATTTTTGACTAGAATGTGAATTTCTTTGGCAGATTTTTTAGCCTTTTCCCTGTAAGTTCTCTCTCCCAAACTTTGAGCAGACCATAAAGTTGTTTACCTTTTCCACATCGAAAGCCACTTAGCTGAATCACAAGTGTAAAAGCAGCTCTGACAGAGTTTAAATGGGTAACAAATACTCTGTTAGTGTTGATTTCACACTGATCATGTCCCTGAATTTTGACTGAAAAATGAAGCGACTTGAATCTACCAATGGCTGGAGTACTCGCACACACAACCACAAATTCTTTTAAACAAATTTGGAAGTGAGGAATGCATTATTTTCATGCTTATTTTGGAATGCGTGTTGTGCTGTATTTTTAGAGACGTAGTTGCCATGGTGATGAATGGTATCTGGCCGGTTAAAAAAAGCGCAGCTTGCTGAATGGTTTCCATGGGGATTTGGAAAGAAGTGCAGGAAATTGAGGAAATGTTTTTGATGGTGTAGCTCAGAGCCAAAATTCTCTCCTCCCAAAAAAAAAGCCCATCAAAGGGAATTTCTCCCTGAACCTGCAACAGAATATTGTGGTGTGTGTTGCAGTAGAGTACCAATGCACACATTTCCTCTTATCTGAAAGCCACTGGTATCTGCTTGCTGCAAAAATCTGGCTGGCTGCTTCATGTTCTGCTGAGACTGTTGATGCTAACTCGCCTTAGCTCTGTGAAAGTAAACTACAGAACAGCCCATGTGTATTTGGGCTCTGTACAGTCTGGCACTGTCTAAAAATGGCTGCAGTTCCTACTTGAATATATGAAGGTAAATTAAAGACAGACTCTGATTAAGACTTTGCATTGTATGGTAATCCAGTAAGTTAGAGAACCACAGAAACAGTTGTTTCTCAGATCCTTATGGGCTGCTATTTACACATTTGAGAAAGGAATTCAGAAGGGCAGCCATTTTGTTCCTTGAAATGTGTATGTATGAGAAATTAATAGCTGAGGAAGATTCACTGCTGACACAGGCCATCTGGTCTGTTCAATCGAATGAGTGGTGGTTTTTGCTTTTAATTGTATCTCCTCAGCGAGCCATTGCGACTGCCATCAGTTGAAACGTAGTTGTGCTTAGCCTGGCCATTGCATGTAATGACAGTCACATTTACATTCACATTGTAGTACCTAATTATTTGCACAATGATTCCTGTAAGGTTCACATTATGTGTATGTACATAACTACAAATTAAAGCTGGCAGACTCTAGTTTAACCTCATGTTCACTGTTATTAAATCTGATGTGATGGAGGACAGAGCCAAAAAACAAACATTTTGTGGCTGTTGAAATGCATATAGTTTACAATGGAGATATTACTCAGAGGATTACATTGTTTGGGAATCCCCTAGCCACAAGTGGCCGCCGTTGCGCAGATTTGCTGAGCACTGATGGTGTAGTGATGGCTGGCACTGCTGCCCATCTGATTGATGGATGGGTGAGTCAAGCAGTCTGCCTGATGGGGCTGGTATTTATTCCGGGCCAGTTTGTTATATTCTGAATAAAAATGAAAGATTTTGGCGAGATGGTCCTATTCACTCCAGGGGAGGGCAAACGAACCTGGTTGAGTGTTTCTTGGACAGACTGACTCTGAGACAGAAAGGGGTGATAGAGCAGTGTGTTTGATGGACTATGAATGTGAAACAGGATGGGGTAATGAAGCAGTGTGTTTTTTCTATTGTGACTGAGGTAGGATGGGGTGATAGAGCAGTGTGTTTGACAGACTGTGACTGAGACAGGATGGGGTGATAGAGCAGTGTGTTTGGCAGACTGTGACTGAGAGACAGGATGGGGTGATAGAGCAGTGTGTTTGGCAGACTGTGACCGAGAGACAGGATGGGGTGATAGAGCAGTGTGTTTTACAGACTGTGACTGAGAGACAGGATGGGGTGATCGAGCAGTGTGTTTTACAGACTGTCACTGAGAGACAGGATGGGGTGATAGAGCAGTGTGTTTGACAGACTGTGACTGAGAGACAGTATGGGGTGATAGAGCAGTGTGTTTGACAGACTGTGACTGAGAGACAGGATGGGGTGATAGAGCAGTGTGTTTGACAGACTGTGACTGAGAGACAGGATGGGGTGATATAGCAGTGTGTTTTACAGACTGTGACTGAGAGACAGGATGGGGTGATAGAGCAGTGTGTTTGACAGACTGTGACTGAGAGACAGGATGGGGTGATAGAGCAGTGTGTTTGACAGACTGTGACTTAGAGACAGGATGGGGTGATAGAGCAGTGTGTTTGACAGACTGTGACTGAGAGACAGGATGGGGTGATAGAGCAGTGTGTTTGACTGACTGTGACTGAGAGACAGGATGGGTGATGGAGCAGTGTGTTTGACTGACTGTGACTGAGAGACAGGATGGGTGATAGAGCAGTGTGTTTGACAGACTGTGACTGAGAGACAGGATGGGTGATAGAGCAGTGTGTTTGACAGACTGTGACTGAGAGACAGGATGGGTGATAGAGCAGTGTGTTTGACAGACTGTGACTGAGAGACAGGATGGGTGATAGAGCAGTGTTTTTGACAGACTGTGACTGAGAGACAGGATGGGTGATATAGCAGTGTGTTTGACAGCCTTCCCTTTATAAGCTCTTTAAGTCCTAATATTTTTCACTTCTTTGTTTCAGGGGAAAGTGGGAGAGGACGGACCGCTGGGGCCACCCGGAGAGAAAGGGGAGAGGGTGAGAAAGGGAGGGGGTGGGGGTTGAGAAACAGACGGGGGTAAAATAAATCTTTAAGATAATTGAAAATGCTATCATGTGCATTGGGAGCTGCTTGCCTCAATGATGGGGATTATGAAGAAATGGCACAAACACTCACGCAGTGCCTCTAAAAAACAGCCTTTAATCTCTTTATTAATGCAGTCATTTCATGCACGTACATCGCTGGACATGTTCTCTCCTTGATATGAAAGGTGTGGCTTTGTTGTGCTGTTTTGCACACCCAGTTCCTTGACATGAAATCACATTGTGTTCTCATGCAGATTTTGCATTGTTTATTTTAGATTTTCATTTTAAGTGAATTATTCTGAGTATGTGCTTTGTACTGATTAGAAATAACCAGATATAAATTTAATGTCCATATTTCTCATTCAGGGAATCCTGGGACCAATTGGGGAGTTAGGCTCCCCAGGACTTGACGGAGTACAGGTAAATATGCCTTTTATCTCTTGGGCACAGAATGAAATCGATCGCCCCTTAGTGCTTAGAGCTGCCATGGATAACTGTGGTACTAGCGAGCATAGCGGCCTGGTTTACCAATTCCACCTCAGTGATCGCTTCACATTGACATTGCAGTGATTCAACTGACGTAAGAGTAACAGAAACTGCTGGAACTTGTTTGCCTCTGCTCCCTGTATCTCCCTGTGAGCTCTTGGGAAACCTTCACCCAAAAATCAGGTTTTCATTGCAATTTGATACTTTCACTACTTCCACCTAAGCCGATTAGAAAAGCAAAAGGCCTACCAGCTTTGTAGATATCAGACTTCCACTCTGAGAGAAAAATGTGAGTCCTGAATTCTGTATTGCTGCGATAACCAGCCCCACTGTTATGTTGTATAAATTATGTATGCGTGAAAGATTTAACAACACTTGAGTGCAGGACACGGAAACCATGACATTTACTTTTCTTTTTATGGGTGTTCTTTTTTTTTTTTTTTTTTTTTTCAGCAAGGTTTATTTTTTGTACGCTGTTGTACGCAGATTTTTTACAGTGTGTGCTGTGTAAAGCCTGTGTGTCTGTGTGCTCCACTGTCTCTCCCTCTCCAGGGGCCCATGGGTTCTGTGGGGGTGGAGGGGCCCCCAGGGGACAAAGGGGACCAGGTCAGTGAGGCTGATCTTCAGACGATGTGAGAGGAAGAGAAACTCTCTTTCCTCCTCACTGCTCTCACAGTGACCTCAGAGCCTTTCTGTTTCATTATAGTCTTTCTCAAGTGATTTGGTCGCAGTCTCTGTACTTTTTCTTTTGTATTCTCTCTCCATCTCCCTCTCCTTCTCTCTTTCCCTCTCTCTCTCGCGCTTGCTCTTTCTCTCTCTCTCTCTCTCTCTCTCTCTCTCTCTCTCTCAGGGGGGATCCTGGTCCCTGTGGAAAAGTTGGCCCAGAGGGACCCAAAGGATATCCGGGGCCCCAGGGTGCCAAAGGCCTGCCGGGAAAACCGGGCCCACCTGGGAAAGAGGTGAGGGCTCGGCTCCCCAGTGTCTCCAGTTCTCTGCAGTCATTCTGCTCTCCTGTCTGTTCAAGTCAGACATCCCAGCAGGGGCGTCTGTGGAGATTCATGGATAAGAGGGCTAAACTGTCACACAGGATGTCTCCTGTGATCTGGAAAAACCTAGAGTTAATCAGAGCAAATTTACTGCAATTGAAGAACTTTTTAATTCTGGATTTTTCAGAACAAATAAAAATAGAAGCTTGATTTTGACATTTCAGATAATGCTAATAGCTCGTGTTTTCAGATTTTCACCACCATTAATTGGTGCAAAGAAGGATCAAACTCAATTTCTACTTGTACAGTGTAACTTCTGCTGCATTGTCTGTGTATATAGAGGGGTCAGAAGAGCACAGTTTAGTCATGATGTGATTCAGTGTCATTTGTAAATGGGTAATATTGCTGCTCATCAGCGGTTTTCTGTCACACAGGGTGACCCCGGCCCTCCAGGAGAAGTGGGAAACCCAGGCCCTAAAGGAGAAAAGGTTGGTGAAAAAGTCTTTGAATTGAAGACCCCAATGCTGCAACTACTTAAGTCACAAAATATCTATTTTGAGAAAATGGAGGCAGTAGACATTTTCCCATCCTTACCTCACGGTGAGTGAAAATGTACCTGAAGTACTTTTTGCACTTGGCTCTTCAATTTAGCTTTTTACCCCTCAGTAACGACTAAGGGGCAGAGGGGTGTTGTGATCACGTGCGATGTCCGTCCATCCGTCTGTCCACTTTTGTGTTCCGCTGGATAGCTCGAAAATGCCTTCGTCAATCAATGCCATTTTTGCTGTGTTGCTTGGTTTTGTGTACTTACAGAAGCCTGTTGAATTTGACGGCACTCGGATGTACAGTATGGCTGCCACAGCCGCTGTCTTGAATTTTGTATTCCACACGATAACTTGAAAATGCCTTCGTCAATTTATATTCATTCCAAACAATCCAGGGGCTGAGGGGTAACGCTCACTTTATGGGGCTAGTTTTATCTCCTGCCATGAAGTAGAAAGGGATATAGGAATAAATTTTGTCCATTTACGTGTCCGTCCGTCCATCTGTCGCTTCTTTTCCAGGCGATAACTCCAAGACCATTCAGTATTTCTCAACGAAATTTAATACATGGATACATCTTGCGTAGATGTGCCCTTTCCTGGCTCCATCCGCCCTGGTGTCCGTACGTCTGTCTTTCCGCCGTGTTGTTTCACGGCCAGATATCAGCCATCCTGTGGCGGGGTATCTGAATATTTCATGTTGTTTATATTTGTGTTTTTACCTTCAATTTTTGACCAGAGGTGAGAGACAGTGATGTGGTTTAGAAAATAAAGCCCTCCTCAGTGTTGTGTTCTACCTTTATTTGCTCATTAGCACAAATCTTCACCCGGAAAGGTTGAGCTAATTAGTGAAATGTGATTTATGGTAAGCAGGAGCAGGCAGCAGGACTTCACTTTGTGACCCCTGGCCTCCACACCTCTACTGTTTACACTGCTCAGTGTTTACTGTAACAGAGCAGTGTCTTGCTCAGGCTAAGATGGCGGTGTTCTACCTATGAATCTAACACGAAAACTCAAACTTATGAGGTCTATGGCCTCATTAATAAAGATATGGGCAGCTCCATATAAATGTGTTCCGTTGCATGAAAATCAGGAGTTGGCGTACAACCAAACATAAACCAGATTTATTAAACCATGCAAATGCGCACTGGCACGCAATTTCGCCTTCATAAATCACTACAAGTGTTGCTTTTGATCAAGCCTTATGGGGGAATCAGACCACACAATATTATTGTCTCTGACAATGGTCTCCACGTCAGATTTAAATCCAGCGGCGTACGGTCACATGTTCAGAGGGGCCTCAGTAACCTTACCCTTTACTGCTCGACTGTCCACTCACTGTTCTCATTCAAGTTCGCCTGATTAGAGATCAAACAATTTATCGACTGAACGACCAAGACCAATCCATTTTCCATACTAAGAAATGATAATGAAAAAATAAAAGCCTATTGCCAACATTTATATAATTGATACAACATTGTTAGGATGGAAACATAAATGCAAAAATCCAAAACTTTTGCTGACTTCGCAGCAATTATTTTCGCCATCACTCAGCTGTGCATTGTACCTAACAATGCCCTTTAGCTGACACTACATTCAGACTATAGAATGGATTCTCATGGCTTATTGCTCAATGAGCCCCGCAAACTAATTTACGCAAATCTGTTCTGTTTCACGAGCTGCACGAGCGCAGAAATTGTTAAGACATATTGATATTTTTCGTAGACATTGATGTGCGGAAGAAAATGCCGTATAATTTCATGGTGCAATGTATATCAAGGCTTTCAAAAATAAATTAGACTTTCGTCGGTTCTACCAATTAGTCTGAGCTACTGTTGCTAATCGGGAGAGGTTTAGGTCATGAAGCAGTGAAAGGTGAGGTTATTGCTGGGTGTGTGTTTCTGCCGACGGACCGCCACCGTTTAAATCATCCCTACGTCAGATCATAGTGCCGTAAACCCTTGTGAGGTCGGGTGACTGGAGAGACCACAGGAATCACCCCGACTAATCATGACCAATTATGTCATGATCATGCGCAAGTTCAAAGGTTATTAGGGAGGCAGGTCGAGCGATGGTCAACAATGGTGACTGTCAGTGCCCTCTGGCAGTCTTGTGTTGAGAAACGAAAAAGTGTCGGGGAAGTGAAGTTTAATTGAATCATGCTAAATGTCCAAATCCAGCAGTTTTGGCAGATAGACGCCCTTGCTTAACGACCGGCACTCTGAAAACCGAACACAACTGCATCAACTGTTATCCAACATGTAAGACTAATTTATTCAATTTAATTTATTAATTACTGCCAAATATATTTATTAACAATTAAATTGCCAAATTTGTTGATAGGCAGAGCAACTTTTTGGATCAACCTCTATCAAAATCGCAACTGTCTGATGCAAAAGTAGGAAATTCAATAAAAGTTGCAACAGAGTATACAGCATCTATGTCTACAGACTAGGGTCCACTACCTTAAAAAGAATTGAACAGACATGAACAATCAAAGAAGAGGAGAAAGAAAGCAAACATCAAACCAAAGCTTGTACCGCCTGATAATGTCCTACAGAAGGCCAAAATCTAAGTTTCAGAAAAAAAATTAAGCAAGATCATCCGATGTAAAAGTACCCAAATCCACTGCGCAGATTTGAAAACTTCTTGTTGGTTTTCTCTGTGCCAAAAAGCCAAAGTACCGAGGAAAGGTCCACATTTTTATGTGGTTAGAAAGAGGGTAGGGGCGGGATCCACCTCTTGGTGATGAAAGTAGGCTGTGCTGATTGGTGGAGCTGTGGATGTCCGAAGGTGTGAGAAATGGTAAATCATCTCTTGTGAAACTGGCCATTCATGTATTAAAATGCCCTTGTGTTCATAGAAGCAGAGCTGAGCACTGTGAAATTTATATAAAGAAATCCATGGATTTGGTCTCTTTTTAATGAGACCAAACATGAATATCATGAATACTGTGGTACATAATAATGCTCAGTTATCAAAGAACTCTGAAAAAATATACTACTGCTCCTAGAAACATAAGTGATGTGGGAAATATTGGATGGCATTCAGGGGCACAAAAACTAAAACAAAATAAACAAAAAAATAAATTGTTAAAACTTTATAATAGGGGCACATATTAAATGCAGTAATAAGCATTTACCAATTAATTAACAGTTAACTAATGCATCAGAGAGCTACATAAGAATTAGGTAACCCTAACTTACCATTTATTAATGCTCTTTGTCATCCTTATTATGACGTTGAAAACATCCCTTAAGTATCCCTTAAGTAACACCTCAAACTATCAAACTATTAAATAATGTATAAATTAATACCTTGGTTAACATGAACACCATTGGTAAATGATTTGTAGACCCATTAGTTTACTGTTAATTAACTGTTAATGCTTCTTTCTGCATTAGCAGTAATTAATGTTAATTAATGTACCCTTATTGTAAAGTGTTATCAATAAATTAATAATAAAAAAAGGGACATGCTCTTTTCTTGTTGGTCACGAGGCTGTAACGTGGTGCTCTCATTTGTTTTAGGAATGGGTGCACTCATAGTTTATGACCATCTGTTTGACTTTAATGGCCCTTAACCCTTCGAGCGCTGAATACATTTTCAAGGAATTAAAAATGTAGTTATCCTGAGCTGTTGAAAACCTATCATGTGGCAACTTGTTTAAAAGAGCTCCCCTGGGGAGTTTTTTTTTAAACATGTTGCCACATGATAGGTTTTCAACAGCGTCTGATTTTGATCTCGTACATCATTGGGCAACTATAGTTGCCCACGGCGCTGAAAGGGTTAAAGGGTCATTTTTGGAAAGTCTGCTCATGTAAGTGCTGGGTGGAGAAAGAGCAGGCCACGTTCCTGTGGTTAAGGGGGGGCAGGACCCTTCACCATATGGAAGCGAATGCTCAAGTCATTACCTATCAAATAAAAGCACCAGAAGTGCTGATGCCTCGGTGTGTATTGCTTAGCCACTACTGATGTACAATAGTTGTACAGTAACATAAAAGCAAGCTTGAATACATAAACAGTCAATAGAGTGCGGTCCTTGTGCCAAAATCATGTGGGTGTGGCTTAACATTATGTACACAAAACGTGTATACTGAAACATGAAGTGCTACAAAAAATCGAAAGTGTGCATCATGTGATCGTGAAAAGAAAGCCAAGAAGCTAAACTGATACTAGGTTTGTGTTGGTATCTCTTCCATAGAGTAGTAATTGTAGTACATGTACTATAAGTAGTGCTACTAACTCTCCTGTGCTGCATATACTTCAACCAGAAAGTACCAAGAACAAACATGGTAAGCAAATAACTTTGTAGCTCTTGAACTGAATCCTTTTTCAAAATTCTCGCACATTTAAAATCAAGAGAACAGTGTTTGTCACTCGTTGGCATTGTTACTTTAGCTTGGATGCACACGCTGTCGCAGTTATGATGGTAACAGACAGACAAACAAACAAACAAATACACAGACTGAGTACCGTATGCTCGCTGTGCGCATGCGCACACCGAGGCATAATTATTCTTTTTGCCTCTCTAAGGTTTGGTCATAAGTACCACTAGTTGCCCAACAAAAGAAAAGAAAGACAAAATGGCTGCGGATGAGTTCCTGGGTGACATGAGTATGCATCTAACTGAATTAAAGAATGTTTTAATGTTACATAGGTACAACTGCCTAGCTAGCTACATATTTTCCTACACATCATGTTGTTGCTGTAAGCTGAAAGATCTCATGCAGGAAAATAATTGGTGAATGACTGGTAAACAAAGATTTTTTTTTTTTAATCCAGTGGTTATACGTCCCGAGTGCGCTGTAGAGAGTGCACCTGATTGGTCAACACAGAGGGGATGTTATACTGGATATGTCAAGAAAATGCTCGACTTTTCCTTGGGGTATTGTGGGATGACCCAGCTGCTGCATTATGGGTTGTTTAGCATGTCAGACTACACGGGTACAGACACCCGATGTCATTCACAATTGGCTATGATGCTGTTACTTCTTCAGCCTCAACAAAATCTTCTCAAAATTGGGCTTGGTTCATGTAGTCTGATGTCGGCATTATGCCTGCCCCAATTACCATGAATATTTAATGCAAATTACCTTGTGAATATATGTATGGCGTGTGTAAAGTTTATTCTTCAGTGAGACCATGGTGATGCTACCAAAAATAAATAGGAAAGGTAATATTGAGGTTTGTCAGATTGGGGCACCGCTAACTGATTGAGCACTGAAAAGATGTGCTCTCTGCTGGCCTCAGGAGTGAGTTCACCAAGAGTGGACCTAAATATTTAGAGTGACAACATTGCAGCGGCCACAAACGCAATCAGTTTAATGTCACAGAAATAAAAAGAAGGTCGTGTAACTGTGGTTACAATAATAGGAACTGTAGTTACAGAGTCGGCCATCAATGAAGATTGTCTTGCTAAGGAGAGAGGAGTGTTCACCTGGGGGGCATCTCACTCACAGAGTATGATAGCTGGAATGGATTATGAAGTTGTGCTGCATAACAAAATGTTGTTTTTTTTTGTTTTTGTTTTTTTTTTTTTTTTTTTACCTAGTCATTTGAGGAGCTTGACTGATTAACAGCTCATTCATGGTAACAGGGATTGTTTCTTGAAGTCTGGAGGCCTTAGTCAGGATGCAGGATTACAGATTTGGCTGGGTAACTGAGCGGAGTAAATCCTGGAACTGCCCTGTTTACTTCAGTTTTGAGGATTCTGGGATTCAGTTGATGCCGTAATCCAGCTAACTCAATAGTGCTGCTCTGGGATACAGGCTTGGGACGGGTTTTTGTTTGTTTTTTGACAATTTTGTCATTGTTTCAGGGCGACGTGGGTTCTGTTGGATTTCAAGGACTAGAGGGTCCCCCCGGGGACCTTGGGGAGAATGGTGAGAGGGGCCCCAAGGGGGAGAAGGGCCACATTGGAATGTTGGTGAGTGTGCGGGTGGGGCCCCTGTGGCCCCTTACAGTAGTGGTTCTCAAACTCAGTGCACTGTGTGTTTTGATTTTTGTTCCAACCTTAGTGGCAGTCCCAGAATTTTAACAAGCTCCTATTTTTTTTCTAAACAATGAGTTTTCAGAGTGAAGTAATTTTAAACTCTTAAATCACATCCTGTCAGAAATGGCTCTGTGTGCCTTGATTAATTGATGTTGTATGGGTCTCTAATGCTTATTGGATTATAATGCAAACAACAAATACATTTTAGTGTGCATAAATTTGCATGACAAGTGGTAAATTGTCTTTCACTGATCAAATTGAACAAGTTTTTCAATTATCTCCAAACTAGTGGTGGACCTCTGGCCACCAAGCATAAAAAAGTCTGGAGTATAATGAAGAATTAACTTATAAATCGAATGATAATGAGGGAAACCTGCATTTTTTGAACCACAAATTAAGTATCCCATTCTCAACAAAAAAACGTTAACCTAGTTTACAAGTTTAGTCAACCCATTTATCTCAATCTGTCATTATTTTCATGTGACTGTTCGCCCTTTAGTGCAGTAAGCACAGTATGATTTTGGGAAACATGGTGTTATTGCAAAGCTATGTTTGGCTTGTATTACAGCGGTTAATAGAATTGTTCATAACTCATCAAAACATCAAAGGCACCTAATTATGAAGGCGTAACAGCTTTTTATTTTTAGTGACCATGTGTGCATAATATCACTGATAAGAAGCTAATTGATTTTCTAATTTAATAATTTACAATTTTCCTTCTTTTTATGCAATAAAAAATTTTAATGCAATAAGAAGTCATTTGGATTGTAATAAAATATGAATATGGAACTCTACAGTGCATGCTTAGGAATTTCTGATGTAATGTAGCTTAATAGGGTGAATAATACTGATAAAAATAAAAATGTAATAAATAAATCAATAACAATTTGTTAGAATTCTGGCATTGCAATTTTGGTTGGAACAAAACCAGCACACACAGAGGGTCCTCAGGACAGACACTAAAAGCCACTGTTCCATTAACCCTTTCAGCGCCATAGGCAACTATAGTTGCCCAATGATGTAAGATATCGAAATCAAATGCTGTTGAAAACCTATCATGTGGCAACTTGTTTAAAAGAGCTACATTTTTAATTCCTTGAAAATTTATTCAGCGCTCAAAGGGTTAAATACATTGTATGTCATCCTCCATTTTATTAGATGAACTTTCTCTTCAATAGTAAATGTCAGCAACTGACTTGAATGTCCTCACCAGTGAAAAGGTTTTATGTTTTTTGTTTGCACACAGAGTTCTGTTGGAAAGGAAATTAATGTGTATTGAATCTGACTTTGAATGATAATTATAGTTGTGTGAATGATATTTTTGCTATGAAGCTCTTAAAACCTCACCATTAAATGCTATAAAAATAAATAAAATGCTGTTTATTCATATAAATAATAAAAGGTTAACCAGCTGTGAAAAATACATCTTGTTAAATTATGTTAATGTTGACATTAACCATAATAAAATGGCAAATTTACTGATAGAAGTTTGGTACTGTGTTGAAGTTTGTGTTGTGTATAAGCTGCTCATTGATTATGTTAATGATTTGATGATTGCCTGAGTTGGGAAGATGATGATTATGTCATTCAGTACGTTTACATGCACAGTTAAGTCGAGCGACAGTAATAGCTCGATTAAGCCATGGAATCGGATTACTGTCCTTGTCCCAGTATACATGTGCAGGAAGAAATTTGATTTATTGACCAAAGTATGCCCGTCTCCGCTACGATGGGTGGCGATATGTCTTTCAGCTTGTTCGTGTTACATCCTTTTCTGATTGACCTATTCCGTCACAAACCAAATATTGACGAACAAGTTAGCTGGCGGCTAGCTAGTAGCACGACGAATGCATCGACTGTGTAAGATCGAATGGCGAGAACATGGACAAATTTACAGCTCTGTACGTTTAATACTGGTTGTTCGCGATTCATTTCGTACAACTAAGCTGCACACTACCGGTGGTAATGGTGTTAGCCGAAGCTTGGCTGAAACGCCGCTATGTTGCACTTTGTTCCCTTTCTACTACGCCGGAGGCGAATTTTTTTCCCTGAACCTTTCAGGCAGTATGGTAGACTCTTGTCCAATCAGAGATCGGCGCGAACATGACGTCATGCATATTATTCAAATATCAGAAGTTGTATGGCTTTGTATTTGACAGTTGTCCACTGGCAGGGCAAGAATAATCAAGTGGCAATTGAAGACACGGCTTCTCTCCCCCATGCGATTTAAAAGCTACAAAATAATGGGCTACATTCAGTACAGAAAAATAATTTAATTATAATTAGGTCTATGTACTGGCATTCATTTCAGAACTCTTCAGCGAATGATGGTAATTTTGGTGACTAGTATGTGGTTTCATCCGTTTATATTTTCCAATCGGACAGCTGTATTTTTTACAGCAAGTTGCGTGACCGTGCTGCAAAAACAGGTGTAAGTACTTGTCGCCGAAATTACCTTCATTCGCAAAAAAAGTTCTGAAATGCCGCTCTCGCTGGAGAAAAAAAAAAAAAGAAATTACCGTTGCTGAGTGCCAATGCATAGACCTAATTAGTCTAACCACGCTCTGACAGCTTGTTAGGGGCAGAATTCAAGAACCCCTGGCTTTCGTGCAGGCTCTCTTTTCACTCTCTCTCCGCCATTGCAAACAAGAGAGCCTGCTCGCAGGCTATGCCTAGCCTACATCAATAAACATATGTAAACTGCCACTCGATGTAGACGCATGTGCATAGCCTGACAAACAATACCTGAATACATTGGCCATCGTACTACCACACTGACACTGCTTGTGTGTGCTGCATGCATGCTGGGGAGATGATGAATCGAGTGGGCCTAGCCTAGCTAGCGAGGCCTACACTTCACATTCGCAATTACCAATGAAGGTAATTCTGGTGACAAGTACGTGGTTTCGTCCGTTTACATTTTCCAATCGGACAGCTGTCTATTTTTTACAGCAACTTGCGTGACCGTGCTGCAAAAACAGGTGTGCGTACTTGTCGCCGAAATTACCTTAATTCGCAAAAGAGTTCTGAAATTCCGCTCTCGCTGGGAAAAAAAAATACCGTTGCTGAGTGCCAATGCATAGACCTATTTATAATTAAATTATTTTTCTGTACTGAATGTAGCCCATTATTTTTCGCTGTTAGATCGCATGGGGGAGAGAAGCCGTGACTTCAAATGCCACTTGATTATTCTTGCCCTGCCAGTGGACAACTGTCAAATACAAAGCCATACAACTTCTGATATTTGAATAATATGCATGACGTCATGTTCGCGCCGATCTCTGATTGGACAAGAGTCTACCATACTGCCTGAAATGTTCAGGGAATAAAATTTGCACCCCGGAGTGCGTTTCCCAGAAGCGTCGTTGCTAGCAACTAACATAGTTCGTCCATTCACGGTCTGTGGGTCCAACTATGTACGTTAGCATCTGTGCTTTCGGGAAACGCATTCCCGGGCTTCCCGAGCATGTTGGATGGCGGTCAGGAGCAATGACTGGTGGGAGAGCTTCGTTCTTCTGATGGCGAGTGGAAGGAAAATTTTCGAATGACGCACAAGTCATTCCATAAATCATGCGAATTAAGGGCAGAAGTTTAGAGACCCCAAGGCGTTACTGTTCAAGCATCAATACCCTTGCAGACAAGGATTGCTACTGTTCAGTACAAAGTTGCAAGCTGGTCAGAGCTCAGAGTTCTCACTAAGCTGTTATGCATTTACATGTCCACATGACTTCTGGGTCAAAGCCCTTCACGAAGAATGTGGAGTATGCTCAGAGCACATAGTCTGTTTCGGTTAGATTCAAGCGTATACATGCAGGCATAATGCGACTATTATCTGGATGTGTTACCCCTTGTCTAGACCGCAAGCGTTTTAGACGCGTTTTTTACTCACGCGTCTGATGCAGCAGATACGCTCTCGTTTTAATCTACGCAGCTGTCTGCACCGGCTCCGTGCGGCTCACGTCTCAGCTGCGTCTCAGGGGCGTAAACGCGACCCGAAAATTTATTTACTCTTCGAGTCTATTTTTCCGACAAATACGCGCGTAAACGCGAGGGGATGCCCAATAAAAATGCATTGAATTAATGTATTTAACCACATTTTGCAATCTGTAGGCTTTTTTCAATTTTAAATTTTATGGGTTTACTACAATGTACAATGTACTTTAGTATTTTAGCTTTATTTTATCGTTTAACTTTTGTCATATTATCTTTGTTTTTTATTATCTGACCTTGTTCTTTGATTTTATTGTTTCTGATGGCATGTTTTCTGCTGTATTATTATAAATCAGAAATACTCACACATATCAAGAGAAAACTGCACACTGCACAGAAGGTTTGGCTGCTCCTTTGCTGCTCTGCGCTTCGAATCATATGCGGGCAAGACGGAACCGGTATAGGCAGTTGCCTCTGTGTCGCGTGAACGCTGTCGTCACGCGAGCGTGACGCTGCCGTGGCGCTTGTGGTCAAGACAAGGGGTTAGTCGGACTATGAGAAATTTGATTTAACGCGATTCCAGTCGGACTAACATGAGTACATGCATTTTAAAAGTCCGGTTATAGTCGGATTAACACAATAATTAGATTTTCTCTAACGTCATGTAAACGCACCGACAGACAGTGTTTATGATTGGCCGAGGTGGGGAGATAATGGTGTTGCTGATGGTGCTCATGATTGGCTGAGATGGGGTGATGATGTAACTGGTGGTAATTATGATTTGCTGGGATGATTAGGTCAAGGATTCCTCATATTTCTGATTGGCTGAGATGAGGAATGGATGGTGACCATTGGCTCTTTTTCTCAGGGTCAGGTGGGATTGCTGGGTGGAATCGGCCCCCCAGGTTTGGCTGGACTGCAGGTAGGTCC
This sequence comes from Gymnothorax javanicus, assembly GCA_029692085.1. Taxonomy (NCBI): domain Eukaryota; kingdom Metazoa; phylum Chordata; class Actinopteri; order Anguilliformes; family Muraenidae; genus Gymnothorax; species Gymnothorax javanicus. Next base: position 121,568,313 of record CM056194.1, on the reverse strand, counting down.
CAGCTGATGGATTCTACAGTCCCAACGTGCGCAGTTGGCATTATGGCTTCTTGGTTTCTATTTGTTTTTGAAGACAAAAATGTTTGAAAAAAAGTAGATATTTACATTGTACTTTTACCTGTTGAAAGTGGAAATCAACTTACAAAGAGAGTTCAGATAATTCTGCCTTCATCTTGCATACTAAAACGCAAGCCCGAATGACAATTTAAGTTAGCGCAATGACCACACCTTTAGTGCTTAGCTTAGCACATGATTTTCCCCAATTATCTGATAGACATTGTGCTGACTCATAAATGCTTCAGTTTTCCCTCATCCACTCTGGAGTGTATAAAATGTGACAAAATATCACCTCACTGTTCATTTGATTTTTTTTTTTTAATGTATTTTTAGCTAATATGTATATTTCCAGTATTTTAGTTTGATCTAATATAAAGCTGGATTACAACAATATATTGTGCTGAAAACTTTTCTAAAAATAAATCTATTTCCATCAAATATCACTTTTGGTGTAGGGTATAGTAGTATGTTCAGTTATTGGGGAAAAAGACCTGAGAGATCAGGAAATAAGGGCGTAATTGGGTCTGAGCAGTGGATCTGAATGAATCTGATTGGTCCAGGGTTGTGGAACTCAAAGTATTTCACTGGCTTAGCCAATTTATGTTGTATAACTGAACATGTTTGATTTGCCCAGAGCTGTGGAACTCAAGCGTTTGATTGGCCCAGATGTTGCGTGCGGATGTGTGTAGATGTTAGAGGAATCTGGAGATACTAGGGTCTGTATTTTACTTTCTTTCTCTTTTCTCTGCAGGGGCCAGTGGGACCCACAGGACTCCCGGGGCCCGATGGAGCTCAGGGGCAGAAGGTGCGTGCTTTTCCTGGCGCAGAGGGGGCTGTCTGAATGTGCTCCCTAAAACACAGCTCAGGTGCCGCAATGACCCTGCAGTCAGGATTTGGAGAGCAGTACAGTTTTGGCTCTTTGGCTTTGCTCTCCAGAACAGTAAATCTGAGTTCAACAAATATGAGCTTAAAGTAGAGACTGTCGACTTAAACTTGTGGGTATTTACAGCCGTTTTGTGTGAACTATAACCGATTTATCACCCTTGTAAAATATTCACTCTCCCAATACTTTCAAACTTTGTTGTAGCAGTACACTTTTATTTTGGTAATTTGTGCTGTGCTATAGATAGTTACTGTAGCAAGTCCTGCACTATATTTGGTCCCAGATGTAAAATGTGGCGAGCACTCTGGCTCAAAATGGCCGCTAGACTTCAGCCACGGATATGCCTCATAATGGGGGGCGGAAATGTGCATTGTCCACGGAGTACAGCGCATTTAGATGTTGTGTAATTTGTACTACGTGTGACCCTTTATTTTTATAATTATGTCATGAGCTGCCCTGCTGTGTTTTAGGGGGAGGCAGGGCCAAGCGGCCCGATTGGTTCTCCTGGAGATCTCGGGCCCCAGGTGAGAATTCCCTCCTGTAGACTGCATGTCAGGCATTCAGCCCTTAATCAGACACACATCCAGTGCTTTCAACAGTCTTCACCCTCAGCCATGCTAATTTACACCTTCTCACATTTACGTTATGTCGAGCTCTTCTATCTTCTTCACAACGGTATTTTTCATAGTTTGTGATTCCGACATCTGTCCCTCTGGTCGGCCATTTTGTGTCTCTGACAGGGTGTGGCAGGACAGAGGGGGCTGAAGGGTGTCCCTGGAAACCTGGGTCCTCGAGTGAGTGTCTAAAATGGCTCCCTTACTTTCTTCACTGCTTCTCTTTGACCCTGGATGGGCACTTTGGGCAAAGGAATACATGACCATATACGTATTTGAAAAATGTTGTCCAATGTTATACTGCTATCACGTGCTGTCTAGGTTAGACAAGCAGTTGTGCGGTATCATTATTATTATAGATGTGGATGTGAGATTGACCCGGTTGCGATTTTCTCATGCCCTAGGGGGCCGTGGGAAAGCGGGGCCCTCGGGGGCCAGCGGGCCATAAGGGGCTTGACGGGCCGGAGGGAGAAAAGGGGCTGGCAGGAGAGAAAGGGGAGCCGGGAGAGGAGGTGAGGCTCTGTACATGAGCACCTAACCCCACCCTCTGAGTTTGGGCCTCTTCAGCACCCTGGCTGAGGGGAGGGTGTTTGGGTGGATGGAAGGAGGCATTTGCAGGATTTGTGAAGACTGGTGAAGGTCACACTCATCTGTTTGTTCTGTTCTTTCTCTTTGTTCCTCCGCAGGGTCCGGAAGGTTTGCCGGGAATCATGGGACCCCCCGCCCTGCCGGGGTTAGAGGTACGAACACCACTCCCCCAACCGCCTTCATCCCAGAAGACCAGAGAAATAACTGGATAAACAACCAAAATAAACACCATTTTACTTCATTTTTCTTTTCACTGGGCTTTAACCAGCTCCACTGTTACCCTTACACTGCACTCATGGATCAGATAATGAACCAGAAGCTACTACAGCGTATCAAACACAATCTGAGCAAGACGGCAAAAAATTTTCTGGAATTCAATGGCAGGCAGCACTGGCATTCATCAAATTTTAATATTATATTCAACAAACTTCCAAACTTGATGATTCACAACTTTGACAAGGAAAGTGAAAAATTAATTTTCCTCAGTTTGGTTAAAGAGCTGTACCAAAGGTGATCATCATTTTCTCATTCATGTTGGAAGTGGACTGTATTTTTAGACCATTAGCGAGTGACATTTGCAAAGCAGTGTATCTGGGGTTGAGCTGTCCAGTCCTGCTACTTCTCTCCCGAATCGACCCGAGATCCATGTGAATGCTGCCTCGGATAATAAACACAGCACAGAAACTGCTGCTTCAGCTGGAGAAATTTAACTAAATTGCAAAATTTGACATTTTGAAAAACATCTTCACCAATACATAACAATTTGAAATGAGTGAAAACTGGGGGTTATTATCTTGGCAATGTCAAGAAATAATTACAGACTAATTTGGCTCCACGCATCTTTTCGGATCCAGGGACCGAACTTGCACAAAGTTGTGATGCTTGCACATACTATACAGAGTGTATTAAAAAAATGTCCCACTTTGAAAAATTTCCCTAAAATTAATATTCTATAATTTTTTGGAAATCCTTTTACGTAGGTTGATAGACAATGGTTCAGTGCTTTTTTGTGCAATTGCACATACTCAACATGTCACGCATGAGTGAGCACAGGCTAATTATGTAAATTGCGATACATATGTTTAGCGCGAAAAAGTTCTGGGATGAAAACAGGATCTGAGACCATGAGAAGCAGCATTTTTTATCATAAGTGTCCTAAAAATTATCAGGAATCTGCTTTAACCCTTTGCTCTCCAGGTGGCTAACAGTCCTGTTATGTCATGTTATGTAATCAATGAATGGATGTCCCCAGAATGGTGCAGCACCAGGTGTTTGCACTTTCTTGATCTCAGCACATCCACCTAGGGACCTGGATGACCTTGAGGAATGCATAATGGCAGAAGTCAATGTTCTCAGAAGGGACAGAGCTTTGATCTGCCGTGCAGTGTGCGATATGCTGAGGAGGGCCCAAATCTGCCAGGAAAGAAATGGTGGACATGTTGAGGATGTGTGAAAGGATTAATTCAAAAGTAATGGAAATTTGTGATATACAAAGGGCATACGTAACATTGCTTCCTATGGTCTCAGATCCTGTTTTCATCCCAGCACTTTTTCGTGCAAAACAGATGTATCGCAATTTACGTAACTAGCCTGTGCTCACTCATACGTGACATGTTGAGTATGTGCAATTGCACAAAAAAGCACTGAACCATTGTCTAGCAACCTATGTAAAAGGATTTTCAAAAAATTATAGAATATTAATTTTAGGGCAATTTTTCAAAGTGGGACATTTTTTTGATACACCCTGTATGTCACTATTGTAAAGTAACTAATGTAAGTAAAGACTTCTAACCATTACTAAATTATTGCAGAAATGATATAGATTCCTGCAACTTAAAAAGAATGAAAAATACAGAGAATCTTTTGCATAGGTGTTGACAAGTGGGGAATTGTTATGGCTTGGCAGAGGTTTGTAATCTCAGATTGCTCTTGCTAGGATTACTGTCATAGACAGAGGTATGGTATGGGGGGATTGGAGGGGTATTCATCTTGACTTTTCCAGAACTCTCTAGCCTCAGTGGTCTGCAGGATGAATTTGTGTTGTGTTTTCCCCTGACCCATAGGGGGTGCCGGGCGAGGCTGGAGCTCAGGGGTTACCAGGACCACCGGGATCTCTGGTGAGTGGACAGGAATGTAGCTCCTGTTTCCATGGAGACACCTTGTGGTGTTGGCATTATTGAATTGTGGCCAGCAGACTGTGGGAATAGCAGTTGTGACATCGTATTTACTGAGCTGTGACATCACATTGACTGAGCAGTGACATCATATTTACTGAGTTATGACATCACATTTTCTGAGCAGTGACATCACGACCACCAAGCTGTAATATCAGATTCTCTGAACAGTGACTCACATTTACTGAGCTGTGACATCACATTTACTGAGTTGTAACATCACATTCTCTGAACAGTGACATCACATTTACCAAGCTAATGACATCACATATTCCGAGCGGTGTCATCTTATTAACTGAGCTGTGACATCGCATTTGCAGAGCAGTAGAATCACATTTAGTGAGCTATGACAACATGGTTACTGAGCAGTGACATCACATTTTCCGAGGAGTGCCATTACGTTTTCCGAGCAGCGCCATCACATTACGGAGTTGTGACATCACATTTACTGAATTGTGACATCACCTAATGTTGGTTGTTCCAGGGCCCTATTGGCAGCCCAGGACCTGCAGGAAGGCAGGGGCCAAAGGGAGAAAAGGTACAAATGAGATCCCTAAACTTTTAGTAGACATTCTAATATTTTCTGAGTTTCTAGCCCATGGGCCAATAAGCTATTGTTGTGGTTTGGTGTCCGTCGTCAGTCATCCGGAACAATCTTTATTGTTTTTCTGGCACGATGAATTTTCCTGTAAATTTGCCGTAACATACTACTAGACTATATCTCCAGACGGTGATTTCGGATTTTTGATCGAATCATTTTTGTCAGTTTTATGGGCGCTTGAAATCTAAGCCCCAATGTTAAAAGATAGGACTTGAATTTTCAAAAATTTTTTTCTCAAAAACTGCCCAATAACTTTTTTCTCAATCTGGCAATCACCTCACCTTAATACACTTCATGTACAGTGTGAGTGCCATTTTCATTGAATCGATGGAAGTGGGTCTAGTGGGGGCATTGTACTGAAACATGGGGTCTTACAGAGAATAGGCAAAATGGTCTGTGGATGCTAGATGGTTGCAGATAGAGATTAAGTTTGGAGTATCAACATATAGGAAGTCATATGACCTATATTTTGGCAGAGCTAAAGTTTACCTCTGATGACCATGAAAGGTCACACTCGAGGTCAAGCAAAATGTTACAATTTTCAAAGGCTTCTAGGCTTGAAAATGTTGAAGATGGAGAAAATACATATATTGAACATTTATAAGAAGTCATATATGAACTTTCAATAGGTGACCTTAAACTTGACCTTCGGTGACCTTCAAAAGCCAAACTTTACAGTGAAATTTCAATGACTTGTATCACCAAAATCATTACAGATTGAGCCTAGCTTTGTATTAGAGACATCTGGAAAGTGAAATATGAACTTTCATTTGGTGACCTTCACGTTGACCTTCAAAAGTCAAACTTGACCTTGTGAAAATTCAATGACTTGTATCACTAAAAAGTTCATAGATAGAGCATAAATTTGTATTACAGACATGCAGGAAGTCACACATGAACTTTCATTTGGTGACATTCAACTTGACTGTCGGTGACCTTCGAAGATCAAACTTGACATAGTGAAATTACAATCATAATTTCACCAAAATGGTCACAGAGAAAGCCAAGGTTTGCATTAGTGGCATATAAAAAGTCATGTATGAAGTCCATTTGCTGACCTCAACTTGACCTTTTATGACCTTTAAAGTTCACAATTGACATATTGAATTTTCAATTACTTGTATCACCAAAACTGCTTCAAAGCTTAGGATTGTATGACAGTCATATTGCAAGTCTTATAAATGTATGTGAACTTTTTTAGTGATTTGAAGGTCAAACTTCCCATGAAATTTTCATAACTCGTATGATCACTGTAAGATTGCTTGACGGTAAACTGCAGGACCCTTGGTCCTTTTTTTATCTTTCCAATTAACTGTGAGAGCTGCCACTCCAAAAAAACCAAAGCCTTTCAACAGATGCAGTACACATTGGTGAAAGAAAAACGCAGTTGTTTCTGAAACTCTGAATTAAAGAAACAGCGCTCTCTCGTTGTTGGGGTGTGAGTCAAGGGCAGTGGCTCCTATGGACTGGAGCCTTCAGGATGATGATTTGCTCCAAAACTGAACAGTCATTTTAGGCGACTCTGGGCCTAATTTAACGAGCCTGTGTTTCAGGGGGAAGATGGCAAAGTTGGACGGCAGGGAAAAACTGGACCTGCTGGACGGAGGGTGAGATGTGTGTTTGTGTGTCTTTATCATCCATTTTAAGATGTGGTCACTTTTGATCATTGTATTTTTCAGCCATACACCTGTTTATCTCTGCTATTACTATTCAACAAATGGAAAAACCTCACAATAATAATAATAATAATAATAATAATAATAATAATAATAGGCAGAAGAAGAAAAAGGTCACTGTTGAAGAACAGAAGAACAGATCAAATGCAATAAATATTCAGAGAATTTTTGGGACTGAGAATAAAATGTTAAAACTGTAAGAAAAGCGTATGCAACTTTCCTCATAAGTTTGTATTTTTGTCTTTTCATTCATTTTTACAGATTCCTCATTTCCTTTTTCATCTTTTCTCCTGCAGGGGAAAGCGGGAAAGGCTGGAATGCGGGGGACACGGGGACCTAGAGGAGAGAAGGTGAGGTACAGCAAGGTTCAGAGTTTTGTATTTCCATGCACAGCTAACTTGTTCATTCACTCAACTGTGCAAATCACCCTTCGTCTCTTGGATTAAGGCAATCTTCACCAAACTGCCTTTATTTGTGCCTCTGACTGTGGGAATAAAGCTGAGAGAATTCACACATTTTAGAGGCGTCATTTCAGAGCTTTCTTGTTGCAAAAAGACATTTGGTGCGTAATGGTGCCGCTGAAGTTTGGTTGATCTGTTTTTGATCTCTCTCTGCTGCGTTCGCGTCTGAAAGTGTAATTCGCATTTCTCAGATCGGCAGAGGATTAGAACGCTTTAAGACAGCTGATTGTGGGGGCGTGAAACACAAGCGTTCATTTGAAAATCATTTTTGTTCCTTTGCTTGTTTGTCAGTGAGGGTGTTAGTCGTCACGTGGAAGCGCTTGTGTTTTATTGCTTGAATTATACACTGCGCACCGTCCTGCTGCAAAGTCTTCTTCTCTTTCTGGTTTTTCTACAGGGGGAGAGAGGAGAGCCTGGACCCGAGGGCCCCCCTGGGAGACAGGGGCCATTCGTGAGTCCTACCCTCTCTCTGGTGGGGCAGGAGGGCTGGAGGGGGGGCTCATGGCCATAAGAGGGGGAAAACATTAGAAATGCGTGTGGTGTACAGGGGGTGAAGTTTGGGGAGTCTACTGAGGGATGGAGGGATATGATGATGAAAATATTATAAAATATATTTGTACAGACATGAAAACCAGAGCTGTAAAGAATCGCTTCTCACTTGCAGCCCCAGCAATGCTTACAAAGCTATGATACTATAATTATGTATCTCTATTCATGCAAATTCCATGAAATACAGAATCATTTATCATGTCATATCTTCTGTCTCTGCCTCTCTCTCTCTCTCTCTCTCTCTCTCTCTCTCTCCTCCCCTCTCTCTCTCTCTCACTCAGGGTACCAGAGGTTTACGAGGGGAGAAAGGGGATCCTGGTTTGAAAGGGGCAGAGGTATGACTGACTTAGTAACTGACTGACTTTCTCTCTGACTGACTTACTGAGTGAATGACTGACTGTGAGACTGACTGATTGGGAGACTGACTGATTTACTGTCTGAAATACTGACTGATCAGGGTGTGACTGACTAAGTGACGGACTGACTGGGTGACTGATCGAGTCACTGACTGACTGATTGACTGTCTGACATACTGACTTGATTGGCTGTGTGACTATCCGAGTGACTTACTGACTGAGTCACTGACTGGGTAACCTCATATCAACCGCAGGGAATGCATATTTTTCTGTTTAAGACGTTTTCCGTTGCAGCTTTGATTAGCGATCAGTTTTGCTCCCGTCATATTGTGTCTACAGCAGAAAACTAATGTCTGTGTTTCACAGGGAGAGAAAGGATCCATGGGCCCATCGGGGCCCCCTGGAGGAGATGGACTGAAGGTACACCTGGAGCTCAGTATAACTCATGGAGAATCCTTGGCCGCTTGTGACACAAACTCCTAATCTCTGTGTCCTCAAAAAGTGTGCTGTCTACTATACATACTTCCCACTGCATTCTACTTGCTGTTTTTTGCAACTGAAATTTGACTGCACTACATGGAAAGGTTGATACACAGGGTCCACTTTAATTAAAAGCAATTTACTTAAAACCCATGGATTATACACCGATCAGCCACAATATTAAGACTACCTGACTAATATTTTGTCAGTCTCCCTAATGCAATCAAAACGCCTCCATCAAACGTGTCCACTTGAAATCCTGGACCCAGGGTTTCCTAGCAAAACATTTCTCAGAGCATCACATTCCCTCCACCAGCTTGTCTTCTTCCGACAGTGCATTCTGTTGCCATCTCTTCCCCAGATAAACCATGCACACGTACGCGGCTGATAAACATGAAGTGAAAGGGGCCTCACCTGACCAGGCACCCTCCTTCCGTTGCTCCAAGGTCCAGTTCCAACATTCGCGTGTCTGTTGTAGGCGCTTTTAGCGGGGGCCTGAGGATAGAATGGTCAGTTTGATTGGTTGGCAACTACAAAGCCCTGTATGCAGCAGGGTCCATGCACTGTGAGTTGTGCCAAATTCTCATGTAACATTAAAATTTGACTTGTAGCACTGTGGCCCTTCTGTCGATTTGAACCAGACAGGATCGTCTTTGTTGCCCTCGTGCATTGATAAGCCTTGGGCGCCCAACGCCCTGTCACTGGTTCATGGTTTGTCCCTCCTCGGACCATTGTCAGTCGGTACATACCACTGCTGACTGGGAGCACCCCACAGTCCTTGCCGCTCTGGAGAAGCTCTGACCCACGTGATTGGTCATAATGATTTGGCTCTTGTCAAAGTCATTCAGGTTCCTGTTTCTCTTTCATCCAACACATCAACTGCAAGAACTGACTGTTTGCTCACTGTCACCACGGCTACGAGATTATAAATGTTATTTTCTTCATCTGTGAGTGGTTTTAATGTTTTAGCTCATTGGGCATGTGTCAGTGTGTAAGAGAGGAAGAGTGTGTGTGTGTGTAAGAGGTGATGGCTACGTTGCTGGCTGATGGAGTGTGTCTCTTTCAGGGTACCCAGGGTGCACTGGGGGATCCGGGTACAAGTGGACTGAAGGGAGACCAGGTAACGCTGACTCATTCTAACAGCTGTCAATCATATATCTCAACAGTCTCTCTCAATTTACCTCAACTGCCAAGCAGACTGCCTTTCTCACTGGACATGTTGTGGGGAATATTTTACACAAAAAAAAAATGGAGCCAATATGGATAATCTGGCTTTTAAAACATGACATGCAGTACACACAAATTACTGTAAATTGGGCCTGAAATTGAGGGGGACTGTGATAAACGGGTCTATTCTATGCTGGGCCAGTTCTGACAGACGATGTGAAAGGAATGATAAAGTGCACCAGATACATTCCCTGAAGTCTGCGTTGAGCCCTGTCCGTGTGGCGCGTTCCACTGCTAGCCGAGCTCATATATTTGTTCAGATAAAATGGCGGGGAGGCAAAGGCTTAAGCAAATCACAGGCTCAGACGCCTCTCCCCTCCACCTCTCTTTGAGGTAATAGAAAGGGCACAGCAGTCTTCGAAACCTGCTGTAATACCGTAGCTTCGCTTGGCCTCCCTCGCTCGGGAGAACGCCTCTGCAGTGCGCCTCAAAGGGCGTCGCGGCGGGGCGCCGTACCGAAATGCCACAATTTCACGGCTCTCCGTCGACCCCCGTTAAATCCTGAGAGAGGCTGTGCGCTCTGCAGAACAAACATAAAGCGGAGCCCTTCAGTGTGAGAGGCACCGAATTCAGCTGCTCGCAGTGAGCGCGCTCACATCCGCCGGCCGCGGCGCACTAATGCTCGCCTCGTCAAACGCCATAGAATCCTGCCCGCGCCCTGGCAACACAGACCTGTTAAACCCTTAAACTCTAAGTTTTCATTTAAGTTTTCCCTCAAGTGGGTTCAAAGTCAGAAAAATTTTTTTTTTTTTTTTTCATATTTTAGGACAATGTCAAATGTATATTCTGGCTGCAGAGCTTAACTGAGGCTACATCACAGTTATATGAGAGAAATATTCAAAGCCAGGATGCCATATTTTTATGACCAAAACATTACATCAAATGGAAAATGACTAGATCTCATGCATCATTTTATGCACATTTACCAGAAATTCAGTAGGATTTATTTCGGATCTTTGAAAACCTTAGGCTCACCCTTGAATTTGAAATATGGCCTAAAGTTCAACAGGTTTGAATACAGTAGCTGCATTGGTCCGTAGCTTAAGGTGTGTGAGGTTACAAACAAGTGATGAGCGTGTTACTAACTGAACATGCTAATGCTAACGTGACTGTCACTGCTTGTAAGAGAAAGCACTGGGGTTCTGTAATACTGATGTCAGACTTACTAAAAACACACGTTCTTGGGTCTCTTGAAGGGCTTATAAATCCATGCCTGATAGTAAATGCTATAGGAAAGTCTGAAACATTGCAAAACATTCCAGCAACATTGTGGTAGCATTCTATGCTAGATGGATACTCAACCAAACCTCCTACACCCATCAAATCAGCACACAATTTTATGAATATGGTCCTGGCCATAGGGGTGACCTGCAGCCAAATGTTTTAAGGCTTGAATGGGATTAATCCAGGACCTGATCATCCTTGAGTGAGGGCCTTAACCCCACATTGCCATAGGGGAGATTAGCCCCTGTCTGTTCTGCTCTTGATAGCATCAGCTAAATAACTGTGGTGGCCGAGAGGTGGTGTGATAAATGCAGTGGGTTTGTACAGACAGAAAGAGGGGATTTTACATGGGTTTTAAACCTGAGGCTGCTATTGGCTGTGATGATGGGGCCATGTGGCCCTCAGTGCTGTTTGTGTGTGCTCTGTCAGTGTGGCCCTCAGTGCTGCTTGTATGTGCTCTGTGAGTGTGGCCCTCAGTGCTGTTTGTATGTGCTCTGTGAATGTGGCTCTCAGTGCTGTTTGTATGTGCTGTGTGAATGTGGCCCTCAGTGCTGTTTGTATGTGCTCTGTGAATGTGGCCCTCAGTGCTGTTTGTATGTGCTCTGTGAGTGTGGCCCTCAGTGCTGTTTGTGTGTGCTCTGTCAGTGTGGCCCTCAGTGCTGTTTGTGTGTGCTCTGTCAGTGTGGCCCTCAGTGCTGCTTGTATGTGCTCTGTGAGTGTGGCCCTCAGTGCTGTTTGTATGTGCTCTGTGAATGTGGCTCTCAGTGCTGTTTGTATGTGCTGTGTGAATGTGGCCCTCAGTGCTGTTTGTATGTGCTCTGTGAATGTGGCCCTCAGTGCTGTTTGTATGTGCTCTGTGAGTGTGGCCCTCAGTGCTGTTTGTGTGTGCTCTGTCAGTGTGGCCCTCAGTGCTGTTTGTGTGTGCTCTGTCAGTGTGGCCCTCAGTGCTGTTTGTATGTGCTCTGTCAGTGTGGCCCTCAGTGCTGTTTGTATGTGCTCTGTCAGTGTGGCCCTCAGTGCTGGTTTTTCTCCCGCAGGGACACATTGGCCCCGTCGGACCGCGTGGGGACCCTGGGATGCCAGGACTTCCTGTGAGCCCCTCCGTAGTTCCTCTAAGTTGCCTCTTCCTGCTCCTTCTTTCCTTCTGTTTTCCCTCCCTCACCTCCTCTTGGAGTAACTGACCTCAGAACAACTGTTTCTTCTCTCAGACTCTAATATGTATGGGAGTTACTGACCTCAGAACAGCTGTTTCTCCTCTCAGACTCTCAAATGTAAGGGAGTAACTGACCTCAGGACAGCTGTTTCTCCTCTCAGACTCTCAAATGTCCATGAGTAACTGACGTCAGAATAGCCGTTTCTCATCTCAGACTCTCAAATGTACAGGAGTAACTGACCTCAGAATGGTCATTTCTCCTCTCAGACTCTCAAATATAGGGGAGTTACTGACCTCAGAACAACTGTTTATCGTCCCTCCTTTAACCGCATGGACCACTGGACCAAAAGAGAGTGGAGCCTCTGCATATACTGTGACAAGGGGCGAGTGATGGAGGGACTATGTTTTAGCGTGAGGAGGACGGTGTCGTTTCATGGCAGGGAAGGGTGAGGTGGATGCTGCTGATTTGCACTTGCTGTGACAGCAGAGCAAGGCTCTGATTGGGCTGAGCATGAGATTTGTGGGATTTAGGGGTGGGGTTTGTTTGAGGTATAAAAACACAACACTGAATTCCTTTGTCTTTGTTTTCTTTCTGCAGGGACTGTTTGGAGAAAAGGTACGTTCATGGTACAACCACTGTATCTGTGTCAGGTCTGCTAGTCTGACAGTGGCGCGCCAGCGGCGGTATGAAATGCCTGCGATAACTTCACCTTTTTATGCTTAATTATGTAAAACCTGTCGCAGTTTACTTTAGCAAGTACGAAGAGTATTTGGTAGAATAACTAGCCCATTTGTTTTTGATAGTATTATTTTACATTGATTGCATCAATAAGTAATTTTCCTCTGCATATAAATGACGATGTGAAACATCAGTAGCTCATGAAATGGCACATATTTGCGTAAATTAGTTTGCAAGGCTTATTGTAATGAAAGCCTTTCATTCAGAAGTTCAGTATGGTTCGATTCATCTCAGATTTCCTCCTCTTCAGATGCATTCTTTTGAATGGCATTGACGTTCTGAAGAAATCGAGCACCATCTCATGATTAATTTAGCTACTGAAAAATTGCTAACACCAGAGATGGATTCAGCGAAAGTTATGAATTTTTTGTATGTAGTCGGATTATTACCTTGCTTTCAATAACACATTCATTGTAAATAAATGTAGCCGAATGGCAATCACTTTTTCATTATCATTTCTTAATCATTATAGGCTTCATCTTGGTTATTGTTAATCAGGCGAACAAAAAAGGGAGTAATCAAGTATTGAAAGGTGCAGCTACTGCAGGCCTTTCATACCTACAGTCGTAAGCCCCTGGTATCTGGGATCAGGCACTATGGCTGGTTAGGAGTGATACTGGTAAAGCCCATCTCTACATGTTTCATGCAAACCTGGTGAGACTGTACCAAGAGCAGCATAAGAATGGATATTGCATTCGCAGGTAACACTTTACAATAAGGGTACATTCATTAACATTAGCTAATGCAGTAATAAGCAGTAACTATCAGTCAATTAACTGTAAACTAATGGGTCTACTAATCATTTACTAATGGTGTTCATGTTAACTAAGGTACTAATTTACACATTATTGAATAGTTTGATAGTTTGAGGTGTTACTTAAGGGATACTAAAGGGATGCTTTCAACTTCGTCATAAGGATGTCAAAGAGCATTAATAAATGGTAAGTAAAGGTTACCTAATTCTTATGTAGCTCTCTGATGCATTAGTGATTAATTAATGGCTGCTAATTAATTGGTAGTTAATGCTTATTACTACATTAACCAGTGTACCCTTATTGTAAAGTGTTACCCATTCGCATGTTAGCCTGTGGCCACTGGCAGTACCCTAGAGCGTGATGGTTACAGTAGAGGGCTGAGCCTCTGAAAGGCCACTTCACTCAAATCTCACAGAAGGTCAAAGCCTGGCTGCCTCAGTGCATTGTGGGAGTTGGAGTCAATCTGTGGAAGGTTGTGCATCATGTGATGAAATGTGACATGTAAAGCGAGATTAATTAAATCATGGTGGAGTACTTAGCATTAGGGTGGCCACAGGCTCTTTTGTTACTGTCCTTTAGTAAATGTGAGTGCGTGACCTGTCCTAAAGGCATCAGAGGTGCAGTATACGCCATGTTTATTTATCATAATGAGAGGATTTCATGCAATGCGTGAGCTCCTTTAAAATATGAGTTTTACAGGGCCCAAAAGGCTTTGAAGGTTTGCCAGGACCAGCAGGGCCAAGGGGACTGCCTGTGAGTACCAGTGATTGGCTTATTCTCACCCACTGTGACATTACAAAGTACCACTGCTGAGTCCTTTATGACGTCATGTCCACTGTGACATTGCAAAGGCTTGCAGGAGTCGGTGTGATTAAGACGCTCTATCAGACTTGAAAAAAGGTGCTCTACTGCTCATTTTTTATGTTGTATATTCTATCCCTACTGTATTTAACCCTGTAAAGCCTTAACTATGAAATAATAGCCAGAAAACTCTACATTTCTTTAACTGTAAAAGTATTCATTAGACCTTCAAACAAAATGTCAAAAAAAATTCGAAAAAATAATTTGCAGCTATAAAATTCATTTTGTATCATAGTTGATATTTTTTATACAGTGAGGTCAAGTTTCAAAAACTGGTCTCACAGCAACAAAATGGCTACTTTGGGGCCTACAGTGACCACATTACACATGAAATAAATTGGGCTCAATGAATGCGCAAGAGATTTTTGGTTCTCCAGTTTTGCCCAATGTATGAAATTCCAAGACTGTTTAGGGACCCTAGTATGCAGACATATTCAAATACAATAGCTGAAAATAACACACTGACTTGCATGTTTTTTGCTCAGAACTTCATGGGATTATCATAAAAAGAGTATGTCTGTAAGGGGGAGACTCATAGGTATAGGTAACCCATTTTTATTTTAGTATCTTTAGGCCAAGGGTCAAAGGGCAGCTTTGAAAATGGCCATGACAGTTTTTCCTTTGTCAAAATTTGCCTAAATTTGGAGCATTACTTGGCCCCCTTTCCTACGGCTAGCATAACATGGGTGCTACCAATGGATGCCTCAGGTCCTCTCGTTTCAGAGGATACCATTACATTTGCTCTAGCTAAAATATGAGCCTCATAAATACAGTAATGTCGGCGGAGATCGCCTGCGCTCCTGTGGATTTCTTGGGGTTAAATACCTAGAATATCACATTTGATACATCTCGATTTTGCTATAAAATATGCAACAAAATGTTGTGTATTTATAAGTTGGCTTCAGTTCAGTAAATACTAATATTGAAGAATTTGTAACAATATAAAAGTTATTCTTTTTGTAATTTTGTGAAAATTAGCAAAGATTTCCATGAAAAGAAAACCTGTAGGCTGTTGAATGGGGGCAGCCATTTTTGATTTTGTATTCTGTGGACCTGTACCGCCTGCAGTGTATTGATAGTCCACCAAGAGGCAGATGACATTTATTAGATTGCATACAACAGGTTTTTGAGGAAAGTATTGATCATGTGGATGTCACAGAGGTCACAGAAAGTCTTGTATCAAATATGATACAAATGGTGTTCTAATCTAAGGTTAAACTTAAGAGCAACTTAATAACTTTGGTTCAAGACTAGGAGACACACTATTTTTCATCATGAATATCTGAGTTTACCTGTTGTTCTGCCAAAGAGGAGTCATAAGTGTTCAGTATCCAGTAGTCTGCAATCTGCATTGTCTACAGGCTGTCGTTTTGCTGTGCTAATTACTGGCAAAATGGCATTTCTGAATCCCTGTGAGTGCTCCTCCTGCCCAATCTACTGTTGCTGGAAATATAGATTCTATACTGCACTGCAATAAAAGTTTGTTTAAACAATTGTTTTTGGTACATCAAGGCACATTTATCTCTCAAATAGAGAATATTAGCTTGCTTTAGCCACAGTTTGCTTGACAAGGAAATATTTTTCCCCAATCAGCAAATCTAGAAATATCATTCAAGCTGCCTTACCTTGTTGGCAGTATTTTAATGTCATTTCACAAAAAAGTGATGATAATAAGATTTTTGCCAGTCTCAGTTGTCATAAATGAATTTCTCCAGACAAAAGCATATTTTATCTCGGACTAAGATTGAAGGGGCAATTCATCCAAGTCTAAGAAAGGGGCATTTCACCCAAAAATGAAATTAAGATATTTCCATTTACCTGCAGTAGTTTCTGTTCATCCAGATTCACTGAAATGAGAAAAATGGGGTGAAGCAGTAATCCTTGGTTTTATCTGCGTGTTATTCCGCTTGGCTGCTTGTCGTGTCAAAATGTACTGTATGTGTTCCGCAGTGCGACGATGAATACAGTTAGCTGTCTTGGCAAAAGATTTAAGTCTCAGTGAAAACATAGAAGTGCAATATTAAGACAATCTTGAGCACCCTTTGGATAGTGTTTGTGAAGATTTTGTTGCTGAATTTTTATAAATGTAAATATCCATCACTTTGAGGCCACAAAGTGAAGGACAGCATTGTGCCCACTTTATCTGGGAAAACTGTAGCAAATTTTTATAAAATGGAATGCATTTGAGCAAAAATATATTCATGGACAGATACCTGTATGCGTAATGTACCGGGGTCAATGACAAATAAGCCTTTTAAAAAAGTTTTTTTTTTTTTAATAAATCTTTAAAAATGTGCAGAATACATTTATTTGAAGTTGGAAGAGTGTGTTTAAACAAGTCTTAATGGTTGCACAACATTTACAGGGTTTTAGTACAGTTTTAGACTGTATTTGCAATTTCACCAACCAAAAAATGTCATGTGGCGCAACCAAAAGTTTCTTGAAAAAAATACACACTTCTCTCTTTTTTTCTCAGTGATTTTTTTTTAGTAAGTATACCTGAGAGTGTCTACTCTGCCTAAAACATTGCTATTTTGTAGTTGAGCTGGGTATTAAAAGTAACTTATGGATTCTTTATTGTAGGGGGCGGGTATTTTGCTTTTCCAAACAATTTAAGAACAATTAAACTATTAAACTTTGTTTATTTGAAAGGTTGTCAAGATAAAATTATGCCCCCATATTAATATTATATTAATTCATATTTTAAATTACATATTTAATACATTTCACATAGTGTTAACTTGCTCGGATGGTTGCGCCACCTGACATTTTGTGGGTTTGAGACGGCAAAACATAAAATATATATCATTTTTATGATAAACTGGAATTATGTTCAAATTAAACAGGTTTTATAGAATAAAATGATGCTTATTATGAATCATTTAAAATTATTTTAAACCAAACTAGTGCACGGACACAAAAATCTGCATGTAACCTCATTGACCCACCGCAGTATATTCTTGGGTTCGGCTGCCTTTTAATCTGTGCCTGCAAAACTGTCCGTTAAGTCCAAAAACAGTATGAACACGTTGAGATGAGTAAAATATTGTATAAGCATTTTGTTTGAATTTTCTTTCTATGTCGGGCTTGTTTCAGGGCCCACCCGGACCCCCTGGTCTTCCAGGGCCTGCTGTGAACCTCACACTGATCAAGCTAAAGGTGAGTTACACTGCTCTGCAGTCAGTCACACGCAGACTGTGGCACAGTTAATTTCCAGCGAGTCAGTCAGTACAAGGCTAAAGTGCTGATTTCCAGCTTTCGATTTGGTGTGTATACATGCATATCAGCTGATCGTCTCTGGGATTACTGCCATTTTGCGTGTGCTGACTGTTCAAATACTTACGAACAGCGCTCTAATTTAGCAAATGACAGTGGTTTACTCTTGAATGCAAACATGTTTTTCAGTTTGGAGGTCTTCCACAAAGACGAGTGATTTCATGCATTTAATTATATCCTCTACACTACCCTTTCGGCTGCTAATGTGTTCTGTGACTTCACTTTTCTAAAGAGTTAAACATTTTTAGCAAGCATGTATTATGCTGGGTATTTCATGCTGGAAGTGCTTTTTTACAATGCATGTTAAAGAAGAGGGGTGCTAAAATGACTTTTATTTGTTTATTTTTTTACAATAATGAATTTGCAAACATCGTCCTGCAGCTGCTAGAAGCGGTCATTTCGACCTCTGTAATTTATGTTTTTAGTGAAGTGCAGGCAAGTGCAGAAGAGTCATACAACTGCTAATTCTGCTAGCATGCTACTGTGTTTACCAGCCCTCTATTACTGAATGCAGAACTGTGCTGACTTCAGAGAACACTGTGTGTCAGTTTCATTTACTTCTCTTGATATTGATAGTCTGTCATTGCCTGCTCCAAGTTCCGAAAGCAAAATATTCTGTAATTTTTCATTTTTGACATTTTAAGTCAGGGGCACCGTGATATTTCCTTTTTTCAGACAGTTTTATACTTTATTAAAAACAGCACTGCTGATGATGAATGTGAAGGATTAATGGATGAAAATGCTACTTGATTGGATGGCTGCTGCGCCAGATTCAGAGTTGTAGGTGTTTCCATGGCAACATAAAGAGCGCTGTCATGTTCTTTCATGTGTGTAGTATACTGTCACTCTTGCTGTCATGTTCATGCGTGTTGTATAGTGTCTGTCCCCCTGGAGTTATCACTCAAGGGCGGTCGAGTTCCTGTCGCTAATGAGTGTTTTCAGCGTTTTATAGTTTTAATTTTCTTGTTGTCATGTGTTTGTCATAAACTGTGTCCTGGATAGTTTCAAGTCTGGTCGCTCTCCTCTCGGTCAGTATACTGTGAATATTCTCATTGTGTACCCCAGTATCACAGCTTAATAACAAAATTACCAAGCAGTAATGTGCTGCTGGCACTGAGCCAATCAGAAAGGAAAAAAAAATTTTAGATAATAATAATAATAATATTAACAGTGCAAAGTGCCCGGACCCATTAAATGGAGTGTGCACTGTGAATGAAAATAGGGAATATGTTATTAATTATAAAGCAGAGAGGACTGATTCTGAGGCCTGTGTCCTATGGGAAGAGCAGATGCAGTGTCATTCCTAGCCCTGGCTGTGTTCATGTGGCAGGACCTGATGTACGTGTCGGACCGGCCCAATTACCCTCTGCTGCAGTCGCTGCTGGACTCTCTGCAGAGGGACCTCAGGCTCCTGCTGGACCCCCCCGACGGCAGCAAAGAGCACCCGGCCTCCACCTGTCTGGAGCTGTGGCTCTGCCGACCCGAATACCCCAGCGGTCAGAACCGCTCCTGTCCTTACAGTCACTCTGCACAGCCCACCGCATATCACACACCGACCTGTGGCTCTGCCGACCCAAATATCAGTGTGATCAGAACCGCCCAGAACCGCTCCTGTCCTCACACTCACTCTACACAGCCCAAACTAACTCATTTGGAGCTACTGCTTCAGAAAATGTGGCTGTCTCCTCCTGCCCTGTGTATCACATTCAGTGTTTCCCCCCCCCAAAACATAACGGCAATTCCAGTCAACGAACGTAAATTGCTTTATAGTTTGACACTTTAATTGGCCGATTTACGATTCACTGCAGATGGTGGCCGTGGCACGCCTTTACTAGATGGCAATTTTATGGTAGAAAATGGTGGATAGTAGAAAAACTGTCCCGCATTAATGTAAAGGCTTTGTTGTTACACATGACAGTTTTAAGACATCAGTGCATTCATTTCTGGAATGTGCCATGTGGGCCTAGGGCCCATTTTTTAGAAGCTAATTTTAATTGATGAACTGACATCCATGAAATGGTTTTATCACTGTGAAAGCCTGGACCACCTGGTTACAAACCATAAACTGCTGCAGCAAAATCAGTTGTTGATAGAAAATGATAATGAATCAAACATGCTCACTGCTGATATACTTTTCACTGGACAGCAGTCTGCCCTACATTTTACATCTTTTAGAGCTCCATTCTCATTGACTAAGAGGAGAGAGTGAAACCCATTCTGATAGGCGGAGAGCAGGCAGAGAACCCCATCGTGATAGGTGGATGGCTGAGAGAGACCCATTTTGATTGATGCAGAGAAGAGGGAGAACCCCATTTTGATTAGTGGAGGGGAAATCAATTCTGATTGGTGAAGAGCAGAGTGAGGAAGAGAAGGAGCTTTACTTGAGGAATTTGTTTTGGAACCTTGTAACGGATGATGTCATCCAAGCAGGAGCGTGATTATGCATGATTTAACCGAACAGTCGTCTGTCTTGTCTTTCCAGGGATGTATTACGTCGACCCAAATCTGGGCAGCCCTGCTGATGCCCTGTTGGTCTACTGTAACTTCACCACCACCGGGGGGCAGACCTGTATCTCCCCCAGGAGCGAGCAGGTACACCACACTCTGCAAAAACCAACAAATAAGTCAAATTTCCACAAGTTTTTTCTGTTGCTTATTAAGATTTGGTGCAGTATCCAATATTTTATTGATTAATAAAACAAATACACTGCCAATGAGTTGGGAGCTTCAAGGAGCTGTGTCACAATTACTGCGCATGCTCACAACTTTGAACAAAGTAAATCCGCTCAACTGCAAGTCAAAATCTAGAAGGTATTTTTTTTCTTCTATGATTACTGGTGATGGCAGCCAGCTTACATTCTTCGTATCCCTTGGCTAAAGCTTACAGTAGTTCTTTGAATTCTTGAATTTCCACAGAAAGCTTGTTAATATAAAAAGCATAATGCTGGAGTAACTTAAATATATAAATACAATGCAAAATGAAGACGGATTGGCAAGGATGGAATCAGATTATGACTTGCAGTCAAGCAGATTCACTTTCTTAGGATGGAAGTTCTGAGCACGTGCAGTAATTGCAACACTGCTCCTTGAATTCAGTTCAGGATTTTCCAGCTCAGTTTCATTGGGGAAGCAGCTTAAAAGTAGCTTAAAATGTCATATTTTCTACTCGATCAAGGAAAAAAATATAATCGTTTGGCCAAAACACTTGTTAAAGCAGAAATGTTCTTTTCACACCTTTTTGAGGATGTGTTCACTGGCTAATCTACAGAGAGAGTGACATTCTAGTTTGCATATCACAAATCACTGTAGAGGTCACCTTGTGTATGAGTTTAAGCTGTTTCTAATTCAGACACTTGGTGCTGTAGTATCCACTCCTGTAAAATCCTGCCTCGAGTGAGTGTTTATGCAAATCTCCGGCTTTGAAGCTGAAAGCGCTACGCTAAAGTGCATGCTAATGAACCGCTGTCTTGGCGGCGAGACGACAAGGTGTCATAGGACGTAGATTTGCATATTAATGTAAGAAAAATGCTGTTCCTTAACTCAGCTTTAATCATACAACCCCATGAGGAGATTGGGAGTGATTAGCTTGCTACTACAGGTGCTCAGTGGAAAGTGTGCTAAACCACTCCTATTCTGGGACTACTGGTACTGAGTGAACGAGTGTACTAATCTGTAATTATCTTTGCGCAGCTGGTGCTCAATGAGCAGTGTGCTAATCCGCTATTAGCCTTGCAATGCCGATGCAGTGTAGGGAATCTGAAAATCTGTGGGCAGGGGGCTAATCCATGATTAGTCGGGCGCTATTGGTGCTGAGTGACGAGGGTGCTAATTCATGATTAGCTTGGTGTTATTGGTGCTTAGAAGCATGCTATTCCCTGATTAACCCGACATCGTTGGTGTGTAGACAATGCTAATCTGATATTAGTCTCATGCAGTTGGTGCTGAGTGAGCAGTGTGCTAATGCTCTCTGCTGTCTGCAGGTGCCTGTGAGAGCCTGGATGAAAGACACTGGGGCAGAGAGCTCCTTCCATTGGCTGAGCACATTAGAGAGCGGCTTCCAGGTGAGCTCTCTCAACTTTGGGACAGTAATCTCCAGGGCTGTGTATATACACACTTCAAGGCTGTGATCAGATTAAAAACTCCAGGGCTGGGATCATAGATTGTATCAAAAGATGGACGCAGCACCAGGGTCTGAAAAGTGAGGCCAATGCGGAAATCTCAAAAAATTGAATTCTATTTAATGGCCTGTAGATGGCGATGTTGGTGGTTGCAGAAAGAAGTTCAATACTACAGTATAGAAGTCTATGAGAAAATGACCCTGCTTTCCCACCTGATTTATTGTTTCAATAATGATTTTCCACATTATTTTATGGTATCTATCAAGTTTCAAGTCTCTTTCGATCCATCATGATGTTCATTTTTGTAAATTATAGTCCCATATAGAATAAAGGATAAAGCCAGAATATGCTTTAGGGGCGTGGTTATCCTCTGGTCCTCGTCAGATACGGTCAGATCCACCCGTAGATCCACCCCTCGCTCCTCCCTGGATCTTCAGTTCACGCTCTCATCCAATAGGAATCACATCCGGTTTCAAAATGACAAAATGGCGCTGTTCAAATTGCCAAAATCGCCGAAATGGTACGCTGAAACCAATGGGTGACGTCACGGTAGCTTTGTCCATCTTTTTATACAGTCTATGACTGCGATCAGTATAAAAACTCCGGGGAAGGGATCAGAATAATAAGCTGACATAGTCATCCATATCCCACGCAACTGCACATTATTATAACTTAGAACATTTGGTTTATGACGCACATTTAGGTTATGATGTTTTCACCTGCCAAGTTTGAAAAGAATCAGCAAATACTAAGAGAGTTACAGCCCAGAGAGGAATACATTGCATAGCGAGATGGCTGAAAACGACAAGTGCCAACAGACAAACGGACAATTGACCTAGTGACATAGTTTTGATTCATGACACACCTTTAGGTCATGATGTGTTCACCTGTCAAGTTTGAAAAGGATCGGCCAAATACTAAGAGAGTTACAGCCCGGACAGGAACATACGACAGAATAGCACTGGAAATTTCGACAAATGACAGCAGACAGATGGACATTTGACCTAGAGACGTACTTTTCAGCATGATACATTGTGATGTCGTAATGTATCTGCCTGTGAAGTTTCGTTGAAATCCGACTGTTGGTTCTTGAGTTATGGCTCCGGACGGACGCACGGACGGATGGACGAAGCTAATTTTAATACCCCCCGCAACAACGTTGTTGTGGGGATAAAAACTCCAGGGATCGGATCAGAAAAAAACCCCAGGAATGCGATCAGAATAAAAGCCTTGTGGATGCACTTGGAATATGAACTCTTGGGCTGTGAATAGGACAATGAATGAGCCTTCTCTGCGGAAGTGCTCTACAGCCCTGGAGTGAAGTATAATGCTGCTGACTTCATATGTTTCCACTTCATCTGACTTTTCATCCCTGTTCATTAAGGATCCTGAGGGGACTGACAATGACTGGTTTTCTCCCGTCCTTTGACATGGGAGTTAATTGTGAAGGCAATTACAGCAAATCATTAGCATTTATTGTTCACTTAATTACCTGGGAAGGAAGAAGCCTGACTGTGTTTGGATTTGAGGGCCAGATTTGACAATGCCTGGTGTACATTTAAGGTTCAAGTGCTACTTGCTGATTGAGGCTATATTTCCAGAACAATGTAGAGTCTGCTTTAAATTTTAGGTTAGACTGTTTCTCATTTAGAAGACATAGAATTTTTGGAAAATGACCTCACTCTGATTATTTTTTTCCTACAAAACCCTCTCTCTGATTTGGCCCCTGCCCCAGCTGGAGTACCCCGGCACAGACGTGGTACAGATGAGGTTCCTTCGGCTGAACAGTCGCTTCGCCACACAGAGAATCACATTCCACTGTCGCCAGGGAAACCGGCTGGGCACCGGAGAGAGGGAGGTCAAATTCTTAGCCGACCCGAGGAATCAGAGTTTTCTGGGGACACTGAGAGACTGTGTGGTGCGTTTTCCTTCCATCATTACTCTTTTCATGATTTAAAGGTCAGATCATAAGTATTTGGACAGTGGCAAAGTATCATATTTGGCTTTCGATTTGAAGGTAACGAACGTGAAGTTGAAATACATGCTCTCCGCTCGTATTGGTATTTTTATATGTACATTTGCATCATGTGACCCATGCGGAATTGAAGCCCTTTTTACTTTTGCTGTCCAAATATTTGAGGTCCTCAACCAAAATTTTATTGAATTTGTTTCCGCCAGATAGAACGCAATCACAGCATTATGATGAACCTACCATGTTCATTTATTTCTCAATAAGACTCTTCAAAATGCTTCAAAATAGACTTCGTTCAACTAAATAGTAGATACATCCAAATGTCACATAACGAGCAAAGTAGAGTGCCCAAATGTGATTGGTGGTTATTATTAAGTGATTTTAATGATCCACGCTGCAGATATTGACAGTGTACTCACTATTTTTATTACTTTCTTATCAGAAACAGCCGAGCAGCACTGTTGTTGAGAATGACAGTAGCAGTGTTCGAAATTGCCCCCTATCATGGATACAGTGCACTATGCAGTGTGTTCGCCATTTTGTAGTGTTGTTCGAATTCTTCATGGTTAATTTCATCCACTATATAGTGGACTATAAAATACCCACAATGCACAGCAAAATTGAGTGAGCAAGCGATGTACACTACATTATACTCTAGTATACCACAATGCACTGCGATCATGTTCTGCCAGAGAAGAAGAAGGAGAAGAGCGAGATGGCTCCGCCCTGCAGAATTACACCCTCAAATGTTCCCGTGAGTGTCCGGTTTGTTTACACGATGCTCCGCGCGTCCGCTTACATCACAGGAGAATCTAGCGCATCTGCTGACGCAACCGTGTTCAGAAAATTCCGGTGTAGTGTCCGAAATCTCCTTTGGTCATTCCCTATTTAGTGCACTATATCATATTCACGATGTAGGGAATAGGGAGTGAGTGAATGAGTGGACGATTTCGAACACAGCTAGTGTCTTAGATCTGATGCTGGTCAAGCAAGCACTTTATCAGTCCAGGAGCAGGTTGATGATGTCATTAGTGTTTATTGTCCCCTGTTGATGACTAAGCAGCCGGAGGAAGAAGAGGATCCTAGGCCGTGGCAGTCCACATTCCAATTTGACGAGCTAGACCTACTTCCGATCCGAGACCTGGCTGTGTTTGGCAGCAGTGACGACACCCAAGAGTTTGGATTCACAGTGGGGCCTGTTTGCTTTAGTTAGAGTCCTCTTACCAGGGCTTACGCCAAACCCCTCCCCTTCCCCCTCCCCCATAGTGGGACAATATGCCCCTGCAAACTGGACCAGGAGAAAGCAGGAGAATAAGGACAAAGGGAATCTCTCCTCCTCCATCCCACAATTCCCTGTTTCATCTGATCACCAGTGAGAGGTATCTGCACTAGCAGGACCACGCCCCTCCACTTCTCTTCCTGTTCACAGGATTCTGCTGCCTGGTCACTCTGATGTAAGACTTCCTACGAGACAGTAGCAACTTCATCAGGAACGGGTTCACCAGAAGGACTTTCTTTTTTTTATTTTAATTTCTCTCATTTCAGTTTGTTTGAATGTTTTTGTGTGTTTACAGAGACGTAATATTGAAACATTTTGCTTATTTATATATTTTGCGTCATTTGGTTTTGTTTTCTTATATATATTTTTACGTGTTAATCAAGGCATTTTGAATAGCAGTGGTATAAACGCTGTGCTGCTTTTTGTTTAATTAATTTTATTGTATTACTCAATCAGCTTGCGTTGACTTTGATGTTCGGGGTTGGAGACCCCGAGAGCGGGTGCTAATAGCATGGTAGCCTTGTCTTGCACAAATGAAACAATGTGTTCCTGCTCTGGAGAACGCGGCGTAAATTCTCTCCGATGAGCTCGCTCACCGCACTGCTGCTACCTCCTCTACGGACCTGCAGGGTAGTCGAATCTCCCTGTGACTGACCTCAGTTTTAAAATCTCATGAGTAACAGCCTTACTCTTTTCAGATCACTTAAATAATAAGTGTGGTGGTCTAACCTTCGCTTAGTGAGAAACAAAAGTCCAGCTGTACAGCTCAGTAACTCAAAATGAATTATTTACTCTGGCAGTTCGTTCCCTGACTGAGAGAAACCCATTTCATGCTGCTGGCACGAAATTGCATTCTCGCTCATTTGCAGCGACGCTGGAAAATAACAATTTCAGTGTGGCCAGAGGATGTGCATCAGATCGCTAATTCCTGAGGGCCTTATTTTATAAGGCAGGATTACTGAATTAGCTGGATAAGTACACTGTGTAATACTGGAACATCTCGATTTAAGTAATCGATTTTGGTGTTCCAAGGTGTTGCTTTATGCAGGTGTCCAATTGAATCCAGCTTTGTGATGTATTTCTGAGAAACAACAATGTTTCTGAAGCATAAACTCTCAGAGATGGTCACATCAGTGAAAACAGTCTCCTCGACCTTTTGGTAAAGTGTGTACTTCAGAGAAGTGGGTAGTATTTAAAGTGTGTTTGATTTGTACTTTTTGAGGTGCTCAAAAACGGAAGATCTCAGGTCAAACAACTTACGCAGTCAAACGAATACACGCTTTTTAAAATAATTGCCGCTGTGTTCAAATTTTACCCAACATGCAAGAATATAAATGAGTTACACCACTGCCAAGGAGGGGCTGAATCATTTGTGTTTATACTGCAGGGTATTTTATATTTTGTTCACAGTTTATGACGCTAACATATTTGTTCTTTGCTGACTAAGCAACAGTGTTACTGCAGACTCATAAATCAGTCCTGCTGCCTTCCATTCTCATCCTCCTGCCCAATAAACCAGTACTGCTGCCTTGCATTCTCATCCACCTGCCCAATAAACCAGTACTGCATTCTCATCCATTCCTCTTCCCCAATAAACCAGTACTGCTGCCTTCCATTCTCAACCTCCTGCCCAATAAACCAGTACTGCTGCCTTCCATTCTCAACCTCCTGCCCAATAAACCAGTACTGCTGCCTTCCATTCTCATCCTCCTGCCCAATAAACCAGTACTGCTGCCTTCCATTCTCATTCTCACCTCCTGCCCAATAAACCAGTACTGCTGCCTTCCATTCTCAACCTCCTGCCCAATAAACCAGTACTGCTGCCTTCCATTCTCATCCTCCTGCCCAATAAACCAGTACTGCTGCCCTCCATTCTCATCCTCCTGCCCAATAAACCAGTACTGCTGCCTTCCATTCTCAACTCCTGCCCAATAAACCAGTACTGCTGCCTTCCATTCTCAACCTCCTGCCCAATAAACCAGTAGTGCTGCCTTCCATTCTCATCCTCCTGCCCAATAAACCAGTACTGCTGCCTTCCATTCTCATCCTCCTGCCCAATAAACCAGTACTGCTGCCTTCCATTCTCATCCTCCTGCCCAATAAACCAGTACTGCTGCCTTCCATTCTCATCCTCCTGCCCATTAAACCAGTACTGGTGCCTTCCATTCTCATCCTCCTACCCAATAAAACAGTACTGCTGCCTTCCATTCTCAAAACCAGTACTGCCTCTGCTGCCTTCCATTCTCAACCTCCTGCCCAATAAACCAGTACTGCTGCCTTCCATTCTCAACCTCCTGCCCAATAAACCAGTACTGCTGCCTTCCATTCTCAACCTCCTGCCCAATAAACCAGTACTGCTGCCTTCCATTCTCATCCTGCCCAATAAACCAGCTGCTGCCTTCCATTCTCATCCCCAATAAACCAGTACTGCTGCCTTCCAATAAACCAGTACTGCTGCCTTCCATTCTCATCCTCCAGTGCCCAATAAAATAAACCAGTACTGCCTTCCATTCCATCCTCCTGCCCAATAAACCAGTACTACTGCTGCTGCCCAATAAACCAATCTCATCCTCCTGCCCAATAAACCAGTACTGCTGCCTTCCATTCTCATCCTCCTGCCCAATAAACCAGTACTGCTGCCTTCCATTCTCATCCTCCTGCCCAATAAACCAGTACTGCTGCCTTCCATTCTCATCCTCCTGCCCAATAAACCAGTACTGCTGCCTTCCATTCTCATCCCTCCTGCCCAATAAACCAGTACTGCTGCCTTCCATTCTCATCCTCCTGCCCAATAAACCAGTACTGCTGCCTTCCATTCTCATCCTCCTGCCCAATAAACCAGTACTGCTGCCTTCCATTCTCAACCTCCTGCCCAATAAACCAGTACTACTGCCTTCCATTCTCATCCTCCTTCCCAATAAACCAGTACTTGCTGCCTTCCATTCTCACCCATCCTCCTGCCCAATAAACCAGTACTGGTGCCTTCCATTCTCATCCTCCTGCCCATAAACCAGTACTGCTGCCTTCCATTCTCATCCTCCTGCCCAATAAACCAGTACTGCTGCCTTCCATTCTCATCCTCCTGCCCAATAAACCAGTACTGCTGCCTTGCATTCTCATCCTCCTGCCCAATAAACCAGTACTGCTGCCTTCCATTCTCACCCTCCTGCCCGATAAACCAGTTCTGCGGCCTCCAATCTCATCCTTCTGCCCAATAAACCAGTACTGCTGCCTTCCATTCTCAACCTCCTGCCCAATAAACCAGTACTGCTGCCTTCCATTCTCAACCTCCTGCCCAATAAACCAGTACTACTGCCTTCCATTCTCATCCTCCTTCCCAATAAACCAGTACTGCTGCCTTCCATTCTCACCCTCCTGCCCGATAAACGAGTTCTGCTGCCTCCATTCTCAGCCTCCTGCCCAATAAACCAGTACTGCTGCCTTCCATTCTCATCCTCCTGCCCAATAAACCAGTACTGCCTTCCATTCTCAACCTCCTGCCCAATAAACCAGTACTGCTGCCTTCCATTCTCATCCTCCTCCCAATAAACCAGTACTCCCTTCCATTCTCATCCTCCTGCCCAATAAACCAGTACTGCTGCCTTCCATTCTCATCCTCCTGCCCAATAAACCAGTACTGCTGCCTTCCATTCTCATCCTCCTGCCCAATAAACCAGTACTGCTGCCTTCCATTCTCATCCTCCTGCCCAATAAACCAGTACTGCTGCCATTCCTGCCCAATAAACCAGTACCTGCCCAATTCTCATTCTCATCCTCCTGCCCAATAAACCAGTACTGCTGCCTTCCATTCTCATCCTCCTCCTGCCCAATAAACCAGTACTGCTGCCTTCCATTCTCATCCTCCTGCCCAATCTCATTCCTCCTCCTGCCCAATAAACCAGTACTGCTGCCTTCCATTCTCAACCTCCTGCCCAATAAACCAGTACTGCTGCCTTCCATTCTCATCCTCCTGCCCAATAAACCAGTACTGCTGCCTTCCATTCTCATCCTCCTGCCCAATAAACCAGTACTGCTGCCTTCCATTCTCATCCTCCTGCCCAATAAACCAGTACTGCTGCCTTCCATTCTCATCCTCCTGCCCAATAAACCAGTACTGCTGCCTTCCATTCTCATCCTCCTGCCCAATAAACCAGTACTGCTGCCTTCCATTCTCATCCTCCTGCCCAATAAACCAGTACTGCTGCCTTCCATTCTCAACCTCCTGCCCAATAAACCAGTACTGCTGCCTTCCATTCTCATCCTCCTGCCCAATAAACCAGTACTGCTGCCTTCCATTCTCAACCTCCTGCCCAATAAACCAGTACTGCTGCCTTCCATTCTCATCCTCCTGCCCAATAAACCAGTACTGCTGCCTTCCATTCTCAACCTCCTCCCAATAAACCAGTACCCCTTCCATTCTCATCCTCCTGCCCAATTCTCATCCTCCTGCCCAATAAACCAGTACTGCTGCCTTCCATTCTCAACCTCCTGCCCAATTCTCATTCCAACCTCCTGCCCAATAAACCAGTACTGCTGCCTTCCATTCTCAACCTCCTGCCCAATAAACCAGTACTGCTGCCTTCCATTCTCATCCTCCTGCCCAATAAACCAGTACTGCTGCCTTCCATTCTCATCCTCCTGCCCAATAAACCAGTACTGCTGCCTTCCATTCTCATCCTCCTGCCCAATAAACCAGTACTGCTGCCTTCCATTCTCATCCTCCTGCCCAATAAACCAGTACTGCTGCCTTCCATTCTCATCCTCCTGCCCAATAAACCAGTACTGCTGCCTTCCATTCTCATCCTCCTGCCCAATAAACCAGTACTGCTGCCTTCCATTCTCAACCTCCTGCCCAATAAACCAGTACTGCTGCCTTCCATTCTCATCCTCCTGCCCAATAAACCAGTACTGCTGCCTTCCATTCTCATCCTCCTGCCCAATAAACCAGTACTGCTGCCTTCCATTCTCAACCTCCTGCCCAATAAACCAGTACTGCTGCCTTCCATTCTCAACCTCCTGCCCAATAAACCAGTACTGCCTTCCATTCTCATCCTCCTGCCCAATAAACCAGTACTGCTTCCATTCTCATCCTCCTGCCCAATAAACCATTCTCCATTCTCAACCTCCTGCCCAATAAACCAGTACTGCTGCCTTCCATTCTCATCCTCCTGCCCAATAAACCAGTACTGCTGCCTTCCATTCTCATCCTCCTGCCCAATAAACCAGTACTGCTGCCTTCCATTCTCATCCTCCTGCCCAATAAACCAGTACTGCTGCCTTCCATTCTCATCCTCCTGCCCAATAAACCAGTACTGCTGCCTTCCATTCTCATCCTCCTGCCCAATAAACCAGTACTGCTGCCTTCCATTCTCATCCTCCTGCCCAATAAACCAGTACTGCTGCCTCCATTCTCATCCTCCTGCCCAATAAACCAGTACTGCTGCCTTCCATTCTCATCCTCCTGCCCAATAAACCAGTACTGCTGCCTTCCATTCTCATCCTCCTGCCCAATAAACCAGTACTGCTGCCTTCCATTCTCAAATAAACCAGTACTGCTGCCTTCCATTCTCATCCTCCTGCCCAATAAACCAGTACTGCTGCCTTCCATTCTCATCCTCCTGCCCAATAAACCAGTACTGCTGCCTTCCATTCTCATCTTCCTGCCCAACATGGGTGAACAAGGAAACAATTGTTTGCATCTCCAGTTAAAATTACTTCCATCAAACCCTATCATGCACTGAGCATGAATGGCTGTCTGGCACTTATGATGCTCTTAAATCCTGGAGGTTATGTGCAGATGAATATGGTTCACCATCATGTAAGGAGCATTAAGAAGATCAGGAAGTGATCCACAGTCCATTTCCTAACGCGTATCCTGTGGTGCAATGTTGTCTATGACGTGCGCTTTGGTGCATTGTTGCATATCCTCCTTGAGCTTTGACATCAGGGTTCTAGTTGCGCATTAGCAGTGGGAACATAATTTTCAAATATGGTTAACTTAGCTGGCTGAGACTAAGCCATTGGTGCTATGTGATACAACAAAGAAAAATATTATTTTATTTCCTGTCATTTTTGTATCATTTGTGTACTTGCTACAGTTTTTTTATTGAATAATATGCTGGTCATTTCTTTAGTCTGTAAGTGGTTCATCCTTGGATTCATGATAATGTATCAGATTAATAAACTATAACTTACTCAATTGGTGTGTTTATATGTTTGACACCTTCCAACAATATATGGCAGACACAATGAACATGTTCTGTATTCGTAATCAGGTCCTGGATACACAGTTAGGACTGGATCCTTCATTTTACATTACTTAGACTCTAATTCTTTCAGTAGAAAATCATTATATAAAAAAGATTGAAATTGATATTGATGGTTAACAAGGCCTGGTAATTAGCAAGGATATTATTTGGTTTGGTTTGGTTTATTTATGGATATAGAAAGACAAAAAAGATCCAAGGGATAACATGTAAAAGCGATGAACACTTTTTTCCAACATGGTCCCTGATGGAAGAGACAGGATATACAACACATGCAAACACAAAAAACCAAACAGAAACCACACATCAAAAATCCCAGATAAAAACACCATGAGCTACAAAGCAATAAATTACCCAGTCCCCAATCTAGAGTCTATTTTCCCCTAATTATCTACTTTATTCCACAAGTAAACCCTAACTTTATGTTTAAAATCCCATTTCGTATCTGTAATTTTAATATTAAGTGGAAGACTATTCCATAAAATAATTCCTGTGTAAAAAAAAAAAAAAAAAAAAAAAATTTCTTGCTTCACTATTCACACATGGCACCTTACATGAACGGACACTGGCCCTAGTCTCATGGGCATGCTGAGTGTGCACCATCAGAATCTGAGATCCCAAATACTTTGGGGCTACACCATTAATGATATTGTACATATGATTGAGTTTGAGTTGTTCAACCCTAAGCTTTACAGGCAGGAACTCTACCCTCTTAAACTCATTATGACTGAAGTTTATAGTTAACACGGATTAAAAGACAAGTCAAAAATGTAATTTAAATAGAAAGACCTTCTAAAGTCTGTAATTGAACACCAACTAGCTACTCTAGTGATGAATGATAGTGTTCAATATTATATCAATGTTGTCGCCTCTAGAACTGTAATCTGTGACCTTGGGAGGAATAATATCGCAGTATCATTTTATCACCCATATAGGATCTTCTTTTCACAACAAACACAGGAGACTGTTTTCTACAAGAGTATATGAACAAGATAGCCAGATTGTGGGCTCTCTCTCAAAAATATGAATAAAAAATTAATTTTTATAATTATCTGCAATATTAAGAAGAGGGGTGAGGAAGGAGCCCCACCAATCATTACCTGACGAGGGAAGTTTGTGTGGCTCAAGCATGTCCTTCAGGTACGTTGGTTTCCTCCCATACTGGAGGATATGGATATCAGGTAATGTACACTCCATGACTGAGGGTCCAGCCTGGGCTTGACTTGGTTTGGTCCCCATCTCTGAGCACGACACTATGGCCATCCACTGCCCATTACCATGTAGGATGAATAAAATGGTTTGGAGAAACTGCCCACAGCATTCAGTAAAGGGTAATGGGAATGTCAGACCTCAATATAGACCTAGAGCTATAGGCTAGAGCCGATGTCGATGGACGTTTACATCATTTCTCTTTGTCACTTTCCTTTTTTCAGGAACTGAATCACGAGTCTCATAATCTGTACAGTAGGCATTGAACAGTCACCTCAGTAGAACACCCATACGTCTCATTGTTACCCTGGAGTTGACAAACCCTCACTGAGCACTTCTTTAGCAACATCTATATGCCTGCTTATTCGTGCAGTTATGCACCTAGCCAGTCACGCAGTGGCGTCTCTGGAAGTGATAATTGGTGGGGCCCGGACCATGCCTTTGCGTCAATGATTGTTCCTGGCTTGTACTCAGTTATTTTCCATTATTAACACGTTTTCCAATTATGACAATAATCCTCTGGCAATCGAAGTTACGGTTTCTCTCTCCATGCGATCTATTGACGACAAAATAATGGGATAAATTCAGATCAGAAAAATTATTTAGGCCGCTCAAAAATTGTTCAACACTTTATGAAAGACAAATTGCTCTCAAACGTCTGCGCTACCTTTTCCACACATCAAGTGATTTAACTGGCGCTTCATGATCATTTTGTTCAAATAAAATAAAAGACCATTTGAAACGTCTGTGTGCAATTCCGAATAAAGCTGATATAAGTGCACGAAATTACGCGTCCAGATTAATGATTGTCGCCGTACAGAAATGTACCGTACCGTACCGGCGTGTTCTCGGAGTGAATCTATTGCTCAGTCCCTCAAGGAAGTTGCATGTCGCGATTGCAACTATTAAAGCAAATTCAACCAATCCACGCAAATTTCTCGCGGAAAAAAAAATAAATCGCCTAGACATTGCAACTTTCATAGCCACTTTTTGAAAAAGTTACCGCAAAAAATCAATAAAACAATGAAAAAAGCCAGGAAAATCCTGGAAGGATTGTTAGTCAATTATGCGAATGATTGCGTGCAAGTCAGGGTTAGTAATTGTTTTAAAGGTGAGCTCTGGGCCCCGCCAATCTTCAGTCCTAGAGACGCCCCTGCAGTCACGTGGTAGTAATGAATAAGATCATGCGGATTCAGGTTAAGAGCTTCAGTTAATTAAATGTCAGAATGGATAAAAAATGTGATCTCACCTGTTTTGAACGTGGTGTGGTTGTTGGTGCTAGATGGGCTGGCCTGGATTGAGTATTTCTGGAAGTGCTGATCGCCTGGGATTTCAATATGCAATAGTCTGTTGAGTTTATA
Source organism: Gymnothorax javanicus (assembly GCA_029692085.1). Classification (NCBI taxonomy): domain Eukaryota; kingdom Metazoa; phylum Chordata; class Actinopteri; order Anguilliformes; family Muraenidae; genus Gymnothorax; species Gymnothorax javanicus. Next base: position 121,534,434 of record CM056194.1, on the reverse strand, counting down.
CAGAATAGTGTAGAGCAGTGGTTCTGAAACTCAGTCCTGGGGGACCCCTGTGTAGGGGAGACTGCATGGATCCGATGAGCCACGGGGACCAATGAGCCATATCACTATTTTGCGATCAATCGATGACAGAGCTGCTTAAAATAGGCAAAATATTTTACCATTGACTGATGAGTAATGGGGATGAATAAGCCATATCACTATTTTGCCTATTTTAAAAACCTTTGGCATCGATTGATCGCAAAATAGGGATATGGTTCATTGGTCCCCATGGCTCATCGGACTCCAGTCTCCGCTATGCAGGTGTTCATTCCAACCATTTTCATTCCAAATTGAAATTCCAGGATTTTAACAAGCTATTAGATTTTCTTAATTAGGCGCTTTTGATCTTCAGAGAGGTAATTTACCATCTTGATCTGCAGAATGCCGAACATAGCTCTGCAATGCCCCAAAGATGACCAATTTTATATTGTGCTCGATGCACTATAGGCAAAAAATTAAAGAGGTAACAGACCAATAAGATTAATGCCAACTTAATGACATTACAGGTAATTTGGTTAATTGCTGTATACGCAATAATTGGCTATTTTTTCCTGATACTTCACCACAAAACTGGTGGGCCTCATCATTGTTGTTGTTGTTACATTCCTCATTATCTTCTTGATGGTTAGGAATGATGGCCAAGTGTACATACCAATTAAGAGCCTGCTGATTGACCTCAGTCTTTAATTGCATTGGTTATAGATTATCTTTCTTCATGCATATTGAAATCAACTGTTTGAAATTTAATCCAGTGAGTACTACATGCCCACAGAAGATAAATTTTTCATTGCATACACAGACAATTCTGGCAGGATGTGATTTAAGAGTTTAAGGGGACCTATAGCTAAGCAAATGCCAATTTTGGTTCAAAATTTTTGAGGTAAGAACATGAAGTGATCCTTCAAATAGTCTACTTTCAATACAAATATTCATTTTCTGCCTAATTGGTCTTACTCTTGCTCTAAAATTGCTCTGAAATTACTCTTTTACACTAAAAAGCACTTTAAAACCTTGATAAAATTGATCACAAAAAAAATACAGATTTCTCAGCAACTGCACATCCAATTGACTTAATATTTGGCAGTTTTCTTCATTTTGTGATGACCTATGTCTGTACAGAGCTCTTTTTGCAATATGTACCTCTGAATACGAGTAAATCAAAATGTGCATATTTAATTAGCTGTTTCCCGCCAAAATTGATACAGGGGGGTCAAAATCAATACTAGAACATAGAAACCTGGAAAAAAGCTCTGCAGTGACATTAGAAATGTTTTTTCCTTCACATTACAGCTGAAATTATAACCAAACACTGTTTAGTTATCTCAATAACTGTGTTTCTATAAGTATCTATATATTCATTAAAACAGCCGTTGCCATGGCAACCACTGATGTGATGCTACAGAAACTCAGTGTTTTAAGTTGCAATTTCTAATAGAATTATTTTGATAATAATTTTTAGTTTAAAAAGTGAATATCTTGGAAAAATGTTTGCTTAACTATAAGAAGTAATCCCACAGTATAAACTCCTAGTTTGGATAACTAACATTTTGTTAAAATACTGATATTGCCATTGTGGTTGGAACAAAAACCAGCATACAGAGGGGTCCCCCAGGACCAAGTTTGAGAACCACTGGTGTAGAGAATGGTCATGCTAATTTGAGCTTGAAAACTGGCTACAGTAACTCAGATAACCACTCTCTCCACCTGAGGTGGAAAGCTTCTCAGAATGCCCAACACATCAAACCAGAGGTGGTCAGGTTCTACTCTTTTCAGTCAAAAAACCAAAATCTAAGGCGATAGTGGGTGCAGGCTCGCCAAATTGTAGAGTTGAAGATTGGAAAAATGTAGCCTGGTCTGATGGATCTCGATATCTGTGGCAACAAGCAGGTGGTACAGTCAGAATTTGGTATCAACAGCTTGAAACCCCGAACTAAGCCCAGCTTGATCTTCAACAGTTCATTCAGCAGTTCAGGCTGATGGTTGTGGGGGGGTGTAATGGTGTGTGGAATATTTTCTTGTCACACCTTGGACCCCTTAATACCAATCAATCACCATTTGAATGCCATGGCATACCTGAGTATTGTTGCTGACCATGTGTATCCCTTTATGGCCACAGTATGCCCCTCTTCAAATGGCTATTTCAGCATGATAATGCACTTTGTCTAAAAAAATTAGTCATCTCAGATTGGTTTCATAGAGATGACAGTGAGCTTCTGTACTTCAGTGCCTCCCTAGGCACTAGATCTTGACCCAGTGAAGCTCTGGTTCTTAAGCTCTGTCCAGGGGGACAGCTTTGTGTGTTAGTTTTTGTTCCAACTGCAATTGTAATGTCAGAAGTTTGAATATAGTGCAATATAGCATTGTACATAGAAATATAGAACTAGTCTAGGCATCCATTGCTATTTCAAGTATAATGCGGCATAAAATGGTAATTAATCCTCATATACATTATCAGTGTGATTAAATTGAATTGGGACATCTTGTTTGACAACTCATTAAAGTTCTGGAATGCAATGGAACAAAAACCAACATAAATAGTGGTCCTTTAGAACCAAGATTGAGAACCATTGTAATGGAGCATCTTTGGCATATGGTTGAACGGCATATTTGCAGCATGGACCAGACCCAACATCATGTGGAATTCATACACAACGGACTGGGGCTGTTCTGAGAGCAAGGAGAAGCCCTGCCCAGTACTTGTACGGTGTTCTTAATAAAGTGCTTAGAGAGTGTGAGGATCGACAATTTGGAACAGCAATTATTTTATTTTAAAGAAAGAATAAAAGTTAAGTACCTGTCCTGAACCATTCCTGAAACTGTTGATGTTTGTGGATACGTCTTAAATACCATTGTCACACGAGCATGGAAGAGAAAGGGTTAAACGAGGACGATGACGGAACGAATCGCTGCACGTGAAGTCATGTGGCCAAACCGAGCTGTCAAGTAAACATTAGCATGCAAGTTAACTTCATTGGAAAGCTTCAGCAATCAAGACTGGCCTTGTTAGCGGCATCTGTAAATATCAGCTGTATAGCTGCTTATACTCTTTTCTTTAAAACAAGCAAACATAGTGGCACGATTGCGGTGCTAGTTTGTTAGCCAGCTCAATGGTGACTGTAGGGCTACGCTGGCGGACCCTGACACTACTCTGCTTCAGTCAGCAGCACTGGCTTTGGGGCGGCTAACGGGCGCTAGCGATGCTGTATTCCTGCTCCTGAACAATTTCCAGATATTTTGACAAGCTGCTTGGGTAGCCTGAGCTACAACACCTTTTAAGTGCATCGGGCACTTTTTGCAGCAGAGTCGGCTGTTTGCGTGCAGAGGGGCTTGTTTGGAGTCTGTGTCTTTGAGGTGGGTTACAGTTCCTTTATAAGCTAACATTAACGTTAGCTCACTAGGTAGCTCGCTAGTCACAGCCAGCTTCAGTCGCTTGCATTTATGAGCACCTCCAGCCGTTGACAACTGGCTTAGCGTTGAATAGCATCGTGGAAGATCCGCTTCAAACAGTTGACTAGCGCTGTAATTGCTAACTCGAGCGAACTCTCCTCGGCTAAGACCTTAAGTTAGCTAGCCACGTAGCTAACATTAGGTACTGTACTAATTGGCTGGGTGCAGTGTCAGGGGCTTGAAAGGTTACCTTCTCAACTCACGAAATGACACGTCAGTCGGTATGTTGGGTTGTTTCCTGTTCGAGTGCGGAGAACCCAACAGGTGAGTTGATTTATGGAGTGAACATTCAACAGTTGAGCTCTGTATGAATAAAGCTGCTTTCACACCGGACGCGAAAAGAATTTTTCGCACGACAGATTACATTCAAAGTTAATGCTAAGACGCTTCGCGTCTGTGCATTGACTTTGAATGTAATCTGTCAAGCGAAAAATTCGTTTCGCGTCCAGAGTGAAAGCGGCTTTAGTGTTGTCTTTTAGTTTTGTATTCCGTTTCCAACTTGATGAACCAATAACCAAATAAAGAGTTAGGGTCTTATGACTGTAATGTAGCCGATAGATTCAGGTGCAGTGTTCCTGGGTGACAGATCAGAGGTGTAAAATCCAGGGGTCAGAAAGTAAAAGTCCTGCCAAGTTTTTCTCCCTCCCACAGAATGAGCTGATCACTCATATTGGCTTTATCTCCTGTCCGAAGTAAATCCAGGTGGTTGGAATAAAGTTCTGGGGAGGTTTTACTTTCTGATCCCGGACTTTACACCCCTGGCAGTTTAAAGTTTGTGTGACCAGAGATTTTAAAGGTCCCATATTAATGATGGTCTGTACGAGTGGTTCTGAAGTTTGGTCCTGGGGATCACTTCACCGTGTTTTTTTCTGGCAGCACTCGCAACCCCAGAATTTTTAGAAGCTGTTCATTTTTTTTTATTAGCTTGTGGCTTTTGTGTGGTCATTGATGCTTTTTTCACTCATAAACCGCTCATCAGCATATGCCAACTCAAAAAAAGCCCGTGGAAAAACGAAGATGAATCGATATTCAGTTGTCATTTACTTTTTTGTACCCTTGGATGTCCAAAAGGGAAGTTCAGAAGTGTATACATTTTCCAGGTTGTTTTTCGTGGGTGTCCCCTCAATAAATAAATAAATAAATAAATAAAAAAGGCGGGGGGGGGGGTTGGGAAGGCACGGCAGAATATGAGACCTTTATCGGAAATTAGAGATAGTCGGCTACAAATCCCAGGTTTGTAGTTTCTTTATGGACGCTAGGAATGCAGCCATCCTTTAGTAAATTTTTGGCGAATCCGGCATTGTATTGGCCCTTGTTCAAAAAGCAGTCTGATGTGAAATTACAAGCTCACACAAGCCCTGGGGTATAAACTGGGCTGGCCCAGATTAGGTCAATACCCAGGATACAAAGCAGGCTATCCCACTTTAACCCCATCTGTACTCTGGGCTGGGGTTACTCTTTGGCCTGTTACACCGGACAAAAAAAAAAAAAATCAATGTTTTGCTATGGCTATTTCAGTCACCAGACCTCAATCTGATCTCAGATCTGTGGGCTGAACTGAAGATGGCAGATGATTGGCGGAAACCGAAGATTTTGACTGATTTTGAAAAGGTGTGCACAGAGGAATGGTCCAAAATCCCTCCGAATATGCACCTTAACCTTGATTATCAGTAAAGGAAAAGACTCAGTGCTGTTTGTGGCTGAGATGGGAGCAGCAAGTACAGCATGGAGGGGTGCCAAAAATTTTGAAAAATTAATTTGGGTGAATTTATGTTTTTCCAAGATAAATTCATTAGTTCGGTTGGATCCATTGGAACATAAATAAACTACATTTGTTTTTGCATCTTAAAATTTTGAGTTTATCTCTATAATGGTGCAATTTATTATTTTTTTTAATGTTCTCCTTTAGTGCATTTCACGTCAGAGTTACCAATAATTCTGGGGTTCATCATAGCTGCATCCCTTCCGTTTAATAATTACATAAATGATCTCAGTAACTGTGCCCCTAGCAGTGTGTCTTACGGCAAAAACGAAACTGCAAAGCTGGTTTAAAGTTGCAAATCGTTAGCCTCATAACATAATTGCCCATCTCATTTTTTGAAGCGTTTTTTAATTTTTTTTATTATACAAGAGAATGGATATTATTTATTTTTTTATTTCTTAAGGTTTAGAAAAAAAGGAAAAAAACACATTTTTTCGCCTACACGGGAGAACAGGCAGCCGATATCTCAATTTGGCAAGAATGTCACATAGACAATTATGCTATGAGGCTAATGAAAAAGTGAGCTAATTCAGTAAAACATATTAGTAGAATCTGGATGCATGGAGAGCCTGCACAATTTCTAATGTGTATGATCACAATTTGAGTCGTGTGTCATATCATTTATGTTTTTGCACTGGCACAAGATGGCATCTTTTCTATCTTGGCTGGTCCTTTGGATGGTTTTCAGTGCTTGAGTGCTGGAGGGAATTTGACCAAGAACCCGAGCGCTTGTTTTAATTTGTAACTAGCCATACCTGTGCTCTGCAGGGGGTTGATTGTGACCAATAATCCTAATGAATAGTGATGTCACCCGTCGTCATGGTAACGAAAGGCAAAACCGAATAAAATGGCCCAAATTTCAGTAACGCGGCGAGTTGCCGGATGACAGAGGCGGGCTCGTCTGGATCACATTTGTCAGAGGGCGCGGGGATCTGTCTGGCGGTTTGGGAAGAGATGCGTCGCAAAGGCCAGGCAAACTGAGAATTAATATATGGATGCTGTAGTGAGGTCTCGTATATTTGGACAGACTGTAATTTTTGAAGACAGCTGTAATTTTTTAGACATGGATTTACATGCACTCAAATTAAAACAGGCAGTTTGCACGAGAACCTGATACTCAGTGTTTCACAGTCTCAATTTGACATGCAGAGTCATAACAAAAAGCTCATCCTGTCAATGACTTTCCAAATGCTTACAAACTGCTCTGTTTATGCACAGCCAATAAAAGGCTGTTATCGGTGTGTGTGTTGGGAATGGGCCGGGGGGATGGATGTACCCATTAGTTTTGTGCTGATGGAGTGTGAGATGCGTGCAGATGCTCTTTATTGTGCTGTATAATTCAGTTTAATTCTCTCCCTCTCTGTTTATCTCCATTTCTCCTTGTCCTCCATCTTTTATTTGGGTAACCTTGAGAAGGAAATGTTGGAGATGGGTGATGTGACGCAAAGCCTGTCTGTATGATTGAAGTGTTTATTTTCTTTAAAGTGACACTTTGTGTTAGTTTCGTAGACATGTAGTTATCTCGGTTAAATTTATAATCCGAGTGAAGACATATTAAACAAAGTGCAACCAGAGAAATTTGTCACAGCAGAACATTTGTTTTTTAAAAGAAACAAGCTAGCCTTCGCACATTCAGGTACAAAGCCTTGGCCGGCAGTAGGTTTCTTTAAAAGTTTTTAGTAATTTATTTGTGGTGTTAAAATTACCTGGTTAGAACTATACTGGATTGTAAAAATCTAACGGAGGAAAATATTTATGCTTCCAGTTCTTTTAAAGCGCACTAGCTAGGCGAAGAGGGGGATGGGAATTATTAGCTCTGTGCACAATCCATGAGGCAGCAGGGGAGCACATCAGCATGGCAACTGATGATGACAGTTTAAAGGATTAAAAAATAAAGGAATGGTTTCAAATAGTGTTGAAAATGATGCATTAATAAACCCAGGAGGCTCTGTTTAGATATTCTCTTCACACTGTCATAATACCGATTTGAATACTGACAGATGATGCAGGGCACTGAAGTGAAGCTGCTCATGACTGGGTACTCTTTTCCGTATTGGCTGTTGAACTGAGAACTTGCGCGTGCGCGCATACAATCGCACTCACACACACCACTGCGCGCACATGCACTGGCACTCCCACACACTCACACGAGTGCACCTGAACACTCATGTAAACATTCTCATTCCCAATAATGCACACTCTCCTCACACATGCATTCTCGCTCGCACTCATGCACACTCACACGCAGAGACATACTTACGCATACATGCACGCGCACACACAGTCACTCTCGCACTCTCGCGACCCACACACTTGGATACACACAGGCACAAGCACACATGAACATATACACATACTAAAACAGGCACTCATGCAATTGTGCACACACATACAATTCATAGATGCACACACACACACACACACACACACACACACGCACACACTAATGATGATGGCGGTCTGTCAATGCATTTCCTGTGCTCCCTCTCTTCCCCACTGCTGCAGGGCTGCATGTATGACCTCACTTCCTGTGTGTAGAGATGTATGCGCCTCCCAGGAAGGACTTCATATCGCTGACCCTGAGTGAGCAGGAGAGCTATAGCTACAACAACAGCAAGCAATGGCGCCGGCAGTCCTGCTGGAGGGTCAGTCTGCCACTGTCGCCCCACTCTGTTCTGTCCTGGCCCCTCCCCTCACACCATCCTGGCTCCTCCCCTCAGGCTCCCAGCTCCTTCCTGTATGCTCTCCTGACTCCTCCCCTCCTACACACTTCGGCCCTCCTTTCATGCTCTCAGCCACTGCCCTTAAAGGATCCAATACCTGGTATTTACACCCGTTAAAAATAAGTGATTTGGGTCTAAAACATAATGTTTTGCGGTAATTTGCAAAAATTATGCAACATTTATATTTATTTTGCCCTTTTTATCAAGCCAGTCTTGCTCTTGAGAGAAAATTTCGAGATTGTGACTCGGCCAGAAGATAGAGGCATGGCTGGGCGGAGGGGTGGTGCGAGGGACGAGGGTGGAGGAGGGGAGGAGGCTTGAAAGCACAGCCATAGCAACGCGTGCATAGTAACACAACGTGTGACCTCACCATGGCTGAATCTATCAACCATTCTGGGTGGCTTTGATGTGCTCCTGCTGTCTGAGTGCGATGCATTGGCCCCTGCATGAGATGTACTAGCGAAATAGCCTAAAAACAGGGGGAATATTAAATGTCACATGCAAGCTAACATTAGTACATCAAAGTTCCATGATCATATAATCAAGAGTAACATGCTGCATTTGGACAGCATAAAAAGACAATAATATACAGCCATCCATCAACAAATTAACAGAATGTGCAAGGTTAATGCTGGCCTAAATTAACTTTGCTAGCTAGCGTTAGCTTTTTGCTAGCGGAAATTTAGTGTATGTTTGAAGTGTTATCTCGCCTGCTGACCGACATCATAGCATAGCGTTTCTGACATCTATAGATTCCTTAGGTTGTTTAGTTTCATATGATGCGTGTGTCTTCAGTGTAGCTGAAAGTGAGCCCACTACAGCCACAGAAATACGGCATGTCAGGCGAGCCTGTGGGCTGTGAGGGAAACATTTACATATTGGGTACAACGTAATGTTGGTACATCTAAGTTCCATGATCATATAATCAAGAGTAACACACTGCGTTTGGACAGCATGAAAAGACAACAATATAGCTACAGCAACCCATCAACAAATTAACAGAATGTGCAAGGTTAATGCTGGCCTAAATTAACGTGGCTAGCTAACGTTAGCTTTTTGCTAGCGGAAATTTAATGTATGTTTGGAGCATTATTTCTTCTGCTGACCGCCATTATAGCATAGCATCTTTGACATCTATAGATTCCTTAGGTTGTCTAGTTTCATATGATATGTGTATCTTCACTGTAGCTGAAAGTGAGCCCGCTACAGCTATGGAAATACAGCATGTCAGGCGAGCCTGTGGGCTGTGAGAGAAACGTTTACGTATTGGGTACACTGCCAAGTTTCTTTTGAACTGCACCACACTCCATCCAATAGCTTACGATAGTGTAATGATAACATTGAAGTTGGGGAAAAAAGTTGTCAGCTAATGCGAAAGTTGACATTTACAGACAATATTAAAGTGGCGGGTTCCGTAGTGTTGGAACAATACCTCTCTGGAGGCACAGGTTTTTAGCTAAGCCAGCTTTGTACTGGCCTAAGTTGGAGAAAGAGTCCAACATGAAATGAGCACGCAGGAATAGGTTTGTGGCAGGGGCTGCAGGAACATTATCAGCAAAAATAAATGCAATCCACTTGTTCCTCAGCAATTCATCGCTCGATGGAATGTTAAAAACGTTTTTATGTGGATTCTGGCAGCCAACAACAGAGCATTCGCGTGCACCAGAACCTATAGCTCTTGTCTCCTATTTGTCTTGGGCGTGTTTGTGGAAAACAGTGGGTGCGGTTTGCTACTCCCAAAGCCACACCTTGACTCCTCCTCCTCTGCACTGTACACGCCATCAGGGTGCCCAAACTGAAATCTCCAATTTTCATGCCTCCGGAGCAGAAAGCCTCCGGATGAGGAAAAAAGGGAGGAAGGAAGCTGCTTTGACTCCAAAACTTTTCAGATTTTGTCAGAGTGAGGGATGACTAATGTATACATGCAATAACTGCGAAAAATGTGTTTTCCCGGTAATGGATCCTTTAAACGCTTCTGACCTAGCCCCTCCTCTGACAACCTCTAGGTCCCTCCCTCATGCACACCTCTTCTGGCTCCTCCCTTCATGCTCCCAGCCCCCCTCCTCATACTCTCCTGACCCCTCCCCCCAAACCTGGCCCCTCCCCTCACCCATACCTGACTCCTCCCTTCACACTTCTGTGAGCCCACAGACAGTCAAGGGATGGAACATTTTGCTCTGTCAGGACAGCAGTAAGTGCTGTCACATTACTCACTTTGTGCTTTTGCGCTCTGTAAGCAAGCTCATTGGATTTGAACGCCATGATTACAAGGTTAAGGCAGGGACTGCTAACTTTAATTTCTGGACATTAGCATTCATATCATGTGAACCGTCTAGGAATTGCCCTCAATTTTACTCAGTATTCCTGCCCAGATACCCGTGTTGTGGACTGTGTTTATATCACATATTTCCCTCACACACCAGCAAGGTAATGCGCTTCACAGTGATGTGGAGTCGGACTCAGTGAAGTTCCTTACAGGCCTGGTAAGAACCGACAGCAGTGAAGTTAATGAAGACAGAGGGTCCATTTCTGTGCGCTGGGGTTTTCTGAGCGGAAGAACAGCTAGTGGCTCTTTCAGAGAGAGAGAGAGAGAGAGGAGGGGAGAGGGGGAGAGAGGGAAAGGGAGAGAGAGAGAGGGAAAGAGACAGAGAGAGAGGGAAATGGAGACAGAGGGAAAGAGAGAGAGGAAGAGACACAGAGAGAGAGTTTCTCAACTGAGCACTTCACGTCTGTCATGCTAATTTGGATCCCTGACAGCCAGGAGATGTTCCTGCTCTTCTGATGGAGAGGGCTCATTACATGCACTTATTTCTCACATCTTTCCTTTACATTCCTCCTTTTATGGCTTTTAGAGGCCAGGAAAACAAGTGATTAAGGAAGTGGAGATGGGGTAGTGATAGAGTTACAAATTGGCTAAATGGAACATCCTTGCACCTTCAAACGGCACATCTTAGCCATGTCTGTTACAGGTGTGGTAGAAGTATTGCAGGTGGGGAGAGATCAATCCACACGTCGGTCTGTTGTGTGTCACTCTCTACCATCATTTGTACAAGATTTCAGCCAAATATAGATGCAACTCTGGTCAAACATTAATGTTGTAACATTGCTTAAGATTGCGAAACAATGCCACGATGAATGCACGCCGATAAAAGCAAAAGGGGGTCAAACAAAATATTCGAGTGTGTGCTTTTTTCGTTGGGGCAGTGTAAGTTTAAGAAGACCGTTTGATTGTGATTCTGTAAAAGTTGTGTAATTAAGCTCTGTAATCTCCTGTTTGTCTGTCTGTCTGCAGAAATGGAAGCAGCTGTCGCGGCTGCAACGCAGTCTAATTCTCTTCCTGCTGGCCGTGCTGGTGTTCTGTGGGATAATCACCTTCCCCAATCTGGCTGACCACTGGAGAGGTAGAGTCCTCTACCTTTAATCGCTGCACCCAACTCTGCCACTGGAGAGTGTCGGTTGCTATACCAAACTCTGGCACTAGGGACAGCAAAGCCTGCTATGCCAAACTCTGGCGCTAGGAATAGCACAGCCTTCTATACCAAACTGTGGCATGAGAACAGCGCAGCCTGCTATACCAAACTCTGGCACCAGAGACAGCACCGCCCCCTATACCAAACTTTGGCACTAGGAACAGCACAGCCTGCTATACCAAACTCTGAAACTAGGAACAGCACAGCCTGCAATACCAAACTCTGGCACTAGGGACAGCACAGCAGGCCATACCAAACTCTGGCACTAGGGACAGCAAAGCCTGCTATACCAAACTCTGGCATTAGGGACAGCACAGCAGGCCATACGAAACTCTGGCACTTGGGACAGCAAAGCCTGCTATACCAAACTCTTGCACTTGGGACAGCAAAGCCTACTATACCAAACTCTGGCACTAGGGACATCACTGGATGCTATATCAAACTCTGGCACTAGGGACAGCACTGGCTGCTATATTCAACTGGCACTTGGGACAGCACAGCCTGCTATACCAAACTCTGGCACTAGGGACAGCAAAGCCTGCTATACCAAACTCTGGCACTAGAACAGCACAGCCTGCTATACCAAACTCTGGCACTTGGGACAGCAAAGCCTGCTATACCAAACTCTGGCACTAGGGACAGCACAGTCTGCTATACCAAACTCTGTTACTAGGGTCAGCACAGCCTGCTATACCAAACTCTGTTACTAGGGACAGCACAGCCTACTATACCAAACTCTGTTACAGCACAGCAAGCCATACCAAACTCTGGACAGGGACACAGCCTAAACTATACCAAACTCTGTTACTAGGGACGGCACAGCACAGCCTGCTATACCAAACTCTGGCACCAGGGAGAGCAAAGCCTGCTATACCAAAATCTGGCACTAGGGACAGCACTGCCTACTATACCAAACTCTAGCACTAGGGACAGCACAGCCCGCTATTCCAAACTCTGGCACCAGGGACAGCACTGGCTGCTATACCAAATTCTGGTGCTAGGGACGGCAAAGCCTGCTATACCAAACTCTGGCACTAGGGACAGCACTGCCTGCTATACCAAACTCTGGTCCTCGGGACAGCAAAGCCTGCTATACCAAACTTTGTTACTCGGGACAGCATAGCCCTCTATACCAAACTCTGGCAATAGGGACAGCATGGCCTGCTATACCAAACTCTGGCACTAGGGAAAGCACGCTCTACTATACCAGGTTATGCTTGTGCCAGGAGATTTATTGATTCAATAAACATTTTTATTATTATTTTAGGTAGAGAAGGATGAAGAAGGATGTTTTGTTCAAAATGTTATTTCAAAAATTGAAAAATGATAAATAAGTGTTTATAGGTCCTGTGGAAGTCATAATGCTGACTGCTTTGCCTGTCATTACCACTGGAGGCAGCAGCCCACTAAATTGAACACTGCAGTTGTTATCTGCCCACAGCAAAAACAAACTCTGCTACTGTACATTTGCATCACAGTTGGGTGTTTGAGTCGTGCCAGTCATACAGTGGCACAGTATTGGCAGTGTCAGTCCTTTCTCATTGCATAGTGCAGATTGTGACGGTAACATGATGTTACATGGTTTGGGCAGTGACTGTCATGACTCATAAGGTGTTAATCTTGGCAGTTTCATTAATGCTGTGTAAGTGTGTTGATATTGTCAGTCATGCATTGTTATATGGAGCTGGTATATAATATTTCAGGGCGTTGATAGAATTTGTCATTGTGTTACTGTGTTGGCATAGTCAGTTATGCAGTATAACTGTGTGTGCAGGCATTTCTGACAGGTCTTTGTCAGATGACTGGGGAAAATTGAGAGAAGTGGATCCTGTCCTTCCCGGAAAGGCACTCGCGGTGGTCCAGGGGGTCGTGCCGAAGGTCATTCCTGAGCCAAAGATAGAGAAGGAGCTGGTGCTTCCCAAACCCCTGCCTGCGGTGAGGAACGCCTCGTTACTCTTTAATTACACTCATTAATGACGAGGATTAGTTTCTCTGCACTGCCATGCATGGTGCTGGTTGCCAGATATGCCAGTCACTGACTGTAAACTTGCTCCCCTACATACACACTCTCTGTAGCCAATAACACTGCATACATGGCAACCCCAAACTCGCATTCATACAGAGCCTGTGCAGCTGCTCACCACAGTGGCCATTAGATGGGCTTGGGGTAGTTTTTCCCGGTTGTTCTGAATTTAACTGCCTGTAAAACAACAGAGCTCTCATTTCTGTTTTATTTTTCCCATAAAAACGCGAGAAGCAAGTGAAAATTACTCTGCTTTGGAAGATGCTGGAGGGAGCATTTCTGTTGCTTAACGCAGCTAAGAGTGTTTCTGGGGTTGAGGGCTGACTCGATCAAACTAGAAAGCAGTCGCTAAGAGGTCTTGTTTTGCTGCTTGATAGAAAATGCACCTTTGCAAGGTGTGCAGGGTTATTCGAGCTTTATTCCTAGTTCTGTGGATTTATTGGCTCGCTGAAACTGTTGGGGTTATTTCAATCCATTTCTTCACCGGACCCTTTCGTTGTCAAGGACTTGACTTGCTGACAATCAACTATTTTTTTTTTTTTTTTTTTTGTGCAGATTTTGATCGTATTTCTTGGTCTATGATAGTCGGGTGCCTAAATATTTGGACAACTGCAAAATTACTGTTGTTTTAGCTGAGTACAACAGCATATTGGGGTTGAAGTTAATGAGTTTGAAATGTAGACATTCGGCTTTAATTTGAGGACATTTCCATCCAAATGCGGTGAATGGTGCAGGAATTGCTGTAGTTTTTACATGGTTCATCTTTTTTAATGGACCAAAAGTAATTGGACATTTAGCTGCTGAGTTGTTTGATGACCTTAGTGTGTGTCACTCCCTCGTTATTTAATTTGCAAGTAATCAGTGACTGGGTTGAGCTTTTTAGGTTAAATTGTTAATTTGTTTTAATTTGTTTATGTTGTCTATATTTCAACTTCATTATCACACACTCAGGCATACCTGGACACACACTTGCTTTGCAACAGCTGTCTCACTGCTCAGGGTAACTGGCTGACTATTAGCTTTGTTCTGAGAGCTCTTAAGTCGCATTTTCACAAACCACAGAGTAAGGATGGGAAAATGTCTTTTATAGTTACCCAAGTCTGATGTTTCATGTTTTCTCAAATTTTTTGTGACTTAAGCACTTGAAGCACTGGGGTTGTCAATATTTGTTTGCTTCAGAGAGGTGTCACTAGCAGCTAGTCTGGTGGGTGTGAGAAATCTGGGTGCCTTGTGTTTTCCTTCCTGCAAATGTTCACTCTGGTCATCGCTACTCCTCTGGCAAAGTGCACTTAAACCCTCATCTCTGGCTATTCTGTGGAGACTCGGTCAGACGGTGCTGTCAGAAGGCATCTCGCGCACCAGCAGATAAAAGGTCTTCAGATCATTTCAACTGCAGCATTTTCACGTGGAATCTGTTGCTGTCCTGCCGCAATATAAAGTCCAAACGAGACTTCCCTGGAGCAAGGCATCATCAGGCTGAAAAATCAAAACAAACCCATTAGTAAAATGGGGGGGAAACATTAGGTGAGGCTAAATCAACTATATGGTCCATTTTTTTAAAAAAAGAATGAAGGCAGTGGAGAGCTCAGGAAGTCCAGAAGGCTACAGATAACTACTGAAGTGGATTACAGAATAGTCCCCTCCCTGGTAATAAAAAGCAAGATTTAGGACTTATAAGTGTAGAGCTCTACAACTGAGAAAACTTCACCGGAGTAAATACACTGGGTTTAACACAAGGTGTAAATCATGGGTAAGCCTCAGAAAGAGGAAGACAATGTAAGGTTGCCAAAAGGCATCTAATAAAGTCTGAACAGTTCTGGAACAACATCTTATGGGCAGATAAAGATCAACTGGCACCAGAACGATGCAAAGAGAAGAGTGTGGAGAAGGGAAGGAACTGCTCATGATTTAAAGCATGCTTTTCATCTGTGAAGCTTGGTTATGTGTGGGTGGGTATGTATGGGAGCTAACGGAACTGGTTCCCTTTGATTTATTAATCATGTGACCACTGACACAAGCAGAAGGATGAATTCTGAGTTGTAACTGGGCTATGTTATCTGCTCAAATACAGTCAAATGCTTCAGAACTACATGGACGGCACATCATTGATTGAACAGACAGGCAATTACCAGTCACAAACTGCAAAAGCACCTTAAAGGCGTAGAAATGGGACTGTGAATGAAAAAAGCGGCAGTGGACTGGCATGTTTCAGAGAAGAGCCACAAACTGTCTGTGCTCTCCTGAAAGGGAAGCTGCATATGAGCATGTGCGTTCATAGTAAATAGAGTGGATATTCCAGATTCAGGTTGGCGCAGAGATGCTAAATAGAAAATAAAAAAAAACTTACAATTTATGATTATTTTAATTTGTTCAATTACTTAGAAGCTCTATAATTAGGTGGCCTGGGATAAAAATTGTTGTACATCCTACCCTGTTCATATGATATTTTGACAAAAGCCTTATAATAAATTTCAAAGTCTACACTTCAATCACGGCACAGTTTGATGGTTTCATTTCAAATCCTTTGTTATGGTGTACATGGCCAAAATCGAGGGTTTGAAAGCGTAATGGTTATATGTCCATTTTAGAGGTTTTGAGAAAAATAGATTTTTAGGTTTCCAAGTGTTCTATTAAATCAGGTATTTTATATCATTTTTTTTTTTTTTACCAGTCACTCTCTTGCTGCATGGTTCAGAAGTATATTGAACACCTACGTTTTCATAGGAGTGTAACTGCAACATCATGGTCAAAATTGCCAAAAATGGACATGTCACCTCAGTGCTCCAACAATTCTAGCACATGATGTGACATAAGACAATGGTGATTGGTTGAAGGTAAGTTCATTTGCAATGGAAGACAGACTATTCTGTATTAAAATTCATGTTTATTCATCAAAATGTCAATGTTTAATTCATTTAAGCAGATTTTGTTGGACATATCACAAAATGAAAATGTGAATTCTGATTAAAAATGAATGCAGATAGACATATAGTTATTATGCTCCAAGGATTAGCTGATAGAAAGCTGTGACGGGTAAAAATCTCAAAATCACAAAATTTGGACATATAACCATTGCGCTCCAAACACTCGAAATGATAAATTGCATCCTTGTGATGGTCCTGACTGCATATATTCTCTCTGCATTCCTGTTGTGGAATTATTTTGATGTTTTTTCTTCCTCCTGCTCTTGTGATGCATTTTGCTCCTCATTGCTGAGAATCTGAAAGTGCTGAATTAAATGCGCCACAGCGGTACTTGAATGTGACAGTTTACCTGCAGCGAGCCACAGTACCCGCCGTGTCTGATTAAATCTTTTGTGTCAGTGATAAATCCAGTGATTTGTATGATAATGGAGCTCTCTTTTTTTATTATTTCTTTGCATGGCTGTGGTTAAGCAAGGGAAAATGAAGAACGCAAAGAAATACACAAAGGGGTTGCATTCGCATGTAGGGGAGCGAGGGGGTGGAGATGAGATGGGAACTCCAGGCGTGATCTTGCTTTCCTGGCTGCCTGAGAGGTTCATTCACCTGGGGGAGTGACCCCCCCCATCCCCCCCTCGTCCTCTGGAGGTTGTCTCATTATAGTTTCTGAAAACAAATAAACAAGAGAAATAAAAAACAGCGGGAGCTTAAGCGATGCCCGTGAGAGTGCTGCGTATCGAGCCGCATCGCGCGTCGAATCCATTCCGCCAGATATTGAATTTGGGGATAAACACTGGGTCCTCGGTGGGGGTGGGGGTTGGTGCGTGTTTATGGCGACACACTGTAAATTATGTGTCCGCGTGCACACCAGGGAACAGTTTTACTGCTCTTATCAAATCTGACCATCAAAACGACGCTTCCCTGAGGAGCACACAGTATTGCCGTGATTGACTGGACATATTTTTATCTTTGGAGATGAGTTATAAATTCTGAAGGACGGAGATGGCTGTTATTCTGTTTGTGTTTCGTACTTACTGCTGTATTGTGGCTTGTTCCTTTCATTTGATTGTGTTTTTACTGCGAGAATCACAGATGTTGTGATTTTATCCAGTCTTAGAACATGCATTATAAACTCTGAAAAACAGATATTGTCTTTTTTTAAGATCTGAGCCATTTTACAGCTAGTATTATGGATATTGTCCCCTTCAGAAGGTGGCCTGTACAGTACTGCACTCAGCAGCCAGACACAAGTTTCTGAGTGCTGTATAGTCATGCAGTTTTAGCTCTGTGCTAATAACCCAAAGGCCAGCATCTAGCGCTGTGCTAATTACCCAAAGGCAGGCTTCTAGGGCTGTGCTAATAACCCAAAGACGGGAATCTAGGGCTGTGCTAATTACCCAAAGACGGGCATTTATCGCTGTGCTAATAAGCCAAAGACGGGCATCTAGCGCTGTGCTAATAACCCAAAGCTGGGCATCTAGCACTGTGCTAATAACCCAAAGACTGGCATCTAGCACTGTGCTAATAACCCAAAGATGGGAATCTAGGGCTGTGCTAATAACCCAAAGACAGGAATCTAGGGTCTGTGCTAATAGCCCAAAGGCAGGCATCTAGCACAGTGCTAATAACCCAAAGACGGGCATCTATCGCTGTGCCAATTACCCAAAGACAGGAATCTAGCACTGTGCTAATAACCCAAAGACTGGCATCTATCGCTGTGCTAATTACCCAAAGACGGGCATCTAGCACTGTGCTAATAACCCAAAGATGGGCATCTATCGCTGTGCTTATAACCCAAAGACGGGCATCTATCGCTGTGCTAATTACCCAAAGACAGGAATCTAGGGCTGTGCTAATAACCCAAAGCAGGCATCTAGCACTGTGCTAATAACCCAAAGGTGGGCATCTAGCACTGTGCTAATTACCCAAAGACAGGCATCTAGCGCTGTGCTAATAACCCAAAGGCAGGCATCTAGTGCCGTGCTAATAACCTGAAGATGGGAATCTAGCGCCGTGCTAATAACCTCAAGGTAGGCATCTAGCGCTGTGCTCATTACCCAAAGGCTGTAATGTAGCGCTGTGCTAATGACCCCAAGGCAGGCATCTAGCCCTGTGCTAATAACCCAAAGGCAGCCATCTAGCGCTGTGCTAATAACTCAAAGGCAGGCATCTATTGTTGTGCTATCAGCAGGCATCTTAAGTGGACTGGAAGCTTGGGCCTTCACACCAACATTGCAGTTGAAGTCTGCACTTAATCATCATGGTCGAAGCTGGGGGTCAATGGAGAATGGGATCTCCCCCCAAACCACAGCAGCTAATAGACCAACAGAAGACGGCGTTCTCTGGCCTGGTGGAAGAGAATTGATGAGCTGTACGTGCTTGCAATCCCAGACTCTTAACACTGACGTCCCAAAGCAATTAAAGGAAGGCTGACGGATCGGCAGAGAGATTCTATCATCAAATGGGCGTCAGGAGCGAAGTGTGTGCCTGGTGCTGAGCGGTGAAATCGCTTGTGTTGTGAATGTGGGGATTTGTTTGCTGTGTTTAGACTCTGTAATTAGCAGGTGTAATGGATCCGCTGAGAGCTGCCCTGCTCCTGCTTTCTTATCTGTCTTGTGTGTTTCTTTATTTTTCCCTCATTATTTTCCCCCATATCAGTCTCTCTCTTTCCTTTTTACCTTCTTCTTTTTTCCTTTTTTGTGTTTTTAGTTTCCTGCCCCCCAAAAGCTCGGTCCGGGGACTATTCATTTACGTCATGTCCATCTGGGTGCATCCGTCCGGATCCATTCCTCTGAAAATATATGCAGCAGCCTTACTATGTTACATTGACTTTATCACTTTTACCAAAGCTTCATATCCGTTAGCTTTTTTTGTGACTTCTGACCTTTGAACCTTCAGCAGTGGCCTCTATCACAGTCTTTTGTTTCCAGAGCATATCTTACGCACTGTTGACTGGCCTTTCAAAATGGCTAGTTTTGTTTGGCCATATCCGTTAGTTGTGCCTTTTCAATGTCTTGTTGACCAGTGACCTTTCACTTTTTTCGTTATGACCTTAGTGGGTGGGTCATCCCAGGAAAGTTTGCACCACACCGTCTCAGAAAAATTTGAAAATAATCATGGGCGTTTGCCATCATTTCAAATGGTCAAATCCCAAATCTTAAGTTCCAAATCCAATTTTTCATGGAGTAATTGCCAATTTAAGGAGGCAGTGTCTAGTCCCTTGCGAATGTACCAATGACTTTTAAGCATTTTTGAAGGGATACAAATACACTTTCCAGTGCTCCTAAATTAATATCAATGGGTGCGCATAGGTAAAATTACCTGAAATTTATGAATCTGCCATCAGATTTGGCATGTCTCATTTGATTTTCCTGTAATAGGCTGTTGAAAATGACTATTTTTACAGAACCAAAATTTTTATTTGATTTTTAGTTGGTCCCCTTGACCGAAGTATGCATAATCAGGAGTTCATATTGCAGTCTCATCCTCGGCAGCTACAGCACCCTGGCCCCTGAAACCACATCCAGTCTCCCGTCTCTAGTTTAGGAGTTACTTGCATCTGAAAATGCTTCTGATGAAAAAAAAAAAAAAAAAAAAAGCCCAAAAATGCCTAAATTCAAAGCATGATTTGGTCATGTGGACACGCCAGAAAAAACCTGAGAAAATTTGTGGAGCTGCTTTTATATTAGGGCAATAAAAGGTAGAAAATTCATCTTGTGTTAGAAAAATTCTGGCATCTTTATTTACCATGCTGTGTGGCTTATTTCAGCCTGTGGGTCATTCCTTATGAAGTCAACCAGAGATCGCCAGGTCACCGACTCAGATTTAGCTCTTAAAATCATCTGATCTTTTACTGTTGCATACCAATAACCAGTTAGTTTAGGTCAAGGAATCCAATGCTAGTATTAAAATTGACCAACAACCTTGGCAGAGCTTTTCATGTGACCTTTGACTTCTGACATCAACATCTGTTTCGTTTCTGGAAAAGATCTCTCAAACTACTGGCTCTGGCCTTACACAGTAGCTTTTTATTCATATGACAGGTTGATTAGGGGACTATTGATTTAGGTCACGTCTGACCGTCCGTCTGTATCTGTGCATGTGTCTGCTCCTGTCTGCTTGAATCCATCCAATCTTTTACAGGGTACTTTACCACTTTCTGACTGGCTTGTTCATCCCTTTTTCTTCCTGCCTCTTCCTTACTCTCTCGCTCTGTCCATCTCCTTTTCTGCCTTCCTTATTCTCTAATTCCTCTTCATTATTCTCTGTAATTTAACCTGTTAAGATGAGGGCTTCAGTTTGATATTTTCAGGTGCACTGTTTTTTTTTTCTTGCATGTTTTTTTGTTTTTCCCGTTGGTCCTGATTTGGGGCTTTGGCCCAAAATCGGTGATACGTGAATTTCTATGCTGAACAAAGTTTAAAGTCTCCCCTTTTCTCTGTCTATCTCAGAAGAAGGCATCACAAGGCAAACGCGGGCCCCCGAGCCTGCAGAACCATTGGAAGCGAGCGAACGAATCAGACTTGCAGGGGAAAGAGAAGGAAGGGCAGAGCAGAAAGGAAGAGCAGCAAGGGGAGGTGGTGGAGGAGGAGGAAGAGGAGGGAGGGAAGCCACTGATCAGGTGAGCCATTGTTTGCCCTTGCAAGACATCAAAACCCTACCTGATTGGCTGCTGAGGTCAGTGGGCCTAGCATGGTCTCCTCTGATTGGCTCGGACGACACCCTCCCCTGGAGCTTTTAATCAAATCAAATGACAATGACCTTGCTTTGGGTCAATCTCAAGTGTGAAAGGTGCATAACAAATAAAACTAAATTGAAATAGAGTTGAATTATGTACAGTGGTTAACAAATTTTAGACCACCACCCAATGTAAGGTTTATGCCACAGCTGCCCTAAATTACGTGTTGGTAATTACCAAAATAGTTGTTATGTTTCTGTACTGGTTAATCCGCCAGTATGCGCGAACTCTTTAACTGAAATTATATTTTTAATGGAAAAATATAATTGTTGTTATGAATGAACTTTTGAATTTACGGTTTTACAAAAAAGCAGAAAAATAGTTAAGCACGTTATTATTTTTTTATTAAGATGCCAAATAACAGTTATTTTCTTGCATTCCTGAACATAAAAATTTGTTTTAGTGGTTGAATGCATGAATGTAAGCTGTTCTCAAGGCCAAAGGAGGCCATACAACATAGTGGGTTTTTTTTTTTTTGTTTTTGTGTGTGAATAAGGACTATTTAGTGGTTTCAGTTCATTTTTTTGTCAAAGAAATAACAAAATAATTTTTAGTTTTAATCAAGTTTTTGACAAATTTCTTAATTATTTGTGTTTTCTCATTTTTTTATGACAGATGGTCTAATAAATTTGTTAAGCACTGTATATGTGTACTAGTCTCAGAAGGTATGGGCCCAGCATGCTTCAGCGAGCTCTGACCCAACCCGGCTTTGGTATTGACGTTGGGCAGTTTGTTTTCTTGAAGTCTGCAATGCTGCACAACTGGCCCATAGGTCACTGTCGCACTCACGTGCTTTGCAATCAGAAAATTGAATGAAAGATTGCATTTGGCTGCATTCACCGCCAACCAGTTGGTTCTGATTGCAAGCAATCATTCACTATTTCAGAGTCTTGACATTGCGATCAAATGCTGCAGTCCTATATTTGTTTTGGTCTTAGAATGTATTCCAGTTGCAGTGATTCACTTGTAGAGTTAATGTATGAGATTTCTGAAGGTTCACAGAGGGCCCTCTCCTTTGTTCAAACATATTGGCAAGAGGAAGTCCTTTGCAATCCAGGAACTTGTGTGTCTACAGTTTCAATTCCCCAAATCGGACCAGCAGACGTGATAACTTGTTCATCTTTACATTTCCACTGGGAGACACGTATGTCCTGTGAATTGGACTCAATTTGTAGGCAGGGGAAACTATCACTGGAGTAAGTCAAAGGTCATGGGGGTTTTGGAGGAAGAAACTGTGAGGAGCCCGACTGACGAGGTTCTGGTCTCACCTGGGTGTCAGGAGCGAGCTATATGTCCATTGTAGCGCTGTGAAAGTGTTTGTATCATAAATGTTGGGATTCCTTTAGACTCTGTAATTAGCAGGCATAATGGGCTGTAATCACTGCTCCACAAAACAGGGTAATGGAGGCAGCTGAGGGCATAAATTTGACCAGTAAATCTCATTACAGGTGCACACTTAGGGCATAAATCTCTTGAGCTCTGGGCTTTTCTGGAGCAATTAATTTTTGAGGTGAGCCTGTTTCCTGGCTAGAGACCATCCTCTTATTCGACCTAACAGACGCGGTTCAGATTTTTTTTTTTTTTTTTTTTTTTTTTCCCGCCACCACCCCCCCCTCTTGGGAGGTCAGCTTTGTTTTTATTAACAAAAAATCTGTACTAACACAGAGTCCTCAGAGGAGGGGTATAACAAAGGAGAAAACAGGAGGGCTCACACAAATGAATGCAAATAATTAAATTTGATGAAGCAAAACCAAATAACGGATAGATGTAACAATCTTAAAAAAATGCACAAAGAAAAAAGAAAGATGAAAAGAAAATAACTAAACAAATAACAATTTTATGCAGAGATTTTGCGGTTCAGATTTTCATGAGTGTTTTTATGTAGAACATCTCGACGACCCAGACTGTGGACTCAGACCCTCTGCTCCCTTTTGTGTCTGTTGGTGTTTTTGTCTGTATTTTGTCTGTATATTCTCCTTTGTATATTTCTGTTTTTGTTTGCGGGTGTGTACACCAGTGGTGGCTAGTGACCTGAAAATGGAGTACGCACAGTAAATGTTTTTGAACTAATGATTTGGTCTTGACTTATTTATCATTTTACTTGATGAACAAGTTTTTCAGCTATTAGAATTATCCATTGGCAGTTAAATGCACAACTTCCTTCTTATTATTGCTACGATTAAGTTTTAAATTTAATTCAGAAAAGTTCTATTCACTTTCCGAAAAAAAAAAAAAAAAAAACTACTCCTACCTTCCACATTTGCTTTTGGCACATCCTGCAGTGCAGGCAATCTAACCTTTGCTTTGATTGATTAAATTACAACAAAGAACACAAAATTTAGTGACAAGTATATTCACAGTTGAATAACATTCATTGAAATGCAGTATTGCATATAAATAATGTGTTTTATTCCTCCTTTTGCCTTAACAATGAGAACTGGCCGCATTTAATAGTGTTGAATGTTTTTGGAGTTCCTGTACTGTCAATTTAAATAAATGATTGAAAACTGGTCAAGATCATAAATGGGATGTACTGCGCATTTTCATTTTCAGCTCACCAGCCACCACTGGAGTATGCCTACATGTTTTGCGTGAGAATTTGTATACATAACTGTTTAGGACAAACTGTTTCTGAAAGAAATCAGTTCAGCAAGGTATCATTAAACTAATTAAAAGGTCATAGCTAATCATTTCATTTTATTTATTAGTTTATTTGTCAGGGACCATGTACAGAAACATTAAACACAAAGTAGACATGCTCTGTACCAGATTATAGCGATTATAATGTTATAATGATTACAGATTATAATGTTACAGACTACCATTCTTATCTGCAGTAATTTTTGTTTAGAATTTTTTATTACATATTATTGCAAAACCCTGTGTTCATGCGTGTATGTGTATTTGTGTGTGTGTGTATATGTGTGTTTTTTTGTGTGTATGTCTGTGTGTGTGTGTGTTTGTGTTGCGTGTGTGTGTGTGTGTGTGTGTGTGCATGTTTGTGTGTGTGTGTGTGTGTGTGTGTGTCTGCAGTTGGAGGGGAGCCATGATTGAAGCTGATCATGCCACAGAGCCACTGCCCTCTGCTAAAGAGAAGGACTCAGTGGCAGTCAGCCCCGCCCATCAGGGAGAGGGTGCCCCCGTGGAGCAGTCTGCAGACCGGCAGCAGGCAGTTGTCGAGGCCTTCACGCACGCCTGGAAGGGCTATAAGGAGTGCGCCTGGGGCCACGACGAGCTCAAACCCATCTCTAAGTCCTTTGGAGAGTGGTTCGGTCTGGGTCTCACGCTTATCGACGCTCTGGACACCATGTGGATCATGGGGCTAAAGGAAGGTATGGTGGCCCAGCAGAGACAAACCGCCGTGATGTTTGGCCTGCAGCCGTAACTAGGCCTGGAGAGGGTACTCATTCTGATTGTTAAGGAGCACATTAGCTGCCAAATGGTGGTTGTTGGACACTGATGAGAATGTACAAAGTGCAGGATTGAGGTGACTGGGTCATGATTAGCAGGTTGTTCAGGACCAACATAGCTGCATTATTATTTTATTTTTTTGCATTCTTGTAGAGAAGGGGGTATTTCAGGGCTCCAGGATTGAGGTCTGCATGATTTTTGTTTGACGAATTGGGAAATTAATGGTGTGATTTTCTCTCCATCTCTCCCTTCCCTTGTCTGTCTTTCTTTTTGTCTCTTGGTCTGTCTCTCTCTCCCCCTCTCTCTCCTCTCCTTCCTCCTATTCCTTTATCCCCTTCTCTCCCTCTCTGCTTTCTGTCTGTCTCTATGACTGTTTCTCTTCCATTTCCCCCCCCCCTGGGCAGAGTTTCAGGAGGCCCGTGATTGGGTGGAGAAGGAGCTCTCCTTCTCTAAGGACGTGGATGTGAACCTGTTTGAGAGCACCATCCGCATCATGGGTGGTTTGCTCAGCACTTACCATCTGAGTAGCGATGTTCTCTTCTTCAACAAAGCTGTGAGTTTCCCTGCTTCCCCCAGCCTGTCCGAACTGCATTCAACCTGAGGAGGATTTCTGAGAAATATCACAGCTGTACATGGGCTGTGTTACCGCAGAGCTAAATTAAGTGTGGTGGGCCCTAGGCAGCGGATTTGGGTGTGAAATCTTGAGTTACTGGGTTGTTTGGAAATCCCTGAAGAAATCCGGACACGCTGGGATTCTGAGCAGGTGCAAGTGGTTTGAAAGGGGTTTCAACACTTCAGGGTGATCATCGCTAGTATGTTACAGGTCTCTGTTGTTTACAGCTGGTTAAAACCCCTTTGTGCAGTTATAGCCACCGGTGTCTGTAAATTCAGAAAGTTAGTTGCTAAATAATTCTGTAATTGAATTTCCAAATGTATTGCTTCGCTAATAATTTTCTCCAGTCTCTGTGACACAAAAACTGAGTTATAAACCCCTAAATAGGCTCATGCACAACAGGAAAAATTGGCATTATTTGTATTCTGCACAAAGGGGTTAAACTGATGAGTAAACGTGAGCTAGCTGATTTAAGGATGCTCAGGCGGTGAACAGCTGGTCAAGTGGCTATGTAGAGCCAGCTGAAAATGTTGAAAACACTGCTATCATTTTGACAGGCTTGGGCTGATTTGATGGAGTTTTTAGCTGGGAGGAGTGTGTGATTTTTGATTTATTGTTCCAGAAAGATTTGGGGTCCCGGCTAATGCCTGCCTTCAACACTCCCTCCAAAGTGCCGTACTCTGACGTCAATCTTGGGAAGGGTACTGCCCACCCCCCTCGATGGACGACCGACAGCACCGTCGCCGAGGTGACCAGCATCCAGCTGGAGTTTCGGGAGTTGAGCCACCTCACCAAGGACCCCAAATACAGAGTGAGCCCCCCTCATCTTACTCAGTAACTGAACAATATGATATGCATTTAAGACCCCTCGGCCTTGCCATTATATCAAACAGATTGGAATCATCATTACCTAAGGCACACACACAACTTTTGATCTTGGATCCATGCAAAAATTTTAGTATACTATTCAAAAAAAGTAGGGGATATTTTATTTTGAGATCAAAATTTTCACATATACAAAGGGATCATAGGTTGATAGTTCCTGGAATATTTCAACCAGATGATCACCCAAACACATCACTGGCACTCCTTTGTATTTGCCCATGCTTTGATGATCATTGTACCACAAATTTTGACTCTGAATTGGAAATAATAGCCTGCTAAAGGAAGATTTTGAAGGTCATCAGATTATCAGTGGTTGAAGTCCAATTAAACAGAGACCATCGCCGTCTAACACAGGAGGAGAGGTTCTTTTGGCATGCTACACTGGCACAAGACAGTTATATGTGATAAATGTGAATGTTTTAAGTCTGTCATCAGCAGATTATGGTCCAGACATTGCCAGGGTCTGTTCAGGATAGACCAATCCGATGGACCAAGGGCAACAACTCAGGCTCAGGACAGATTCATCCGCATGTCTTGAGAAATGTTGGTAACAGCAAATCAGATAAGGTCTCAACTTCAAAGGGATACTGGCTTGGTTGTGAGTGGCCAGACCATCAGGAATCGTCTGCACAGATTTCACTTACGCAGTCCTAGTGTCATTCCCAGTTTGAGGATCGTCACATTAGGGCCAGACTCCAATGGTGTCGTCATCATCAACGCTGGGATAATCGCCAATGGAACAATAATGTTCTCAGATGCAGTCGAGGTTCATGTGGACTTCCTTGACAGACGCCAGTAGCGCCCGGCGTATGTGCGTTTCCAGGCGTTAACGTCATTTGACATGATTATGGGGTGGATCTGTAATGGTGTGGGGAGTCACTGCTGCCGGAGAACAGACTTGCATGTTGTTGCTGGACGTCACAGGGCAGTACTACCGGGACAACATCTTGGCACCCCATGTTGTGCCGTTTGCACATCGTTATGGCCGCCCGTTTCATTTTCCAAGATGACAATGCCAGATGTCATAAGGCCAGGATCGTTACAGATTACCTCCAGCAGCAGAATATCACCACATTACCATGGCCAGCACTCAGTCCGGACCTTTCCCCCATCAAGCATGTCTGGGACATGCTTGGACAGCGTTCTTCGCCAGTCAACAACCTCCTGCCAATGTCCAAGAACTTGCTGCAGCATTGCAACAGGAATGGAATAACGTTCCCCAAAATGACCTGGGGCGTCTCGTTAGGAGTATGCCACGCCCGGTCGAGCTTGTCTAGCCAACCCGTTTTACCGCTACTGACTCTGTTTCACAATGGTGGTAAATTTGCTGTGTGACCTTGTGTTTGTGTCGACCCTTATTCTGGAGAATCTGTCCTTTACTGACTGTACACAGGGTTTCAATAAATTGACAAATGTTTCCTTAATGTTTTTATGTCATTTGTTTCCTTCCTGACCTCATGATCTGCATTTCATGGTACTTGTAAATCCAATATCCCCTACTTTTTTTGAATAGTATATTATGAAAAGTATTCAAGGTCATAGGTGGAATGTGGAATACAACCAGATGATCTAAATGTCACCCAGCATACTTTGTATTTGCCCAGTTTGACATTGCTGCTATTATTGTCAAATTGTCAAATAATAGCCTGCTCAAGGTCAAGGTCACTGCACCTAGGTCCAAGGTCAAATCCTTATAAAAGTAGGTCTTTCCACAACTACAACCCAGGGTTGTTATATGTGATAAATGTGAGTTTTTAAGTATTAATGGCTTATGAGTATTGGCCTGCATAAAATGCAGGACAGATGGACAGACAGACAGACTCCATCATGATGAGTGTTAGCTGTACCTGCAGCACAGTAGTGAGTGGTAGCAGTAGCAGCAGTCGTAGTTGCAGTACTAGTATTAGCAGCAGCACTACCTACAGCGCTAGCAACTGTAGCATCAGTAGCTGTAGCGCCAACAACAATAGCATCAGTAGCAGTAGTGGTATTACTCTGAGTAGTAGCAGTAGTATGTGCTGTAGTAGTATTTGCATTTTGAGTAGCAACAGTGTCAGTACTGGCAGTCGCAATGCTAACGCTAGTAGCTGTTGTAGTTCTAGGAGTAGTTGCAGTGGCAGTAGCATCAGTTGTAGATCCAGGAGGCAAACTTCAGTTGTAGCAAGGAGACTGGTTGCAGTGTGTTTCAGTGGTTTGGCACTTCAGTTGTAAAGTAAGCTCAGTGGTTGCAGTGGCAGTAGCATCAGTTTAAAAACCTCTTGCTTCATTCAGTTTCAGTAGCGCTAGCAGTAGTTGCAGTGGCAGTAGCTTCAGTTGTAGCAGTAGTGACTGTTCAAATCAATTGTAGCAGCAGCAGCACTGCCTTTTCCGGGGTTTAA
The DNA here is from genome assembly GCA_029692085.1 of Gymnothorax javanicus. NCBI lineage: Eukaryota > Metazoa > Chordata > Actinopteri > Anguilliformes > Muraenidae > Gymnothorax > Gymnothorax javanicus. The sequence goes on along the minus strand of CM056194.1, from coordinate 121,506,024 downwards.
AACCCCTGTCACTTCCTGTCTGGCAGGAGGCTGTGGATAAGGTGATGGGGATGGTGCACCGGTTGGAGGGGAAGCACGATGGCCTGGTCCCCATGTTCATCAACACCAACAGCGGGCAGTTCACCCACCTCTTCACTCTGCCTTTTGTTTAAAACCCCTGCTTCAGTGGATCCAGGGAGGCAAGAAGGAGACCGAGTGCGTTTCAGTGTTTCACTGTTTAAATCTCACTCTGACTCTGTTTAAAACCTCTGCTTCATTGTTTCAGCTTCGCTTTCTCATGCGTTTAACTGTTTAAATCTCACTCTGCCTTTGTTTAAAACCTCTACTTCATTGTTTCAGCTTCGCTTTCTCATGCGTTTAACTGTTTAAACCTCACTCTGCCTTTGTTTAAAACCCCTGCTTCATCGATTCAGCTTCGCTTTCTCAAACCTCTGCTTCATCTGTTTCAACCTCTGCTTTTGTTTCATGCGCTTTCTCTGTTTAAATCTCACTCTGCCTTTGTTTAAAACCTCTGCTTCATTGTTTCAGCTTCGCTTTCTCATGCGTTTGACTGTTTAAATCTCACTCTGCCTTTGTTTAAAACCTCTGCTTCATTGTTTCAGCTTAAAACCCTGCTTTCTCATGCGCTGTTTAAACTCTGCTCTGCTTTCTTTAAAACCCCTGATTAAAACCTCTGCTTCAATCTCACTCTGACTCTTTTAAAACCTCTGCTTCATTGTTTCAGCTTCGCTTTCTCATGCGTTTAACTGTTTAAATCTCACTCTGACTCTGTTTAAAACCTCTGCTTCATTGTTTCTCATTCGCTTTTAAATCTCACTCTGCGTTTGACTGTTTAAATTTCTCACTTTAACTGACTTAAATCTCACTCTGTTTTAAAACCTCTGCTTCATTGATTCATTGTTTCACTGTTTAAACCTCACTCTGCCTTTGTTTAAAACCCTGCTTCATTGTTTCAACCGTTTCACTTTAACTTTTAAACCTCACTCTGACTCTGTTTAAAACCTCTGCTTCATTGTTTCAGCTTCGCTTTCTCATGCGTTTCACTGTTTAAACCTCACTCTGACTCTGTTTAAAACCTCTGCTTCATCGTTTCAGCTTCGCTTTCTCATGCATTTAACTGTTTAAACCTCACTCTGACTCTGTTTAAAACCTCTGCTTCATTGTTTCAGCTTTCTCATGCTTTAACTGTTTAAACCTCATGACTCTGTTTAAAACCCCTGTTTAAATCTCACTCTGACTCTGTTTAAAACCTCTGCTTCATCGTTTTCAACCTCTGCTTCATTGCTTTTTCTGATGCATTTTTCTTTCAAAACCTCACTCTGACTCTGTTTAAAACCTCTGCTTCATCGTTTCAGCTTCGCTTTCTCATGCGTTTCACTGTTTAAACCTCACTCTGACTCTGTTTAAAACCTCTGCTTCATCGTTTCAGCTTCGCTTTCTCATGCGTTTCACTGTTTAAACCTCACTCTGACTCTGTTTAAAACCTCTGCTTCATCGTTTCAGCTTCGCTTTCTCATGCGTTTAACTGTTTAAATCTCACTCTGACTCTGTTTAAAACCTCTGCTTCATTGTTTCAGCTTCGCTTTCTCATGCATTTCACTGTTTAAACCTCACTCTGCCTCTGTTTAAAAATCTGCTTCATCGATTTAGCTTCACTTTCTGATGCGTTTCTCTTTTTAAACCTCTCTGCCTCTGTTTAAAACCCCTGCTTCATCGATTCAGATTTTCCTTTCTTTTGTAGGTCCTTACTTGCTGTAGTTACTGGGGAAACAACAACTTCTTGTAGTATTGTATGGTAAATTTAGACAGCGTAGGAACGTTATTTGAAGCAAAGTTCAGGGAATAAACTTGTCAAGTGCAAAGGAAGATTGTTCCACAAATCAAAAATCGCTGCCTAGTAATTTTTCATAAGCTGTTGGTTTGTGTCCTTGTAAATACCATAGTAAATGGCATGTGAAATGAAGTTTTTCTGAACTGTTAGGGCCTGTAAGTTCTTAATTCCATTGATCATAGCTTTACTCTGCCTGTGCAGACAAAGAAACAAACACTGGTGAATACATGACCTCTGCTCAGCTTCATTGTAAATTTTGGTTAATTTTAAGTTACCATATGCTTGATTTTTTTCCATGGGAAAATCTGGAAATGAGCCAAAATTATCTCACTTTAGTGGCAAAATTTTTGTTTTACAGAAAAAAATAGAAATGAGTGTTTTAAGGCAAAATATAAGATAAAATTTTTTTTTTTTTTTTTTTTTTTTTTTGTGCTGCCTCAGGAGGAGGCTCTGGATTGTATACCAGATGTTAGCATGTTAGCATGGGAAGCATTTCGGCACTTCCTCTGTGCACTCTGGGGGTCCTCCCGCGGTTACTCGCAGCCCAGGGATTGTGGAATGACATTAGCATCTTAGCATCTCTGCATCTGTGGTTAACCTTGGGACGCTTCGAAATGAACAAACTATGTTGTTAAAGAACATGTCAATTGGGCTAATGTTAATTTATATATTTAATGCTAAATAAATAGTTCAATGAGAGCAGTTGTCTGGCTGTACAATGCCAGTCCTGGGATGGTGAATAGGCCCTCCACTCTCCCCTTCCATCCATTTAGCAGCTCAATTAGGAACCCCAAATTCAGCCTCGTGCCCCCTGCGCCCCAGTGTACCGCTAACTCGTTGACCCTGCATGTCTGATGTCCTGAATTAGAGCCCAGCGCAGTCGCTCCTGCAGCTGGAGTGAAATATCTATCATGTGATCTGTACTGCGGAGACTGCTGAAGTGACGCAGGCTTTGTGAGGCCGGTCACCACGACTACGCTGTGTCAGGCTGAGCAGTGTACCGTAATTTAGACACTGATAAATTTACTCTACTGCATTAGTGTTACATAAATGGGTTATGATGCAAAATGTTATTCTACATTTAAAGTACATTTCAGTTTAGTTCTCATGTAATTTTTCATGGAAAACCAGATGATGTCGCGCTGTCAGTGACCTGAGGATACCTCAGCGTGATACTTAGACTCTGTTGCCCTGCTCTAGTTGAGTTTTTTTTTTTTTTTTTTTTGAAGAGCGCTGGAGAGAACAGTGTTTTATTTGCTTTTGTGTGGTGTGTTGGTGTACCTGTGCTTTCTCAGGCATCTGCCTCTGTAAGCCTGACTGTGTGGTCTTGTGCTTCAGGGAGAGCAGTGTGTGAGAAAGCACAAGTGCTGAAACACAACTCACGAAAGCAGATGAAACACTGTGCTCTCAGGCTTTCTTCTCAAACCGCTCAGAGCCAGTCTAGGGCACTGATGTGAGTCATATTTCTTCCCGAGGCAAGGCTACATACATGCTATTGGTAACTGTCAATTTCTAAATACTATTTATGTCTCTCTCCATCTCTGTGTGCATGTGTGTGTGTGTGTGTGTATGCCTGTGTGCTTGTTTTTTGTGTGTTTGCGTTTGCATGTGTGTGTGAGCTGTGTGCATGGGTTTTGTGTGTGTTTGTGTTTGCATGTGCGTGTGAACTGTGTGAGTGAGTGTGTGTGTGTGTATTATGTATGTGTATGTTTGTGTGTGTGTATTACATTTGTGTGTGTGCATGTGTATAATATTTGTATGTGTGTATTATATTTTTGTGTGTGTGTATTATGTATATGTGTATTGTGTATGTTTGTGTGTTGGTGAATGTGTGTGTATTATATTTTGTGCACGTGTGCGTGTGTGTGATTGTGTGTGTGTGTGCAGGTTGCTGGAGGACTATCTGCAGGCCATAGAGGGGGTGAAGAAGAATCTCTTGAAGCAGACCTTCCCTCTGAAGCTGACCTTCGTGGGGGAGCTCTCTCACGGCCGCTTCAGCCCTAAGATGGTGAGGGGGGACCCCGTAACCACACACACACACACACACACACACACACACACACACACACGCACACACACACACACACACACACACACACACGCACGCACACACAGTCTTGTGTACATGCACACCCGCTCAGGCTCATGCGCTCTCACTGACGTGTGTATTCACACTCATACAAACACTTCTATGCACATATACTCATACACGCATCTGCACTTGCTCATACAGACTCTAACACACACATAGGCACACTCTTGTGTTTGAGTGAGTATGTATATGTGTATAGAAAGGATGCGGTCAGAGGCCGGTTCTCTCATCAGGATCTGTGGAGAGGCTGTGTGTGCCAGCTGAGTGAGCATGGCCAATTTTTCACTCCATTTCCCTCAGTGCAAGCCTGAGTTTTTAAACTGTGTATGTGTGTGGGTGTGTGTGTGTGTTCCACGTGTATGCGTGTGCCCTCACAAATTTGGCTTTCATTTGGATTTTGTGTTGCGCATTTATTTAGTTCAATTGCATAACGTAGTCACCAGCAGCTTGTCCTGAAGGACTTCCGATTTCTCTTTCATTGAGTTGGAAATCGCTCCGGCAAGACTTACTGCAAATTAAAAATCTTAATATTGAAAAATAAAGGGTGCGCCTTTTTAACCATCTGAAGTAAGGGCTTTGAGTATGATTTTTTTTTTTCCCTGGTGTTTTGCTCTTCCCCAGCAGGATAATTTGCTTGGAGAGTACAGGTACAGGAAGTGGAAAAGCAGGGAGGGGCGGAGCTAGTGTAGATGGGGTGGAGCAAAGATTTGAGGAGCGTGTAAATGAAGCTCAGTATTGGATGGGATTGGAAACAGCCACTACTCTGCATGTTGAATTATTTGACTCCCATGTTATAACCTAGTTACACTCAAATAAAATCACATATCTTGGTGTGAAATCAGCAATCATAATTTATTGTGTATCCAAGTTTATGAAATGATGCTTTTTGGGGAAAATGCTGAATTTCAGCTCATTTGTAAGTAATCCTACATTGTGAAACAGGGCCCAGCTAACTCAGTAATCCTGATTTGTGAAACAGGGTCCAGCTAACTCGGTAATCCTGATTTGTGAAACAGGGCCTTGAAGAGCTAACACCTGTCCATGACTCCAGCTCTGTAGAAATAGTTCCCTCTTTTCTTTCTTTGCCTCTCTTTCACTCCATCTCTCACCTTTCAGTTTTTCCCCCTCGGCCAGATTTTGGCCAGAGGGATATTCAGGGTTCTCCACTATCGTAAATGACCGGGCGGGCCGCCCCTTCAGTCTGACTGATTGCGCAATCGCCGCCCGTTCATAATATAAGCGCCTGTTCAGAAGCTTGTGCCACTCGGTCCAAAAAAAAAAAAAAATGGAGAAATAAGAAAGTACTGGAAGATCTTGATTGAGTCGTCTTCCCCAGCATCAAAAAATAAAACGATCTCGCCCCCTGCTCAACAAAAAGAAAAAACGCATTCCCCCCCCGGTCAACAAAATGAAACGTGCGCCACACGTCCGCAAAAACACGACATCAACCACCCGGTCATTGAAAAGCTAAGTGGAGAACACTGGTATTGTCGTCACCTGCGTGTCTGTCTGTCTGTTGTCTGTCCATGACGTTGTCTGGGTCAGTACTCAGCAACTAATGATCGCAGCTTCACCAAATTTGGTATGGTAACTCACTATGACCCATAGATGTGCAACGTCAGGTTTTTTGCTGGATTTGACCTTTGACCTTAGCGCTGTGACCTTGATGACCTTCATCGTAGAAAGTAATGGCAAAGTAACTATTGGTTGTAGCTTCATCAAATTTGGTTCGGTAACAAATTGTGCACTGTCAGGTTTTTGGCTGGATTTCAACCTTAGCGACCTTGATGCCCATAGATGTAGCTCACTGTCAGATGGCAATGCCAGGGTTTTGGCTGGATTTGACCTTTGACCTTAGCGCTCTGACCTTCACCATGGAAATCTTGTCCGGCCCAGTACTCAGTAACTATTGATGGCAACTTTGTCAATTTTGGTACTCTCTGTGACCCATAGATGTGCACAGGCTGAGGGGTATTCAGCAACGCGTTAAGTTTTAGATTGTTCTCTGGCGTGACACTGTGTGGGAACTGAAGCTGGCAAATAAACCAAAGCGGATATTACAAGGCTGATCTCTCCAAGAGGTCACTATTATAAGATCTTATAAACATCCCTCAGTTCCCCTGTCTCTTTCATATTTAAATCAGATTGAAAGTTTTAAGTCAGAGAAAAGCTGAAATGCACAATCTGTGCCCTCACTCATAGTCTTGGGTCGAGATTGCAGATTCATTATAGTTTTTGGCTGTCCAGTGGCATAAGGAGTTCTGGAGATGGGGATTGGAAATGGCGGTGGACCTCAGATAAACCGCGCCTTGGCTCATTCATTATTCAGTTTGTGGTGCTATATACTCTCTGATATATTATTATATTTAAAGCCTTCTGCTCTCTCATGGGTTCCCACTGGCTTAATAAGCCTGAATGGAGATGTATTTGATATTGCCAAAGCCTTTTAGAAAATAAGCCTTACCAAGCAAGTGAAATAAATACGATCTAATGGAAAAATGGCTGTCATCGCTAAGAATGTATCCCTGAAATATCTCTCTCTCTCGAATTGAAATGCGTTTTGTTTGCCTGACTTTAGGACTCCTATTTTCTGCAGTGAGGGCATATGAAGGCATTAATCTCTCTCTCTTTCTCTCCCTTGCCCTTCTCTCTCTCTCGTTCTTTCTCTCTTGCCTCCGTCGCGGCCCCCCAGGACCACTTGGTGTGTTTTCTGCCGGGGACGCTGGCTCTGGGGGCCCATAACGGGCTCCCGGGGGACCACATGGAGCTGGCGGGGAAGCTGATGGAGACCTGCTACCAGATGTACGCTCAGATGGAGACGGGCCTGAGCCCGGAGATCGTGCATTTCAACACGCAGCCGCGAAACGGCCGAGACGTGGAGGTCAAGGTGGGCCCGACCGCCGAAAACATGGGTCATGTGAAACAACTGAGTCAATACCAATGATGTCTGTACATATCAACTGCTTGGAGCAGGAAAGGGTTAAGTGCGTTTTTGAAGTTTTGAGAAAAAGCTTTGCAAAACTTTGAAACAATGTGAAGAATATCATTTGCATCCAACTTAATAGTTTCTTGGCCGGTAACTGTGTTTAATAATCATGTTTCAGGTCAGTATAATTGTGCATCAGTAATTTGACAAAAAGCACATTTTTTCAGAAAAAATGTACTGAACACTTTTATGCTCTAAGCAGTCGATATGCGAACAGTGACTTATTTACAGGGGCATCATTCCTATTGGTAATGCTCAATATGGATGTAAATAATGGCAATTTAAAAGCAGACTGTCAGCTTTCGGTGAACTGTCTATGAATAACAGCCGTCTATATTAGCCCTTATCCTGCCAGTTGCCGATATATACAGGACCTGCACTCGTTTCCCTGTGTGCCATTCGTCAATATATCATTCCCTGGTAGCCATTGCCCTGTATGCTTGGCCTCGATAAGCATTAGCCTTGAAGCAGGACTAGGGTTAAGTCACTGTCCAAATACTTTTAGACCGCTCTCTCTGTTAAGAAAGCAGGCAGAAGAGCGATTGTGTAATACTGAGCTGTTCTCATGGACACATGATAATATGACGTCAGTTCTGCGGACGCGGCTCGCAGCCTCTGACTCCTGGTTTGTTGTGATGTTTTTGGGCTGCAGTGGGGCTGGTCCTGTGCAGGTTCATTTCTTGTGCTCGGATGGACACCATGGTGTCAAATGCGTACCACGCCCCTGTTAAATGTAGGGGGTGCCTTACGTTTGCTCTTATAATTTTGATCTTGTATTCTACACACTGAATCTTACTTCTGCTCATTTTTACCAACTAAGAGGAAAATGGGATCAGTGAAGCAAGGCAGTTTGGATTTGTCAGCGGGGTAAATCTGTCCAGCCAGCCTGAACGTAAGATAAGCTAATGGTCTCCAGCAGAGCAACGTCCCATTGCAGGTCGTATTATTCCAGGTTATATTATTCCAGATTATATTATAGCAAGTCATGTTTCGAGTCGTGTATAAGGTCGTGTCGCAGGTCGTATTCATGGTCGTATTCTTCAGTCATCTTGGGTGTTAGCATCCACCAAATTAGTGTCACATGATGTAATGTCTGGGACCCGGGTCTAATCCAGGTCTAACCCAGGTCTGCTTCTCTCTCAGCCTGCTGACCGGCACAATCTCCTGCGGCCGGAGACTGTGGAGAGCCTCTTCTACCTGTACAGGCTCACCGGGGACCGCAAGTACCAGGACTGGGGCTGGAACATCTTCCAGAGCTTCAACAAGTACACTAGGGTGAGTTAGCACGTTAGCATATATCTCTATCCAGTGTAATAGTGTATGCCTTTCACAAGTATACCAGGGTGAGTTAGCACGTTAGCATATATCTCTATCCAGTGCAACATACATCTGTATCCAGTTCACTATCGTGTACCTTTCGCTTGAACACAAGGGTGAGCTGGCATGTTAGCATGCATCTGTATCCAGTACACTACTGTATGCCTTTCGCTTGAACATAAGGGTGAGCTGGCACGTTAGCATACATCTATATCCAGTTCACTATCGTATGCCTTCGACAATTACACAAGGGTGAGTTGGCACATTAGCATATATCTCTATCTAGAGCACCAGGGTGAGTCTGCACATTTGCAAAAATCTTTATCCAGTACACTATGGTGCATTAGCACGTTAGCGTATGTCTTTCTCATGTACACCAGAATGAGTTGGCACACTGGTGAGAGTCTCCCATACACTAGAGTGAGTGGGCGTGCTAGCTTACAGCTTGTAAACAGTAGGTCTTGCTGTCTTTCAGTTTCTGACCACCTCTGTATTTTTCTTTTCATTTTCTTTTAACCTTTTTTGCCCTCTGTTTCTCTCACTGTGTCTCATTCGCTCTTTTAGCCTCGGTCTTTCTCGCTTTCTTCACTATTAAAATCTGTGTGATCCTCTGCTAAAGTCTAGGCACACTTCACATACTGTACATATGTTGCAGCTGGAGCTGTGTTTTGAGTTATGACCTTTCAGGTGTTTCAAAAGTATAAGATCATTCTGTAACTGACAATTCATAGTCCCGAAAGACTAATGGATTTCCAAGTAACTTTCAATCACTGTTGCTTTGGTGTCTCATCCCTGCTGTGAAAAGTCTTCTTCTCGATTATGGGAGAAGAAAGGTTTCAGAGGTGACTTTACATCTCTGTATGTCAATGGGAAACCTACAGCCTCCTTACAGTTTTTCATGTATTCCGCTCGCTTGAGTTTTCTGTGAATCTGAATTAGACCCTGAGTAATAAATTATAACGGACACGGCTGGGGTGCTAGACTCTTAAATGAGAGGTTACGGATTCAATTCCCAAGTGGGCAGTGCTTCTAAATAAGGCACTAAATCCGAGATGATTCATTTAGTGCTCGGCTGTGTGAATTGATACCTATGTAAAAATGCAAGCTGTTTCGCTTCCAGCTAAATGATTCCTCATAAAAATTTAAGAGCTAATTAAATACCGTCCCTTCCTCCTCCTTCCACAGGTGCCCTCTGGGGGATACACCTCCATAGGTAATGTACGTGACCCTGAAAACCCAAAATCCCGGGACAAGATGGAGAGCTTCTTTCTGGGCGAGACGCTGAAATACTTCTACCTGCTCTTTTCCGAAGATCTGGAACTCCTTAGCCTGGACAAGTATATCTTTAACACGGAGGCTCACCCTTTCCCTATCTGGCCCTCCCAGCCCTGACAGAAGCTCCCACAGGAAGTGACACGTGCTGCGGGCACATGACCTTGAGGTGTCTCCGGGTGAGGGCCAATAGGATTTTGGATGTGGGGGTAATGGGCGGAGTTTGGGTGGAGTTTTCAGGGAGCTGTGAGGTGGGTGTAGGGTGTAGCTTTCTTTTTTGACCTCCTTTTTACTCACTCTGTCAGTCTCTAAGCCCCCCCCCCCCACCAGCAGGTCTGCATCTGTTACTGCCTTTGTGGATGTGGGTTGGATTTTTTTTTTTTTCGTCCGACCTGGTGCATCAGGCAAAGAGGCTCAATTTTATTGGCCAGTTTCCAGACTCCTCCTCTGCCCAGAAGGGTTTTGAAGAAGGGGCTGGACCTCTGATTGCGGCAGGAATCTCGAAAACTCTAGTGCAGGTGGAGTCTGAATTAGAGCACCTCCTGCCCCAGCTGTTGGATAGATTGCGGAGACACCAGGGGTCACTGCCAGGAGCCAACCGAAAAGCAACTTCTGCCATTGCTGTTTTATTGGCTGGATCCCATTGGTTGATCCATTCCATGTATGGGTCCGAGAGCTGAACCGAGGGGTATGCCCCCAGGGGGAAGAAAACATGCCTCTCTCCTATGACTTTCTAGTTTCGCACATCTCTGTAGCACCTGACACTTACTCCGTAGCAGCTAACTGAAGGCAGCCAGGGTCTTTCAGTCGATGCACATGAAACATCTGAACTGAAGACTGCCAAGCACTTATTATATAAATAATTTTATATTATATGGATTTGTTGTTTATTTCGTGTGTTTTTCACTTAGATTTGCAGTAGAAGCTGCTTTTTTATTTTTGTTTATGGCCGTTTTCCTGGCCAGATCAATGAGGCGCTGACAGTATAATGAATTGTATTTTCTTATATTCCCATAATGTGGACCATGCTGTAGCACGTCAACAAAATCGCTGTACTTATTTCCTCATTCTTTTTAATGGGTAGGCTTAGTCTGTTCCAGTGTCCCCTTCTGAATCTTTCATCTCACGCATAGCATCTATTTCTCATTTGCTTATGAGCACTTTTGTGAAATCCTGATTAATGAATGATTACTGGTTGATAATGCCAATGTCGTAATGAAGTTGGCCTGCAGTGTTGACAGTGCATCATGGGAGATGTAGTGAAGACTCGAGCCTTGATCCTTGTTCAGGCTGTTATTCGCTAATGAGTTTGATGACTCATGAGGTGATTGGTCCACTGAAGACATCTCTCTTCCGAGTCGGACGCATTCACTGCTGCAGTCCCCTGGATTGTAGATGCAACCGTATAGTGCAATAGCCTCGTGCACGTCAGCTTGTGTTCTGCTTGTGATGTAAAGCTGTGTGCGTGCGTGTGTGTGTGTGTGTGTGGGTGCTGGGTGGGACCGCGATGTAGCCACTATTATAATCGGGTTTTGCCTGAACTGTGTTTTTGGGAAGCAACGACTAACTGGACTTTGACCCGTTTTTATCTATCGCTGCCAACAGACCAAGGAACATTGTGAATTATGATCATTCCTGAGAGCACTTCAAAAATTCAACATGAAAGAAAAGTTTGTCAACATTTTTGTTTGATATTTTTTCTTTTCACAGTCATGCTGTGTATTTATTGCTACAGTAATATAGGTTCCTATACTTAATTAGTAGTTGTCATTTTATTTTACTTTACTTGAAGGTGGATGTTTTGAAATGTTACACAGTCAGGCCATGAATAGTGGATGACATGTCTGCTGGTTTCAGTATTTAGTCTAGTGGAGTGGCTGATTGGAAATTTGGTTGGTGCACATGGCTGGAGGATTTTTGGGATATATAGGTTCCCTGAGCGTCTTTCAGTGAACTTCCTTTAGTTTATTTAAACTGTGTCTTCATTAAAATGCTGTGCAATCATTAAAAACCCTAGGGTGTATCTGAAATTATTTTAAAACATCCCATTTTTATTTTAAAGGAGGAGACCGCACCTCGGCAAAGTATATTTCAGAGGAAAGTAGAATTCTTGAAGTGTCTAAAACGCATAGTTTTATCAATTTTAATTTGGTAATGATCCAGTGTGACACATTTTTAAACTGGCAAGTCTTCAAATCGGCGTCAATATCAGGGGGCGGGCATTTTTACTTGGGGAATCTGAGGCTGCGTTCGGAATGCACACTTGTCCACTCGCTCACTCACACTCTATGTTGTTTTCAGTGTAGAAAATTCACTACATAGTGCCCTATATAGTGGGTGAGTGTGCATTTCGAACGCATTATCCAATCAAACGCCAGTGCCGCGGTGCTTGTGCGTCAGTTATTCTCTTTCGTGACGTCAGTTGTTCTCTTTCCTTTCATCTGGGCGATGGAGTTGCTCAGATGGCCTTCAGTAAGCTCTCCCTTTGCGGCTTGACTGCCCGCAAGCTGTTTTTATTTAAGCTGACCTGATTAACAATCAAACAATTTATCGACTGAGCGACCAAGTCCAATACATGACCTATAATTAGAAATGATAATGAAAATGTGAATTCCCATTGCCTACATTTATATAATTGATATGGCATTGTAAATTCAAAACTTTCGCTGACTTTGCAGCATTTATTTTCTCCGTCCTTAGGATTGTCACACAGCTGTGCAACTTGCCTTACAGCGCCCTTTAGCCGTGACAACATTTAGAATAAAGAACGGATTCTCGCAGCCTCGCAAACTAATTTACGCAAATCTGTGCTGCTTAATGAGTAACACAAGTGCTGAAATTATAAAGGCATATTGATATTTTACGTCGTGTTTTATGCGCAGAAGAAGACGCCTCATAATTTTATGGTGCAATGCATGACAATGCTATGAAAAGTAAATTAGACTGTTGTCGGCTTTTACCAATTAGTCTGATCAACTGTGGCTAATCGGGAGATGTAAACTGCGTGAGGTTAAGGTTTTTAAGCCTTTTTAAAGGTGAGGTTTCCGAAGATCAAATTCAAAATCGGAGGATTCCCCAAGTAAAAATGTCTGCCCCCTGGTATTGAAGCCAATTTGAAGACTCGCTGGTTTAAAAATGCATTGCACTGGATTATTATCAAATTAAAATATCCGTTTTAGACACTTCAAGAATTCTACTTTCCGCTGAAATACACTTTGCTGAAGTGCTGTCTCTTCCTTTAAGATGACCATTAATAAAGGTTCCTTATTATGCCACCAGGTGCACAGCTAACAAGCCATTATGAGCCAGATAAAAATCTTTCCCCTCTTGACATCACGTGGGAATGTAACCAACCAGAGGCAAGAAGAATTGATCAATTTCAGCCAGGCAGTCAATCAGATTTCATTATTCTGGGTGGTCATTCCCCCTTGTGATGTCAGGAAGGGGAGATTTTGAACTGGCTCATAATTGCAAATCAGCTGGGCACCTGGTGGCATAATAGGGGACCTTTAAACTATGGATTTTTTTTTTTTATTCTTGAAAACTGTATACTTATTGTTATTTTTAAAATAAATGTAAATGAACTGGTTGTATATCTTTAACAAAATGGTGTTTTTGTTTTGGTCTGCTTCTGCTTTATGCTTTACAGATGGCCTCCCCATGCCCGATGTTTCAGATTTTCTTTCAAGTTACACAATAATGTCAGTGATTTTATACACTATTGTATAATTAAGCCAAAAGAAATGATTTATCCTCTGTTTGAGGGAATCAAGACCACTTTCTGGATCTATAAAGCTTTTCTACGGTTATCTTGCTTTTGTACTGCACATTTAAAATGGAGGAAAAACTCAGTGATTGGGCGTAGAGGCCTAGTGATGTAATAAGTGGGGGCGGAGCTCCCATAGCTGTGATTGGCTCATTTCAGTAATTTGTTTTCCTGGTGTGCTCTGGAATCCAAATGATGCCAGTCCTGTTTCTGGGAAAGTTCTAGACTGAGGATTATCTTTTGTCACTCGAGACCTCCTTGTCTGCGTTCTGTCGGCTGATCGTGCTCGGCATCCATTCTTTTCTTTTTCCAAGTCAGGGTTTGTTGTAAATTTTGCGTCCCTCCTGTGCCTTCCCAGCTTTGCTGAGCGAAAACAGCATTTAAAAAGCAGAATTTAATGTGTCCGTGTTTCTCCTGAGTTCCATCTGCTTTGCTTAAGCTGCATATGAAGTGTATATTGTGCTGGCAGCAAGTGCAGACTGATAAGTAACCTTTTTTCTGTGTAATATTTGTAATGTCTGACATAGAAAAGAGAAGTATGGGTTATTTATAATTCTGAATATTGGATATTTGCCATGTGAGATGATTTGAGATGTAAATGGTTTAATTATTTAATGTACTTGTTTTTTTTTTTTTTTTTTTTTTGATGCTCAGGCTGTAAAATTGTGCCTCAGTAGCATCTCTAATCAGGGAGAAGGGATTTACTTAGTAAAAGGTGACATGACTAAATGGGCTGCTTGTTACTGAGACGAAGCAGGGACACATTTATATGGATTACGACATCCTTAGGTTTTTAACCCCAAACAAAATAATGCTCCAGCACATCGATCAGTCAAGCCGTTCGGTCAGAGAGCGAAAGGACCTAACTGCTTGTTTCCCTGCTAAAGAGAAATGGCGCCGCACCAGATGCCAGAATAATCATTATTTGTCTCCGGAGCCTTTTCTACTGTGTCAAAGCTCTCTTATTCCGTGGAGGCTGGTGCCATGGCTACAGTTCACAAAGCCAGAGAAATCCACCATTTTGTTTGAGAAATGAGCAGACGGGATATGAAGTTTCAGGCTTTGCCTGGTTTGTGGGGATTGGTCTAATAAGGCCCAAGCAATACCACGCAGAAATTGTCTGTGGGCCCTGAGGCTGCTCCTTGCTGCCTGTTGGCGTGCAAACAGGGCCATCCCATAATGCTTTGTGCCAAAACGAACATTGCCACCAGTCGCAGTGCTGTTACTTTTAATAATCAGTCAGTAGACTTCATGGTGAGTTCCAAGCCCCGTACGGAGTGTCACTGAGTTTTGCTAACATCATTGTCATCTGCAATAAAGTTGGAACATGAAGCGTCTCTGTAATTGCAAGTGAATGTGTGGGTGCAAGTCACAGTAAATGTGTGTGTCCTAGTCATAGTAAGGATGTGGACGTAAGTCACTGAATGTGAGGAAGTGATTGGCAGTTCACTGTGGATGAAAGTTGCTAAATGTGTGGACATTAGTCACGATAAATATGTAGAAGCAAGTGAAGGTAGATCTGGACTTCAGTCAGTAAGTGTGTGGATGTGGTTTATGTGAGGAGTGTAGATGGAAGTCATGGAAGATTTGTGGATGGAAATCGCGTTAAATTTTAAGTTTTACATCATGGTTAATGTGAGGATGGACACAAGTCAGTAAAAGTGTAAATTTGAAGTCATCATGGATGTGTGGATGTAAACCTCAGTAAGTGTGTATGTGAACTACTGTAAATGTTTGGATGTCTCAATGAATGTGGATGCTTCAGTACATGTATGGATGTAATTGTCTGTAAATGTGTGCATGCAAATCACAATAAAAATGTGGATTTACAGTGCTCAACAAATTTATTAGACCACCTGTCATAAAAAAACGAGAAAACGCAAATATTTAAGAAATTTGTCAGCTTGCATTCAACCACTGAAACTAATTTTTATGCTCAGGAATGCAAGAAAATAACTGTTATTTGGCAACTCAATCAAAAAATAATAACATGCTTAACTGTTTTTTCTGCTTTTTTGTAAAACGGTAAATTCATGGATAACAACAATAATTATATTTCAGCATTAAAAATATCATTTCAGTTAAAGAGCTTGCGCATACTGGTGGATTAACCATTACAGAAACATAAAAATGATTTTAGTAATTACCAACACTGTTAATTTAGGGCAGCTGTGGCATAAACCTTACATTGGGTGGTGGTCTAATAAATTTGTTAAGCGCTGTAAGTCTCGATGAACATGAGGAAGCAAGTCTCTGGAAATGTCTGCATCTGAGCTTTGGTAGGTGTGTGGATGTAAGTCACAGTAAATGTTTAAATATGTGGGTCTAAGCCATGATAAATGCGGATATAAGTCATTGTAAATTTTATGATGTGTCTGTAAAGTATAGTTCGTAAGTCACGGTAATAACCTCAAATAGCACAAGGTAAAGTGTAAATTGTCTGAAATTATAAAAGAATAATTTCCTTTATTGAGCAGTGCCCAAAATTTTTGCTATTGATTTAAAGAATCCATATTTTAGAAAAAAAGACAAAATTTTTTCAGTTTTCCAAAATGTGAATTGAAACCAAGCTAACAATGGACTTAATGCACAGAGAGGTCAATGAGAAGCAAACCGCAAGTGCAGCACAGCTGTGGGAACTTCTGCTTGTGTGACTCTCCGAGCCATATGATTGACCTCAGAAAGAAAACCTGTTATTATGCTTACTGACAGTGATTGCCAATGATGCGGTTATTTGTAACAAATGTAAGATCTAGATATTTTTTTGTAAAAGGAATAGGTTTAGTTTCATTTTCTGATCCACTTGTTTGAAAAATGTGGGAGTGTCCAAAATCTTGATGGGTACGGTTAGTCTCAGCAAACGTATGGATATGAGCCAGGGTAAATGTATGGGTTTGAGTCAATAAGTCTGCACGTTTAAGTCATGGTAACTGTGAGGATTTGATTTAAGGTAATTGTGTGGACCTCAGCCAAAATAAATGTGTGTGAGAGTCTCTGTAAGTGTGCAGACCGAAGGCAACGTAAATGCAGTGGCAGTTTGTTCTTTGGGCCTCTTCCCACTCTGCTGTGAGGTCCACACCCAGCTTTTACTCCACATACACATACACTGCAAATGCGCGGCAGGGGAGAATTTGATGCATGACTGGCAAATGCAGACTGCAGGTGCCATGTTGAACAGAGGAGGCCATCTGATGAGGTGTGGCTGGGCAAAAAAAAAAAAAAAAAAAAAGACATATTGCCCAAATTATCCCACCTTATGAGACTCTGCCACTGATTATGCACTTTCCTGTTTCATAGCTGGCAGGAATTGTCATTTGCTATATGTGGATTAGGTCCTGAATCACTGAAAGAGTCCACCTGCTACAGACAGGTCAGGCCTTAAGTTACAGTGCCAACCATAAGCATTTTAACAGCACTTTCCTCAACAGAAAAAATGGCTGTAATTTCTGAGGTCACAGTATGGATATAATTATACCAATTAAAATGGAAGCTAATGGTTTGACCTCACTTTAAGGGGTATAGTGGTTGGCTGCTTGACTGGTTTGAGATCCTGGTGTTGTTTGGCATTCTAGCTCGCATCATGAAGGATGACTCTGTGAAGAACTCCGTCCCTTTGGAAGGCCTTTAATACCAAATCTGCTCCAAGGGCTTCACCCTGTATCTCTATGTCACTTTCTACTTGCAGTTGTTCTATCTGGCTTATCTGACTGGTCATCCCTGAAAAAGAGAAACATTTACTCAGCGGAAGTTCCCTTGTTAAATAAAAGCAACAAAATTTTACAGTTTCATTTCAACGTGCTGTAGCCATTGTCCAAATATGTATGGCTGCGCTGTGTGACTGTGAGTTTGTGAGTGGCCCCTTTGATCTCTGTGAGCTGGGCAGCCTTTGCTCTGGGTTGTGAGAGAGGGCATTTGGCAACGCCTGTGCTTTCTCTCTCTCTCTCTGATACGGAATGTGAGGCACTGCTACGCTGTTCAGTGAGCCTTATCAATTAAATAACACCCACCTCCTGCACAGTGCATTCTGGCTGCTCTCATACGCGACCCCTTTTTCAGAAACGGAGGCGAGGGGCACCCATGCCTTTGTTTTTTTTTTTAAATATTTCAAGTGTATTTTAAGAGTACTTTTTACAAAGCATTTGGCAAAATCCTCTTCACGGAGTACCGCAGATTACAACCCCCACTTTAGACTAGAACCCTACAGTAAACCCCCACGATCACCCCAATACCACCACCCCCCACTACAGAATATAGCCCCCACAAAAACCAACCCAGGAACAGCAGTGTTGTGTGAATTTACAGATGGCGTGTAGGTGTGTGGTGTCTGTGTAATACAGCAGTGTGTGTGTGTGTTTGTGTGTTCTTGTACATGTTACAATGTGAGAACCAGAAAGTGTTTTTTTTTTTTTTTTTACAGGGTGGAGACATAATTGGGAAGTGAGAACATTTTCAGCTGTCCTCCCGACTACAAAGGTAAATTGTGAGTTATTAGTTTGGGATAGAGGTAAGGATAGAATTAGGGAAAAGTTAAGGTTAGGGTAAGGGTTTGGGTTAAGCATAGATTGTTTATTGTTAAGATTAGGGAAAGGATATAGAGACACACAAAGTGGAAGTCAATGTAGTGTCCTCACAAAGATGGAAGTACAAGGATGTGTGTGTGAGTGCGGTGTGTGTGTGTGCATGTGTGTCTGTGTGTACGTGTGCGTATGTGTGTGTGCGCGTGCGTGTCTGTGTGCAGGTGTGCGCATGTGTGTGTGTGTGCGTGTGCGTGCAGGTATGTTGTTTTCAGCAGTCATCCCTTCATCATTAGATGAGAGGTTTACACAGCCCTGATACCGGACTCCCTGCTGGGGATTACCTGGAAGACCTGTCAGGTGTGACAGCTCCGATAAGTCCTTCCTCAGCCCAGTATCCGGTCTCTGGTGAACATGGCCGCGAGTTTGACACTGCAGCATTACAGAGAGGCGGGGCTGGAATTAGGAAAGACTTACCCAAACAGAAGGAGCCTGTGCATGCACTCAACAAAAATATAAATGCAACAGTTTAATCCTTGCGATATTCAGCAAAATTATCTCTGAGGTTGACTTGGTGGGGTTTAATTACGTGGCCAGGGTTGTGTGCGACTGGTCTGTGTGCATTTCAGTCACCGTCCCCATGTCACAGACAATTTCATGCCCTTTATCTAAATTAGCCAGTCAGACAGGTGGGGCCTGATCCAGAGCTATTGAAATCAGGTACGGTCAGCCCAGGCACACCCTGTGCTCTGGTCAATAAAAGGCAACCCCAGATGTCCCAGTTCAGCCATTTTTCAAAATGCCACAAATAACTCCAAAACTCAGGGAGTATGCCATTGGCTCACTCATGCAGGAATGTCTCACTAGGTCCTGTAATATCCATGTTTCAATAATAAGTCACCTAAGACACCCTTTTGAAGAATTAGGCACGACAGCAAACTGCCCACATGCGCAATAACTCCATGTGCGACCCCCACGCGAGGCCGCCATATCCACGCTCTCAATCTCTGTGACTGTCTGAGACCAGCAACATCCACAGCAGATGAGACAGTTGGTCTCCGCAATCACCGTATTTCTATCCAAACCCAAAGAAATATTCTCCAGGAAGTCCACCTCTGCGTGCATCGTCCTCTTCCTGGATTGGACCTCACCCCAGTTCAATGAAGAAATCAGCTTGACTGGGTAAGGTGACATGTCCGATGGCTGATGGCACAATAGAGGACTGTTCTCTTTGCTGACGAGCCACACTTCCAGCTTCACACAGAATGGATGGCTGCGTGTCCAGCACCACACAGGGGAATGATATGCTGATGACAGCGTGGTGTGCAGGGTGGCATACTGTGATGGAGGAGTGCAGGTTTGGGGGGGAATATCCCATGGATATTGTGCCCAACTGCATTTCATTGACGGTAACTTGAATACAATGCGTTATCGCAATGAGATAATGCTGCGTTTTGTCCTACCATTTGTCCATCAAAAAAATGCCATATTTCACCATGACAATGCCAGAACCCACACCTGCGTAGGTACAGAGTTCTTTGAACCTGAAAACATTTGTGAGCTTGAATGGCCAACTTATTCCCTGGATTTATCCCCCATTGAGCATCTTTGGGATGTCCTCGACTGACAAGTTGGTTCCGACTTGGTTCCCACTTCCAGCCAATATCCGCTAACTCCATGCAGCTATTGAATAGGAGCATGTCCCCACAGTCACTATTGACTATTTGGTTCAGTCCATATGGTGGAGATGCTTAGCAGTGCAGCAGGCCAGCAGCGGACATACCTAATATTGATTTCTGCAATTTGGTCAATAAAGCCCATCCTTTTTATCATCTTCCTTGCTGTGAGATTATGGTTTGTCTGTTTCAATCAGTGGTCAAAATATATTGTAATATGGTCATGCAATCTGTCAACACTCAATAAAAGTGCAATGAGTTTCTGAACATGGACATATTTCTCACAATAAGAAATGTAGTGTTTATATTTTTGTGTATATCAATAATACACAAATATTGCCAGTAAGGCTCACACAACAGATGCTCTGTGTCAAAAATAAATGGCCAATTGAGTTGATGTATTTATCTCCACAAATACTCTCTTTAGAAGCATGTTTAGACCAACACTGAAGGAAATCCATCAACTAAAATAGAATTGTATAATATGAAAAATACAGTCTTATTCATCTCTCAAGACAAAATGTAATCATTCACTGTCTTGCCTAGTTTTGATGTAACCCATTTTATTTTAGATGGGATATTGTTTGTTTCTATACCATTACCCAAGATTTATTAGTATCAATCAAGAGATGAGATTAGTTGACTCTTCCTGATGTTTTCTATTTTTTTTCTAGTTGAATTTCTCCCGCCAGTAAGCTTTTATGAGACTCTGGCTGTAATCTCGAGAGAATACAGATGGTTCCCTTCATTTTACGCATGGGCACGACCAACAAGAGGGGCCCGGATAACTGATTTGAGGTAATTGAGCAGCCAACAGTGCTAACCCAAACAGACTGAATCCCTCCCACATCCCCGAGCAGCATGAAGCCTCTTACCCGCTGCTCTCTTGTAGGCGGCTGGCGACAGTGGGCACTGCTGCAGCCGGATTCAATCCGAGACCCTGGCGGTCACTCATTCACCGCAACTGCTGCCTTTACTGAGCAAGCCAAACCCGGCAACTGCTCTCGTTTTCTTAAATACTGCGTCCTACTGTCGTTTCTAAGCTGGGAGTACACAGTCACCACCAACAGCACTCAGCAATGCACTCTCACTGTATTCTGCTGGTCGGGTGTTAATAGACATGAATCAGAGGAAGTTGTTTCATATGCAGCAGATGCACACGTGCATGCGGCGCGCACACACACACACACACACACACACACATATGCACAAAGCTGACTAGAGGTGTTTTAACCTCCACCACGTCACCTTCACACTGTAGGTGCTGTACAGTCAAACTTACTGATGATGTACGAGCCTGAGAGCACACATAACATATTGTACATTCAGTGGCTGGATCAGCAGCCTGGTCATGCCCTGTAATCAAAGCTTTATCAGCTTTTGTTCATGATCTTGATTAATTAAGCTTGCATGGTTGAATCCGCACGCACTTCATTTTTGCAGACGGGAACATTTCTTTATCACTCGTCCAAAGAAATTGAGTGGGTGGGAGATGGATAAAGAGGGAGATGAATGGAGAGAGGGAGAGAGATAGATGGAAGAATATGGAGGGGAAGACCGAGAGAGTCTGTGGGGGACAGAAAGATGGACAGAAAAGAAGAAGATGAGAGATGAAGGTGAAGGTGAGACTGTATCAGTGTGATGCAGATAGGAAGATGTAATAAGGCATGTGTTTATAGTGACCCCCTGTGAGGAGGGATGTGAAGAGGTGATGGCAGCCTGGTTCAAATGTCCTCCATCTCTATTCTGTGCTACGTCTTTATTTTGCTCACCCCTGCCCTGACCTCTCCCCCCCCCATCTTGCCCTGTATAAGCTGTCCCATAGCCATAGAGGTCTGTTTGCAGGAAGGTTCTGGGTAAGGCAGACTGTCAGCAGGCCACTGAACCCAAATTATTTTTGAGCCGTAACCTTGGCAACTAATCTCACAGAGCAACGTCACTGTGCACCAAACAAACAGCCGTGATGAGACGTTCTTGTGAGAGATGTTTCCTCCTTTCCTCTGTCAGTGTTAATGTTCCTATTCATCTTTAATGCCAGACTGACGTTAAAAAGACCTGTATTCATTTTTCTTTTTATTATTATTTTTTTTTTGAGTGAGGACTGTATACGACCTCCAAGACATAAATAATTTGTGCCAAGCATTCTAAATGATTTTCCAAAATGAATGAATTTCATTTCATGATTATTATGTGTATTGAATCATATTATCTTCTATTAACTTTAACTTTTTCATATTATCGTCAATTAAAATTACAGCACATCATTTTCCCACTAGGGGGCAGTACACAAAGGCTCTAAACGCAATCTGCATATGCTGTTTTGGTTAACCCTTTAACTGCCTGCTCAGCTTTTTGATAGGGCACTTTTTGAGCCACTGTATCTTACAGAAAGATGTGTTGAACTTTGACTTTTTTCGGAATAACATTTTTCAACTGAATGTTAGAGAAGGCTTCATCAGGTTGAGTGAAGTTCAACACATCATTCAATACAATACAGTTACTCAAAATGTGATCTACCAAATGGTTGAGGCAGTTAAAGGGTCAAAAAAAATTTCAATAAAAAAACTTTGGATAGCTCACTTTGTCAGGCAGTGCTTTTTAAATTGAGTCAGGACCCAATATGGACCACTGGTGTTCATGAAATGGGTCCAAAAATGAGTTTGTCCCCCACTAGGCTGTCCTAGCATGAGTTAGGAGCCTATAAATTTCAATGCTGGACACCTATTTGAAAAGGTATTTAATTTGTGTTGTGTTATTCAAATGATTAGGAAAGAGTGCTGTGGGGTGCAGCTGTGGGTTTAGGAAGGGCCTCACTGAAGTCACATAGATGTCATAGTACCTCTGAGAACATTCTTGAAAAGTTTATTTTCGGCTATGATTCCAAAAGGAGCTTTGGACTCCGGGAGAGAATAGCACTCTAAAGCTACACAAAATCACAGCGTGTCTAATTTTACCTGGGAATGAGAGTAGAGTCTTCACCATGCAATGACATCAGACGTGCTTTATTGACCGTGACGCAACATTTTCGCAAACTTGGAAATGCTTTCAGGTCCCTGTTAAGCAGTAAACTCCAGCCCCGAACTGAACCGACTCGCAAAGCTGTGATCATGGTTCAGAGAGGCCACAGAATTACACCCACAGGATGCTCTTCAGAGCCGTGGCCTGACTTACCCTCGTCTCTCACACGTGCATCGTCTTAGCCTGCTTCACTTCTGCTCTGCTACTAATACGACATGATCCAAGAGCAAGGCATTGTGGTTAGGGAACACAGAGGTCCAAAGCCCGAGCCACCTGCTCTTCCAGAGACGACCGAGGCTGGCAATTTTACAATTTAAACTTCACTTACGAGGGGAGGTGAGAGTCTTTAGGAGCTGAAAAGCTCTCCCAAACCCTATATCAAAACAGGGATCAAGGAATCACACAGAGACCTGATCTGAGTCAGGAACTCTTTTGTATGCGTCTTTGTCTCTCACCCAGCCTGACCTTAAATACTTAGCTCCCCTTCTTTTAAAGCTGAACACCTGAGTCAAGGCGCCTGTTCTATAACCAGTGAGTGAACTCTCTTTTTTCCTAGTTTGGGTGCATTTATCCCGCTGATACATCGGTTACTTAACATCTCAGATGTTAATGCTAGCCAGTTTGAAGCAAGGATTTTACTTGCTTGCAAATGCCTCGACAGTCTCTAAAGTAAAACAATGAGAGTAGTGCTCCAGTTTTTGGCTGATAAAATAGCCATTAGCGCATTCAGTGAAGTTTCATTGTATGGAGCCAATATATTTAGAAGATAAGCCTGCTGTCATGTTAATGTGCCGTAGTTTCTGTGCTCTCTCATTAAGCTTTCATTATTTCTTAAAGGCTGTCTTTTCTATAACATCGTAAGGAATGGCGCATTGTTAAATCAAAATTCAGGAGAAGATGGGGCTCTGAATTGGCGGGAGCAAACGCAAGCCGGTCCTGGCTTGCTGCCTCCATGCCAGCGGACGTCTGTGGGCTGACCGGTAATTACGAGGCGGGAAAAACATCGGGTGCTTTTCGCCTTCCTCAATCAGAACCCGGCGCGCGTTAAAAGCTGTGGACTGACGCAGCATGGTGCCTCGTGGGCAGACTAATCAAAACTAAAAAAAGAAAAACAGTCCTCTGTGCAAATGTTCACGCCTATTTATCGAATTGGCTAGCGCTAAATCTCTCCATGAGACAACCTTAAGCTGGACAGGTGTCAGATCGATGGTGTAGATTAATGGTCTCTAAAGAAACTAGCAGTTATGCAAAGCCGCTCAAAATT
Source organism: Gymnothorax javanicus (assembly GCA_029692085.1). Classification (NCBI taxonomy): domain Eukaryota; kingdom Metazoa; phylum Chordata; class Actinopteri; order Anguilliformes; family Muraenidae; genus Gymnothorax; species Gymnothorax javanicus. Next base: position 121,482,288 of record CM056194.1, on the reverse strand, counting down.
ATCGCATTGTGACGCACGACATTGATTTCAGTGATGCAGTTACAGCCCGGCAACCGCAGCAAGCCCGGCTTTTCTGGCTGTGGACTTCTAGAAGCTTCTCTGGCTGTGGAGTTTTAGAAGCGTCTGAACAAGTCTAAAATACTTGCGAGTAAAGTCGCTTTCACACTGGACGCGAAACGAATTTTTCACACGACAGATTACATTCAAAGTCAATGCAAAGACTTTGCATTGACTTTGAATGTAATCTGTCGTGCGAAAAATTCATTTCGCGTCCGGTGTGAAAGCAGCTTTAGTCATTTGTTTCTTACAGTTTACCGTATAAATATATGGTGTCAACCGTTTACCGTGGATGTCAGGGCCAGTAGAATGATGCGCTTTTCTTTACACAACTGCTTTCCAAATGGTGACTTCACTGTTTCCGGTTTCCAAAGCTCTTTGTGGCCCAAATTCATGTTTATGTGTTAATGCGCAAATTAGCCTAATTCTAGGCCGACATCACAGGTCACAGAGGTCACCCAAAGCAGATGTTTATAACTTTGTACAAAAAAAAAAAAAAATCCGCTATATTTTTTTTTTTTTTACCATCCGCTGCCTCTTCTCTCTCCTTTGAATAACCGGCTGCTTTGAGTCGGCGTCACCTCTGTGAGCTCAAAATTTCCGCAGAATGGAGCTACCCTTTGGATAGCGACTAATACAGCAGTTCGAACCGGTCAATGAGCACAGAGTAGGCTTGAACATGTAAGCATAGGTCTATTTGTGATAAAGAAAACAGCACATAATTTCAAATTTCCAGTTTCAAGCACTGAAAATGAAAATTGGAGGCTAAAGTGGGTGGGTCTTCAAAGTTCACCCTTTCTGGGCTGGACAATACAAGATGATTGTACCGGTGGACTGAACTGGAAAAGCTACATTTCCATATTGATCCTTTGCCTGAGTGATGGAGCGACGGAGCTGTGATTTTTTTTTCTCATTTGGCCCATATTATTGATTTCTGGGATGTTTGCCTATTTTTGTATTGAGTGAATCTCTTATTTAATGAAATACTGCTCCCCCCTGTTTAATGAGGTATGACGATTGTAAATCCAGGAAAATGCAAAGATTAGGCATCGACCCCACTTGACCACTGAAGGTGTGCTGTGCTTTCTGACCCGTAGACATTAGGAACAGACCCTTGAAGTCCTGTAAATTGTGTGGTGGGGTCTGTATGGATTAGACTTGTTTGTGCAGCACATCCCATAGATGCTCAATTGCATTGAAATCTGGGGACTTCGGGGGCCAAGTGAACTCCTTGAACTTCTAGTTGTGTTTCTCAGACCATTCCTGAACTATTTTTGCTGGCGCATTATCCTGCTGAAAGAGGCCACTGCCATTAGGGAATTCCAATTCCATGAAGGGGTGCACTTGGCCTGCAACAATGTTTAGGTAGGTGCTACTTGTCAAAGTAAAATCCACATGAACAGCAGAACCCAAGGTTTCCCAGAAAATCATTGCCCAAAGCATCACACTGCCTCTGCTGGCTTGCTTTCTTCCCCATAGTGCATCCTGGTGTCACATCTTCCCCCGATAAGGGACACACATCCACCCAGCCATCCGCATGATGTAGAAGAAAACACGACTCATCAGACCAGGCCCCCTTATTCCATTGGTCCGACGTCCAGTTCTGATGCTCATGTTCCCATTGAAGGCGCTTTTAGTGGTGGACAGGTGTCAACATGGGCACCCTGACTGGTCTGCGGCTTTGCAGCCCCACATGCAACAAAATACAATGTACAGTGTTTTCTTACACATTTATATCAGAACCAGCATGAACTTTTTCAGTAATTTGTGCAACAGTCACTCTTCTGTTAGATCAGACCATACGGGGGCAGTCTTTGCTCCCCACACACATCGATGAGAATTGGCTGCCCATGAACCTGTTGCTGGTTAACCAGTTTTCTTTCCTTGGACCACTTTTGGCAGGTACTGACCACTGCGCACCAGGAACACCCCACAAGAGCTGCAGTTTTGGAGATGATCTAACCCAGTAGTCAGGCGATCACAATTTGGCCTTTTTCAAAGTCACTCACATCCTTATCTTTGCACATATTTCCGGCCTCCAACACATCTTCATCGAGGACAGAATACCGCCTAACATATCCCACCCACTGACTGGAGCGATTGTAACAAGATAATCAATGTTGTTCACTTCACCTGTCAGTGGTCATAATGTTACAACTGTTCGGTGTGAGATTGGCCAATATGCGCATTTCCAAATAGCATGAACCTCCAAACATCATATTTGACTTTTTATGAGCAATGAATAAAGCCATCCGTCTTCGCGCGCACGTTTAATTTAGACTGCGCCTTACTGGTGATGACGCTTTGTTGTAATTTAATTGAACGAGACGAAAATGTTGATCAGGCCAACGGAATAATCGGCCATTATTGGATTTAGGAAGCATAAATTGAGTATCCTTGCATGTAACCGTGGTGCGGACGCACCCTCAGCTCATAAATAAGAACCTGTTTCACAAGACGTTGCAGAGACTGAAAAAACAATCGCTGAAATCTCGCGTCCAGGTTCCGCGCGACTGAACTATTTAAAGTGGCCAAGTCGCGTCTGAATAGTGATGAATGGCCTCGCGCCCTATCGGTTTTGCACCGTTCAGCCACTTTTTTAGCCACACAATACGTGTTAGTCTTGCCCGCAAGTCAAGCTGAAATAACTTCTTCACTTCTGTAATAACAGACGAGACCTAATTTTGGGCAAATTATAGGCGCTTATATGGAGAAAAAGCTGTGTCAACGGGAGTACGATGCGAGACATGCATTATTTATCTCGACACACACGCAGTACAGGAGCCAACATGGAAATCAACCCGCGGGGAGCTATTCCTTTTCTCCTTTTATTGATAAACTGAAATCGTAAAAAATACTACTATGAGAGAGAGGATCAGTTATCCATCCATAAGCGTTCATTCCCGCCGCATATATCGACGAACAACTGGTAACACGGTCATTTCGGAAGTTGGAAGCCAGTTTTCATATAGGCTGGTTCATCACACTGGGTTGCTCATGCAGCCGCGATGTATGCATACGCCTACCTGTTTCTGTGGCGCTTCTACGTTAGGTAGCTCATGTGCGGTGCTTGGAAGAATAACAAGGTTGCAATGGCTGAATGACTTAAATCAAGTGTTTTTAGTGTCCCCGCCCCCACCCGCTTCCAAAATATGCCGGAAACCCCATTGGCCCCTTGCTGGGGTCTCAACCCGATTGGGTCCATTAAAAACTTTTCTCTCTGGTGCCAGTGATTCTTACCACTTTCATACCACTATAAAATGAGGAAAACCGTGTCCGTCCATCTGCCAATCCGTCCGGCTGTCCGTATCCACTTGAGCATTGCGAATTAGCATTGGCAGGGACTGACAAAGCAATTTTTCAATTTTTTTCCAAATCTAAGCTGTATACAAGCAAATTGATGCTGTACATGAGCATTTTCAGCGAGACTGCTCGTCATTTTGGCGCGGGTAGCCCCAAGTGTGGACTAGTTAGTATTCTGTTGCTGTTGGCTGCCTCATTAGTTTTTCAGATGTGTACGACCGAATAAACAGCTGAATAATTATATAATTACGTGGAAATGTTGGCATGCCATTAAATTCCTAAAGCGAATGAACCCTGGCTGTGCAACCTTGGTGCTCATATATCCTGCAGATATGGTTAATTAGTTGATGGAATCATAATACAGTGCAAACTCGAAGCTCAGCCGAGGTTATAGCTTAAATGGATCTCTATTGCGCAGTATCACTACTGAAATTGCATAAAGCATCTACAGATACCAAACAGCTGCACAGGTTAGTACATCAGCTGAAGAGTGGTTATTGCTTTATGCCTCAGAGTTGCTCCAGTCTCCTGTATTTTGAGATCTCCCGGGATATTTGTTTTGATTGCGGCTCGTGAAGCAGCTATCCCATTTTGCTGAAAATAAGATGCATTCCGACTGCAAGACTCCGTTGAGTGAGCAGTCGCCGGATAAGTTAGCACTGCATAGTCCAAAAGGCATCAGTTCCATCCAATAATTACAGTGGTTATTATCTCACTGGTAAATAACACTATCAGACCTGTATCAGTTGGGAATTTTTCTGGATTCAAATACTTTTCTACACTCCACTGAGCTATAAACTGCTTTGAACTTATGAAATACTCTCAAGAAATGGAAACCCCTCTTCAGGTCTGCTAGGTCAGAATAACTGCTTCTAGGAAGATCAATCAAGTGCAAAAAATGTATTAGAATCCAAAGCAGTGGTAAACTCAACTCAGGTCTGAAGACTGTACTGGCCCTTTTTATTTCTTATTTTACTTAAGCCTCCCTTAGGTAAACCACAGGAGCTCAGTGTCATGTTGGCCACATAATTATTGTAAAAACATGCGGGTGAAATGAGTAATGGGCTTATGCCTGTAATTTTAATGAGCTGGTGCTTATGTCTTGGCCGCTCTGAGTGGTTTCACATTGGGCGGGGGGGTGGGGGGGTAGTGTTTAAAATTGAATAAAAAGCTTAATTTTCTTGCTTGTAAATTTTGCCTCTCTGAATGTATTTGCAACAGCATGGAAGATTTCCCAGCATTTTAATTACAGATTAAGGACGGCTCCCATTTGCTTATTTTTAATGACCTCATTTTGAAGAGGAGTGCGCGTAAGGACCCAGGGGTGGCGAGGCTCGATGGCGGGATTAGCTCTGTATCGATGCTCGTGAAGAGGAGCCAGACCCGAATCCTCCACGGGAGCAGACGGATGACTAACTCTGGTTGTAAAGAGGTGCTCTTGTATAAATAGCCCAAGGTAAAGCGTAGGCTTTATGGAGTGAGTGACTGCTGGCAGCTGCAGCTAATGGTGCTATGCTATAATGCTATATAAACGGGTCAGCTACTCCTCCTCACTTATTTACATGCTAATGTGGCTCTGGCGAGGTGCAAAGCTGCCTCACAACTACCTGCACGCAGCACACAAAATACAAACGCGCGCGCACACACACACACACACACACACACGCACGCACACACACACACAAGACATACACATGCAAATATCTCAGAGAACTGAATTATCACATGCAGTACATTCAGTGGAGACTGGTATAATTACATATTGAAATCTGTTTGATTATACCTCTTAAGGCCACTAGCGTGGGAATACAGTAATCAGCTATTTAGAGGAATCTGCCTTTATGGAATGCATTTACAAGCAAAATCTGAAGAGTCCCTACCATCAGTGAAAATTGAATTCATCTCTCAGCCTATTCGTTCTTTGCATGCTACAGTGAAGATCCAAGAAGTATACAGCTGCCAGTCTGATGTGAGCTGTGGTATCACATTATCGCATAGTACACGACAGTGGTAGCAAATAACCTTTTCATGCAAAAACCCAGGCCTAAAATGACCACTACTCCCAGCAGGGGGCACTGATATCATTAGGCAGTCACACCAACAACAGGCATATTAAAATCAAGGAGCACATCCATTTGAGGCACTTGTTCTATTAGACATAATGTGGAAGTAAATGCTGCCTTGTCCTGGGCCACCCAGTCGCCTCGTGTCTGGGCCACAGTTAATACAGCCAATAAATAATATTTATTTCTAATATGTGAAGTATTGCCAGTATTTCCAAGCACTCAATCGCAACCACTGCTGAAGAGCAAAACAAATTTATTTTCGCAATAAAACAGAAGTTACTGAGACAGCTGAATTATTTCCGCAGTTAGCTGATATTACAAGCTGAAGCCTTAAAAGTGGCCAGATTTTAAAGCAATGAATGCAAATTGGAAGAAATATATGTTTTGAGCGGACAAATTTGTGACTTTTTTGCTGATTATGACTGATTGAGATGGATTGTGACTTGCGACACACAACACGAATTTTCAACGGAAATAACACAAGTTTGTTTTTTCAAAATCCTGCCTTCTTTGGGAGAAGATAGGAGTTTGCACTTATGATGGGGGCTTTACGAAGAACTGAAAAAGGGGTTCTTTTATTTATTCTGAGGGTTTTTGGTAGATCTAAGGCCATATTCCCCAAACTGTTTTCTTTTGTTTCTGCATGTTTTTGTGTCTCTCTTAAACCAACTACGGAAGATAAGCTCATATTATTCTGTCATGTGTTTTGCTACAATTCTCATTACTGACTTAGGCATTGTATGAGCAAACACAAAAAACTGGCCAACAAATATATCATTCTTTCACATCCCTCTGCTATTTGCACACCCTTCTTCTCATCACTCTTCCTTTATATCTCTCTCTCTCTCTGTCTCTCTCTGTCTCTGTGGTTCCCTGTGTGTCGAGTGCCTCTTGTTCCGCAGTGAAATGGTCCTAAAAATAACTCACTCATTCAGACGCTGCTTTAGTGTGTTCGATTCGCGACAGTTTCTCTTGATGTGTGATATGAATTGGTGATGACTCAGTTGGCTACAGCTCTGCGATTATGATTTCATCCCAAATCGGTGGCTTCTGCACTGACACCAGGCACCAGTCAGAGATGCAGTTTGAACATTTTTTGTTGTCACTGTCGCAGAAATATGAGAGAACACAGACGAAACAAAAAGCAAATTGAACAGTTAAGCTTATAGCAGAAAGCTATTAGCGGGAACAGTCTTTAATGGGGAGAGAGATTTCATCGCTGTGTCCTTCAATTCTTATTGGGTCAGTATAAGACCTCTGTGTTGGAAATTAGAATTTCTACTTGCTCTGCATCTGGTTGTGGAATGTTTTTGTATTACACTGGTGTGTTGTCAGAGTTTTCCTGTTGGCTCCTGCAAAGTTATGCGCTTGAATCAACAGCAGTTGAGGGAACAGATAATGATTATAATGCAGTTATTAGCACAGGTGTGAAATCAACCAGCATAACGACATCTTTGGAGCTGCGTGTACTTTAGATTAGACAATTGAACTGAATTCCTGCTGACGCAACCAATTTGAAGTCCTGTGATCATTAACTTAGCAAATGTAATTGTTTTGCAGCTCTCTACAGGGTAGAATTTTTCCATGTTTCATTTTAATAGTTTCAGTCGTGTTGAAGCAGTGCCCAGTTTTTGCTCACTGCAGTCCTCAAGGGCACTGAAGCAGTGCCACCTTTGCAATCATTGGAAAAAATTTAGTTTATCTTTTATCCCATTCAATCTACTTCCTGGAATCCTCGATTGTAGACAAATTCTCAGAATTTGCCTCATGGTTGGAATTAATTTTTTTTCTACTTTTTATACATTTATTTTTTGTTTAAAAAAAAAGAATTCTGGACTAGTCGGTGCGCTGGAAACGAATGAGTCATGCATAGACCACACATCGCAGCTCGCGTTGCCACTAGTAATGAAGGTGCCGTTGTTGCAAAGGGGACTCTGTGTACCTGCTTCTGTCTGGCTGTCAATCAAATTAGATTAGGGTGCTGGTATTACTGTGTCTTTCAATCTAATTTATGACCTTTTGAATTTTTTTGTAGGAACTGTTTTGGATCTAGATTTAAGGTGCATTTTTTTTCTCTCCTTGACATCCACGGTGTGTAACTCCCACTCAAATTTCACAGAACAAGGAACGATTATGTAACCCTGTCTGTGAGTTATAAACACTCTGGCTGCACTTTGTTCATGATCAGCATCCAATTTCTCAATGATTCAGGCCATGGTGTGAGCTGTGATTATTCTTGTCATGTTTGACTCGCTAACTGTAATTGAATGTGCTATTTCACTTGCACAGGCAGGCGCGTGTTCTGAACACAAACAAAATTGACCTTTTCAAAACTGATGTGTCAGAATGAAGTGCCCTCTAGGTGGTGGAATATCGATCCTAAACCTCTTTAATGATACAAACTAATCGTGAGTGTCCATTTGACTGACTTTTGTGGTTCTACAAATTTTTATTTTGTTTTGCTTTTCTTGGTGGGAGGAGTTTGGCATTTTTTTAATTTATAGGCTAATAAATTTGTGCCGCTAATCGTCACAGAGTTACGAATCCTTTCACATTTTAAATATCTTATTTGAGTGGTCAGTCAAAATGGCCTCTGCTGTCAACTGAAATGTTTCTATGAGCGCAGACAGTAGCCTAGAATATTGTTACAGCACAACAACTTGTGCATGTTTGTAGATCTGTTTGCGGTGTTTTTTAACTTATAATATTACCAAGCAAATTAATTACGCAGGCGCATTTGAATGGTTGCGGAGGCAGGGGGACACTCGACCCGTTAAAGTGGAATCGAATGACCTCACGATTGTTGATTATTGCGTCCTATACAGTGCATTTCTGACTGGGCTTCGTCGTAGTGCGTTGTTGGTTGCCTGGCAACGCCGTCCACTATCGGGCTGCGTCATTTCCGCAGAAACGAAGGTCTGGTGCGAGACACCACAGGAGAGTCTGCCGTACATGAGAGCCAAATGCAGAAGGAGCAAGAGCCCACGCACTCGGGCAGACAAGCAAAATAACAACAAAACCGATGGAAAATGACGCAAAATTACCCTTAAGCCGACTTTGTGAAGCCGTTTTTGTGTTATAATGATCGACACTGATATATATTGTCATTTTTTATTTTTTCTTTAGTTTGTCCGGGCAGTAAGATATTTTAAATAAGACAACTCCACTTCGAACAACAGTCCTTGACGTCTGAGCAACGGCGTTTGAAACGGAACTAAACAAATAATTTAAAACAATTGTGTTGCCTTTACTTATAATTTAATATCACTGCAGATGGGAATCATTCCAACTCGCTCTTGTTTTTCGTGCATTTTTGCCATTTGATTTTCTGAGTCGGAATTTTCTGCCTCTTGACTCGAAGTGGGAGAGATATTGGAAACAGCTTCAGCGACACCTGACCCGTCACAATGCGTGAGGACAAGGCGCCATAATAGCACCGAAACAGGTAGCCGTAAAGTAAAAGGCCACTCGTAAGTTTTCCGTTATTCAAAATGGATCTGTATTTTTAGTTGCAGAAATCAGATAATTATCTGTGTGAACTTCAAAACAAACTCTGCTGTTGTGAAATAATTTAACACCGTCAAGGATTTTTTTTTAACTTCAAGAGCGTTCTCACAGTTAGATGTGATGTAATGTGAATTTTTTGTTGGTCAGTGCGCTCTTAATGAGACGGATGGCTGGAACATAGCTGTAGTGTTGCTGCCTTCAGGCTTCGTCATAATTAGTTTGATCGCGTTAGGGATTATCTCATCTGCGCTCTCATCTTTGTATGACTGACATGGCTATTTCCAGTGCGGGCCATCTCGTGAAATTGCGATGCGGTTCTTTGCCCTAAACGTGCGAAGGCCACGGGCGCAGCTGCCACCCCAAATGCTCCCTTCTCCCGCGTGTCTCCGCGTACACGACAGGGCTCCAGCATGAGCACGGATCTCGAGCGGCTGTCGCTCAACTCTTCCTCGGCGAACTCCGTGGGCTCCAGCGGCCGTACGCTGTCGGCTAACGTTAAAAAGCTGCACAACGCGCTCAACCTCTTGCTTAACGACTTCGAGCGGGAGCAGTTCATTCACTGCCTGAATGTTTACCACTCCAAGCGCAACGTGTTTGACCTGGTCCAGACTCTCAAAGTCATTCTCAACGCGCCCAGCAAGCGCCAGCTTCTTCCCATGCTGCGCCTGGTCATTCCGCGTTCGGACCAGCTGCTGTTCGACCAGTACACCTCGGAGGGCCTCTATCTGAAGTCTGACCTTTTGGCAAGCAATGGAAGTCCAGAAAACCTTGGGGAAAGTACAAACGCGCATCTCTCCCCGATCGCCGCTGGTCAGCTCTCGACACCCCCGGCACAGTCTCTTCAGGCGCACGCGGCTCTAAGAGCGTCTCCGGATAGTTTCAGCACTAGCAGCGAGGGGACAGCTCCGCTCGTGCCGCTGCTGGGGAGAGGGTTTTTGCATGAAGCTCCAGGGGAAATCCGACACGTGTCACTGAAGCGCAACAAGAGCAATGAGGGTTTGGGTTTCAGCATTCGCGGCGGCTCGGAGCACGGAGTTGGGATCTATGTGTCGCTGGTGGAGCCCGGGTCACTGGCGGAAAAAGAGGGTCTCAGGGTGGGGGACCAGATCCTCAAAGTCAATGATAAAGTGTTCGACAGGGTAACGCACGCGGAAGCGGTCAAGGTAGGTGGAATTGGTCTCTGGTATGTTTCTTCTCCGCCTTACGATGCCTGTTTATCAAGCGCAGATGTCTTTGTGAATCTGTCTTGTCTTTCTCATGATGCCGGATCGTCTGTGTGTGCTTTTTGAAACGATATGATGCAGATATTATGAAACACGGGAATTGACTGCTACTCTGGCATAAGCCGAGTCCCCCATGACTGTTTTGAAAATTTTTAAATCTCGCCGAATCTTTTTATTCCGTTAATACATTGGGGGTAACTTTAACAAAAATGATGGATGTGGCTACCCGAACTTCTGCTTTTGCGCGAGCGCAGCGACATTATTCTGCATTAAATTAAGCTATTTAATGGGGAAGCGAACTTGGCCTCGCGTGTCTCCGTTAAGTTTTGATATTAAATTTCTGGTCTCGAGTGATCTGTGAAAGTGCGCGCCGGTCTAAGGCATTATTCGAATCAGTAGTTACCATTGAATGTAAATCGAACGGTTTTTTTTTTCTCTGCATCGTTAATAATTTATGTTGCTGCCAGTAGCAGAGTCGTGCTCTTGGATCTGCCCCCTGACCTCAGTCAAATGAGTCTTTTCTTCCCTCAGGGACAACATCCTGATTGGTGATAGATTTATATGTAATTTCCCCAAAATTTACCTTTGGAGCTGGTTTGCTCATTTATTTATGTTACTATTGTGGGGCATTGAGAGCTGATTTTTTTTTTTTTTTGTGAGAAGGCTGCCGGGCTGAAATGTCACCTTTTGTCTGACCTGGGTGCCGTGAGAAAAAGGCTGTGTTTCAGCACTGCTATGGTAACAAGATTTTATTTAATTATTATTATTATTTTTTTTTTTTTTTTGTGGTACTGGTGAAATGGGCACTTGCACACTGTCTTGCTCTGGGGAACTCTTAAATAAAAAGAAGTAATAAATACAGTGTTTGCTAGGCATTATCTGAGAAATAGTACAACCCCAATTCTGAAATAGATGGGACAAAGTGTAAATTGTGAATAAAATCAAAACGCAATGACTTTCAAATCACACCAGCCAGTATTTTATTCACAAAAGAATAGAGATAACATAGCAAATGTTGAAACTGAGAAATTTTACAATTTTATCCACAAAATGAGCTCATTGCAAATTTGATGGCTGCTACAGGTCTCAAAATAGTTGGGACATGGGCCTGTTTACCATGGTGTAGCATCCCCTCTTCTTTTTAACACAGAGTGGAGGCGTCTGGGCATTGAGGAGACAAGTTTCTTGAGTTTAGCCATTGGAATTTGATCCCACTCTTGTTTAATACAGGCTTCCAGCTGGAGAGTTTTGGGTCTCTTTTGACGGACTTCTCATTTAATTATGCGCCAAATGTTCTCAATTGGTGAAAGATCAGGACTGCATGCAGGCCAGTTCAGCACACGGACTCTTCTACTACGAAGCCATGCTGTTGTTATAGCTGCAGTATGTGGTTTTGCATTGTCCTGCTGAAATACACAAGGCCTTCCCTGGAATAGATGACGTCTGGAGGGGAGCATATGTTGCTCTAAAACCTTTATATACCTTTCAGCATTCATGGTGCTTTTTAAAACATGCAAGTGTCCCACACCATATGCACTAATGCATCCCCATACCATCAGAGATGCTGTATTTTGAACTGAATGCTGATAACAGGAGGGGTGGTCTTTCTCCTCTTTAGCCCGGAGGACAAGATGCCCATGATTTCCAACAAGAATGTCAAATTTGGACTCGTCTGACCACAGGACACTTTGCCACTTTGCTACAGTCCATTTTAAATGAGCCTTGGCCCACAGAACACGGCGGCACTTCTGGATCTTGCTCAACAATGGCTTCCTTTTTGCATGATAAAGTTTTAGGTGGCATCTGTGGATGGCACGGCAGACTGTGTTTACAGACAGTGGTTTCTTGAAGTATTCCTGGGCCCATTTAGTAATGTCAATGACAGAATCATGCCGGTGAGTGATGCAGTGGCGTCTGAGGGCCCGAAGATCATGGGCATCCAGCAAAGGTCTTCAGCCTTGTCCCTTATGCACAGAGATTTTTCCAGTTTCTCTGAATTTTTTGATGATGTTATTCACTGTCAATGATGAGACCTTCAAAGCCTTTGCAATTTGACGTTGAGGAACATTGTTTTTAAAGTATTCCACAATTTTTTACGCAAGCCTTCACAGGTTGGAGAGCCCCTGGCCATCTTTACTTTTGAGAGACTCAGCCTCTCTAAGACATCAGTTTTACAGCCAATCATGTTACACACCTGATACCAGTTAACTTAATTACTTGCTACATGTTCTTTCAGCTGATTCTCTTATATATTAATTGCTTTTTCAGCCCTTTTTTGCCTGTGTCCCAACTTTTTTGAGACCTGTTGCAGCCAGAAAATTTGAAATAAGCTCATTTTGTGGATAAAGATGTAAAATGTCTCAGTTTCAACATTTGAAATGTTATCTATGTTCTATTGTAAATAACATATTGGCTCATGTGATCTGAAAGTCATTGCATTTTGATTTTATTCACAAATTACACTTCGTCCCAACTATTTCGGAATTGGGGTTGTAAATAACCACTTCATAACTTTTAAAAGAAATACAGCTTTCCAGAAAGCTTATCAGTACATATGAGTTAGGACAGTAACAGAAGTGCGGAAAAAACTCTTTCTAAACGGGATTAAAAAGCAATTGCAAAATGTGGACATTATAGTCACATACTTGGTTGGGTCTCATTCATCGCTGCCTCGGAATGTTTTTATAAATGTTTTTGATCAGAGACCAATCCTATCATGCTTGGAATGCTTCAGTATAAGGATATAAAGGTGATCTCACTGAATCACTCTGTATTGATCTGGGGACAAGTGGACCCAGACCATGCCAAGAAAATTAATGGAAGCGTCTGTATTCGTTATCTTTGTCTGCACAATTATTCTGGCCTTTTCATTCAATTTCATTTCATTCACCTGTCTGTAAGTAATAGAACAATACAATATATCTCGCTGTTGAAGTAATTATTACAGCATTCTAGTGCTGGCATTACACTCAATACTAACATAAGGCACTTCTGGAACACTTCAAACAAAAAAACTCTCCAGAAACTGCATCTCTTCAATGGGTGGAGCTGCTGCTCTGACATGCAGGAGAGGCATCCCAAATTTAACATCCCATAATTCCCCTAGACTCAGCAAAGGCCCAGCCTAAAGCTTAGAGTGCAGAGCATGACATTTAAACTGCGCATATTTCAGCGTTTTCCCTCTGACAAAAGAGAGGATGAGAGCGCAGCAGGGAGAGAGGAAGCCTGAATATGACATTCTGCTGACGTGGGGCAGTGCTCTTAAAGGGACGGGCATAGGGGACAGGGGGCCCTTGAGGTGAAGAGATGGGGGGGGCAGGGTGATGCCTATAGCCCCTCCAGAGAGAGATTGGAGCAGTGGGGAGGGGCAAGGGGGTGTGAAGAGGAAGTGAGGCGGGGTTTAGGGGGTGGAGCCAGCAAAATAACTCAGAATTCCGGTTCAGCTTTTCTGGGCATGGTGGCAAAGGCTTTTATGGAGCTTGGCCCAGTCCCAACTGCAAAACAAAAAAACCTCAAGCCTCACAAGAATAAGTCTGAGAATGATATTTTGGGCTGGTTTTACTGACTCAGACCATAGTCTTTGACTAGATTCTATTTTGAGTGGAGAGTAGCAGAATATGTGTGTAATGCATCGGTTATCAACCATTAAAGACACTTGAGTGAATTTTAAATTTAATGGTGAAAATGCCCATGCTGTCATAAAGTTCACCAAATGTCAAGTTTTTGTCATGGTAATGTCTCTAACCATTAAAATGCAAATCTATATTTCCTCCATAAAGTCACCAGCTCCTGGTACTACTTTTACATAGATGGTCAATATTCCTGTCTGAAATATGCCCCCGCCAGAAAAATCACTGAAATAGACTGAAGAAAAGCACTCCATCTCATCAGAGACAGCTGAAATTACTGTCTCCCTGCTGATACTGTGGTTGAAATTAACAATTCCCTGCTGCTGCTGAAATTATGCGCTCCCAGTTACAGTTAGTACTGCTGAAATTAACCTCTCCAGCTGCTAAAATGACCCACGTCAGACTGTTGCTGCTATTACTCTGACCCTACTGCTGCTGAAGAAATTATCCTCTCTCAGCTGCTGCTGAAATGACCCTCTCCCTGCTGCTACTGCACCTACCCTTGCACTGCTGCTGCTGCAGTTACTTTCTCCCCGCTGCTGCTGCTGAAATTATTCTGTCCCCGCTGCTGCTGAAATCGCCCTCTCCCAGCTGCTGCTGAAATCACCCTCTCCCTGCTGCTACTGCATCTACCCTCTCACTGCTGCTGCTGGAATTACTCTCTGCCAGCTGCTGCTGAAATTACCCTCACCCTGCTGTTGCTGAATTTACAGGATCCCTGCAGCAGCTGAAATTACTCTCTTACTGCTGCTGCTGAAATTACACTGTCCAAGCTGCTCAATTTACACTATCGCTGCTGCGGATGTTAATCTGTCCCTGCTGCTGCTGAAATTACCCTCTCTCAGCTGCTGCTAAAATGATACTTTCTCTTCTGCTGCTGAAATTACTCTCTCCCTGTTGCTGCTGAAATACACTCTCCCTGCTGCTGAATTTACCTTCTCCCTGCTGCTGCTGAAATTACACTCTCTCTGCTGCTGCCGCTGAAATTACCTGCTCCCTACTGCTGCTGAAATTATCCTCTCTCAGCTGCTGTTAAAATTATACTTTCTCTCCTGCTGCTAAAATTACCCTCTCCCTGCTGCTGCAATTACCTGCTTTCTACTGCTGCTAAAATTACCCTCTCCCTGCTGCTGAAATTACCATCTCCGGGCTGCTGCTAAAATTACCCTCTCTCAGCTGCTGCTGCTGCTGAAATTACCCTCTCCAGCTGCTGCTAAAATGACCCTTTCTCTGTCTGCTGCTGTTGCTGAAATTACCCTTTCTCTGCTGATGCTGTTTCTGAAATTACCATCTCCCAGCTGCTGCTAAAATGACCCTTTCTCTGTTTGCTGCCCCTGAAATTAGCCTCACCCAGCTGCTGCTGAAATTACCCTCACTCAGCTCCTCCTGAAATTACCCTCTCCCAGCTGCTGCTAAAATGATCCTTCTCCTGTGTCTGCTGCTCCTGAAATTACCCTCTCCCAGCTGCTGCTAAAATTACCCTTTCTCTGCTGCTGCTCCTGAAATTACCCTTTCTGAGCTGCTGCTAAAATTACCCTTTCTCTGCTGCTGCTGCTGCTGAAATTACCCTCTCCAGCTGCTGCTAAAATGACCCTTTCTCTGTCTGCTGCTGTTGCTGAAATGACCCTCTCCCAGCTGCTGCTGAAATTACCCTTTCTCTGCTGCTGCTGTTGCTGAAATTACCCTCTTCCAGCTGCTGCTAAAATGACCCTTTCTCTGTGTCTGCTACTGTTGCTGAAATTACCCTCTCCCAGCTGCTGCTGAAATTATCCTCTCCCAGCTGCGCCTGAAATTACCCTCTCCCAGCTGCTGCTAAAATGACCCTTCTCCTGTGTCTGCTGCTCCTGAAATTACCCTCTCCCAGCTGCTGCTGAAACTACCCTCTCCCAGCTGCTGCTAAAATTACCCTTTCTCTGGTGCTGCTGCTCCTGAAATTACCCTTTCCCAGCTGCTGCTAAAATTACCCTCTCCCAGCTGCTGCTAAAATTACCCTCTCCCAGCTGCTGCTAAAATTACCCTTTCTCTGCTGTTGCTGTTGCTGAAATTACCCTCTCCCAGCTGCTGCCACTGTGCTCCCTTTTTGCATGCATGTGAACTAAATAATTCATAAAACATTTTAATTAAGCGCCATACACTGGGAGAGGATCGGGCTGAGGCGCAAGCCGACTGATTTCTCTTCCCTTTGTGTCTCTGCGCTGGGTAACAGGGAATGTTTATCCACGGCCAAGGGAGGAAGTGAATCCTCTCCTAGGATTAAAATGTTTATTATCTTCTTATGTTATATTTATATTCTTATACCATGCCTCACAGAAGTGTTCTTACCTTTGGATGACTTCTTCACCTTTTAGCTAAAAATACCTGAGCTTTTTAATCCATTTAATTTGTTTTCAATGAGAAACCCACTGGCTGCAAATGGTGGCAATATTTCAAAAATACAAGAATCTGAATATTTTGGTGATTTAATTATTTAGGAACTAATTGCACATAACTGCTGCTGGAAACAATTTTTGAGGCAGTCTTTCCAATTTTTATTTGCTGATTTGCAGCAACAGTCACTTGGCATGGACTTTGCTTGTGGGTTGAAAACCCATTTCAATAAAAATGTTGCAGTTTGTTTAAAATGCATGGCCATACATTCATTTGTCATCCATTCTAGTCATCCATTTGAGCATATGAGCTTTGAATAAAAATATTGAATTAATGCACATTTTAATGTATCATTTGTAATGTGGTAAGATTTGTAAACTCAGGGATGTGAGAACTGTTGCAAGGTACAGTACCAGGAGAGGATATTGGGTAAACATGCGGCCAGCTGCCTTCCTTCAGAATAAATCCCTCTTTCATTTTACCCTTCATTCCTTCCCTCTTATCTCTTCTCTTCTCTTCTATCTCTCTCTCTCTCTCTCTCTCTCTCTCTGTCTTGCCCTCTGTCTTCTCTTGTGGTCATAATGCAATGAAGCCTAAGTGATCGGTCACTGATGACCAATCAGAATAGTGAGAATGATCACAGCTCTGTCTATCACCAACTGTCAATTTCCACTCCGCTGGCTAAATCTTTCATGTATGGGCTACATGTGAGCACTACACAAATGTTTACACTTACTCAGCTATACTTTTCTGTTGTGGTTGTATTAAGGCAGAGGTATTTCGTCTCTGTGTGAAAGTATCAGGGGATACTATGGATCACACTACCGCATCTCTTGTGTTTGTACATGTCATAATCGCTCTCGAGGCTATAAATTAAATCAGATTATTCTCATATTTGGGATGATTATTAGTAGTGGTAAGGTCACTCCACCCATCAATTTTGGTTAGGATCAGCTGATCATAAATGTTCATAATTTACAATTTTTTTCATAAACTTATTGATATTACAGTGTGTAGCTTGTAATCGCACTGAAGTATGAGTAATGTGGACAGAGTGATTTTATATTTGGTGGGATGATTTGTGATGGGGTGATCATGCCATCCATTGATTTTGGTTGAGATTGGCTGATTATAAGTGTTAATGATTAACGACTGAATATGTTACCATGGTAATTCTGTTGGGAGTACCTTGTAATCAAGCTGTGGGTCCCGCATAATATAGAAGGAATTTCGTACGAAATGTATTTTTGGGATGTCTGCAGCAAAGGAGGAATTTTATCCCAGTACAGGAGATGCAACTGCGGTCGTGGGAAACTGAATTTTCTTGTTAAAATAAAAGAAATTATACGGATAATGTTATGCATTTCTTAATGAAATACAGTATATGATGTGTATGTGCTGCACCAGCAGTCCTGTGATTTTGCTTGCATATGTGGCCAAGTGTTTCACCTGCTGCTGCGTGTTCTGTTTCTCTGTAATGCCCTCTAACGCTTCATGTTCATTCGCTTCATAGATAATCAGGCGAGTGCAGCAGGGAAGTAACTGTTCTAACATTACTCACACAGGACAGAGGCACAGTGGGGCGTAACTACCTTAATTTAAAAACCCTGTCTGTTAAAAAAGGGAAGCCTTTCTTCTTTCTACCCATGAGTCCCTGCTGAGACTGCCATTAAACATTAATGCGAGTGAGACGAGGGGTGGGGGAGATGCCTCGAGATCAGCAGCTGAGTACAGCACCGCCGCCCCCGAGCAGATCACAGCTCTGAGTTCAGC
The DNA here is from genome assembly GCA_029692085.1 of Gymnothorax javanicus. Classification (NCBI taxonomy): domain Eukaryota; kingdom Metazoa; phylum Chordata; class Actinopteri; order Anguilliformes; family Muraenidae; genus Gymnothorax; species Gymnothorax javanicus. The sequence continues at coordinate 121,464,363 of CM056194.1, read as the reverse complement.
TGAAGAGGGGAAAGGAGTAATGTGGAGAGTAACATGATGCCTGTACTGGGACAGGGTCAGAGGGATTTCAGCCTGTGGCTCCTCAGCCCTGGAATACCCTCTAAAGAGACACATCTTTGAGTGCTTTGTTTTAGTGAATTAATACAAATGAAGGATTTCTGTAGTTAATGTAATAATGTAGCACATTAATAGTGGAATAATTTTAAGAGGAATTTCTAAATAGCTTTTAAATATGAGAGCTCTCAGTTTTCACGTTTTGTTATGACCCCATGACTTAAAATGGAGGAGATTTTCCCCTGACAGACCGTGACCATGAGTCAGATGTGTGTCTGATCTGGCAGTGCTGATATTGGGCCTGACTGAGAGCAGATCTTGTAGTTGCTGATGTCTGTCTTGAGTTTCTGTGTGAGGTCTCTGTGTGAGGTCTTTGTGTCAGTGGCTTTGTTAGGTATTTGTGTGGGGTCTCTGTGTGTGGTCTGTGTTTGAGGTCTCTGTTTGAGGTCTGTGTGGGGCTCTGTTTTGCTTCTCTGTTTGAGGTCTCTGTGTGGGGTCTGTGTGTGGGGTCTGTTTTGGTTCTCTGTGTGAGGTCTCTGTACAGTCTGTGTGTGAGGTCTCTGTGTGGGGTCACTGTTTGAGGTCTCTGTGTGAGGTCTCTGTACAGTCTGTGTGTGAGGTCTCTGTGTGAGGTGTCTGTGTGGGGTCTGTGTGTGAGGTATGTGTGTGAGGTCTCTGTATGAGGTCTCTGTACAGTCTGTGTGTGAGGTCTCTGTATGAGGTGTCTGTGTGAGGTCTGTGTGTGAGGTGTCTGTGAGGGGTCTGTGTGTGAGGTACGTGTGTGAGGTGTCTGTGAGGGGTCTGTGTGTGTGTCTGTGTTGGGTCTGTGTGTGAGGTATGTGTGTGAGGTCTCTGTGTGAGGTGTCTGTGTGGGGTTTGTGTTTGAGGTATGTGTGTGAGGTCTCTGTGTGAGGTGTCTGTGTGAGGTATGTGTGTGAGGTCTCTGTGTGAGGTGTCTGTGTTGGGTCTGTGTGTGAGGTATGTGTGTGAGGTCTCTGTGTGAGGTGTCTGTGTGGGGTCTGTGTGTGAGGTCTCTGTGTGAGGTGTCTGTGTGGGGTTTGTGTTTGAGGTATGTGTGTGAGGTCTCTGTGTGAGGTGTCTGTGTGAGGTATGTGTGTGAGGTCTCTGTGTGTGTGATTTAAGTGCCACACACAAAAGCCTGATCATCACTGAGACTCCTGCGACTGCCCCTCACTGTGATGCCTGTCTCTGTCTGCAGGTTCACTTCCTTCTTTCTCTTTCATCCTCTTTCCCTCTCTCTTTTTTCTCTCTCCCTCTCTCTCTCCTTCTCTCCCTCTCTCTCTCTCCTCTCTCTCTCTCTCTCTCTCTCTCTTCCTCTCTCTCTTCCTGTCTTGTTTTTTCTTCATCTCTCCCCTTGCGGCTTATGCTGCTTCTGTGTTTCTCCTTTTTATTCTGTCCTGGTTTTCCCTCTTTTCTTCACTCTGTTTCCCTCCTGGCATCTCTCCCCCTCTCCCCCATCCCCTCCCCCTCCCCTGCTCTGCAGTCTTTGTATCAGAGAAGTGGATTTTGGTGTAACACCATTTCCCCTTTGAAAACAAAGAGTAGTTTTCATATTTTTGTGAGGTCACTGTGAGAGCAGCTGGATGGAGATTTCTTATGCTTGTGTTTCGAGTCCGAAGTTTATTTGCATCTCAGCCCATCACTCATACAGAAGTCTTTCACGGCCGGATTTCGAAAGAGTTGGTGCATCTTGGAAAATGTGAATCATCCCAGAAAGGAGTGATTTGAAGAGTCATTTACTCTGAACACAACCAGCTATTATTCAGCTGAAGGTCAAATTAGCATTAATTTGACGTTTATTTGAAGTCATTGTGTCATTGGAAAGCTCATCATCAAGTGCACCTGCTATTACCCTCGCACAGGCCTGTGTTTTTTTTTTTTGTAGTGAACGAGCTAATCCTGCTATATGTGCTGGATGAATTTCCAAAAAAACTTGACGGGAATATAAAAGAACAATGTAAACTGATTGATTTTAATGAAGAACTAACCAACAAAAAGTTTCTGATCTTTTGTCAGTGTTATTCTTAATAGCAGCATGTAGCAGATGTATTTCTGTTCAGGAAACTTTTAAAAACACACCTGTTCAGGCAGGCTTTCGGCCATACATAGCCAATCTTCATAATTTTTTTCCCCTGCTTTCGGTGTTTCTCTTTGCTGTTTTACTGTGCCTCATTGGGAACTTTAGGTATGTTTTTATTTTACTTATGTTTCTTTTTAATAATTTTACCTCTGTGAAGCACTCTACGCACTCGTGCTGTGAACTTTCTGTATGTTTTTATTTTATGTATGTTTTTATTTATTCATTTTAGCATTGTGAAGTGATCTGTGCATCCGTGCTGTGAAGAGCGCTATATAAATAAAGTTCTACTTACTTTTACTTACTTATTAGTGGTGTGGTTACTGCTGCAAACCCATCACCACATCAGCACAAAAGCCACTAGCGGCCATTTGGATCTGGTGTTTAAATGAGCAGATGTGTGTTTGTTTCTGTGTGCATTCTCCTTCACCAGGGCTGACTAGGTGCAGTTGTGTTCGGGTAACAGCAGGTCACTCACTGCTGACTCACACTAACAGCCCCACAGGAGAACATCACAAAAGACATTTTGGGTGCATGAGTGTAATTCACAAGGCTATTATTCATTTGATTGCAGTTCAAGAAGTGTTTAGCCAAGTAATTAAGCAAGAAATTCAGTCCAAGCACCTCATTCATAGGAGCTGCAGAATGGATTGAGCCCTGTATTGTGATTGGATCAGTGCTTCTGAACACGGTAGCCTGATTGGCAGTCTTTATGAGATGTTGTCTTTTTGTCTCCAATCCTTGTATCTTGATTGGCTCCGTGCCTCTGAAACTTTTACCTCATTGATTTAGTGTCTTGAGCCATGTAACCTGATTGTCTCACCTTCTCTTAGTCCTGCAATCTTATTGGTTCAGAATCTCTGAGCTCTGTTACCTGACGACCTGATTGGCTCTGTGTCTCTGGACCAATAACCTAACTGACTCACTGTCTTTGAGCTCTGTAATCTGAATGATGAAGTGTTCATGGACCTTTCCTCTCATTGACTCACTGTCTATGGGCCTGTGTAACATTATTGGCTCAGTATCTGTAAACCCCGTACCCTCATTCACTTAGATTCTCTGAAACCTGTGACCTGATAATCTCAGAGTCTCTCAGCCCCGTAACCTTATTGGCTCCTTGTCTCCTAAAACTGTCACCTGATTTGCTCAATGTCCCTCAGCCCTGCGACCTGGTTGCTGGGTCCCTCAGCACTATGACTGGTCTATATAAAACCCACAAGGTCAGCTGTGATGATATTGTAGTGGAAATAAATCAATTCCCATGTCCAGTGTGGGTCGGTTGATCAGAGTTGGCTTCATTCTGCTGAAGAGAATACACTCAAATGATATTTCAGTAATGCTATAGGATGACTGTCTCTGAGTTGGTCTGCAGACTTCAGCTCTGACCCAACTCTTTTATCATTCTTTTTACCAAATAAGGAAAAATATGGTGGCTTCTCAGCCTTGTTACACATATGCATAGTATGTAGTTCCATTCGGAAAAGAAAGGACCCTTCCTTAAGGAAGAATACTTTAACATCATGCCCAGTGCTTAAACCCTCTTTCATAACATAGCGGGATTTGTAGATCTTCTTTCAAGTAAAAGGTAGAGTTCCTGCTGTAAATTTTTGTTGTTATTTGAGCGCTTGCTCAACAGAGCAGAAGCCACTTACATTTATGATGTTTCCTGTGGATACAGAGATGACCAGGGTGAGAAAGAAGATTTTTAATCTAACTGTATAATGTACTGTTTACGGCACCATACTGTTTGAAGCAGGGGAATTGGCAGAATGCATATACTGTGTCTCATCCCCAATAATTATTCTGCTTGTAAAACGTTAATTAAAAATCTATATGTTTTTGCATTGTGTCTAAAAATGCCATGAATGTGGAAAATGTGGAGGTAATTGTATGATATAGTTCAACAGTCATCACTAATTAAGATGTTACATGTGTTATAGGTGGAATGAATTTAAACATGATTTTCTGTGATGTGAGTCGCGGGTAGGCTTTAAGTCAGGGCAGTGTCGGAATGGATTTGTTTGTCTCCCCAAATAACAAGACTCAGCGGGCTGGTACCAAAGAAATATTTTCATTGTAACTTATCAGCAGCATGTTGCCTCTGGAGCTGCTGTGTGTTGGATGTGGACCCCAGGATGGATGGTGCTGTGTTTACTGAGACCAGGTAGGGACACTGTGCTGGACTGGGGAAAGTACGCACTCTTTAGGCTTTTGATAAGTGGTTCGCTGCTGAAAGTCATGGCCTCGATTTTAAAAGTAACCTAAGAATCGTCACCTCGCCGTGCACATCCCATCACAGCACTGGTTTTGCTTTGTTGAGTGAGTGGGTCCCCCCCTCCCCCCCACTTCTCATCGTGGATTCAAAACAACTCAACTGCGGGAACTCAGAGAGTGGAAGTTTCAGAATGTCAACATCATTGTCACTCTGTTACGCAGTATGGAGCCATTAGCTAGTAGCTAGTCACAGCACGGCTGGTAAAAATCCCAAGAGGGTCAGTAAAATAGCTGTTAAATTCCATATATTGCTACAATCAGAACAAGTATAAAAGCATTTCTTAGATTGTATAAATACGAATGAAAAGATGCTGTGAAATGTCCACAAATTCTTTAATAACGATTACATTCTTTCCATTAACAATGAAGGCCGTCGTGTTTGACGTCATCACTGACGTCAAGTCGGCTGAATTGGAGCTCTGAAATGATGCCCAAAATTCCAATATGTAATTTCAGAGTTGGAACTTGTTTTTTTCCCATAGCGATGCATTGTCTTGAATGCAGTATCTAACTTCTTTAAATTTGTTCCCTCCTGCCATTTTATTTCTCACTTCAGCTCTCCCTGGTTCATCCGCACCAGCCAGACCCCGCAGCAGTCACATATGTTATTTGTAATTTCATCTGCGTCAGGCCATTCAGGCTGTTTGGGTGGCCTGCGATTCTTCTGTTCCACTGGACTGTGATCGCTTCTGCTGTCACTGCGATGTGTTTTCCCCGGGCCAACTGGGCGTGGGACTAACACACCGAGCCACCTCCGTGCTACTGAGCAGAGTGTGTGTCCAGCGCGGAGTGTGTGTGTGTGAGAGCAGAGAGTGTGTACTTAGACTGGGTTTCTCTCCCGCTGTGTATGTGTTTTCATTTGTTGGAATTTGTGTGCATCTGTATGTGTCGCGTGCGTGCACCTGTTTGCAAGTGATCTGATGTATTCGTATACAGTGCCTGACAAAAGTCTTGTCACTTAGCCAAGCTGTAGGAACAACAAATAATAACCTGACTAGTAGTTGATCAATTGGAATCAAAAATGGCTTATATGAAAGGCAAAGCCCTCTAGATTATGCGAAATATACCAAAATAGAGTTTTGTGTCATTGATTGAGTTTTATAATTTAATTTGTACAGAAAGGTCAGATTTTGCTTGGACAAAAGTCTTGTTGCATTGAAAAAAAATGTGGAAATTATACATACACTTTATTTTGAATACACAAATATGCCACTATAATATCAGAACATAAAGCCATGGTGCCTTGGAAAAAAGAATCAATATTGTGTATGACTCCCATGAGCTTGGAGGACTGCATCCATACGTCTTGGCAATGACTGAGATAACTTGATGATGAAATCATCTGGAATGGCATAAAAGCAGTCTTGCAGGACTCCCAGAGTTCATCAAGATTCTATGGTTTCATCTTCCAAGCCTCCTCCTTCATCTTACCCCTGAAATGCTCAATAATGTTCATGTCAGGTGACTGGGTTGGCCAATCCTGGAGTACCTTCACCTTCTTCGCTTTCAGGAACTGTGACATGGAGGCTGAGGAATGAGAAGGAGCAGCAGTATAAGTAGGGCAGCAAGAACTTCTTGATATTTCAGGCTGTTGATGTTGCCATCCACTCTGCAGATCTTTCTCACACCCCCACGCTGGATGTAACAACAAACCATGATTTTTCCTCCACCAAACATGATTGTTTTCTGGGAGAATCTTGGGTCCATGAGGGTTCCAACAGGTCTTGTACGGCGACTGGCATGCAGTTCAATGGATGATTCACCAGAAAAATAAACTTTCAGCCACTTTTCCAGTATCAATCCTTTCTGCGAGCTGTGGGCCTTGGCAAATGCAATGCAGGTTTTTTGTTTTCTGTTTAATGCAGACTTCTGTGTACTAATTTGGCTATGAAAACCACTTTGAGAGAGAATTGGACAAACTCTTCTTGTAGATACTGGGATTTTTGGTGACATTTCCTCATGTAGCTTCGCTGTAGTTGAAGAAGGGCTAGCCTTGTACAGTTGAAGCAACAAACGGTCCTTTCAAACAGTTGTCATACCGGGGTCTGTCTGACCTGCGTTTGCCATGAACGTCACCAGTTTCTTCATATCTTTTTCTCATCCCCTCCACTTGACATTTGGATACATTAAAGATGTCTGCCACCTCAGCGCAGACTCAGTCTTCAGGCTCTTGATGATCAGCACTTTGGTCTGTGGTTGAATCTTTGGTATGTTGTCAGAGGTCTAGTTGCACCTCATATGAAAGTCTGGTGTGCTGGGGTTATTTCTATACACATCTGGGAATGTGTTAATTACAGTATTTGTCATAGGTTAAACTCTAATCTGCGATTTGTTGCATCATCTGAAGAGACGACAAGACTTTTGTCCTAGCAAAAACAGATGTTATGGGCTTAGCCAAGCTGTGAAAATCAGAACACTTTTTGACGGTTTCATTTTGCACCAAATTATTAATGTGAAAGTCCTTGACATTAAAATGGACCATTTATTGTAACAATTGATTGGTTAGAAATAAAGTTATAAGCTATTTTTCGTTACTATGTCCTTATGCGACAAGACTTTTGTCAGGCACTGTATACGTATAGGCATGTGTTTGTATATATTTGAATGCATGTGCATCTGTGTGGAGTTCACATGTTCTCCCTATATCTGTGTGGAGTTTGCTTGTTCTAACTGTGTTTGTGTGGAGTTTACATGTTAATGTGTCTGTATGGAGTTTACATGGTCTCTCCATGTCTGTATGGAGTTTGTGTGTTTTTTTAATGCAGTACGGTGAAAAAGTATTTGTCTTCTTCCTGATTCCTCCTACTTTTGCATATCTGTTGCACTTAAATGTTTCAGATCATCAAACTAATTTTAATACCAGACAAAGATAACCTAAGTAATCCAAAATGCCATTTGAAAATTATGATTTTATTTATTGAACAAAAAGACTGTCCAACCATACCTGGCTTCCTGTGAAAAAGTCATTGCCCCCTTAGCTTCTAAATCAAGCAATTAAACACATTTCATTGGGTTCAGTTTCACTAGACATAACCAGGCATGATTACTGCCAGCCCTGTTGAATCTAAATATCACTTAAATATTACTTGTCTGGCAATGTTAAGTAGGCAAAAAGCAGTGTCTAATGTCTGGTCCAAAGACATTCAAGACTTGAGAAAACAAAGTCATTGACAGTAATAAGTCTAGAAAGGGTTAAAATGCCATCTCTATGACCCAGGGACTCCAGGCAACCACGGTGAGAGCCGTTATCTCCGAATAAAAAAAATCTTGAAACAATGGTGGGTGATGCTCTGTAGGTTTTTTTCCACGCAAGCAAAGGTGCTTTTTGTGGTTTACTCACATTGTTTTTGTTTCATATTAAAATTTGTTCGATGATCTGAAACATTTAAAGCTGATGTGACGTGGAATTTTTTCTCCAAAAATCACAACTTCGTAATTCATTATGAGACAAAAATTTTTATTAATCATATTATTAGTACAAATTGGTAACCCATGGCTGGTTCTGGGATGTGGCAACATGTGCACATACAGGGAGAAAAGCCAAGTGACTTCCCTCCCAGGCCCTCAGTGACACCCCCTTTATCATAAAACCAAGGGATAAAGATACAGTGGAACAGCACTGGGTAAATTACACGCATATCGCTTAGTGTTCCTTCTGGTACTGAAGGGGGTAACTTTCTAAACAATCGAGATGTAATAGCCCTCAATTTGCCTGACCCCCGGAGGTTAGATAAGTGGAGGTTGACAGAGTGAATATTAGGGATGTAAAACACCAGGATGAAAGGCTTTATACACTCAAGCATTTACCCCTGCTATACAAGCGAGCCACAGTATAGAGACCGTGATGTTGGAATTATTTTCCACACAAGCAAAAATAAAAGAAGTCAGGAGGGGGAACAAATACTTTTTCACAGCACTGTGTCTGTTTAGAGTTTTTGCATTCTCCCATCTCTATGTGGAGTTAACGTGCTCTCCCCATATTTGGGCCGAATTTGAGAGTTTTCCACATTAGCTGTGGAGTTTTGTGTTCCTCTCATGTATGTGGAGTTGTGTGTTCTTCCTGTATCTCTGCAGAGTTTGCATGTTCTCCTTCTGAGTGGAGTTTGCATGTTTGCAAATAGATTAACTATGCACAGGCTGATTGTTTCTTAGATGGCTTTTACATTTGACTAGTCACAAGTCTGGAGACTGCTGGACCGGGAACGGAGTCGAAATCTGTGCCCTTCAGCTCGAAGGCAGACAATGAGCATAATGGAATGATGTAGACAGATTAGACAGATTAATCTGTTTTCCCCTTGACTCAAGAAAAATTATGCATGCCAAGCCTCGCCCAGCTCTGTGAGATATCGTTGGCCCAGCTCAATCTGTGCAGATGGCAGGCTTTGGAGCATACAGTAACCACTCTGCCATTTCCCTGCTGAGGGCGCTGGTTTTATCTCGCTGTGAACCTTCGTGTTCGAGACGCGGGAAGCAGCTCTGACAGTGAAGTTAAACAGTACCATCTGTCTGTCTCACGAGGGGCACAGTGGGGTCGAGTTTGGCTGTTACTTCTGGTCTTGTTTGTGCTTGTACTCCCTGGGTTTCTGCGGGACTGAACAAGACAGATCCGTGTAATTTCACGTGAGAGGCATTGTTCTCTTACGTCTCACTGTTTAGCGCCATCATCGGTCAAAAATATTCTGTTTTTTCATGTAAAAGTAGCAAGCTGATCGTTTACTCTCTTAAGTAAATGTACGATTAATGTGTGCTTTTTTTTCCCCTAAATGGTCTTTCTCTGTGCCATCTTGTTCATCTGCAGTGCTGTAAGGTTAATGGAGAAATGTAACTGGAGCAGCAGGTTACTGCACTCAATCTGAGACGCTTCGTGTTCGCCGCAGACTCAGTGGCTGTTTGGCACACACTATGACTATACAGCACGGCAGAGCCCAAGAACCAAATTTCCATCTGTCAAAATGGTTTTTCCTTTGACTGTGGAAAGTCATTGGCTGACATCACAGAAACTTAGTCTTTAGTTTTTCGACAGTCCCAGCTTATACATCACCCCTTACCCTGGTGTAGGAGAGTAACTGCAGAATCCCATTCAGAGTGAGTGCTCCAGTTTGAAGATCTAAAACCTGGAGATGAGTTAGCATTTCTCTGCATTGGGTTTATTCACCGGATTTCCTATGCTGCTTCCAATCAGGATATCATTTTATGAATGAAGAGCCCAGTCTCATCCCAACTCACCATATAATGACGCCACCTGACCAAGAGTTGATATATGACAAAAAAAGGAGGCTTTTGGAGTCCTTATTTGACGGCACTTTAAAACGAACCCTACCCCCTAACCCCTAACCCGAGCTCTAACCCTCAATGTCCAATAAGGACACCAAAAGCCTGCTTATATCGACGACCGGTCAGGTAGCGTCACTATATCGGCGAGTTCGGATGAGACTGTGTTGAAATGAACGTAAGATCTGCGGTTTACACATTTGTAAGGCTATGTTCTAAAGAGAAGTTTTGTTCCGTGACTTAAATTACAGCTCTTACGTTCTCGGTTGTGACTGAGCTTGTCAGTGCTTTAAAGAGATAAGCTGCTTTTGAAGACACGGTAATCAAAGAGCTTACATTGAAACAACTTCATTAACAGTTCTGGAAATCTGATGAGGGAACTCACAGCAGAACAAAGTCGTCCTACAAAAAAAGAAGTCATCACTCCTTAAATCTGTTCTGGGCCTGTTTGAATGATAAGTTCAAACGGGATCGCACATCGTTACATTTCTGTACAGACCTGGGCTTGCAGACTTAGGTCTTTTTGTTGTTTTCACATCATACCCACCTCTGGAGAGCGCCGTTATTTCCATTCTGTATTATTTAAATATCTGTATTCTGTTCATGCTTTGACGATTTTGTTATCGCCATCCTGCAGCTGTCATTTTCTTGCTGTTCCCCTCCCATCTGTCCTGATAGCACAGCGTCCTGAGAGTGAAGTGGCTCTCAGTGGGATCGTTAGCTCTAACAAACAGCCTAAATGTCTTGAAGACTCGGTGCGTTTGGGCACGCTCATGAACAGAATTCCTAACTGCATAGTGATCCTTGTGATTTCAGAGTACAGGCTAGGTCACATCTGTGTATGTCTTGTGAAACAGTATGGCATTTCATTGCAAAACAGGATATGATGCAATCGTCTATGGCCATCTCGGTGCTGACTGCTATCCATGCACATTCTTTTTTATGTTTGTTTTAATTATTTACCAAAGCTGTATTGTACAAAATTTTATAATGTAAGAGAGCCACCAGGATGCTTTCCTCCATTGTGATATGTTAATTAGAGAAATTAAATTTCTATTGGCCGACATTTTGTGGACGGCGCAAAGTTGCAGGTCAGAGTTTCTGCATTGCAATTATTTGAAATTGCTTTCCTACCAGAACTGGAGTGGATTTTTGCCTTTTGCACAAATTATAATGGGTGTCAGATACAGACAGAGCAAAATTTTGCCATTTTAAATGTTAATTTGACCGGGCCTTCAGAGCCTTGGGTCACCCAGGAGCACTGTAGTACAGTTTGAAATGTAAGACCCTGAACTAATGTTCAAGAGGCAGCCACAAACAAGTGCTACTGGGATTGAGGGACCGCGTAAAGTCTGCAGTCTTGGCGTGGCATCCTGTGAGCTGCTGCGTTCTGCTGTGCTGTAGACCCACAATGCATCTGTGCTGGGTGAGTGAGATGAGTCCCTGGTGTTTGGCAGCTGCATTAGCGTTAGCGACCGTGCCGCCATCTCCCAGTGGCTCATTTCCTTTCATTACGCAGGATTCCCAGAGGAGGTCGAGGAAAATCTTTGAAAAGTGCCTGAGTCAGAGAAGCCTGAAAATTCAAGGTCGTGGCAACGCTGGAGCGCTTGATTTTGCAGGCACCAGGAGTAATTCTCAGAAATCTCATTTTTCGCTCTATAGCTGGGCTACATGTCTCACCTTCACTGAGCCCACAAACCACTCTGACTTCATTAGTGCCCTGCTCAGGCATGTGGCTTTAATTCTGTTCAAGAAATGGACGGGGCACCATCCGAGTTTGAGATGGGGCCCTTTCCCTCCAGTCTATTATGAGGGCACTTGTGGAAAAATGAGGTGATTTAGAACTTGGGTATTTGCCCTCTGAGTATCCTTGATGGCTTTAATATAAAAACCTTTCACACAATCTCTGGGTGACAGACTTGTATTTCTTCATCCGTCAGTAATGTACATGGAGTGAGAGGTGTTGACTATTCTCAGCGCTCAGTGTAGAGAGGGCCTGTAAAAATATCAACGGGATTAAAGGACGGGGTCCAAAATTGGTGTTACACCCCAGAAGCATAAAAAGCAACACATTCTCATCCTGACTCGTCATATAGTGACCAAACGTCGTTATATGACAAAAAAGCAGGCTTTTAGGAGGCCTCATTTGACGTTTAGGGTTAGTAGGGGCAAAGGTGCAGGGTTCGTTTTGAACTGGCGTCGAATAAGGATGCTGAAAGCTTCCTTTTCCATTGTATATTGAGGCTTGGTTGGGTAGCATCACTATATGACTGGTTGGGATAAGACTGGGCTGGAAAAACACATTTAATTTCTGAGTTCGGTGCAATACGAGGCTGGAGATTTCTAGGCTCTTGGTCAGTTTCAGAATGACAGTGCCTCAAACATGACAGTATGATTCATTCCTTGTGATCATGAACTCTTCTCTCCCTGAATTTCTCCAGTTCGTGATGAGAACCTCGGGTTTGTGATCCCTCTTTGAGTTGCGCAGATGTTTCAGGTGGTTAAATAGGAACACAGATGCTACCGCTGAGCGGGTGGGGAGCTACTGCAAATGGGCCACTATTGTATTCCTCCTTTATCATCCAACTCGTTAGGGTTTAATTATGCGCATGGATTTTTTTAATGGCAGGTATACGATCCCACCCAATGTAGCATGCTCCATTGAGAGTTCCCAGTCGATCGGTGATTTGTGTGAATACAAGATGATGTTAATAGAGTGATGACGAATAATCATTGATAAAATTACTTACATTTGCTCTGCTCTGATGGGGAAGGAGGGTTCCCGGGATCCCAAAGTCATAGTTTGTTTTTCTCTGCTCTGTCTTATGCTGTGAGGCAAACAATCACAAACATTTTAGATTTCCATCATAAGATGTGTGCGATCTATTAAGCCCCCAATCTGATTGTACCAATCTGTCTGTCACTCGGTCAGTATCTGCCTCAGGACAGGCAAAAGATTTTCCATATGTGACATTAGTTTTTTGGCTAGCTGCTCAGTTGATTGTGAATTTAAAAACTATGGCCAGTTCAAACGCGAATGTGACTAACGGAGTATCATCATGGAGTTAGCTCAGTGTTAACGTAATGGAAATTAGCATTAAGGCGCTGACGGAAATCACGTTTGTTTTCTATCAAATTACGCGATTCGGTCATGATAAACAGAATCTTATACTTTTGGTCGTGTCATATTAAAATTATGAAACTTGTTGAGTAAATTTTGGGTTTGTTGCTCGCTGAAATTCGCAGCAAACACAAAATTTACTCAACTTGTTTCATGACTTTCCTATGACACACTCGCGTAAGATCCTCTATACTCGTCGCCCTCACCAGCTGGCGTCAATACAAATGTGTCCGATAAACGGTCTCTGTGGGCTCTTACAGTTTTTCCATCTCTCTCCATTTGGAAAGTGATCTTTTATTTCCTGTCTTCCTCAACCGCAGCAGTCGCTAATTTCGTTTTCACATCGCAACTGCAATCGAGGTTGTGTTTTGTGATTGGCTTTTGTGCAACAAAAGATTCCAACTCATCAGTGCCGACATTAATGAACACTTCATCTACCTGATCAAGAGGCTGATCCATTCTCACGCTCTCTCTAGTCCACACAACCCTATAAATAGATTTGCAAATGGACCTTTGAACACTTGACACACAATGTTCACACGAAATGTTAATTATCTCTCCTATACTGCCGTAAAGCGTTTTGATGTCGTAAAGATCTCCTGGAGCGACGCGAGAATATATTCTGCCTGGGTACATATCAATGCAGGCTGGGTACAAATCAGTTACAGTTATATCTAATTGTACCTTGGGTACATTTCGATGGTACCCTGGCTGAGAGTGACCCCATCAGCAACAGTCTCTCTGTCGGTATCTGCCTGTGTGTCAGTCTTATTGTATGTCTGTCTCTGTGTGACTATCTGCCAGTGTGCTGCTCATATTTGTGTGTCAGGCTCTCTGTCAGTATCTGTCTGTGTGCCATTCATTTTGTGTGTGTGTCTCTCTGTCAGTACCTGCCAGTATGTTAGTCATATTGTCTGTCTGTAAGTACCTGCCAGTGTGTCAGTCATATTGTATACTCTGTCAGTATCTGCCAGTGTGTCTGTCATATTGTGTGTGTGTGTGTGTGTATGTCTGTCTGTCTCTTTGTTAGCATCTGTCACTGTGTCAGTCATATTGTGCATTTGTCTCTCTGTCAGTAACTGCCAGTGTGTCTCCCATATTTTGTGCCTGTTTCTCCGTAAGTACCTGCCAGTATTTCTGTCATATTTTCTATCTGTCTCTCTGTCAGTATCTGGCAGCCTGTCTGTCATATCCTGTATCTGGTATCTGTCTCTCTGTCAGGATTTGCCAGTGTGTCTGTCATGTTTTATGTCAAACAGATTTGTCTCGGCTGTTCCCCTCAGATATGCAGAATCCTTTGAAGGGGCGGATTTTGGAATGTTTTTAAACTTCAAATTTCTGTGCTGTGAGCGGCTCATACACATTTAAACCTGTCCCCTGAGCAGCTCAGTCCTTTTATAAGTCATAAGCTATGGAAGCAACAAAGCTGCCTTGGTGGCCTCTGAACGGATAATAAATTAAAGCTGGCTATTGTACCAGCTTTTCTGAGTCATGCTGGTATTCTCATAATCACCCCTCCATTTCGGCACAGTGAATGCTGTCTCTAGCAGCATGAATTCTGTTGTTAGCTGTGTGAATTTTGTCCCTAGCAGTGTGAATTGTTAGCTTTGTGAATTCTATTGTTGGCAGGGTGAATACTGCATGAATAGGCTACTGTTGATAGCAGTGAGAATTCTGTTATTAGCTACGTGGATACTATTGCTAGCAGTGTGAATTCTGTTTTTAGCAGTGTGAACACTGCTTAAATACTGTTGTCAGCGGTGTGAATTCTGTGATTAGCTGTGCGATTGCTGTTGTTAGCAGTGTGAGTTCTGTTATTAGCTGTGTGAATGTAAACTGCAGGTTATTCTAATTTGCTAAAACTGTCGCTAGCTGTGTAAGTACTGTTATTAGCTGTGAGAATGCTGTCACCTGTGTCAGCATTGGTATTACCTGTATTAAAGCTCTTGATAGCTGTGTGAATGCTGTCATTAACTTTGTGAATGCTGTCATGAGCTGTGTGATGATTGTTGCGGTGTGAGTACTCTTGTTAGGTGCACGAATGCTGTCTTCAGCTGTGCAAATGATGTTGATAGTGGCGTAAATTCTGTGGTAAGCTTTGGAAAATGCAGTCATTAGCTTTATGAATGCTGTTTCTAGCTGTAAAAATTCTGAATGCTATTGTTAGCTCTGTGTATGCTGCTGTTGGCTGTGGGATTACTGCTGCTAACTGTGCAAACTTTGTCGCAAGATGTACAAATGTTTTTTTTTTTTACAAGCTGTGGGAACGTAGTTGTTAGTTGTGCTCCTGCTGGCTTCAGCTGTGAACATGCTGTCATTAGCCTTGAATGCATTTGTCAAAAGTGCATATGCTGTCCTAGCTGTGTGAAAGGTTTTAAGTTGTGTGTCCCTCTGTTAGCTGTGCATATACTGCTGTTAAGAGGATGAATGCTTTTTTTTTAGCCATGTGCATGCTATTATTAGCTGTGCACATGATGTTGTTTGATGAGGATATGCTTTTTTTTTTGCTGCGTGTGTACTTCTGTTCGGGGTACATATGGTTTCTTAAGCTATACATACTGTACTCTGTTGTAAGCTGTGAGCAGTTTATCATGAGCTGTGCAGGTGCCATCGCGCAGTCTGTTTTTGTTACCAATACCTTTCCTGTGATTAGTTGTGTGAAGTGTTGTCATTAGCTCTGCGTATGCTGCCATTTGATGTGAGTATGTTTTTGTTTTGTTTGGGCTTGTATTGTCTTTTGTTGTGCATGCTGGTAAGATGTTGCGAGCAGTCGGTATACTGTCGTCAATTGTGTCAAAAATTGTCATTAGCTACTTGTATGCTTTCGTTAATTGTGTGTACACTATTGTTAGCTATGTGTAATGTTGATGTTAGCTGTTTGTATGATGTCATGAGCTGTACTTGTGATTTTGTCAGAAGTATGTTTGGTGTCGTTAGCCACGTGAATGTTGTCGTGAGCTATGCGTAGGCTGTCGTTAGCTTTTTGTATCCTTTCATTGGCAGTATGTACTGTATGCTGTTGTTACCATTGTAAAATACTATCATTTGCAGCACATATGCTGTCAGGCTGTATGCTGTCCATACCGAGCGTTGTCTGGGTTTAGCGCTGATGGTGCCGTGTATAGTCACATTGTGTAGAGTTTGTGCATGTGTGTGTGTGTGTGTGTGTGTGTGTGTGTATGTGTGTGTTTAATCAGTATGTGGTTGGGGTGCTGGGGTAGCTGCTATTCCCTGAAGCTGCACCCTAATCCCCTTAAAAACACAAACGGAATAAATCACAGGTTGGATCCTGGTGCCCCGAGCTGGTTTGGACGTTGATAGATCCCTCGCCCTCCTCTGCTGACTCATATACTGAGCATCTCTCAAATCCTCTCAGTGTTCAAACTCCTCAAGGCTGCTCCGGGTGGTTTGGGGGGGAGGGGTTTGATAAATGGGGTGTGGCCGGGGGAGTATGGAGCAGATGTCTCTCCTATCACCGGCAGCTCTACTGGTGTGGTATGAGATGCAAAGAGGAAGAAGACGTGAGTGACAGCGCGGTGATGAGAATGACCGACAGATGAAGGATGAGGGAGGAAAGGGGGAGGCAGGGAGAGATGGAGAGAGGCTGAGGGAGAGAGGGACGGAGACACTGAAGGAGTAGGGGGAGGGTGGGTGTCGGTACTAAAGAAGATTAGTGGTGACAACCAATTTAGAGCTACTTTTGTGTCTATTTCACTGCTGGTTTCCAGGCTAGTGGCTTCTCTCCGCTTCTCCTGGGAGTCCAGATGGGAGTCTCTGATCCTCCCACAATCTTTTAATTCTCTCCCCCTTCAGACAAACAAACCTCAGGATTGTCTTACCGTTAGTTAGATTTAAAACAATATGCTGTTTATTCTGATTGTGCCATAGGGCGTGATTGTTGTGCAGAAGCGTATCTCTGCTTCACAGGTAAGGAAGCAGAGGGGCTTAATTTAGTTTGTGTTCGCGTCAGATGAAGCTGCGCCACTGTCGCGAGTGCGGGGAACGGGGTGCTTGCTAGGCGAGGGCCAGCCCACTTTGCATCGTGGGATACATCCGTATGCCAGATCACAGCACATCAAGGGATTGGTCCATACGGTGGGCCGCTTTGCATCATGGGATTGTTTTGTGTGCTGTGTTTGCCTTTAAAGCTTTTCCGGACCCTTCTTCAAGGGATTCTGACAGACTTATGGCAGTTAATTTTTCTAAGGTTAGGGCCAACAGGTTCGTGATGTCCCAGCTTCAGGAGGTGTGGTGGGGGAGTGAGGAGGCTGTGTGGTAGTGGAGGAGGGGGAGCTCCTGTAAAATGGCACTTCTTCAATCTGTCATCATTTCTCTGCTGGCTTTGATGAAGAGCAGAGGATTTACGTTAATTAAATGGGATTACGAAACAGCCTCCGGGCTGCTATATCATTTTTAGCTCACTCTCTCCCCCTGTCTATTTCTCTCTCTCTCCTTTCCTTCCTCTCTCTCTCTCTCTCTCTCTCTCTCTCTCTCTGACTCACTGGCCCTTGAACACAAGAACTCACCACCTCAATTCTAAACTTCCTTTGCCCGGACCCCAGGAGTGCTCTGCGTGTGTGTCAAAGCAGTGTTGGAGAGAACCAGACATGCTCTTTAACAGGATGACTGATTCCCTCCAGTGTTAAGAGTGTACACTTCATTTATGAGGGGAGAAACTCCGATCTGGCTCAACTTCTTATGAAGTTCACTGAATTTGCTGTGTAGGTCACACAGCTGCCTTTCACATCGACCCCCGGTCACCACCTCCTCAGTGGTATGAGCTGCTGATTAGCTGAATTGGGTGTGCTCATCTATTGTTGAAAAGCAAGCCTTCAGGACCATGGTTGTGGTGTCGAATACTTGCAGGAAAGACTACATTTTGCAATACATCTGTTTTCTAAAGCGATTCTTCCTCACTAGGGTCGTGGGGGAGCTGGAGCCTATCCCAGCTGACTTAGGACAGAAGGCAGGAACACACCCTGTGCAACTTGCCAATCCATCACAGGGGGCACATACCATTCACACACCATTCACTCCTACTGGCAGTTCAAAGTCTCAAATTAGCCTGACATGTTTTTGGACTGTGGCAGGAAAGCGGAGAGCAGGAAGGAAGCCTGCATGAACACGGGGATGACATGCAAACTCCACACAGAGAGGCCCCAGGCTGGATCCGAACACTCAACCTTCTTGCTGTGAGGCCTCACAGTTACTCAGTGTGGCCCGGTGCTGCCCACATTTAAAAATTAGACTGGAGTTTATCAGCCATATCAAACCAAATTAATATTACAGCAGGCGACTGTGCTGCTTTGACATATACATAAGTGTACACGGGGGAGGGAAGATATTATCTGTCCACTCACGCAGCGGGCAGGAGGCAAACTGTTTTACGGTTGTCCCTCCGCGTGTGTGTCCGCGACACCATCCATCGCAAGTGTCTTCTCCATGCTGTATTTACTGAAGGAGGGATTTTCACTGGATTCGACATTGCAGCTCCCCATCAAAGGTAGCTTTACTGGTATTGTTTTGCAGATCATCTGGTCAAAGGTCAGGGTCATGTAGGGTTAGGTGTATGTGCGGACCGATGATCAGCTTTTAGGGCGTTTGAAGCTATGGCAGGCAGAAGCACACCAATCAACACCTTACACTGCATTGTATCTTGAATCTCATACACCCTCTACCCAGACCTTCTTTGTAACAAACCCAAAAGGATGGCAATGCAAAGAAATGACTGTTGTGTAAACGTACTGTAGTTAAAAGTACTCAGCATCCTCAATGGTGATAAAGGCAGTGTTTCCCTTTAGGCACAGGATGGACTAACTCAATTTCCTTTAGAAGTTAGATTAGATGGGGACAGGAGAGAGTGTCATGAGGGCATTCCGGAATGTACTGCAGTGAGAGGAAAACCTTCATGCTCTTAAGCGTGCACCCCCTCCACACAACTGCACTCCCAGCGACCAAAAATTTGTAATTATTCCACTGTTGGTAACCACTAAAGTGCGCTGTTTGAAACAGCAGGATGAATATGATCTGTTTGGGGGCTGGTATTGGTGGTGATTCCATTCAATGTACCCCAGATAATCATCTAAGTGCTTTAAGGCACATACTGTAATAGAAGACTTGCTGAATGTGCAGTTGAATATGTGGCCTTATGTACCTGATGGATGAAGTCTGTAGCTCTCACACATAAGCACATAAAGACGCACACGCATGCGTACACACTAATACACACACACACACACACACACAGATGCACCTGCACTCACACACTCACGCACACACCCTCATTCCCGAACAGTCCCAGTCCCACACCTAAAAATAAATTCTCACATTTTACTTTCTAACCTGCTACGCTTATATCCCACTAAGTCTCTATTCTACCCTTCTACCCCTCTTCCTCTCTACACCTTTGAACATGCAACCCCTCGGCCCCGCCTCATACAATTTAACAATGTGATTGGTTCTGGAGCTTGCTCTGTGTCATTGGTTGGCTCTCTCAGCAGGGCAGTGTTGAGGGGATATTTTGGCCAGTTGCCTGACTGAGGTTATTTATCAGCTGTGGTCATGGGGGGCGGGGCGCGCGGGGCTCACATCTCCCACTGTATGTAGTTTGCTGCGCTGGCATGCGGCTTAAAATCAGATCAGTCAATTATGCCTCTCAGCGTCTCCCCCTCTCCCTCGCCCTCGCTCCTCATCGATCCACAACGTCTCTCCGCAAATAAGATTCCTGAATTACGGGTATCTATTAAGGCTCTGTTCCAGTGTGTGGATGGGCCCCATAGTCTGGTATCTGTTAAGGCTCTGTTCCAGTGTGTGGATGGGCCCCATGGTCTGGTATCTGTTAAGGCTCTGTTCCAGTGTGTGGATGGGCCTCAGAGTCTGGTATCTGTTAAGGCTCTGTTCCAGTGTGTGGATGGGCCCCATGGTCTGGTATCTGTTAAGGCTCTGTTCCAGTGTGTGGATGGGCCCCATGGTCTGGTATCTGATAAGGCTCTGTTCCAGTGTGTGGATGGGCCTCATAGTCTGGTACCTGTTAAGGCTCTGTTCCAGTGTGTGAATGGACCCCATGGTCTGGTATCTGTTAAGGCTCTGTTCCAGTGTATGGATGGGCCCCGTGGTCTGGTATCTGTTAAGGCTCTGTTCCAGTGTGTGAATGGGCCCCATGGTCTGGTATCTATTAAGGCTCTGTTCCAGTGTGAAGATGGGCCCCATAGTCTGGTTTCTGTTAAGGCTCTGTTCCAGTGTGTGGATGGGCCCCATAATCTGGTATCTGTTAAAGGTATAGTTTGGATTTTTTGACATGAAGTTGTATGACATCCTCATTAGCAGTGTCATGCATAAACAGTGACTTTCCCCCCTACTGCGTCCCGTGAGCGGAGTTCTGGCCTGGTTTTGGTGTCGTCGGAAGTAGTTCCGGCTAGTTTGCTGGGGTCACGAAAATAAAAAGTTTTGATTCCAAAAACAATGTGCGTTCACAAGAGTAATACATTTGCATCACAAAAACCAACCCCTGAAAAAAGTCAGACCTCACTATCACTCGGCACTATTTTATCTTCCCTCGTATCATTGCGCGTTGCCGCCTGTTGACATCCGCGCACCCTTCCATCAGCAGTTCCACGGTGTTTACATGCTCGAATAGTTCCACGGTGTTTACACGCTCGAATAGTTTCACGGTTTTACACGCTCAAATAGTTAACGTGAATATGTCCGACTATGACACAAATGATGAAGACATTCCTTTTACTGCAGAGCCAAAGGGATGCCTTTATGAACCGGAATATACTGATGCCGAACTTCGTCAGATGGAGTTAGAATGGGCAGAGAGGGAGAGGAGGGACAGCGAAGCGGCTCAAACCGAAGTTGGACCCGTAGCTCTAGCTGCGAGAGACCGGGCAAACGACAATTGGTGGTGCACTTGTTCTAAGTGTCAACTCATACCGACGGAGGTGGAGAGCTACTGCTGCCACGAATGGGAACTCGTCATGCCACCGCTGCAAGATCTCTCGATTGATGAGCAGGCCAGCATACCAGCTTCTTTCTGCATCACTTTCATCAAGACTTTCCCGCAATCCTGAATGCTGGTGTCTTGCAGACCTTTTTCCACATTCCAAAAATCAACTGGAAGAGGCCACCCTGGCCAGCTGGACCTGACGCTCAGCTGTCCTCAGGGTAAGTGTTGACTATCTCTTATAACAGGTACTTTGAAATTTTATTCTGAAGTTGCCCTGAGGTGAGCTTCTGACACCAGATAAACAATGAAATAATTGCTGGGCATCGTTAATTCATGCATGGGCACATTGTTCGCAAACTAAACGTGATGTCTCCCAAGATTTGTGCTGATTGACGGATGCCCACGATACAAATGTACATGTCCATCATGGGGTGCATTCAAAGGAGAATGTTTCGCAAAGTTTTCGCATGTTGAATGATACGTTTGCTTGTGACGCTACGAGATCAAATTGGCAGAGAAAAAAAATTCCAAGTACCTATCTCAGTGCAACTTCAGAAAAAAATTTTCAAGAACCTACTTATGAGTTGTGCAGGTTTTTTGGTAGCGGATTTTACTACCTGGTACGTTGTGGTGACCAGCACCCCCGCCAGATTGCCTTCTTGTCTGTGGGGAACACTGAATTGTATAGCTGTGTCTTTTTAGGGAATACTGTATTCTTTAGTAGAATGAGTGTAGTATAGGCTACATATCATCAAGCATCCAAAAACAGTCATCACATTTATTAATTTCTTGCAATTAATGTACAGGATTGGTGATGTTATTTTATATGACTCATAGATGTGTCATTGTTTTCAGGTTCATGTACAGTATGCACTGACTTATCATGTTGTGTTGTTTGCCATTTCAGACAGTACAGACTGGTTGCCTATCGCATCGTGATAGAATGGGCCCTAAAAGGAGAGAAGCTCGGTCCAGGCAACAGGAGAGTTCTTCCCTCATGTGTGGTTGACCAAATAAGAAAAACATATCCATCACCAAATGGACAATACACAGGGTTCAAGGAGTCTGAGGAAGCACATAATTTGTTTTAGATGCAAACACAAAAGTTTTCGAAGACATTTTGGACATTGTGTTACATTGACCATGTTTTATTGAAAATATATTTTTTAAACAATATCTTGTATAGAAAACACAAACAGAAATGCACCACATACATAGGTTTTATTTGTTTCAGTCCTGTTTATTACTAATATAATAAAACTAAGTTTGCTAAGACACCAGTTCTGATGGTATTATTACTTATAAAATAATATAATAAACAGCAGCAGTCATGCTTATACATACATGTGGAGAACTCCAACATGCCCAGAAAAAAAATCTTTTACACTTTTCTTGTATTTGCACCACAAAATAAATCAGGCAAGAGATTAAAACATCTTGCGAAAAACATAAGGGTAGAGAATATAAATAAAAAAGTAAAAGTAAAAAGTAAAAGTTGTAGAAAGTGACTAAATAGTACACCAGAGACACCTGAATATGTCTGGTAAACATAGGACACCAAAACAGACTTTCTCAGTCTCAGACACCAGGTTTATCAGCTGCATCTTATGTTGTAAAATGTGATGCATGTTCTGCCACCAAGTTGTCTTTTTTTGGCTTTGGAGTGGGAGCAATGTTGGCCGGTAAGTTGACTGGAGGATGGATGTGGAACTGCTGATCTCCAAGCCTGACATTCTTATCAAGCCGCCGTTGAATGACCTGCTGCACCAATTCTTTCCTAAAGTCCTACGTTGTTGGCTCATACAGCTTCCTTACAATCCACTGGTTTGATTGCTTGGAGTAAACCACATTGTATTTTTCTTTTCCTGGGAATGAGGAGAGTGAGGGGACATGAGAATGATCATTAACATGCTACATGTGCATTACTTTGGTATGAAAATGAATAAGCTGTGATATATTCAGGTCATTCTCAACCTGTGGGTCGGGACACCCTAGTTGGCTATGAGATAAATGGCAGGTGTCTCCAACTCATACTTCTAACATAAGAAGTCGCAATTATGATATGAAAAGTCAATGCTATGAGATAAAAATGTCACAATTCTGAAATGAAATTAGGAGATGTACAGTAAAATTCTGAAATTAAAAGTAAAACATTATTACCTAAAAAAGTAATAACTCTAAGATTTTCCATAAAGCATGAACTTCGTCTTCTTTTTTCATGTTATTTTGACTGACTTCCAAATGACATTGTGGCCTCCCATGTCAGTTATTTTAGGAACTCCAATACAGCTAACATATTCTGAGAAACTCCGAAATCTTACAACTGACAACAGTAATTATTCAGTATTTGCTACATTTGTGATCCTTACTATCACAACCACACTTCCACATAGTTGCTGACAATAATAACAGTCGTCATATAACGTTATGTTATGTAGAAGCTTCACTGGCAATATGACCTTTAGTGATTTGATGATCATAACGTTACTAGCTGATTCTTGATAGTCAGTTCGAGCATAATACCGTTGGCTTCTAAACAAGTAATAGGCGCAATCTAAGTAGCTAGGTTAGTACTTAGTTGCTCTTACCTGGGGTGCTGGTACAGCAGTGCTCTTCAAAACATGTTTCTTCCTCTGTCTGGGACGTGTAGGAAGATAATCGTCCTTGCTGAAGTGTGCACTACACACATAAAGCTGTTTAATCCTTTCCACTTTAGTTCCGATGCTGAAGCCTTTGGCAAGAAGCCAAAGTTGCCTAATGGCAATGTCCATGACAGGAAAGCGGTGAAATGCATACGGCGAATCAGACAGGTTTTTGTTGCTACAGCCCGGAAAATCACAAATTCGCACCATTTTTATATATTTTCCTGTCTAATAATATATTTCTCTCTCACGTTAGCTCTCTCAGGTCGCAGCGGTCACCATCCAAGTGTGTGAACACCGTGAAACAGGGGTGCATTCAATAGGCAAGACGTTAGCTGACGTTAGCTAACAAGACAATAAAGAGTATTTTGGGCTAGCAATAACGTTAGCTAACGTTCGGAGCTGTTGAACGCAAGGCAGGTGATGGAATGGTGCGCGGATGTCAACAGGCGGCAACGCACAATGATACGAGGGAAGATAAAATAGCGCCGAGTGATAGTGAGGTCTGACTTTTTTCAGGGATTGGTTTTTGTGGTGCAAATGTATTACTCTTTTGAACGCATATTGTTTTTGGAATCAAAACTTTTTATTTTCGTGACCCTAGTAAACTAGCCGAACTCCGAACTACTTCCGACGACTCCAAAAAAAATCCGGGCCAGAACTCCCAATGCTCACTGGGCTCTGTTCAGAAGGGGGAAAGTCACTGTTTATGCATGACACTGCTAATGAGGATGTCATACAATTTCATGTCAAAAAATCCGAACTATCCCTTTAAGGCTCTGTTCCAGTGTGTGGATGGGCCCAATGGTTTGGTATCTGTTAAGGCTCTGTTCCAGTGTGTGGATGGGCCCCATAGTCTGATATCTGTTTAGGCTCTGTTCCAGTGTATGGATGGGCCTCAGAGTCTGGTATCTGTTGAGGCTCTTTTCCAGTGTGTGAATGGACCCCATGGTCTGGTATCTGTTGAGGCTCTGTTCCAGTGTGTAGATGGGCCCCATAGTCTGGTATCTGTTAAGGCTCTGTTCCAGTGTGTGGATGGGCCCAATGGTCTGGTATCTGATAAGGCTCTGTTCCAGTGTGTGGATGGGCCCCATGGTCTGGTATCTGTTAAGACTCTGTTCCACTGTGTGGATGGGCCCCATGGTCTGGTATCTATTAAGGCTCTGTTCCAGTGTGTGAATGGGCCCCATGGTCTGGTATCTGTTAAGGCTCTGTTCCAGTGTGTGAATGGGCCCCATGGTCTGGTATCTGTTAAGGCTCTGTTCCAGTGTGTGAATGGGCCCCATGGTCTGGTATCTGATAAGGCTCTGTTCCAGTGTGTGAATGGGCCCCATGTTCTGGTATCTGTTAAGGCTCTGTTCCAGTGTGTGGATGGGCCCCATAGTCTGGTATCTGTTAAGGCTCTGTTCCAGTGTGTGGATGGGCCTCATGGTCTGGAATCTGTTAAGGCTCTGTTCCAGTGTGTGGATGGGCCCCATGGTCTGGTATCTGTTAAGGCTCTGTTCCAGTGTGTGGATGGGCCCCATGGTCTGGTATCTGTTAAGGCTCTGTTCCAGTGTGTGAATGGGCCCCATGGTCTGGTATCTTTTAATGCTTTGTTCCAGTGTGTGAATGGGCCCCATGGTCTGGTATCTGTTAAGGCTCTGTTCCAGTGTGTGAATGGGCCCCATGGTCTGGTATCTGTCTGTTTCCAATGCTCTGTTCCAGTGTGTGAATGGGCCCCATGGTCTGGTATCTGTTAAGGCTCTGTTCAGTGTGTGGATGGGCCCCCATGGTCTGGTATCTGTTAAGGCTCTGTTCCAGTGTCCCCATGGTTATCTGTTAAGGCTCTGTTCCAGTGTGTGAATGGGCCCCATGGTCTGGTATCTGTTAAGGCTCTGTTCCAGTGTGTGAATGGGCCCCATGGTCTGGTATCTGTTAAGGCTCTGTTCCAGTGTGTGGATGGGCCCCATGGTCTGGTATCTGTTAGGCTCTGTTCCAGTGTGTGGATGGGCCCCATGGTCTGGTATCTGTTAAGGCTCTGTTCCAGTGTGTGGATGGGCCCCATGGTCTGGTATCTGTTAAGGCTCTGTTCCAGTGTGTGAATGGGCCCCATGGTCTGGTATCTGTTAAGGCTCTGTTCCAGTGTGGATGGGCCCCATGGTCTGTTAAGGCTCTGTTCCAGTGTGTGGATGGGCCCCATGGTCTGGTATCTGTTAAGTCTCTGTTCCATGTGGCCATGGTCATCTGTTAAGGCTCTGTTCCAGTGTGTGAATGGGCCCCATGGTCTGGTATCTGTTAGGCTCTGTTCCAGTGTGTGAATGGGCCCCATCTGGTCTGGCTCTGTTCCATCTGTGAATGGGCCCCATGGTCTCTGTTCCAGTGTGTGAATGGGCCCCATGGTCTGGTATCTGTTAAGGCTCTGTTCCAGTGTGTGGATGGGCCCCATGGTCTGGTATCTGTTAAGGCTCTGTTCCAGTGTGTGGATGGGCCCCATGGTCTGGAATCTGTTAAGGCTCTGTTCCAGTGTGTGAATGGGCCCCATGGTCTGGTATCTGTTAAGGCTCTGTTCCAGTGTGTGGATGGGCCCCATGGTCTGGTATCTGTTAAGGCTCTGTTCCAGTGTGTGAATGGGCCCCATGGTCTGGTATCTGTTAAGGCTCTGTTCCAGTGTGTGGATGGGCCCCATGGTCTGGTATCTGTTAAGGCTCTGTTCCAGTGTGTGGGGCCCCATGGTCTGGGTTAAGGCTCTGTTCCATGTGTGGATGGGCCCCATGGTCTGGTATCTGTTAAGGCTCTGTTCCAGTGTGGATGGGCCCCATGGTCTGGAATCTGTTAAGTCTGTTCCAGTGTGTGAATGGGCCCCATGGTCTGGTATCTGGTATCTGATAAGGCTCTGTTCCAGTGTGTGAATGGGCCCCCATGGTCTGGTCTGGTATCTGTTAAGGCTCTGTTCCAGTGTGTGGATGGGCCACATAGGTCTGGTATCTGTTGGTAGGCTCTGTTCCAGTGTGTGGATGGGCCCCATAGTCTGGTATCTTTTAAGGCTCTTTTCCAGTGTGTGGATGGGCCCCATGGTCTGGTATCTGATAAGGCTCTGTTCCAGTGTATAGATGGGCCACATAGTCTAGTATCTGTTAAGGCTCTGTTCCAGTGTGTGAATGGGCCCCATGGTCTGGTATCTGTTCCAGATGGGCCCCCATCTGTTCCTGTTAGTGTTCCAGTGAATGGGCCCCATGGTCTGGTATCTCTGTATCTGTTCCAGTTGTGAATGGGCCCCATGGTCTGTTCCTGTTCCAGTGTGTGGATGGGCCTGTTCCATGGTCCCCATGGTCTGGTATCTGTTAAGGCTCTGTTCCAGTGTGTGGATGGGCCCCATAGTCTGGTATCTTTTAAGGCTCTGTTCCAGTGTGTAGGTGGGCCCCATGGTCTGGTATTTGTTAAGGCTCTGTTCCAGTGTGTTGATGGTCCCCATAGTCTGGTATCTTTTAAGGCTCTGTTCCAGTGTGTGGATGGGCCCCATGGTCTGGTATTTGACCCAGACCGTGCCAGTGCTGACTCTTGCATAATTGGCCGGAGTTTGCATGGGGGGAGGGGTGTAATTTGACAGGATGTCCGTATTTCATCTCCTGTCAAAATTGCGGGGGGCAGCATGCCATGAGATCTCGCAGCTGAGGCGCAGTATTTATGGCCGGTTTGAGTGTGAGAAGCAGGACTGTATTTACGGCCTGGGCTTCAGAGCAGAGAACCTTTTCATCCGCCCTCTGTGGAATTTACTGAGATATGTGGAAGCACCAGTTTATCCCAAACCCAGCGGTGGATCAGGAAGGAAAGAAAACAACAAACAACCACTAGCATCGACATTACCGAGGAATGTGAACAAAGCTGAGGGCTTCCCACATGATCTTGCTCAGTGCTGACTGTTGCTACTGCCAGTGTGCTACTTGCATGATGAAAGTGTAAACTTCCCCCTAATAGATTTTGCACACCCTGCCATATTTCATGACATTGCTTTACTATAGCTGGGATTCAATACAATCACCATTTACTGGGTTTATATATACTGCTCAGCTGATTATGCCCCTTCAATTACAAAATATCCCTGCCTGTGCCATATGGCTAAAACTAATGATAATTTTCATTATGGGTTAATCAACATGATTAATCAATTAATCGTTTAGTCTGTACAAAAAATCACAGCAAATGCTAATCATAATTTTCCAGAGCCCGAGGTGATGTCCTCAAATTGCTTTTTCTGTCTGACCAGCAGTCCAAATCTTGAAGACTTTTCATTTACTATCATAAATTAACAAAGAAAAGGAGTATATCCTTGCATTTTGGCAGCTAGACCCTGACAACATCTGACATTTTTGTTTGAAAACTGATTGAAACGATTGCCTGTCAAAATAATTGGCAAATAATTTTTGTTTCATCGACTAATCAAATAATCAACTGATTGTTGCAGCTGTACTGTGCCATCCCAAATCCCCTGATGTTGCCCTAGAACACAAACCTGACCCCGTCCTTTCCAGGCTCTCATTTGCAGAATGCTTGGGATGGTAAACACCATCTGGACTGCTCCTCTTGTCCCTCATACCTGTGAGTAACAGAGAGAGATGTGTGGCCTCATTTCTCCAGTCAGGACTTCATGGGTAGTAATGGATTAGCCATGGAAATAATAGCACTCTCTCCTCCAGTAAATCACATCCTTACACTCTGAATGGCTGGCTGTCCCTGCAAGGCTCAGTCACCTGACGCAAATGGGTCATCCATTAATCCATTATCCGCCGATTAATGTTAGCTTTTGAGCACTTCACAAGGTCCTGAAAAACCATTAACCCCAATAATGCACTGTGTTAATTCATTAAGGGGGTCGCAGATGGAAGGGGTCCGTTACCTTTGGTCTGCTGGTGTCCTTGTGTAATGTAAACTATGAAACACAGTACTTGTAACCTTTAGTAAACGCGGTGGCGCCTGTTTGAGCTACTTGAGGAAAATTGATTTAGTTGCAGATTCATCACAGATCAGCTTTACTGTTAAATGGCAGCTTCTCTCACTCTTCCTTCTCTCTCAGTGATGCCTCTGTCCTTCAGATTCTATCTCTCCCTCCTTGTCCCCCTCTCTTGCCTGCCCTCCCTCTCTCCCACCCTGTCTCCCTCTCTCCTTTACCCTTCCCTCTCTCTTCCTCCTCTCCATCTCCCTCTCTCCCCTCTCTCTCCCTCCCTCTCTCCTCTACCCTTCCCTCTCTCCTCCTCCTCTCCATCTCCCTCTCTCCCCTCTCTCTCCTCCCTCTCCTCTACCCTTCCCTCTCTCCTCCTCCTCTCTATCTCCCTCCCATTCTCCTCTCCTTTCCCTCTCCTCTCCCCCTCTCTCTCTCCTCCTCCTCTCTATCTCCCTCCCATTCTCCTCTACCCTTCCCTCTCTCCTCCTCCTCTCTATCTCCCCCTCTCCCCTCTCTCTCCCTCCCTTTCTCCTCTACCCTTCCCTCTCTTCTCCACCCAATCTCTTCGTCTCCCTCCCCCCTCTCTCTCCCTCCCTCTCTCCTCTACCCTTCCATCTCTCCTCCACCCCATCTCCCCCTCTCTCCCTCCTTCTCTCTCCTCCATCTGCCACTCTTTGCCCTCTGCTTTTTCTCACCCTCTCCTACCCTCCTCTCCCTCCCTCTACATTTCTCTCATTTTTTTGATTTCAAAAGCTTTTTACTGGCATGACAAAATTATAATTTTGTATTGCCAAAGCCTGTTAGAAGAGAACAGAGCTTGGCAGCTCTAAAAAGAAGGGGTGAGAATAATAATGTTACAAAAATAACAATAATATCAACAACAATGGCTAGTAAATTTAATGTACACAAACAGTCACAGTACCAGTTGTAACATGTGTGTATGTGTGTGTAGCAGGAATTGTGTGTTTATGTCTGTGAAGCAGTAACAGTTTAGTTTATGGTGTGTGTGTGTGTCTATCTCTGTGCCTCAGACAGTGGCAGGAGAACGCAGAGTTGCTAAGACATAGCTATTGTCATTTTCCCCCTAAAAGGAGTGTAACTTATCAGCATCATGTGCATTTTTGAATTGGGGGCATTTCTGGATAATATTTGAGTATTATTAATAACTGATTTGGACATGTCTGGCACACACCATCAAGAAATGGGTCTCTGAGTTCTCTCATCTTTAATTGTTAGCACAATCTTCCCTCCCTTGGTTGCCATGACATCCTTCGCCGCACGATTTGTTCTGATATTTTCCATCAGTCCCAAAATATATTTGTATTTATTGTCATATATTCTGCAGTTTACTCATGAGTATGGTGTGCTTTTTTGTTTCTTGGCGTACCTTTGTATTGTGTCAGAGTTTCACAGTGAAGAAGGTGTATAATTATGTTTTTCAGGTCTTTGTGTTTTTGACTGGACTTTCTAAGTTCTTTCGAAAGTTTCGGCAGTCTTGGTACCCTACCCTTGACAATGTACAGACCATGGCTATCCAGTCGGGTCCAACCCAGAAGAAGGGCAAAGTACTTTAATGATATTTAGGTGTGGAATTTGTCACAACACAGCGCATTGCAGATTACGCCCTGCTGTGTATGGGGCTTTGTAGCTGCAGAGAGCTCATTCTAAACCTGATCCACAGCCAAAAGCTGTGGATATGAGTATATGGGCTCAGGAACTGGACCTTCGAGCAATTGAGGAAGGTGGCCTGGTTGAGTGAGTACATCGGCTGGGTACGTGTGCACCATTTACCTGGGGAAGAGATGGCACCAGGATGCACTCTGGGAAGGAGACAAGCCGGTGGAGGGAGTGTGATCCTCTGCAAAATGTTCTGCTGGGAAACCCTGGGTCCGGCGCTTGAGAATTCAAGTGGACGTCAGTTTCACAAAGCTATTTTAGTGGCGTGAGGAGCACCAACACAATGTTAGGCTGGCAGTTTTAGTGCTGCGGCTGATTGCTGTGGGCTGGTCCAGGCGGGGGTGACTGGTGGCCTTTTTCTCTCTCCCTCCCTCCCTCCCTCCCTCTCTGTCTTTGTGTCTCCCTCCCACTCTCCCTTGTTCTCTCCCTCCCTCTCAATCTTTCACTCTCTCTCTTTGTCTCCCTCTCCGTCCCTCCATCTCCCTCCCTCTCTCTCTCTCCCTCCCTCTTCATCCCCCTCTCTCCCTCCATCTGCTTGGCCTTTGACCTGCACTGTAACTCTCAGCTCTGACTCAGATGCTGTGGGGACAAAAGCTAAAGAGAACAGGTCAGATCTAACGGCTGAGCCGGGCTCAAAAATAGCCCTGTCAGCGCGTAGAAGAAGAAGCAACCTCCAAATAGGTATTGATTTGGTTTTCAAAAAGGCTGGTACTTGCTTTTTGTGTGTGGCAACAGCTCAGGCTATTAGTGATATGAGTTTCCTTTTGTCTCTGAAGTCTCGGAAAAAAAAAGTGGCTGTGACTCAGGTCCCTGAGGTAGCCGAGGAATTTAAGAAAAATGAAGATGCCAGAGCAGTAAAGAAAGTGCCCTCCTCAGGGAAATGAATTACCTATTGATGCGAGCTGACACTGGTGACTGCTCTGTGCTGGCTCTACTTCATCTAACAGCAGCACTGGTCTTTCTATTCTAAAGGTTTCGTATTATAAAAATTGTATTTTTCCTTGCCATCACACATGTACTTTGATTCTCCTTTACTCACATGTGACTGAACGTGAAACCAGACTGTTTGAGCGCTGCGATGCCCTTTATGAGAAATCATGAGCTTGAATGAGCCATTTTGATGCGCTTTATTGCGTCACAAGGAGATTTATTTGGATGTTACAGCCCAGAAGACAGGCTTTGGTTTCAGCCGCCATCAATCACTTTCTGCCACAATGAGGCAGCCAATCAGAGAAGAGCTTCATTTTGAGTGACTCACCGGCCAATTGAAAGGGCCCATCGTCATCAAGGGGAGTGAATGAGGGGCTGGAGGCTAACTACAATCACTGAATTTGTGGGTTTTTTGCTACTAGCTTCAAAACTTTGTTTTAGACGCAAACAAGTAAGTTTGATTATCTTAAGAGTTGATCATTCATAATTTCAAAAGTCAATGTTCTCTTCTTGTTCTCTTTAAGTTTCATACTGGTTTTTTGGGAAACTATTTGGGAAACTGCTGATTTATCGTTCAAGGCTTTTTAATTGACCTTGCCATACTGATGATGTCACTGTTAGCAGACCATAACAATGGCGGTGCCCTAGAAACAGAACAACCAGCTAAGCTCCCAGTCTTATTCCCCTGGAAGTGCTTTGGCACTTTTTCGTGCTGGACCTGAATAATATGGATTGTCCATAAGTAATATCACAAACGCTTCGTTTTTGTTTTAGTTCTCCTTAACCCTCATCCTACCGGCCAATTTTACACACACTATGGCCCCCAGGCGGGAATACCTTGAAATCAATGCAGTAAGAACAAATTCAATGCAGCAAACACACATAACTTTATTGAAGAACAAAATCCACTACTGCTGAATATCTATGATGTATTATAAATGCAATAACATTGCAATAAAATTGCAATAACTAGCATACACTTAGCAAATTATAGCACCACAAAATAAATGTTGGCATTATATACATGATTTTTGCAGCTCATGCAGCTGTAGAACATTCTGGATACAACTTCTGTCTTTTCTTACAGAATTAAAACAAAAAAGTAATTGTAAAATAATTTTAATTGTTTGTGTTCAGAATCTGCCTTGAGGCCTCTGCTGCTGTGTATCTAGCTTGTCTTTGTCTGTTGGCCATTATGAATCTGAAACAACCAAAAAGAAGTTAACTTTCAGTGTGCTATTCAATTATAAAATAAAAGACAGATAAGTTTAACAAATTAATTATACCTTCACAACGCAAAAAGCTGATCTTCCAGTGCTTTAGTGTTTTAATTAAGACATAAATTCTGACAAATTCATAAAACGGTGAGGCAGTATGTCAATATTATACATATTTTAAAATGGCAAACGTATATATAGGTGCGGGGTCCAGATGGACCCCACTTGGTAGGATGAAGGTTATATTTACAGGTTCCATAATTATAATGATGGGATATTAGCTGAGAATGCTGTCTGTGAGTGATCTTTTAGAGTGTTGAGCGTTGTGGCTCAACCCCTGGAGGAAGAGGGCAGAAGTCATGCCGATTCGCAAACAGGCTCTGAAGTTGCCTGCTCTTTCAACATTGTCGTTTGTCCACCCTAATAAATAGCGAAGGATGGACAACCTTACTACTGTCTCCTTACCTCAGCACACGCTGTAGCTCCATCTCCACCGGCCTCCATATAGTGCACTGGGAACTCTCTGTTAAACACCCAAATGACATTTACTTTATGAATTTGGAATAAAAACTAAAGAAATAAATGTCCTCAACCCTTTTTGAAAATATCATGTTTTACTATTTATGGCGTGATAAATTACTACAGATTTGCTGTTTATGACATAGATTTATATTTTCAAGTGGATGAATATTTTATGTGAAACAGTGCCTTGCCTGCCCATTAAGGCTGGGAGTGGCAGTTATTATTTTATGATTGTATTTAGTAGGCTAGTCGCAAGCTATGGTCTCACTGGGTATGTGATTCCAACAGGTCACACTTTTTACTGTATTACTCTTTAAAATCCCTGAAACTCTGGCAATGAATTTATTCCCTTGTAAGACACAAGAGTGTCTTAAAAAAAGACACTTTTAGCTTTTTCAAAAAAAAAAAAAAAAAATCATTCTCAGACAGAAACAGACACTGCGAAACCAATTTAATTTAAATACCATGCATTTTTCAAAGTAAATGTAACATTTTGGGAAAATGTTTTCTGGGCAAAAAGTTAGCAACACGACAAGTATACTTCAATAAAAAAATGAACCCATTAGAGTGGGTTTCAGAAGGACATTTATGTCAATACACATTCACAGCTCAAAGAAAATTGAAATAGTTGTGATAATTTGTGCTGTATTTTAAAATCTGGACAGATATGTTGCATTTGCTCATGGAGCAGTTAGGACCTGTATCAGGTGGCAGTTTTTTGGCCCACAACCCACACTAGTTTTGCTTCATGCAGCACAGGAGTAAACATCACCCCACGTTGACTGCCCCAGAATAAACTTAAAATAATTTATGATTGTTTGGGATGCTGGTGTCCCTACTAGCAGGAGACTTGGGTTAAGGAGTAAAGTGATATAAACCAGCTTAAACTGTTCTCTTTCAGCTTTCAGTCAGACCACACAGCTCTATTAGAAACTGCCCCCCCTTGTTAATTTTATCACTGATGACAGTTTCTTTCCCATTTTTCGATCACTGGCCAATAGGCTTTGAGCTATTGTTGTCAGTTAGTGTTCGTCGTCCGTCCGTCCATAATCAGTACCGGTATGTTAGCAGCTGGATCTCTGAAACCGCTCCATGGATTTTGATGAAATTTGGTGGGATGATGCATTGGGCCAATGTCTTGGGACCATGTTTTTGTTTTTGGATTGGACATTTAAGGCCATTTTAGGGCCATTTTTGAGCCAAAGTTGGTGTTTTTGCAACTTTAATGTTCAATATCTCAAAAGTGGCTCTATAGATTCTTAGATTTTGGTCTAAAAGAGTGAGAAGCAACATTCTGCACTTCCTGTCAATATTTGGACTCTAATTTTGCTCTGGGCCATTTTATGGAACATTTTTGGTCCAAAATTTTTTTGCATTGCTATGGTCCATGTCTCAGAAACTAGTCCATACATATCCTGAGATTTTGACTTAGAATCTTAAATCACGGCATTCTGCAGTGCCTGTGCAAATTTGGACCTTGCGGTTTCATCTTCTGCCATTTTATGGCCCAATTTTGGCCCAAAATTGATCCAAATTATATTGAATATGCTACACCTCATTTAAATTGTATTTCGAGATTAGGTTTGCATTGTTGGGTATTGGCAAATCACATATGGGCTTTCCGCTGGTCAGGTCAAAAGTGACCGATAATGACCTTGAAAGGCCAACCTCAAGGTCATGATGCATTGAATAGTCGAAATCATGCGTAATATTTTTTTTTACAGAGCTTAGGTTTGCATTGTTGGGTGTTAGGAAATCATGTATTGGCTTTCTGATGGTGAGCTCCAAAGTGACCAATGGTAAATGGACTGCATTTGGACTGCATTTATATTAGCGCCTTTCTAGTCAGATGACACAATGCGCTTCACAATAATGCCTCTCATTCACCCTGATGGCGGAGGCTGCTGTGCAAGGTGCCAACCTGCACATCAGGAGCAGTGTTCTGAACTGGTTCTTGCTCTAGGACACTATGACACGTTCTCTGGAGGAGCCAGGGAACGAACCAGGAACCTTCCGATTCCCTAGGCTAGCCGCTCTACCTCCTGAGCCATGCCGCGTCACATGGTGACCTTGAAAGGCCAGTCTTCAGTTCACCGTGCATCAAATGGTCAATATCATGCTTATATTATATTATATTTATATTGTTGGGTATCGGTTCATCATATATAGGTTTTCTGCTGGGCAAGTCAAGAGTGACCTATGTGATCTTGAAAGGTGAGTCACAAGGTCACCATGTATCAAATGGTCAATATCATGCTTTATACTGCATGAACAGCTTAGGCTGAAATGTTGAGTCTGTGCTTGTGAATAATACTCCACATTTTGTAGCCTAGAATAAGACTGCAGTTAATTACCAGTGAGATACAAGGCCTTTGGCTCTATTTTTCTCTGTTAGTTTGAGCTGTTTTTATAGGAGATTTCCTGAATTCTGCTATCAACTGAGATTTTAAGGTACTGCTGGAGTATTTTAGGATATACAGTGATCACCATAATTCATTGGACTGTCACTGTCCAATGAGTTGCATGTACACTATTGGTTGTTTGAGGTCTTAAACATGTGTGAGTGGTTTAGGATGTTTGTTTTAGTATTGTAGAATGAAGTCTGAGTATTTTTGGAAGTAGTTTCAGTATTTATGATACAGTTCGAGTATTATACTATGCATTTTGTCCATTCAGAATGTAGTTTGGGTATAGTACATACTATGTGGTGTATTATACTGTAACCACAGCTTTGTTACCGAGTGTTTCCTCCTTTAAGTTAAGATAAACTTTAATGTTTGGAATGTAATTTGTCTTGGGCAAAAGTGCTACACAACGCTGCAGTCAGGCAATACATGACAACACAATACATGAGCTAAAACATATCCCATCGACAAAACAATAAGATGGAGGACAGGGGTAAAAAGAGCTGCACCTGCTGGGATCACAAAATACATGACCAGACATATGCAGTATAACACAGCCAGACCGTGCTGAAAAAACTGGAGAGAAAAATATTCTTCCTTTTGAAAGACATTTGTCTTTTATGATTGTGGACCTAGGCTGTACTCCACACCTCCAGGAGGCGCTCTTAACATTGTCCTTTAGTACATTTAATTAATCATTGTTTGTATAAGTGGAGAGGAAGAGTGCTTTCTGGCTTGAGAGATTTGGAACTCTTGCTTTTTGACACCTTTTGTTTGCCTCTCTGTAAAATAGCTTTTTTAAAGTCCTGTTTGGGAAATAGAAATATTTTTGTGAGTATTGTATCCTTCTGTATTATTTGTATTTTATGTGCACTTGTCAATGGATTCATTAAGTTTCATTGTATGAACACATGGTCTTTTGTTTGTCAGGAAAGTATTTTAATGGATATTGTTTTTATAGTTTAAACTTCAGATACAATTGCCATGTTATTTTTGCCTCCACAGTGTCCTTCAATCCCTTTGTCACACATGCATTGTGTGCAGAATATTTGCTAAAGAAGTGGACCAATTTTGACCAAATCACACATGGTAACTCCCCACAGAGGGTAGCTGAACTGGTTAGGTTTTGGAGATCATCTGGTCAAAGGTCAAGGTCACATGAGGTGAGCTGTCTGAAGGGACCGAAGACCAACTGTTAGGGCATATGAAGTTTTAGCAGGCAGAGGCATAGCTGTCTATACTCTGCATTGACTTCTGCCAGGCTTAGTTAACATCACATAAGCAATATTACATTGTAGTTCAGCATAGTTTTTTCACACTGATGGACTAACTATGTAGCCTTCATCTCCATTCTCATCCTGTTATTAGTCATGATGTGAGTTTACTGGTGTGGACACATTTCATTTTCTAATGGACTGGAACCAATCTTTTTCAAACAACGAACATTGTACTAGTGGAGACTGATTAATGTAAGCAATCAATATTTTTCTTGTGCTATGTAGATGAATGTCATCACGTGTATCTATACATTCAGAGTTAAAGATGCTTGGTGATTGCAGATATTTAAAGTGTGTTGGGGTCCCCCATCTTACCCCTCGCCACAAAGTGGATGGGATATTGGATTGTGTACTGTCTGTCTGTCTGTACATCACACTTCTTTTCACGCAGTATTTCTCCAAAATTTCACACATGCATACCTCTCATTGTGTAGATGTTCCTTTTCACACTTCCGTCCATCCTCCTGTCCTCCTGTCCTCCTGTCTGTCCTTCCATCCTGCTTTTGTTTTCAGGCCAGATATCAGCCATCCTGTTCTTTTCCAGGCACAGACTCCTCCTAAACCCTTTGACATTTATCAACAAAATTTACTATGGATACATCTTATTGTGCAGATGTGACTTTTAATATGTCTGTCCATCCACCTGTCTGTCTGCCCATCTCTTTACCGCATTTTTTTCCCAGGCCAGATATCAGCCATGCCGTGGCAGGGGATCTGAGTATTTCATGCCTCTTTATATGTTGCTAAAGCTTTGACCAGACCTTAGCCGTGGTTTCATAATATATAGCATACAATTTTTTCATTAGTTTGATCATTGTATGATGCAGTTTGATTACCGTGCAATGTAGTTTTGTGTCTTATAAAATTTGAGCATTGTATGATCTGCAACTCTTTTTATATAAGGGAAAGTCTATTTTGGGGGCAGACTCTGAATGTTCTTAGCCTAAGTTTTTGAGGATTTCAGCCTCAAATGCTCTGAAAATGTTCCCAGTGTTTTCAGCATCAAAATCTGCTTGCATTATTTGCATTTCATGCAGCATAACTTTGCAATTATTTTACAGTTTAGTGGCTAGTCTTTCCATTCTGTTATCTCTGTACAAGTTCATTACTTCAGTACTCCTTCTCAGCCTCA
Source organism: Gymnothorax javanicus (assembly GCA_029692085.1). Taxonomy (NCBI): domain Eukaryota; kingdom Metazoa; phylum Chordata; class Actinopteri; order Anguilliformes; family Muraenidae; genus Gymnothorax; species Gymnothorax javanicus. The sequence goes on along the minus strand of CM056194.1, from coordinate 121,426,874 downwards.
GGATGTTTCTAACATGTTCGTAATGTTTCGGCATTTTCCCTGCCTCCAACTTCTTTTAAAATGATTCATATGAAAAAGAGTGCACAATGTCGTCCTTGCGTATTTGGATATAACGTGTGAGAATGAGTGTAGTCAGTCAGCATTAGTATGAGGTTATTTACATAATCAGTGTAGAAACTTCTGCCCTTTAAAACATTTTCACTGTCCAAATACTTACAGACTTAACGCTGTAGTCTCACTGGTTTGAAAAGAGCTCTGTTTCAATCTGAGCTTGACTGACGGGTGTTGCAGGTGATCTGTCCTCGATAGCTGGGTGTGTCGGTGTGTCAGTGTGTCCTGCATCTTAATGGAAACAGCTCCTGCAGTCATGATCTGGTGGCTCAGTTTGACTCCTTGAGTGAAATTTATTGACAGGAACAAATAGGGTGATGATCGAGGTGCTGGGGGATGGTTGCAGGGGCAGTTCCGTCCCATTCTAGATGTGAATGAATCAGGGAGGAATTCTGAAGGGTGATGGACTCCCTGACACACACCAGTTTGTGCAGTGCCCTGAAGCAGTCTGTGTTCATGTTTCTGATCTCGATTTAGATATGTATATGTGCGTGCTTTCAGGGATGTGTGCCTGTGTATGTTTGTGTGTGCCTCTGCATGTGTATCTGTGAGCACGTGAGTTGAAAAAGGAGTCTAGCGGAAACCACTGCACTGGTGGACTTAACTGGTAAAAATGCTCTTTTTTCCTTATAATGTAAGGTTCTGTAAAGCATCAGCATTTACTGCAAGCCATTACGCAGCTTGGCTACACGTTGCTAGCACAATATACACTGCCCGACACTCATAATGGCACCCTAGGTAAATATGAACAAAAATGATGAATTACTGCTTTCATTTTTTCATCCTCTGGATAATTATTTCAAAATAGTACGATACAACCCTTAATTTAAATAAAATCATTAAAAGAAAAAAATACTGTCTAAAAAATATTTTTTTCCCAAAAATGTGTCACAATTATTGGATCTTCTTCATTTCATACATCTTGCAGCCTTTATTTTCCAAGTTAAAGCTTGAGTCTTTGCTGATTGGGTAGATTGAGTTTGGAGAAGACTTAGTAAGTGATTTGAGATCATTGCTCCATTTTAAATCTCACCAGATCCCTCAGATTCCTTGGTACTCATTCATGGACCCTCTTCAGGTTTGGACTCTTCTTTTGTGGTTTTCATCACAGGACAGGGATGACCATGGCGAAACCTTGATTAGTGGTTGTTGAACCTTTTTTGTGTTGATTTTGATTTATGCTCTGGATAATGGTCCTGGATAATGATCCAACCATGGCCCAGTTTAAGCTTTCTGGCAGAGGAAGTCTCGGGTTTTCATATAATATCTAACATAAAGAGATGATGCTTTTTGTATCCATGATGTCACATATCTTTCTTGTTTGTTGTTGGACCGACACCTCTGAATTTCTTTATCTCTGCTGGGATATTTTATGTCCGTAGCTCTGCTAAGGAAGTGCTACTGTAGTGAAGGACATCAGATAGTTCCTGAAATATATTTGGTCCCTTGTGTATTTTATAAGTGTGGACTTCATGAAGAATTAAAATGTTTGAAGGGACTCTAGCTGGTCTCAGTTGGCAGAGAACAGTACCACCACAACTATAAACCATATAACAAACCCCCCTCTTTAACTTCAGGCAGAGAGCACTCTGTCGACCCTCTGGGAAAATACACTGCAGCAAGTTCCATGTACATCAAAGTCCCTGCCTGAGTATTTGTACAATGACAATGTTTGCCCTTTGGCCCTGAAATCCAGAAAATTGGATTTGACAGTGAATGCAGGGTAGAATTAGAGAGTCAGCTGTGTATCCAGTGTTAAAGTAAGTAGTGTTGATGAGGTGCTCTCTCAGTGTGAGAGTGAGTAGTGCTGATGAGATGCTCTCAGTGTGAGAGTGAGTAGTGCTGATGAGGTGCTCTCTCAGTGTGAGAATGAGTAGTGCTGATGAAGTGCTCTCTCAGTGTGAGAGTGAGTAGTGCTGATGAGGTGCTCTCTCAGTGTGAGAGTGAGTAGTGCTAATGAAGTGCTCTCAATGTGAGAGTGAGTCATGATGATAAGGTGCTTTCACAGTGTGAGAGTGAGTAGTGCTAATGAAGTGCTCTCAATGTGAGAGTGAGTCATGATGATAAGGTGCTTTCACAGTGTGAGAGTGAGTAGTGCTGTTGAGGTGCTCTGAGTGTGAGAGTGAGTAGTGCTGATGAGATGCTCTCAGTGTGAGAGCGAGTCGTGCTTATGAGGTGCTCTCTCAGTGTGAAATTGAGTAGTGCTTATGAGGTGCTCCCTCAGTGTGAGAGTTAGTAGTGCTTATGAGGTGCTCTCTCAGTGTGAAATTCAGTGCTGCTCATGAGGTGCTCTAGTAGTGCTTAGGAGGTGCTCTCTTATTGTGAAATTGAGTAGTGCTTATGAGGTGCTCTCAGTTTGAGTGAGTCATGCTGATGAGGTGCTCTCTCAGTGTGAGAGTGAGTCGTGCTGATGAAGTATCAGTCGGCTGCTCCCTTGCCGTGTCATGACCTCTCTCTTATGCAGCACTGAGTAAACAGATGCATCCGTCTGCTTTATTCTACTAAATTCCCTTCACTTGGCCTTCAAGCTTTATACTTCCCTTCTCAATTCTAGCATTTTTGCTGGGAGATGTTTTATTTCATTGTATATGCAGAAAAGGGGTGTGTGTGTGTGTGTGTGTGTGTGTGTGTGTATGAGCGTGTGAATGTGTGTGACTGAATGTATATGTGAATGAGTATTTGTGCGTGTGATCTCTGCAGTCTCTCTCCCTGAGGGGCTCTCACACACTGGTTTTGTCTCTCCCCCTCTATCTCTCTGGTCCTCCCGCCGGTGTCTTGCTGGCACATGTCAGCTTGGTTTACCCAGAAGCCTCTCCTCTGCTGCCACTTCACCTCAGACTGTTCCTGCTGGAGCGCCGCTCCTGTTCAGCCCACTCCTCTCTAATGGGAACACTGCTCTTTGCCCAGGGCATGCAGAAGGAGCGCCGTCTGTCTCTTACCAAAGCAGAGCTGTGCATCTGCTCCCTGACACCAGTGATCAGTCTCAGATCTCCCCCTAATCAGAATTCAGCCTCGCAGCCATGAGTGACGGTTTAGAAATTTGTGATTCTAGTGCAAAAACTCTGCGCTAAAGTGGGAGTATCCTTGGAGTCACATGATAACGCTCACTTGAATCGATTCAGTCAAGGTTAGGATGTCTGCAGAAGTTGGCTTCGAGGTGGTAGCACATGATGCAGGAACAGTAGTTATGAGAAAAGGAGCTGACTCGGGGTTCTCAGCGCTAATGTAATGCATTGGCTTAGCTGCTAGGCGCGCGTCTTCTGTGATAGAGTTTCTGGTTAGAATAGAAATGAGTCTGGGACCGAGCCAGACCTCGCCATCGCTCGTAATCGCTCACTGTTTCTGCGCCCTCCTGTTCGCCATGTTCCACTGTGAATATCAAGCGTTTGGCCCCGGTTATGTTCCCCGTCCTCTCCTTTCATGATATGAAGGAGGACCTGCCGTAGCTGAGGGCTCTCGTTCGCTGTCCTTATCTACCGGGGAACAGGAAAATGCCCAAAGGCATTGATCAAAGGGTGGGCCTGCATCCAGGCCCTTTGATCCCCCCGCCGAGCGCGTTCTGTGATGATGTGCCTCTTTTTTTAACATAAGCAGCAGTTCATTGTATTTGAGTGAGAAAATAGAGCCACAATGGAGGCCTTTGAAGTGTGCGTTGGGGGCCTTTGAGGAAAGCTGCCGTTTTTGGAATTAGAGAAATATCTGCTTTTTAATGCCCTGTGCTAGGCCTCTCTTCCTTTTTCAGATGGAAAGTTTTCTCTCTTTATGAGTGCGATGTTTCAATGAATATTGTGTTTTGGAGAACAACCCTAATAAAATTGTGAATTAGTTTATTTGATTGTAGGGAAGGACTTAATATTTAGTAATCAGCCCTGTGGTGAGGATGCAAGCTGTCTTTCATGCACCATTGACAATCAGAGGGCTCCACCCATCTTTAAAGATCTACCTGATACACCCGTATGGACAACAGGCTGATGCTATTGTTTGGGATGATCAGTTCTATTTCCAGCCATTTTAGGCTTTAGATCAGTGCATACATGTCACTTTAACATTGTTGTTCATAATGACTAGTATTATAAATAAATGAGCTATTTGTCCCAGGTTTGTTGCAGTTTACCTGGCTCTCCATTGCTGGTTCCTTTGTGCAGCATCAGTGATTTAACACTGTATTTTATTTTGATGACTCTACAGAGGATGTCGGGCATTTCCAAGGTCACCTGGAGGGTTCCGTAAAAATCAATTGGTCAGTGCAGTCAGCGCTCTGGTCACATGATGCTGCAAGCAATGCGCCGATTGATTGCAGTGTCACACCAAGAGTTTTTCTGTGTGAATGAATGGCTGGAAGGGGTGTGGATTGGCTTAGAATAGCAATGCGTCTCTAAACAGCGCTCAGTGCCTCGAATACCTCCTCTCAGATGTCCTTGCCTAATTTGACAGCAAATATTTTAAATTCTCCTGCGTGTCCCTCGACCTTACAGTGAGATGCATTGCCCACTAGAGAGTGAAAATCACATCTACAACCCTGTTCCTGGAGATCTGACATCCTGTTGGTTTTCACCCCAACCCAAATTCATCCAACCTGATTTGGCAAATTAGCAACTCATCTGTATCTCTGGGAAATGAGGTGCGTTTTTACTTTGGTTGGAGTGAAAACCTCTAAGATGGTAGCTCTCTAAGAATATGGTTCGAGACCACTGCTGCGGGGATTCTGGTGAGGGACAGAGGATGTGGGTTTTTGTTTGAATCAGTGTGCTCATTAATTTAGCGCTGAAGTACCGGGAGAATTAACACACACAGTTCCTCAGGAGCTGGCTCACGCCATACACACTGGCAGCCTTCCCCGTGTCTCTCCTGCACATCACTGGGCATGCTCTGGTGCCGTAAAAGCCACATAATCAAACATGGCAGCCTCCACGAACTGGCTTCATCCACCATTGAGCAGCTCCCATGGGATACCATCGAGTTGGGGGGGCCACATGAATGACTGTGCCCAGCCTGGCTGCCCGTCATCGCCCCGTTGCTGTGGAGATTAGGGGCTCCGCCCTGACAGGTGCATCAGGGATGATGTATCCCAATGCTGACATGAGGAATCTCATCTTGCGTCTTTGGAAATGGGGGGTGGGGGTACCCATCAGTAGCCCCTCCCATAGATGGACAGGGCAGGGCTGATAAAAGCAGCTGCGGGTGGATGAAGGGGACGGCTCAGGGCGTGAGACACCGCCGGCTGCACCTGATCTGAGTTACGACTCACTGACTCTCCTCATTTCCCAAAGGTCGACATTTTTACCTCGCAGCCTCTCAGAGTGCCGTCCCACTTTGTGATGCTGCGGACCAGTGTGTGTGTGTGTGTGTGTGTGTGTACACGCTTGAGAGTCTGTGTGAAATTATTCAGCACATACCTTAATGTTCTACTTTGCCCATGGGGACCAAAAAATTGTTTTTGCACCTAATTCCTATATCCAGACCTCCAAGCCTGAAAACAACCCTGATTTCAACCCCTTCCCAAACTCTAACCCTGTTTTCGACCCTAACCTACACGCCCTCCAAAACAACCAAATTTCAACCATAATTTAACATGTCACTTTAATCAGGAGCATAATTCTAGTACCTTACCTTAAAACTAGACCTAAACCCAGGCCTTAGCCCAGTATTAAGCCTTCTCTTTATGGGGACCCAAAAGCCCTCCCACAGTGAGGTCTCTTCAGACAATTTGTCTGATCTTTTAGTCCCCACAAGTATGGAAAATGCATATGCCTGTGTGAATAATGCATGTGACTGAGAGTGTGTGTGAGTGTGTGTTTGTGTGTGCATGCCGGTGCATGTGTGTATATTGGTGTGTGTGAACGTGTAAGAGAAGGTGCCCCCTCCTCCTTTTGTGTAGGAGTAAAAACTAAGGGGGGTTTTGTGGGGCGTTTTACAAACAGAAGGCCTCATATCCAGCCAAACCTGTGGCTCATGTTAGTGCTGTTAAAACATCAATATGAGCAACAAGTTTACAGGCAAAGCACCAGGTCAGGTGAGTTTACAGTATCAGCAGTTTAAATAAATTGGTTACATTGAGCAGTAATAAAAACATCTGCACTCCAGGAGCGCAGATACCATGAACTATAATGGCAGTACGAAAGATCGGTCATTAACCTGGGCTGTGATGGACTGAAAACGGCAATTTCTGGCCAATTTTGAGTGCCCTTCTTGGTGATCATTTTTTGAGTGTGTTTCAGTGCTTGCAATCTTCGTGTCTTTGGTGACCACTTTGACTGTCGTTGTGGTCCTCCTGTGGTGTGCTATTTGTGTGAAGTGTGTTCCCCGAGTGTGTAATTGGGGAGAGAGTGCAGTCAGGCGGTGTGGGATAGGATGGGCTGGAGTGTTTGGACAGGGGGGGATCTGAGTGAAGAGTTACCTAGGATTTTGCCACACCCCCCATCCCCCTCCCAGGGAGAGTATTGATTTCACATGGGGGGTATAAATGAATGGGGACAAGCAGACTTTGATCAGAAAAACCCTCCATTAATTTGAATGTAGCAGGTGGTGCAGTGGTAGTGTGGGAGATTAGTCAGTGTAAGACGGACCCCTGGGAACTCCAGGCTGCGCTGTCATCCATTTTACTATGGGTCTATCGAAAAGCATCGATGGGAAAGGAAATGCTTGAATGAACGCGGTCAATCGTTCATCTGTAATTCAGCTTTTACGTCCTGGTATTTGCACATAAATGTGTTAAAATACTTAGATATTAAGACCTTTGGTATCAGACCACCCTATTTTAGGAGAACAAAAGTATTGGAACAGAGGGCATTTAAGAAAGTGAAAGGAATTTAGACTTAATGTTTGCTTGCATTTCCCGCGCTCGACCCATTGACATCACCAGACCGTTGCATTCGTCTTTCGTGATGCTTTTCCAGGATTTTACTCGAGCCTCTTTCAGCTGCTTGTTGTTCAGGTTGTGCTTCACTTCAATCCTCTCTTGAGGAGGTGAAATGCATGCTGTTTTTTGTTAAGGTCTGGTGATTGGCTTGGCCAATTTAAAACCTTCCATTTTGTCTCCCTTTTGAAGTCCTTTGTTAGTCCCTCACTACCTGAAGGGTAGGCCAGTGGGCTTCTGATTCTGGCCGTGTCTGTCAGTGTGTCTGTGTATCCATCCAGATTCATTACTCTGAAACTGTATACAGCAACCTTACCATTTCCCATGGTCTTTATGACCTTTGTCCTTGACTAAAGTCTTGTTACCTTTTTCATGACGTCTGTGACCTGTGACCTTTCAGCTATGGCTTAAATTACCGTTTTTTGTTTCCGGTGCATATCTCCAACACTGTTGACAGTGGCCTTTCAATATTGCTTGGGTAGGTTGGCCATATCTTCTAGTTGTGCCTATTGAATGTCTTGTTAACCTGTGTCCTTTGACCTTTTTCCCTATGACCTTGACATTTTTCTGCAATTTTCAACTTCCTGAAAAGTTGTCCGATCATTTGGATCCCTTCATTGCTGCAAAACCGAGCCAACCCACAAATTCATGAAAATTTATAAAGTAGTCCAGTCTTCTGTATTGTAACGTAAAGTATCATGTTAAACAAACAGCATAGGTGTCTATGGCACTGATTAGCAAATAACGCTGAAAAACACCAACCCACAGAGCCCTGAACAGGGAGATATAATAATGCCAAAGAGAAATATCAATTCCTGTCAAAATTTTTAAATGCTGAAGTGAACCAACCGTTCCATTCTACACTGAGACACAGTTTTCTTGCTTCAGAAACCTTACATCTTTGTATCTGCAGCATAATCCCTATATTAAATCTGCCATCTTTTTGAAGTTCATGACTTGTATCAAAGAGATGGTTCTTACTGACTTTTATAACATTGACGGCTTCTTTCTTCAAAATAGACTGCAAAATAGTTCTGGGATGGGTTTCTTTAGCATTTTTTGCTTTGCAATATATTATTAAGCATGAGCCATAATGAACCAACCATTTCAAAGTTGTTTTTTTCTAACATTTACATTTTTTCTTTTCAAAACAAATGTAAGGTTTTGATACAGGTTATTGAGTTACATTAAAATGTGGTTTGTGATTGTACTTGACCTCTCTCAAACTTGTTCCTTGAGATCTTAAAGTTATAAAGTAAAAATGGCCGATATCTCAAAATGTCTTGAGTGTAGGTTGGTTCGGTCTGGCTGCAAGATATCCATTAATGTAGCACATCAAAACCTACAAAGTTTAGGTCAAGGAAATAAATGTATTAAAATTGACAAATGACGTCTACAGGACATTTTATGTGACCTTTGACTTGTGACTTTGACCTCAGTTCCGTTTCCGCCGAATATCTCCATAACTGCTTGCAGCGGCTTTCAAATAGCTTTTTAGTCCCCCATCACCCAACATGTTTGTTGGGGTACTGGTAATTTAGGCCGTGTCATTTCATTCGGCCATTTGTCCAATGGTCCGTCCGTCCATGCATGCGTGCGTCCTCTGGGGGGGACTTTTGCCGTCTCTGACCGGCTCGTTATGCTCGCAGTGTTTTGGGGCCCATTGTCTTGGTTCACGAGGTTCCTCCCAATTGGTTTGGACGCATTTCTCTGTAAGTTAGCAGACAGGTTGTTTTTGTAGACTTCTGAATTCATTGTACAGCTACCGTCATGAGTTACATCATTAATTAAGATTAGTAAGCTCACTCCAGAAGCAGCCAGGCTTGTCCTAGCCGTGAAACGTCTTCTATTGTGCTTCACAGATGAGCTTATGTGTTTTGGATCATGCGCAGATCCCTTTTTTTCCCCTCACATTGGCCTTTCCAGCACTTTGGTAGAAGTTAATCTTGGTTTGATCAGTCCATAAAACTTTGTTCCAGATTATTTGTGGCCCATCTTCGTACTTCTTTGAAACCGTAATCTCACCTTCTGGTTCTTACTACCGATGAGTGGTTTGCATCTCATGATTTAACCTGAATAGTGCTGCTCTCCAAGTCTTCTTGGAATGGTTGATTGAGATAGTTTCTCCACAGAGCAGGGGAGAAGGTGACAGATGTTTTTGGGGCTTTTTCACTGCTCTCATAGTGTTTCTGTCATCAAGTGCCGTTGTTGTCCTTAGTTGACCTGTTCGATGTTCGCTGCACAGGATGCCTTTGGTTTCTTCTTCAAGGCATTTTCTTTTTATATCGTTTCCCTGAATACGCTCTTTACACAACCTCTTAAGATGAACTGAGGGAGCCTCTTTGCTCAGGCATAAAATGGAGCTACATTTATAAACTTTGAATGCTGAGATATGAATTGCTGTAAATGCAATACCATATCATTTCATTGTTAAGTTTTGGAAAATGATTCCAACCATGTTTTATAACTAATCCCATATTTGTGGAAAGATTCCACAAAAAATTGGCTAAATAGATGTAATCGATTAGCTCATGATGGGTGAAATTGGGGATACAAGGCCATAGAGAGCTAACTTGGATAATTAAATACTCGAACCGAACAACAACATTAACCTGCACTGCACTAACACATTCTAAAACTTACCAGCCCAATTATAAACTTCAGTCTTCAATTTGAATAAATAAATATATAAATAAATACTTTTTTTTTTTGGAAAGCGGTTCTGATATAACGCAGCATGCTAAATCTGAATATGGTACTTTATTCTTGGTGACATCCATGGCCAATTCTGACTCAATAGAGTTTCAAAGGGCCTGTCATCCCTTTAAATTGCACCTAACTTGGAAAAAAAAAAATCTTATTAAAATACTGGAAGTGAATTTTTCACTGTAAAGAAAACCAGCCGATTCAGTAATACCCCAGGATTGAGTTTCAGAATCACTGAGCTATGGAAATAAAGAAAACCTCTTTCTCGTTAATTTCTAATTTCTTTGTTTTCTATTCAACAGCCTACATGACTTTCTAAATGGGCAAGCCACAAAGTGGCATTTATCATCAGGCATCAAAGGGGGAAAAGATGTGGAGGTCACCTTTCATCAAAGAACAGCTCCACATACTGCTGGATCAGTATGTGCTTTTTTTCAAAGTTTCAACAAAGTGAAAATTCACATTAGCGTGCTCTATTGCAGCAAATTTAAGTGCTTCCAGCAATCAGCCGAGGACTGTAGAGCATGTGCGGAAGAAATGGCATGACTACTCATGGGGAAATAGAGGAGCAGACGTATACAGGGGGAGGGAAAGGGTGATTGGTGGGGACTGGAACACAGTAATCCTCCTGACCCCAGAGCAAGAGCGGGCTCTGGCTATTATTGGGCAAATGGCCACTAAGGGAATATCTTGGGGGCACTGGCATCTGTGGTGATGACATGATAATACCCCCAGTGTCACTTCTGCCGGCTGCAGCGCTTCCCCTCCAGCCCCTGCTGCCTTTGACCCCCCCATACACACACCCTCCATAGTCATTACCCCCCTCCCCGCTGGCAGCCAGAGGTGAAGTTGCTCACTGCGGCAGGAAGCTCATTCCTCTGGGGTAGGAGGGGCTCCAACTGAAATGGGAGCTGATGGGACAGCGGCAGTGACATCACAGTGAAAGGATGGTTCTAATAGGGGTAAAGCGCCACCTGATAGGCAGGTTGAATTGGCAGAGACACAATTTCAGAGGCCATCCATCTCAGGGCCAGTATTACTGCCCTCTGAGCCAGGTGTGCAATTCCTGTAATTCTGTCGCATTTATGGCTCTTGTTGTTTTTTTATCACTGGCCTTCTGACATCCTTTTCTATGCCCGCTGATACACTGCCTGCACTCGTTCAAGCCAAAAAAAGTCCCCCCCATTAGTCCAAATAAATTCTAATTAGTTTCATATTTGACTGCGATGCTTTAGTAAAGGGTCATTTAAAAAGGTTCTTGGCGTTACCGGGCTTTCACGAAACCCAGCCCTGATCGATTTCCCCTTTTTTCTAACCTTCAAAATGGCTTTCTTTTCTCCGATACGTCTCTCAGGTCGTTATGTTAATTTATCTTGTCTAACATAAATATAGTCTTTAGGGGAAAAACCCAAGGCTAAGACCAAGGGTAGACATTCAGAGCTTTTTATTGTTTAGTCAATGAATCTAACAGGACACTTGGGCAACAAGAAACACCTGTCAGTCACATGTTTCAGTACTTTTGCTCAGCTACAAATTTGGCAGGCTGATACAAAAGGTGATATGCTTGAGTTGTTGAACAAATCTAAATGAAAATACCAGGAAATAGAAGCAGAAATTCAGATCTGTTGTTTCCTGTATATCTTCTGACCCCAAACCCGGTTGTCTTCAGTATATAGCAAAACCAAAGAAATTGACCTAGCTGTTCCAATACATATGGAGGGGTCTGTAGATAGAAAATTCTGATGAATGATGTAGGAGCTTACGGACATCAACAATCTTATACTTTCTACCTAATCAGAGATATTATTTCTGTCTGTCCCAATGACTGCAAAATATCCTCGCATTTATGCTGTCATAACATTCCATTTGACGATCTTGTGCCGATCTGATGCTTTGACCAAAGAGAGAGAGAGAGATACACACACACACACACACACACACACACACACACGCATCCTTGTACCTCTATCCTTGTGAGACATTACATTGACCTGCATTCATTCTTTGTGCACCTCTACAGCCTTTCCTTAATCTTAACAATAAGCAACCCATGCCTAACCCAAACCCTTACCTTAACCTAACCCTAATTCTAACCTTACCCCTAACCCTTACCCTAACCTTAACCTATCCCTAATTCTAACCTTACCCCTAACCCTTACCCTAACCTTAACCTATCCCTAATTCTAACCTTACCCGTAACCCTTACCCTAACCTTAACCTATCCCTAATTCTAACCTTACCCCTAACCTTAACTAATGAGTCACAATTTGCCTTTGTAGTAGTGAAGACACATCAAAATGTCCTCACTTCCCAATAATGTCCCCAACTCTATGGGGAAAAGCGTTCTCTGGTTCTCACTTCGGAGCAAGCACGAGAACACACACGCACGCGCACACACACGCGCTCGCACATACACAGTCACGCACACACATACTGACAATCACGTCCAATCAAAGAGGCCATTATGAAGTTACTGGTTTGTTCTTCAAAAGATGCGTTAACTCTTAAGCAGGTGTTTTATTTATCAAACACTGGGCAAAGGAGACACTGAGAGAATTGTCAGTGCCAGAATGCTCCTGTTTTTGAGTCTGTCTTTTTTTGTCTGTGCGTTTATTGTCTCCCCAGCGGTAGCAGCGGGTCGGTAGGCTATCCTGGCTGCCGGGATTAAAGGAAGGAATGAAACAAACACACCGCCTTACCTCTCTGCTTCCTGCCCTGAGGATTTATTAGCTTTGATCTGGCAACCCTAAAACCTGCACGCTGTTTGCTTATTGCCTGAGAGACAAAACTGGGCTTCAAAAATGCATTCAAATATCTATTGTTGTAAATCACAAACATAAAAGGATTTACTTACAGTGGAAAATACAGTGCAATGTTAATATGAAAAAAATGGGAAAATAAATTCTGTCATGTGGCACAGAAGAAACGACAGACAGAAGAACATGAGAAGAAGGAGAAATGGGGACAGGGCTAAAAACTGATTGTGTTACAATGGAGGAAAAAAGGAGAGGATGGTGTACAGAAAGGAGCAGTAAAGCTGGAGGGAGTGTGTAGTTACTCTGCTTCCGTGTGTTTGGTCAGTTATGGGTGTAGTATGTGTTTGGGTGTAGTTGCTCTGCTTTCCTGCGTTCGGTCAGTATGCGTCTATCTGTGTTTGCGTGTAGTTTCTGTGCTGCTGTAAGGTCAGTATGGGTCTGTCTATGTTTGCCTGTCGTTTTTGTGCTGCTGTAGTGTCAGTATGGGTCTGTCTGTGTTTGCATGTAGTTACTGTGCTGCTGTAATGTCAGTATGGGTCTGTCTGTGTTTGCGTGTAGTTTCTGTGCTGCTGTGGTGTCAGTATGGGTCTGTCTGTGTTTGGGTATAGTTACTCTGCTGCTTTGCGGTCAGTATGGGTCTGTCTGTGCTGGCTGTAGTTACTCTGCTGCTGTGGGGTCAGTATAGGTCTGTCTGTGATTGGCTGTAGTTAATTGCTGCCGTGGGGTCAGTATGGGTCTGTCAGTATTTGGCTGTAGTTACTCGGCTGCTCTGGTGTCAGTATGGGTCTGTCAGTATTTGGCTGTATTTACTGTGCTGCTGTGGGGTCAGTATGGGTCTGTCTGTGTTTGTCTGTAGTTATTCTGCTGCTGTGGGGTCAGCATGGGTCTGTTTGTGTTTAGCGTGTAGTTTCTGTGCTGCTGTGGGGTCATTAGGGGTCTGTCTGTGATTGGCTGTAGTTAATTGCTGCTGTGGGGTCAGTATGGGTCTGTCTGTGATTGGCTGTAGTTAATTGCTGCTGTGGGGTCAGTATGGGTCTGTCAATATTTGGCTGTAGTTACTCGGCTGCTCTAGGGTCAGTATGGGTCTGTCAGTATTTGGCTGTAGTTACTCGGCTGCTCTGGGGTCAGTATGGGTCTGTCAGTATTTGGCTGTAGTTACTGTGCTGCTGTGGGGTCAGTATGGGTCTGTTTGTGTTTGCGTGTAGTTTCTGTGCCGCTTTGGGGTTATTAAAGGTCTGTCTGTGATTGGCTGTAGTTACTCTGCTGCTGTGGGGTCAGTATGGGTCTGTCTGTGTTTGGCTGTAGTTAATTGCCACTGTGGGGTCAGTATGGGTCTGTCTGTGTTTGGCTGTAGTTACTCGACTGCTCTGGGGTCAGTATGGGTCTGTCAGTATTTGGCTGTAGTAGCTGTGCTGCTGTGGGGTCAGTATGGGTCTGTCTGTGTTTGGCTGCAGCTGCTTTGCTGCTGTGGGGTCAGTATGGGTCTGTCAGTATTTGGCTGTAGTTACTGTGCTGCGGTGGGGTCAGTATGGGTCTGTCTGTGTTTGGCTGTAGTTACTCTGCTGCTGTGGGATCATTATGGGTCTGTCAGTATTTGGCTGTAGTTACTCAGCTGCTGTGGGGTCAGTATGGGTCTGTCTGTGTTTGGCTGCAGCTGCTCTGCTGCTGTGGGGTCAGTATGGGTCTGTCAGTATTTGGCTGTAGTTACTCGGCTGCTTTAGGGTCAGTATGGGTCTGTCATTATTTGGCTGTACTTACTGTGCTGCTGTGGGGTCAGTATGGGTCTGTCTATGTTTGGCTGTAGTAACTCTGCTGCTGTGGGGTCATTAGGGGTCTGTCTGTGATTGGCTGTAGTTACTGTGCTGCTGTGGGGTCCGTATGGGTCTGTCAGTATTTGGCTGTAGTTACTCTGCTGCTGTGGGTTCAGTACGGGTCTGTCAGTATTTGGCTGTAGTTGCTCTGCTGCTGTGGGGTCAGTATGGGTCTGTCTGTGATTGGCTGTAGTTAATTGCTGCTGTCGGGTCAGTTTGGGTCTGTCTGTGATTGGCTGTAGTTACTCTGCTGCTGTGGGGTCAGTATGGGTCTGTCTGTGCTGGCTGTAGTTAGTCTGATGCTGTCGGGTCAGTATGGGTCTGTCTGTATTTAGCTGTGGTTACTCTGCTGCTGTGGGGTCAGTATGGCTCTGCCTGTGATTGGCTGTAGTTATTGTGCTGCTATGGGGTCAGTATGGGTCTGTCTGTGTTTGGCTGTACTTAATAGCTGCTTTGGGGTCAGTATGGGTCTGGCTGTGCTGGCTGTAGTTATTGTGCTGCTGTGGGGTCAGTATGGATCTGTCAGTATTCGGGCTGTAGTCAATTGCTGTTGTGGGGTCAGTATGGTTCTGTCTGTGTTTGACTGTAGTTACTCGGCTGCTGTGGGGTCATTATGGGTCTGTCAGTATTTGGCTGTAGTTACTGGGGCTGCTCTGGGGTCAGTAGGGGTCTGTCTCTGTTTGGCTGTTGTAACTGTGCTGCTTTGGGGTCAGTATGGGTCTGTCTGTGTTTGACTGTAGTTACTCTGCTGCTGTGGGGTCAGTATGGGTCTGTCTGTGTTTGGCTGTAGTTACTCTGCTGCTGTGGGGTCAGTATGGGTCTGTCTGTGTTTGCCTGTAGTTACTCTGCTGCTGTGGGGTCAGTATGGGTCTGTCTGTGTTTGGCTGTAGTTACTCTGCTGCTGTGGGGGTTCAGTATGGGTCTGTCTGTGTTTGCCTGTAGTTACTCTGCTGCAGTGGGGTCAGTATGGGTCTGTCTTTGTTTGGCTGCAGCTGCTGTGCTGCTGTGGGGTCAGTATGGGTCTGTCTGTGTTTGGCTGTAGTTACTCTTTGCTGCAGTTTTGTGTATCACTTTGTGAAACAGGAAGCGATATTTGTATGTTGAAGCATCATTTTTAGCCATGGATCAATGTCCTTTGAATTTTTAAAAAATTGGCCTCCTCTATAATAACAAAATCAATGTGATGCAATTTGTTTCTCACACAAAGATGTTTCTGCTCTTGTCAATGAGTGGAACGCACCGCCTATCAGGACTATTGTGCTGAAAGGGGAGGACGCTTACAAATATGGCTCATTCTTATTCTGTCCTTGTTTAATGTGAAGATGTATTGCATGCATCACTGTCCCAGTTAAATGTATTCTTGTATGCTGCGTAGCCCTGACAGAAATATGCTTCAATCTTACCACTGTACCGTGAGAATAAATGAGACTATTTGTCTCTGCCGCACACGCGGCCCTGGACAAACTTTTGACAATTATTACTCTGTTCTATAATCAACCCAGGCTCTTTGTTCTTGACAATAATCATTTAATCCTGGCCGTGCATCAAAGCAGTTTGAAGGGGGAGCATTAAGCCAAGCCAGAGAGGGAGAGGAGTGCTACCATGCTGTCATTGGCTGGAGAGAGAAAATAAACAAATGTGTAATAACGCAGCTGCTTAATCTCTGTCTGCTGCTTTTATTTTGAAAATTGCCGAGTGGGAAGTATCCATCTCATTAATCAATGGCCTGTTTGAATTTACACGTGTAACTTTGATTTAACTTTCACCTTAACTTTCAGCTGCAGAGTTTTACTGATTGATGCAGGTTTTTTGTATGAGAGGAGTCATTCTATTTCACTGTAGTTCTTATTCTGTGGTAACCAAGCCCGCTCCTTTGAGGTCTTGATCCTCTTGACTTTCACTTTGACCTTATCAAAGCACACCTCATTCAACAGCTAAAGATCTTACCGGGCAGAATTGGGTGTGTCAAATTTGGGTTTAAATGAAAATCAGCTGAAAAGATCCACCAGTATGGGGTTGGGCAGCCCTGTTAAAACTGTTGAATGAGATGCAGGCCCCCATGCACAGGAGTGGTTGCTGGTGCGTCTGAACCTGCTCTGCTTATGCTGTGAGGATTTTATTTCAGACAATTCATTGTATTTGCTGAATAGATGGGACTTCATGTTCTCATCAGGGAGAGTTTAATGTCCTTAACACACAGGGATAAATGTCCTTAATGCACAGGGATAACGTCCTTATGAAAGATGAATTGGCGTCCCTCTCAGAATGGAAGAGATATCGGTATCAGAGATGAATAGGTGTCTGTATCAAAGAGGGATAGATTTTGTTATCATGGAGAGATTAATGTCCTGATCAAAGAGGGATAGATGCCATAATCAGAGAGGAATAGACAGAATTCACATTCCCTCGGCTGCGCACTTCCAGTTTCAAAATGAGGCTCAGTGTGATCGGAGAAGAAATGCCATTGTTGTTCGCGTGTAGCTAATTGACCAAAGATAAATGGTCTGGCCAAAATAACATTGTGAAAATGCCAGCAGCACAATCATGCCTGCAGGCACTGCAGCTGCCTACTATAGGCGTCTACTAGACCCCCGGACTGTACATTGTATATGGGCATGTCATGATGTCCATGCATACAGCATAGGCTACACATTAGCATTGGCATGACATCAATTCCGAGACGAGTAGCATCGTTTAAGGTATCCCGAGACTGGAACCAAGTTTCAGGATTGCAAAAAATTGTAAACACGTAAATTTAACAGTTTGACGAAGCTTGTTCTTCAATTTTTGGCCAACGCAATGAAGTCTGAAGTGGCCAAGCAAGCTACATTCCTTTACGCTATAAATCACAGATTCTATCATAAACATTTTTACATGTTGTATACTTACTCCTGATAGCTACTTTCAGTGACTAATTTCCACTAAAAGATGGCAAATGTACAATGTATAAAGCAAGGTTCTCGCATCGCTTCTACATCGGCCATTCACGCGTTGTTGATCGATCACACTGAGTCTCTCTTTCAAAACTGGAAGTGCGCATATCGGCAAAAAATGGTTTAGTTGAATTTTGTCTTAATACTATTTTCATGGCATGATAGATGGCCTTACCAGAAAGGCATTATTGTAGCTGTTATCATAGAGGGATGGATGTCTTTAATACACGGGGATAAATGTCCTAATCAGAATTGAATAGATGTCCTTATGAGAGATGAATAGGAGTCTGTATCAAAGACATATTGTTGTCATAGAGAGATCAATGTCATGATCAAAGAGGGATAGATTCTGTGATCACAGAGGAATACATGCTATTTTCTTAGACTGATAGATGGCCTTATCAGAGGTGAATAAATATTGTTATCATATAGATAGATGTCCTTATCAGAGTAGAAAAGATGCCCTAATCAAAGAGGAGTAGTTGCCCTTATCAGAAGGAGATAAACACCCTTATTATCCCCCGCCACAAAGTTTTCTCAGAAACTATTGCACCTACGTGGATGAAATTTTGAATGTGGCCAGTCATGATGACCCTACTGAATGAGTTCGACAATTGATTCCAAGAAATTCATTTTTACGGAGTTATGGCCCTTTAATCTGTTCGTGGACTTAAGTGTATGGGGGTTGCAATGGGGACAATTTCTCTTGGCAACTATTGCACCTACGTGGATGAAATTCTGTGGGTGACCAGTACTAATGATCCTATTGAATGAGTTTGACAGTTGATTCCGAGAAATTTATTTTACGGAGTTATGGTCCTTCACTCTGAACTTGGTGTATGGGTGTTTAATGGGGACAAGTTTTCCCCATTACCCCGTGACCATTCTTACCATGGCAGGTGATATTGGTGACAATGTTGCCTTGTTAGAGAGGGTTAGATGCTGTTATCATAGGGGAATGTATCCTGTTTTCATTGAGGGATCGATGGCCCTATCAGGGATGAATGGATGCTGTTATCTTGGAGAGATAGATGTCCTTATTGGAGAGGAAAAGATACCCTAATCAAGGAGGAACAGAGTCTGTTATTAGAGAGGATTGATGTCCTTATCAGAGGGGGATGGATTCTCTTTTCAGACAAAAACAGATGTCCCTATCAGAGAGGGATGGATGTTGTTATCAGGGAAAGATTGATGTCTGCATCAGAAAGGAGTAGATGTCCTTTACAGCAGGGAAGAGATACTGTCATCATGGTGGTTTAGCTGTCCTTGTCAGATATGAGTTGACATCTTTATCAGAACAGTAGACAAATAATTTGGTAGAGGGATATACTGTATGTCCTCAGCAGGGAGGAATACATGCTATTATCAGAGAAAATTAGATGTTTTTTTTGACAGAGAGGTAAATGTCCCCATCGCAAATAAGCGGCTGCCCTCATCAGATATGGATATATGTTATTATCAAATAGGAACAGGTGGTGTTATCAGAGAGTAGCAAATTATGCTATTATAGAGAGATGGTAGTCCCCATCAGAGAGTTTGTTTATCCCCCTCTGGTGTTTTCGGAGAGGGATAGATGTCCTTATCAGAGAGGGAAAGGTGTACTTATCAAAGAGGGGTAGATGCTGTAACCAGAAAGAGAGAGATAGATGTCCTTATGCGGTTAGGATAGAAGCGCTTAGCTGGGAGGGATAGTTGCCTTGATATGGATAGATGCTTGGTTGGTATTTTACATTTAGTGCACATTTTTAGTTTGCCTCAAATTGCTGCTTGTTTGTCATTGTCAGTGAGACACACCTCCCTCCCACAGAATAGACAGCGCGTCAGCTGAAATGACTGAGTTACTCTCACCTTCAAAACAAATACATAGAAATGCTCACACAGCTTGCACACACCTGCACATCTTCAGTGAGCATGCACAGTCAGTGCACAAACAAATGCTCACTTACTCACCTGTGCATATGCAAAACATGCACACGCACACAATTGCACAATCATTCCACATTTATTCAAAAGTGCCATGATACCCAAAAGCACATACTTGTACATATGCACACATATTTACATCTAATCTCAATGAGATGAGTGGACACAGTGTGCAGTTTGCACACAGAAATGAGACATACTTCCAATTTTTTTGATACCAACTGACCTATATGGATCAATTAAGTATGGTTCCATAGAAATCAATAAGTCCGTGTCCGCAAATAAGCTCTGACACATTTATGACCCTTGCCCTCAATTCTGAACCAATAGAATGACTCCTGTCCTGTGTGCGGGTGGACCATTTCCCTTCTTGTGACCTCATTCAGATTCCCATTCAGATTCTCTGTTACCTCATAATTGGATTCCTGTCTGTTTTCTCTGTGACCTCATAATCAGGTTCTTGCCTGTTTTCTCTGTGACCTCATGATCAGGTTCTTGCCTGTTTTCTCTGTGACCTCATGATCAGGTTCCTGACTGTTTTCTCTGTGACCTCTTGATCAGGTTCCTGACTGTTTTCTCTGTGACCTCTTGATCAGGTTCCTGCCTGAGGCTGTCTGTGGGATTCCCAGTAGAATTCATTACTGCCTGTGGTCTTTTGGTGGTAATTCTTGGAGTGAACATTATGTGCTCATGTGCATTCTGGTCAGACTGGATTTGATAACACATTCTTTTTCTCCTGCCAGTGGGAATATGGGATATGTGGGAGTTTACAGTGGACCTTGTTCAGGTTTACTAACTCCTCTGGACATTGTAGTAAATAAAGCATACTTCTTCAGGAGATTGTGCATGTATGTCTGTGTTTGTTTTTACTTGGGTGTATATGTCTTTGTGCCTGCATGCATGAAGTGTGTCTGAGTGTTTCTGTGTGTTGAGGTGTGTGTGCCAGTGAAACCTATCTAGAGTGCTGCACAAATTAGCAGAGGCAGTTACCGCTGTATGTTTCTTGCTTAGTGGCTGTGCTCCCAGTTACTTTATAAGCCCCAGCAGCAAAATGGCCTGGTCAGCTGTTAGAGTGACTGCCAGCGATCTGTCAGTTCTAATGATATATAACACAAGCCTATCCCCTCCCATCTCCCTGCAGGCTGTATACTGTCCCACACCCAGGATTACATACAGGATCATAACTGAGGGGGCATCCTGGGCCAACCCTAGCTGATTCAGGAGGGGGTTAGAATTAAGGGGGCGGGGGGTGGGGAATCAGATTGAGTTCTTGGGCTTGGATCCCTCTCTTCCCATCAATGTCAGAAAAATGGCTGCCCATAAATAATGCAGCTCACAGGGGGAATTATGAGTGTGGAATAATGCAACTCACAGGTGCAATTGAGAGTGTGTAATAATGCGACTCACAGGTGAATTTTAGAGTGTGGAATAATGTGGCTCACCGCTGGAACTGAGAGTGAGGAATGATGCAGCTCACAGGTGGAATTGAGACTGTGGAATAATGCGGCTCACAGGTTGAATTGAGAGTGAGGAATAATGCGGCTCACAGGTTGAATTGAGAGTGAGGAATAATGCAGCTCACAGGTTGAATTGAGAGTGAGGAATAATGCGACTTGCAGGTTGAATTTAGAGTGAGGAATAATTCGGCTCACAGGTTGAATTGAGAGTGAGGAATAATGCGGCTCACAGGTTGAATTGAGAGTGAGGAATAATGCGGCTCACAGGTTGAATGGAGAGTGAGGAATAATGCGGCTCACAGGTTGAATTGAGAGTGAGGAATAATGCGGCTCACAGGTTGAATTGAGAGTGAGGAATAATGCAGCTCACAGGTTGAATTGAGAGTGAGGAATAATGCAGCTCACAGGTTGAATTGAGAGTGAGGAATAATGCGGCTCACAGGTTGAATTGAGAGTGAGGAATAATGCAACTTACAGGTGGAATTGAGAGTGAGGAATAATGCAGCTCACAGGTTGAATTGAGAGTGAGGAATAATGCGGCTCACAGGTTGAATTGAGAGTGAGGAATAATGCGGCTCACAGGTTGAATTGAGAGTGAGGAATAATGCGGCTCACAGGTTGAATTGAGAGTGAGGAATAATGCGGCTCACAGGTTGAATTGAGAGTGAGGAATAATGCGGCTCACAGGTTGAATTGAGAGTGAGGAATAATCGGAATGGAGAGTGAGGAATAATGCGGCTCACAGGTTGAATTGAGAGTGAGGAATAATGCGCTCACAGGTTGAATTGAGAGTGAGGAATAATGCAGCTCACAGGTTGAATTGAGAGTGAGGAATAATGCAACTCACAGGTTGAATTGAGAGTGAGGAATAATGCAGCTCACAGGTTGAATTGAGAGTGAGGAATAATGCAGCTCACAGGTTGAATTGAGAGTGAGGAATAATGCGGCTCACAGGTTGAATTGAGAGTGAGGAATAATGCTCACTCAATTGAGAGTGAGGAGGTTGAATTGAGAGTAATGAGGAATAATGAGGAATAATGCGGCTCACAGGTTGAATTGAGAGTGAGGAATAATGCGGCTCACAGGTTGAATTGAGAGTGAGGAATAATGCGGCTCACAGGTTGAATTGAGAGTGAGGAATAATGCGGCTCACAGGTTGAATTGAGTGAGGAATAATGAATCAAGGTTGAATTGAGAGTGAGGAATATCAATTGACAGGTTGAATTGAGAGTGAGGAATAATGCGGCTCACAGGTTGAATTGAGAGTGAGGAATAATGCAGCTCACAGGTTGAATTGAGAGTGAGGAATAATGCGGCTCACAGGTTGAATTGAGAGTGAGGAATAATGCGGCTCACAGGATGAATTGAGAGTGAGGAATAATGCGGCTCACAGGTTGAATTGAGAGTGAGGAATAATGCAGCTCACAGGTTGAATTGAGAGTGAGGAATAATGCGGCTCACAGGTTGAATTGAGAGTGAGGAATAATGCGGCTCACAGGTTGAATTGAGTGAGGAATAATGCGGCTCACAGGTTGAATTGAGAGTGAGGAATAATGCGGCTCACAGGTTGAATTGAGAGTGAGGAATAATGCAGCTCACAGGT
Source organism: Gymnothorax javanicus (assembly GCA_029692085.1). Lineage (NCBI taxonomy): Eukaryota > Metazoa > Chordata > Actinopteri > Anguilliformes > Muraenidae > Gymnothorax > Gymnothorax javanicus. Next base: position 121,404,718 of record CM056194.1, on the reverse strand, counting down.
TGAATTGAGAGTGAGGAATAATGCGGCTCACAGGTTGAATTGAGAGTGAGGAATAATGCGGCTCACAGGTTGAATTGAGAGTGAGGAATAATGCAACTTACAGCTGGAATTGAGAGTGAGGAATAATGCAGCTCACAGGTTGAATTGAGAGTGAGGAATAATGCGGCTCACAGGCAGTGATCAGATTAAGGAAAAAACATTTATTAGCATTTTTTGCTAATCATTATTCCAATTGATTAGCAATTGTTTAGCACATCTGAAAAACAGTTAGCAAAAATGAGAAAACAGTATGTCAGATTTTAAATGACGAATAATGCGGCTTTTTTTGATTCTTTCCTAATGACAAATTACAAGAGAAATACAACTCACAGGTTGAAAGCAAAACAAATTATTTCCAAAAGGCATCAGTTTTACCCTGAAATAATCATAATTTAATACAGCACAATTCCGTTTCCCAATGAAATTTCTGTAAACTACTTGTAACCGGCAGTACAGCTTGAATCTTATCTACACCTTACTGTAGCATAATGTTGTTTAACCCCTGATCAGAGATGTGAAAGGATCTATTCCCATTAAAATCCTGTCACACAAGGCATTCTACAAATGCAGCTCACATTTTGACGTCAGGAACATCATGTATTTGAATGATCAGAGATCATTGTGCATGTTTTGAATTGAGAGGCTGAATAATGCAACTCACATTCCCTTGACCACATAGCAATGGGACAAGTTTTACTGGCTTTAATCGGCTTACCATGATGTTTAGGTGGCTGGAGGAACATTCTGATGTGTAAAAAGTGAAATAATGCGTACATCCAATCAAGGCGATCCAGAGTTAAATTGAAAGGGAGGTCTGATCCGAATTCTTTTTATTAGGGCTAAAACCAAAATCACATTGAATTTAGTATAACAATGATTACAAAGATTCCCTTTAACTAGCGTCAGCAAGATGGGAAGATTGATAGCTTTATAATCTGAAGAGTAACGGTTGATACGCGATTGCACGAATAACAGGATGCAGCTAAATTTGCTATGAAATAACACGCTCTCAGGCCCGAACTGTCTGTTTGCTCATTATTGAGTAAAATAAGCGAGGAATAATGCGTCATCAATGTTGAAAGAAATGCGTCTCGCAGGTTGAATTGAAAGTGACAAATCAGAGCTATAAACACTTCAGGTTGAACAGAGGAGGAATAATGCCCAATTGCATCATAGCTACCATAGGTTCACTAGCCAGCTATCTGTACCTAAAATATTGCTTTTGAACTGAGAGCCAGGAAACTAGCTAACGTCCCAAAAAATGAGAGTGAAATAATTCAGTTGAGTCACAATTGAAACTGCCGAAACCTCAGATAAGTTCATGCCTAATGACAGCTGGCAAAGTTAGTAAAGCTAGGGCAAGAAACAAATCATATCGCCTTTGATATGATGATCATTTTGAATTTAAAGATTTACCTTTGGTTGCCTTACTAGCCAACAAGGTGGCTATATCCAAAGAGCAACGAGGAATTTAAGGTTGAATTGAGATGGCAATAATGGCTCAATTGAGATCAGAATAATGCAGCCGGTTGACTACCAAAAAATTATAGAGCTCAATGGTTGTATCAGAAAATGCCCCGAGGTGGAATCCCAAGAGCATGCATGCGCTCCCAGGTTGAGAAGCTGATTGGTTGGTATGCAAATGAGGGACATCATTTTCCAGCCATTCAAAGTCGAGAAAACTTCTCCTATTGAATTGATGTGGAATAATCGGCTCACAATTGGGAAGTTTGCAGGCCAGTGAGAATTGGAAAATAATTAAGATTTTTGAAATTTTTTATTGAAGATTAAGATTTTTGAGAATAATGCACATTTTTTAATCAATCACTGACAGGTTGAATTGAGATTGAGAGGTTGAATTGATTAATAATGCCTCACAGGTTGAATTCAAAAATAATGCTGGTTGAAAATGAGAGAGGAATAATGCAGCTCACAGGTTGAATTGAGATGAGGAATAATGCACAGGTTGAATTGAGAGTGAGGAATAATGCAACTTCAGGTTGAATTGAGTGAGGAATAATGCGGCTCACAGGTTGAATTGATGCAGAATAATCACACAGGTTGAATTGAGAGTGAGGAATAAGGAAATTGAATGAGGAATAATGTGGCTCACAGGTTGAATTGAGAGTGAGGAATAATGCGGCTCACAGGTTGAATTGAGAGTGAGGAATAATGCGGCTCACAGGTTGAATTGAGAGTGAGGAATAATGCGGCTCACAGGTTGAATTGAGAGTGAGGAATAATGCGGCTCACAGGTTGAATTGAGAGTGAGGAATCAGGAATTGAGAGTGAGGAATAATGCGGCTCACAGGTTGAATTGAGAGTGAGGAATAATGCGGCTCACAGGTTGAATTGAGAGTGAGGAATAATGCAGCTCACAGGTTGAATTGAGAGTGAGGAATAATGCAGTTCACAGGTTGAATTGAGAGTGAGGAATAATGCAGCTCACAGGAGGAATTGAGACTGAAGGAATAATGCTGCTGGCATGTGTAATTTCGAGTGGGGAATAATGCAGCTCACAAGTGGAATTGAGAATAGAGAATAATGCAGCTCACAGGTGGAAGTGAGATTTAAGGTGTTAGTTATGTTTATGCTCGGCCGAGTCAGGTTATTGTGTGGAGAACTGCCTGAGGGGGACATGGCCCCGAGGTTGTGATCCCTCTTTAGGTTTGTGGATTGACCACTTTCTGCCAAGCTGCATTATTGTATTATCCCATGTTTCCATCTTACGTGGGGGCCAGATTACAACCCTCTGCAGTGTTTTAATGTCTCCAACCTTGTCAGCTGGCCTCGCTCGTGACCTTTCACTGACATTTGTATGGATTTTGCCTCTATTAATTTCCAGCCAAAATACCTTGACATATAAACCCTGAAATAATGTAAAGGCAGGATATCCTTTCACTACAGAATTACAATTACCTTCACATTGACATAAGACTGATATGTAGGCTGATTGTTATCTGTTTTTGTGTTTATGTGAATTCAAATGTGTAGTCTACTCCGGAATATATCTATCCATGAGGCTTTGTGATTCTCGTATTTCTCAAGTTTGAGTTGCTGCGAATGCATAAGAGTTTGATGTTATCTAATGTTGCTGAAATTTCATTTAATGCTTTGTGTGCCTTTACAGATTATTTAAAGTGCACCTATTATGGTTTTTCATAATTTTAATGTCGTAGCGTGAATCATATCGTTTTTATGCGCATTTAAAAGGACTGTGTCGGAAAACAACTCGAAGTCACCTCCAGAAGAAGCGCTCTCTGCCGCAAAACACACTGCTCCAGAGCTGACTGAAGCGAGCCAATCGCTTCTGGCCATTTTTTTCATCAGTTGATGATGTCACCATTTGAATTTTCGCGCCAAGCAGATAGTTTGGCATGCCCTTGAATCAAGTGGGTTTTGCCCACAAGGCTACACCGGTATTTGTTTCTAAAGCAGAAATCCATTTATGTTAAAGGGCGTGACAAGGGGCGCGAATGGTGGACCAATCACAAGTGAGTGATCAAGTTGACCAATCTCGGCACACTGGGGTTTTCGGGAGGGCAGGGGCAGGACTTTCAATGGAGTGTTTCACAGACAGGTACTGCAGAATTGGCAAGCATGAGAAAACTTTTTTTTTTTTTTTTTTTACGATGACGAGTTTAAACCTTTTTTCGTAGAGTTCAAGAATACAAGAATGATCAGCGATAAGTTTCATAATAGGTGTACTTTAATGAGTCAGTGAAGGTGTGTGTTTCTGCCATAACCTGTACATCTCTCCTTCCCCATGTCCATCATTCTCCATCTGTCTTTGCTAATGCTTTCACATTCCCTTCTATCTCTTCTCTCTCTTTGCCTCTCCCCTTCTTTTTTTCTTTCCATTCCTTGCTCCTCCTCCTTTCCCTCTTCACAGGTGCTCAAAGGCAGTAAGAAGTTGTCGCTGTCAGTCAGATCAGTGGGGCGTATCCCCGGCGGGTACGTAACCAATCATGTGTACACGTGGGTGGACCCACAAGGCCGCAGCGTGTCCCCTCCCCCTGACCTATTGGAGCACCGCAGCGCGACGGTGCGCAAGGCGGACAGAGCGGACGGACCAATCAGACGCAGCCACATGCAGCTGCTTCAGGAAGGGGACGAGAAGAAGGTGAGTGTTGTTACCGTGGTTACCCCACCCTGCCCTCCCCTGACTGACCGCCATGAGCTGTTCCACCTCACTCATCCTTCCTGTATAGGACAGAAGTCTGAACTCCAGCCCTTGAGGGCCACAGTGTCTACGGGTTCTATGGAGTTCCTTTCCAGCAGCAGCTAACTCAAGCCTCATAAGCAAAGTGCAGACTCCTTAGCCAGAATAACTTTAATTAAGCTCTTCATTGCTGGAACAATCCAAAAAGCAGCAAAGTTTTTGTAGTAGCTCTTCAGGGTTTGAGTTTGAGAGCTCTGATCTCAGATCATTAAAAGGAAGACTGGACCATGACATCGCTATTTGTGAAACAGTTAATCGAGAGAGCCTGTAGAAGCTGACCAAAGGGAACCACAAGGCAGCATAATTGTTTTATATGTTAGTGTTTGAAGAAATACTACAAATACTAGCAACCAAATAGCATTGGTTGAATTTATAGCCTGCCAGTTGTCAATTTTGGCTGGCTAGCTTCTAATTAGTTAGTTTTAATTCACTCGGTTTATGCTGCGACAAGGAATACAGTACACTTCTAGAGTCAATCCAATTAGCAAGATTGTATGGACTGTTTGCTTGATATACAGTAAACATGGTAATGAAAATAATTAAGCTAAACAATTTCTCAGAGACAAATCTCTATTTTTCCTGGAAAGCTTCCGGAAAGGTTGCACTGAAAATGAGAGAGAGTTTCAACAGTCTGCTCTCAGTCCGCTGCCAATGCTTTCTCATTCATTCAGCTCTGTCATTCTGCCCGCATAGCCAAATACACCCTGGAAAAACTGCAGAGCATTGTGGGATAAGAGCCATATCATTTGTTTCTTTGTCTTTGGAAAACGTGGGTTTGCAGCCAGTAATGTGCTGTTGGTTGTAAGTTAGGGTAGGCAGAATCCTCGCCGTTTAACACATAACTACTCTCAACCTGTTACTGTTTACTTTTTTGATTAGCGATCAAATTGGCTGACTAATTGACAAAGCTTAAATCAGTTGAATGACTCACTTTGTACTCTTGCATCGCATTATTGCTCATTGCATCTGAGCTGTAAATGCTCAGGCTACAGCAAAGACTTGCATAAATTTGTTTGCAAGACTTATAAGAAGCCAACATAATGCCATTTTCAACAAATGTGGAAACCCTTTTTAAGTTATTAACTTATTCAACACTTGTTCGCTATATTCAAGATGGATTTTCAATGCGATTAATGCTTAAACTAAATCAAGAGCCATTTATGAAATTGCTTAATTCTTAATTCTCTGTTATTAACAAAATATTTACTGAAAAACTGCGATTAAAGTCACAGTCATTTCAAATATTGACAGCCATTTACTTTGATGTCGTGTGCAGCCTCTTGGCGAACTGGGAATGTAGAAACCATACTGAAGGTCTCCAGTTGGAATTCCCACTAGGAGGGGCATTCGCTCTGCAAGAGTACTCTTCTGACTGGGACATGGGACTATTCCCAGGTACCAGGACGTCTCAAACACAGCATTAGAAACAAACGTGCGTCATTCACTCATGTAACCCGAGTGCTTGAGTGTGGTCCCTTTTTTCGCCACATTTGGCTGCAGAACTTATGATGGTTCCAGCCTTATGAAGAGGATTGTGTCCTGTGCCCAGCTGCAGCTTCTGGGCCAGTGGCCCTAAAGGAATAATTTATGCTCTCAAAATAAATGATCTGAGCCAGCAGAACCCAGAGCAGAGAGAGGAGAGAGGAGCCAAAGGCGGAGTGGGCAGCGGGGATGGGGTGTGTTTGTGATTGTGGGAGAAGGGAGAGTGATGGCATGGGCTTCTCAAATGAAAGCCAGCTGTGGCAGAGCCTGTACAGAGCCCTGAAGTTATGCACTGTCAGAGCTCAGGGCGGAGATGTGAATCTACAGCTGTCGCACTTGTCCTGCGTCTCCAGCAAATCTCCCTGCATCTACAACTAACTCTTCTAAATCTAACATCAATCTGCCTGCATCTACAACTAACCGCCTCACCCCAAAAGCCTATATCCCTGCATCTACAACAGACCTACCTCCTCATCGTAAACTAATATCACCACTTCTGCTATCAACCTTGCCACATCTATGGTGAAACTCCCTACATCTGCATCCAACATCACTGCAGTGGCAGATCTAGGATTTTTCTTAGTAAGGGGCGATCAAGGGGCCATATTTCTCACAGAGGGGCCAAGTATTTGTCCAACATTCATGCACAGTGTCACATTTATGATAAGGTGTATATATATCTCACCAGTCATACCTTTTTCAAACACTTTAATTAAAAAAAGTGTAGACAGTGCAACTCATTTTCAATATTACCTTTGAGCATGAGCAACTCCAATGGAAATGCAATAATATTCAAAAACATTAACTTTTTCACCATTAACTATTCAAAAAAAATGCACATTTTATCTTTGGTAGACCGTATAACTCATCTTCAATTTCACATTTGAGCATGTGAGCAAGTCCAAAGTGCATGTGAGCAAGTCCAAAGGAAATACAATAATATTCAAAAACATGAACTTTTTCACCATTTAGTATTCAAAAACATGCACTTTTTTTTATCTTACATTGGACAAATATAACCTGTTTTTACTTTTTGTTGATCAGAGAAATCATCAACACTGTCAGTTTGAGAACATCTCTCTTTCTCTCTCACACACACACACACACACACACGGTACCATGTGAGTGACTTAAGACAGAGGCAAAATCCAGACAATACTGCTCTAAGCCAACTATACAAGTAACTACTGTCCATTTGGCTCATCTCAAAAAACATAATTCTACGGATTTTGTGATGGGAACTGAAACGTCTCACAAATTCAGTCATATCTAAAGACTTTGCCCGTCGGGATTCAATGCTCAGGACCCCAAGGTGACTCAAACGACTATCTGTCATTGTTGTTCTCAAATGATTTTTAATTAAACTTAGGGCTGAAAAGCTGTGCTCACATGAAGATCACTGCATCAACAATTAACCCTCCTGCATCTACGTACAACTTATCACCTGGATTTACAGTCAATCTCCTTGCATCAATAACCACTATCAGTGGATTTAGAACCGACCACCTTACATCTACAGCCAGCATCCCCTCATGAAAAACTGACCACCCCACAGCTACAACTGACCACCCCTTATCTAGACTGACCTCCAGTCATCTGCAACTGTCCTCTCTGAATTTAGAACCAACCTCTCTGCATATGAACTCCAGCTATCTCCAATGTGATACATCACTGTGTTCCGAGCTGGTGAAAATATACACAAACTAAATATATAATCCCACAGGCACTGATGTTTCAGACAAGGCTGTACAGCAGCGGCAAGGTTTTTCACACAATACACTTTCTGAAACTTAGTTAAATGTGTTTTTCTTTAGCTGTTTTCCCCACTTCTTTGGCTTCAAGTATTTCCAAGAGACTGAACAGAGAAGTGAGTGTGTGTGCATCTGTGTGTGTGTGTGTGTGTGTGTGTGTGTGTGTGTGTGTGTGTGTGTGCGTTTGTGTGTTTGTGGTGTGTCAACCAACCACCCCGCAATAACAACTAACTCCCGACATCAACCATTAACTCTTGACATCTACCATTATCTCCAGACATCTACATAGAACCTCTCAGCAACTATTACCAACCAACCCACAACTGAAGCCAGGCACTCTACATCTACATAAACCTCCCCAACATTAACAACCAACCTCTTTGAATCAACAATCATTGTCAATGCCCATATTGAGCCTCTTTCCATGTTAATTGAAAGATTGATTTTTATTACATCTGATTTTTACACTTTGTCTGCAGTGTGATATTTCACTGTGCTCCGGGGTCATGAAAAATGTGGCTAATATTACAACTCTTTTTCAGAAAAGGTTGGCTCATCATTAAGAATGCAAATAAAATCTAAATGGACGGATGTGAAGGTCCATTCATCCTATACTATATTTAATGCCAATAAAAACGCATGCGTGAGGTATGTTCTGTATTTGTTGCAAATTGAAGAATTAAATCGGTTTTTCTTGTTTTTTCAGTGAGATACGAGTGGAAATAAAGAAAAGCATATGGTATTGTAATCCCAACGCGTGCCTCGTAGATGTGCTGAACACTTCAGTAATAACAAACACTGAGTCGTTTTTGATGTGTACAGTGACACTTGACTTGTTCTGTTGAGTGTGGTCAATAGCTTATATAAAGCCCACAAAAAAAAAAAATAGAGCTGCAGCTTCAAGAAAGTGGCACAGCTTATGACACTGTCTCCGGTCATCAGTCAGTCTGTGTGTGTCCGAGAACGTGAAACGAGCACTGTCGCCGACTGACCCTGCTTAGTCCCTTTCTGCAGATGTGTCCGCCAGCGGACATAGAGCTGCTCTATTTATGCATGCAGTTACATTTTTCTTTCACTAGATGGCACACCCGGATCAGTTATTGAATATTCATTAGCAAACCGAGCTCGACCAGGGTTAAGAATATGAACAAATTCACTCCTATCCCTGTTTTTCAGGCGTTGCATGAATTAGACTCCTCATTTAAGCCTGATGTGGAAACTGCTCAATGTACTTGCCCATAGTATCTATCCAGCAGTTAAAAAAATGATCTCTTGCAACAGAAAAAAATCCTTGTCCTCTGTAGCAACCACTTCAGCTACAGTGAGCCAATGGTATCCCAATTAGTAGTTAAGAAAAAGTTTTCTGAAGCAAAAATTCGACATGGTATTGATACCATCTCATTCTACTGTCAATTGTAGTCATCACATATAAAAATGCATATTTCCCTACCATGGATTTAGGTGTAGATTCCTCCATTGACGAATTCCGCGCTCCCTTATATCCACCTTAGTACTGGTGTTGATAGCCAATGACTCAATTATATACGCAGACTCATCTGCGTAACTGCACAGTTATAGTTCAAGCCCTCGTGAAGCTTATCCGATAACAATGTATTGATTGACTCGTTTTTTATCGAATTCCTGAATGTTTAAATTTTCCGCAGTAACTGAAAGACATTGATTGGACAAACAGAAGAGTACACAAGCCTTTGCTTATCAGCAAGGTAAGTTGTGTCTTCTCAACATTGCGCACAATTGCGCAGCTGAAAATGACGCAATTTATAGAAAAAAAAAGACTTCCAAAATGGCCTGAAGTGTTCAGTTACATTTACAGGATTTAAATGAGGTAAAGACATGGTTAATGGTAATTACTCCTAATGGAACAGGACCGGAGGGTTCCTTCTACCGGATACATCTATCTCTGGAGGAGGGATTCACTAAAGAAAAGTTATGCTGCTATTGTGGTGGCATTTAGCTCAATGTGGCTTTTTCTTTTGGAATTTATACCGTATTCAACTAAATCGAATGCCGAGGTTTTTGCACACTCAAAATGTGAACTGCTCTAGCACTTTGGTAGACCCCCTGGTACTTTCATTGCACCATTCTATTGAACCTAGGGAAGCATTTATTGCCTGATTTTCCCTGACAGTGGAATGTCTGTTCTGTTAAAATAAGGTATATTTCAAATATTACTGAGTTAGTGAGTTATACTTGTTCCTTAAGGTGTAGAAAGTGTTTATATAAGGTTGTGAGCTCAGAGGTGGGAACTGCTAGCTTCTCATTGCAGGGTCAATGTTCTGACTGTTTAATTAGCAGTTCATTTAATGAGTATGTGTGCTGGCTTGGGGGACTTTGTGTGCAGGACTAGGGATTTTTTGGGATTTTTTTCCATTCTGAGATTAACGGGGTATCTCAGTGATATCCCAGTGATAGTGATTTTTTTTTTTTTTACAATTTCAATGCTGAATTTTCATGACGATTTTTTTGTGTTTGCAGCCCTTTTTCTCGACCAAAATCATTCATTCAATCAATCATTGCATCCTTTGATTTAATTTAAACAGTTGTAAAAACAGGTGAAATAGCCTGCCTTACAAAAAAAAAGTTCCAGAATGGTTAGCCTTTTTTTGTAAAGTGTACTTTGTGAGTAAAATAATGTCTGAATTTAGGCAGTTATTTGATTGCCCTTACATTGCATGAAGAAAAAAATCGGTCATCAATTCCAATGCATCAACTCCAAAACTATGCTGATAAAGGAGAGTGATTAAGAACAGGCCAGTTTGAAGCCATATTTTCAGCTCTGTCTATGCCACTCTACTGTCTGCATTCATGGTGCACCTTTGCTCAGTTACCGAGAAGCCAAGAAGTGGAGAAAAACATTTAAACTCATGTAAAAAAATACATTCAGCTGAATTCTTATTATCTTACTATTATCTTTTTTTAAACAGAATTTTGTGTGAAAGCATTATCGCACTGTATAGTCCTGTCTGGGAGGCTTGTTCTTGGGGGATTATATTTTTATTGTAGGCATATTTTTCATCTCTTTGGAGCCTGGCAATATAGAACATAGTGGATAACTTGAGATCAGATGAAAAAGTCAATTATTTATGGGGGCAGTATGCATGTGTGTGTGTGTGTGTGTGTGTGTGCACGCGCTTGTGTGTGTGTATGTGGGGGGGATGGCATATTTGTTAGGCACAAATGGTCACCATTTGCACTTACATAGAAGTGTTTGTCTGGGAAGGAATACTCTTATTCTGTATTTCCTCTTCCTTCTGACTGCCCAGATTTCACAATAAACATAAAATGCCACCATTGGCAACAATGAGACAGCAGAGGTCCTGTGAGTTCAGATGCAGTCCATAGTCCAGCAATTCTCCTTGCTGCAGTCCTTCTTGATCAGAGCAGAGCTGTTTTTTTTTTCACGCTCCGGAACAATCTCTTGAGTTGTAAAGGCAGCAGGTGATGAGGTGCTGTACTGACTTCCTGATGCTGCACACAGAGTTACTCCTCTCTGCTCTGCTCGTACCTGTGTGTCGAGTGGCACACTTAGTCATCTTTTTTGCCTTGATTTATTGATTGACTGATTGATGCTAGGGCTGGGTGATTTGGACAAAGTCGAATATTGCGATATTTTTGACAGAACACTTGGATATGGAGGCAATATTGCGGGGATTACTCATGGTGCTTTGACAGAATATTCACACAGTGCGATTTTAGATCAGCAGTCACTAGCAAGATTAATTTGACGGCCAAGCGGGAACAGGCAGCAGCTAGAGCAGTCTAATAAGTGCATCTCTTTTACTGTAATGCAGCCTTTAAAACCAGATAGGACAACAGTGTATCACAATATTATATCCAAAATCTCAGCCGATACCTTATCCTTTATCACAAGGTTGATATGATATCGATATGTTTTCCAGTCCTAATTGATGGTCAGTTATCCACGCTGTCTGATGGATTGTGATGGACATGTGATGCCTGACGCTCTAGAGCAGGGCTGCCCAACCCTATTCCTGGAGAGCAACCATCCTGAAGGTTATCACTCCAACCAAAGCAAACCACACCTGCTTTCCCAGTTGCAGATCTTGACGAGCTGCTAATGAGCTGAATCAGATTTGTTGAAGTAGGGTTGGAGCAGAAACCTACAGGATGGTAGCTCTCCAGGAACAGGGTTGGGCAGCCCTGCTCTAGACGGTGCGTGAGCATCGCACTCCAGGCGCCGTCTGTTAGATCATCTATGCCAAAGGAGGGAATGGTAGCTGACTTTAACGACTGCATTGACAAATGAGCAGACCATGCAACCAAGCTGTTGGTCTGTGATTTCTGCCTGGATGATACACTGTTATTCAGAACAGTTTCCAGCCTTAGCACTGAATAATGCTCACGCCCGTTTGAGTTCTTTCGAACGTTAAGGCATCCTTGTTTGAGCTTTGTACAGACAGCGAGAAACTCTGGGGTCACGACAGACTGTCAGCTCCTTGTTGGTGTGTGGGCTTTCCGTGCCCAAGGCTCTGACAGGCAAGGAACTGAGCCCTGTGTGGTCTCCGCTTTCTGCTGAGTCCTCTGAATCGCTGTAATGAAAATGCTTCAAATGAAGCGTATCAGTGGTTAATGATCTGCAGGCCAGGCATCCAGACTCATTCAATCTCATTTTTACTGGGAAATATTTGGTTGACAGGACATTAGTGTGTGTGTGTGTGCGCGTGCCTTTGTCTTTTCTGATTTGTGTGTCCACATTTATATGAGTGTTTGTATATACTTGATCACACTCATACTTTGAATCCAAATTTTGGAGCATAAAAAGAGGTATAATTTTGCGACATTAATTAAAAATGTCTGAGGTTGTGGCATTTTGAATTATGCGTTTTCACGAGATGCAGTTTTATGGAACAGTTTCCCCTTTTTATTGTGGAAAACATGCTCAAACCTGGAGTTATTGTAAGAATTTGTGTTTCTGTAGTCCTTAACCCACTGAATATCATTATGAATGGGTTTGCCAATGATAATGTTAAAACGAAAAACTTTATTTACAAGAAAACATGGAAAAAAATGAAACTGGGATTTGATAATCATCTTTGACTTTTATTAAATCACAGTAGGAAGGCAATGCATGGAGTTCCATTAGTATTTGAGTATTTGGAAGAAAGTTCTCAATCTTTGCTCCGCATGCCACTGCAATGGATCTGCTTGAAGTGTAGATTTTCAGCTTTAAGGGTTTTTTTTTTTGTATGAACTATATAGGATTACAGCCATTCATTCCAATTTTTTTGGGTGCAGAGGAAATTGGACTAGTTAAAATGATCAGATATTCTCATTTTTAATGCATGGTTGCATGTCCTTTGCAGTCAATGAATGTCTGAAGTATGGAACCCTTAGATGCTCTGCCTGGCCTTCACTGCAGCTGTCACTGGGTTTTTTGAGTTTACCTGCATGTTCTTTGTTTTTAAGAATGCACCACGGGTTCCTGGGTTTGCTCAGTCAGTAATGGTGCCGCTTCTGGTGCAAAAGTCATCACCATCCTATCAGATGGATATCCAGTATTGCTAGTGTGAACTGTGGTCAGCAGCCTCGCGAGAGCTGCACATAATTGGCTTCACACTGCTCAGGGATATGGGAGGGGGACAGTTGGTTTGAGTTAGCACTGTTTATCCCTCAAGGACCTCCTACTGACTGACCATCTGGGCTGTTGTCGGTTGATTACTGAGCAGGCATTTGTTCGCTGTGTGCATGCCAGGTCTGTGCCTGCGGGTGAAAAGATGAGGAAGACGCGGTTTCAACAATGGATGGATGCTTTGTTATTCTTTTAAGTTAGCATTTTCCACATCGTCCTGACATTTCTGAAGTTCATGTTGTGTGATATACGACAGGTGGCCCATGGTCTTGTGCAGAAATCACTGAATTTGGGCCTGGAGTCCCTGGTTTTCTGTTCTCCTGTGTAATCAACTGATTAACTGAACTATTAGTGTCTCTGATTGTGTTTACACCTGATTCCCAGGTGAAAGTTGGGTGGGCAGCCTGCAGTTCTCGGACACTGCGGACCGGGATTTGTTGTTCCCTGAGGTACTAGCTCTGGTGATTGGCTTGGTTCTGGAAGCGTGCTTATATTTCCTAACCAAGTTGTGGGATTGCTTCCCCTCTGAGCCACACTTCAGCCAATCAGATTATACGCAACTGGAATTGTTAGCCAATCAGATTGTACGTAACTGGAATTTTTCTCTAACTTAGTCATGAAAAACAATCTGGCCTCCTGGAACGTTTATAGTTAAAGCCAGCGTAGCCACAGCAGCCACACCATTGAGCAAAGCCCTTAAACACATATTATTCAGGGGCGGATATTGCGATGCTAATTATAATCAACTATATGTCACTTTGGATAAATAGCATTAGCTAAATAACCATAATGCAATGAAAAGGGCATCTTTAGTTAAACCCCTTATCCTGCCCTAAAGCCATTATCCTTCTTCATTCTGCCACTTCCCTCATTATTTTCTCATTATGTTGGAAGTTAAAAACACTGGCACCTGCTGTCGCCATTAAAACAGCATCGGCCTTTTACGTACCACCCCTGCATTTTTATAAACCCCTCTCAACAGGTGCTCGGTCGTCCTGTAAACCCTTGAGAAATGCATGGAGGAAGTGGCTGCCTTGTCTGCTCACCACTCATTTGCATCTGAATCCTGTTGGACCAGGATACCTGCTTTCTGTCTTCAGTCTGTAGATATGGCTCCTTCTCCTGCCCTCATTTGTCAACCGGGACAGAAGCCACAAGACCGAGGTTTTTACACCCACACAGGATAAGAAAATAATGCGGGTCATTATTCAGGATTTATGACAGAGCCTTGTCCGGCGTGTATTTTCAAGAGACTGTTAAGGTAGCTGTTCTGAGCAGACATTCATCATAAAAGCCTTAACAACAGCGATAACTCTCCATTCCATTATTTAGCTACACTGTGATCATGACTGCAGTCAGATCAGAGTGTGTGCGCTTGGTGGGGATGTCTTTCTCCTACATTGTGGAATTCCAGAGTGTGTGTGTGTGTGGGTGTGTGTGTGTGTGTCTCAGCGGCATATAAAAAAAAGTATGTTTCTCCTGTAGGGTGTAACAGTGTGTGACTGTGCCTAAGTGTCCTGTTGTGTCTAACTGTATGATTTTGTCCCCCAGGTGAACCTGGTCCTGGATGATGGGCGGTCTTTGGGGCTGATGATCAGGGGCGGAGCTGAATACTCGCTGGGGATCTACATCACGGGCGTGGACCACGGCTCAGCGGCCCAGTGTGGGGGACTGAAGGTAGGACCACCCCAAAAACAGTCCCTGACTCTGCCCACAAACCTGTGCTTGACTCCACCCCTAAACCTGCGCTAGACCCCAGCCTCAAACCTGTGCCTGACCCCAAAATTTATGATGAAGAACCTCTTTTCTCAATAATTTGGTTTGATAATCAGATGATATTTATCATCATGTCTTAGTCCCTGTGATGTATTGTAAGGGTTGTATTTTTTCCAAACGTTTCGATTGAAGGCAATACTTGCATTCAGCTATGTTGAATTTCCATCTCTGCTAGTGTAAAAGACCGGCAACTGTGCAAAATGTGCACACCTTCCCAATGTCAGCACATTGCTAATATTGCACCATAAAAATACCAAATTAAAGTGCTGCAGTTTACGACCAGGGAAGGACTGGTTCAAACTCAAACGTGTCAACTACAAGAAAATAGCAATTCACCAATAGTTCCCATGTCCACCTCTGCTAAAGAGCATCCTGCCCAAATTGGGGCATAAATATCTGCTATTTCAACAGCGATTGCACCAGATGTAAAGGTAACAACTACATCTATCAGAAATGAGGCATTACACTTGCGTTTGGCAATAGTGTCCTGATGCGCTGAGCTCTTGTTGGAGCCATTGCTCATTCAGGAGGGAGAGATAATTAGTGAATTGGCCGGGTGAGTTAATGGGAGGGAATTCATGCGGGATCTTTACTTTCTGACCCACAAAATTTACAGCGCTTTGCCTTTCTCAGCCTTTTCATCACCACCTGGTCTCTGCTCAGCATCTGCTAATTCAGCTCCGAATAATGAACCGCTGGAGAGAGTGATTGTGTGTGTGTGTGCGCGTGTGTGTGAGCGTGTGCGTGTGCAAATGTGTATGGCACCTCAAAAAAATACTGGAATATTCTGTCTCCATCCTGTTGTCCAAATTCCATCAATCTAGATTTCATTTAACCAAAGAATTTTCTTCCTTCATTTAAGAATCTATTGACGAGCAGCGTTCCTCGTTTCTCATTGTTAATGCATCATATTAATCCTTTTCTGCTCAAGTTTTCCTTTGAGAAATTATTTTTATTTGGAATTGTGAGAGCAGAACAGTTCTCTTTTTAGATTAAAGTAGTCATTAGCATATATATATATATATATATATACAGTCGCGCTCAAAATTGTTCATACCCCTACCAATTTTTGTTTTTTTTCGAGATATTTTTTGACAAATAAAATTTATTCTTGCACAAATGACACAGTAAGTTGACATAAGGCTGTAAGAAGTACAGTAAACAATTTTTCAAGAAATACAATACTTTTTGGTATTTTATTTGATAGATTTACAAAAAATGCCATGTCCAGAATTATTCATACCCTTTTCTCAGTAATTGATGGCAAAGCCTTTATTCACGATTACAGCCTCCAAATGCTTCCTGTGGTTGATCACAAGGTTTCTACACGTCTGCATGGGGATTTTGGCCCACTCCTCTTTGGCGAACTTCTCCAGATCCTTAAGGTTTAAGGTTTCCTTGTCATGACCTTGGTCTTCAGTTCCCTCCACAGATTTTTTTTATAGGATTGAGGTCGGAGCTCTGGCTTGGCCACTCCAAAATGTTCACTTTGTTGTCCACTTACCATTTCTTGACAGATTTGGCCGTGTGTTTAGGATCATTATCCTGTTGGAAGATCCATTCCTGCCCAAGACCAAGTTTTTCGGCGGATTGCTTAATGTTTTCATTGAGGATCTGGATATACTGGTCCTGTTTCATGATACCATTAACTTTAACAAGGTTTCCGGGCCCATTCGGTGAAAAGCAACCCCAGAGCATGATACTCCCGCCACCTTGTTTGACCGTTGGGACAGTTTTTCTCGGGTTGAAGACTTCACCTTCCTTATGCCTCTTACACTTTTCCAACCCAGACACACAAGAACTAGTCTAGCCTTCGCAAAAGCTCACCTGGATGAAGATACAAGCTTCTGGCTGTCAATGTTATGGACGATGAAACAAAGATGGAGCTGTTTAGGCACAGCGATGGGGCTTTTGTTTGGCGTAAGAAAGGTGAAGCGTTCAACCTGAAAAACACGGTCCCAACGGTCAAACACGGCGGCAGGAGTATCATTCTCTGGGGTTGCTTTTCAGCGAATGGGCCCGGAAACCTTGTTAAAGTTAATGGCATCATGAAACAGGACCAGTATATCCAGATCCTCAGTGAAAACATTAAGCAATCCACCAAAAAACTTGGTCTTGGGCAGGAATGGATCTTCCAACAGGATAATGATCCTAAACACACGGCCAAATCCGTCAAGAAATGGTTAGTGGACAACAAAGTGAACATTTTGGAGTGGCCAAGCCAGAGCTCCGACCTCAATCCTATCAAAAATCTGTGGAGGAAACTGAAGACCAAGGTCATGGCAAGGAGACCCTCAAACCTTAAGGACCTGGAGAAGTTTGCCAAAGAGGAGTGGGCCAAAATCCCCATGCAGACGTGTAGAAACCTTGTGATCAGCTACAGGACGCGTTTGGAGGCTGTAATCGTGAATAAATGCTTTGCCATCAATTACTGAGAAAAGGGTATGAATAATTCTGGATATGGCATTTTTTGTAAATCTGTCAAATAAAATACCAAAAAGTATTGTATTCCTTGAAAAATTGTTTACTGTACTTCTTACAGCCTTATGTCAACTTACTGTGTCATTTGTGCAAGAATAAATTTGTTTTTCCAAAAAATATCTCTAAAAAAAACAGAAATTGGTAGGGGTATGAATAATTTTGGGCGCGACTGTGTATATATATATATATATATATATATATATATAGTATATATATGAGGTATATACTATGTTAGTATATATATGAGATATATATGTTAGTATATATATGACATTAAGCTTTAAAAATATACAGTGCTGTGAAAAAGTTTTGCCCCCTTCCTGATTTCTTTTTTTTTTTTGCATATTTGTCACACTTAGATGTTTCAGATCATCAAAAAAATTTTAATGTTAGACAAAGATAACCTGAGTAAATACAAAATGCAGTTTTTAAATGATGATTTCATTTATTGAGGGGAAAAAGCTGTCCAAACTTACCTGGCCCATTGTGAAAAAGTAATCGCCCCCTAAACCTAATAACTGGTTCTGCCACCCTCGGTGACAACAACTGCAGTCAAGCCTTTGTGATAACTGGTAATAAGTCTCTGTGGAGGAATTTTGGCCCACTCTTCTTTGCAGAATTGAACTCGGCCACACTGGAGGGTTTTCGAGCATGAACGGCCTGTTTAAGGTCATGCCACAGCATCTCAATCAGATTTATTTCCGGACTTTGACTAGGCCACTCCAAAGCCTTCATTTTGTTTTTTTTTTTTTTAAGCCATTCAGAGGTGGACGTGCTTGTGTGTTTCGGATCATTGTCCTGCTGCATAAGCCAAGTGCGCTTGAGGTCGTGAACTGATGGTCGGACATTCTCCTTCAAAATTTTCTGATTTGGAGCAGAATTCATGGTGCCATCAATTACGACAAGTCGTCCAGGTCCTGAAGCAGCAAAGCAGCCCCAGACCATCACACTACCACCATGATGTTTGACTGTTGGTATGATGTTCTTTTTATGTAATGCTGTGTTAGTTATATGCCAGATGTAACGAGACAAACACCTTTCAAAAAGTTAAACTTTTGTCCCGTCAGTCCACAGAATATTTTCCCAAAAGTCTTGGGAATCATCAAGATGGTTTTTGGCAAATATGAGACGAGCCTTTGTGTTCTTTTTGGTCAGCAGTGGTTTTCGCCTTGGATCTCTCCCATGGATGCCATTTTTGCCCAGTCTCTTTCTTATTGTTGAATCATGAACACTGACTTTAACTGAGGCAAGTGAGGCCTGCAGTTCTTTAGATGTTGTTCTGGGTTCTTTTGTGACCTCCTGGATGAGTCGTCAACGCGCTCTTGGAGTAATTTTGACAGGCTGGCCACTCCTGGGAAGGTTCACCACTGTTCCAAGTTTTCTCCATTTGTGGATAATGGCTCTCACCGTGATTCGCCGGAGTCCCAAAGCCTTAGAAATGGCTTTGTAACCCTTTCCAGACTAATGAATGTCAATGACATTATTTCTCGTCTGTTCTTGAATTTCTTTAGATGGCGGCATGTAGTGTTGCTTTTGAGATCTTTTAGCCTACTTCACTTTGTCAGACAGGTTCTATTTAAGTGATTTCTTGATTCAACAGGTCTGGCAGTAATCAGGCCTGGGTGTGGCTAGTGAAATTGAACAAAAAAAATTTGGTAAATCTCAGTTAATTCATGATTTAACAAGGGGGGGCAATTACTTATTCACATGGGGCCAGGTAGGTTTTGATAGCTTTTTTCCCTTAATAAATGAAATCATCATTTAAAAACTGCATTTTGTATTTACTTCGGTTATCTTTGTCTAGAATTACAATTTGTTTGATGATCTGAAACATTTATGCAAAAAAAAAAAAAAACTGAAATCAGGAAGGGGGCAAATTCTTTTTCACAGCACTGAAGGTTATTTACTTGACCAACCAGTCTGTAGCCATGTTCATATAATGTCCTGTCAATCAAAATAAAAGTTTTATTTTTCAGACCCTGAAGTGGTTTTCTGTGGGGTTTAGAGACTGTTAATAAGTTATTGAAACAGCAAAGAGTTAAAATGTCAGTTCATCCTCATCCTGTGTTGTTCTGCTCATGAGTGTTATGACGGTTAGGTAATTATTTCACTCTGGAATTTTATTGTGTAAAAACAACACTGTTTACAGCTTGATTCCTGAGATATTGTCGGTTTATGAATGATTGTTTTAACTCCATTATCTGCTTTGGTTGATGGCTGCCGACTCCTGCAGTGGGTGAACCGTTCAGACCATAGCGTCTCTGATGCTCCGTCAGGCTGGATACCAGAACAACTGCGACTGAAAAAAAAGAGCAGAAAAATAACCAGATGAAAGATTAAAATTCCTCTTGACATTTTGGTGCTGTTGTGCTGACGGGGAGATGAATGATGCATTGCGGGACACCTGGCTCGGCAGAACTCAAGCGGCGCGTCTGACAGAAACACAGGCACGCCCTAACAAACACGCACTCTCACACACATGCACGCGCTCATACAAACGCTCACGAGCAACCGCGCTCACACACGCACACTCTAACCCACAGGCACCCTCACATACATCCACACACAAACACACACACGTACAATCATGTACAATCTCCCTCTAACGCATGCACACTCGCCTTTCGCCTCTGTCTCACTGATAAACACGCACATGCTCTCTTTCTCACACACCCACGCATTACTGCACACACACACCTGGCTCTTGCGCTACTCCACACACACACAGACACACACACACACACTGTCTCACACACACACACACACACACACACACACACATGCAGTCAGAGAGGAGTAAAATGTGGCTGTCTTGGCTTTGTTTCAGCCCTCTTGTGGACCGCGGAGCGATAAGAGGAATGTGTAGAACACTGTCCTGACTAATGCAGATTATTTGGGACATTTTTCAAAATGCATCCGCTTTCCAATGTTCTGCTTCAGTGCGTGTAATGGCCCCTGCAAGCGTGTTTATAGGGCAGTGGGGAAAAGATCTATTGTTTTCCGGAATAATGTGGCGCTCCGTAATATTCCGATGGAGATGGGAAAAGGGGGGACGGTCGGCTGATCCCACACAGTGAGCGATCGTGCCATTAACACCAGAACACAACTGCTGTGTTCCTGCTCCTGCCGGACTTCAGATAGGCCCATACAGGCGGAGTCATTTTAGTTCAAAGTCAGCTGGCTTCCAAACACTAGACACATGGGGCTTGAAAATCATTTTCAGCAACACAGGGTTAAATCCTCTCTCAATAACGCCAGGCTTAAAACCTCATAAACACTGGGCTAAAACCTCACTCATTAACACTGGGCTTAAAAACTCATAAACAGAGGGCTAAAGCCTAACTCATTAACACAGGGCTTAAAAACTCATAAACAGAGGGCTAAAACCTCACTCATTAACACAGGGCTTAAAACCTCATTATACATCATGTAGATCCGACCAAGCAATCTGATTGGTCAATTAGACGT
This sequence comes from Gymnothorax javanicus, assembly GCA_029692085.1. NCBI lineage: Eukaryota > Metazoa > Chordata > Actinopteri > Anguilliformes > Muraenidae > Gymnothorax > Gymnothorax javanicus. The sequence continues at coordinate 121,383,888 of CM056194.1, read as the reverse complement.
TTAGAATGTTCTCAAATGAGCAAGGCAGCACGGGTAGCCTGTGCTCAAATGAAAAATACCTCATCACTGAAAAAATTACTTTGCCTATTTTAGTTGCCTTGGCCATTGATTTAATAAATTTTTCAATTTGTTTGCACTTGTACATTGAAACGAACATTTAATAAATCAACACATCTGTGAAAACTGTCGTCTGTATTTCAGAGGTAAATTGATAATGGCCTGATTAGCTAATGCCCCCGAAAGGTGGGGTTGAAATTATATAACTGTTCAGCCTTCATGTTACAGGTTACTTTTGCTGCTTAGCCACATTAATCGGAACTAGTGTTAAATTGGAGTGACACACCCCCAGCTGAAATGAAACATCTGCTGGTGAGTTTATCAAAATATAGATGTTTGTTCTGGTGCCGATGCTGGAAAGCTGTTGCCTATATTTAAATATAACTGTTTATATAAGTTCGTTGTAGATAAAGATCAGCTGTGTTGGCGAGTCGTTGTCACGGCACCTGTTAGCTTAAAAATGACTGAGATGTCGGCAGAAGTATAACTATCAGTCCATGATAGTTTCCAGCGGATATTCTAGTTACAACATGATTGAGCTAGCAAAGCAGTTTTGTGTTGCTATGTGCGGTATTTATTCAGTTTTGGGAAATCACAATGTCTAGAAAACATAAGCCCAAATTGGCTGGCTGACAAGGACTAGTTAAGGTCAGATCTCATGTATTTCCACTGAAACGGGGAGAATGCTAGCAAAAAAACTTTCATATTTTGAGAGCGAAATGCCCACAGTATGAATTCATTTTGATTTCACATTTTATTTTGTTGTAATAGTTGTATAATCGCATAATTACACTTGAGGGTGTGCTTGACTGTCATTATTGTCACTTCAGCGATGCTAACGGAACTCGGCACAAGCGCCTCTTTCCTGGCCGCAACGCAGTCATGACAATAATGACGGTCAAGCACACCCTCGCGTGTAATAATGCTTAATAAACAGAGGGCTAAAACCTCACTCATTAACACAGGACTTGAAACCTCACTCATCACAGGTCTTGAAACGTCACTCAATAACACAGGGCTTAAAACCTCATTCATTATCACTGGGCTTGAAACCTCACTCTTTAACACAGGGTTTAAAACCTCACTCATTATCACAGGGTGTAAAACCTCACTTATCACTGGCCTTGAAACCTCACTCATTAACACAGGGTTTAAAACCTCACTCATTAACACAGGGTTTAAAACCTCACTCATTATCACAAGGTTTAAAACCTCACTCATTATCACAGGGTGTAAAACCTCACTTATCACAGGCCTTGAAACCTCACTCATTAACACAGGTTTTAAACCTCACTCATCACAGGCCTTGAAACCTCACTCTTTAACACATGGTTTAAAACCTCACTCATTATCACAGGGCTAAAAACCTCTCTCATTATCACAGTTTTAAAACCTCACTCATTGTCACAGGGTTTAAAACCTCACTCTTTAACACAGGGTTTAAAACCTCACTCTGTAACACAGGGTTTAAAACCTCTCTCATTATCACAAGGTTTAAAACTTCACTCATTAACATAGGGTTTAAAACCTCACTCATTATCACAGGGTTTAAAACCTCACTCATTAACACAGGGTTTGAAAAGTCACTCATTAACACAGGGTTTAAAACCTCACTCATTGTTACAGGGCTTAAAACCTCACTTATTATCACAGGGCTTAAAACCTCACTCATTAACACAAGGGTTTAAAACCTCACTCATTGGGCTTAAAACCTCATTCATTATCACAGGGCTTAAAACCTCACTCTTTTACACAGGGTTTAAAACCTCACTCATTATCACATGGTTTAAAACCTCACTCATTTACACTGGGTTTGAAACCTCTCTCATTTACACTGGGTTTTAAATCTCACTCATTAACTCAGGGCGTGTAACCTCACACATTATCACGGGGCTTGAAACCTCACTCATTAACACAGGCCTTGAAACCTGGCTTATTAACTCAGACCTTAAAACCTTGTGCATTACAGCAAGTTTTGAAGGGGCAGTTCACCCAGAAATCAAAAAACATATTTTCCCTTTTTGCCTGTGGTGCTAGTTATCCATCTTTATTGTTTGGTGTGACTTGCCGAATATGGGAGATATCGACCGTACAGATGTCTGCTATCTCTCAAATATAATGGAACTGAATTGCATTTCTCTTGTGGCACTCAAGGAAAATGCATTTGAAAAATTCAAAAGGAAAATCTTTTTTTTTTTTTTTTTTTCAACAATCATGGTCCAGTTACTCAAGATAATCCAGAGACCATGTTTTTAGCAGTTTAGTAGAGCCATTTTCTTTCTACCAAACTTTCTGCTGAACTGTTTTCTTTCTTTTGATGTACAAATCTTCTACCGGTCCTTCAAACATATACAGACACTCCGTACACACATATTCCACATGCTCACTTGCACACACACAGATTTACAGACAAGCTCTGCAGACATATGCCTTCTCCCTGCATTGTAACCCCAACCCTTGTATCATGGTGATCTGTCCGTCATCATCCATCTATCTACAATGGTGGTCCGTTTCGTTATCATTCGGGGATGAAAAATCTGGGGACAAAAAGTCCTTGGGGACAAAGAGTCCGGGAATGAAAAGTCCATGGGGACTAAACATCCAGGGACAAAAAATTTGGGGACGAAAAGTCAGGGGACGAAGAGTCCTGTGACCGTCATGTGTTGGTTTTGACCTCCATTCACACTTCTATATCCAATCAACATGGGCTCTCTACTGTGAAGAACAGCCCACTTCATTCTAGTATAAATTTGCAAATGCCTTTTCTAGGGCTCCTTTTCTGGTACCAGGGGGCCGCAGACATCAGCAGGCTCTTTGTTTGTTACTGTCACACAATTATTTCCTCATAATTTGACTACCAAAATGAATTTGATGAAAGACTATGGCTTTCATTATTTGGTTCCACGCCAGTGGTACAAATGGAATGGTGAGTACAGCTGCAGATTTTTAGGACCCTTTCCAATGGGGCTCCTAGTGTACGGTCTCCAGCGTACTCAAGACTGAAAGGTGGAGCCAGGAATTCAGGTGAATGAGGTACAGACCTTCCCTTTTATCGTACGGGAGGAGGAAATCCAGGGAGAATTATTTAGCTGCTTTCAAAACGAGAAAGTATTCCTATTGGTTTTGCTTCATATGTCTGTTAACCACGACAATTGCAGATCACAAAATAGGGACAAAATACAAAAATTCTGATTACTGTGTCACATTAGTGATGTAATGACAATATATTCAGCATGATTATCAACATCAGGCAACAACCCTGGCCTGTATTAAGGGCTACCATCTCTGTGTATAAAACCAACCTGTGTCTGTTGGCTGCTGCCGTCAATGTGCTGCTTTGAGCAAAGCTGTGCTGAGCCGAGCCTTTGACCCTGTTTTTTTCTCTGAAGGGACCTAATTACCCCCGGTCTTCCCTTCAATCAGGCCAAACTTCAGCTGTTGTGCCTTCCGGTTGGCCTGGTGTTACACAGCTCCAGGTTTAACATGAATAGTAGACAGGTGGATGAATGGGCGGTTTCCTCCCAGTCCTCAAAATCACTTTCTTTAAACTGGATTCCATTCATTAATGATGCAGGTCTCCCAATAAGTAACAACATCGTGATCTTTAGTTTAATTGATTTAACTTTGAAAAATGTGACATAGTTCAAAACATGGATTTAGACCAACCTTGCTAGCAACACTGCTAACAATCCCAAGAGTCTGTTAGCAGTGAAGCCCATACCTTCCACTGATTCTGTTAATCAAGGTCTTTAGTAAAGACTCAAGGGGTTTGATAGTGGTGTCAGGTGTGTAACTGTATGGCTGGAATAAAAGCCTGAACCCACACCGGCCCTTTAAGAGTCACTAACACTCTTCCCATAGACATGCACACACAGGCTGCCTCCCATTGGCTCATCAGTGGAGCTCAGTGTCCTGGAGTGTTCTGCGCTTTATGCACTAATTGGCTTGATGGCCCAATAAAGTCAAACAGTTCATTAATTCCGGGCCAACGCTATGCCTCTGGCATACAGTTCATAAAAAACCACTGGACTAAAATCATCTGGGGCAAGAGAGTCAGGCCTGGGCTTCGGCAGAGGCCAGGAGGGAATTTGGGGTGAGAGATTACTGAAGCTGAACCTCCAGAAGGATATCCGTTCTTAAATGGCATTTCAACAAATTTCTGTTGAATTTCCGTTTCCCTGACTACTGGAAACCTTGGGTTGAAATTACTGAAATAAACACGTTTGACTGAGTACTTAATTAAAGTGAGAGACCGATCATCATTAGACTACATCTTGGCATCATTAAAAAAAAATAAATAAATAAAAAATAAAGATTCTTAGCTTCATATTTCTTCCAAACCAGTTTTGCATATCATGTAGTTTAAACAAGTTTCCTCCCTTCTGAATTGAGTGGAAAAATGAGGGAAGAGCACATATTTCCCGCAGTGCTTTAATCCCGGGGATTAATGTCCTCGAGGGCTGTTTCCTTATCAAGCCTGGCTCAGCCTTACTGTAGTGCTGAGCAGAGTAAGCTGCTCACCTGATAGATCCAGCGGATCACCGGCGCTCCCAGAAAACACGAATACATTAGTACATTCCCTCATGTTCGAGCTGATGTCATGTAGCTTGTGTTTTAACCACACTGTACATGAGCACATTTCCAGAAATTAGAGGATGTTTCCTTTCAAATGATGCCTTATATATGCATCTGGCCATACAGTTTGTTTGTTATAACCTTTTCATTCGGGAACATCCAAAAGAAGAAAGTTCAGGGGTTAAAGTATGGTGTATTAAGTAGTAAAATTGCTATGTCCAGCTAGCGCATGTAGAAACTGACTGTGAGAAGTTGGGGTTCTCTAGAAATCCTCATAAGGCTTTAACAAGGGGTACACTGATGTTGTACCAGCTAAGACGAATCAGTAGTCTTCTTCATAATGTTAGCCATCAAACCTAGTTCGAATGTAGAGGTGAGTTGCTGAGTCAAGCCTGGTGTTTTCTTAGGTCTGGTTTGCTCGAGGTGGTGTTTGTTTCTTTGAAATGAGGGAACTCGTTTTGTGTGTGAAATTTATACCTGTCCTCCCTGACCCTAAACCTTCGCCCAATAATTTCCGAGCTAAACGGGGCGAGAGCCGCGCCTCTGCTCGACGCCTCCGCGGCGCTAATTGCGGAGGTGAAGGAAAAGCGTTAATCAAGCGCAGCTTTAAAGAGATTGGGAAGTCGGCCGAGTAAAATTGCGGTACAAACTGCAGAAAAAACGCCGTCTGTTTTCTCTCATTGATTGATTCACTCTCATCCAGATTGTTTTCCAAAATAACTTTTTTTTTCTGCCAAGTTAATTCTTTTATGCCAATTCTCTTCCCCGCATTAATGGGACCGTATGCCACTGTGCATTTAATTACTGCACACATCCCATTTAGCAGTGCGGAGAGAGACAGCAGGCATCGATCCAGGGGAAAACTGCTCCCCCCACTTGGCTAATCTCATAGAGAGGTCAGGCGCAGAGTATTGCACTCCGCTAATTAAATGGTTTTGTAACAACGTAGATTTTTTCTGGCTGGAGCAAACACAGCTTACTTTTGGTTTGGAGAAGTCAGTCTATAAGTACGCTGTGTAGCGCCATAGGGGGCAAAGTGCGCAAATCTTGAGTCAAAGTACAGATAGGCCAATCCTGATAAAATATTACTCCAGTAAAGCATAAAGCTTCGACACTTTGGGTAGTCTAATAATTCATTGTGTTTATATAATATTTTTAGTTGGATGGTTTATTCTGTGCAGTTACGTAGCATGGGCATTTGATTGGGTAAAACATTTATTTATCTTGAGTAACGGTAGGTATGAAATGGGTAAGTTGAGCCCGGTGGTAGGTAACATTGCTCCAAGGGACATTGCCGTGGTTGAATAATTGCAAGTTACAGAAGTTGCTTAATCTTTAATTATAAAAAAGTGGCTTGCAAAATTTGTAGTTAATAGAGAGCACGTTGCTATGTAATGTGAAAAATTTTATGGTAGGAGTAAAGGAGGAGCCACTAAAAAAACGGATTCCATTCGCTTCATCCCGTTTTCCCGCCTTTTACCCATTTTGCCGCTGGCAGAGCGTCACACGAACCAGGCCACCCAAATTGAACACTTCCAATGAAAACTTCTGTGTTTAATTTTTTGAAAATGGTCCAAATCTCAATTTCACAGTAAGTCCACCACTAAGAGCACAACCATGTGTTACATTGACAAACTACAGTACTTTATTAAAGTGGCCCTTTAATTATGGTCGATGTCTGCTTATGACTATCTTTCGCACACGACAGAACACTGAGGTGACTATGTCACACTGGTGTTGGAATTTAAAATTCCCATTCGTATTAGCCTGAGATGTTTTTTGAAATTCACTTTCTGAGTACTCTTCGTTATTTTTAGGCTGCCATAGATTTTGAGATTTTGCATCATATGCCCATGTAACCAAATTTGATTAATATAGTTTATAAATAAGATTAAAAAAGCAAGATGGCCAGTTACGCGTGCTGATTACTTAGCTAATGTATATTCTCCTTAGCCAATTAATGGAGCCAGTCATCAAGTTATGTTGCTGGACCCATTTTAAATTCATGGTCAAGCATTGTTGACAACGTTATCAAGCATCAAAACTATGTAGCCTGCAAACTATTTAGCCAATATACTGTATCAATCTTTCCAACACGTCACTGACTTAGCTGTCTACCCAGCTAATATTAGCAATTCACTGCTCTCACTGACCTGAGTACTGGAACAATTACATTTGCGATGTACTTTTATGTATTCATTTCTATGCACCACATGTTTGCTGCCTAGCTAATGGTGGACAACTCTGAGATAAGCTAGCTTGATTGCAAGTAAGTTCTGTAGGTTTAGGTTGATGGCTATGTTGAAAGAGCAATAAATATCTGTTGCCCTCAAGATGTGGTTGTAAACATCAGTTGAAACCATTGAGTGTGTGTTTGAGTGTGTGTGTTTGAGTGTAAGCATGTTGAGTGAGTGTGCATTTTTGAGTTAGTGCATTCTTTAGTGAGTCTATGTCTTTGAGTGAATGTATGAGCATTGAGCGTGTGTTTGTTTGCGCGTGTGTGTGTTTACTTTAGTGTGTGTACTTTAGTGCATGCATGTTTGAATGAATATTCTTGAACGTGCTCTTGAGTGTGTGTTTGAGTATGTGTACACTTGAGTATTAATGTATTTGTATGTGTGTGTACAAGTGTTTGCATGTGTACTTGAGTGTGTGTTTCTTTGTTTATATATGTGTATGAGTGGTTGTGTGTACTTGAGTGACTGTGTGTATATATGTTTGTGGATATGTGTACTTGAGGAATGTGTGTGTATATATAATATGTTTGTATATGTGTGTATTTGTATGTGTGTGTGTTTGTGTGTGTGTCTGTGTGCAATTGAGTGAATGCTCATGTATTAACCCGTTCCTGCTGTACTGTCCTTTCCCAACTCTTCCCTGGGTCCCCACATCACTGTAAGCAGCCCGGACTGTGTGTGCCTCTCCTTACTTCCCCCCCTATCTCTGCCCCACCCACTACTATCTCTGTCCCGCCCCTTCCTGTTCCTATCCCACCCCCTCCGCTCTTTGCTCCACCCCCTCCCCACTCTGTCCCACCCCCTCCACTCTTTGCCCCACCCCCTCCCCTCTCTATCCCACCCCCTCCACTCTTTGCCCCGCCCCCTCCCCCCTCTGTCCCGCCCTCCCCTCAGGTGGGAGATCAGATCCTGGAGGTGAATGGGCGGAGCTTCCTGGGAATCCCTCATGACGAGGCGGTGCGTGTGCTGAAGTCTTCGCGCCACCTGATGATGACGGTGAAGGACGTGGGGCGACTCCCTCACGCACGGACCGTGGTGGGGGAGACTCGCTGGATCACCAGCTCTCAGATTAGCGAGAGCTCGGCTAGTAGCAGTGTAGCAGGGTGAGTGTGTGCATCCTATAGAGTGATTTACAGTGTTCAGGATAATATGGTGTTTGTTTCATTACTATAGAGTCATGTACAGTGTTCAGGATAGCATGGTGTTTGTTCTGTTACTATAGAGTCATTTACAGTGTTCAGGATAATATGGTGTTTGTTTCATTACTATTGTCATTTACAGTGTTCAGGATAATATGTTGTTTGTTTCATTACTATAGAGTCATTTACAGTGTTCAGGATAGCATGGTGTTTGTTCTGTTACTATAGAGTGATTTACAGTGTTCAGGATAGCATGGTGTTTGTTCTGTTACTATAGAGTGATTTACAGTGTTCAGGATAGCATGGTGTTTGTTCTTTTACTATAGAGTCATTTACAGTGTTCAGGATAGCATGGTGTTTGTTCTGTTACTATAGAGTCATTTACAGTGTTCAGGATAGCATGGTGTTTGTTCTGTTACTATAGAGTCATTTACAGTGTTCAGGATAATATGGTGTTTGTTCTGTTGGGAAAATTGCTTTAAATTCTGGGTATTTTGACTTCACTTTTTGATGTGTGTCTGATAGTTTGTATACTTGTCTGACAGTGTGTGTGTTTGTGTGTCACTGACAGTGTGTATGTCTGATTATTGTGTGTATGTGTGTCACTGACAGTATGTAATCATGATTTGTGTGTATGTGTGTCTGTCAGTGTGTATGTGTGATTAGTGTGGTTACAGGACTCTTTGTCCCCGGACTTTTCTTCCCCAAATTTTTTGTTCCTGGACTCTTCATCCCCAAGGACTTCCCTTATTTTTTGTCCCCTAATGATAACAAAACGTGCCACCTTTGTTGACAGATGGATGGATGGACGGACAACCGACAGCTCACCATGATATAAGGGTTAGGGTTAGGTTTACGGTTAGGATTATAATGCAGAAAGAGGGCAAAGCATTATTGGGGATGAACAATGCTGGGACGAAGAGTCCTAGAGCCAATTAGTGCGTGTATGTGAGTCTAACAGTGTGTTTATGTGACACACAAAACCACGTTTGCAGAGCAGTTATTCGCCTTTATTTCTGAAGATTTGTTGCCTCTTGCAGTAATACAGCTCGGCTGTAATACAGTTTCCATGAAAAGGTGCCGCCTTACATTTTATTTGGCCACAAAGCAGGAGGAAATTCATGTTTCTAAGTGTCCCCCTGCACCTCGGAAGCTCTTAGTAAAACAGCCTGTTTTGCTCGGCGGGTTTTTTAATGTTATTTCACAGATACATGTTTAACTGAATTTAGGGCTCTGGGAAACTGAGGGCGGCAAGAAATTCAGCCCTGTTTCTTTCTTCAGCGGACCTGCTGGGGGGGAGGGGGTATTGGGATGATGAGGGAAGTATGCAGTATAGTATACAGAGGGTAAGGGTTTGGGTTAGGCATGTGTTGCTCATTGTAATGATTACAGAAAGGCAGTAGAGACTCAGTGAATGAGTGGAAGTCAATGTAATGCCCTCACAAGTATAGAAGTACGTGGATGTTTGTGTGTGTATGTGTGTGGTGTGTGTGTGTGTGTGTGTGTGTAATTGTAAGTGTGGCTACAGTATCTTGTTGAGCACACAACAGTACAACACAACAGGCTGTCTGCTCTGCTCTGTTCTGCTCTGATGCCATAGAAATGAGTCCTTCTCTCCCTGTTCTACAGGCTGCCTATGGACCAGGGGTCCTCAGCAACGGGCAAGGTAATCAATGGTCTGGTCTTTGTGTGTGAGTGTGTGTGTGTGCGTGTGCATGTTTATGTGTGTCTGTGTGTGTCTGCCTGTATTTGTCTGTTTATCCAGTGAATCCGCTGTTGCAATGTTAGAAGTTCCCCGCCTGTGTTTTTACAGCGTTACAAGTACCCCCTCGGCGCTGTTAGTCCCCCAGTGTTTTTATGGTTACAACTTTTGCCCTGAGTGCTGTTATAGTGTTACAGCTTTGTTTGTGATTTGTTACAGTGCTACAAAATGCCTCTTAGTGCGGCTGACACTGTTATAATTTCACGCTAAGAGCTGGCAGACCGTTACAAGATCCCCCTTGGTGTTACGAAGGTTACAGTTTCCCCTCAGTGTAATCACTCCGTTACAAGTACCTGCTCAGTGGTGCTGTTACAATGTTACATGTTCCTCTCTGTGCCTCCATTCCAGTATGTAAAGTTCTCCTCAGTGATGCTCTGTTACAGTGTTTCAGGTTTCTCTCAGTGATGCGTCTGTTATAGTGTCACATGTTCTCCTCAGTAATGCCTCTGTTACAGCGTTACAAGTTCCCCTTCTTGCTGGGGCAGCATGGTGGCACAGTGAATAGCACTGCTGCCTCACAGCAAGAAGGTTGTGTGTTTGAATCTGGCCTGGGGCCTTTCTGTGAGGAGTTTGTATGTTCTGCCCGTGTTTGCACTGTGGGAGGAAGCTTGAGTACCTAAAGGGAAACTCACACAGAGACATGCATGTCAGGTGAATTGGACACTCTAAATTTCCCATTGGTATGTATGTTGACACGAGAGAGCTGAAAAAATAGCTGAAAGTGTTTTTAAAGAACCAGTGCTGGTGCAGTTTTACGAGTTTCCCCTCAGTGTTGGCACTTTTGACTGGTACAGTTCATATGAACACACTCACACTCGCATGTATTCTCATACATCCACATTCTCTCTCTTTCTCAAACACGCTCAGACACACACACATGCACGCACGCACGTACACATACGCCCATCCTCTGGAGTGCGGCTCCCACGGGATTGATGCTATTCCAGGCTGTAAGGATGGAAGAATGACAGTGTGGCACACAGTTACTGACAGAGGGAAGGAACGAGGAGAGAGAGACAGAGAGGAGAGAGGGATAGATTGAGGGACTGAGAGAGAGAGACAGAGAGAGAGAGGGACTGAGAGGTGAGAGAGAGGAAGAGAAAGAGAGAGAGGGACTGAGAGGTGTGAGAGAGAGAGAGAGAGGGAGATGACCACGAACTCGAAATTGAAAGAGGTCGTCACTTAAAATTGTAGAAACCAAGAGAGGAGCGTATCTGTACACACTGCCACCAGGACATTGAAACTGAAGCACATTTTCTATGAGCTTGTCCAAAATATAAAGATATCAGAAAAATATTTTTCCCAAAATTTGAAAAAGTTATACCAGGTTTTACTCTGTACCCTGATGACAGAAAACTTCCATTTTTATTGGGGGAAGATAAAAATACAACATGGCTCGCAGCAAAGTATGTTTTTTCCTGCCATAATTCGAGGCTGACGATCTAACTATCAGTTCTTGTTCTTACATCTTCTCCGAAGATAATGTAATTATCCCTAGTTTACACCAATGCTTGGTGACTTTTTTTTTTGTAAATAATTATTCATTTATGTATATAGTTTTATTTTTGCTTATTTATGTACATATATATGTACTTATTTATATTATGCTTTGGCAACACAGATTTATTGATTTGTCATGCCAATAAAGCTAATTGAAATTGAAAATTGAAAATTGAATTGAGAGAGAGAGAGGGACTGAGAGGTGAGAGAGAAAGAGAGAGAGAGAGAGGAACTGAGAGGTGTGAGAGAGAGAGAGAGGGACTGAGAGGTGAGAGAGAGAGAGGGACTGAGAGGTGAGAGAGAGAGAGAGGGACTGAGAGGTGAGAGAGAGAGAGAGCGAGAGAGACAGATGTAGAGAGGACGGACACACTGCTTTGCTGCTTACAGATTTACAGGTTGCACTCCAAATATAAATTATTTCCAATTGCAGATGAAACTAGATTAATTTTTTTCTGTGGAGCAAAAATATTGATTATGATAATCCCATCATCTCTTTTAAGAATGGTGCAATTATTGAAAGTGTCACAGAGTACAAGTATCTTGCACTTTCGATCGATGAGAAGGTAACTTTTAAAAATCATGACTAATCTGGTAACCAACTTAATGAAAAATGAAGTTTCATTTAACGGAATCAATGATGTTTTCCTCTGCAATGTGGAAAGATGCTTATTGAGGCAAATTTCATATCAGTCTAGGATTACAGTGATGTTCTATACAGACATGCTTCAGCTGCGAGTCTGAAGTCCTTCGATGCTGTTTATCACTCTGTACCAAGATTTATGACGGGTGATCATTATAATACTCATCACTGTGAGCTGTGTGCTAAGGTTGTGTTGCCCTCCCTACCTGTAAGGCGTGATAGACACTGGGTTTTATTTATTTATAAGGCCCTTACAGGTTGTTTATCCTGTTCCTTTATTTCATAGCTGTCTTACAATGCAGGCCCTTATTGAGCATGCTCGCATGATTGGATTACTTTACAGGTGCCGGCTAGATTTACTGAGCTCGGAAAATCCAGTTTTATCACTGGACACCTGCAACCTGCAATAACATGCAGAACAATCTGGAACTTCCCTCATTTTCTCTAAAGGCCCATTTTAATGTTTATCCAATATGTAACTTCCAGCTGTTCTTGTTTCAGTTAATTTATTTAATTTGATCTTAATTGCTTTATTTACTCTTACGGTTTCATTATGCTTTGGATTTTCATAATTTTTATTTTTTATCAACTTCTAATGTTCATTATTTGTGTCTCTCGGTGCCCAGGACCTTTTGTCCATTTTTATACTCAGCAATATTGTAGATGAGGTCTCTACCTTAATGAACTTCCAGTTGAAAATAAAGGGTGAGGGTACTGAGAGGGAGGGAGGAGGGAGAGAAAGATAGAGACTGTGAGAAGGGAAAGATATAGAGATAAACTCATAGAGAGGACGAAGGAATATAGAGACAACTGGTAGAGAAAGAAAGAGTGAGGACTAAGAGAGGTAGAGAGGACTGGTAGAGAAAGAAAGAAAACAAAAGAAAATATTGACGATGTACAGACTCGGTGACCACAGCCTGGCGACAGAGACGGGTCGACGCATGCAGGCCTGGCTGCTCAGGGGAGGCTGTGCTCCCATTGAGACCGATCTGATCTGCACTTCCTCCTCAATTGTAAAGAATACCTCCAAATTAGAAAATATTTCTTCCCAAAATTCAGTGATGTGATACCAAATTTCCCCGACCTACCTGACTCCCAGAAAATAAAAATTCTTCTGGGAGAAGAACGAGGCTGCCAAAACCTGGCAGCACAATATGTAGCCACCTGCCACAGCCGGAGGGACAGTAGCAGCCCTTTATAACCAAAGATTTATACTCCCAAAAATTGTTAATTTCTCTCTACTTTTATTTTTTTTAGATCATTTCAAATAATGTAATAAGTTTCAAAATGTATATAGTTATTAGATGTAACTGCTGTTTGTTTAGTTCCCATGTGTTTCATGTATATATAAGTGTATTGTCTCTCTAATGCTTTGGCAACACATGCCTATATGTCAGGCCGATAAAGCATCTGAAATTGAAATTGAATTGAAAGAGAAAGGGCTGAGGTGTAGAGAGAGAGAGAGAGAGACAGAGAGAGGGAGGTATGTACAGATGTGCAGAGGAATAAGAGATATAAAGTGGACTAATCGAGAGATGTAGGGAAGAGCGGTAGAGAGAAAGGAATAGAGAGATATTGAGAGGAAGTGACTGTCGCTGTAGCAGAGTTTATGAAGGACTGGAGGAGGAACACAGATGCTTATAATTAAGGGTAATGCTTCATCACAGCCACTCTAACAAGCCTCCTTCAGTGAGAGCAACCTCCCGACCGCCCCTTATTATACACACTGAGCTCCACTGCGGAAAATGGCCGCCCGCTCTACACAGAGGGAGAGAACTTGGCATAGGGGGGAGAAAGACAAATTCTGCACAGAGAGAGAGAGACAGAACTTAGCACAGAGGAGGAGGGAGACACACTCTGCACAGAGAGAGACAGAACTTAGCACAGAGGAGGAGGGAGATGCACTCTGCACAGATGCAGAACTTGCACAGAGGAGAGAGGGAGATGCACTCTGCACAGAGAGAGACAGAACTTAGCACAGAGGAGGAGGGAGATGCGCTCTGCACAGAGAGAGACAGAACTTAGCACAGAGGAGGAGGGAGATGCACTCTGCACAGAGAGAGACAGAACTTAGCACAGAGGAGGAGGGAGATGCACTCTGCACAGGAAGAGACAGAACTTAGCACAGAGGAGGGGGGGAGATGCGCTCTGCACAGAGAGACAGAACTTAGCACAGAGGAGGAGGGGAGATGCGCTCTGCACAGAGAGACAGAACTTAGCACAGAGGAGGAGGGAGATGCGCTCTGCACAGAGAGACAGAACTTAGCACAGAGGAGGAGGGAGATGCGCTCTGCACAGAGAGACAGAACTTAGCACAGAGGAGGAGGGAGATGCGCTCTGCACAGAGAGAGACAGAACTTAGCACAGAGGAGGAGGAGATGCGCACTCTGCACAGAGAGACAGAACTTAGCACAGAGGAGGAGGGAGATGCACTCTGCACAGAGAGACAGAACTTAGCACAGAGGAGGAGGGAGATGCACTCTGCATGGACAGAGACAGAGAACTTAGCACAGAGGGAGGAGGGAGATGCGCTCTGCACAGAGAGACAGAACTTAGCACAGAGGAGGAGGGAGATGCGCTCTGCACAGAGAGACAGAACTTAGCACAGAGAAGGAGGGAGATGCAGCACAGAGAGACAGAACTTAGCACAGAGGAGGAGGGAGATGCGCTCTGCACAGAGAGACAGAACTTAGCACAGAGGAGGAGGGAGATGCACTCTGCACAGAGAGAGAAACTTAGCACAGAGAAGGAGGGAGATGCGCTCTGCACAGAGAGAGAGAACTTAGCACAGAGGAGGAGGGAGATGCACTCTGCACAGAGAGACAGAACTTAGCACAGAGGAGGAGGGAGATGCGCTCTGCACAGAGAGACAGAACTTAGCACAGAGGAGGAGGGAGATGCACTCTGGCACACACTCTGAGAGAGACAGAACTTAGCACAGAGGAGGAGGGAGACACTCTGCACAGAGAGACAGAACTTAGCACAGAGGAGGAGGGAGATGCGCTCTGCACAGAGAGAGACAGAACTTAGCACAGAGGAGGAGGGAGATGCACTCTGCACAGAGAGACAGAACTTAGCACAGAGGAGGAGGGAGACACACTCTGCACAGAGAGAGACAGAACTTAGCACAGAGGAGGAGGGAGATGCACTCTGCACAGAGAGACAGAACTTAGCACAGAGGAGGAGGGAGACACACTCTGCACAGAGAGAGACAGAACTTAGCACAGAGGAGGAGGGAGATGCACTCTGCACAGAGAGACAGAACTTAGCACAGAGGAGGAGGGAGATGCACTCTGCACAGAGAGAGACAGAACTTAGCACAGAGGAGGAGGGAGACGCACTCTGCACAGAGAGAGACAGAACTTAGCACAGAGGGGGGAGGGAGATGCGCTCTGCACAGGAGAGACAGAACTTAGCACAGAGGAGGAGGGAGATGCACTCTGCATAGGAAGAGACAGAACTTAGCACAGAGGAGGAGGGAGATGCACTCTGCACAGAGAGACAGAACTTAGCACAGAGGAGGAGGGAGATGCACTCTGCACAGGAAGAGACAGAACTTAGCACAGAGGAGGAGGGAGATGCGCTCTGCACAGAGAGACAGAACTTAGCACAGAGGAGGAGGGAGATGCGCTCTGCACAGAGAGACAGAACTTAGCACAGAGGAGGAGGAGGGAGATGCGCTCTGCACACAGAGAGGAGGGAGATGCGAACTGCACAGAGACAGAACTTAGCACAGAGGAGGAGGGAGATGCGCTCTGCACAGAGAGAGAGAGAACTTAGCACAGAGAAGGAGGGAGATGCACTCTGCACAGAGAGAGACAGAACTTAGCACAGAGGAGGAGGGAGATGCACTCTGCACAGAGAGAGACAGAACTTAGCACAGAGGAGGAGGGAGACGCACTCTGCACAGAGAGACAGAACTTAGCACAGAGGAGGAGGGAGATGCACTCTGCACAGAGAGAGACAGAACTTAGCACAGAGGAGGAGGGAGATGCACTCTGCACAGAGAGAGACAGAACTTAGCACAGAGGAGGAGGGAGATGCACTGCACAGAGAGAGACAGAACTTAGCACAGAGAAGGAGGGAGATGCGCTCTGCACAGAGAGACAGAACTTAGCACAGAGGAGGAGGGAGATGCGCTCTGCACAGAGAGACAGAACTTAGCACAGAGAAGGAGGGAGATGTGCTCTGCACAGAGAGACAGAACTTAGCGCATAGGAGGAGGGAGATGCACTCTGCACAGAGAGACAGAACTTAGCACAGAGGAGGATGGAGATGCACTCTGGACAGAGACAGAACTTAGCACAGAGAAGGAGGGAGACGCGCTCTGCACAGAGAGACAGAACTTAGCACAGAGGAGGATGGAGATGCACTCTGCACAGAGAGAGAGAGAACTTGCACAGAGAGACAGAACTTAGCGCATAGGAGGAGGGAGATGCACTCTGCACAGAGAGAGAGAGAACTTAGCACAGAGGAGGATGGAGATGCACTCTGGACAGAGACAGAACTTAGCACAGAGAAGGAGGGAGACGCAGACACAGAGAGAGAGAACTGCACAGAGGAGGAGGAGATGCAGAACTTAACACAGAGAAGGAGGGAGATGCGCTCTGCACAGAGAGACAGAACTTAGCGCATAGGAGGAGGGAGATGCACTCTGGACAGAGACAGAACTTAGCACAGAGAAGGAGGGAGACAGAGAGACAGAACTTAGCACAGAGGAGGAGGGAGATGCACTCTGCATAGGAAGAGACAGAACTTAGCACAGAGGAGGAGGGAGACACACTCTGCACAGAGAGAGACAGAACTTAGCACAGAGAAGGAGGGAGATGCACTCTGCACAGGAAGAGACAGAACTTAGCACAGAGGAGGAGGGAGACGCACTCTGCACAGAGAGAGACAGAACTTAGCACAGAGGAGGAGGGAGATGCACTCTGCATAGGAAGAGACAGAACTTAGCACAGAGGAGGAGGGAGACGCACTCTGCACAGAGAGACAGAACTTAGCACAGAGGAGGAGGGAGATGCACTCTGCATAGGAAGAGACAGAACTTAGCACAGAGGAGGAGGGAGATGCACTCTGCACAGAGAGAGACAGAACTTAGCACAGAGGAGGAGGGAGATGCACTCTGCACAGAGAGAGACAGAACTTAGCACAGAGAAGGAGGGAGATGCGCTCTGCACAGAGAGACAGAACTTAGCACAGAGGAGGAGGGAGATGCGCTCTGCACAGAGAGAGACAGAACTTAGCACAGAGGAGGAGGGAGACGCACTCTGCACAGAGAGAGACAGAACTTAGCACAGAGGAGGAGGGAGATGCACTCTGCATAGGAAGAGACAGAACTTAGCACAGAGGAGGAGGGAGACGCACTCTGCACAGAGAGACAGAACTTACCACAGAGGAGGAGGGAGATGCACTCTGCATAGGAAGAGACAGAACTTAGCACAGAGGAGGAGGGAGACGCACTCTGCACAGAGAGAGACAGAACTTAGCACAGAGGAGGAGGGAGATGCACTCTGCATAGGAAGAGACAGAACTTAGCACAGAGGAGGAGGGAGACGCACTCTGCACAGAGAGACAGAACTTAGCACAGAGGAGGAGGGAGATGCACTCTGCATAGGAAGAGACAGAACTTAGCACAGAGGAGGAGGGAGATGCGCTCTGCACAGAGAGAGACAGAACTTAGCACAGAGGAGGAGGGAGATGCGCTCTGCACAGAGAGACAGAACTTAGCACAGAGAAGGAGGGAGATGCGCTCTGCACAGAGAGACAGAACTTAGCACAGAGGAGGAGGGAGATGCGCTCTGCACAGAGAGAGACAGAACTTAGCACAGAGAAGGAGGGAGATGCGCTCTGCACAGAGAGACAGAACTTAGCACAGAGAAGGAGGGAGACGCGCTCTGCACAGAGAGACAGAACATAGCACAGAGGAGGATGGAGATGCACTCTGCACAGAGAGAGAGAGAACTTAGCACAGAGGAGGATGGAGATGCACTCTGCACAGAGAGAGAGAGAACTTAGCACAGAGGAGGAGGGAGATGCACTCTGGACAGAGACAGAACTTAGCACAGAGAAGGAGGGAGACGCGCTCTGCACAGAGAGACAGAACTTAACACAGAGAAGGAGGGAGATGCACTCTGCACAGAGAGAGACAGAACTTCGCACAGAGAAGGAGGGAGATGCACTCTGCACAGAGAGACAGAATTTAGCGCATAGGAGGAGGGAGACTCACTCTGCACAGAGAGAGACAGAACTTAGCACAGTGGAGGATGTGAACGCCTGGCTGCTGAGGGAAGACAGGGTTTCAGAACGGAGGGGTGGCAGCAGGGATGATTGGAGAATGAAAGAGAATCATATAAGGAGTTTTGGCTCTCCTTAACACCCCCTGCCCTCAGTGCTGTCTGACGTTCCTACAGAGCCGCTGTCGTGGCTGCATGTGTGTATATGTGTGTGTGAGAGAGAGAAAGAGAGAGAGAGGGAGATGGACCAAGATTAACAGAAACATAACGTACTGTTGTTCTTGCACTGTTTTAATGATGGTGGTATAATGCAACCCTCACCTGATTGGCTTTTAGACTCTGTCAGAGCTGCTGATGGGAAGCGCCACTGCGCAGATCCTGCACCTGCACATTACACAGCTGGCTCTCACGAGTCTGTCTCTCCTCCTCTCAGATCCAGCTAATTAAGAGACTGGAGCAGAGGTCACACAGCCTGGGTGTCTACACCTGCGTCTCTGACTTCGCCTCACTAATCTCCTCTCTGGGCTGTGCCATGGTCAGGCTGTCCCAGCAGTGCTGTGTCTCTGTGGCTCAGGATCTCTGACCCTGTCTGAGCCCAGGAAGTGCAATGACCTGAAAAAATATAAGCCGTGGCCATGAGATACAAGTCATTCACTGGATTTAGCCATTTCGTTGCCTGAAGATGCAAATTGTTCCCATGATTTAGATTTCGCGTGGCCACGAGATATCACTATTTCCCTCAATTTAAGTTAACAGAATTGGGGAGCGAGTTAATTAAATTGAGGGAACGACTTATATCTTGTGGCCGCAAGTTATCTGAATTGTGGGAACTAATTGTATTTCGTGGCCACGAGTTAGCTAAGTCGCGGGAACAAGTTAATAACATTGAGGGAACGCGTTATAAATTGTGGCCTCGAATTAACTAAATCGTGGGAATTACTTATATCTCTTGGTCGCAATTTTCTTTTTTTTTCCTCATGTTAGTGCACTACCTGGGCTCCGTATATTTGTGACTGCCAGCTCTAATGTCATGTGGAGCCCTTACTCATAGCTGAACATGTCCTTCTGTTTTAAAGCGTGGCATACAGTGGGTCCCTAAGTATTTTGACAGTGACACCGCTCTAAAGAGCTGCAGCTCCCCCGTGATTTACTTCATCAGTATGCGACCAGATAAACTGAAGAGCACACTCCAACTTGGAGGGTATGTGCTGTATGTGCAATGAACCATGCAGGCATTATGGCCGTTTATAGTGGTTCCCTGTTCAAACGCTTGTGGACATCACCGTATACACTTGGTTCCATGATTGTGGTGCTATTGCGTCCCTCTTTAATTTAAATTTTAATTAACGTTGTCAAGGGAAGAGACTTCTTGCAATTAAGCGTAAATGCAAATCCTGTACAATGAACTGAGCACCAGAGTCACTTTAACGATTGAAAAGACTCATCCCTGTGGAATATTCTGAAGATTTCAGTTCACCTATTCAAAAGATAATTGCATCTTCTGAACTTCCTGAAAGAAATGGGAAGACGGAAATTAAGTTTTATTATTTTATCTGTATTTTCACTAATGCTGTTATACTTACTGAGAAGGTCACTCTATTTCTGAAATTATTGCTTTCAACTAATTAATTTTTTAAATCACATTTGGGATATTTGCCAGTTCTGTGCTAAAAACTGCACCCTACTGCTTTCAGTCCTGGAACTCATTCAAGATATTGTCAGCAAAAAATTGGATTCCTGAGAAAACGCCTTTTCAAAAATGTATTTAAAAATGAAATCCAATCACCCACGTCAGCTGCGTGAATCAGTTTGTGCAAGCCAGTCAGCTTCACTAGATGCTGATAAAAACACTATGCGTTTCAGTGAAGGTTTTCAACAGAAGCCATGATCCACCAATACGAGGAGGATCGTGGCAATGTGGAACTCTGTTCTCCCTGTGAGAGGGCATTTTCAGAGCGATCTAAGAATTTTCTTGACATCTTACCAAGGCGTCAAGCTATGCTGTCTTTAAAATAACAGGTTAAATTTTGTATGGTAGATTTTTAAAAAATGAATAACCCTCTTGTTCCCCTTTAAAAGGTTGGGCACAAGCTCCACTGTAATGATGACTCTGTAAAAGGGCTTTCTCACTCTTTCAGTGTGAGACTGTAATAATAGGCATGAATTCTCTTTAGTGTCTGGCTCTACAGCTCCTCCGTTGCTGCGTAAAAGGGTGCAAACTGCTCTGGTATCAGAGCGTTAAATACTGTCAGCACCATGAAAAGACTGATCCCTGCGTCTGATCACTGGACTCACACATCACAAGTACACATCTTGAGTACTGTGTGCTGTCGTTTTTACACACACACACACGCGCGCGCGCGCGCGCACAGACGTAAATGCGAATGAGAGTGCGAACACCTATGAGCACTCAAATCACATGTTGGGCCTTCTGTGATGTGAGGTGATTTTTGTGTGCGATTGTGTGTATTATGTTGCGTGTATTGTGTGAAGTGATTGTTTATAATGTGATTGTGTGTATTGTGTGATGTGAGGTGATTGTGTGTGTGTTGAATGATGTAAAGTGATTGTGTGTCTTGTGATTGTGTGTGCTTTGTGACGGGAGGCGAGTGTGTGTGTTATGCGATGGTGTGTGTTTTTTGGTGTGAGATGTACTTGGCTATGGTTGGAGTGAAAACCTTCAGGACATTAGGCTTTTCATGTCTCTCTCTCTCTCCCTTTCTCTCTCTCTCTCTCTCTCTCTCATCAGTATTCATTTTATCAGATTCTGCGTGAAATTTCACACTCAGGTGTGCCACAGCTTGCTTCATTCATTACCATTCATTCAAATCCTGGCGACGGCTGATTAATTTAGTGCTCCATGTAATGGGGCTGCCTTACTGCTCACATTGATTATTCTGCTTGATTAATTAATCAACAGGTTTCTGCTTTAATTAATCACTCTGTATTCATCATTGAGACCTACAGGGCAGACTATTGCTTACCCCAGGGGTAGCCGTCTGCATTAATTCACAGCAGATTCTGTTATTTGTAGACAGAAACTCCTTGATTCAAAACCTGTTTATTCGACTGCAGTTGTATTCAGATCCACAGTCCAGCCACAAGACAAATGGTGGACATGCAAGAAAAACCTTGAGGACTATTCTTACAATCGAGACTGATGTAGAGAAACTCTGCATGGGAATGTTTAGAGAACATGGATTCTGCTGTCATTATTTTGCTTGGTACAGCTACTTTGATTTGATATGATTAGAAACCACAGTGAAACACCTTCCGACTAAGGCCCGTCTGCTGCCAAATACTTATCCACTATTTGCAGTGAATTCGAGCGATTGAACAAATTATAGCCTATGTTTTATGATGGTTTGGGAAAAAAAAAAGGCTTCCAGGTTTTCGCTTGGAGAGCTCTCCTCACTCTTGAAAAATAGGGCTCATGTCAGAATATTTGAGGCTTGTTGTGCATGGATATGCCGCTAACATTAAGCTGTTATCGTGGTGTGTTAGCGTGTTTGCATTCTGGACTGTTCTACCGCGGAAACTGTTTTCATTTCCTCAATTGCTTTATCGGGAAGGATCAGGAACGTGGGCTGTAATCATAGCGACTGCAAGTCGGCCTGTCATTGCTCTTTCGGAAGAAGCACTTTGAGCCCTTGCCTAATAACACTTTGCCCTTTTTAGTTTTCACTTAAATCTAAATGCTAATTTTAGTTTTTCCTTTCACTGAGCAAGTCATTGATTTAATTTTTTTACGACTGAATGGTCGGTGCGATAATTAAAAAGCGGCCGGCGAATGCAATTGCGAATCCAATGTGTAGAATAAACGCCGGCATGACAGTGAAAAACGGTTAAGTTTCCGAGCGACCGACTTGCGTTGAAAGCCTTGCATTTCTGTTTTATTATTCATTAATGCTTGTTCATGTAATTGCAACTACCGTTTAGAATTTTAAAAAATACCTTTTAAAGACATGCTTTATATTGTACTGCAATGAAATTGGGTTTTTCAAGAGAGTTCTTACTTGAATAATATCAGAAAGATTTAATTGAATAATTCAAAGCTCTAGGTGTTTGTTTTGAGATAATTCCCTATTCCATGTTTTACCTTTTCCTCTGGCAAAGTGATTCTGCTGTATTGACTTGGCGGTGGTGTTTGGTCAGGCTTTTTTCAAGGTCAGATGGAGCTTGTGTGCCTCACAGGGAATACTGATTTTTTAGATCCACTGTAACTCCCACTGCTCTTTCCTTCTGTTACTCTAGCCTCCATCTTCAACCATGAAACCTGAATTTATTTAGCAGCCATTTTGCCTCTGTAAATGAGCATCTGCTGCTTTAAAAACAGTCGGAGCTTTGTTTTTGTGAAGTCAAATGTTTCTTGCTCTACATTTCTCTAATCATAAGTACATGAAGAGTAAATTGAAAGACTTTGAGAGATTTCGGCTGATCCCTGGAAGTTATCCTGCTCTTGCAGTGATCTTTGAAGACTACCCACTCTGAGGGAGTTTAGCAACTATTAAAACAAATCACTAATCACATCCATGCATTGATTGTCTTTCTGTGGCTTACTGAACATCCTGGCCTAAGCAAATGCATTCATAACAGAACCCTGCCTCATTGATCTCGACAGTTTTCCCTCTGGGTTAATCATGAATCTCTTGATTTGGGCCTGGCTCAAATCACTGTGTGATCTTGCATGTGAAGAGGGAACTGTTGGTGACCATTTGTGTGTGCTTTGTAGGGAACAGGAACATTACTATCCACTTCCCTCAGTTTCATCTCATTTGTTGGACAAAGCTGGACTGCTGTAGAGGTAATTCATATGGCGGTTTACATACTTTTTCCATATAATAATAATAATAATAATAATAAAAGTAAGAACAACAATAACAACAAGAAATGTTTAACTGCACTTTTTAGAATAAAGTTCCAACGTGATTCACATGGTTGAAACAGGATTAGAACATTTAAGAGCTGAGGTAAATAAAATCAGACACTCAAAATAATGCAAAATAAAAAGAAATAAGATACCCAACAGTAAGATAAGAAGAGCATGACGATAATAAAATAGCCAATATATATTGGAAACAGGGAGGGTAGTAGCTTCAAAAAAAGGTTTTTTTAAAGATGGGCTTTGTGAAGTAATGTAAAAGATGTAACTGATAATACAAGCCAAGGATCTGAGGCTGTGCTTCGGCTTGTCGGGGACCTGAAGGTCAGCAATATTACTGGGAGCTAAACCATGCGGTGCTTGGAACATAATCAATAAAAATCTTAAAATCAATTTTATAGATTACTTGTAACTCATGATGGGTGGCTAAAACAGACTGACACGTTCTTCTCTTGTAGTATTTGTTGAAAGCCAAGCAGTTGCGTTAAGTTCCAGCTGACAGTGTGAGATGGTATTTGGCTTTACCCTGAATTCACTGAGTTACAGTAATTTAACTGAGGGGAAATTTGAGCTTGTATGACCTTCTCAAGATCAGACCAAGAGAGAAAAAACCTGATTCGTCAGATAAAATTTTTTAAAAACCCAGGTGGAACAACTTTTGTAATTTCTTTTATGTGCGAAAGGTCACTTTTAAATATTGCAACCACATTTCTGGCTGCAGACTGATCATTTGTAGACTGGGAGCTGAGATATTTTTGTAAAATAAGGTTGGAACTTGGAGGACCAAAAAGAATGATTTCAAGTTTGTTGTCTTTTAGCTGGAGAAGGTTTTGGGACATCCAGCACTTTATTTTTCATATTTAACAGGATAATAACTGATGAAAATGGCCCTCTTCACTGATTTTTTTTTTTTTTAACGTGACATACTGTACATTTGCTTGTCATCCACATTACAATGGAACTGAATCATGTATTTATGCATGATATGTCCTAGTGGCAGCATGTAGGTTATGCACAAAATAAGATGGCCCAGGATGGGGCCTTGGAGCACACCACAGGTCTGAGAGGCCACAAAGAATGAGGCTTCACCAATCATCTCTGAAAAAGTTCTGTTTAGTGAGAATGTTTTGAACCAATCAAGGGCAGTATCCTTGATGCCAACCCAATTTTCAAGCTGATGTAATAGAATTAAGTGATAAAGGGTATCAAATGCTGAGCTCAGATGGAGAAGAATTAGATCTGAACAATCTCCAGAATCAGCTTTAAGCAAAAGACCATTTTTAACTTTGATGAAGGCAGTTTTGGTGCTTTGATGTGCACAGAAATCTGATTGAAATTTGTCACAGATATTTTTATTATTCATAAAAGAAATCAACTCAGATCAAACAACTTTCTTCAAAATGTTCTGATAAAGGTGGTCATTTAGAAATGGGTGTAAAAGTTTTGAAATCCAGAGTGTCAAGTCTGGGTTTTAAAAATGGGTGCACTACTTCAGCTTAAGGCAAGTGGGAACATAGCCAGTGGACAAAGAGCTATTTACAATAGAAAAAATCATGGGACGAACATTGCTAACAACCTCAGAAATCTGGCCGGCATCACATCCAAAGAAATCGATGAAGACTTTGATTTGGCTTTTGTGTCCTTTTAAGTGCGCACTAAAGTATATTTGAAATGAATGAGGATGACTGAGGGTTTGCAGTGTGGAGAAGGGTTAGCATGACTAAACTGGAGTCGGATTTCATGCATTTTTTTCGGAAAGAAAGACAAAACTTTCTCACAGTTCATGGAGGAAACGGCAGTCTCTGGGCCATAAGGAGGACTCATTATGGTTTCATTATGTATTTGATGGTCTAGACAAGGGGTCTCAAACTGGTCTGTGAACGGGCCATGAGGCTGTAGGTTTTCATTCCAACCGAGCAGAAGCACACCTGATACAACTAATCCACTGTGCAGACCAAGATCAGTTGATTAAATTAGTTGTATCACGTGTGCCTCTGCTTAGTCGGAATGAAAGCCTGCAGCCCCTTGGCCCTTTTACGGACCAGTTTGAAACCACTGGTCCCATCCATTAATACTTATATAACAGTAAAAATGGACTATAAAAGGTCTGCTTATTTCTGTATCGCCACAAGTTTATACAGACCGCATTTGTGACTGAGATATGAAGATCAGAACTCATATTATCAGAAATTAATTCATAAATGCTGTAAAATCTGAAGGGTTCATATACGCCCTTTGTGACCACTGCAGCCATGATAAGGGTGTGCGTAATGGTCAGAAACATTGCTCATTACCTCTGGTTACTCTGCAAAACAGGATCAGGTACATGGTTTGGGGATGGAGCAGAAATGACATTGGTATGTAAATTAATAAATGAAGTAATAAATGCAATCGTCTTTCAGCTTTTCAGGTGTAATTCAAGGATAAAAAACTCCAATTCTAGCAGCTGTAGGGTGTAGCAGTTTTTTCTGCTCTGCTTTCAGTCAGTCAGCCAATGAGGATAAAGTGCGGTGGCTCTTAAGTCTGTCAACAGCCTTGAGAAATCCCTGCCACTGAAATACACCCTATACTAGCTGACGCTGCACCTCTCCAGGACTGGATTATGACACCTCTGGCACACCTAAAGCAATGCTTATTCAGCTGTAATCTAAAAATTAATGTGAGTGGTGATGGGAATGTCCAGTAACAGTGATGGGGGAATTGTAAATTATCAGATAAACAAACGTTCTGGGCATAACTGATAAAATCCCAATGTTGAAGGCACCATGTTTACATTGACCCTGAATCCACGGAGTTTTTCAGCAGTTTAGCTGTGATTTTGTAATTCATTAGCGGCATCCTTGCCACTGTTGTGGTGTACAGTGTGTGTTTGGTGATGGTATGTGCAGTGATTTACTGGCACAAATAGGTGAGGGTGTGTGCAATAGATATATGTGTTTTGTGATTGTGTCTGCGGTGGGCCAGCACCACTGATGGACGAGATGTGTGTGTGTGTGCGCGCGTGTGTGTTTGTGTGTGTGTGTCTGTCTCTCAGGTGAATCCCTGTAGTGCCCTGCTTGATGGCTTTGTCAGGCTGTCGTATGATTAATGATCTAATTTTGAAAAGAGCTGCTCAGTCTGTGAAATAGATTATTACCAAGGCGGATGGCGTGTGTGTGTGTGTGTGTGTGTGTTCGTGCAAATGCATGTCCTACTGCATCGTTGACTGTGTGTACATGCACATTTCGGCGTATATCTGAGAGCACATGTTTATGTGCTTGTGTGTGCACGAATGTGTGTTTGTGCTTGGATGTTCTGATGCATGTTAGATTGTATGTATAAGTACAATGCTGCAAGAAGGTATTTGCCCCCTTCTGCAATTTTCTCTATGTCAGTTTATTTGTCATATTTAAAAGTCTCATATCATCCAATTAATTTAAATATCAGTCAAAGACAGCATGAGAAAGCACAAAATGCAGCTTATAAATGATCATGTCAATTAATGGAGGTAAAGAGTTATTCAGAACCTATATCACTCGTGAAAAACGTCATCGCAAAAGTCTTACACTTCAGACTGAGTCTAATACTTATCATCCAAGTCTAGCACTTACCTACCGAGTCCTCTTCGTCATCTGAGCTGTGCACGTACCAACTGAGTCTTCTGTTGCTCATTTGAGCTCCAAATCAAGCTCAAAATTTCTGTGTTGGACATATTTCACTTGTTTATAATGAATGTTTCAAAAAAATTACCGTAAAAGATTTTAGTTGGCGATTTTAAAACTTACGAACTACTGGCCCTTTAAGTGATTAACCAGTAGCAGTTGTGAGGGCCTGTGTGATTGGCCAGCCTGAGATCTCTTTTTCTCTTTCCTTTCTCTCACTACTACTCCCCCCACCCCCCCTTCCCATGCTCTCTCCCTCCGTCCTTCCTTTTCCAGGCAGTGTTCTATAAGGGCATGGCGGGGTCGCAGGTAACCCTGTCGAGCCTGGTGACCCCGCCGCGGGCGCTACTGGATGAACAGGCGCGCCACCTGCTGACGGAGGCGGAGCGGCAGACCATGGGGTACTACCTGGAGGAGTACCGGGACGGCCACATCGCGGTGGAGTCTCTGGTCATGGCCCTGTTTGAGCTGCTGAATACCCACGCCAAGGTGAGTCACGAATCACCTGTGTCCAGGTGAGTAATGAACCACACATTAAAAGCTGAGTCACAAATCACCTGTGTCAAGGTGAGTCCTGGATTACCCGCACCAAGGTGCTTCACATTTTGATCGAGGTTGCTCATGAATCGCCCTCACAAAGCTGAATCACAAATCACTCATGTCAAGATGAGTCATGAATTGCCCGCACCAATGTGAGTCATGACTCACCTACGCCAAGACGAGTCATGAATTATCCACTCCAAGGTGTAAGTAACAATTTCATCCTTGCCAAATTGAAAGTTGAATCATTTACATCAAGGTTGGTCATGAATCATCCTCGCCAAGTTGAATCAAAAATCACTCATGCCAAGATGAGTGCTAAATTAGCCATGGTGAGCTGAATCACAGGTCACTGAGAATAAGTCCCAAATATCCCGCCTCGAGATGAGTCTGGAATCACCTTAACTAGAGATACTAGCAAATCCTCTGCACCATGGTGAGCCACAAATCATTGACTCCATGACAACATGAGTTGGGTATCACTCACACCGCTGTGATTCATGAATCACTCACCTGAGAACCATTCCGGCTGGTTGATCTCTGCTTCTCTTTCTCCCTCCTGCTCCAGTTTTCCCTGCTCTCTGAGGTTCGGGGCCTGGTGGTTCCCCAGGATTTGGAGCGCTTTGATGGGCTGGTTCTACGCCGCGAGATCCAGGCTCTAAAGGCCCGGCAGGGGGGCTCAGCGGCTCCCGCAACCCACAACCATGACTCCTTCTCCATGGTGTCCTATCCTGACACTCTCACCTCTTCCGCCAGCTACCTGACCTCCACCACCCTCAGCTCAGCACGGGTAGGGGTCCGAACACACATCTCTCTGACTGCCTGTTTATGCACGTCCCAATGTAATGCATGTTTCCCTGACGGTCTGTTTAATTTCCCGGGTGAATACATCACTGTACATTCCCCTCTCTATCTGTTGGGCTGTTTGGCTGATTATTCTGGTACATAAATGTTTGTTTATGCTGTTTTATTGTTACTTTAGCTGTCTACCACAGCATATTGAAGTTAAACTTAAGTAAAGAATAAGAGATCAAAGGCTCAAATCTTTTGCATTTACAGCACTTTTTAATCTATGGTCGCCTTTTTAAGGGGCAAATTTAATTGGACAATTGGCTGTTCAGCTGCTTTGTTCGCAGGTCTGTGCATGTCATTCTCTCATTGGTAAATTTCCCAGGAAATTGACAGAAGATCTAGAGTTGATTTTGAGTGTGGCAATCACATTTGGAATCTGAATCTGTTGCTGTTAGCTCTCGATATGAAGTCCAAAGAGCTGTCCCTGCCAGTGAAGCAAGCCAACATTAGGCTGAAATATCAGAACAAGCTCATGAGGCAGATTGCAAAACCATCCAGTGTGACAAAAACAACTATATGGAACATTCCTGAAAAAGAGCGCCCTGGTGTGCTTAGGAACACCAAAAGGCCTAGAAGACTATGGATAACAACTGTGGTAGATGACAAGAGAATTCTTTCCCTGGTGCAGTAAAACTTGTTCCCAACATGTGGCAAGATCAAGAACCCTCTCCAGGAAGTAAGCATATCTGTGTCAATATAAAGAAATCAAGAGAAGACTTCACTGGAGTATATACAGAGGGTTTATCACAAGATGTAAACTGGTACCTCAAAAATGGGAGGATCAGATAACAGTTTGCAATATGTAATCTAAAATACTTGCTCAGTTCTGCAAGTCAAGTGTATTTATAAAGCACGTTTGAAAACAACATATGTTGAGCCAAAGTGCTGTACAATGGTTATTGGAAAAAGAAATAAAATCGGGAAACTAAAATCGCCTATAAAATCTGAAAATCTTAAAAACAAAATAAAAAAAGCATGAAAAGAAGAGAAAGTATGTATAAAAAAGCAAACAGAAAAATAGAAAACAACACAGAATGCACTCAATTCCAAGCGACAGATCAGAGACAGAACCATAAAAACAGAACAGGAAAACAGCACGATAAAAACTTCACACGACTAAAAATAAAAGATCCGGCAGACTGAATAGCAAGGGAGTACAAATAAGTTTTTAAACAGGATTTAAAAGTGGGAATGGAAGGTGAAGACCTGATTTCAAGAGGTAAAGTAGCCTATTCCACAGTTCGGGAGCTGCAACAGAAAAGGCTCAATCAGCTTTAGTTCTTATCTGGGACCGAGGGACTGACAAAATCAGTTCATTAGAAGATCTGAGGGACCATACAGTGGAATAAGGAAGGAAGAGGTTTGTAAGGTATTCTGGAGCCAAACCATGCAGAGCTTTAAACACAAATAATAAAATTTTAAATGCAATTCAACATTTGACTGGTAGCCAGTATAGGGCTGCCAACACAGGAGAGATTTGGTCCCTCTTTCTTGACCCAGTCAAAAGCCAAGCTGCAGCATTTTGAACCAGCTGAAGTCGGATGAGGCATGCCTGTGAAACTCTCTAGGAAAGAGCATTACAGTAATCCAAATGAGATGTTATAAACGCTTGGATAACTGTCTCCCGGTCTTCTGGGAAGAGTAGAGGTTTCAGTTTGAAAATGCATTGAAGTTGAAAGTAGGTACTCTTAATTACTGCACTTACCTGGCTCTTAAAGTTGAGTTAAAGAGGACACCGAGATTTTTAATTAAGGAGTGCATGTTGGCTGAAAAAGGGAAATGAGTTGTTCTTTAATGACTTTTGTGGAACCATTCCGTACGTAAGATAAAGTCACACATGGCCAGGCTAGAAATAAAACCAAGTTAGCCAATAGCCAGTAAGATTGTTAAGAATCAGCTCTAAATTCAGAGAAGAAGTTGGAAAACTACCTTCTCAAAACAAAACGCAATGAGCTGACAATGGCAAGAAAGTGGAAACTTACTCACAAGTTGCCAGGTCAGTTCAGGCATCTGGAGCAGCAAGGGATCGTGTTAGGCTGGTGAGAGATCTCTAGGACCAAAATGGATTAACAGATCCAGGAGAGAGCAATCCATAGATACAGTCCAATATTGTTTCAGGTGCAAAAGTCCGTGCGAGCAAAAATAAACATAAAATCTGCATGAGAAAAGGAATAACTTAGAAACACAAACAGAACATGACTTAGCAAAAGCTGGGGAGCAGCGGCAGACATTCACGCTAGCATTCACGCAGACCGGAAGTTGCGCAACAGCGTCCTCTGGAGAGATGAGACAAAAATCAACTTGTACCACAATTATGGGAGGGAGAGTATATTGTGAAGGGAAGGAACTGCTTGTAATTTGAACTATACCCCCCTGGAGGTATAGTGAAGGTAGTCTTATAGCATGAGTATGTTTAGCTGCCAGTGGAAGTGGTTCCCTAACATTAATGATCTGACTGCAGAAAGAAGAACATGATGCATTCGGAGCTGTACTGGGCTTTATCTACTCCGATTCAGCCAAATACTTTAAAACTTATTGGATGGCACTTCACAGTGGTCCCACAGCATGATGAAAAATCAGCCTGAGGTAAAGAAGTGGAATAGTCAATAATGGCTTAGTTAATCACCTGACCTAAACCTAACTGAGCATTCACTTCAGTTACTCAGAGCAAATATGATGGAAAAACACTCCAAAAAGGAACTGAAGACAGTTGCAGTGAAGGCCCGGGAGAGCATCACCAGTGAAGAAACCCAGGGTGTGGTGATGTCTATGGGTTCCAAAGTTCAGGCAGTCATTTACTGCAAATGAAATTCAACCATAATGACAATATAATTCATGATGTCAGTGTGTCCAATTATTTTTGAGACCCTTAAAGAATAGTTCACTTTTTTTGAAGTGGGGTTGTATGAGCTACAAATTGCCACTACTTACATTAGATGCAGTAGAAAGCTCTCTGATCTCCTCCAGGTAGCCGCACCAGGGCATAGTGCTGGATGGAAATTTAGGCGATACACTGTTGTGAACGGAAACACAGAAACAGCGTATTTTCGCGGCCTGAAAGAGGTCCTACCTGAAAATAATACAACATTTCAGTTGTACGCTATATTTAAAAAAATTACAGCACTTTAGCTGCTCGGAAAAAAACACAGTTGCTCTTGAACTCACCAACTGACGTATTCCTGCGCGAGGTGCATCGTAGTTCACTGCGCGCTGTAGCGATCAGCTGTTTGGATCACAGTAAAGCTGCTTGTACAAACGCGTGTATTCACGTCTTCGCATTGACTTTGAATGTAATCTGTGTGCGAAAAACTCGTTTCAAGGTCCAGTGTGCAAGCGCTTAACTGCGGTTGCGAGGTCAGACGGCCGTTTAACTTGTGCAAATATTTCGAAAATGGTCCGTGTGTGTCGCTTTCTTGGACGTGAAAGCAAAGCTGTATCCTGGTGCACTTACAGCGTCCACCGCATTCCTCCGCGGAACATTGGACTTGTAGCTGTGGCTAGTTGCCTCAACACGGATATTGACACGCCACCCGTATCCTTAAAAGAACTCCGTGTTTGCAGTATTCATTTTTCCAAAGAGGTTTTCGTTTGGCTACATTCAGGGAAATCTCAACGGTGCACGCTGAAGAGCACTGCTGTACCCAAGCATCACGTAAAAGAGCGAAAAAGTCTAATGTAACATTGCAGCACAAATTGATATCGCATAGGGTCTACGCAGCCACATACTGTGTATCTGCTGTGCTGGTTTTTGTAGAATTTTTTTTTTTTTTTTTTTTTAAATTTGAGACGTGATTCTATGCCATTGAAAATCCGACTCTGCTGCAAACCGCTCGGAGTCTGACCTAAACAGCTGATCGCTACTGCGCGCAGTGAACTACGATGCGCCTCGCGCAGGAATACGGCAGTTGGTTAGTTCAAGAGCAACTGTGCTTTTTTCCGAGCAGCTAAAGTGCTGTAATTTTTTTTTTAAATATAGCGTACAATTGAAATGTTGTATAATTTTCAGGTAGGACCTCTTTCAGGCCGCGAAAATACGCTGTTTCTGTGTTTCCGTTCACAACAGTGTATCGCCTAAATTTCCACCCTGCACTATGCCCTGGTGCGGCTACCTGGAGGAGATCAGAGAGCTTTCTACTGCATCTAATGTAAGTAGTGGCAATTTGTAGCTCATACAACCCCACTTCAAAAAAAGTGAACTATCCCTTTAAATTCGGGGGTTACGTATAAAAATGGCTGTAATTTCTGTGCGGTTCCTTCAATATTGTTGAAAAAAACCCTTGAAGCTGAAAGTAAGCAGCACATTAAACGCACGATGATTGTTTCATTTGATATCCATTGTGGTAGTGTACTGATCTGTAATGATGAAAATAGCCACTGCCCGAGTAATTATGGACGGGACTGTACATTTGTACTGTGCTTTTCCCCATCTGTGTTTGACTGTCTGGCTGATTATGTATGTACTGTACATTTTCCTGCCTGTCTGTTTCACTGCCTGCCTGATAGTGCTGCTTGTCTGTTTAACGGTGGATTGTATTAGTGCTCTGCTGTTGTGTACCTGTTTAACTGTGTTTATGTTTGCCCTGTGATGAAAACCCTGGTAAAAATCCATCAGTCGGAGGGGATGCAGCCCCAGAGGGGAATTCTGGGATAGGAGTGTGTGATGTCAGACAGGAGGGAGGGGTATTTAATGAGACAGCGGGAGATGTGCATCTGCGGGCTATCAGAGGAGAGCGGGCCGGAGCCTGGCTGGGATTAGATCAGGATGAGAGAGAATTTATGGATCTATATAACCGATCAAACTCCCACCATCGCTGCTGTCGCCCCTCCCCAGGAGAGACTGCTGTGGTTGATAGATATGATGGAGGTAGGCATGCCCACCCGCTGAGTGCGTTTGCTGTGCTGCTGGGGTTTTTTGGAGTTGTGTGCCGTACATCATGTTTCTGTGTGTGTGTGTGTGTGTGTGTGTGTGTGTGTGTGTGCATGTATGTGTGTATGTGTGTGTGTGTGTGTGTGTTTTTCTGCAGCCCGGGGTGCACGAATCATTTATGACTCCCCAGTGTAATGGCTGTAATATTGAGCCATGTAAAAACACAATAAAAAAGCACCAACACATATAATTACTATTCATTTGAAGGCTATTTAGAAGCACTTCTGCTTAAGGGAGGTTTAACCAACTGCTCTTAACTTTGTAAAGCAAGATGGAGAGTTCAGAGTTCAAAAGCGGTCTAATAGGTGTTGCCAGAATTGCAGGTACATCTGTAAAATAGGTGGGTTATTATCCCCCCGGCATATAATTATTATCCCCCAGTCAGTGTGGTTGTCTGTGTGTCCGTCCATCTGTCTGGCTGTCCATAGACAATTTGTTTCCTTGGCAGAACTCGAATACCATTCAATATTTTTTAACGAAACTTGCTGTGCATATTGATCAAGTCCTAGACTGGTGCCTCTTGATATTTTGGGATTTCTGAGATTAGATTGCGGGGGCCGGAGGGGATATGTCATCATCTGGTGACTCTTGTTTAAGGTGGCGAGGGGAACAATGTCAAAAAATGTGACAACGAATTATAAGACCAAAGAACACCGACAGAAAAGAGAACTGTGGCCACAAGTCAAAGCTCTCTGACAGGGATGCTTGGTTGGATATGTCCTCTAATACCCACAGGCCTTCAGCTTGAAAAATCTCCACTGCATTTTATCCATTCATATCAGAACCTTTCTGAAGAAAAACAGCACGTCATGAGCGTCTCAAGGCTGGCATTTATGGCTGTGTTTCTGATGATTTTACCACCACCTGTATGTACGTGTGTCTATCCGTGTGTGTACATCAATATTAATTTCCATGGACATATATATGTGTATATGTGTGTGTGTGTGTGTGTGTGTGTGTACACATGTTTTTGTGCATGTGTGTGTATGTGTGTTACTGTGTATCTGCACCCATTTTCCTCCCTTGTCACAGGGCATGTTGGGTACTGTGTGTGGTGTATACTGGGTACTGTGTGTGGTGTATACTAGGTACTGCAGTGCATGCTGGGTGCAGACCGCAATGCATGCTGGGTACAGACTGTGGCGTAGCGCTTATGTTGCTGCAGAATGTAGTGCCAGGCTTGTTTCCCAGCGCAGTGCGGTGGGTCTGCCGCTGCTGATAAGCTGCTGGTACTACAGCACCCATACTGAGCACGCTCAGATGGGTCACAGCTCATCGAGGAAGGAATGGTGATTGTTGTGGCTGGAGCAAAAACCAAGCTCTAGCTCATTCTGTCTCCCTCTGCTCCACTGAGTTTTTTATTTTCCCAGGATGCACCATGCCCATGTGACTGTCAGGTGGAGATGAATTAGCCTGATGCACTTCAGCATAGCCCCTGTAAATAAGCAGTTAAACTTCATTCAGGAAACCGTTTCTCTCCTGTTTCTCTCTCTCTCCTCTGTCTGTCTGAGATTTAATGAGCCGAATCCTGGCTGTGATTCTGTTATACAGCAGAGAGGCTTCTGTTTAACTGCAAAGACTTGCTTTAGTTTCTTTGTGCGTGCTTGTGTATGTGTGCGTGTGTGTACATGTGTGCATGTCTTTATGTGTTTATGTGTGAATGTGCTTGTTTGTGTGTATTTGTGTTTGAGTGTATGTTTGCGTATGCGTATGTGCTTGTGTGTGTGTGCAGTTTGTGCATATTAACATTCAGCCACGTTGTTAAGACATTCCGGCTGGCGGTGTTACAGGTCTTGTGTTTGCTGTGTAAACGGGGTTGTGCTGAATTGCGTGGGCACACATTAATTGAGAATTTTGAGTGCTTTGAAGATTCCGTGTCTGGAACACTGTTTATGAGTCAGTTTCTGCTGTCGACTGACTGCTGAGTCACATTCCTTCATCATGGCTCTCTCTATTTCTCTTTCGTTTTCATCTCTATCCATCTTCTTTTCTCTCTCTCTCTCCATCCATTCAAATTACTTAATTGGAATGACGTTTAATGTGTTAGCAAGGCTCTACAGAAGCAATGCAATGCAATTACAATGCATATAAAGTGGCATTAATGTTATTATGTACTATATTACATATTAATATGAAAACAGAATAAACCTGATTCTGAAAACTGCATGTAAATAAATACACAACTTGATCCATGTACTGAATGGAACAATAAACACAACAATACTGCAATAATAAAGAAAACAATGATAAAGATAAAAGTAACTTTCAAAATGAAAAAAGCAATTCATCATTTGAATTGCTCCTGACTACAGGCAGATGTATTGTACACGTGACGAAAAAAATTTTGCCAGCACTATTCCTCTCACTGGTGAATTTGAATTTCCCTTTATCTGGTTGGTTGGGAAGTTTGGCCGTCGCCGCGTTCATTTATGGAAGGAAATTTCTCTGATTTCTTGGCGCCTGTCACATTTGAGGAGGAAGTGTAGCTCTGTCTCCTCTTGTCTGTCACAGTGAGAGCACAGCCTCTCCTCATTAGGCAGCCAGGTCTGTCTGTCGACCCAACCTGTCTCTATCGCCAGACTGTGGTCACTGAGCCTGTACATCAACAATGTTTTCTTCATGCCCCCACCGTATATGGCTGGGTCATACAGGGTCACCCTTGTCTGTCTGTCCGTCCATGCGTACAGCATTGTATTGGGGATGTTGTCTATCCGCTTCTCAAAAACTACCAGACAGAATTCAACAAGCGTTGGTAAATGCTTCTGAGACAGATCGAAGGTGTGCATCTCATATTTTGTCTGAGAAAAT
This sequence comes from Gymnothorax javanicus, assembly GCA_029692085.1. Taxonomy (NCBI): domain Eukaryota; kingdom Metazoa; phylum Chordata; class Actinopteri; order Anguilliformes; family Muraenidae; genus Gymnothorax; species Gymnothorax javanicus. The sequence goes on along the minus strand of CM056194.1, from coordinate 121,348,092 downwards.
TGGATAATTTTACAACTTAAGGGGCTTCATAAACTCTCAGTGGCGGAGGAATCTGTGTCCAAGGACACAAATTGTCCAGTTTGATTTTCAGTTTTTCAGTTGTGGTTAGATATTCCGCCACAGTGTAATCTCATGCTAATTCACTTCTATTTTTGTTTCAGTTTCCCACTAGGAAATGTAATGTTGTTGTTTTTGTGTAGTGGTTTGGTTGATTGTAATGAGTTCTTTTGGTACGGCGCTGTTGGTGGGGGTCGTAAACTGAGGCTCAGGACTCTTCTCTGGGCTCAGCTCTTGGCATCTCGGGCCTTCATAATGAGAGGAGTGGGGCTCACTATTATGTTGGCACTTTCAGTTTTTAATTGCTCTACTTTGGATGCTAGCGAGAATTAGCCTAATTCTGCTCTGCATGCGTTGGGTGGTGTTTTTCTCTATACTGGGAGAGGGCTTGTTATTTGTTTTTGCAAAAATCTGCATAAAGGGTATGATTTTGGTGTTTAACCTGATTTGCGAAACGTTGCTACTTGATTTGGCTCCATATTTTACTGCCTCATATTTTACTGTTTTCACACCAAAAGTGAGGAGACGCTTGCGAGTCGCTCAGCGGCTCCAGGTTGGCTGCTTGCTGTTGAGAAGCGAGCTGCTGGTGGGTGTTCAGAAAGACCTGCTACCCAGGCAGCTGTTGGGTCACGTTAGCCAGCAAGTTTGGTGGGTGTGCATCACGAGAAGTGTTGCTATAGTGACAATAAAAATGCAATAATTTATTGTGAAATGGCGTCACCGTAACCCTGGACGATGAGCCGGGGATACGCGCGCTGCGTCCTCCGCTGCATAGGTTTTCCTGCAAGTGCTCTACAGGCCACCATTTCAACCGATTCCTTTCATACTTGGAGTGGGCCTTGTTTGTGGTAAGATCACGAACCCTATCGATTTTGGGAGTGATTGCTTTAGGGGACTGGGGTTACACGCTGACTAGCGAGCGACCGAGTGTCTAGTTGCTATAAGTCTTAGTTATTAATGCTGTCTTCAACTGGCAACATGTCAGTCAAATGAAACATATTGCTACATTCTGACATTAAAAGTTAGCTACAATGCCAATCTGACGTGCATTTTCTTGCAAAATACTTTTTTCAATCAATGTGCAAATTAGCAGTGAGCTTGCTTCCGAGAGAAGTACCTTTCGTTATGCTTTCATCCCGGTCCGAAGGGAAATCATGTTATGCCGGCGACAAAAGAGCTTTCTTGTCAGTCTGGGGAGCAAATAGGCTTGCATGTCAGTGCAATGAGCATAATACTGTACTCTAGAATGTTCATTTTGAGCAGGACTGTCATAATCTTGTTAAAAAATGAACAGGTGTGATATGATTGGCTCTCTTACAGTATGGGTTGGCTACATCTAATATGATTTTGCTTTGAAAATATATATGCAATGGATTCTTTGGAAATGGTTGTTTTTGCATTAGCTATGTCGTAACTTCGGCGGAAATTGTGAGGTTCTCCTTCATTTTGTCAGGAACAAAGGTTTATTTGGAATGAAAGTTCACAACTTCAGTCTCTACGAGGGCGACACATCTGGGTTTGCCATCCCATTTGTTTGTCACCGAGCCATGTCACTGCTCATTTAGCATAAAGTTCGGCACAGCTCAACTTCTCTGAGTCGCCGAGCAGCTCAGATTGAGTTGCCAAACGTTCCAGCAACCGCTGCTGCTCAGTGAAGCCAGCTCTCACTGGAGTCACATGACTTCCAGCCACTTTGAGGCCTCATGCCTAGTTCCCACTGGGGAAAAATTATCGGCGATGTGGAAATAGACAAATTTTCTCCCGATGGCTCCCATTGTTTTTGCCAAAAAAACGGAGTAGTCGCATTAGAAATTGCACTTATTAGGCATCGGGGATGGTCCGGTGAACGTTTACTGATGCTTCGGCTATGGTCACAAAGCCTCTGGGAATGTCCCCCGAACAATGCCCGTGAAACATTGGGGATGGCTCCCGATGCTCGGGAAAGCTCCAAGTGTGCCCCGGAGCTTCCCCAAATTTGAAACATCATCGAGGGAATATACCCGTAGATTAGGGGATGCATCGGTGAGTACTTGGGAACCATCCCAGGTGCCTCGGGCAAGGGTTATTGGGGAGGTATATACTGTAGCGAGCTACAAGGTGCAACCAGCCTCTATAATTATCGAACAGTTTGGATGAGAATCCAGTGCGAGACGCCAAGCAGGGTTTGGGAAAGAACTTTTTATTACTGAAAAATCCTCTCACCTCCCTGTGCACTCCCTGTAACTCATCCCAGCACAAAAACTGATAGCCTATTGCCGAATGAAAACTTTCTTTTTTTTAATCACTCGCATTCACTCCACTCACTCCTGCCCCGAGTTACTTTGAACATTGTTTCCCCCTCTCATATTCCCTCTCTAGCCTTTATTTTTACGATTTCCCTTCCTTAATTTTTTCTCTTAATTTTGATATATAATGGAAGTTTGTATAATGACAAGAAGGCTATCGGGCTTTGCTTTATTTAGCTGGCCGCGACATGCGTCTGGCAAGCGCATCTGGTTGTTATAATCTGTACTGCAGCGGCCCGATCTTTTCCTTTAGAAATGAATCAACTATTTTTTTATTATTTTTTTTACTGCGTGGCTGGATATACATATTTAGTTTTCTTGCTGGTGTCTAGGCTGGGGCCTGCAATTTGGGTTATTTATTTTCTGCGGATAAATGTGTTTTTTTTCCCTTAACCTGTTCATTTTTTCTCTTGATGTAAATAATGTTATGATTTGAGCAAACGGAAGTGCCTCTTTCTTTGTTGGTACAATACAAGTTATTTACTTTCTCATGGTTTTGTTGACGAGTTTTTCCGTAAAATGCTGTAGTGGAGCTGAACACAACTAATTTATTTAGGTCTAACAGACGACCTGGCGCCCGGAAAAAACATTGATAGAATAACTGTGTTTGACTACGCTATAATATATGCACATTTTGGGCTCAGCGTTATTCTCTCTCTGGCATGTACTTGCATGAAATGTACTTATAGTGCGCGCGAATGCAAAATCCAGCCAATCAGCGCCATGGGAAGAATGCACTTTTCATCTGTCGCCAAAATTTCGGCGAATATTCGAGGATGCAACCCCGACATCGGGAATGTGTCTCCGAAAGGTCGCCGAACTTTCGCCGAAGATTCAAATATCCCCGAAGGTCCCCTGATACTTCAGCGAGACATCACCGATGCTTCGGGGATGCCTCGAGGAAAACAATATTTCGCTGAAGCTTCGGGGAAGCATCCCCGGAGCTTCCCCGTGGCTCTGGAAAGCTGCGGCGAGGCCTCCCCGGCCTGTTTTCCCAACAAAAAATCGGGAACACATCGGGAAAAATTTCAGTGCAAGCATTGAAATTTTTCGCAGTTCTCCCAATGCCTCCCGATGGTTCCAGATGGCTTGCGACGCTCCCGAAGCTTCCCCGGGACATCGGGGAACCTGTTCCCGGCGCCTCCCGAAGTTCATCAATTTCCATCGGGAGTACATCGCCGAGGCAAAAAATGCCAAGTGGGACTGAGCCTTTAGGCTACTTTTGGTGCGAAATGAACTTGAGGGTGCGATAGGCTCAATTACATGTTTAAGCGGTTTCATCCAATCCTAACGGTCGTATCTAATCTCTCACATGCATTCTCTCCCTTTCTCTTTCTCGCACCCTCTCTCTCTCACATTCTTCTTTGCCCTCTCTCTCTCTCCCTCCTGCTCCCTCTCTCTCATTCACTGTCATCTTCTCTTACTCTCTCCCTCTCCCTTTCTGTCCCTCCATCACTCTCTTCTTTTCCGTCTCCCTCTCTGTCTCTCTCATCTTCTCTCTCTGTCTCTCTCCCCCTCCCTCTTGCTCTCTCCCTCTCTCTTTCTCCCTCTGTCGCTCTCCCTCTCCCTCCCTCTCCCTTTCTGCCCCTTGCTTTCTCCCTCTCTCTCCCTCTCCATCTCTCTCTCTCCCTCTCTCAGAACGAGAGCACGCTGGACGGCAGTAGCGGAGATCCACAGGAGGTGGTGGACGGCCTGACGGACGTCTCTCTGGTGAGCCTCCATGGCAACGAGGTGTGGGGGTAAGGGGGCGGGTCGGCCAGACGGAGGGGCTGATTGGAAGCCGACAATGCAAGACCGCGTGGGGGGTGTGAGGGAGTGAGCATTAGAGAGAGGGGGAGAGATGGAGAGGAGGAGAGATGGTAGGGGAATGGAGAGAACTCCGAAATGAAGGGTTATAGCCCAGGGCAGGGCTGCCCAACCTTGTTCCTGGAGATCTATTGTTCTGAGGAATTTGTCTTCAACCGAAACAAAGCTCCCCTCATTCAACAGTTACAACAGAGCTACCCATCCCTGTTCCTAAAGATCTACTCTCCTGAAGCTTCGCACTCCAACTGTAACAAAGCACAGCTCGTTCAACCTCTAGAGCAGGGCTGCCCAACCCTGTTCCTGGAGATCTACCATCCTGTTGTTTTCACTTTAACCCTAACAAAGCACACATCACTCAACTGCGAGAGCAGGGCTGCCAAACCCTACTTCCAGAGACCTACCTTCCTGTAGATTTCACTTCAACCCTAACTAATCACAGTTCATCCAACAGCTAGAGCAGGGCGGGGAGATGTTGCAGTTGTCCACTGGTGAGGGTGATGTATGCCAAGTTGCCAACAGAATGCCAGAGTGTCGGCTGCAGCATTACTTGGGAAGGAGAGATTCCATCTGGTGAAAGCTGTGCGTTATACTGCAACAGTGCCCCCACTGGCCACATACGCGCTAGCGGTTTGCTGGCAGGCACTGCACATTAGGCTGACTGCTCCACGGTGCTCTTATGTGTGCTTGCATACCCACAAGGAAGGATGCAGCTCCAGGCATAAATTCAACTTAAAAATGAAAGAACGTAAGTTTGGATGAATATAAATTGAGCAGATTGAGATCACAAAACCGAGACGAACTTCAAGCGAGAGCTTCAGCTCCTGGTGATAACCTCCTGTGGAAAACCTCAACTCACTTCATATTTCTGTTCTTTTGATACATTTTTCCACAGCCTTTGTTGTTATCCATCCGCCCAATTCTCACTCATGGTCATCATTTTTTTTTTTGGCTCGTTTAGTTGAATGTCACTGTGTCTGGGTATTATTGTCAAGCAGAGTTTCAGATTATTGGTCTAGAGTAGAGAGCACAGAATCGTGTTAGGGACGCCTGCTGCTGTAGTCCAGAACTCCACTCCAGCGTTAGAGACTGTGTATATTTTGAATATTGGAACAAATACAGGACGAGGACAAGTGGGAGTGAGAAGGACCTCACAATAGCTGTGGATGGAGGATCTGATGAAGTATATGCAGGATTACTGTGTAAAATGTATGAAAATGCATTTGACCTGTGTCACTGCTGTCAATTTCCATGTTTCTGATACACACATGGACCTTTTAATGGATGCTTTGTGTGTATGGCGTGTTTTTCAATGAAGGTAAGATGCCTCATGTCTGCTGCAATATTTCCATTTTGAAATGTAGTTGAAAGTGGTGAATTGATATGGAAATGTGGAACTATAAGTGGAAACAGTTTTGCATGTGCTCTGTTCTTATCCTATTTTAATACTCGATGCTGCAAATCCCCAAAGTGGAGATATTCAGATGGGGTGAACTGCCTTTTCATGTACACTACTGCTCAGAATTTGGGAATCTCTTGCCATTGAAGCAATTCTTGCCATTTTTCAATAAGCGTGCTCGTGCAATACACCAAAATGCATTTCAATATGCTTAGTTTTATTAGTGTTTCAAGTTTTTTGGGGAAAAACTGTGTTAAAATGATAAATGACATCGTTATCGATGTATTTTAAAAGTTTCTCATCAAAGAGTCCACAGTGAGATTTAATCACTGCTTTGCAAATCTTAGACATTCGAGATAGTCGTTTTATTACGGTATCATTTTCAATGATTTCCATGTGGAATGTAATATTTCTCCTAGATGTGCCTTTGAAGATGGGCTCCTTGCAACTTTATGACGCTGGTGATCCCACTCCAGCTTTATGGGGTTTAAATTATGTGATAGACGCAGCCACGCCATATTTTGTCATTTCTTTTCCAGACAGCCCCCGTCAGGTTCGGAATCATGCTTTGGGTTGTTGTCTCGTTGCAAAACAACGTTTATTGAATTTAATTTGTGTGAAAATCATGAGAGATTCCAAAATTTTAAATGGTTGTGCACATGAAGGCAAATACAGCTGTGTCAGTATGTGTGTGTGTGTACAGTATGTGTGTATGTATGAATGTGTATATGAATTTGTGTGCATGTAAATTTGTGTGTGTGTATGCATGTGTATGTATGTACAGTATGTGTGTATGTTTTTGTGTTTGCATGTGTGTCAATATGTGTGTTTGTGTCTGTGTTTGTATTTGTGAATGTGTCTGAGTTTATGCGTGTGTGTTAGCATTTATTTGTATGTGTGCGTTTCAGTTAGTGTGTGTATGTATGTTTGAGTGTGTGTGCATGTATGTACTTGTATGTGTGTGTTTATGCATGTATATGTGTGAGTATGTGTATGTGTTTAAATGTGAGTAAGACTGCGCATATACTTGTATAATATAAATACAGTAGTTTTGCATGTGTTTGTGTGTGTGTGTGTGTGTGTTTGACAGCTCTGTCCTCTCCGCTGTAGGATGAGCTGACCTCTGTGATGGAGGCTCCTCCCCCATTTAAGCCCCCGCCCCCTCCGGGAGTCCAGAGACGCCCCAGCCGGAGGGACTTACCCCATCCTAGAGCCAAACCCAAAAGGCCCCCCTCTGACTTATCCCAGGGCGGGCTGAGGTTCACTGTCCCCCTCACCCAGCCCCCCACCTCCTCCGAACCCCCCAAACCCGCGCGGGAGCTAGCTGCCCCACAACTCTCCCTGGTGAACCAGCACCTTATTGGGCCATTCCCCCGAGTGCAGTCCCCAAGCAGGGCCATGCCGACCCCACCCCTTCCTGCCTCTGGCTCCGCCCATCCCCTTGCAGCCCCACCCTCCAGCCCTGAAAAGCTCCCGCCCTCTTCTCCCAGCACCAATCAGCACTTCGTGATGGTAGAGGTTCACCGCCCCAACGCAGAGCCCGACGTCAACGAGGTTCGACCGCTGCCACACGCCAGAGGTGAGTGAGAGGGGGTGGGGTGAATGGGTGGTGTGGGCGTGGTGAATGAGAGGTATGGGCGTGGCTAAGGAGTAGATGAGCAAGACTAACGGGGCTTGATGGATGTGGTTAATTGGAATTTCCTGACTCCATTTCCTGATCAGAATACAATACATTTTTTGGCAAGGAAGTACTTTCACAGAACATGATCACACTTATCCTGTGACTGTCTTGAGGACTTTGTAAATTACCATGGTCTCCGGACGTAGGTACTAGTCAGTGTTTCCCCTAGGTTTACAGCCTCACGTGTTACTTTTAATAACAACAGTCGATTTTTACAAGATTATAAATATATCAATTTTTACAATCACTACTACTATTTGAGTGATGTCTGTGTCTGTCTCCCTCTGTCAGCAGTGCGTCACGCACAACGTACGTCACTCATGGTACGTCATTACGTTACTGTGAGATGAACGCTGGCCTTATCATTTCTCTTCGCCTCACACAGGCTCGGTTCAGCCTCGCTTCGTTTCGCACAGCCGGACCCCAAGTTTGCTGTGCTGGCTTCAGTCAGTCTGGAGCGAACTCAAAAGCCAAGGTGATCTTTCGCTACAAATCCGAGCATATTATGAGATTAATTATGAACACCCCGGCTAAGTTCACCGCATTCGCTAGCGAAATGCTTGCATCGGCTACACTCACATTATATAACGCCACCGTTCATCTGTACATAACAATACAAATACGTGCACATGCCCAAGTATCATAGAAGTAAAGGCAAGTTGATCTTTCGCTACAAATCCAACCACATTATGAGATTAACTATGAACACCCCGGCTAACTTCACCGCATTCGCTAGTATAACATAACTGAACAATTATTTAAACTAAACACGGCTCCTACTCACTGCAGAGTGAGTGTTAACATCCTGACCAGCCTGGGAGTGTTTAAAACGCAGATATTTTGGCTTTTCAGACAGTTGACGTGACATGTTCTCCTCCGCTCTTTCTCTGTCCGCTGCTGGGAGTGTGCGTGTGTCTCTGTGTGTGCGTGTGTATGCGCGCATCAGGAACAGAAATGACATGCCGTCTTACAACTACAATGAATAACATAAGGCTATTTAGTTTGTTTAATAAAAGGACAAGGTCTAGACCTGTTCTACAGGACAGGTAACCTTAAATGACTTCTGTTGTGATCTGGCGCTATATAGAAAATTAAATTAAATTAAATTAACTCGACCTTCAAAGGGGGGGTTCGTTGTGGGGCAGGGTACCCCGCTAATATAATGGTAGGGGAAACACTGCTAGTACATAGCAACATGGCTGCCTAGTATTCACAGCCGCTCATAATAGCAGCCGTAATGTTGTTGACCTGCCAGAATTTCCTTATACTGTTCAGACTTGGAATTGTCATTTTACCGTAAATTTTCAGCACCACTGATGAGGACCACTCTCGACGCCGAAAACTGGCTGCAAATCACGAGTATACGAAATCAGAAGTGGTTTATAAAGGGACAGTCGGCAACCTGCGCTCAAATTAAATGTGATTGCTTCCTGGGTGTGACGAAGCTGCAGTGTCCCCAGATAAATGCCCGCCATCTGAAAACATGAAAGCTGGATTCCGACGAATAAAAGCCGCTGTTCCTTTTGGGTTTTTTCAGCAACTCTTTCCGCGGCTGTCACTGAAATACATGGTCACTAAGAGGACAGTGACAGTCCGTTCCCAGAAAACAGAGCGGGGGGCCGTTTGCCTAACCCTAACTGTGTGTAGGATGGATAAAGAACCAGTCTTTGTAAAATTATTCATGAGTTTGGGGGGGTGAAATAAAGTATTGGACTTGAAGGGGGGCAGACGGAGCCTTGAGCTGTCCCGGTCCATCGAGCTCTGCCGCTACTGAGGTGCTCTGCAAAATACTCTTTCACTGCCTCTCTACTGTCTCAAAATGTGTGTCGGTGTGTATGTGTGTGTGAGAGAGAGAGGGAGAGATGGGGAGAGGGAGAGAGAGAGAGAGAGAGAGAGAGAGATGGGGAGAGGGAGAGTAGACAGAAGTGAAAAAGTTTATTTAGATTGAGGAACTTTAATGTGACAGTATATGGGCTCCGCCTTTAAAATATTCACCTTCCCTTGAACTTTTTTTTTTGCATTTTTTTCCCTGTTACACATTAAAAATGTATTACTTTGATATTTTTCCCCTTCAACTGCATGATATATTTAATACATTTACAATGTAGAAACGCACTTTTATTCAACTTCTTTTTCCAAAATGAAAGGCTCAATTTTTCAGCTCTGGTCAACCTCCAGGATCCGTGTGATGTTGCCATGCATTAGCAGGTCTTCGCCTGGGGTATTTCTGAATGTGCTTTGCCCATCTGTCTATCCAAAATTTCTCGAAATTCTGCCAAATTCAGTTAGTGAACATCAGTCCGGTGCAATTTTTAGGTGATATTATCGGTTTTAAATAGGTCTTAAATTTGGGCTTTGGTGACCTTCCCACTTCAGAATATCGAAAAATTTCTGTGCAGCTTTGTGGTTTCTGTTAGTTAATTGTCGTGTAGGGCCATGAATCGTCATCCTTAGCACAAAAGACTTGAAGAGTGAATCAGGCTATCCTTCCTTCAGTATTTCCCTGGCTCCTTTCATCCTGCTTTCGATGAAAAACAGTTTTTCAGTCCGTCACTCTGAAAGGAAAGCGTGAAAAGCTGTCACTTCCATCCAGTCAGTGCAGATGCTGTTTTCTCTTGAAGGATTAAACAGTTTACGCCGCCAGGCTTTACTTTCAGGCCAACGAACTGGATTTTAGGCTGAGTTCAACGTGGTCAGTCCTGCATCTTTGTCTGTCCAAGTCATCTTCATGGAGGACCTGTCGCCTGGTTTTTGTGTAATTCCAGGTGTGATGCATCTCTAAAGTGGTTTCCATCTCAGCAGTCTCCCTAAGCAGCTGATGTGTGCAGGTTTAAAGAGGTGATTGACCCCTAGACTCTGTCTCCCATTTCAGATAATGAACTGTGCAGCTCACTGTTTTCACTCCAGAAACTAGCCTTAGTCCTCCAGTGTCTCTGTTCAGAAGCAGGCTCATCGTACCAGTGTCTGGGCTGTACCATTATTTTTACTTTATTTTTAAAACGGAGTTGACATTACTCCCCAGGTTCAAAGTTTTGTCCATATTTTTTCGACACTTTCCAGCTCTACTCCCTCTGAGTCATCTCAGAGTTCCACAGGAGCTTGGTCTTCATGATTTACTTAATTCTGAAGACATGCAGCTGCTGTTTCTGTTTTGACATTTACTTACTCTTGCTACTTGTGTTGGAGCTTGTCTTTGTAACTCACTGAAATAAAAAATCAATTCAAATTCAACATATGGAAGGTGCAGCAATTATTACAGCAGTTCAATGCATATATACAGTGAGCGCAATTTTTCTTTGGACAGGGGCACATACGCTGCCCGTACAAAAAAAAAGTTGCCATTTGGATTTAAATAAGCAAATTCTCAAATGCCTGTGATTGAATCATTGTGAATATATAGTGCAGTGATGAATATGTTTCAGCTGGCAATAATTCTTTTAATTCTGCCTGATTCAGTGCATAATTTGTCTTTTCTTAAAAAAACCATGTCGGAAGACGTATCTCATGGTTGTTGAAAAGATGCTACTGTGTTTCAAGGGGGGGCAAATTATTGGCCAGCATCAAGCAAAGAAAACAGCTAAGGAGGTTGCTGAAATCACTAGAATTGGGTCAGGAACTGTTGAACAATTTATTAAAACTTGGAAGGATAGTGGTGACCTGTCAGCTTTGCAGAAGAAATGGACTGGAGAAAAATGGAGACTGATCCTGATTGGAGGTCACTGAGATCCTCGATGAAGTCTCATCTTTAAAAAAAATCAACAGTAGAACTCATGTCTATGTTTAATTATGAAGATAAGAGCATTTCCACACACACGATGCAACAAGAACTTAGAGGATTGGGGCTAAACAGCTGCATGGCCGCAAGGAAGCCACTTGTTTGTGAGGCTTATCGGGGGAAAAAAAACTTCAATTTGCAAGGGAGCGTAAGGATTTGGCTGTGGAGCAGTGGACAAATGACTCCAGATTTACTCTGTTACAGAGTGATGAGCCCATCGGGGTAAGAAAGGAAGTCCATGAAGCGATGCACCCATCATGCATAGTGCCCACAGCCCAAGCCCCTGGAGCCAGCGTTATGATCTGGGGTTGGCTCATTTGGTCAGGTCTAGGCTCAGTGCTGTTCTGTAGCAATAACATGAATACTGCAGACTACCTGAGTATACTGAATGACTCAGCAATGAACTTTTTAATCCCTGATAGCACGGGCATATTCCAGGATGACAGTGCCGAAATTCATCAAGATCAAATTGTGAAAGAGTGGTTCAAAGAGCATGTGGAATCATTTTCACACATGAACTGGCCACCTTAGAGTCTGGACCTTAACCAATTGAAAGTCTTTGGGATGTGCTAGAGAGGGCTTATGGTTTGACTCGCCCATCGCCAACACAATATCACGGCCAAAAATGAATGCAAATCTGGTCGGAAATAAATGTTGTATAAGATTGTCGAAATTGTACTATGATGAAAGTGATGTGCTGTGACCAAAAGTAAAGGTGGTCCAACAAAATATTAGTGTTGTGAAGTTTTTGTGGACAGGCAGTGTATGTTGTTATATTGGCTGAGTCTCTCTCTCCCTCTCTTCGAAGGCACCTCTCTCCCCCAGCTGGCGGATGGTGGACAGACCCTCAGTGAGGACAGCGGGGTGGACGTTGCAGAGTCGGGAGGGTTGAGCAAGGACAACAGCCCCCGACCTGCCCGATCGCACCCCGCGAGGGAGGGGCAGGGAGGGGAGGGCCTGTCCAAACCGGTGAGAGGAGAGAGAGAGCGGACTGGGGGAGAGGAGAGGGGCGCAGGCCTGTATATATGCGAGTCAGACGAGTGTTACTGACACTGAGGGAACAGGACAGTGTCTGTGTGACTCAGACAAGTATTACTGACACTGAGGGAACAGGACAGTGTCTGTGTGACTCAGGCGAGCATTACTGACACTGAGGGAACAGGACAGTGTCTGTGTGACTCAGGCGAGCATTACTGACACTGAGGGAACAGTACAGTGTCTGTGTGACTCAGGCAGGGCATTACTGACACTGAGGGAACAGGACAGTGTCTGTGACTCAGGCGAGTATTACTGACACTGAGGGAACAGTACAGTGTCTGTGTGACTCAGGCAGGGCATTACTGACACTGAGGGAACAGGACAGTGTCTGTGACTCAGGCGAGTATTACTGACACTGAGGGAACAGCACAGTGCCTGTGTGACTCAAGCGAGTACTACTGACACTGAGGGAACAGGACAGTGTCTGTGTGACTCAGGCAAGTATTACTGACACTGAGGGAACAGGACAGTGTCTGTGTGACTCAGGCGAGCATTACTGACACTGAGGGAACAGGACAGTGTCTGTGTGACTCAGGCAAGTATTACTGACACTGAGGGAACAGGACAGTGTCTGTGTGACTCAGGCGAGCATTACTGACACTGAGGGAACAGTACAGTGTCTGTGTGACTCAGGCAGGGCATTACTGACACTGAGGGAACAGGACAGTGTCTGTGACTCAGGCGAGTATTACTGACACTGAGGGAACAGTACAGTGTCTGTGTGACTCAGGCAGGGCATTACTGACACTGAGGGAACAGGACAGTGTCTGTGACTCAGGCGAGTATTACTGACACTGAGGGAACAGCACAGTGCCTGTGTGACTCAAGCGAGTACTACTGACACTGAGGGAACAGGACAGTGTCTGTGTGACTCAGGCGAGTATTACTGACACTGAGGGAACAGGACAGTGTCTGTGTGACTCAGGCAAGTATTACTGACACTGAGGGAACAGGACAGTGTCAGTGTGACTCAGGCGAGTATTACTGACACTGAGGGAACAGGACAGTGTCAGTGTGACTCAGGCGAGTATTACTGACACTGAGGGAACAGGACAGTGTCTCTGCGACTCAGGCGAGTATTACTGACACTAAGGGAACAGAACAGTGTCTGTGCAACTCATGCGAGTATTATTGACACTGAGGGAACAGGACAGTATCTTTGCAACTCAGGCGAGTATTACTGACGCTGAGGAAACAGGACAGTATCTGTGCGACTCAGGCAAGTATTATTGTCACTAAGGGAACAGGACAGAGTCTATGTGAGTTGGATAAGTTCTACTGAGACTCTGGGAATAGGACAATATCTGAGTGACTCAGGTGAGTATTATTGTCACTGAGAGAACAGGACAGAGTCTGTATGAGTTGGATAAGTTTTACAGAGACTCGGAACAGGATAGTGTCTGTGAGTTAGCAGAATATTACTGAGACTCAAGGAACCCTTTTATATCCGCGCTAGTCAGACACTGATATTCAGGGAATGGGACACTATTTGTACAAGTCAGATCAGTACTGCTTACATTTAGTGAGCAAATAGCGTATGTAGGAGTCGGACGAATATTACTGAGACTCAGGGATTAGGGCAGGATGCTTGCGGGTCAGAGAAGTATTAGTAGACTCAGGGAACAGGATAGTATCTGTGCGAATCAGATGAGGATTACCTGTGCCCAGAACATAACACAGCAGCTAGACCAGGCAGCTCAGTGCCTTACGGAAAATGTAGAAGAATTACCCGGAGCTCATTTCAATTTTGTACATTATTTTTTGTGTCGAAAGTTCATTTTCAGTTTTCCCATTTCGGTTTGTTTGAATTTTTTCTTCAGTTTTATTTGGTCTGCATCTGTCATCAATCTCATTTCATTGCCCTGTAAAACCTCGGAGACCAACCTGCAAATCTTTCCCAAATGGATCTGCTGATACTGTTTAATCCGGTAACAAGACCATATGAATCTGCGGTTTGCAAGGGGACATGAATCTCTGAGAGTGGTTTATAGGGGCTGCTCCTTGCGTTGGTGTTTCACAGCGTACGGCAGTAATCGGAGAAGTCTGACGGGGGAATGGGGGGATGGTGGGAGAAGTGGAGCTTGGGAATATGGGGGTCGTTCCCACTGAATTCTGTGATTTATATAAGCAAAATATATTTCACTATTTTACTATTACTACAGAGTCACTCCTGACCCACCTTTTTATTGCTTTATTTTTCTATCTTCCTCTATCTTTCTGTCCTTCTCTCCTGCTTCACTGGTACCTCTCACATCTCTCACTCTTTCTGTGTACTCTATCCCTCTCCCACTCCTTTACCATCCCTCTCTCTTTGCCTGTCTGTCCCTCGTTCTGTTTCTGTTTCTCTCAATCTCTTATTCTTTCTTTTCTCCCTCTCTCCCTTCACCTGCCATCATCTCTCTCGCTCTCTCTCTCTCTCTCTCTCTCACTCTCTTTCTCTCCACAGCCAGGGTTGTTGGAGCCCACATCGACTCTGGTGCGCGTGGCTAAAAGTGCTAGCACTCTGGGCATCGCCATTGAAGGCGGAGCCAATACCCGCCAGCCCCTCCCCCGCATCGTCACTATACAGGTGAGTCCCCCCTCTCAGTACCTTTACTTTTGCTAGTTCTGTGGTGAATGGCTCCTTCAGTACTCTGTGCTCAACATGGGCTGTGTGCTCATCACGCAATCACTCCCACCTCTGGAGCAACTGATATAAAATGGACAAGCTCTCTCTCTAGTAGATGCTATGATAGGTCCTCTGGTTGAGAGCCTTGGAAAGACTAACGGCGGGGAAATGTGAGCCGTCAGTCCGGAGTGAGAACAAATGACACTTAAACGTGAGTTGACCAATGAGGAGTGAGAACCAATGGCAGTTCAATGTGAGTGCGCCAACCGTGATGGAGGATCAATGTCTGTTCAATGCGAGCAGCCAATCAACGGTGCTTGGTGATTGTAAGCTGAAATGGTCTTTTTCCAGGTTTGGGAACATCAGATCCTGTGGGGAGACAGTTTGAGCTGCTTTAAACGAGACACAGGCGGTATTGCATTACATTATTACATTATAGTGTATCACATTATAATGATATTTTATTATATTACATTACCGTGTGCCATATTGTGTCACATTACATTACAGTACATGCCATTATAATGACATTTAATCACATTACATTACATTATAGGCATTTTATGTGTGCTCTGATACACTGCACCCTACCAAACAGACGATCACGGTCACATGATCGCAATGGGATGAGAAAAACTGCTGCAGCTGCCTCACATCATATTCTCAGATCTACACAATGTGACACTAAAGCACAAGTGTGAGTTCGATATGCAAAGCAGGAACCAGAGAACAAGATTTCAGAATCTCAACATCCTGGTACAGGGAGTACATTCAGCTAACTGAAGATATAAAGGGGAGTGTGCCCTGCCAACAAAATACTTGACATGTAAAGGGCAGTATTATGGCTGATCACATGGTACATACATACTGTTTGTGTGTCGACCCATATGACTTGCCTGTGGTACAGTTGTCCACCTGTCTGAATGCTCATGTGGGAATAAATACAGTCTAATGTGTTGTTTCTGAATGTCCTCCAATTCACAAGCTCATACAGCAGTAAAGACTTGTAAATAATCTTGTAAATTATCTGCGGAAGTGAAGATACCCATCTCTTCTTTCTGCTGCATCAGGTTATACTGGTGTGGAGTCAGTCTTATGGGGTAGCTCTGTGATTTTAGCCTTTGTGATCAAATTGAATTCCCACACGTTGCTGAATTTTGCCGGTACACCTTTCGGGCAAATCATTGTAGGAATGTTTAACTGCTGAACTATATTACATGGAAGTAAATCAGATGAATTCCTGTGGTGGGGAATGATTTCAATTTAGAATAAACAAATAATGTTCTACACAGTTTTTGGTGAATTTCTACAGTTCTCTGGACGTGATAATAAGAGCATCTCTGTCTGAGGGTTGACCCCTGTTGACCTGTATTCACACAGCAGCACAACACTGGCAGCTCCGAATGCAGGCTTGTTGTACTCGTCTGAGTTCCTTTCAACTCTGTCTTTTTTATCTTCGTAGAAAAGTGAGGAATGGCACTTCGTGAACTGAGCCTGTGATCTGGCTCGCCGCTTTCCTCAAAAGTGCTGCTTTTTCCTTCCGTCTTCCCTCGTTCCTGTTCTTTCTCTCCCTGGCGAATGATCAAAAACCATTTTTTTTTTGTGATAAAGAAAGGCTGATTACCCTGCATGGGGCTGAAGGGGGGATGAATGGGAAATGATTAGAAAGACGAGAGGAAAAACCACTGGCTGGGGGAGGGGAAGCAGGGAAAGAGGAGGGGTTTGCTGACCGTCTGCGGACTGGCACGGACTTCAGCTCCTGCAGAGATGCTACACTCCAACGTAACGCAATGTATTCTGCTCCACTTTCCTCTTTGGGACAGGCTAATGGTGCAAAGGAGAAGAAAGGATATATTAGCATATTTCCATATCGATGAGCTGTTTGAACTGAGCATAATTTTACATGTGTTTTGTGGAGGGGTTCGAAATAGTGATGAGAGAGAGTTGAGACAGATCTAACTGTACTCACAAATGGTTCATGCCCAATAGTTTTCTTTTTTGTGTGTTTTAGTTATTAAACTCCAATTCAGAAAAGGTTGGCACATCTGGAAAATAGGAACAAAATGTAAAAAAAAGGAGTGATATGAAAAGTCCTTTGACCCACTGCTATATTTGAAACACTGCAGCAACGCATCTGATGCTTCAGCTTGTGAATTCAGTTGTTTATTGAAAATATAACCATAGTTCCACTCTTATGACTCCGAAAAACATTGGATTTAGGATTAACAATGATGTGAAACATTCCAGTAATGAGCTGCAGTGAAAGGGTGGCGTTAAATAGGTGAGCTAATTGTCCAGTGATAAAAGAGGCTTCCAAAAAAGGCACAGTCCCTCAGGAACAACAGTGGGTTGAGGATCATCAATTTTTCAATAGTTGCATAAGCTAATAATCCACCCCTTTGAGAACAAGTTTCTCCAAGGACAAATCGATAGGATTATGGGCATTTCACCCTGTACAGTGCTTAATATAATTAAAAGATGGAAAGGATCCTGTCAACTGTTGGTGTGTAAAGGGTCAGGCCAAAAACAACTTCTAAATGTGAGTGATCTCCGATCATTTAGACATCACTGTCTTAAGAACCTTCACAAGAATTGATGTCACGACTTGGGTTCAGATGTCCTTTGGTAAACCTTTGTCAGTCAACATTATTGTAGCCCCCGGACAAAGTCGGGGCTACTATGGATTTGGCCTCATCACGCGTTCGCTGCTGCTGCAGAAATTTCCTTGTGGACAGGCCACAAATTTAAAACTATTTATTTTATATTTGGCATGTATATGGGAAGTGGTTAGGACACAGCGCCTATCGATTTCAGTTACCTTGGTAACATAACGCACTAAATAATTGACAATTTTGTGTCAAAATTAAGCTAAAATGGAAAATGTGGGCAATCGGGGGCTTCACCCATTGGTCGCGGGCGACCGACCTGTCTAGTTTACTGCTGCATCCACAGATACGTACAAGTTAAGGCTTCACTCTGCAAAGCTGAAACCGTACATCAACATTCTCCATGAGCGAATCCACCTTCTCTCGTTTTGCTGTCATCTGAGATGGACAGTAGAAAGGTGGAAGCTTGTTTTTTTTGTCCAAGTCAAACATTTCGTGGGGGTTTTGAAAGAAACAGTAACCGCATTTTCTGGACCAAAGACAACAAGGAGAATATTAGCTGTTATCAGCGTTATGTCTAAAAGCCAGCATCTGTGATTGTGTCAGTGTACTGTCATAAATTGCTGTAATTTTACTGTACATTGCAGGGTCAGATTCACAGTAAATGCAGTGTTTCGCATGCCCAGGTGCATTCCACTGAAATTCACAGCTAATTTACCCATACAAGCATTTCTTGCTCCCGGCATGCATTGAAAGTAAGGACCACAAGCTAAATATCCCAGCGACAACCTGCGTAGCACCCGCCTGCAAAATCTTTTTCCCCAAATGATAAAGCAATGGGACAACTTCAATTTTGGTTAAATTTAGGTTTCGGTTACCCGTAATTCCGCAGTTAGATTTAATTTACGTTCTCCCGTTATTTTACTGCAAAAAGTGTCTGCACCGCTTCTGCCAGTTAAATTAACTAATTTTACGGTCAGTTGGTAACGATGTGCACATGGCATGGGTGATTTGAGTATTTGTGAGGGCACCATTAATGCAGAAAAATATGTACATATTTTAGAGCAACATTTGTTGCCATTTAGACATCATCCCTGCAGACAAAGGCCCTGTAAAATAATGAAGCTGATGATCTGCCCGCACTACTGAGGAATAGGGGAAAATTCTGCTCGCTTCACTTGAGCACCTGGTGTCTTCAGTGTCTAAATGCTTAATGAGCGTGATTAAACAACATGGTGATTTAACGCAGTGGTAAACAGTTGACTGTGCCAACATTTTTGCACTCTGTATTTTTGGAAACCATATTTTTTTGGAAAGCATATCTCAAGTTGGAACATCAAAAAAATGTATTGTTGTACAGTTGTCAATATAGTAGAAGGTGAATAGACTTGTCCTTCGTGAATAAATCAGTCCTTTTTTATTTTATGTGCATTTTCCATGATGTGACATCTTTTTTCGGAATCAGGGCTGTAAATATGAGGTTGAATTTTCAAATATTTTGACGTGTCCCATCACTATTGATTTTGGACATTATCGTGTCATCTTTCCTGAATAGATGATTCTAAAACATTTTGATAGAAGTGCTGTCTGCATATTTTTCAAGTCGGGTCTTAATTTTAGTGAGATTATTTTAGGCTCCTTCCTCCGTAGCATTTACATAACGGAAACACTAAAATAGCTTTGTTTTTAAGTACTCCTGTGATCTTCATTTTGCCCATATTGTCGAGGAGAAACAGATGCTCCAATCAACCACATGGGTGTTGCTTCAATATCAGTGCTGTTTTGTATAAATTATTTTGGTTTGGAGTAAACCGCTCGGGCAGTCTACATTACTACTCTACACCCCAAGCTTCCCGCTCAAAATTACAGTTGTCTACATTTCTCTTTTTGGTTACTCTGTAAGACACCAAAAGGACGGGCATTTAGCCAAAAATAAACTGCCTACCACATTTGGCCTTACTGTAACTTCGACTGTTGGAGGTTAGCTTAATGAGGCAACTGCACATCTGTACACACATCTGTCGCCATCTGTAAGTGACTGGCTGGAGTGTTCGTTGAAACGGTCTTTTAAAAATTGCTGTCAGCCTAAAAGGCCTTCATTCGCTCACCTGCCAGTTTCTTCTTTACTCTGCCTGTTAATTGCCGACTCCTCGCTCACTTACAACCTCACATCTGGTGTTTTCCTTAAATTAGGACCTATGATACACAGGCTCTGCAGGCTGTAAATGTCACCCGCTGGAGATGATCCACAGCAGTGCGCAGACGCTGCCTGCCGTTATTGTATTTTATGCACGGCCCTTATGTTGCCTGTTAATTGAGAGCTGTATCTGATTGATCGATGCTACCGGGGATCATTATCTACTGAATCTTCTCTTTCTCACCAGCCAGAGACAAATATGATCGATGTGTGGGCAATGAGACATGGAAAGATTTCTCCTGTAAGACTTTTGCTTTCTCTGGGCCTGTCTTTCTTTGCCAGAGGATGGGCAATCTGAGGGAGGCTCTCTTAGTACTGCCTTACAGACGCAGGTAGCTCACATTATTTCTTTCAGTGGCAGGTAGCACACACTGTTTCCTACAGTGGCAGGTCACACAAACACTAGGTCTTTCAGAGGAGGTTTTCCAGTGGCGCTCTCTTCTCTCCCTCCCACAGAGAAAATGTGATTATGCATGTTTATTTGCACATGCTTGCTTGCATCTCTATGTTTGTGAGTGTGTGTGTGTACCTGTTAGGGTGTGTATTTATGTTCAGATGTGAGGATGTTCATTTGTGTGTAAGGGGTGTGTGTGTGTGTGTGTGTGTGTGTGTATGTGCTTCTTGCGGCGGGAGGGAGGGGGGTCTGTATGAGCAGCAAGAGAGATCCAGAACAAACTTCAGAGGCATTCCTGACAAATAGGATTATGGATCTCTCTGCCTCACTTTTGTAAATATTTCAAAAATACACACAACCTTCTTGAAATAAACATGTTTATCGTTACCTCGCCAGAAGTTAGCCAGCTATTTAATCCTGCATCCCATTTTGCTTAATAAACCCTCTGGATTAAATACGACTCAGAAATGCTCTTACATGCTATCAAAAGCCTATTTTTTGTTTGAGAACACCAGTGGCTTGCTATCAGAGGTGAGGAAAGCCTGCAGTAACCTCACCTTTAAACGCTTTATTTCTCCTGTTTTTGTTCACCTGATTAATAATCAAAGGATTCATTTTCTAAATAATGTAAACCAGTTTGGAGCCTATAATGATTATGAAATGAAAATAAGGTGATTGCCGATTGGCATTATTTATATAATGTACTGTATATGATTTGTGAAGATGGCAATAATTTGACTAAATGCAAGAAATCCAAACCTTAGTCTGCCTTCTGTCTCTCATTTTTCACTTTTTTCCAGTGGTGTAATTAATTAATGACATTTGATTTCTCCAGAACATCATAACCATTCAAATGAATATATCAGAGGAGGATGAAATGTTAGGCTGAATTTGGAGACAGACCTTGTAAACTAACTTGCACAAGGCTGCTATTTCTGAAGCTTCATCAGTTCAGAATCTGTACAAGTCGTTTCGCAGTTTTACGTCATCATATAGATGGATCGAAAAATGCCTCAGACCTTTGTGATGCAATGTACTATAATGGTATTAAAAAAATTCTGGGCAGCCGGTTGCTCATTACAATAAGAGTGCATTAATTAACATCAGTTTATGCAGTAATAAGCATTCACTAGCATTACATTAACAGTCAATGAATGCATCAGAGAGCTGAATGAGGCTTATGTGACCAAAATTAATCATTTACTAATACCTTACGTAACCCACAGTGTAAAGTTGAGTCATCCTTTTAAGTATCCTTTAAGACTTCAAACTGTTAAATTATACAGTAACGTCCAAAGTTATACCTCAGTTATCAAAAACATCATTAGTAAATGATTAGTACACACAGTAATTACATGTTAATTAATGTACCCTTATTGTAAAGAGTTACCGACCAATCTTTCTACCAATTACTCTTAGCAAGTGAGCAAACAATGTTTGGTTGCTAATCTGGCGAAGTACAGTGCGACAGGTTTGGCATAATTAAGTGTTGAAAGGCAAAGTTGCTGCATTCCTTTCATACTGCTGATGGTAAGCCACTGGAAAACACAAACCTGGGAATGTCAGAGGCTTCTGGAAATCTAGTTGCAGTTCTGCTCTGTGGTCCACAACATTTGCTCCAATCATTTATTTCACTACCTGATTTCAAAATCTGTTCTATCTCCTTGGTCATAGGGAGTGAGTGCTTTGGTGAAATCAAGTGTAATAGCACATGCATGGGACACTTTGCAGAGAGACTGTGCTAATAACTTTTCACAGAATGACAAAAGGCCAGGTGTCCAGTCTTAACCCCCGAAATTACTAATGAGGTTAAATGTTTTTGTTGCTAGACAACCCTAAAACAGTGGGAGAAAAAAATGTTAAGAAATCTAAGGAGAAATCCGGCTGCATCCTGCCTTGGCCTGCAAAGTGAAGGAAAGTGTTGTTTTTCAGACACCGTAGCCCACTGGGTAATCTGAGAAATCCCTCTGCAAAACATCACTCTATAATATTGCTATGTCTAGGTCCTCTGAAAATGAACGCTGAAAAATGAAATAAGTTTTTTTTTTTTTTTTTTGAATAGTGCAAGAATATGAACTCTCTCTTTAAGGGATCTCTCCCCCAACAATGTCTCTGAATATCACCCTGCTGTAATGCTTAGGAAGGGGGATTTTATGGAAAACCGAAATTGGCGATTCAGCGGCGTTATCAGAGCACTTAGCGTGACAAGTGCTGTCCTGTGGAGGATTGATTTTGGATTCGGCGTTCAGCTCAATAACTTGGAGTAAAAGAAAATCATCTTTTGTGTCATGGCGGGTTTGGGAAAACGATCATTAATATTGACCTTGTCCCTCGGCCCCTCAGGTTGTATTGATCCAGATTAGTGTTCGTAAGGAGGCCGGACCAGACCGCCTTCCATCGACACAAAGACATACTCCAGTCACGTGCTCCTGAAGAAGTGGCGGAGTTCTGCTTGAGCTCTCTTGAAACTTTTAAATCTCATTTAAAAGCCCATTTTTCGCATTAGCATTTCTGGCTGCTTGTATTTTAGTTTTCGAAGCGATTCGTTTGTTGGTCACTTTCGTTCGTTTCATAGCTTATTGCCTTTATTGATTGTCATTTATTTGGATGCGCACTGTGTAGCACTTTGGATCAACTTCTGCTGTTTTAAAATGTGCTGTAGAAAGATGACTTGATTCTTTCCCTCTCACACTATCTATCACTCTCTCAATTTCAATTTTCAATTTTAATTCACCGATTTAATTTGCTTTGATGGCATAACAAATCAGTACAACTGTGTTTTCAAAGCAGTGGAAAGACAAAACAAATAAACTAATAAATAAAAGACAAAGCATGAATACATGCCATAGTGTGCAGTGATGATTATACGCTTGATAAAATGAAGATAAATCGGAAACCAAGTACTATTCAAGTATTTATTTCATATTATTTTGGATCATATAGATAAAAATAAGTCAACAGATAACAGTATATAGCAAAAACAAAAATTACGATTTCTTTTTGAGAGAAGAAGTCCATATCTAGTGTGGACACCCTTTGCTTTGATCACAGCATTTAATCTTTCAGGCATAGTGTTCACTTTTTTTTTTTAAATTTCCTCACTCACCAAACCATTCCATTCTAAAGAGATTCTTTCTGTGTTACAGCAGATTTGTTTATCTTGGTATCAAGCAAATCCCAGATATGCTCAGTTGGAGTAAGGTCTGGACTTGGGCAGGCTAAGTCAAGACTTCTCTGTCACCAGATGATTCTCTCCGACTGAGATAATTCTTGCACAACTTAGAAGTGTGTTTAGGGTTATTATCTTGTTGAAAATAAAATCCCCGATCAATCAGTCTCTTGCCAGATGGCAATGCATGACTCACAAGGATCGATGTCATCGATTTTATAAGATCGCCAGCGACTTTCAAGCAGACTGAAACCCAAACCATGATATTGCTACCTCCACATTTTACTGAAGGGGTTAAACAGTTATTTTTGAAACGATCTCCAACTTTACGGCACTCATAAGTTCTGTGTTTGGATGAGAAAATTTTGAATTTTGATTCATCGGTCCGAAGGACTTGTTCCCAGTCCAATCCTTGAATATTTTGGCAAACTCTATTCATTTTTTGATGCTGCCAGCTCTTAGAAGTGTTTTTTTGGCAGCAGAGTATTTTCACACAAACATCTGGAAGTGGTAGATCTTCATACTTGATACGTTCGTCTCTTCACTTCTGGCACTATTAATATCATCACAGAGGTGCGTGCTGTCAACCGCCGATTTATTTTATTTTTTTAAATTTGTCATGAATGAACATCAGAGTCACCTAACTTTCGTTTTGCACCTCTTTTGCCACTAGTTTCTTTTAAATGCTTGATGGTGTTTCTTACAGTGCCATGGCAGCATGTAACATCTTCAGAATTTTTTCCAAGTGACCAACCAGCATCACTTTAGGCCACAATGTAGCTGCAAAGAATCTCAGAGAGCCCCTTCCATCGTGCTATCATGTTCAACACTGTGACACTGCTCAAAGTCACTCTCATCTTATTTTCTTGAACAACTGACCATCAGGGGTAATTTTGCAGATACTCTTGCCTCAGATCAGCTGAAGCAAATTTTTAATCATTATGTAATGAGCCTTCAAACATGTATTCATGCTATGCAAGAGTCAACAAAATAAAATTTGCGAAACTTTTCAATTGTTATAGAAAATTGATGCTTTCAGTGTTTTTGTATATTACCCATACAGTATTTTTACCTCAATATACTTGTAGGAATGATATTCATGACTTCATAAGTATTTTTCAATTCATTATCACCAAAAAATTATGGTGAAGTAATATTTTAGGACCCGTGTTAGAGGATAAAGTGGTGATGTATAATCATCGCTGTTCACTACTGTATTTATTCATATTAAACTCTATGTATTGCTGTATCCCCTCTGCCTGTTTCTTTCATTCTCTGCTCTCTCTCTTTTGCTCTCTGACTGTTTTCTTACATAATTTTTTTTTCCTTTTTTCTCTGAGTGTTATGCTTTGAGATGCCATGTAAGTTTTATTTTTGAACAATGTCCCAATTAAGTGGGTTTTAAATCTCTGTCTCTCTATCACTCACTCTCTCTGTTTCTCTCTCTCTCCCCCTCCCCCTTTCTCTCTCTCCCATTTACAGAGGGGAGGCTCCGCCCATAATTGCGGGCAGCTGAAGGTTGGTCAGGTGATCCTGGAAGTGAATGGCCTGTCACTGAGGGGGCGGGAGCATCGAGAAGCTGCTCAGATCATTGCCGAAGCGTTCAAGAATAAAGATCGTGACTATGTCGACTTCCTAGTGACCGAATTCAATGTCGCGTTGTAGGCTATGTCACCGGAAACACAAAACTGTAGACCCTGCAGGAGTGGGCAAGGGAGGAAGGTAGAAGTCGATGCAGCAAGTTTTGGGAGGTCAAATATATGTTCTGGTGGTTTTTGGCCACACCCCTTGCTCCCTTCTCCCTGCCCCAAGCTGCTTCCTAATGGCCAGAAATTGTAAACCTGGGAGCACAGGTTGTGATTGGCTGTGAATTTTGAATGCAGTTTGTGGCTGAGCCCTGCAAACCAACAGCAGTCTGGAACAAATGAATCTGGCCAGTTGGAAAGCAGAGAGCGGATGGACCAGTCAATTCACCAATTGGAGAGCAGAATGTAGGAGGAGTAAGAGATGCATTACTGAGAAGGGGGCGGGTCCTCCCACAGATGTGTAGTCATGTTGACAGGAAACAGGATGAGGACAATCAAGCACCAGTCCCACACCCCGCCCCCCCCCACAAACTACGTCCTTCTCTTCAGGGAAGGCCGCATATCCTATGGTTCCATCATCTCAACCCCCTCCTGACCACTGGGTTCTGTGGTGTTCGAGCACTGCACCTCATGTTGTCACTATGTAGATGGGCGAGGTCGCATGGAGCTTGGCTTTTGACTGTTGGGCTCCCCCATGAGAGTCAACCAAAATTCCAACCCAACAAAACCCCCTGTCCTGCTGATGCAGTATTGAGAACTTTTTTGTCAGCTGGTCTATTCCCTGTGTCACACTATAACTAGGGTTTTACACACATAATCACAGCCTCCAAGACTCTGCCCCTCTGTCTCAACACCGCTCTGCCCCTTTGTCCCAACACTGCTCTGCCCCTCTGTCCCAACACCGCTCTGCCCCTTTGTCCCAACACTGCTCTGCCACTCTGTCCCAACACCGCTCTGCCCCTTTGTCCCAACACTGCTCTGCCCCTCTGTCCCAACATTGCTCCGCCCCTTTGTCCCAACACCGCTCTACCCCCCTCTCTCTCAACACCACTCTACCCATCTGTCCCAGCACCGCTCTGCCCCTGTGTCTCAACACCGTTCTGCCCCTCTATCTCAACACCGCTCTGCCCCTCTGTCTCAACACCGCTCTGCCCTCTGTCTCAACACCGCTCAGCCCCTCTGTCCCAACACTGCTCTTCCCCTTTATCCCAACACTGCTCCGCCCCTCTGTCCCAACACCCCTCTGCCCCTCTGTCTCAACACCGCTCTGCCCCTATGTCTCAACTCTGCTCTGCCCCTCTGTCCCAACACTGCTCTGCCCCTCTGTCTCAACACTGCTCTGCCTCTCTGTCTCAACACTGCTCTGCCCCTCTGTCCCAACCTTGCTCTGCCCCCTGTCCCAACACTGCTCTGCCCCTCTGTCTCACAACCGCTCGACCCCTCTGTCCCAAAACCGTTCTGTCCAAACACTGCTCTGCCCCTCTGTCTCAACCTTTCTCTGCCCCTTTGTCCCAACACTGCTCTGCCCCTCTGTCCCAACACCGCTCTGCCCCTTTGTCCCAACACTGCTCTGCCCCTCTGTCCCAACACTGCTCTGCCCCTTTGTCCCAACACTGCTCTGCCCCTCTGTCCCAACATCGCTCCGCCCCTTTGTCACAACACCGCTCCGCCCCTCTGTCCCAACACCGCTCTGCCCCTCTGTCCCAACACCGCTCTGCCCCTCTCTCTCAACACCACTCTACCCCTCTGTCCCAGCACCGCTCTGCCCCTCTGTCTCAACACCGCTCTCCCTTCTGTCTCAACACCGTTCTGCCCCTCTATCTCAACACCGCTCTGCCCCTCTGTCTCAACACCGCTCTGCCCTCTGTCTCAACAGCGCTCAGCCCCTCTGTCCCAACACTGCTCTGCCCCTTTGTCCCAACACTGCTCTGCCCCTCTGTCCCAACACCCCTCTGCCCCTCTGTCTCAACACCGCTCTGCCCCTATGTCTCAACTCTGCTCTGCCCCTCTGTCCCAACACTGCTCTGCCCCTCTGTCTCAACACCGCTCTGCCCTCTGACTCAACACTGCTCTGCCTCTCTGTCTCAACACCGCTCTGCCCCTCTGTCCCAACCTTGCTCTGCCCCCCTGTCCCAACACTGCTCTGCCCCTCTGTCTCACAACCGCTCGACCCCTTTGTCCCAAAACCGTTCTGTCAAAACACTGCTCTGCCCCTCTGTCTCAACCTTTCTCTGCCCCTTTGTCCCAACACTGCTCTGCTCCTCTGTCCCAACACCGCTCTGCCCCTTTGTCCCAACACTGCTCTGCCCCTCTGTCCCAACATCGCTCCGCCCCTTTGTCCCAACACTGCTCTGCCCCTCTGTCCCAACACCGCTCTGCCCCTCTGTCCCAACACCGCTCTGCCCCTCTCTCTCAACACCACTCTTCCCCTCTGTCCCAGCACCGCTCTGCCCCTCTGTCTCAACACCGCTCTCCCTTCTGTCTCAACACCGTTCTGCCCTTCTATCTCAACACCGCTCTGCCCCTCTGTCTCAACACCGCTCTGCCCTCTGTCTCAACAGCACTCAGCCCCTCTGTCCCAACACTGCTCTGCCCCTTTGTCCCAACACTGCTCTGCCCCTCTGTTCCAACACCCCTCTGCCCCTCTGTCTCAACACCACTCTGCCCTTCTGTCTCAACTCTGCTCTCCCCCTCTGTCCCAACACTGATCTGCCCGTCTGTCTCAACTCTGCTCTGCCCCTCTGTCTCAACACCGCTCTGCCCTCTGTCTCAACACTGCTCTGCCTCTCTGTCTCAACACCGCTCTGCCCCTCTGTCCCAACCTTGCTCTGCCCCCCTGTCCCAACACTGCTCTGCCCCTCTGTCTCACGACCGCTCGACCCCTCTGTCCCAAAACCGTTCTGTCCAAACACTGCTCTGCCCCTCTGTCCCAACACCACTCTGCCCCTCTGTCTCAACTTTTCTCTGCCCCTTTGTCCCAGCACCGCTCTGCCCCTTTGTCCCAACACTGCTCTGCCCCTCTGTCCCAACACCGCTCTGCGCCTCTGTCTCAACCTTGCTCTGCCCCCCATCCCAACACCGCTCTGCCCCTCTGTCTCAACCTTTCTCCACCCCTCTGTCCCAACACTGCTCTGCCCCCCTGTCCCAACACCGCTCTGCCCCTCTGTCCCGACACTGCTCTGCCCCCCTGTACCAACACCGCCCTGCCCCTCTCCCTCAACACCACTCTGCCCCTCTATCCCAACATCACTCTGCCCCTCTGTCTCAATACCGCTCTGCCCCTCTATCCCAATGCTGCTCTTCCCGCTTTTCACACGTGTATGGAGTCTTTGGGCTATTTCATAATAAATTCCTCTGTGTATAAATAATAAACTGTAAATACACAAAAGGGAACTGTAATAGTCATACCTTTCCAAGATGGTTTATAAATACTGCTTTACAAAACTTTGCTTCTCAATTGCAATCAGTTTTTTCATTGTTAAATTACACCATTTAACTTTTTTATTTTTTTCTGTTTAAGGCCATTGTACTAGTTATTTGTATAATGTGTCCAGGGTCACAGTCCACCATAACTGCTGCGCTTTACGCACACTGAGTGGTAGGGTGTAGGGTAGGGCAGGGGGCAGTGGGGTTCAGAATTGAGGGGAGGGTCACCCCCGAATCTGGATATTCATGTTTCTTATTTACATTCATGTAAGGGCCTGAACTGAGACCACCAGGAGGACGCCAACATTTACTGGATGCTAAACAGAGAAAAAAAACTCAATACAGAAATCAAGGCACTTTACCATTTTATTTTCTTATGGAGAAGACACCAAATACGCAAAGGAGAATGGGGGGGGGGGGGTTTAGGAGAGAGAGAGAGAGAGAGAGAGAGAGGGAGTATAATTAGACATCTCAGGTGTGAGGAAATTTCAGGTGTGTTTTTTTTTTTTTTTCGACCGATTGCTATAGTGACAGCGATCTGCCTGACTGCAGATACAGCGCCTGGATTTCAGAAAGGAGCTGACTGAAGGCTGATGCAGTGACTGTAAAAATGCTACGTTGAACAGCTGTGTGGAAGGGATCCATTCACCAGTGCACATTCTCCCAAGATTAAAAAATATATATTTATTTTATACCGAATTACAGTGAAGAAGTTGTAAAGTATGAAGGAATATGAACACAATGTGAATATACCGAAGAATGTGAAGTAGTGATCTATGATCTATGAATCTTCATGAATATAAATACTGTAATACCTTTATACTGTAACTGTTTAGATGACAGTAAATGCCATTTCTGAGTCCTGCCTGATACTGGCTTTTTCAATTTGTTTCTCTTGTATGTGAGAGAGAGAATGCATGTGTGATGTGTGTTTAAGCGTGTTTCTGAGTCTCAATGTGTGCATGTGAGTGTGTGCGTGCGTGTGCGCGCTCGCGTGTATGTTTTTGTACAGTTGTGCTCAAAAGTTTGCATACCCGTGCTGAATTTGTAAAATAGGCAACATTTTTTTAAAGAAAACATGAATGGGCGGGCAAAACACATTTCTTTTATTTCATATTGGATTCATATCCAACTGTAAGTCATGTAGAATGGCACAATCATTGAATAAAACATGACAATAAGGGGAAAAAATTAAGCCTGTTCAAAAGTGTGCATACCCTTAATTCTTAATACTTTGTATTGCCCCATTTAGCATCAATAACAGCATGCAGTCTTTAGTGATAGTTGCCAATGAGGCCCCTAATTCTCTCAGGTGGTATAGCTGCCCATTCTTCCTTGCAAAATGCGTCCAGCTCCAGCTAATTCTTTGGTCATCTTGCATCTTGCATCTTGCAAAGCGGCTCGATGATATTGAGGTCAGGAGACTGATGGCCACTCCAGAACCTTCACCTTTCTCTTCTGTAACTACTGGAGGGTCAACTTGGCCTTGTGCTTTGGATCATTGTCATGCTGGAAAGTCCAAGTGTGTCCCATGAGCAGCTTTCGTGCTGAAGAATGCAAATTGTCTGCCAGTATTTTCTGATAGCATGCTGCATACATCTTGCTTTCAATTTTCACGAGATTCCCTGTTCCTTTAGAGCTCACACACCCCCAAAACATCAGAGAGCCACCACCATGCTTCACCGTTGGAATGGTATATTTTTCACCATGGGCCTTGTTGACTACTCTTCAAACACAGCGCTTACGGTTGTGACCATTAAGTTCTAGTTTGGTCTCGTCACTCGAAATGACAGTATACCAGAAGTTGTGAGATGTGTTAAGGTGTTGTCTGGCATATTTTTGGCGGGCTTTTTTTGTGGGATTGGCACAATAATAACTTCACTCTGGCAACTTGACCATGCCGTTGTTGTTTAAGAACCTCCTTATTGTGCTCCTTGAAATGACATCTTTTTCCAGAGCATCCTGTATTTCTCTTGAGGTCGCTTGTGGATTTTTCTTTTTGTCCCGAACAATTCTCCTGGCAGTTTGGGATGAAATCTTACGTGGCCTACCTGACCTTGGCTTGGTATCAACATATCCCCTTATTTTCCACCTCTTAATCACAGATTGAACAGGACTGACTGGCATTTTCAAGTCTTTGGATATCTTTTTATATCCTTTCCCATCTTTGAAAAGTTGAACTACCTTGTTATGAAGGTCCTTAGACAGTTCTCTTCTGCTCCCCATGGATCAGTGTCTAGCCAGATCTGTACATCCACAATAGTTACAATATAAAAAGCCACAGGCGTGGAAAACTAACTCTTAATTGCCATTTAAACCTGAATGTGTCACCTTGTGTCTATATAACAAGGTCAAACATTCAAGAGTATGTAAACTTATGATCAGGGCCATTTGGGTGATTTCAGTTATCATTATGATTTAAAAAGGAGCCAAACACCTATGTGATGATTAATGATTTCACATGATCATTATCCTTAAATAAAAGACAAGTTTTTGCATGATGAGCCATATTTTCAAAATAAATGGCAAAATTTCTGAAATTCAGCTAGGGTATGCAAACTTTTGAGCATAACTATATCATGGAGGATGATAGGGAGGGCTTTCTCAGGGGTGATGTCATGGCCAGGTACAGAACAAATGTTTTTCTGATGTAGTTCAGTAGAGACACAGGTCCAGAAGATTACATGCTGGGTCCCGACACCAAATAGTCAGGTCCAAAAGTATTTGGAGAGTGACAATTTTCATCATTTTGGCTCTGTTCACCACCACAATGGACTTAAAATGAATCGATTGAGATGTGCTTGAAAGGTAAAATTTCAGTTTTGGTTTATAATGGGTTTTTTCAGAAGTGTGACTCATACAATATTGGAATTTCAACCTTTTTCCTGCATAGTCCCCCCAGTTTTTGAGGCTCAACAATATTTCGGCACACTGACATAATCATAAATTGGGTTTTCATTTTCATTATCTGGTTACAAATCCTTTGCTGGAAATGACGGCCTGAAGTCCGTAACTCAGAGACATTATCATATGCTGGGTTTCTTCCCAGAAGATTCTCTTCCTGGCTTTCACTGCTGCTGTCTTCAGTTTCTGATGATCTTGGGGCATTTTCCCTTCAGCAAGTGAAATTCATGCTCATTGCATGCTCATGCTCATGCTGGATCTGAGTCATATGATTGACTTGTCCATGGTAGAACATTCTTCTTTGCCTTAAAAAATCTTGAATTGCTTTTGCAGCATGCTTCCAGTTTCATTGTCCATCTGCACTGTGAAGCATTACCCAATTAGTTCTGAAGCATTTGGCTGAATCTGAGCATATAATGGAGACCTTTACGATTCAGAGTTCATCCTCCAGCTTTTGTCAGTAGTCGCATTGCTAGTTTATACAAGGCAACCTACTCATTTGGCAGCCATGCATGCCCACACATAATCACGCTTCACAAATGAGATGGTATGCCTTGGATCATGAGCAGTTTTTCCCGTTTTCTATACTCATCTTTCTTGTGGAAGTTGATCTTTGTCTCGTCTGTGTGAAGGATGTTGTTCCAGAAATATACATACAGACTTTTTAAATAATTTTTTTCAGCGAATTTCCTGTTTTTAGGCCTTACAAGTGGTTTACATCTTGAGATAAACCCCCTGTATTTACTTTGATGGTGTTTACTCTTGATTGCTGACTTAGGCACTGGTAAGCCTACCTTCTGGAATGCTCTTGATCTGGCCAACTGTTGTGAAGTTTATCTGAACCTGAAGACGAATTCTATTATCAACCATTGTTGTTATTCATCACCTCCCTGGCCTTCGTATTCCTGAGCTTGCCAGTGCTTTTTCCTTTTGAAAAATATACCAAATAGTTTAGGTAGCCACATCTAATGGTTTTGCTTGCTCTCTGGTGGGTCGGTTTTGATTTTTCAGCCTCATAATGCCTCGCTTCATTCCCAATGAGCACTCCTTGAATTTCATGTTGCAAATCAACTGCACCATACTCATGATGCGAAACTTAAAATTAACTGTTGACCATTTATGTGTCCA
Organism: Gymnothorax javanicus; assembly: GCA_029692085.1. NCBI lineage: Eukaryota > Metazoa > Chordata > Actinopteri > Anguilliformes > Muraenidae > Gymnothorax > Gymnothorax javanicus. Next base: position 121,316,036 of record CM056194.1, on the reverse strand, counting down.
CTTTTTAAATTAATATATATTTTTTATTTATTTAAAAATTTGGCATCTCCAATCCCACCCGAATCTGGAATGCCCAATTCGAGAACTATGTACAAGCTTGCTCGTATGTGACCCCTTGTTGCCAACTCGGGAGAGAGGGACGGTTCGCGGCTCGGCTCCGAAGCATGAGCCTGTCAACTACTGCTTCTTTACACTCATAGGTTGAAACTTTGCAAGTTCAGAATGAGGGTAGAGGATACCCGAACATGACCAAGCTCAGAATCTTACAGACGAGCGCCCGGCTGGCCAACAGGAGGCGCTTGAGCAACGAACAAAGCGTTTATTTTTGATATCCCAACCCGGCAGTCCCTTCCCAATTTGCATCCCTGCAGCACAAAAGCCAATTGTGCACTGCTTTGAAACAGCTGCCGACCACTGCCGGCTGGTACGATCGGGGATCGAACCCGCACCATAGTTGTCACTACTGCTCTGCAATGCGGCACCTTAACTACGTGTCCACTTTTAAATGAAACGATCCCTATCAGGTTTAAGCCTGGAGGGGATAAGGCATGCATGCATATGTCTGTGTATCTGACCACAGCTAATCATGCATATTACTGGACCCATCAGCCTAATATTTTTTGTGCACATTCACCACTGTATACTCAAGGACCTCTCGTCGCACTGATTCAGAGTTTTTGAAAACCAGTTTTTTTGAATGCCCCGTTCCATTACGCCGTTGACTGCTGACTTTTTATTCCTCTTAACCATCTGGGTTGGCACAAGGGATCAACAACTGCTTCAGTTTTGAATATCGTTTCCACTATGGAAAACTTATGCACCTGGCAGAGATCTGCACTCTACTGAGTGCAAGATGTGCAGCCAATTGTCCAATTACCTTTAAAATGGGGGAGGAACTCTGAAATAAAGAGCTGCAATTCCTACACTCTCCATTCAATTTTGATATGCATGCACTCATTTTGCACTGTGAACTTGTACATTATTTAATTCTGTCCCCCAATCAAAAGTATCGGGGGATACTGTGGCTCACGCTTCGCTCTGCTTCGCTTCTGTGCAAGATTCTCATAATCACTCTACAAGCTGCAAATTACTCGCATTATTTTTATATTCAGTTGGTTTTTTAGTGGTGGTAAGGTCACGCCTCCCATCGATTTGGTTTGGATCAGCTGTCGTAAAGGAGGAACATGAGCAGTCAAGGGCGACCGAATTTTCTGATTTCAACTCAACTTCAGGTAAGATAACGATAATGTTGTCAATGTCTAAATGTAAATGGACCTGACTGTATATGAGGGCCTGAGAGTCTCATTAGACTCCAGCACATTTTTTGAATAATTTGGAACATATTTTAGCACAATTTTTATGGGATTTAAGGTTTTTTTGTGAGGGGTGGTTCCCATCTAGTCCGTTTTCATCATCTAAGGATCACCATGTTCAGCGTGAAGCATGGCGGTGGGAACGCTATGATTCTCGGCTGCTTGTCTTCCACTGGGATAGACAAGATAGATAGATGGAATAATGAGTAACTGCAAATATCAAGGTATTTTGACACAAAACCTGCTGGCCTCTGTCAGAAAGCTGAGGTCAAGGAGGAAATTTGCCTTCCAACATGACAGGAGCCCAAAGCACACATCTAAGCTGACCAAGGCATAGCTTCAAGGAAAGAACATCAAAGTCTGAGAACGGTCCAATCAGAGCCCAGATCTTCACCCCATCTAAACCTGGGAATGATCTGAAGAGAGCCCTACAGGGGAGGTCCCCAGCAATCTGAAGGAACTTGAACTTCTCTGCAAGTAAGAGGGGCATAAAATGAAAAGGTGTGGATGTGTAAAGTAATTAGATACTCATTGTCGTCAATTATACAAAAGGCTCCTCCAGAAAGTAATTATTAGGGTGTTTGCAGACGTAGTCAACCAGGATGTCTGTGTTTTATTTTTTCGAATATTTAACTTATTCTGTTTCATTAGAATTTAATTTGTTGGAAGATCACAATAAAGGAAAAGACAGGCTTTAATAGTGGTTGTATCTGGCTTTACATTAGAAATGACTGTCTCAGGACAGATGTGTAGACTGCAGTTTATCAGTGGAATTTACCATTAGCTCCATAGATTATTTTACTGTTAGAATCTGCTGAACTGCTTTTTCACGCACAGGTGCTCTTGCAGTGTTTGACTAACAGGTCATCACATTTATGTATGGACCACTAGCATAATGCAAGAATTGTTGACACAAGAAAAAAAAAAAACAAAGCTGAAGTGCTTTTAAATTTAGGCAACTCTATATTTCAGACCAGGAAGTTGGCACCTAAGTCGTTTAAGGAACTCCTGGGCCGCATGATCATTATGGATTGCACCAGTAATTACAAGCTCACTGGAGATCAGCGATTCTCACACATTTACGGCAAGAGGGGCGGGCAAAGTTGATGGACCCAAGAAGGAGTTTAAATATCCTCAGAGGATTTTGGTGGACAGCCAAGGCCTGTGATGATCTCAGCTCAAACCCTCTCGGTCTGCTGAGTCGCTCAGTAAGGTGGTGAACTATACATGTGGCATGAATGCACAATTCTCGCACCCACTTCACCGTGGATTTTGGTCTTATTGACCGAAAATGGACTTTGATGCTTGGAAACAACAAATGTGATTTAAGCAGCATTATGTAATTTAGATATGTTTCTGGAGGAAATGAAACCAAGCTAGAGGCGGGACACTGAGCTACTTTAATTAATAAAAAGTAGGATTTTAACCATTTTTAAATAAAATACAATATCTTGCTCTCTCTCTCTCTCTCTCTCTCTCTCTCTCTCTCTCTCTCTCCTCAATTACACTGTTTTACTGACACGATAAGTCATTACAGTGCTGCCAAAGATGGCCGCCTTTCATTTTTATTCACTCATCTATTTTTCCTGGATACATGTGACAGCCATTATCCTAACTACACCAAATGTACCATGGCAGAATATCATAGCTGTAATGCTAATGATACCAAATGTATATATCACTGCAGAATATCGTTTCCATAACCCTAACGACATCAAATGTACCACCGCAGAATGTGATCACCATAATCCTAATGACACAGAATGTATCACTGCTGAGTACAACAACCGCAATTCAAATGATAACAAATATACCACTCTAGAATATGATAACCGTATATTCACGCCGAATGTACCATCACAGAATGTGAAAACCATAATCCGCACTACATCAAATATACCACTCCAGAATGTGTTGGCCGTAGTCCTAACTGCACTGAATGCACCACTGCAGACCATGGTAACTGTAATCCTAGCTATTCCAAATGTACCAACGCAGACTTTGAAAACCATCTGTAATCCTGTATTCACCAAATGTACTACTGCAAAATATGACAACCATAATTCTAATTTCACCAAATGTACTACCTGTCTGGATGAACTCAGACTCAGTTGAAGACAGCAAGTAAATATAAACTAAAGTATATTGAGGCAAAATCGATGGTCAAAACCGGTCGAGCTGACTTAGGTATGAAATCACAGTGTCAACTCATAGTCAAAAAACAGGCAGTTGGTCAGGAGCATGTGGGCTTCAACAGGCAAGGAAGAGCAAATCCAAAAGGCAAAAACTTGGGCGGGACTGGATCAAAAAACCATGCAGGCAAGCAGACAGAAACAGATGCTTACTATGACACTCGAAAGAAAACCCACGATGACAAACTCACAACGACCAACAGAAAGGTAGGAATTTAAATGCACAGAGACAACAAGTAACAGTGGGAAACAGATGTAGGAGAGACGTGAGGAATGAACACAGGGAGCCGGGAAATGATGAAAAGGTAAGAGAATAATTAAAATCCAACAACAAAACAAAACTGAAACTAATGCAGACGTCCAAAATGCGATCAAACTCATGAACAGACAGCAGGCGTGAGACACAAAAGGGAAAGGTAAACCAAAGCAAGGGGATATGGGAAACAAAGGAGAACACAGCGACAAACACCAGAACACAAAAGAACAAGGGAAATTTAAATGACAAAAAATACAACACAGATTACAGATTTCTGACACCACCGCGCAATTTTCGATTCTTTCATTGGATTTTTGATTTGTTGCTAATTTTGTAGCTGAATTCTTTCTTATTGCCTGTTACGAGAGAAGTATTCTCTGTGTCTGTTCCAGGTGGATGCTACGCACTGGCGGTGCGGAGGTGAGATTCCCCCTCACCACTGTAAAGCCCAGGGGCGGTCGGGCAGACCATGGTGAGGTTCCGGAGAGGCTCCCGAATGGCCAGTCCACTCTGGGCCGTCGGCCTGGATTGGATTTGGCCTTTACAAAGTGGAACGCTGCCCGTCTAACTGGGCCAATCTAATACTTAAAGCCCATTAAGAAGGCGCTATAAACATGTTAATTCATGTTCACACTCTGATTCTCCTTGAAACAGAAACACAGACCTTTCGTCTTCATGCATGTGTAAATCAGTGCTTGTGTAAAGTCATGTGTAGACATATTATTACGCTCACATTGACACATACCCAAACTCATCTAATTCAAACAGGAATATTGTTCTTTCATCTCTATTTCCCTTCCTTTCCACCCCTCTTCTCCCTTCTCTCTTTTATCATCCAAACAGGAATACATGTGATGTATAATCTCTCTCTCTCTCTCTCACTCTCTTTCTCTCTCTCTCAAATTCAAAATGGGCCTTATTGGCATGCCAAAATATTACATTTCATGTTGCCAAAGCATTTTTAACAGAACAGTAAAGAACATGCAGATCTATTAAAACAGAAAACAATATAATACAGATACAGGTGTGTATGTGTGTGTGCATGTGCTTATGTGTTGAATGAGTGTGCATATGTAGTATTATTTATTATTTTTTTAAATGTGTGTGTGCACGCGTGTTGGTGTGCGTTCATGTTTTTGTTGAGTGGGTGCCTGTGTATGTATATTTGTGTGTGTGCGCGTTTGTGTTGTGTTTGTGTGCTTGTGTCTGTTTTTGAACGTGCGCATTTTGGTTGAGTGAGTGTGTGTTTTAGTGTGTTGATGTTGTGTGAGAGTGTGTATGTGTGTTTTTGTGTGTGCAAATTTATGTTGAGTGAGTGTGCGTGTCTTTTTCATGCATATTTGTTTGCATTGAGTGAGTGCGTGTAAATGTTTATTTGTGTTGAGTGAGTGTGTGTGTGTGTGTGTGTGTGAGTTTGTGTGGTATGGACACTCACTCACTGTCCCTCATATCATGACACCTCCTCACCATTTGAGCGGCGAGGAGCAGGCACTCCCCCCTCTCTCCTAGGAGATACGGCAGCTTCTCCTCATTGCTTGTGTTCAGGAATTCAGGGACGGCACATCCTATTTTTCTGAAGTATTAATCCCTGCACTGTTTATATTTATTACACTCTGTGAGGAAGTGCAGCTCTGTCTCCACTTCCCCTTGTTTACAGTGGGAACATAGTCTGTCCTCTATGGGTCGCCAGGTCTGTCTGTGTCTACCCACTTCTATGGCCAGACTGTGTTCGCTGAGTCTGTATTTCGTCAAGGTAGTTCTCAGTTTCATGTCAGTAATTGAGGTTAGGTATGGTGCAACCGTGTAATTTCTATTTAGGGTCAAATAGCATTGCATTTTGCTTTGTACTTTTGTTTGAGCTTTCCAATGTGTGATATAGTTTTGCTTAATTTGTTTTGTTATTAGGTTGGGTCTAATTTCATGTGCAGTTTTGCTCTGGTCCTGATTTTGTGAGTTGTTAGTGTATGTGATGTTTGTGGTGTTTGGTGCATGTGTGCTGCGTGTTAGTATTTGTGGTGTGCGCGGTGAACTTAGATTCAGGACTAGCTGAGTGAGGGGACATGTTTCTTTGCTCAGCTCAACTCTCTCTCTCTCTCTCTCTCTCTCTCTCTCTCTCACACACACACACACACACACACACACACACCAAATTCTCTCTCTGTCATTCAAACACAAATGCGAATAATGTTTCATCTCCCTCCATGTCCCCTCCACCTCTGAACAGCATGTCGGCAGATCTTTCCACCATAATGTAGTGATTTGTGAACTGCTCTGCATGCAGTATGTTTTGCCTTGTGTTACTATTTGCTCTTCTCGACACGATCGTTCATGATAAGAATACTACTTTGGTGCCATAGATCCTGAGTATCACCATGCTCCTCCCCAGTTGTGTCATTCAGCTCTCAACTCGTGTTATAAATGACTCAGCAGGCGAAAGGCTGCGTTGACCAAGTCCACTGGCGCGTGGTCGCTGGTGGTCTTACAGCGACCCTATGCGGGAGTAAGGGGTAGTACAACAATTTGTGAGCTGTTGAGAAAATAAAAGAAATAATGGCTCTCCCTCTGGACATCGGTAGGCTACTACAACATGCTTCTCATTGCTGTGTATGATCTCGCCTTCTTAGGAACGTGAATCGTAATCAATGAAACCATTTTCATACTTTGTCGTAGTCCTCATACCAACTGATCGATTTGTGTCCTGTATAATGTTACTCTTAAAAGATTGTAATGAGCGACGTGAGGTCTCGTGATGACTGCTGCAGTGTATTCGGTTGCAAAGAACAAACTTCAGTGTAACTTAAAAAACAAACCAGTGTCCAGTGAAGTAATGCAGTCGGAAGAGGGAAAGAGTGCAGGAGCACAACCCAACCAACTTTGTATTTGCGTGCTTGCGTCGAATTCAGCACCGCAAATGAGACGGGGCTTTCTTTCAGATTGGCGATTCCTGTCGCTTGGTGACGCGCGCGGAGTTTGTTAGTTTACATGCTGTTCTCAAGGCGACCAGAGTCGAGCTACGCTGAACTGTGCAACCTCGGCGACTCTCTGAAGCCATCCCAATTCAGGCTTGCAACAGTATTTCTTTTCAAATGAACGCGCGAGGTAGGTTACCAAAAATCGGCTCGTTGTTTTTGTTTCTCCTGCTAAGATATTGCACGTGGTTGGCTGTGGATGAAAATGCTTTATGTTTTCAGCTATTTTCAGCGCTGACACAGAGTTGAGAGTCAAGATTGCGAGAAAGTGTTTCACAGAAACTGCTTCACATCAATGCATCTTGACGCTTGAATCGTGTTGCATGAATCTGTGTTAGATTTGATCCATGTGACAATATTTATATAGTGATTATTTGGCAGATTTCTTCTCAAAACTACCAGTATTTAAACATTTGTAAAATATTAACTCGCCCTTTTTCTATACTGATGTATGAACTCAATACTAAGAGGAGTATACAATTAATTAATTTCAAATTCAATTAAAATGTCAGATATTTAGAATTTTAGAATATTGATATTTTTTGCACGTCAATGAGCTTTCAGGGAAGCGTCCACACACGATTGGCTACAATGTGATCAGATGGTTGCGGTCAGATGAGACCAAAATTGAGCGGTTTGGTCGATACGGCATTGACGTAGTTGTCAAAACTGAGACGCTTACAAGGGAAGACACCTCATGCCCTTGGTGAAATACGGTGATGGATCATTCTTTCTCTCTCTCTCTCTTTTTTTCTTTTTGCCGGTTTTAATTCCAGGGGTCATAGGGCACTGGTTTATATCAAAGGCTTAATGGATGCCACTAAGTATCAGGGGCCTTATTTATAAAAATTTGCGTGGATTTCATACCTAAATTATACGTACGCACAAAAAAAAAAAAAAAAAAAAAAAAGACATTTTGTGGAAAATAACCTAATTTGTAAACCTGTGGCTAAAATAAACTGCATGGAATTTTCATTTATTTTATCAGGATGGGCTGGGTATTTATTGATATAGTGCATAATCTTCATAATTTCCCCTTTTTTAATGTCAAGTTTGTTTTTATAAATCAGAAATCCGCAAAGAAAGTGATGTACGTATCTTTTTTGTGCCTACGCACCGTTTATAAATGAGGCCCCAGGACATTTTGACAGACAATCTGGTTGCCTAGCTGTTTGAAGGATAAGACTTGCCTTTGGTGGTTTTTCCTGTGAGACAATAACCCAAAGCACACCTCAAAATCCACGTATAATTGGTTTTGAGATGACAAAATCAATATTCTGCAATGGTCATTGCAGACCTTAATCTGATTGAAAAACATTGAGCTAAACTGAAGAGGGCTGCTAAACCTAAACTCAGGAATGTGACTGATCTTGAAAGAATCTGCACAGAATAATGTTCCAAAATCCCTCCGAACGTGTGTTGGCCTTAACATTGTCAAACACATAAATAGTTTTTTTTATTTTTGTAGTATTTTTAGTGCATTTCCACATACAGGGGTGCCAATACATTCTTTAGGTCTTTATTGTGTGTGTTTGTGTGTGTGTGTGTTTATGTGTGTATACTGTGTATATACATATACAGTATGTGTGTGTATGTGTGTACATACGCACACCTGTTCACCTGTCTGTTCGTGCATTGTCTAATCACGCTCGGGATCCCCTCTGCCATTTCCATTGGAAAGTAAGCTCGGGTGGTCAGGGCGCGATTGTGGGCATTGATTACATCATGGGTACATTGGAGTCGATACTACTTTTATCCAGGGAGGCTGCTGTATTGCTGCTCAGGATCAATCTTGATATTTTGATGAATTAGCTTAATCTTAGTCTACCTCAAGTAAGGTGAGTGAGTTTTCCTCTTCAAATGTTCTCTTTAATACCAAACATTAATATTTGCACATGCGAGCCCCAAGGAGTGTGTTTTAATAACGCATCACTTCCTGGCTTGATTGGACATACAAACCGGTTCACTCACTGCCAAGCAACCCTCCATCTCTTGGATATCTTTACGCTGATATGGTGACCAAATCACCTAAGGTTATTTTCGAATTACAGAAACTGCCGAAAATGGCAGAGGGAGTCCTGCACCAGTCAATCAGTCAGCAAATCATGTGGCAGCAACTCAATGATTAAAGCATATAAGCATGCAGCAATGGACAAGAGGTTCAGTATTTATTCAGACCAAACTTTGGAATAGGGGAGAAATGGTCTCCCTGTGACTTTGATCATTGAATGATTGTTGGTGCGAGACATGGTGGTTTGAATATCTCAGAAACTGCTGGTCTCCCGGGATGTTCACACATAAAATTTTAGTGGTTTGCAGAAAATTTACATCCAGCAAACAAAATTCTGTGGCAAAAAGACCTTTTTTATGCAGAAGGTCAGAGGAGAATGGCCTGACTGAGTCAAGGCGACAGGAAGCTTACCATTTGTCAGTTGACTTTGCTTTATGTAGAAGAACATCTCTGAATGCACAGCGTATCGTCTCGAATCCTGAAATAATTCAGAAGGCCACACGAGGTTCCGCTCCTGTCAGCTCAGATCAGGAAACTGAGGCTATGTCGGAATAACGCACACTAAAACTGGACAGTGGACTTAAAACGTTGCCTGGTCCGACAAATCTCAGTTTCTGCGGCATCATGCTGATGATTGGGACAGAATTTGGTGTAAGAAACATGAATACTTGGATCCATCCAGCCTTGTGCCAACCGAAAAGACTAGTGGTGGCACAGTGGTGTTCAGAATATTTTCTTTGCACTCTTTGGGCCCCTTTATGCAAATCAAGCATCATTTGGAACGTTAGCCAATCTGAGTATTGTTTCTGACCAAACATTTATGGTCACTTTCCATCCATCGTCCAATGGGTACTTCTTTATGGATACACACCATTATCTCCAGACATGCGCCCTTACCTGCTGCTAGCCTATGTCAGAGTGCACTTCTATGCAATGTCAGGTCTTTGAGCTGTAAAGACTAAGTCAATATCTGGGTTTTGTGCGACATTCTGTCAACCTAATGACTGGAATGCAGAGTCTTAAAATCTGAGCATTTGAAAATCTTAATAATAGGCTTTCTCTTCTCACATTTTGAGTTGCCGGTGTGGTAATAGTTTATTACTTTTGAACAAAAAAGTGAGTTCAGTTGCGGTTTGTTGCCCCCGGGATCATGGCTGTAACTGAAACACTCATATTATGTTTTGGAGTCATGCACAGTACAGAAGGCTATTGAACAAGGCCCCCCAAAAAAATGGGAACCAAGTCCTCAACTACTTCATGAGAGAGCACAGGCTTTCCCCAGAAGGCAGTGAAATCGTGATTTACCATTACTGTGCAAGAAGTATGACTTATTTTCCTCACATTCTGCTGCAGAGGATATACTGAGGCCAGGGAATCATGAATTTCCCTGACTTGTCAAACGTTGATTAAACCTGTGATAAACTGTTACCATACCTATATGCTCGTGCCCTCTCAATTTATCAGTCTGTTACGCTTAGGCGAGCCAAGGTAAATAATTCAAGTGCGCATTTCTCTGTCATGTTTGATTAGTTCTATCATTTTTAAAAAATAATTTTATACATTTTTTAAATCATTAGTTTGTCTGTTGGCAGCTTCCTTCAAAATGACCTGTTTGACGGAATGAATAATGACTAATGTGCACTGCTATGGCAGATTTGCCGGTATAATCGCTCGTGTTTCCAGATTTGGTGCGTTTCCCATCTGCCGGCATGGCGTGCGGTCACCTGGCTCACCTCCTTCCAGTAAGAGCAGTCTGTTTGAGGATTGTTCTTATAGACAGACAGGCCCGAGAACCTCACTGCACTGTTCTCTGGGTCTGCTTGCTGTCTGGATTAGATGCTGCTCTCTTATAATCGGCTTTCTCTAATCTGGGAACTGTCACATACACCGGCCACTTTGAGTCAGAGGCTTAGGGGATGAATCTGCCCATCTGCACCTCTGTGTGTACAAAGAATTGATAAGATACGTATAGGAACAAATGCACATGTTAGACTAACAGGTGTTTTGAGCAGCTCATGTTTAGTGAATTTTGTATAGAGTGAATTCCAGATACTGCCACTACCACTGTCTGCATTATCATGTAATATCTGAAACTACCTTTAGCTCCCTGTTGGAGTGTCTTTTAAACCAGTTCCGCTGTCAGGGGAATTCACACCGCTGCAGTTTCGTGCTTGTGTGTTTGTCTCTGTGGTCGTGTTTGTGCGTCGTTGTATGTTTGCCTTCATGTTGGAATTCTTGTGTGATTGTGTGTATATGTTTGCCTGTTTGCGTAAGTGCTTGTGTGCTTTTGTACCTGTGGGTGTAAGTATGTGTGTGTATATGTGTTTGTGTATTTTCATGTGAATGGTTTGCTGGTGTGTGCCTATTACTCGGCTTTTCTGTCTGTTCCAGTGTATGATTATGTGCTTGTGTGTTGTTTGTTTTTGCCCTCTTGCGTTTATTTGTCTGCTTGTATGCTTTTCGTATGTGTGCGTGTGTGTTTGTGTGTGTATGGGTGTGTGCTGAGCTTGTGTGAGTCTACTTGTGTGTTTGCGTGTTTTTGCGTATTTTTCTGTGTATGCATGCTTGTGTGGGTTTTTTTGTTTTTCTGCGAGTGTGTGTTTATGTGTGTTTGCATGCTTGTGTGTGTTTTTTTGTGTGTCTGTGAGTGTGTGTTTATGTGTGTTTGCATGCTTGTGTGTGTATAAGTGTTTGCCTGCTCCCTTGCTAATGAGCGTCCTCAGGGTTCAGCACAGGATTGGTTGCTTGGCGACGTCTTTACTCTCTGGAGAGGCCCCTCCTCCTGTCAGAGCTCCATTCACACCCGGGAGTCCCGCCTCTTGTCGAACCGTTGCCATGGTCACAGCCTCTCCTGTTCTCAGAGTTCCATCCCCCGGCAGCTGTCCCAGCGAGCTAAAATCCCTCTCTGTTAACGGCCCCAGTCTTTCCCATGATCTCCCTCTCCCCAGGGCGCCTATCTCTCCCATAATCCCCCTCTCCTGAGGGCCCCGTATATCCCATAATCCCTCTCTCCAGAGGGCCCCTGTCTTTCCCACTTTCCTGCTCACCTGAACGCATTAGTCATTAAGTCTGCGTCCGTGTTGGAACCGTGGGTATTTGGGAGTGGGGGGGTCAGGCAAACCCAAAGACCTGCACTGAGTGAGTGCGTGCGTTTACATGATGTTAGGGAAATCGAATTATTGCGTTAGTTCGACTAACTAATAAAAGCTCGACTTACAGTAACTGTTCATGTAAATGTACTGAATGCTTACTGATTTTTAGTATGTACTGATTAATAACATTTCACAGTGAGTTTCTTTTATCATAAAATGTATATTGATGTCCTCAGTGTAGTTTGATTTTTATAATGGCCTCATCGATTTTTGAGCCACGTTACATGCAGGGAAAGAAGCTTGTAAATAAATCCAGGCTAATTTATAATTTCTGCTATCTACAGTAAAAAAAAGCCTTGTTTTTGATAGCCTGTTTACATCTGAAATAATTGTGCCATATTTTCTGATTTCATGTACTTCCTTGTTAAATGGCCTGTTAAAGTGAGCCCAGATGCCAGTTTAGTTTCATGCTGCCGCATGGAATTCTCTGCGTGATTAAATCGCTGGCTGAACAGTTAACCTCCTCGGCAGGTCGTGTCTGCGCTGCTCCACAGCCTGAGTCAACGCTACAGCCACGGGTCTGTCCGTCTGGGGCTAGGCCAGCTACTTTAAAAGAGCCTGTCTTTACCAAACTAAACTTAATCGCTGAGTGCAACACTGCTTTGATGTGGCCGGTTGGTTGTTCGTATGATGTTCATGCGGTGGTATCAAGCTGACACATTGGGGAATTTTGGCCCCTCTTCCTGACACTGTCGGTCTTCCATCAGAGGTTGAGGTTTGTGAACTCATGAGGTATTGAAGTGTATGACTTTATCCCAATCAAGACAGGCAATTTTGGCTGTGGAAAACATGATTCTTGGTGCCCCCGAGATTCACATTTTGTCTGATTTAGCCGATCCACGGGGGCTGACTAAACCGTGTATTGCCCTGTTCTTGTTAAGCTGCAACATGATTGGTTATGATTTATACTGATATCCTGTCACTGACCTATAGCAGGAGCTGCACGTGGTGAGGGAGAAAACATTTGTATGTAATTAAGATATTTCACCGCTCATTAGAGTCAGGTTCTTCATGCGGAAAATTAATTGCGTAATTAGTGTCAAGAATGAGACACCATTAAACATCAGGTCTTACTGAGGACAAACAGAATCAAAGCATGCAGGCAAGGTGTGTGCGCGCGGGCATGTGTGTATGTGTGTGTGTGTGTGTGTGCGCGCGGGCGTGTGTGTGTGTGTGTGTGTGTGTGTGTGTGCGCGCGGGCCGGCGCGTGTGTGTGTGTGTGTGTGTGTGTGGGCTTGTGTGCATTTTTGTATGTATAGAGGATTGTGCTGTTGTATGAGAGAGCGGGTGCCATAAAAAAAGTATTTGCCACTTTCTTGATTTCATTTATTTTGACATATTTGTCATGACTTAATTAATTCAGATCTCTAAGCGAAAATAATATATGGCATAGACAAGCTGTGTAAAACCAAAATACAGCTTATAGATGACCAGAAGTCAAGTTGTTGTTCTAAGCAAAATATGGGCTTTTTCAGCTGCAAATCATGGCAAGGGTTTCTATAGAGGCAGTGCATAGCTAATTAAACGGCTTTGCAAAATCTTGATCACTTGTGTCCAAAGCATGATCAGGCACACCAAAGTTGACCACACCATCAAAACCACTCCAGGACTCCTAGTGCAGCTGGACAGCTGCTGGAATGGACTGCACTCTGACCAAGGGGAAGTATTACACTGTTCTGCAGTGACATGTTGTCTTCTCCGGTGTGCATCTTTGTGGACAAGGATTCAGTCTGCAGCAGAATAATGACCCCAAACACACCTCTAAGCTTTGTGAGATCTACTTGAAGACCTGAAAAGACCAAGGAGTGCTGGCTCTCATGGACCTGCTACTAAGTCACCTGACCTGACCTCAGCTCCATGGGATATTTATGTCGGCATTCGAAATGAGTGAAATCCAGGCATTCTGTGACATCACAAGAAGCTCGTTGATAAACCGTGCTGGGATAACATGGGTCATCTGGTGCTGCACTAACTGGAGGAGTCCATGCAAGCCAGAGAGCACTCTCTCATTAAAACAAACCCAGCAAACACCAAATGCAAAAGATACCCCAAAATTTGTGTCTATTTTTCAAAGATTTGTCTTTTTGCTTAAATTGTCTTGTGGATATTATTATTTGGACTCAAAAATTTTGCATTAAATTCAAGAAGAATGCAAAGTAGAATCATTTTCCCCTGTGGTCAGAGTAATTCTATTGTGTTCATTTTCTGTTGTTTTTTTTCTCCCAGGGCTGCAGAAGGGGTTACTGACCGACTCACTGCATGAGAGAGGGCTCGCTGGCTGCTCGTCCACTGTGGAGGTCACATCATCGAGCACAATGAGTTCATCACTGGCTGCAGTTGTTGCATCTTTAAAGCAGCGGTTATAAAAAGCTCCTCCCTCTTCCCTTAAGTGAAGACACCCCCTGCTGCCCCTCCAACATCCAGCTCAATGGAGCTTCTCTGCTGAAGAGGACCGAGGGCCGGAATTCAAAGTTCAAAGGGCATGGGACAAGGGTGGAGTTGGCCATTTGAGAGAGAGAGTGAAGGCAGATATTCTGTACAAGTTGACCTTTGCTTTGTGGTCTTCACTGGTAAAAGGCTTCGTCGCCAAAAATATGCCTTGAAAATAGTTTATTAGCCTAATATTTGCAGTCACTACTCATGATTTGATTTGAGCCAATTATTTATTTTTGTTAATCAAGAAGAAACAATGGGAATAAAAGATGTATGTGGTTATTGAGGCTGAAGTTGCTTCCTTATGTTCTCAGTGCACCTCTGACCATTATGGCGAACAGTAACCCCTGGCACATCTCTCGTTTATGTCTCTGATGGAGAGGACTGAGTCGGGGGTGCTGGGTCGAACCCAGGGCTCTGATTTGGGGTCCCCCTCCTTGCCTTGCCACTCCCCCTTCGAGGGGGGGCAAGACGCCTCAGAGGGGGATGAAGACTTTTTTAGTCAGATGGATGAGAATGGAATAATTGGGTTGGAAGAGATGTCGGGGGATGGGGAACTGGAGCGAGGGTCAGGCGAGGATGGGGGTGCGGACCTGCCTTGGGAACCCGGGGCCCCAGAAGATGGCCCCCACTATGACAGACCGCTGGAAGAGCTGAGCTGTGGACTCAATGAGCTACAGGACTCTGAATCCCCGTCCCATTCATCTGCGCTGTCCCTCTGTGAGTTTATTACACACCCTGTCCCTCTGTCCTGCTCTCTGTGAGTCTGTTACACACCCTGTCCCTCTGTCCTGCTCTCTGTGAGTCTGTTACACACCCTGTCCCTCTGTCCTGCTCTCTGTGAGTCTGTTACACACCCTGTCCCTCTGTCCTGCTCTCTGTGAGTCTGTTACACACCCTGTCCCTCTCTCCCTGCTCTCTGTGAGTCTGTTACATACCCTGTGCCTCTGTCCTGTTATATGAGTCTGTTACACACCCTGTCCCTATCCTCTCCTGTTCATCTGTTTACCCCTGTCCCTGTCCTGCTCTGTGTGTCTGTTACATACCCTGTGCCTCTGTCCTGCTCTCTGTGAGTCTGTTGCACACCCTGTCCCTCTCTCCTGCTCTCTGTGAGTCTGTTACACACCCTGTCCCTCTCTCCTGCTCTCTGTGAGTCTGTTACACACCCTGTCCCTCTGTCCTGCTCTATATGAGTCTGTTACATACCCTGATCCTCTATCCTGCTCTCTGTTCATCTGTTACACACCCTGTCCCTCTGTCCTGCTCTCTGTGTGTCTGTTACACACCCTGTCCCTCTGTCCTGCTCTATATGAGTCTGTTACACACCCTGATCCTCTGTCCTGCTCTCTGTGAGTCTGTTACACAGGGTGTCTCCCTGTCCTGCTCTATGTGAGTCTGTTACACACCCTGTCCCTCTGTCCTGCTCTCTGTTCATCTGTTACACACTCTGTCCCTCTATACTGCTCTCTGCGAGTCTGTTACACACCCTGACCCTCTATCCTGCTCTCTGTTCATCTGTTACACACCCTGTCCCTCTATTCTGCTCTCTGTTCATCTGTTTCACACCCTGTCCCTCTATTCTGCTCTCTGCTCATCTGTTACACACCCTGTCCCTCTATTCTGCTCTGTGTTCATCTGTTACACACCCTGTCCCTCTCTCCTGCTCTCTGTTCCTCTGTTACGCACCCTGTCCCTCTATTCTGCTCTCTGAGTCTGTTACACACCCTGTCCCTCTCCCCTGCTCTCTGTTCATCTGTTACACACCCTGTCCCTCTGTCCTGCTCTCTGTTCATCTGTTACACACTCTGTCCCTCTATACTGCTCTCTGCAAGTCTGTTACACACCCTGACCCTCTATCCTGCTTTCTGTTCATCTGTTACAGACCCTGTCCCTCTATTCTGCTCTCTGTTCATCTGTTTCACACCCTGTCCCTCTATTCTGCTCTCTGCTCATCTGTTACACACCCTGTCCCTCTATTCTGCTCTGTGTTCATCTGTTACACACCCTGTCCCTCTCTCCTGCTCTCTGTGAGTCTGTTACACACCCCGTCCCTCTGTCCTGCTCTCTGTGAGTCTGTTACACACCCTGTCCCTCTGTCCTGCTCTATATGAGTCTGTTACACACCCTGATCCTCTTCCCTGCTCTCTGTTCATCTGTTACACACCCTGTCCCTCTCTCCTGCTCTCTGTGAGTCTGAAACACACCCTGTCCCTCTCTCCTGCTCTCTGTGAGTCTGTTACACACCCTGACCCTCTGTCCTGCTCTCTGTGTGTCTGTTACACACCCTGTCCCTCTGTCCTGCTCTATATGAGTCTGTTACACACCCTGATCCTCTGTCCTGCTCTCTGTGAGTCTGTTACACAGGGTGTCTCCCTGTCCTGCTCTCTGTGAGTCTGTTACACACCCTGTCCCTCTGTCCTGCTCTCTGTTCATCTGTTACACACCCTGTCCCTCTGTCCTGCTCTCTGTGAGTCTGAAACACACCCTGTCCCTCTGTTCTGCTCTCTGTGAGTCTGTTGCACACCCTGTCCCTCTCTCCTGCTCTCTGTGAGTCTGTTACACACCCTGTCCCTCTCTCCTGCTCTATGTGAGACTGTTACATACCCTGTCCCTCTCCCCTGCTCTCTATGAGTCTGTTACACTCTGTCCCTCTGTCCTGCTCTCTGTGAGTCTGTTACACACCCTGTCCCTCTCCCCTGCTCTCTATGAGTCTGTTACACAGTGTGTCCCTCTGTCATGCTCTCTGTGAGTCTGTTACACACCCTGTCCCTCTGTCTTGCTCTCTGTGAGTCTGTTACACACCATGACTCTCTCCCCTGCTCTCTGTGAGTCTGTTACACAGTGTGTCCCTCTCTCCTGCTCTATGTGAGACTGTTACACACCCTGTCCCTCTCCCCTGCTCTCTATGAGTCTGTTACACTCTGTCCCTCTGTCCTGCTCTCTGTGAGTCTGTTACACACCCTGTTCCCCTGCCCTGCTCTCTCTGAGTCTGTTACACACCCTGTCTCCCTGTCCTGCTCTCTGTGAGTCTGTTCCACACTGTGTCCCTCTCTCCTGCTCTCTGTGAGGCTGTTACACACTGTGTCCCTCTGTCCTGCCCTCTGTGAGTCTGTTACAGACCCTGCCCTTCTCTATTGCTTTCTGTTCATCTGTTACACACCCTGAGCCTCTCCCCTTGAAAAGGGAATGAAACCAAAACAGCTCTGATTTGGAAGTTCATAGCTCATTTTGCAGGAGCAATTTATTTGCTCGATTTTTAAATGCAGCAGGTGGATTGCATCTGAGGTACCTCAGTTTAATTGAATTTTAGATTTTAAAAACTGTTTTTTTCCTCTAAGATGTGTCCCAGATGCATCAGTAACACATCAGTTTCCCTCCAGTCTTTCATATCTGTTCAGATTCTATTAAACAGTGTGAAAGAATTAAATTTCTTTTGTAATAGAGAGTGAACACTGGGACAGTAGAAACCGACTGTTGAAGGTTGCCAGATGAACAATTGAAATTGAACTGTGCATTGTTCCTCTGTCCTTGCATCTGTCTTGCTGTCTTTTTCTTCCATGTTAAAGCACCTCTGGCAAACTGTTCCACTGTTAACAAAGGCTACTCATGATAACAACCCAACACCACTAACAAATCTCCCCCTTTTAATCTTTCTCTCTGTCTCTCTCTCTCTCTCTCCCCCTCTTGCTTCTCTCTCTCTCTCTTTCTCTCTCCCTTCCTCTCTCTGTCTATCCCTCCCTCTCCCTCTCTTGTGGGTGTAACTGAGGAATAACCTCTGTACAGGCAGTGGTTGAACTCATAAGCTTCTGCTGCTGGTACGCTGTTACTGTTGCTACTCCTTGCCAACTGTCGCTAAGGCTCATCTTGGTGTTTGTTTTTAGACAGCTGTTAGCTTTATGGCTACTTAGTTTGAATATATACTGTATGATATCTTTAATATTTAGCTGTTATTTTGGTTAAAATGTGTTCAGTGATATTTTCTGTCTGAAAATCTCTCTCACTCTCTTGAGTCTTTGGCTGTTTTCCTCTTCTTAGCTCGGCATCAGTTAGCTGGGATGACAGTTAGGGTAGCTGTCACTCTCGCTGTTTGCTTATCTGATGTAACTCTCAGTTGACCAATATGTCCTTTTTTTTTTTTTTTTTTTTTTGGTTTTCTAGGAGTTAATTCCTCAAACAATATTTTCCTAATTTTATTTGTTTCCTGGGAGGTAATTCCTCTAAACAATTGTTACTTTTTGTTAAAAAAAACTGAAAGTTTATCTCATTTTAAAACAAAAAAGGGAAAATCTTCAGGTGCTCATGATACTTTAGTCTTAACTTTTGAATCTCTCTCTCTCGCTCCCCCCCCCCAGATGAAGAAGACGAGGCGCGTGTGTTGATGGAGGACTGGGGATCAGAAGAGGAAGAGTATGATGAAGGTGCTGTAGAAGGTGCCGGGGGCTGGGCCGTCTGCAGCAGGCCAGTGGAGAAGCTTCCGGAAAGAGACCGGCAGCTTGACATGACAGACGAGGAGCGGGAGGGAGATAACACCAGGGGGCGCAGTGACGTGGCGCTCTCCATCGCCACGAGAGGGGAGGATTCAGTGCGAGACGGGGAAACCGTATCGAGGGGCAGGTTTCAGGGTGACAGCAGGGCTGGGGTGAGCTCTGATGATCCTGTTTCGGGGCTCAGCTCTCCTCGTGATGGGGCGTATGAAGAAAGTGGGTTGTCGAGGGCGGGCCAAATGAGGACCTGGCCCCTCCCCCACACCCTTCACTCCCCCCGGGAGCAGCTGGGCTCAGAGGGGGGGGTCAAGGGGGAGATCCTCGCCAAATCGGGTTTTACTGAGAGTCTCCCAGAGTCCCAAAGCAGCCGACAGAGCCGGGCACCCCCCAATACTGCCCACCCCCGCTCTGAACGCGAGCGTGAGGAGTCTCTCAGGGCAGAGGAGGAGCAGCAGGAGGTGGGAGGAGGTGAGGAGGAGACACTGGAGAGCCAGCCCCGGCCCCTCCCTCTGCCCCGCCAGCCCCCGAGTCCGGCTCCCCGCCGAAAAAACACTCCCAGCATGCACCGCTCCAGTCCGGTCCAGCTCAGTCTGACCCCCGGGCCCACGCCCAATCACAGCCCAGAGTATGGGGTCCGGAGGAGGGAAGGAGGCCCGAGAGCCGGCACCCTAAAATCCTCACCGGGATACGCTGACCATGACAGGCAAGTCAGAGCTCTACTGTCCTTCCCTACTTTTGTCATTAAAACTTCTTCAGTTATATCTAATTCCCTGTACTTCTCCATTGTTAGATTTTTACCATTGTATAAAACTCCCCTTATTATCGTTGGACTCAGCACGATTCTTAATACTCATCTTTGGGCTGATTTGTTGAACATACAGTTGGCCTTCAAGCTTTAATATTATTCAAGTCTCTCGGAAGACTCAGTACCATAAGTTTTGACTCTTAACGACCTCAAGGTCTCTGTCTGGAAAAGAACTTCACAGTCATAGAAGGAGGTTGCAGTCAGCCCGTGAATCTGCCAGTAGCTGTGGCACTAATTTGCATGAAATTGCCCTTGTCAAGAAATTGAACATCTCTTGAAATATTCTTGAAGTTTCCAGCGTTATTTTGTATTTCAGTGTATTCTGTGACCATCACAAAAAGTGACAAATGACTCTATCTGTCCTTTTGAGGTGCTGAGAGATGTAAACAATGGGTGTGAAGTATAAACAATTTTGATTGGTTGTTATGTCTCTGTGTTGACAGGAACGTGCAGCTGAACTTCCCCCTCCCCGACCTCTCCAAGGTGGGGCCCCGAGTCCGTATCCCGAGGGAAGGGGCGTACAGGCCCCCCAAAAGCAGGGCTCCCACCCTGCTGGGGTGTTCAGGGGAGACTGCGCCCCTGTTGGTGTATAAGTCCCCTGCTGACATAGTGAGGGAGGTGCTCATGAGCAGCGGGGACCCCCCAGAGCCTCGTTCCCCCCCCGGGGCCCCCGCTGTGGCCCCCCTGCTCTCCGCTGGACCGCCCCGGCGTGTCGACGCCACCGTACCCCACGAGTTCCGCTCTCCAGAACAGGCCAGCTCGCTGGTGCTCCAGCTGCAGGTAATACTACCTAGACACAGGTATGGGGTATGGCCTGTAGATAAAGCAGCTAATTCTCTGAATCACATTTATTTCTGATTTGCCATTACGTTGCACTCAGGAAGATCTGCATGTCAACCTACCAGTAGACTATTGTAAGGTGTAGTTTACTTGTTAATGAAGAAAAATAATTGAAAACGGATCAAGACTTATAATCAGTTGAAAGGTATTTTTTGTTCTTCTATTCTCAGTACTGTGGCCACTACTGGTATAGATTATGCAGTGGTCCTGTGTTAATAATCATGACAAACTTTAACTGACGCGGGTGATCTGAGATTCAGAGGTGTGTTGCATGTTGGGATGAGTTCACAGGTGTGGTGCATGGTGGGATACTGTTTTTAACTGACTCTCATCACTGAATTCTCTCAGGAGGACTACAACAAGCTGCTCACCAAATACGCAGAGGCCGAGAACACCATCGACCGTCTGAGGCTGGAAGCCAAGGTTCGGCTGAGTGTGTGTTTACATGTGTGTATACGAGTGCGCGTGTATTTATGTGTGCGTATATGCCTGCATGTGCATGCTTATGAGTATATATATCTGCATGTTTTTGTGGTTGTATGAGTGTGTGTTTTGTGAGTGTATAATGCTTGCGTGTGTGTGTGTGTGTGTGTTTGTGAGTGTATACGTCTGGCCGTGCATGTGTGTGTTGTGATATAAGTGTGTGTATGTTTGTGAGTGTGGCGAGTGCAGACAGTTTATCTTTGCTCATCGTGGGTCTGTCTTAGTCGTTTGAGTGTTCATGTCTTTTTATGTCGTGGGCATTCATAGCACCTCGTGGCCATTTTCCGTAATATGATTGCTTTGGAATGTTCAAGAATCATCATGACACTTGCACAACACCATTACGACATCGCTACGACATATGACGATCCGTGACGAGTGTGCAAAGCGCCAAGATTTTTTTGAACGTTTTGAAAATTGTGCCATGACAAAAATGAGACGATGACCTGGTTTGCGACTGCTCAGGAATTCCTCTGAGAACATCTACGACACCCACAAGACTTCCCTATGACCTGGCAGGATCTGACATCGGCGTATTAAATCGTGAAGGTGGGAAGGGGGCTTAAGGGGTCTTCAGGGTAAAAATATCAGTTTTTTTTAAAATTTCAATATTTTGGATTTTCACATAAAATAAATAAAGGAATGCAGTGAGATGCCAGTAAACACTAAGAATCTATGTTTTTCCTCTTCCTCAATTTTTACTTGTGACTTTAAAAGCAAACTACCGAAAATCACAATTTTGACTGATTTTCAACTTTGTGGCATTCATAAAATCATTAATGTTCATCTGATTGACTTGAAATTTGGACTGAAGTTGTATCTGTTAGAGATCTATGAAATGATATAGGATTTTCTAGATGGGTGCATCCCAAGGGGGTTAATTTTGAAAATGAAGTTGATGATAGCGATTTTCATTATGGTTACAAAACAGAGCTCATTAAATATTCATAAATGTTCCAAACAATAAAATCCTGTGTCATTTCATAGGAATATCTTAAACCTTTCATATAAGACTAATTTGAGTAAAATCTGACCATGGGTTATTGAAATATCAGTGCCACAAAATATTTTCAGATTTTGTCATTAAAGTGCCGTTTCCATGGCAACCATGTAAATTTTTATCAAAATACTGCATTTTATGAGGTTAAAATCATGTTGAGTATGTTTATTTCTTAGTTTTTACATTATTGTGATTATTTCTACACTTTACCCTGAAGACCCCTTAACTGATTTGAATGATGTGTGCAGTAATTCTCCACTGGAGGGCAGGATGTCACTCTCAGCATCACTACTTGTTTTACCTGCTTACAGGTGGGCTTATACTCCGACCCCCCGCAGCCCAGTCACGCTGTCCAAGCAGGCACTGTTCAGCAGGGTTCAAAGGTCATGACCCTAACCTTACCCCATGCCCAGAGGGCAGAGTTCAGCCCGGATACTGCTGCACCAGACCCAGGTACCTCTGCATTCTGGAGCCGGAGAACCCTAGCCTGCGGCTGCTAATGTTTAATATTTTAATATTTCTATTTACCATACTGTCTCACTCCACTGCTGCTCAGCCAGGGTGCCTTATTCCCTGTACTTATTAGAAGCACACAATCTCATTTATCAGGATGAATGTGTAATGAAGCCATGTGTTGTTCAAGAGCGGAATATCACTGCCCCCATTAGTCACTTTTACAGCCGCAATTGCTTCACCATGACACTTAATTAGCATCGTATGAACCCTTATTCTTTAGGTCTTATTTAGTGTGCCTTCTGTTTTCCCCTTGGCAAATAATGTGGGGGGATATAGCAATTGCTTTGTATGTCCTTCTGTCTGCACGTCCATCTGTAAACATACTTTTTGCATGACTAGAAAGCAGTTTGATATTTTTCCATAAAACTTGGCACACTCATCAGCCTTATATTGGGGTAGTGCCTTTTGCTATTTTTGAATTGTTGACATTTTGGTTAGGGATGGAGGGAGGTTCCACCTCCTCACGGGTCTTATTGTACCATCCTTGGGGTTTTTACGCACTGCTGGAGCAGGATTGCAGGGCACGCTGGGCTTGTGTCCCTGGGAGGTTTTGCTGCAGCACTAGAGCCTAAACACCATTATTTCATCCTGTGTGTTTGTGCTGTACAAACTGTATTTGCAGTTTCAATATATACTGACCCTGACTCTGTAAAGCAGTGATAACCAGCCCTGTTCCTGGAGATCTGCCATCCTGTAGGTTTTGACTCCGAATGCAGTTTGGCGCATCTGACTGTACTAATTAGCAGCTCAGCGCAGATCTGTAGCTGCTGAATGAGGTGTGCTTGGTTGAGGATACAGGGAAAACCTACAGGATGGTGGAGCTTCAGGAACAGGCTTAGTTACTACTGATGTAAACATACTTTAATTTATGATGCATAATGATAATAATAATATAATGATTATATCCTGAGTTTATGTAGCATTGTTTCTCATGGCTATAATGTGTTGTGTTGTGATCATGCACATCCAGTTGAAGTGCCACAGCATCACTCGTTTACCCTGCCCGTCCCTTTGTCCCTACAGCAGAGCTGAGACGCTCCCGCGTTCAGCCCTCCCCTTCCCAAACTCTGGAGCCTCACGCAGGAGAGCCGATTGGCCAAGATCTGGCTGCCCTGGCCAGAAAGTTCCAGACACAGGTGACACCCCTGCACTGAACCCCTCTCTTCTAAAGCCCACTTGAATGAGAGACTTTATCTGAGCTGCGTTCTATGAAAGGGGTTTAGCCAAAGCAGCAGGGCTCTGGCACAGGATTTAACGAAACATATAGGTCATGTCTGAAGGCAAATTTAAGTGTAAACTTCTGTTCTGCTCTGTGAACATACAGTATATTGTGAAGACAATTATTTCTCTCTTTCATTCTTATTGTTTTCATAGTTTCTTTCCATTTCCTGTTGTTCATCTGACTCACTTGCGCTCTCTCTCTCTCTCCCTCTTTCTCTCTCTCTCTCTCTCTCTCTCTCTCTCTCTCTCTCTCTCTCTCTCCTCTCAGCTGGACTCATTTGAAGATGTTCTGAAGAGCCGGAGTCTGAAGCCATTGGAGCAGATGAAGGTACCAAACTCACTCAGACTCTCGTCTACATACGTGCGCACAGACTCACTCACTTACTTACTAATTAACTCACTCACACACGCTCACTCAGTGACTCACTCTCGCTTGCACACACTCAAACGCTCACTCACACACACACTCCCTCACGCACGTGCGCAAGCATTCATATGCGCACATAAACATGCATACTCCAACACTAACTCACACAAACACGCTCACTCCAAGATGAACTCACACACCCACACTCAGACTCTCTCCTCCTGCATTAAGTGTGTTTTGTGTGTGTGTGTGTGTGTGTGTGCAGGTTCTGACTGGGCTGGTACAGGGGCAGGACTCTCTGGAGCGGGGTTACCTGCAGGCGCGGGACCAGCACAGGGCCCCAGCAGCAGCGGGGGAGTCAGGCTCCCCCCTTCGACCCCGATCGGTGAGGCTCTGAGCAGCATGTATATGTAAGGGATAATCAACTCGTAGGTGTACATTACACGGTTTTAAGGCACGACGCGGAGGCGAATAACCACCCGACACGAAGCGGAGGATGGTTGCCTCCGCGAAGTGCCTTAAAGCCGTGTAATGCACACCTACGAGTTGATTATCCCGTTTATACCATGGTCATTTGCCAGCAATATCAAATCACAGCATTCAGAAATTTTTGGTGAAAGTTTTGCACTTAAAAAAACGAGCTGGTAATCATTAAATAGGCGCCACGCCTTCTCATAGCCAATACTATAGGCCAAGCTAAATTGAACCAGCAAACTTAGTTCAGCTTACCTTCATTGAGAAATAATTTTTTTCCCACGCTAACGCCCTTTTACCAGCTAATGATTTTGTAACGGATTCCAGCTGAAACGGAGATTATGCATATCACAACATTATGCGTGATTATGCCGACTGTAGCTAACTTGCTGCCCACAATTACAATGAACTTATGACGGTTTCCGTAGAGCCAGCGAGCTGAAATCAGTCTGCTGGCATAGCACGTAGCTAGCGAACTGTCAGCAGTTGCTGATACATGAAGTGGACACATTAGCTTCCTTTGTAACCGTACACAATTACTATTGTTTAATGAATAAAGCGGTATTACTTCCCTGGTTTAATATTTATGGTCATTATCGCTGGAGCACCTATAATTAACCGCCCTGCAGGACGTAATTTCTCTGACGCCGCCAAATTTACTGGAGATAAATGAGCAGCTAGGTTTCTGTTACCAGCCAAATGCCAGTGCTCTAACGTTGCTATGGTTACAGGTTGGCTAGCGGATGAATTTCGAACAGTGAAACTACCGTAGGCCAAACTACCTGTGCAGTTCCACGGTTTTAATCAACACCTGCCAGCCAATCAGAAAACAGTATTCACCCAGACCATGGTATAAGATCCCATAATCATTATTTTCTCAGCTAAAGAACTGATCTCAAGGCAAAAGACTGACAGTCCTGTTAGAGTGTGTGATTTTGCCGCAGCCAGCTATTTTGGCTTCAGTTTCTGAACGTATTCACACCGATGCTTTCAGGCCCGTGTCAGATCACAGTCACGTCTTCACCTGGGAGGACACTACTGTAGCCTATGACTGTTCAATTGAATAGATGCAGCTGAAAAGGCCACTGTGACTCATGGGTGTTGTATGAAATGTATTATAGGTGATTTTGGTTGATATAATATCTGGGTTTTTATTTGCTACCTGCTGTAACCTCTTTCTCTCTCTCTCTGTATTTGGCAGGGAGGTGGAGGGGCAGATATTTCGGCTGGGGATGCGGCTGGAGGAGATGAGGGAGCAGGTGGAACAGAACCTTCGGGCCCCTCCGTCCCCACCCCCACCCCTCAACCCTCTCTCCGGGCCCACTCCACTCCCCGAGGTACTGCCCCCAGGCCCGCTTCTCTGCTGGTGCCCTGGTAGAGTATTGGGACAGTTGAGGGTATGGGTTTGGCTGAACCGCCATCTTACTTTTGTGTATAAAACAAACCCAAGTCAGTGTAGCACTCCCCTCACGAATGCTCTTAAAGGTCACCAGCTGAACTGGTCCTTACAAGACATTTCAAAACCTGTTTCTTTGTGAGGTCACATGGGGAAGTGACCGCCCAGAGGCAAGACGGATTGATTAACTTCAGCCAACCAGGGGTATGTTTCCCAAAAGCACTGATGCTAACTTACATAGGTGGAACCATTGACTGTACGTGATCGAACTGTGGAAGTTGCTAACATAGTTAGCAACTATGCTTTTGGGAAACATCCCCCAGTTAATCAGTGCCTTCATTATTCTGGGAGGTCCCACCCCTTTACGATGTTACAAAGGATAGATTTTGAAATAGCTTGTCGTGACTAATAAGTTCTGCACCTGGTGACATGATAGGGGACCTTTAGTATGTTACATAAATTGCTCAGAGATCATGTATTTTAGCCCCGTTGACCTCTGAGACCATAATTTAAGTTTACTCTGCATTTGATTAATAAGATTAATAATAAGGGTAATGGTGTGTCAAAGTTGTAGCGATAATAATGTGTTAATGAGTACGACGCTGTGTTGCAGCAGTGGCTGTTGTATGATAGTCCAGTGTAGTAATGACCTGATCTGTCTGCTGTTTTTTCCCCATATTGACCCCCACCTGTCCATGCAGAGCCCAGTGTCCCCCGCACAGAGGGAGTTTGGGGGAGCTGTTGGGGCAGAGGTCAGCTCTGTGAGTGGAGACAGTGAAGGGGAGGAGTTTGGGGAGGCAGGGGAGGGGCTTCCTTCAGGCCTGCCCCCCACCCTACTCCGAAAACACAGCCGTGTTGAGAGAGACTTTGATACCCTCATGGACCAGTGAGTTTACACTCCCTCTGACCTATCCCAGAGTGCACTGCCCTATACCACAGATACTCTACTGATCGTTTGGACCATGGATGTATTGTAAGAACTGGATACGGCATGCCAAAATGGCCCCCCATTCATTTCAATGAAAATCGCTCAATGGTGCGGCACACCGACATGGAGCCACACAGACATGTGCTGCGTGCCTTTTCTCCACCACACGCGTAGTTTGGGGCTCATGAATGCCCCGGCATAGTGAGTTTTGAAAGTAAATCGAACATTTCACTTTTTCGAGTGTAAAAAATTGAGTATGAACAGGAGGATAATGGCAATCAATTTGAGTTTGAAAGGACAGCAATAATCTTAACGATTAATTAGAAAACAACATTGAATCCAGCCGTGCCAGTATGGCCAACAGCCTCGCAAGGGCAGCCACCAGTTGGCTTTCCGCTGCTCAGGGATTTTGGAGGGACATAATCAGTTTGTGTCAGCATAGGTTGATGCTCAAGTGCTTCAGATTGGCCATCTGGGTACTCATCAGTTGATTTTGAGTGAGTACATTTTTGTGTTTCCTCCACCCTCATTCTCTGCATGCCAGGTCTGTGACCATCAGAGAACAGAAGCACTGGCTGACAGGCGTATGTATTAGAGGAAAACAGCCAACCGCTTGCACTATCCCACTTAGGGAGCATGAGTCTCATAATGGTATCTTACAAGAGTGCTGGCAGTTTGCAGTTCTCTCAGCAGCTGATTCTTTTCATGCTGTGATCACAGTTTTAGCATACTCAGACAGAAGGCTGTGGAAACCCAAAAATACTTTTTGTCCCCCGCCGCCGTGAAGCGAGGAGCGGGGGAAATAGTATTCAGCTCCGTCAGTCCAATATCTTAAGAACCAGCGGACCATTTTGTTCATATTTACCACAAACGTGTACTTGGGGGGGGGGGTCCCATGACATCAGTCACTTTTGGTGACCTTGAGGTCATTTTCAGGGTCATAGTGCAATGACATAGATTTTGCCTTTGTACACCTTGTTACTGCAAAATTCATCGCTCTTTTTTTCTACCACATGGTTGTGTGAACAGTGATACTTAAAATTTGATATATGTTGAATAATTTTTGTTAAAAGATCTTACATGCGGGGGGGGGACACAGTCACCTTAGTGACAATTACTTGTTCTGAAAGCAATTCGCTGGTGCCCGGATGACCAGCAGGAGGTGCTTGAGCAACAAACAAAGCTGGTCCAACCGACCGTCTCCCTCCCATATCCCTGAGTGGCGCAAAGCCAATTTGTGGCCACCAGCCACAGTCGGTACAGGCATGGCGGTATTTGGTCCTAGATTGCGTTGGTCACCTTTGCCCTGCAAGGTGCACCTTTATTGAGTGACCCAACCCAGCAGTCTCATGCAACGGATTCTTTAGCCTACCCAACTATCTGTCTGTCTGTTTATCCTCTGTCTATCCTCCTATCTTTTCAGCTACCAGAGTTTCAGAGAGCTTCCTGGTCTGCTGACAGACTATACCACAGAAGCTGATTCTGCTGTGATGAAGATGGCCTCGCTTGGGCATGATGGGATTGCTCCAGGCCTCCGGAGGACTGACAGTGAAGCAAGCGGAAGGGCAGTGTCACCCAGGTTAGTTAGAGCTGCCCTCTCATAGGTCTCCTCAAGACAATGCCATATGCTTTTTTCCATTGCCATCCCATTCATAATCACCGTTTACCTCTGTAATCTGGATGGTGTTCAGCAGTGCTCTGATGGAAAAACTGAGTGAGAGCAAGAGCAGAGAGAGAAGTAGAGAGTCGGGAAAGAGAGCAAAATCTAGTGAAAGAGGGAGAAAATCAGAGACAGGTAAAGGGAAGGAGATATTGGGAAAGATGGAGAGGGAAATGGATAGAGACTGGGGAAAAGTGAAAGGGAAGAAGACAAGGATAAAGCGAAGGGATGGAGAGAGAATGAAAAAAACAGTGCAGAAAAGAGGGAGAGAGGGATTGAGAAGGAGTGAGCTAAAGACAGAGGAAAGGATGGAAAGAGGGAGAAAGGGAGAGGTAACAGAGGGTGGCTTGGAGGATCCCTCATTAAGCTTTTTCCCTCGGACTGTTTCAGACAGGATCAGACTGATTTGGCACCACCCCCAGCACACTCAGTGGACCAATTGAATGGAGGCATCTCATCTCCGGAGCCCCTCCCACTTCCCCTTCCATGCCCCAGGCAGCAGGACAGTGCTGGCGGGCGGGGCAGGAGGAAGTCACATGGCAGCAGCCTGGGAGGTAGCACTGCCTCCGAACAACGGACCTCAAAACTGCACAGCACTCGCACCACAGCGCCCTCTCAGGTGAAGTGTAGTATGGACAGCAGAATATTCGGGAAAGATTTTGCCTCTGTATTATTGTAGCTTCCGGACAAAGTCGGGGCTACTATGGATTTGGCCTCGTCACACGTCCGCTGCCGCTGTAGAGATTTCCTTGTGGACGCTCTACAGGCCACAAAATTTAAAGCTATTTCTTTTATATTTGGCATGTATATGGGCAGTAATTTGGTCACGGTGCCTATTGATTTTGGTTGCCGTAGTAACATAATTCACTAAATTATCCACAATTTTGTGTCAAAAATAAGCCCAAATGAAAAATGTGGGCGATCGTGGGCTACACCCCTTGGTTGCGGGCTACCGACCTGTGTAGTTGTATAATAAAGGGCAATATCCATATGTCACAGATGTAAATATTCATAAATCAAAGCAGAAGCTATGCTTCTGCCTCATATTCATTGTTTTAAAGGTCCCTCATCATGTCATCAGGTGCACAGTCAATTATCCATTACAAATCATTTCAAAATTTGTCGCTTTGTGACATCACATGTGGGAGTGACTGCCCAGAGGCAAGAAGGACTGATCAACTTCAACCCACCAGTTAATCAGTTCCTCCCTCATTCTGTGTGGTCTCTCCACCTAGTGATGTCACAAAGGGCAGATTTTGTAATGCAATGTGCACTCAGTGACATGATTGGTGACCTTTAAAATTCAATGTATTGGAGTGCAGTGCGAATAATCTGAAATTTAGTCTCAGACCAAATGCATATGGACTGCGCCATAGACACAGTATACAGTTTCACAGTGTTTGAGCTGTAATGGGCACACAGAGTCTGCACCATGGTTTACTGCCAGAGCTCTTTTTGCACTGAGTCCCCATCGATATATTGATGCAATGTTATTTCTGCATGATGATGTTTGAGTAACTATGTGTGCGCACGTGTGTGTACGTTTGTCTCTGTTTTACAGGATGGGCTGGCCTCCCCTGAGACAGACAGCGGCTTTTTGGGATCTGAAAGCATCCATCTGACGCCTGCAGCACTCCGCCTCTTTCAGCAGGGGGCGATAGTGAGGTAGGAGTCACAGTCAAGTGGATCTGTGGGATCCAGCTCTGTTCCTGTGGGATTAAACTGCAACCCTTACTAAACGCACCTCATTCAACAGCTAGTGATCGCATTTAACTACTGATTTGTAGAGTCAGTTGTACCAACACAGGTTTTATATGAAGCCATCTGTGGAATGGCAACTCTCCTGGAATAGAGTAGGAATTTGGTAAGGTAGTTTGTAGCCGGGGAATTCGATCCAAAATTTCAGCTTCTTTTCCAGAATTTTCCATCTGATGGCCAACCCTCTTCTGTATTCTCAGCCACCCGAGGAAAAGAGGAGAGGAGTCTCAGCCAATCCCGCGTGTTCCAGTGCCAGACTCTGCTTGTGGCCCCACCCCTCTGAGACCCTCCGTGGAGGAGAATGTGGGGGCCCTAGATGGGCCACAGTCAGGGCAGGGGTCACGGGGGGGTCACACTACCTCAGCCTCCAACTCCCTCCCCTGGACCAGCAGCCAGTCCTGTGGATCTGAACCAGAGAGAGAGCAGTGTGAGTCACCTGTTTTATTTACTCTCACACACGCACACGTACACACATACGTATGCAGACACGTCTACACATACTCATACTGTCACACCCTCATTGTGTGTGTGTGTGTGTGTGTGGGGGGATTAGGGTACTGTAAGGCTGTAAGGCCACGCCTCCAGCCTTCAAACTCATCGGTCTATTAAGATCCGGACCGCATTCTTCAGCTCGGCAATCATTACATGCATCTGTTGTTCATTTCCACTGTGTGGTAGTGTTGTGCTATTTAAGACCGAGCTCCACACTTAGTCTTCGCTAAGTCTCGTCATACACAAGCTTGTGTTGAATTTCTAGTCTTGTATAGACTTATCTCCCACGAAAAGCATGTATATATTATAACTCTTGAACTTAGTGCTGTTTATTGTTTGTTTCAGCACTTTTGTATTATTATTAAGGAACCTTGATGCCTTAATTGTTTTGTATTGCTTCATGTGAGCCTTCTTGCTGTGCCAAAGGCATATTAGATACAACCAAGTCCATCCTTGCACCTGAGTCGAGTCCTCAACTTCCTGTCCTCCGTACACATCACCAGTGTGCAAAGCACAACCTTTACATTGGAGCTTGTGTTTTTCATTTTTGCCTATACATAATTGTAAGGGTTGTGCTTCGCACACTGATGATCTGCACGGAGGGGCAGAAGTTGAGGACTGGACTCAGGTGCAAGGATGGACTTGGTTGTATTTATTATACCTTCTGTGCAGCAGGGAAGCACTCACAAAGCAATACAAAACAAATAGGAAATGAGGTTCCTAAATAATACTACTCGTAATAAAAACACTGGGTTTTAGTTGCAGTAACAATGTATTACTAAAATAAGAAATAGGAAACGAGTATAAAGTATAAGTATAAAGTATAAAGTGCTGATATCAACAATAAACAGCACTAAGTTAGAGAATAGAATATGCACCCGATATGTGGAGGATAAGTCTGTACAAGACTTGCGATACAACACAGGCATGTGGCTTACGAGACTTCACAAAGACTAAGTGTGAGGCTCGGTCTTAACCCCTCTGCGCAGATGTAGACGCCAGCGGATATGGAGCTGCTTTATTTAAGCACGCAGTTACACTATTCTATTACTAGATGGCACACCCGGATCAGTTATTGAATATTAACTAGCCAGCCGAGCTCGAACACAGTTTAGAATATGGACGAGTTTAGTCCCATCCCTGTTTTTCAGGAGTTGCATGAATTAAACTTCTCAGCAAAGTCTGATGTGCAAACTGCTCAGTACTTGGGGAGCCACCTGGAGAGCTGTCTTATGTGGCTCCTAGAGAGTAGGTTATTTAGAATTTAATGCTCTGATGAAATATACTTGTGGTCAAGGAGTTAATCATCCCAGAAATGTATAGTTTTAACCCCCAGCCATTTTTCAATTCTCAGTATTTTTTTTTCTTTTTCACAATTTCAATGCTGAATTTTCATGAAGAATTTTATGTTTGCAGCCCTTTTTCTTTACCAAAATCGTGAAAGTAAACTGAAATATGATGAAATCCTAAATATTGCAAGTGTCTTGTCTCAGTTGAGTCATATTCCCCCTCTCTATGAAGCTCAAATCTTGAATTATAAAGCATTAAATAGGGTAACGCATAAATAACCAAATTTGACTTCTGCACAAAGGGGTTAAATAGCACAATACTACCACACAGTGGAAATGAATAACAGATGCATACGATGATTGCGGATCTGAAGAATGCAGTCCGGGTCTTAATAGAATGGTGAGTCTGAAGGCTGGAGGCGTGACATTACGATAATAATGGACGTGAGTTTTGAGTTGGTATTTTTTTATTTTTTGTTTTTACATAATATCGAAATTAACTTTTGGAGTCAGTATTTTTTATTTTTGTCTGTACATAATAATGAAAGTGAGTTTTTATTTTTGTCTCTACAAAATGAAAGTGATTTTGGAGTTGGTTTTTTTTTTTTTTACTTTTGTCTGTACATAATAATGAAAGTGAGGTTTGGAGTTGGTATATTTTAATTTTTTGTCTGTACTTAATAATGAAAGTGAGTTTGGAGTTGGTATATTTTAATTTTTTGTCTGTACATAATAATGAAAGTGAGTTTGGAGTTGGTTTTTTTTATTTTTGTCTGTACATAATGAAAATACGGAGCCCGGGAAGTGCAATGACACCAAAAAAAACATAAGACCTGGCCACGAGATACAAGTCATTCCCACAATTTAAATTAATGAAATTGAGGGAATGCGTTAAATGTCGTGGCCATGAGTTAACTAAATCTTGGGAAGGAGTTGTATTTCATGGCCACAAAATTGCTAAATTGTGGGAAGGAGTTAATTAAATTGAGGGAACGCATTATAATTCTTGGCCACGGATTAACTAAATTGTGGGAGGGAACTACTTTTATATCGTGGCCACAAAATATATTTTTTTTTCATGTCATTGCACTTCCCGGGCTCCGTATGAAAGTGAGTTTGGAGTCGGTATTTTTATTTTTGTCTGTACATAATAATGGAAGTGAGTTTGGATTTTTTTTATTTTTGTCTGTTCATTATAGTGAAAGTGACTTTGGAGTCTGCATTTTTTTTACTATTTGTTTGTGCATAATAATTAAAGTGAATTTGGAGTCTCTGTTTTTTATTTTGTTATCTGTGCATACTAATGGAAGTGAGTTTGGAGGCTGTATTTTGTATTTTCTTTTTGTACATTATAATGAATGCATGTTTGGAGCCTGTATTTTTAATTTTCTTTCTGTATATCATAATGAAAGTGAGTTTGGTGTCTCTATTTTTTTTTTCTTCTGTGCATAAAACTGAAAGTGAGTTTTGAGTTTGTATTTTCTTGTCTGTACGTAATACAGAAAATGATTTTGGAGTCTGTATTTTTTCATTCTTTGTCTGTGCATGATACTGAAAATGAGTTTTGCGTCTGTGTGTCTGTGTAGCCCAGAGCCTGGCAGAGAGGGTGGTGCAACCACCCATCCATCACACACGGCCAGCCAATGGGCAGCCTCGTCGTCAGAGAAGCCTTTCACCTGCTGTGCCCCATTGCCATGGCGATCCACCCATGGCCCATGTCTCCAGGCAGCTGACCAATCGACAGTGAGTCTCTCTTGCTCTAACCATCTCTAGCATCTTGGATTGGCTTGAAAAGATAAAATTTATGTAACTTTAATGCAGCACACTGTGTTTCTAGGAAATGCACTTTACACCGGTTACAAGTTCTGTAGATATCCCTTGAATTTGACATGGATACTACATGCACTGCACCCCAGAATGCAGACATGCTTTGGCTGAGGCTTTTGCATGGACATGCATCTTGTAGGTTTACTTTGGATAAAAGTGGTATCAATGAAACCGCACAAATGAAGCACGGTGCATGTTCGTAATTGCATTTAGAGGCCACAAAAACTAAGGACCCCTTGCGGTCAGAACTTCTGACCCACAAAGTTTTTATAACCATGTTTTTTGCATGCTGAACAGTAGCACTTACAGGCCTGTGCTGATGTTGGTGATTTAGAGTTCTCTGTTGGTGTTGCTAACTCATTTTTGTTTGCATCCAAATGATTCCCAGTGGGGCCATCCAGTCCTTGCAGGCAGAGGTCTCCAGGCTGAAAGAGCGACTTCAGGACAGTCTGAGGCACACAAAGCCACCTGGCCTTGTCAGAGCGCCCCGCTCAGCCTCAGTGGTGGAGGGGCGTCCTCACAAAATCCATGCTGACTCCAGGTAAACGTCGCACAGCCAAGGTTATCCTGTCAGCGTTTCCTCTGACATCTAATTGCAATGCCTGTATCCACTGACCCCCTTCAAATGTCAGAGAGGACTCTGTGTCCTCTCCACTCAGCGCCATTAAACTGAAGTTCTTTGGGTCCTTAACAGAACTGAATATATTTGTATGTCCTCTTACCGTATGTTTAAGACCAGCATTTGAGATATATTTTCCTCTCCCTCTCTCCTCCTTTCCCTTTCCCTCTCGCTCTCTCTCTTTCACCAATGTCTCTCTACCCTCTTCCTCCCTATTTCTCGCTCTCTCTCTCTCTCTCTCTCTCGTTGTCTCTCTCCGTCAGGTCAGGTCACTATAGAGGGAGAGGTGAGTCGGAGGATAGAGTGAGGTGGGCTGAGGAGGAAGAACAGAAGAGATGGAGAGATAGAGATCCCCCCGTTTCTGCCCTCAGGAAGAGATCGGCTTCGGTCCCACGACAGAGGCCTGAGCTGGACAGTAGTGAGTGCACCCCCCCAGATAAATGAACCCCCAAATTAAAACCCCTGTGTGCAAATTCTGAGTCTCCTCATTCACAGCACGTCTGAAATTATGCAGTCAGTTTAAATTCAAATGAACATCAGACGCTGTAATTTGCTTAAATGCAATTTTGATGTGACTACTTTAAATGTGTTGAAATTAGGCAAAATCTACAACTCCAATTACAAATAAGTGTGCACATTAGTTGAAATGCAAATAGAATTAAAAAAAAAAGTGATTTGAAAATTCCATTTACCCTCTGCTGTACTGAAAACACAGCAAAGCACATTATTTATTGCTTTAACTTGTTAATTCAGTTGTTTATTCAAAGTATATATTCAAATCTGATGACTGCAACACACTCCTGAAAAAGTTGCTGCAGTGGTAATTCAGCATGAATGATGAAACAAGTCGCAATAAGAAGGTGACGTTAAACAAGTGAGCTCTTTGTGTCACAGTATGAAAGTACCCTCCTGAAAGGCCTCGTCGCTCAAGAGCAAAGATGTGTTGAGGCTTTGCAATTTGCCCTCAAATATGTAAGCTTATAATTATCACTTTGAGAACAACGTTCCTCTAAGACAATAACGTAGGAGTTTTGGCATTTCGGCCTCTACAGTGCGTAATATAATGAAAAGATGGAAGGAATTCGGTTGAATCTTGATGCCTAAAGGGCTAAGCTGAAAACCACTTCTGAATGCGCCTGACGTTACAGTCTTCAGAACCAGCGTGCGACTGTTGTGGATATCTAGACATGGGCTCGGAAATACTTTGATTAAGCTTTGTTAGTCAACTCCATTCACTGCTGCATCAGCAGATGTATCTAACTACAACATCAGGCTGGCTGTTTATATGGCTGCCTGTTTTTGTATAGGGCTGTCTGCCGAGATATCTCTCAGCTAGTATTTCACTCATTTTAGTACCTCAATTTATCCTTCGCTGGATAAAGTCACATTTTGCATTCATGCAGCACTATTTTGATTTTATTTGTGTGCGATGTCTTCTCCAGCCACTGACTCTGAGCATGCCCAGACTGTGCCCAAAGTGCAGTCCTCCTGGCACATCCCAGAAGCACGTGCATCACAAAAAGAGCGAAGACCGGATGGTCTCCGAGCTAAGACACACAGGGGACCCTACACAAGTGAGCGCCGGCCTGTTTATATTCTGGTACTGTACAGTGTGTAATATTTTACATGCTGTTACTGCACAGTGAACTGCATTACATACTATTACAGCACAATGTGTGATATTTTACATGCTGTTACTCCACAGTGCGCTACATTTTACATGCTATTATAGTTTAGTGTGCTATATTCTACATGCTATTATAGTACAGTTTGTTGATACTTTACATCCTGCTACTGCACAGTGCGCTACATTTTACATGCTATTACTGTACAGTGCGCTACATTTTACGTGCTGTTGCTATACAGTGTGCTACATTATACATACTGTTTCTTCACAGGGTGCTTGATTTTTCATGCTGTTCCTATACTGGTACATTTCACATGTTGTCACGGCACAGTGTGCTACATTTTACTTAATTTTGCTATGCAATATTCCCCACGTTTCAATACATTTTGCTGGATTTTACGTTGTTACTGTACAGTGCGCAATATTTCACATGCTGTTACTATTCAGTGTGCTGCATTTGATTTGCTTAATCCTATTCAGTGCACTGCATGTCATGCTTTTGTGATACTCTGTGCTAAATTTTACACGCTATTGCTGTGCAATGCACTAAATTTTGTACGATATTACTCTACAGTGTACTATATTTACAGACTGTTACAAAATAGTGTGCAAGATTTCATGTGCTGTTGTTGCATAGTGTGCTAGGATTTCACATGCTGTTACTGCACAGTACACTGGATTTTACGTGCTGTTTCTATGTAGTATGCTAATGTTTTATGAGCTTTACAGTGCACAATATTTTACATGCTGTTACCATGCAGTGTGCTTAATTTTAGATGCTGTTCATATACAGTCAGCTCCCTCTATTTCACATGCTGTTACTATACAGTGTGCTCGATATTACTTACTGTACAGTACACTACAGTATATGTCACATGCTGTTACCATACAGTGAGCTCTATATTACTTACTGTACAGTGCACTACTGTATATGTCACATGCTGTTACTATACAGTGTGCTCAATATTACTTACTGTACAGTACACCACTGTATGTCACTGTTACTATACAGTGTGCTATATTTCACATGGTGCTGCATATTGTGTGCTAAATATTGCATACTGTTACTGTGCAGTGGGCTATATTTCTTTTGCTGCTTGCTCAATGTGTTGGAGTTTACAACCCTAACTCGGGAAAAAATTGGGACGGTGTGAAAAATGCAGTCTGGTCAACTTAATTTAATTTGTAAATATGCATCCATGCTTGCCATTGAGGCTTGCAAAACATTCCAAAAACCCTTTGGACAGAGGTTAGTGGGGCGAGCGCAGCGAGTCCGTTATTGGTCAGCTCAATGCGCCCTCTGTTTGTATGTATGTATGTTTGTATGTATGTATGTCTGTCATCAACTGACTGCTCGCCCCAAACATGCTCTGCATCCTACTAGTTTAGGAAAAATAATAGGATGAAAAAATTGAATAATTATGTGATTGAAACAGCTGATGTCTGCAGGTGATTGTAAGCATGATTTGGTACAAAACCATCATTCCGGAAAGGTCCTCTCCTTCGGGAGCAGAGATGTCCCGAGCACTGCCAGTTTCTCCATGGATGCATGAGAAAATTGCTTAAAGATTTAAAAGTAATGTTCCTCAAAGATGGAAATGGCTTTGTCTATTTCACCCTCTACATTGCGTAACACAATAAAAAAGATTTTAAAAATGTGGAGGAATTTCTGTGTATTAAGAGCAAGGGTGCAAGGCTGAGCTGAATACCCATGCGTCCTGATCACAAACCTTTGTTAAGTACAATTTTCAACCTAATACAGGTCAGTGATAATTTACAAATCACTTCATGCAGTTTTACTTCTAATTTAACATGCTGTCCACACTTTTTCTGATTTGGGCTTGTACTTTGTACATGCTGTTGCTATACAGTGTACTAGATTTTATGTGCGGTCACTGAATGGCATGGTTTTATTTTCATTTTTAATAACGTGCTAACTTTTGTGGAATTGGGATTGTATATGAAGCCCATGGCCTACAAATGGAAATATGTTTTCTTCGACTGACTCCGGCAGGCAGGAATATTGATAATGTGCATTGACCTCAGATTATGAAAACTAGACAAAAATAAATCACTGGACACGGTAATATTGCAATTGCATTGTATTTCGCTTAACGTCACACATTTTTTATGCTAAATTACCGATATCATTCCTATATTATGCTGTAAATTAGGAAATGAGGTTTTTGTGGCTTACACTTTTGCTTAAGAACAAAACACATCAATCCTAATCACTGGTAAAGGAAGTTGCAATGGGGTCAATGTGAAAAAAATATTTAATGGTGAAGAATTCTTCTGTTTTCTTCGTGAAAACAAAACTTGCGCGACTTTGTGGTGCGTTTCAAGAGAAGAGACGGAGTCAGATTTGGTGTTAGAAAACACAGTTAAAAAGAAACTGAGTTTATTCGTCGTCTCGACCAGCGCAGTGTCCAGTGTAATTATGATCTGACTGCCTTCATTGGGATACAACAGGGTTTAAATATTCATTGTGAACAAAAGATATTGGCCGAGGAGTTTCGCTATGGTGCAGAAACAATAGGGCCTGATTAACTCATTGGGTTAAACACAGATGACATTGTCTCAGTGAATACAGTACATAACCCATCAGTGTGTTCCTGCTTGACTACATCAACCCAGCAGTGGGCTGAAACTGCCTTGATTAAGTAGTAGAGCGAGACAGAATAGCTGGTTGTAAAGATTCTAGATTACTGCCAACAGAACGCCATATATCACTATATATGCTATGAACACTAAAATCTAACAGTTTCCCCCTCTGATCATATGATCACTCACATCTATGATCAAATGATAATTACAGAAAGGTATAAACTTGCAGGTTCGGAATACTGGGTGACATGTATATTGTAAGCCATGGGAATACAAACACCGCCCGTAAAACTCTGATTGAAATAAACACGGGAATGAATGTACAGTCTCTGGTTCCTTGGGGGCAAGAGTCTTTTTGGCTTCCACGGATGTGTAATGGGTTATATATGTTTTTGAATGTCTCTCCTTGCGAGCCATGACACTTCGGCTCCAGGTGGGCGCTTGTTTCGGATCGGTCCTCCTTCATCTGCATTCTATCAAGGGAGAGAGGTGCAGCAGTACCATCCAGAACACAGCATTTGAAGGTTTCTCTAATACATGAAATAAGTGAGTTCAACGCATGGAAACAAAAAGGAAAGTGGAGACCCCAGCCGAACAGAACAGAAGAAGGGAAATCGTCGGGCCAACCTCGCGATGGGCCGTCGGACCCAAAGGTTCCCTTAAACAAAAGAAACATACATTTTAAACAAACCAAAACCGAAAACTGGACTACTGGTAATCTCCAAAAATAACAAAAAACCATGCGTTGATTGACAATAAGAAGTCATTACTATGTTGGTGCACTGTGAACGACAGCAGAAGTGTTTTAAGAGCTGTTATAGGAGCAGATTCTCAATTTCAAATACAAAACAAAAATATTAAACATTTCAAATACAATACAAAAAAAAATATTCCATATTTCAAGTGAAATGCTTTGTTTCCGTTATTGCATCGAGGAAATATGCCTTCTAACAACTTGCACAGCCTAGGTGTATGGAACACAAACAACCTGCAGTCTAAGAAGTGCATTGCTCATGTGCCAGCAACAACAATTAAACATCAGCATACACTTAAAAATCCTGAACATTTTGATTACACAGAACGTACATCAACAAAACCAATCAAACATCGACTTAATCGTAGTCCTCGTTTCGAAAATGAAGGTCGGCAACAGTATGTACGAGTGGTACAATTCATATTGTTAATGTTGCTGGAAAGATTTGAGTCAACAGTCCCTCAATATGACTCATCTTTTCTATCAAGAATTTGGCTGCCTTTTCAAATTTAAATTCAGACTCCCATTTTTTCCTGCTCTTAGGGTGCCCACTGTCTAATGTACATGGTCGTCTGAAAAAGTAAGGGGGAGGTTTGCCTCTACCAAGTGACCAGCATTTGTCCACTGTGTGGCCTTCTTTCCGACACGTTTCGCAAAACCTCTCACAGTTAACTTCGCAGTCTTTGACAAAGTGGCGGGGATTCCCGAAAACACGGCAGTTCTTTTCTCTGGGTAGAATCGTTGTTTCGTGTACTGGTGCGAGTGGGAATTTGAAAGTACAGTCAGAATTGCTCTGCCTTACAGGTTTATGGTTGGAGTGCATTTCGCCTTCGACCCGTCTTTGCGTTAACACTCTAAGCGGGGTTACCGCCGCCAAATTATGGTCAGATGCCTCGCTGTCACTTCTGGTCCACTCGTCATTACGAGCGGAGGGCGGAACTGACATTGCGGTCACCCCACTACCAGGCACCAATAACTGCCCGTTTTGCAATAATTTGATTCCATCTTTTAAAGCAGCTATTTCCGCGTTTTTCTTAGCCACCTTTTGCTTTGACGCTTTTTAGTTCTATTGCCAGCCTCTTTTACTTTTTTCTCTCTCAGTGTGAAGGAGGCGGTCGGCTTCGGCCTTGGCATGGATTTCGTTTCGCCTTTGCATATTTTTCACAATTAGTAGAGCAATGGGGAGTTTACGTGTATCGGGCACGCGTTGGAATTTGCCAAAAGCCTTCTTAATGTCCTCCAAACTCCAAACCTTATTCTCATTGACTTCAAACCCGTATTTATTTCGAAGGTACTCGTCCACGTTTTCCAACTTCAAATGGGAGTGAATGAAACCTTCAGTCTCTCTAATAATGAGATTATTAGCAACTTCAGGTGCGGCTCTACCACCCTTTTTGGAGGTAGGGACCTGGGTTTTGTCGCGTCTGCCAAACATGATTTCAATTGCGAAGTCAGTGAACCAACCAATACTGAACCGTATAAACTTCTAAGATAATTGAAATTATGCTATCGTCACTTACCAGGAGGACAACCCAATCAATCTTATTTATTCAAAGGAAGTAAAAAAATAACGCTGTTATTGATTTAAGGACGTTCAATAAGTCGGCTTAATGTTAATTGAAACAGACTACAATCCTGTTCCTATACCCTACACTAATGGCACAATTTTATTTTAGCACTCTGGATCTATTACGGATTGTAGTAGCCTACTTAGGTTTTTAGGGTAAACACAACAAAGACAAACACTTAAACGTTCACAGAAACCGAGCAGCACCACTGCTCAAAACGGACCCGAATAGGTCTTCCACGCGTCGCGGTTAAGCAAGTAGCGCACCGGCGCTTGAATCTCAAACGCCGCCACAAACACCCTGTTGCAGTCAAAAGTCCTCTGAAAACTTTTGACCGCTCAATGGAGGATTCCTTTAATCTACTTCTTTCAATTAAAAGAGCGTGCCTTGCTTCCCGAACTGAGCAAGACCCCTGAGTTAACAAGTAATGCACCAGCGTTAAAACATGAACACTGCCACAGACACCCTGTTGCAGTCAAAAGTCCTCTGAAAACTGTTGACCGCTCAATGGAGGATTCCTTTAATCTACTTCTTTCGATTAAAGAAACGTGCCTTTTTCGCCCATACAACTTGGATCCCTGACGAATAACGTCTTATAGCCTAGAATTAATATTCTAATGCTTGCCCCCAGCAAACACCCTTGCCTCCCGCAAGTAATATTAATTTCTCAGACTTCACAGAATTAATATTCTAATGCTTGCCCCCAGCAAACACCCTTGCCTCCCGCAAGTAATATTAATTTCACAAATTTATGACTCACGCACGATCAACGCACTTGCCTCCCGCAAGTACTATAATGTGAGTTTCACATACTCAATATGCTTATTCAACAAACAAACAGACGTGAACGAATGCGAACGAACAAACGAATGCGCTGATCACCACAACATGAGGCCTTCCTTGAATTACAACCACGCCAGCCGCGATTCTATCCCTAGTTTCTTATCGAGCGAAGGTAATTAGCACCAAGACACTCTCAAAACTTCACCGCACGTGCAACTTCTGGTTGCTGGAGTGACAGTCCGCTGGAACAGTTCAAGTTTTTCCAGATGCCGGGAAAATCTTGGGCCTTGGTTATCTTCGTCGATCTCGGTGGAACCTCCAACTGAAGAATTCTTCTGTTTTCTTCGTGAAAACAAAACTTGCGCGACTTTTGTG
This sequence comes from Gymnothorax javanicus, assembly GCA_029692085.1. Classification (NCBI taxonomy): domain Eukaryota; kingdom Metazoa; phylum Chordata; class Actinopteri; order Anguilliformes; family Muraenidae; genus Gymnothorax; species Gymnothorax javanicus. Next base: position 121,273,837 of record CM056194.1, on the reverse strand, counting down.
GTGCGTTTCAAGAGAAGAGACGGAGTCAGATTTGGTGTTAGAAAACACAGTTAAAAAAGAAACTGAGTTTATTCGTTGTCTCGACCAGCGCAGTGTCCAGTGTAATTATGATCTGACTGCCTTCATTGGGATACAACAGGGTTTAAATATTCATTGTGAACAAAAGATATTGGCCGAGGAGTTTCGCTATGGTGCAGAAAAAATAGGGCCTGATTAACTCATTGGGTTAAACACAGATGACATTGTCTCAGTGAATACAGTACATAACCCATCAGTGTGTTCCTGCTTGACTACATCAACCCAGCAGTGGGCTGAAACTGCCTTGATTAAGTAGTAGAGCGAGACAGAATAGCTGGTTGTAAAGATTCTAGATTACTGCCAACAGAACGCCATATATCACTATATATGCTATGAACACTAAAATCTAACAATGGTGAAAAAGTGCTTTGAAAAGTTAGATAAAACAATGGTCTGTGCAATGAGCTATATTTGCTCTCCAGGGCAGCTGTACAAACTGACGCCCCCTGCAGGCTGTGCGAAGAAGGACAGTCAAAACCAGAACAGCCAAATCAGATCTTGTCCCAGCTGTCACCAAGGTAACACTAACACCCACCCCTAGCTACACGGTTGGCATTTCATCATTACTGAATTCTAACTCAGTTTTTTTTTTTTTTTTTATCATGTGCTCGCATTTCCTTGGCTGAAGGAGACTGCTGAAGATTCAGAAAATAATCTTGCTGTCAGTGTTTAATGTGTTTAAGTTTATGCCTTTTGAGGCTGATGTGGAACATTAGAATGAACATTACTCTCTAAGTTGTTGGCATGTGTGATGGGGTCTTAAAAGGACTGGAGAGTGCTTTTTTCCAGTCCACTGACCCATTCAGCATTTATATCCTCTTTTCCAAAGTAGAATAAATTGAGTACTTCTTTTTGAGTTCACTAGCCCTCATTGACAGAGCAGCGTTTTAGCACCTCTTTCGCTCTAATACTCATGTAAATACATCTCACTTCAAGTCCTACAGCCATTACCTGCCTTCTCCAGCAGGTGGCTGTACTGCTCCCCTTGGATATTATTTCCTCTGTTTGTTTGTGGATAATGCTGAGATTTTAAATCCTTGAAATTTGAGCTCCATGTCAGGTTGAGCCATGAAAAATTTGTCGTGTTTGGCAATGAAACAATACAAAACATTATTTTTGGGTCCATGAATTTCACAGAGAGCGCTCTCAGTCTTGGACCATTAGGGGGCACTTTTCAGTGTAGAATTTCTCTGGCTTTTAAATCACCATAAGTTGCTGGTATTTACTGACACTCCTCAATATGGCAAATACACATCACAAGACAAATGCTTACACAAGTAGGAGCAATGCCAGTGCAGTAAAAGGTACTAATTATGAGACGAACATTGCAGTAAAACAGAATCCTGATGACCAACTAAATTATTTGATAAAAGGGTCAAAACTTTGTGAATTTCGAAAGTATATAGGGTGAGGTGAAATGAAAAACCATTTTAAAAGGAATAAATTTCCACCATTGCTGGCAATAGCTATTGGACTTCTGGATTTTGCAATAGCAGGTATGTAAAAATGTATGTCGTTGGGATTGTTGAAAATATTTTATGAACAAAAACAATTAAATTTTTTTATTTGATTATACAGTGCTGTGAAAAAGTATTGGCCCCCTTCCTGATTTCTTATTTTTTGCTGATTTGTCACAATTAAATGTTTCAGATCATCAAACAAATTTTAATATGACACAAAGATAACCCGAGTAAATACAAAATGCAGTTTTTAAATGATCATTTCATTTATTGAGGGAAGAAAAGCTATCCAAACCTACCTGGCCCTATGTGGAAAAAGTAATTGCCCCCCTTGTTAAATCATGAATTAACTGTGATTTACCACATTTTTTTATTTCAATTTCACTAGCCACACCCAGGCCTGATTACTGCCAGACCTGTTGAATCAAGAAATCACTTAAATAGAACCTGTCTGACAAAGTGAAGTAGACTAAAAGATCTCAAAAAGCAACACATCATGCTGCAATCTAAAGAAATTCAAGAACAGATGAGAAACAAAGTCATTGACATCTATCAGTTTGGAAAGGTCTACAAAGCCATCTCTAAGGCTTTGGGACTCCAACGAACCAAGGTGAGAGCGATTATCCACAAATGGAGAAAACTGGAAACAGCGGCGAACCTTCCTAGGAGTGGCCAGCCTACCAAAATTACTCCAAGAGCGCATCAACGACTCATCCAGGAGGTCACAAAAGAACCCAGAACAACATCTGAAGAACTGCAGGCCTCACTTGCTTCAGTTAAAGTCAGTGTTCATGATTCAACAATAAGAAAGAGACTGGGCGAAAATGGCCTCCATTGGAGAGTTCCAAGGCGAAAACCATTGCTGATAAATAAGAATACAAAAGCTCGTCTCACATTTGCCAAAAAAACATCTTGATGATCCCCAAGACTTTTTGGAAAATATTCTGTGGACTGACGAGACAAAAATTGAATTTTTTTGGAATGTGTACGTCTCGTTACATCTGGCGTAACCTAATGCTGCATTTCATAAAAAGAACATACCAACAGTCAAACATGGTGGTGGTAGTGTAATGGTCTGGGGCTGCTTTGCTGCTTCAGGACCTGGACGACTTGCCGTAATTAATGGAACCATGAATTCTGCTCTCAACCAGAAAATCCTGAAGGAGAATTTCCGACCAGTTTGTGACCTCAAGCTCAAGCGCACTTAGGTTATGCAGCAGGACAATGATCCGAAACACACCAGCAAGTCCACCTCTGAATGGCTTAAAAAATAATAAACTGAAGGTTTTGGAGTGGCCTGGTCAAAGTCCGGACTTAAATCCTATTGAGATGCAGTGGCATGACCTTAAACAGGCCGTTCACACTCGAAAACCCTCCAGTGTGGCTGAATTAAAACAATTCTGCAAAGAAGAGTGGGCCAAAATTCCTCCACAGCAATGTGAAAGACTTATTGCCAGTTATCACAAAGCTTGATTGCAGTTGTTGTCGCCGAGGGTGGCTCAACCAGTTATTAGGTTTAGGGGGCAATTACTTTTTCACATAGGGCCAGGTAGGTTTGGATAGCTTTTTCCCTCAATAATTGAAATCATCATTTAATAACTGCATTTTGTATTTACTTGGGTTATCTTTGTCTAACATTAAAATTTGTTTGATGATCTGAAACATCTAAGTGTGACAAATATGCAAAAAAAAAAGAAATCAGGAAGGGGGAAAATACTTTTTCACAGCACTGTATATGGAGAGATGTAAGTTCACCGTACAGAAAGGAGAGGTTAGTGTGACATTAGTTTCCTTGTAGGTCTGTATGTGAGATAAAAAAATGAAATATAAATTTTTAATCTCTGCTAGTGTTATGAGTAAGAATCTTTTCACAATGAAAAAAAATACTCTCAGATGACTCTCATTTACAAGCAGAATTAAACTGAAAATAAGCTTTCTTTTGGACAGTTAGTCCCAAAATTTGTCATAAAAGTGCAAATCTAAGGCCAAATATCTTCAAGAGGAAAGTAGATTGCTAATACTTCCAGGCATAAATTATTCAGAAATATAGGACCTTTAAGTAAAATATTTCAGATGTTAGGTCTCGCAATTCTCAATCTGCAAGCAGAAAAAAAAAAAAAGTATTTAAATAATTTCCGTGTATGGCGTGATTTGATTGTGTAATGTCTAATCTGACTTGTATTATCGTCAATGAAAAGTGTGCACTCTGCAGAGATTTCTGTTTCTTCCCTCTTTTACAGAGCCCAGTGAGACAGTTTTGTGAGGGTTATAATTATGCTGGACATCTAAGACTGTGTGTCTTGTGCTTTGTATTTGCCATATTGAACAGTAACATTTAATATTCTGTAACTTACTGTGACGTTAAAGCAATGTGCAGTTCGTGTTGGTACAGGTTTGTCACTTCTGCTTGTTTGAGAATGTGGTTTTTCAAAAAAGAGGTGGTCTTTTGGCTTTCATTGGTTATATTTGCTGCTTTTGGCTTGGTTATCAGGGTGCATTATTCCTAGTTTTTGCCTTTTCTCTCATCGTTCAACAGGCCGAGTCTCTGCCTCCCAAAGCAGCCAACCAATGGCTGACTATACTCGCACAGCTGGAGGTGTGTGCTTGGCGGTCTCTCCGCCTCCTGTGCAGGGCAGCGTGCCATTGGTTCCATGTGTGCCGGCCTGTCCATCAGTGCTGTGAGTGTTCTTCTGGGCAGCACAGCTAATGCTAAGCTAACACCACATATACCAGGGTTGCCAACTTTCACGCATTCGGCGTGAGTTTTTGTGGCATATTCACATTCCCCTGCTGTAGTCAGCAATTATTCAATCAGCACGTTTGTCAGAGATTCTCAGGCAGAATTGAAGTCCTTCTGCATGGAAGTTTATCAGTTTCACATGCGTTATGGTGGATTTCACCACTAGTAACATGGAAATCAATTATGACTTCTCACGCTTTTCTTTACTCAGGGGTTGGAAGCAATGGAATTGCATAAAAACGTTTCAAATGGTCTTATTTCATTGAAACAATTTGAAAGGTTGTGAAACACATGCATTACATTGATTGAATAATTGCTGCACAGCACAGGAACATGAATATGCCACTAAAACTCACACCAAATGCATGAGAGTTGGAAGCCCTGATATACTAAGCTAATATCACATACACTCACACATTCTCTCTCAACTAACACTACAGTTGTTCAGCAATAACCACGTATGTTCAGCTAACACCACGTATGCTTAGCTTTCACCGCATTAGCCTGCGAGCAGGCTCTCATTTGCGATGGGGGAGAGAGAGTGAAAAGAGAGCCTGCACGAAAGCCAGGGTTTTGTGAGTGCCCTGTGTTCGTCCACGAATGCAGCATTCTGATTGGTCGAACTTGACAGTTCCCAAATTCAAATTTGACAGTTGAACACTCGCAGGGCTGGCCTTAGACCTGAAAATTCGGGGGCAATTATTGACAAAAATTAGTCCTGGCTAATTCTAGATGGTTTTCCTTTATTAACACGTTTTCCAATTCAAGAATAATCAAGTGGCAATTGAAGACACAGCTTCTCTCCCCCATGCGATCTAAAAGCGACAAAATAATGGGCTACATTCAGTACAGAAAAATAATTTAATTATAATTATGTCCATGTACTGGCACTCATTTCAGAACTCTTCAGTGAATGAAGGTAATTTTGGTGACTAGTATGTGGTTTCGTCCGTTTATATTTTCTAATCGGACAGCTGTCTATTTTTTACAGCAAGTTTGCGTGACCGTGCTGCAAAAACAGGTGTAAGTATTTGTCGCCGAAATTACCTTCATTCGCAAAAGAGTTCTGAAATGCTGCTCTCGCTGGAGAAAAAAAAAAGAAATCACTGTTGCTGCGTGCCAATGCATAGACCTAATTAGTCTAACCACGCTGACAGCTTGTTAGGGGCGGAATTCAAAAACCCCTGGCTTTCGTGCGGGCTCTCTTTTCACTCTCTCTCCCCAATCGCAAACAAGAGAGCCTGCTCGCAGGCTATCACTCCATGTACTCAGCTAACACAACATACACTCAGCTAATACCACATATTCTCAGATTACACCGCATACTCTCTTTTATCACCATACTCTCATTCAGTGATACCTCATACACTCCGCTAGCAGCACATACACTCAGCTAACACCACTGACTTCTGATACACTCAGGTAACACCACAGCTGACGCTGCTGCACAGCTGAAGTCTTGCTGTCTTGCTATTTTTCTCCCATACATGCTTATATTCTCAGCTGTGTGTTTGTCCCTACAGGTACGTCTCCAGCCCTGTGATAAAGGCTGGTCCCTTGTACCCACAGCCTCTCTGCCTCTCCCTGGATGGCAGTATCGGTGCGGCGAGGCGGGTTGGTGACCGTCGACATGCTCGCTCCCTCTCTCTGGATAGCCGCTCCCTCAGCCAATCCCTGACTCGCGCCATTGAGGCGGCGCGTGGTGTGAGAGCCGCCTCACGGAGCATTTCCCACTCTCTTGCATCTGGGCTATGCCAACAGGGAGTGTTATCGCAGTCATACCTCTACTGAACACTAGAGAGGGCCAGTGAGCACAAGTGGAATTGTTCACGCAGCTCTACCAGAGACAGTGCACGAGTCACCTCAATTGGAGAGAATGGAGACAGTGTACTGGCATTCAGTTGGACTAGCATAACATCGACAGAGCAGCAAGACTATGTCGACTGTGGTCTGTTGTGCAGTACTTCAGCACTAGAAGTGGGTCACATTAACGCTGTTTCTTCGGGGGCACCCCGGTGGTGCGTCAGTCTGGGTGCGCACCGTGGAGGCTGTGTCCTTCCTGCGGCAAGCTGGGTTCGACTCCAGCTCGGGTCATTTGCCGCATGCTTTCCCCCATTCTTCTCCCCAACCTTCCTGTCATTCTCCACTGTGTAACTATCTAATAAAAGAAAATCCCAAAAAAAATAATCTTTAAAAAAAAAAAAAACAGGTTTTTCTCGGCTGAATAAACATTTGTTGTTATGCTTGATGATTCAAAACAGAATAGAGCAGACAAGTTGTCAAAAACAAAATATGAGCCTGAAATATTTGCAATATTAGAAGTTCATGGTATAATTGGAAATAAAATGTTTAATATTATCATAAATAATATAGATGTGTTGTGCTTGCTGTCAGAGGTTGTGTTGCTCCCTTATTGAAGTTCCCAAGTAACTTCCATTAATTTTTTCCCAGCCATTTATAGGTTGAACACACCTTTGTAGTACTATTGCTCATAATCCACAGTGTGGCCATTCACAATTAATGGAATGTTCTGTTTACACTTGATGCCATTCTACAAGCGTAACGGCCTATATGCGAGCCACAGCCGTCTCATTTACCGTCCTTATTATACATCCACTGTACACAGGTGGGGGCCAGGGAGTTATCAAAACATGGCTTTAGTCAGACGAGTGTGCACTCCTCTGCTGACTTATGCAGAACTTATTGAGGCTGGAAAATGAAAAGTGAACTTTTTTTTATTTTTAAATGTCATCCGTTTTATTTTCTGACTTTTTAGTGAACAGTGAGATCATTTGGAAAAGGACAGGAGAATTTCCAGGTGATGATACCTCAGGTATGCATATAACTGCTCAGCTTTTTTAAAATGTAAAGTTAGTATCTTATCGGTCACCCTGTTTTGTGCATTTTTGAGTCAGTGAAGCCTGCAGATATAACATAATGTCCTCAGGGCGAGCTGCCTGGTAGTTAGAATTACCAATGAAGTATCATTAGCTGTTTTATATACCATTACAGATGCATTATGTTCAACAGCAGTACATGTTTTACAGTCATAGAGGAGCCCATTGGTGCCAGTACATAGAAATTCTTGTCACAGTATGTACTTCTTCCACACTGTACAAATATTACATATCATAAAATGAATCATCTGTTTCTCAATCCAGAAACTATTTTCTTTTAAAAACTCTGTACAGAAAACCTGGTACAAATCATGGCGAGATTTAGGGAAGGGCATATCCCAGGCATTACAGATGCCTAAAAAAAACACATAAATGCCACCCCAACCCCACATCTGCATTCAAAAAACTGTGTCCCCAAAATGGAAACTAAAATTATGCCACGGCAGAAAATGCGTATATTTGTACATGCTTTCAGATGGTTCTGATTTCACCAGTGTTACTGAATTTCTTTTAAGTGTGATTTTTTCCCCCCTTCATTTTATATACTGCTGTTCAAAGTCACACTGAAACAGAAAGGTTGCTGTACCATTTTAGGTATGACATTTATGTGAGTGAGACACATCTCATGGGGGATTTGAGTGATGTGCAGTCAATTTGACTGATGTCAACTGAGCAGGTAGTGGATTGTGTGGCTTTTTTTTTTTTTTTTTGAAGGACGCAGTGAAGTGACATTCCATGGACGTAGAATGTGCCATGCACACGCCTGAATATCTGGGTTTTATAGTGATGAATTATTTGGTTTCTCTCATTGATTATTTCCATTATTACTCACTTAAACCCTTTCACACCTGTTTTTCGATTGCCTTGGGTCCTCAGTCTTATGCAGAAGGGGCCGGTGTGGGTACAGGCTTTAATTCCAACAAAGCAGTTAGACACCAGATTTTACTAATCAAGGTCTTCAGCAGAGATCATGTATCGCTGAATATTTGCTTTGGATATGCAAAATCTGCCACATTTTGCTCCAAATAAATGCATCCAACTTGTACTGAAATGTATTGGCAGCATGTAATTTTGGTATTTCATACCATGAAATGCTATGGTTCACTCAGAATTCAATTAAAACTTTAAGCATGTCTGCTATCTGTTCTTAACTTGGGCAGAGCAGTCATGTTTGGATTTGTAAAAGCTGGGTGTGAAAGGGTTAAGCTAGCAATGAAGTTCTCATTATCTGCTGGTTATAAGATGCAAATGCACGCATTGTTTACTTTGACATTCTTTGTTGTGTTTGTATGCCAGACAATTCTTCAATCTGTACTTTTCCTCTTTCTGTAACATTGTTACCCCACAATGTTTATTATTTCATGTGTAACTGTTGGTCCTGCTGGGAAATGCACTGTGAATTATTTTCTGAAAATATGAAGTCTTTTAAAACTTAGCTTTGATTAGTTTTGAAATGACTTGAAGCAATAAGAAAATATTAATTGTTTTGCATTTTACTGTGTGAATTTTTTGAGATCAGAAATCTTTTTTCTAAGTAGACATATTTTTTTCCACCAGATCATAAACTTATGTTATATAATAAATAATAATAAGCATAATAATTCAATGGAAATTTTTTGTGTTGTTTGAGCCACCAAGACATGTATTCTTCACAGATAATGACAGATCGTAAACCTGAAGCATTTTGGCATAAATCTGCTCAAAGATGTATTTCACCCAATGAAGTGGTCGATGAGTTGTTCTGAATGCCTGTATAGCATTATATAGCGTTAGTATTTGGTTTATGTTTTGTAGTCTTGAGTCCAGAGGCGTAAATCCGTTCCAAGAAGTGGGGGGGATGAACGGGGTCAGGTGTGGTGATTTCTCGCGCGAACACACACACGCACATACACACATATGCCCGCACATACATATGTATGCACACGCACACGCGCACATGGGCACTCACACACACTCACTTTTCTGTTGTATTGACTTAGACATAATCCAAATTGTCATGTGTATTTATATATTTTGAGAGATACAATGCTTAAGCCTCAACTGCGAAACAAGACTACACTTTCTGTCAGTCACAAACTTAGTATCTCATCAGACTCAAGAACTCTGGGATGAAGTCAAATCAGACAGATTTGAGCAGTTTTATTTTAAGCCTTCATCGAAATTGGCTGGAATTTGATAGTTAAGTGAAGGATCCATAGACGTACCACCTAACCAAAAATGAGACACCCAGAAGCAAACCTGAAGGCGCTAGAGTGTAATGTCATTGAATTAAAAGATCGGCAGCATTTACGCTATTCGACGTAGAAAACAGTAAAAAATAGGTCAAATCAAAAACGCGTCTGATATGTGATGAAGGGTGCTCCGATGGCCCTTCAGTGAAAATTTGCGCGTCCTAGCTCAAAAAATAAGGAAGTTATGGCAATGTTTTATTTTTCACAAGAAGCCCCCTGGTGGCCAAACTAAAGGTTGAAATTGGCCAGAATTCAATAGGTTCGTGAAGGATCCATAGACGTACCAGCCTCCCAGAAATGAGAAAGCTAGAAGCAAACCTGATGGCGCTAGAGCGGTAAGGTCGTTGATGGACAGACGGACGGCCGGACAGACGGACGCCACGGGGGACGACAACAGAATACAATGATTTGCGAATCCTTTTTGACCTATATTCAGTTGAGAACACTACAAAGACAAGATATTTAATGTTCAAACTGATAAACTTTAGTTTTACTCTAAAACCTTTATATACCTTTCAGCATTCATGGTGCTTTTAAAAACATACAAGTGTCCCACACCATATGCACTAATGCATCCCCATACCATCAGAGATGCTAGCTTTTGAACTGAATGCTGACAACAGGAGAGGTCGTTTTTCTCCTCTTTAGCCCGGAGGACACGACGACCATGATTTCCAACAAGAATGTCAAATTTGGACTCGTCTGACCACAGGACACTTTGCCACTTTGCTACAGTCCATCTTAAATGAGCCTTGGCCCACAGAACACGGCAATGCTTTTGGATCATGCTCAACAATAGCTTCCTTTTTGCATGATAGAGTTTTAGGTGGCATCTGTGGATGGCATGGCAGACTGTTTACAGAAAGTGGTTTCTTTATGTATTCCTGGGCCCATTTAATAATGTCAATGACAGAATCATGCCGGTGAGTGATGCAGTGACATCTGAGGGCCCGAAGATCACGGGCATCCAGTAAAGGTCTTCGGCCTTGTCTCTTACGCACAGAGATTTTTCCAGTTTCTCTGAATTTTTTGATGATGTTATGCACTGTCGATGATGAGACCTTCAAAGCCTTTGCAATTTGACATTGAGGAACATTGTTTTTAAAGTATTCCACAACTTTTTTACGCAAGCCTTCACAGGTTGGAGAGCCTCTGGCCATCTTTACTTCTGAGAGACTCAGCCTCTCTCTGACATCCCTTTTATAGCCAATCATGTTACACACCTGATGCCAGTTAACTTAATTACTTGCTAAATGTTATTTCAGCTGATTCTCTTATATATTAATTGCTTTTTCAGACCTTTTTTGCCTGTGTCCCAACTTTTTTGAGACCTGTTGCAGCCATAAAATTTGAAATAAGCTCATTTTGTGGATAAAAATGTAAAATGTCTCAGTTTCAACATTTGAAATGTTATCTATGTTCTATTGTAAATAACATATTGGCTCATGTGATCTGAAAGTCATTGCATTTTGATTTTAATCACAATTTACACTTCGTTCCAACTATTTCGGAATTGGGGTTGTAGTTTCTATGTAATGGCAGTTTAAGTATTATGTTTATTTCAGAGTTTTTGAGATTATAATGGGTTTCTACAGACGGAACGTTCGCGGACAGTGAGAGACGTCAGTTACGCTCTAACCGCCAGACCTGAAAATTCTTCCAGACAATTTCAGTCAATCTCTTTTAAATCCTGCAATTTCCAACCTACAGAGACAATTTGTATGTCAAAACGTGGAGAAACTTGTCCTCTCTCAACTAGTGTGACTCTCATTGTGAATTGACCCATTGTTTTCACATAAATGGACATTAAGCACAAAGAGTGCAGACCTAAACTGGGCTTTGAAGGTCAGGTTGTCAGATGGTGACATCACGCATTTTGTCAGCTGTTGTACTCAAATAACCAGAATTTCCTCAGATCTGACGTGCTACTGTCGCTATGGTGACGACTCAAGTGGTCAGTGAAGACTGCGGAGAGACAGCAACAAGGAGAGAAATTGAGAATTTGGCGAGGATTTCGATATTTTATTTACATAATTTTGATAATCAATTTAGGCGATAAGAGGATAATTTATAGGTTTCATTGAAATCTTTTCTGTGTGATTAGTTTTGAATGAGTGACACTGGTAATAACAAAGGTGGTTTCTCTTTTAGTTTACTTCTACTTTAGCTATAATTATTTCTTAGCGTTGGGAATAGAACATTTAAGTATAGAATGGAATAGCATGGAAAGTTTATTTCATTACTCTTTAGATTAGTGTTGGTGTCATCGCAATACTCAGTAAAGGTAAGTAAAATTATCAAGCGTCATAGAAAGTTTCGTTGTACCGTAGCTAGAACTACAGAACATCCCTTTATAACAACAATTATTCCTGGCTAGTTCTCAATCATTTCCCTTTATTGACACGTTTTCCAGTTATAATAATAATCCATTGACAATTGAAGACTCGGCTTCCTTCCCCATGCTATCTAACCGTGACAAAATAATGGGCTAAATTCAGTAGGCAAAAAATAATTTACTTATAAATGGGCTTATGCTTTACAAAAGACAAACTGCTCTGAAACTTCCCCGCTACCTTTTCCGCACATCAGGCGATTTAATTTGCACTTCACAATTGTTTAAATTCATCGTTGTAAAAAATGAAAACTTCCGTGTTTAAAGACTTCAATTCCGTATGAGAATCTCTTGAATACGCATTGATTGAATAACGACTGATCCGCGTTCCAATGAAATATCGCCTTTCACTCGGTACAGCAGCATGGGTTGATTAAAAAGTTTTAGAGCAGAAGTTTCAGAGCAGTTTGTGTTCCCTAAAGTGTAGGTCTATTTCTAAGTAAATTATTTTTTTCTGTACTGAATTTAGCCCATTATCTCGTCACTGTTAGATCACATGGGGAGAGAAGCCATGTCTTCAATTGCCAATGGATTATTATTATAATTGGAAAATATGTCAATAAAGGTAAATGATTGAGAACTAGCCATGCCTAATTGATGTTATAAAGGTATGCACTGTTGCCCTCAAATTTCTAGTTCTGGCGCCGCCATTGTGCAAAACAATAGCAAACATGCCCCTGTTCCAACGTTTTTGAAACATGTTGCTGGCATCAAATTCGAAATCAACTTATTCTTTCAAAAAAAACAAAATTTCTCAGTTTCAACATCTGATATGCTGTCTTTGTACCATTTTCAAATAAATATAGAAATGGAATGATGTGATTTACATTTTACACAATGTCCCAACTTTTTTGGAAATGGGGTCGTGACCTGTGAAATGGTATTGTTATCGAGAGCGTGGATGGCGGCTATATCCTCTCCCTATTAGGTTTCTAATAGTTCCTATACTTACATTTGTTGAATATTAACCATGACAGTGCTCAGAGGTACATTCAGTTAGAATATCTTATAGTGGCTCCTCTTGTAGCTATTACCAGATTCATGAGGGTCTACCACTCTATCTCTTTTGAACTGTCAGTTCTTTGGTTTTCTTCACGGTGTTGGATGATAAAGGGATTTTGCATGTTTTTCCCCTCATTTTGATATCCGAGTAAAGCAGGAAGTGATGCAATGACAAATATTTTCCCTTAAGACATACAGTTGCAAGAAAAAGTATTTAAACCCTTTGGAATTATCTGGATTTCTGCATAAATTGGTCATAAAATATGATCTGCTCTTCATCTAAGTCACAACAATAGACAAACACAGTCTTCATAAACTAATACCTCACAAACAATTGTATGTTTTCATGTTTTTATTGAACACAACATGTAAACATCCACAGTGCAGGGTGGAAAAAGTATGTGAACCCCTAGGCTAATGACTTCTCCAAGAGCCAATTGGAGTCAGGAGTCAGCCAACCTGGAGTCCAATCAACGTGACGAGATTGGAGTTGTTGGTTAAAGCTGCCCTGCCCTATAAAAAACACGCACCAGTTTTGAGTTTGCTATTCTCAAGAAGCATTGCCTGATGTGAACCATGCCTTGCACAAAAGAGTTCTCAGAATACCTACTATTAAGAATTGTTGACTTACATGAAGCTGGAAAGGGTTACAAAAGTATCTCTAAAAGCTTTGATGTTCATCAATCTGCGGTAAGACAGATTGTCTATAAATGGAGACAGTTCAGCACTGTTGCTAATCTCCCTAGGAGTGGCCATCATGTAAAGATGACTGCAAGAGCACAGCGCAGAATGCTCAATGCGGTGAAGAAGAATCCTAGAGTGTCAGTTAAAGACTTACAGAAATCTCTGGCACATGCTAACATCTCTGTTGACAAATCTACAATAAGCCAAACATCACACAAGAATGGAGTTCATGGGAGGACACCACGGAGGAAGTCCAAAAAAAAACATTGCTGCACGTTTGAAGTTTGCAAAAGAGCACCTGGATGTTCCACAGCACTACTGGCAAAGTATTCTGCGGACAGATGAAACCAAAGTTGAGTTGTTTGGAAGGAACACACAACGCCATGTGTGGAGAAAAAAAGGCACAGCACATCAACATCAAGACCTCATCCCAGCTGTGAAGTATGGTGGAGGGGGCATCATGGTTTGGGGCTGCTTTGCTGCCTCAGGGCCTGGGCGGATTGCTGGAAAAATGAATTCCCAAGTTTATCAAGACATTTTGCAGCAGAACTTAAGACCATCTGTCCGCCAATTGAAGTTCAACAGAGGATGGGTGATGCAACAGGACAACGACCCCAAGCACAGAAGTAAATCAACAATGGAATGGCTTCAACAGAAGAAAATACACCTTCTGGAGTGGCCCAGTCTGAGTCCTGACCTCAACCCGACTGAGATGCTGTGGCATGACCTCAAGAGAGCGATTCACACCAGACATTCCAAGAATATTGCTGAACTGAAACAGTTTTGGAAAGAGGAATGGTCCAAAATTCCTTCTGACCGTTGCGCAGGTCTGATCTGCAACTACAGGAAATGTTGGTTGAGGTTATTGCTGCCAAAGGAGGGTCAACCAGTTATTAAATCCAAAGGTTCACATACTTTTCCCACCCTGAACATTAAAACATGTAATTGTTTGTGAGGTATTAGTTTAAGAAGACTGTGTTTCTCTATTGTTGTGACTTAGATGAAGAGAAGATCACATTTTATGACCAATTTATGCAGAAATCCAGGTAATTCCAAAGGGTTAACATACTTTTTCTTGCAACTGTAGAAAGCTTTAAGTTTAATTTCATTCCTGGTTAAAAATTTTGTAGAATTTATCAGCAATAATATTTAGGGGTGCCATTAATTGTGAAACTATGATTTGGCGGACACTGATTTAAAATTAAATGAGTGAATAATTTTGGTTGGTTGCATTGAAACATTCATGAAGTGACGTATTTCTCTCATGCTGGGATTTTATGTATATAACGTGACAATCCATTTTTACGCAGTATTATTTTTAAATCCATTTCCAGGAAGAGGTGCTAATAATTCTGAAGCCCACTGAATGTCCAAATTGGCAAACTTGCATTCTGTTGAGTGTAGAAGTTATACACAACTTGTATATGCTGTAGTGTGGTCATACAGTTACTGGTGAGACATGGGCAGGGGGTTCTTGTTCAAAACAACTGAAAAACTGTGTGCTCCATTTAACAACTCTAGTCATTGACAGGTCTTTATGCAATCAGCTCTGGACGTGACTTTGGGTGCCCAATAAGCTGGCTACATGGGTGGGGGGTTTATAGTCCTGTTGTCGTCATCACTGGTCTTATGCCAATTGACCCTGTGAAGGTAATTTTGCTCCATCTCCCATATCTCACCTTTGGGCCAGATTGCTGCCTCTGGGAAAGCTTTAGCTGATGGTGTGAATGTCTGAACCCCCAGCACTGCTGTGTCCTTGGTGAAATGCCTTAGCTAAGCATTTCCTAACATTGTCCTCAGGGCACCTCAGGCAGATCCAGGTATTTGTTGTGTTCCACCTCGAGCACGCCTGAGATGCATCAGGTGTGTTTTCAGTGGAACACAAAAAAATACCTGGATGTGGCTGGTGTGCCCTGAGGACAGGGTTGGAAAACACTGTCTTAGCTGTAATGAGGGCACTGTATCATGAAGCATGAGTTAGCCATGTAACTGCACTGGCTAAACCTAAAACTCTCCAACACTGGGAACAAGGACTAAATAAAAAACAAAAAATAGGACCAAGGGTCCTGTAGCTTTCTGGCAAGCAATCTAATAGTGATAATACAAGTTATGAAAATTTCATATGAAATTTGACCTTCGAATCATTTAAGGTCAATGTCAAGGTCACTAAATAAACATTCACATACATTTATAAGACCTCCAGTAATACCATCCTAAGCTCTGAAGCAGTTTTGGTGATACAAGACATTGAAAATTCAATATGTCAATTGTGAACTTTAAAGGTCACAGAAGGTCAGTTGAGTTCAGCAAATGGACTTCATATAAGACTTTCTAAATGTCTATAAACAAACCATGGCTCCATCTGTGACCATTTTGGTGATACAAGTCTTTGTAATTTCATTGTCGAGTTTGACCCTCAAAGGTCACTGGCAGTCAAGTTGAATGTCACCAATTGAAATTTCTTGTGACTTCAACACGAAACCTGGGTTCCATCTGTGACCATTTTAGTGATACAAGTAATTGAATTTTCATTAGGTCACATTTGACCTTCAAAGGTCAATGCGAAGGTCACCAAATGAAAGTTCATATATGACTTCCTATATGTCTCTAATACAAACCTAGACTGCATCTGTGACCGTTTTGACAGTACAAGGATCATTCCTTATGAAATCAACCAATTTTCAGGCAAGTTCCATGGGCATAAGTCATGGATTTTCTTCAAACTTCAACAGTTTGTTGCTTTGGGTGTCAAATGAAAAAATACCAAGTTTTAGCTCAATTGGGCTACTATTTTTGAATTTCTGGGGGGGTCATAATAGTTGGCATGGCACCCCAGTTGGCGAAATCTGTATTTTTTCCATTTTAACAGGCAGTAACTCTGGAAGTAATGGAGCTAACCCCATGATTTTTTTCCGGACTTGTTCTCTAGGCACTGTACTACCCTTATTTGCCAATCGACATAGTTTTAACCCTTTTATTGTGGTTTTATAGGATCCCAAAAATGCTACTTTTACAAATGGGTATCAAAACATACATATTTAAGGGTACCATTTTCCACACCTGATGACATGTGGATTTGTGGTAATATCAGCCATTAAATGGCCAAGAGCTTTTTATAGCCACCAATTAATCCAGCCGTATTTATAGTTCTTTGGTAATAATGACCCTTATTTTACCGCCCATGTGGAGGGTGAACTTTTTTCAAGATGTGGATATCCTTCCATTTTAATGAAATCTATATTTTTGGAAAGCTCTTGATGTGCAATGCCACGAAAATAAATTCCTATATGTCCTATATGTCAATAATACAAACTTAATCTCTATCTGCAACCATTTGGCCTCTGCAGGCCATCTTGCATATTCTCCATAAGACCCAGAGTTAAAGTATAGCACCCCCACTAGACCCACTTCCGCTGATTCAAGCAAAATGGTGCTAACACAGTAAATTGACAGCTAGTCGATTGCCTGATTTAGAAAAAAATTTATCATGCAGTTTTTGAGAAATAATTAAAAATTTTTAAATTCCATCTTTGAAATAAGGGCCAAAGTTTCAAGGGCCCAAAAAAACGGACAAAAATGATTCAATCAAAAATCCGAAAAAAGCTCTGGAGATATGGTCTAGTAGTATGTCATAGCAAATTTACAAAAAAATTCATCTGGCCAAAAAAAAAAAAAAAAAAAAAAAGGATAAAAAAAATCTTCCGGACGACAAATGACGGACGACGGACACCAAGCCACAACAATGGCTCATCGGCCCATAGGGCTGGTAAGCTAAAAAGCAGTTTTGGTTTCATTTAATACTCTTCTGCACCCAATCCCTGATCCCTTGTAACAAGCCCGGGCTTAAAAAACTGTAGTTATCGTCAAAGCCAAACTTACAGATGTTTTTAAGGTTGTCAAAATTTTTGACAGATGATACATTCCAGAAAGTCACAGAACATCTTGGCTTTAAAAAAAAAAAAAAAAAAAAAAAAAAAAATCCTACTTTGGCTGACTGTCAGCTACAGTGAAATAAAATAAAAATTTTAAGCAGCCGTTTTTTTTGTCCCGCAAAAGAATGTCTAACTTCCATCTTTATGAAATTCATCTTTAATACCATTTCAATAATCCAAAGACAGCAACCTCTGTGAAAACTCAATGCCAATTACATAACACAAATACTCGGAGCACAACCGAAAGACAACAAAAATTGATTTTATTAGCATGATCACTCGAAATTACAACACATCAGCAGTCTGAATTCACAAAAAAGTTTGCTTCATCAGCTCAATGGAAGATCATGACCCAGATAAAAAGAAGTAGAGACAAACATCATTGAGTGAAATAGAGCAATTCTCAGCACATTCCTTTGGTTAAATTAAGAATAGTGCGTTAAAACGCAACCCTAATCTCCATGGAGACTGGAGAGACTCACATACCATGAAAACCCGAAGTGTAAACCCAGGCATTGGTGACCGTAAAACTGCTGAAGGCTAAAAAATGCCCAATTTCATTACTGCAGAGCACAGGAGTACCCAGAGGAGCATTTTCTCTTTTGCATTAAGTCACAGGAGAACATGTCTAACACACTTGCACTATCAACACTAACTGTAAACACACTGTGCTGCAATAGCCTGTGTCTATAGCGCTCAATACATCTGTTCCATTGGCGAGGAGAATTCCTCCACATTCTTGACTGAGATCTACATCAAAGACTGCCTGTCATACTCGGATTGTCTCCGTCTCCATTTACTTCCAGTTGATGTAATCAAAACCAATCAAAAGCCAACAGCTTGTATACTTATGACATCATAATTGAAATACCAAGTTGCTTTCAGCTGGGGGGTGACCAAAAAGAACCAATATAAACCCAGAACATCAGCCTATGTTTTCATGACATCACGCTTGTAACTCACAATAATAGAATTCCAACTCCGTAGAACAGACAAGGCCGTGGACTTGTCAACCTGACGGCCATTTTGAGCAAGACGTCTGCTGCCTGCAACTGTTTGACTGTAAAATTCTATGGTCTTATTTTTCTGACGTCACTTCTATTCACAATAACTGTTCAGTCTTGCCCAAGGTAGCGTCCATTATAAGCACATTCAAGTCCCAAGGACCCGATCATATTGTCCATTCTATTACTTTAAATTCTATGCTCACAATCTGCAATCAACAAGGTAAGGACAGTCCAGCTGCAATATTGCACTCACAGCAATGACACTGCCTTAAAATTTGGCACAAGCACTGATCTTGTTTTTAAATTGAATGAAATTAAAATAAAATGCAAACAGCATATCTACAAGCTCAAACTTGCCAAGAGTATTTTTTTAATCTCGTACCACCTCAATCCAAAGCAAAATTAATGATACAATCACTCATTGATTCACAAATAAAACAAAACCAGCATAAAATAGCCACTTTCAGCATTAAAACAGAATATAGATTTAAAAAAAAAAAAAAAAAAAAAAAAAACCAAGGTTTCAAAAAGTGGCTCAGCTGTATTCTTACCAAAATATATATTTCTTATACAAGTTTTTTCTGCAGTGGTCTGTGTGCGTGCATGGTTATATGCGCGTTCGACACGATGTAAATTTAAGATCCATAAGGGTGTGTGTCACCAATGTATTCACATCAATAATAAGCCTTTCCCTTTTATATTCTGCTTAAATATTTTTTAAAAAGTCTAAATGAAATGTCAACGCAAAGCTACTTTTTGTTACTGTAGCAAGTACAAATACAGGTTCCACAGATTTAACATGAACAAAAAAGATTAATTATTGATGAAGTCAATTTTTACAAGAAACGTCAAAAATTAAAATGATAAAAACAAAATGCACATCTGATTTAAAACAGCAGTTTTGCAGAAGTTCTAGTATAGTTGCCTCAGAGCAGGGGGGCAGTAGAATTTTTTTTTTTGAAGTAATGGGCATTCCCATGGCAACAGTTGTATAAAGTTGTTAGTCCCTCGAGAGTAATCTTCAATAGAATGATTATACAATAAAGGTTCAAACTGCATTTCAAAAACAAACATAAGGCCAAGCACACACTATTATTTGTGAGATCACCACAGTCACAGTCACCCAAAACTTGTTGCTGGTTTCTGATTGGACCAACAGAAAGGTAAGTTATCTTAACAACTTGTTAGCAAAAGACTTAACCCACAAGAAAAAAATGAAGATAAAAATCACATCCAGTGGTGGCAGCCCTTAATCAGAGCTGAAATTACTATCTTCACAAGTTTCCCAACAGGAACCTCCACAAGGACACATCACATCAGATGACAGTCAAGGAAATTGAGAGTTTAGATGTACCAGGAACTGGGCAAATTGTGACACATGACCAACACTGGGAAAAAAAAAAAAAAAAACAAACAAAACAATAACAACAACCAACTGACATGAAATTACCCCATGCTCTACTGCCACACCCACTCCAAAAAATAAAATGAGGCTTTAGTTCTTTCAGCGGGACGCCTCTGATGCGCGCGCGCGTGTGTGTGTGTGTGTGTGTGTATAAATTGTACTAGGTTTAAGATTTTTTTTTAAATACGAGTGTAAAAGTGACAAGCAGAGGAAAATCTATTTTTTTAAATCTATTCATTCCTTGAACATGAAAATGTCCATAATTTCCATAGGAAAAGTTTTTATATTAGAAAATATTACTCTGATATAATGACCATACCAAGTCATAAAAATAGTAAAATGTACCCTCACATTATCCGCATGAATCAGTGGGAAAACAGAGAGAGAGATTTGAGTAAGAGAAGGGAAGGTGTATAAAATCGCGGTACACTCAGTATAAGAAGAGCATGTGCAAATGCCTGTGTGTACGTTGGTGTACACCTGTTTACCCTGTGATCTATGCAGTCTACGTCACAGGTGCAGCGATACGGAAACTTCCCTCACACAGCCCCGCCCCCCCCCAAAGTCAACCTCGACACTGCAACCAGTAAACTGCCCGCACAACCTAGCAGGCCTGATCTTCTGGGACCTCTGGCATAAGCAAAGCTTAATAGCCCACACATGACCAATATTAAAACCAGTGATTGGTCATGGTGTTTTGTTTTGCACCCATCAATGGTTGCGTTATTCAGTAAAAGGTTTTGGACATGCGGTAGATCTTAGTAAATCAGGCCCAGTATCTTGCATCTCACACTTAACATGGCTTAACACAGCCATGCCTCAGCGGAACAATTAGCCTCAAACACCATCAGCGTATTTCTAGTCACAGTCATATCATGCCTGAACACTTTTCCTCACACAGCCAAACCACACCATTCTTCTTCTAAACAGCCAAACCACACATTAACATACCCCTAAAAACAACACCACTCTAACATTCCCTGCCTAACTGCCCGAGCACACGCAACAACTCTCTTCAAATTGCTACACTATGGGCTGCCAGTCACACTGCCCTGCCCTGTAACAGAAACAGAGGTGGGCTGCTCACACACACACACTAACAACTAAAATGGATTGTCCTGATAACTTAATACACAGACCCTCTCCCCATAGCCAGAGGCAAAACTAAACAGAAATATGTGCCGTCTCCAGGC
Organism: Gymnothorax javanicus; assembly: GCA_029692085.1. Classification (NCBI taxonomy): domain Eukaryota; kingdom Metazoa; phylum Chordata; class Actinopteri; order Anguilliformes; family Muraenidae; genus Gymnothorax; species Gymnothorax javanicus. Next base: position 121,252,816 of record CM056194.1, on the reverse strand, counting down.
GTTCTTTAAGAATCCTGCCCTGACAAACCTGGCCTGAAGACAACCTGCTGACACCTGCCATGAGTCATCTGGCCAGCAGAGGGCACTGCTGTGCAGTCATTTAAAATCAACCTGCGATTTTGCAAAGATCTTCCAATCTTTGTGCAAACACACGCCAATCTTTGTGCAAACACACAATCTCTCTCACTCGTAATTCACATGCACACAGACACGCGGACACATGCAGACACGCATGCTTGTGCACGCGTACACTACACGCACACACACACACACACATACACACACACACACACACACGTACAGTCACCCCCCAACCCACACAGATACTCCTCCTGCTCTTAAACACACCCACTTTTTTCCCCTCCCACACTCAAACTCAAGCACAAAACACAGAAAAACAGGACACAGACGCAGACTCCGAGCTCTAGCTGAAGAGCTTGAGGAAGCAGCTCTGGCAGTAGGGCTTGTCGTTCTGCTCCTTGAAGGTGCCCTTGTTCAGCTGCTTGAGGCAGAAGGCACACACGAAGTGCTCGGGGTGGAACTTCTTCCCCATGGCCGTGATGCAGCGGCCGCTGATGGGCTTCTGGCAGCCGGAGCACAGCGAGCCTCGGCGCTCGTGGTAGTGTGCTTCGCAGTACGGCTGGTTCTCATGGTCGAAGAAACTCCCGTTTATGAACGGTGTGAAACACTCCTGCAGACAGAGCGAGAGAGGGACGCATTACTCCAGGTGTTAGTGAGTCTCAATTATTCTGAGAATGCTCACGGGCTCATTACTGTAGCAATATCCTCTTTTCTGTACACTCCCATGGTGTTTACTTTTGTTTTTCCTGCCAAAAAAGCAAAGTTCTTGAAATAAAATATTGAGAGAATGGGGGGGTGGGGGTACTACGCGCGTGCACACACATACACGTACCCGAACACACACGCACACAAACGCTCAAACACACACCGAAACGCACAGATTCTCACCCTGCAGACAAACTCTGGGTGCCACAGCGAGTTGAGCGCTGAGATGTAGCAAACAATCACACGCGCGTGCGCGCGCACACACACACACACACACACACACACACACAGACACACACAGGTTCTCACCCTGCAGACGAAACACTCTGGGTGCCACAGCGAGTTGAGCGCTGAGATGTAGTTCTCCAGGATGGCTCGAGCACAGCCACCACACTTGGGCGCAAACATGTCGAAATAATCCTTCCGACAGTACGCCTTCCCGTCCTTCTCATGGAAGCCTGCAGGGGGCAGCAGAGAATTCACTGCATAACACTACTGGCTGTCCACGCACAAGGGGCAAAACAGGGACACAAACGACAGAGAATCTGCATCGGACTTCAGAAAGGAGACGGGCGTACCCTCTGGGCCAAAGAAGGACCCGCACTGGGCACAGAAGAAGTGGTCCGGGTGCCAGGTCTTGTCCAGCGCAGTCACCACTTTCTGCAGAGGAAACAGAACAATGGTCAGAAAGCTCAGACCCCCAGCACAAGCTCACATAGGGCACTTAGTCACAGTGACACCACAGGTTCATATTGTACTAAGGATGTAATCTGCAGCAGTGACCAGTAGAAATTTCCCAATACATGCCAAGCATTGCGTGAAGCTGGCCTGAGATAACAGTGGTGTAATCCTTGGTGCCGACCAGCAGGGGGCAGCAGGAGCCAACAACCAAAGATGAGTCCTCAGCAGAAAACACAGCACAGCCCACTTCCACTGAACAGGCGGGGCCTCCCAGCAAGACAATTACAGTCAGTTTGTCAGTTATGCTGTGATGCTTGTATGTGTGCAGCCCATATTGGCACAGTGCAGAAACAGCAGAGCAGAGAGTATAGGTTGCGTGTGTGTGTGTGTGTGTGTGTGTGTGTGTGTGTGGGGGGGCAGGGGGAGGTGAGTGTGTGTTCGTTTGTGTGTGTGTGTGTGTGTGTCTGAGCGTGCGTGCGTGCGTGCGTGCCTGTGTGTTGTGTGTGTGTGTGTGTGTGTGTGTGTGTGTGTGTGTGTGTGTACTCACATCCAGTATAGGGCCATTGCAGTAGTGGCATCGTGGGGAGTACAGGTTGTGGTAGTCTGTTTCACAGTACGGCTGTCCCTCGCGCTCAAAGAAATTGCGTGAGCCAATCTCTTCCTGGCAGTGCGTGCACACGAAATGCTCTGGGTGCCAGGTTTTTCCCATCGCCGTGACAACCTGAGGGAGAGTAAGAGATTTTACAACATTATGAAGAAAATTTTCTGCTCCAAAAATCGAACTATAACCTTACCTCCAAACCGGGGTTTCAGTGAAACTCAACTGGTCTGCCATCCTACCGCATTCATATGGGACCAGGGTACATGGCTAAAATGAAATTCTAAGCTAGTTCATGTCCGAAAGATGTAGAAAGCAAAGTTTCATCAAATTTGATTAATATTTGTGGCTAAAAGAGGTCCCGGTTCATTCAAATATGTGTCTGTGGGTGAAGGAATGTCAAACGTCTCAAAACAGCCATTTTTCAAGTCATCAATGGCTGTCATTTATATGGTGAGACGTGTTGTATACTGCTTGTATACCAAAGCTAAGCTTTTTAGCTATATTAGAAAGGTCTAAAATGGACAACTTCAGTTTTTCAATATAACCACCCTGCCACGCCCACTTTTGGGGGTGCAGGGATGAAATGCAGTTCATAAGTAGTTTAAATTGAGATGATGTATACCAAGGTTTGTCAAATTTGATCAATATTAATGACCACTAGAAGTTATGCGGTGAATTGTTTACTGACTACAGACGATAAAGCTAACACCATCCTAACCCCTCTGTGCAGATGTAGACACCTGTGGATATGAGGCTGCTCCATTTATACACGCAGTTACACTATTCTATCACTAGATGGCACACCCGGATCAGTTATTGAATATTCACAAGCAATACGAGCTCGAACACGGTTTAGAATATGGACAAGTTCACTCCAATCCCTGTTTTTCAGGAGTTGCATGAATTTGACTCATCAGCTAAGCCTGATGTGCAAACTGCTCAAAATACTTGCCTATAGTATCTATCCAGCAGTTCAAAAAAATCTCTTGCGACAGAAAAAAATCGTTGTCCTTTTTAGCAACCACTTCAGCTATAGTAAGCCAATGGTATCCCAATTAGTGGTTAAGAAAAATCAGTTTCTGAAGCAAAATTTCGAGGTGGTATTGATACTATGTCATTCCACTATCAATTACAGTAATCACATATCAAAAACACGTGATACCCTACCGTGGATTTATGCGTCAATTCCTCCATCGACGAATTCAGCGCTCCCTTATATCCTCCTAAATACTCTCATTGATTAGCCACTCACTCAGTTGCTTACTTAGGCTCATCTACTTAAAGCACAGTTATAGTTCACGCCCATGTGAAACTTCCCTGGTAATCATCAATTGATTGACATATTTTTTATCCAATTCCAGAGAGTATAAATTTTCCACAGTAACTGAAAGACATTGATTTGACCATCAGAAAAGCATTTACACCTTTACATAACAGCAGTTAGGTCGTATTCTCTTGCTGCTGCGCAACTGAAAATGACTCGATTGCACAGAAAAAAAAAAAAAAAAAAAAGACTTCCAAAACTGGCCTGAAGTGCTCTCTTACATTTACATGATCTAAATGAGATACAGACTTGGTCAATGGGAATTATTCCGAATGAAACAGGAGTGGAGGGTTCCTTCCACCAGGTAGGTCCGTGTCTCTGGAGGAGGGATTCAATGAAGAAATGTTTTTGTTCATTTTATGGGTAAGTACAATTTTATATATTTTTTTTTACTTATGGCTAACTGGCTGGCTGTTTTTTTCTTCGCGGTTTACCATAGCCAAGATGATCACAGAGCTTGTGTGCCAAATTGGTTAGTAAGAGTAACCGTTAGTCTTTGCTAATAATACTGCATCTGGTGGCATTTTGCTCAATGTGGCTCTGTGTTTTAGAATTTATACCGTATTCAACGAAATCGAATACCGAGGTTTTGGTTCGTGTAAAATATGAACAGCTCAAGCACTTCGGTGGACCCCCTGGTACGGTCATTGCACCATTTTGTACAATCTTATACTTGTTCCTTCTAAGGTGTGGAAATTGTTTATATGAGGTTGCAAGCTTGAAAGTGGGAACTGCTAGCTTTCCATTGCAGGCTGAATGTACTGACTGTTAAATTATCAGTTCCTTTAATGAGATTGTGTGCTGGCTTGTGGGAATCTGAAGAAAAATTGAAAAAATTCTAAACTTTATCATGGAGAAAAGGCATGTTTTGGGTTGGAGAGGTTACTGGTGACCATTGATGTTCAACTGCGCCTGTATTGATAAACTCATGCTAAATTCAACCAGAAAATCATTAATTCATATTGAATTTCATGCATCAAAAGTTTATCTGTGTTAAATATATGATTATTTTATGATTTGACAGTGCGCAATTTTAAACGATATGAGAGTTTGGAGAGCCACCTGGAGAGCGGTCATATTTGGCTCCAAAAGAGTAGATCATTTAGAATTTAATGCTCAGATGAAGTATACTTATGGTCAAGGAGTTTATGATCCCAGAAATGTATAGTTTTAAACCCCAGCCATTTTTCAATTCTCAGTATTATTATTTTTTTTTTTACAATTTCAATGCTAAATTTTCGTGAAGAATCATGTTCACAGCCCTTTTTCTCTAGCAAAATCATGAAAATAAACTGAAATACGATGAAATTCTAAATGCTACAAGTGTCTTGACTCAGTTAAGCCATTCCGTTCCTCTCTGTGAAGCTGCAATTTTGAGTTATAAAGGCTTATATAAGGTAACACATAATTAGCCAGATTTGGCTTCTGCACAAAGGGGTTAATGATTCATACAGTGAACAAACAGTTGAGTCAGAAAGTTGGGACAGTTTAGAGATTCCAATTTTTCCTTTATTAAACCTCTCCAGCTGCTCAAATGGTAGCAGCTTAATTGCTATATTTGCCTCTTCATCATGCATTTTTGAAGAGAAACAAGTCTGAATGGCAGACCGGGGCTGTAGGGGCTTCAACGTAGTGAGTCTGAGGCAGGTGGTGAGTGGGGTAGTTAGTTTGGGATGGGTAGGTGTAGAGTAGTTTGGGGTGGGGAGGTGTGCGGGGTAGTGAGTTTGGGGCAGGTGGTGTGTGGGGTGGATAGTTTGTGGCGGGGGAGGGTATTGAGTCTGGGGCCAGGTGGGATGTGGTGTAGTTAGTTTAGGGGGCAGGAGAAGGTGTAGGTGAGGGAGTTAGTTACGGGGCAGGAGGGGGTGTAGGTGGGGTAGTTACTTTGCAGCAGAGTGGTGTAGGGTATGTAGTTTTGGGGCAGGAGGTATGTGGAGTTCTTAGTTAGGGCGGGTGGTGTGGGGTAGTGGGTTTTTGGGAAGGAGTTGTGTGGGGTAGTTCGTTAAGGGGAAGGCAGAATAGCGAGTCGCAGTACCCTCACCTGTCCTACGATGGGTTTGTGGCAGGCTCCACACACACCCTTGGCCAAAGTCTGCACCCCCAGACGGTTCAGATCTGACTGCAGATTCCCCAGCATACTGTCCAGCTTGTTCCCCGAACTGGCTGCTTGGGGCGATGCCCCCTTCCCCTGGGACATGATCTGAGAGGTCACAGGTCACAGATCAGAGGACAATCTGCCAAAATTAATCACACATACAAATGTACACACAACACTGAACGCTGCATACAGATACGTACCTTTTTGCGAGAATTGCCCGATAACCACAAGTGCACAAAAATAAGCCTGAAGCAACAGGATTTTACTAAATAAGGTTCACCAATTTCATTTTGCGTTTGATGGTATAGCTCTCTCAGGACAATGTTCCAAGAGCAGGCATTAGACATTAGAACAGTATCATTTCAATGTAACCCCTCTCCTCGCCTCCAGGCCCCACCCAGCAGCAGGGACTGTTCACAATGGCAGGCTTTACTTCACGTGCCTATCGTCTCATAATCACGGAGGAATGCATCACACAGGCGATACAGACACTGAGACCAAACATCCCGGAGACCAAATAGCTCACTACAGCCAGTTTTCTGCACCTCTGAATCACACCTCTCTTCTCACTTCATAAGGCATAAGTAAAATCTCCAACAGGTGCTTCTGCTCCATAACACCTCCATAGAGCAGAGAGAGCAGCTTCAATAAAGTGGTAAAAACCATCCGTATGACAGACAGCACACAGAACCTTCATAACAGGGCCGTAACTCTTCAGAAGTCACCCCCACAGAGCACATGCAGGCCCCTTCGCCTCAACTTTAAGGACAGCCACACAGATCCACAAAATGTCCACTCCACTGGGAGCTCTAAGAGACAGGAGGACAGATAGGCATGGAGCAGAGAGACCAGGACAGACAGATGGACAGACAGCTCGTGCCTTCAGGGGAGGGAAGAGGGGATCGTAGTCAGTCTGACAGCCGACCGTCATCTTGGGGGGAGGCGGCGGGACCATTGGGTACATTGGTGGGCGTGGCATGGGCGGAGCCATCTGGTATTGAGGAGGACGGGGCATGGGCGGGGCCACCTGATACTGGGGAGGGCGGGGCACAGGCGGGGGTATGTAGTAATGAGGCGGGCGAGGCATGGGCGGGGCAGGCTGAACCGGAGGGGGGCGGAACACAGGCTGCTTTTGGGGGCGAGGGGGTTGGTAATATGGCTGGGGTTGAGTTTGGGGCTCTGGGACACAGGAAGAGGGTGGCGGGAGGGGGCGTGGCCAAGAGGGCGGAGACTCTCTGACTGGGGGCGGGAGGTTTTGGCTTCTCCACCAGAGGGGCGCGCTGGGGAGCCAGGGGGGGCTGAGGGGCCGGCAGGACCCTCTTCAGTGGGCGGGGGGAGTCTGGAGGAACCATCTAAAGCAAGAGAAGAGAAGAAGAAAGGGAGAGACATACAGAATGGAGAGATAGAGGGTGGACAGAGAGCAGGATAGAATGAGAAAAAGGGAGGAAGTACAGAAGGAAAGAAAGGAGAGGGCAGAAAAAAGGAGAGATGAAAAATGAAAAGTTGGCGTCCTGTACACTCACATTCCCAAGAGCATTAATGCTGTGATCGTATAGTGAAGGCGTTTGGCTAGAAGCGGAAAACCGGCAAGCCCCCGTACCTTATCCGCCATCTGCGGCATGGTCACAGCGGGCTCGGGAACAGGAGCGGGAACAGGAGCGGGAATGTGGACGGGGTCAGGAGCAGGAGCAGGGGGAGGAGCAGGAGCAGGAACAGGAGCAGCAGCAGGAGCAGGAGCAGGTGGAGGAGCAGATTTGGGAACAGGAGGGGAAACTGGAGCAGGAACGTGAGCGGGAATGTGGATGGGATCAGGAGCAGGAACAGGTTCAGGTTTTAGAGCAGGAGCAGGAGCAGGTTTGGGAACAGCAGCTGGAGCTCGAGCCACAGCCGGAAGGCGAGCCGGGCCTGGGGCCTCCCTGGATCGCTGTGGGTTGGACATGGCGATGACGCCCTCGGTCAGCCAGTCGTCGGGTGGTTTGCGGGGGCGCTCCGCGGGGCTGATGCCCAGCCGGCCCTGCAGCTCCTGGATCAGCCGATCCTGAGAGCTGCTCTTGTTGAAGATCAGCGGCCCCAGCTTACGGCGCCGCCGTGCGTCGCGCTCGCGGTACATGGGGTGCACGTTCTCCGTCTCCTTAGTGCGTCGGATCACTGACTTCAGCTGCAGGGGGGGTATTTGGATCACGAATATCCTCACAATATGTCTTCATGGAGAGGCCAACCCCACAGACCATGCTTTTACAGTAACTGCACTCCCAATGCACTCCAGTACAGTCCAATCCAACCTATTCCTTCCCACTCCAGTGTATTCCAATCCATTCCATAACACACCAGTGCAGTCCAATCCATTTCATACAGATTATGTCCAGTACGTTCCAATCTAGGCCAATGCATTCCACGCCATTCGACCACAAAACAAACCCATCCCAACCAATTTCAATCCAATCCATGCCATTATATTCTCTTAAGTTACATTCTTTAATCATTGCAACCATTTCATTATCATTCCAGTCCACTTCATTCTTCACTTTGGTTGGTTTCATCCCAAGAAATTCCATTTCCATGCTGTTCTGTTAGAAATAATTCAATTTCATTCTAATCCAGCCAGGGCAAAGCTATGCCCGATCAATAGCAGGATTCATCAGTCACTGTCACAGTGTCACAACATGCTTGTCAGGAGCAGCACACCATCCGCAATAACCATCAAAACATGGGATCTCCAATGCTACACATACCACACACCCAATTTATTGAGTGTGCCTATGTGTAGGACCTATGTGTAGGTCCATGTAGTCATGTGTTGTGCACAGCAAGCAGATGCACTCCATGCAGCACCCAATTTTCACACTGCTCCCCTAACATGCTGTGGTACACTCCAAGCAGTCCATGCGCTGGGATGGATCAACTTAGAACAGTCAAACGAAGGAGGGGGGGAATGATGCTGGTTTCTTTTCATCACATAGATGAGGAGTGGAGGAGACCCGATTGTACACAGTTACAAAAAATTGTGCCAACGAGAGTTGGTTGCTCACTGAAGAACATAACAGCTAAATGGGCTTTCCATTACACAAACCCCAAATACTTTTAAGAAGACAGCATTTTCAAAAAAAAAAAAAAAAAACACAGAAAACACAGCTAGAAGCTGCCAACTGGGGGAGGTGAGAGAGCTAATCTCGACACAGGATGTGTGATGTCAGACCATAGCAACAGGACTTGTGAAGTAAACTCTCGGCAGTGAGTTAGGGTGAGACCAGCATGCGGACAGCTAGCTGGATAGCACTCTTCAGAGCGACAGGCAGTGACTCGCTCGACACGCACCCGTTAGCTCAACACACCCATCGCCGTCTCAGCGGATCCAGACAGGACCGCGCCCTCGAGCTCTGCCCGGGCAGATACACCGCACGTCTCACACACAGGCATCGATATTAGCATGCAGGCGTCCATTATGACCACAGAATCTGCTGCACACCCCAGCCGCTGGTTAGGACAGCCATAACCAAGGCGTAAGGACAGGCCTTGTGCACTGCTCTCCTGATGTAAGGACACACCAATCCAGCCCCCTGGTGTTATTACAGAGAAGCCATTCTGGCTCCTTCCGCAGAGACCCTAATTAACCCACAGCCCACATTAGCAACACATCTGACCAGCAGATTGTACTGTAGACCAGAGGTAGGGAACCCTGCTCCTGGACACCCATAGGCCTGCATGTTTTAGGTGCCTCTCTGCTCCAACACCTGATTCAAATGACTACAGCTTGTCAAGGGCTTGATGTAAGCGATGCTTGACTCGGAGGTAATCGCTGAATCAGGTCAGTTAGAGAAGAGAGACCACTAAAACATCTATGCCTACAGCCCTCCAGGAGCAGAGTTCTTAACCCCTGCTGTAGATTATAATACTTTAACCCCAAGCCATAATTTGCGAGGGGTGGGGTGGTCAGTCTGTTTCAAACCTGGCCAAATAACCATCCTCCAATAATACTGACTGAAATAAAACTATCTTATACAATTCAGATGTGTAGCTTTTTTGCAGTTGGGATGTACTAATCAATCTGAACCATTTCCCCCACAGGAACAGGAAATGATCACTTCCTCAGAAGTTCTCCTAGTGCGCAGGGGTGATGTTGGGGGCAAACCCCTGGACCCCCGCACCCTAACAGAGGAAGCATCACTGCTGTGTGGGTGTGAGCAGATCATGAGGTAGTAAGCCAAGCTAGCAGGGGGTCCAATGTTAGTGTGACCCATGACTCCGCCTGGCGGGAGGGTTTGTTTCAGGAGAGCAGAGCACATCGAGGGCGGGGGGGGACAACTAGGGTGGGCGGGGCAGTTCGCCTACATGGCCAGATGCAGAGGTCCTGTCCGCACCATACAGCTGGTGCTGGGATACGTCGAGGGCTGATTCGGGGGTCCCGGGGCAGGAGCTGGGCGTGAGGGAGTCCTCAATCCAACTGGCCTCGGTCAGGGTGGTCACCGATTCGTCCCAGCTGGCCCGGCCCTCCTCATCCAGGTCCAGCCCCCAGTCTCCACCCCCGCCGAGGCGGGGGGAGCCCAAAACCAGAAGCTCTTCCATGTCCAGGGAGTGGGCGGGGCCTGTGGAGTCACCCAGCTCTGAGTAGCTGTGATTGGGTGAAATCAGGGAGGATGAGGAGGTCGTTTCCACGGGGACAGATACATGAAATGAAGGCGGTATGGAGAGGCTGGGTGCACTGGGGGCAACAGCAACGGGGACTGTAGAGGGTGTAGAGGGAGTAGAAGGTTTCTGAGCCTCTGGGGAACCAGGGGCAGATAAAGTGGAGGCAATCGAGAGGTCTTGGTGACCTGCAGCAAGAGAAGCCTCTGGAGCAGCTGGAGTAGTGGAAAGTCGAGGCAGACTGGGGGCAATAGAAGGTTCCGGGGTAGTGGCTGCACAACTGGAAGACAGCAGAGGATGTACAGGAGGGATTGCAGTTTTAGGAGGGGCAGATTCTACAGTGGAGGAGGTGGGATGAGTGATGAGAGGGGTGGTGTCTACACTAGGATAGCTGCAATCTGTTTGTGGAGGGGCGTGGCCTGTTGTGGGAGAGGCAGGGCCTGATATGGGAGAGGCTGGGCCTAATGTGGGAGAGGTGGGGCCTGATGAGGGAGAGGCGGGGAATGCAGTTGGAGAAGCAGAATCCGCAGCAGGAGAGCTGGGGCCTAATTTGGGAGAGGCGGGGCCAGATGCGGGAGAGGCGGGGCCTGATGCAGGAGGAGTGGCAGGTTTGGGAGCCCTCTCTGCTGGGAGCAGACAGAGGGGCTGGCTCTCAGAGACCTCACATGAAGAGATCAACTCCTCGAGGCTGCAGGACGGGGCAGCCCCGCCTCCTTCTTCATCGATGTGAAGGAACTCCAGCTCAGTGGGCGTGGCAGCAGGCGAGGTCTCGACAGTGACTGGAGGGGAGGGAGCCAGAGAATCCGCCACCATCGATGGCATACGGTCCGTTTCTAAATCAGGCTCATTTCCCAGGCTCAAAACAGGAACAGAGTCCTCTCCCTGACTGGACAGGGGCTCAGGTTCCGTTTCCTCATTGGACAAAGTTAAAGAGCATGCTTCTGTCTCACGCAGGGTCTCTGGATCAGGTTCCTGATTAGACTGAGCCACAGGGTTGGAAAGAGGTGCAACATCTGCTTCCGAATTAGAGAGAGTTGCAGGGTTTGCCTCCTGTTTGATTAGAGAGGTCGGGTCTGCTTCCTGATTGGACCGATGTCCAGGGTCTACTACCTGATTTGATAGAGGTATATGGTTTGCATCCTGATTTGACAAAACCACAGGGTCTCCTTCCTGATTGGAAAGAAGTACAAGGTCTGCTTCCTGATTGGGCACTGGCGCACTGTCAGCTTCTTGATTTGACAGAGGCCCCAGGTCTGCTTTCTGATTGGACAGGGGCTCAACGTGCACAGCGACCGACGAGCCGGACTGGAGGAGGGTCAACAGTGAGAGGGAGAAAAAAGGAAGAAATGCATGAGGGGAGAAATAAAAAAAGAGAACAGGACAAGTGGTGAGAATCAGAGAGGAAGTAGAGGGTGAAACTGCGGCACAGGAAAGTATTTTTGAAAGCGGTCGAGGCTCCACACTCAGCCCTCCTCACGAAAACTACATCTGCATTTACCGCCAACACCACAGCCTGCACCACGGTGGAAGGTCAACACTTCCACACCAACAGCCTGTCAAACAGCTTAATGCTTATGGCACCTGAAGGTGCGATATTTATGCTCACAACTCCAGGCTAATTGCAACCTTAAACACGTGCCGCTGGGCGTACCGTCCTCAATCACTGCATATCCCCATAACTACATGCATTTACAACCTTAAATACCTGTAATAATGTGTGTTTAACTGCAAATCCCAGCGAGTAAAGCATAGGGTAGCTCTTTAGAGATATTTTGGTGTGTGCTGGCCACCAGGACTGGATTTAAGTTCCTCATTCTGCATTGTATCTGTCTGTCTGTCCTCTACAGCCGTGGCCCAACAGGAAGTAAAAGACATGATGTGGTCCACATCATACTGAATAACAACTAGAACCTTGCTTTAAAGAAGGCCTTAAAGGATTAATATGTTTCCAGCTGGAGGAATATTGCTCCTTTACGTATCTGACTAATTAATGCCCTCTTATGTTACTGAATGCTTCCAGTATACTCATCATATTGAATACCAATTGGCCAATTTCCTCAGTGACTATTGGCTCCATACCTCACTGAATTCAGCTGTTAGGGTACTCATAACACCCTTCTCCCATCTCCACAAATTCAAAGCAGTGCTCACATTAAAGCATATTTTTATGTGCTTAGGATTACCACTGGTGGCGACCCAAACCAGATGCTCACACCTACACTACACTCCAGAGTTACACCTTAGATACGTAAAGCCAGGGCTCCTTGGAGATAAGCGCCATCCACAATACAAAGCGTACTGCCACACCATCACCATACCCTTCACACTTAGCAGTAGTAACAAGCTAAAACTATAAATGACTGGCAGTGGCCAAGGTAACACCATTACTAGACTGGCAGTGGCCCTGTAATCACAGTGGCAGTCACTATGATGACATCATAACCAGGCTGGCAGTGGAGGTAACACTAAAAACAGCACCAGGGGCTCGTAACACTGCTAATATTCCTCTGTGCCTCGAGTCACCTGTCTTCAACCTTCGCCTGCCCATTTCCCTCCCTCCCTCCCACTCCGCGCACCTTAAAGTCCGAAAGAGAGGCCATGAGCTCGTCCAGCTCCCGCGTGGCTGAGGAGGCGGACATTCGGGCCTGCTGCGGACCGGCCGTCTCTCCCGGCACGTCCCTCAACTCAATGGGGGCGGAGCTGCAGAATACACAGATACACACAAGCCGCACCCGTTAAAAGCAGCTGGTGACTAAGGCAATGGCTGGGTTAGTAATCATCAGCTTCCGTCAGAGTGTTGACTGAAAGGGCAGGTCTCTTTCTGGGGAATTTACTTCTGAGTTCATATTGAGGGCAGTTTGTATTTGGACAATGACAACTGCTGCCTACAAATCTGCAGTCCAGCACACTGGCCTTAAACACAATAGATACAAGATTTAAGGAGAGACTGCCAGCCTCAAGGAGCAGATGTTTTCCATGAATCACAAAACAGTGTCACGGTCAAAATAGTTGAGTACCTCATTGCATACAAATACACAACAAGTTTGAGGTTCCCTACTGGTTTGATGGTACGAATGAAAGTAGGCCGGTTGGCTTGTTTGGGCAGAGGTCAATGACTTAGGGAAAAAAAAACTAGACCGCACAAAGCCCCCTCTCTCTTGGTAAGCTGGCTTTAACATCCGGTCATGGCTAAACAAAGCATGTAGTCGTTTAACCAACTTGGATGCGTATGATTTGAGTGTCAAAATGGTTAGTTCCTGTTATTGTTATTGTTATTCTGTTGGTCGTGAAAACCGTGCAGTAATATGTTTTTTTATCCGCTCCAAAACCATAGTTTTACTTACATGAACGGATAAATATTTGAGTTTTTATCTCACCTGCAACATAGTCAGTAGGGGGAGGTATTGTAATCGGTGCGGTTTGTTTGTTTTTTGTCTGCAGGTGTGTCGGTGTTTTCAACAACCTAGTGTCTACATGGTTTCACTGATTGACTTCAAACTGACAGAGTAGGTGGGCAATGGTCCATAGACTTCCTAACTAAATTTTGGGGGTGATCAGGTGAGGTCAAGGTCAAAGACACTGGAAATGTAAAAATTTATTTTTTTTGCGATAACTTGATTTCACATTGATTTCAAATGTAAACCATAATCTGTATCTTTCAATTCTGCTTCCCCTGAATGATGGGGTAGCTTTGATATTCTCTATAGGGGTTAAATGTCAGGGAGGTCAAGCTCATTTGTGAAAATAATATATTTTCCATTATAACCCAAAAATGGTTGCAGATGGACAGATGTTTACCATTATGACCACACAGGGACTCCAACATGGACTTTTACTTGACACCATGACCTTTCACCTTGAATGACTCTGAAACGTCAAACTGAAGGTCACAAATTTTCGAAGGCCTATAAGTTGAAAACGGTTGAGGTCACACTTACAAAATAGAGTCAGTATGAAAAGCATGAAAATAAGTGCTGGCGGGCAAGGTTTATTTTGCCTATCAACACTTGTTTAATTATCGGTTTACCTGATTTTGATCATATTGGATATATCCTGAAAGCTTTCACTAATAAGTATGTCTTTATTTCAAAAAGTGCCCAATAGAAATCTTTTTTTTTTTTTTTTTTTTTTTTAATAGATCATTTATTTCCGAACAGGGGTGTTTACTATGTTTACTACGCGTTTGCCATGACCAGAAACTGGCGCCTATTGACCACAGGGGAATGCACCAAGGATAGAGAGCGCCCAATCTAGTTTTTTCTCTACGGCATTGGCAGAGGTAGTCAATTAGAGAGAGGAAGCAGCAGTGCTTTGTGGGTAATGTAGTTGACAGGGCACTGACCTCTCCATACCCGGCCTCATGTCCTCTATGCCCTGATTGGCCATGTCTTTGGGAGCTGGGGACCCACCGATTGCTGACACCCCATTTGCCTGAATAAAGTCAGTGGTGCTGCTGGAGGGAACGGGGGGAGGGGCTTGCTCTACACGGACAGCAATAGAGAGAGAGAGAGAGAGAGAGAAGGATGCAGTGCAGGGAAGAGGGAGAGAAAGAGATTGGGAGAAAGAGGCATCAGCAAATGTCCGACTGACAGCAGATCAAATGTTATTCAGATGCACAATTCGCAATTACACAAATACAGATCTAACGTTACTGCAGCGTTGGCAATGCACTGGTATACTGTGAGCCTCCTAAGATGTGAGTGGGAAAAACCTAACAAAAATTCTCGCTCATTTCCTGACCAATGATTTGCTGTTATGACCATTAAAAGCTTCATATTTTGCCATTTTTTTGCCCAGGGGTGTACACTGATACACCCATACCCTGTGAGATGATGATGGCCAAGTCAGTACAATGTGGGTGGGGTGAGTTTAATGTGGGATGGGTGTAACTTGGGAGGGGCCTACCCTCCGTAGCGAATGAGGGTTGAGAAGGTTGAACAGCGCTTAATTCCTGGAGCAGGCGGTCCAGCTCTGATAGGTTGTCACCCATCTCCCACCCGCCCCCCACGGGGTCTGTCCTCTGTTTTACAGGCAAACTAGAAAAAGAGAAAGAGAGAGAGAGAGAGAGCAGAGCAGAGATACGCAACTAATACAAAAACCTACACATGCACATATAAATACACACACACACACACACACACACACACGCAAAACATACCTGTAAACGTGCTCCTCTTCGCTCTGAGTTAGAGGAGGGCTGCTACTGTCCTGGGGCCAACTCTAAACAACCGAATCAAAGGACCACCATCATCGTCATCATCATCACCATACATCATCATACATCATTCATCATCATGGCCATCATCATACATCATTCACCATACATCATCATCATCATCATCATCATCATCATCATCATAACGGTCATTATTATCATACATCATAAGTATCAACACCTTAGAGGATGGGGCCCAGACTAGCGAAGAAATTTAATAGCTTAACTGCCCAGTAAAGCCTAGGAACAGATTTAAGAGGGTTTCTGGGTTTAATCTGGCGATGTTAACCAGCCAACTCAGTAATCCTGCTCCTTGAAACACTACCAAGCATCCCAGACAATCATTTACAGTATCATCCCTCCCACCAGTCAGAGACGCATTTCATTGGCGGTATGAGAGATAACCCATCAGAGCAGTCATGCACCGGACCGACAGGGACCATCAATCAGAGGCCCACCTCTGTGCCTATGCACGAGATTATGATCCTCTCAGTCATCGCAATAACATCATCATGAAGCGACGACGACATAACCACAATAACCACCTCACACCTCAGCTCCGGCATTAGAACATGATGAATTATATTATTCTGAGGAAGCACAACTTACTTGTAGGGCGGAGTTCTGTAATTCGGGGGGGTCCTGGACGGTGCCGTTCAAGGCTTCGGCACTGGGTGGGGGTGTGATGGCGATTTCAGGGGGAGGGGCGTGTCCCGTGGGGTAGGAGTACGACTCCTCGCCCAAAAACACGGGCCGCTTGGAGATGTGGGATGTGGTGGACTCTAAGTCTGCCAGGAGAGCATCTGGGGGGAATAAATAAATAAAATAAAATTCACCTGAAGAAAATAACCCACTCAGTCACATTCTAGGCTGGGACGGTGCTTAGATGGACCATCATCATAAGGTCATAAGGCACTCCTTCACAAACAGCACAGAGAAAAAATGCAAAACAAACCTCGCGAGGGACCTGCAGTGCACGCGCTCCATGTAGGCTATACAGCGAGGTACAAAATATTTCAACAACTGCACAGCTCTGTATAGCTGTAATTCCTACATGATTCACTTGATATGGATGTAAATGTGGTAGCATCGACATTCACAGGCTGAATATTAGTATCTACATAGATAAGAACTGAAACATACAGCAGGTACAGCCCTTTATTATTAATTAAAATCTGAATAGTCCACCATGGAAATCTACTGGACTATGCAGGAGCAGCAATAATGGTTATATTAACAAAGATACGTCTGGAGAATCATTCCTCCTGACAGACAAAAATAACCATCATAATTTTCAAAGAGAATAATCAACCAAGCGTACAGAAACTAAGTTCTAAACATCTTGCCCCATACAGAGCAACCATTTTGTATACAGTGCAATTACATATCCAAAATATGCATCTCGAAGGTTTAATAAGGGCTGCTTGGCTGTCATTTTTGATTGCTTGTTCCTTAATCAGTTATACTGCCAACGCTGGTCCAAATCATGATTATGAAGTTGGAGAGCTAAAAAAAAAAAAAAAAAAAAAAACCATTTGCAGTCAAATAGCCGACTTGGCCCATATAAATTAACTATTTTTTATGAACCCAATAAATATTTTTACAAAAAAAGTTTCAAGAATATTCAAAATTTTTTCATCAGTGTACATTTTATGATAGAGTTTGAGCAACATCTGAGATGGCGGGTGCCAAGTCGAGGTGATTTGTCCTAAAATTACCCAGTCCAGATAATTAGGGACACAGCTAAATATACTACATTGCGTTTTACATCAAAATGATCCCTTGGCACGTTTGACAAAACTCCACCAATGAAAACGTTCCTCCTCCTGCTGCATCGCCTCCTATGTAAATCATCTTTATCACACGGCAGGGTAGAAAAAAAAAAACTTTATGCAGCAGCTGACAAACAAACGGGCACAAGCATGTGTGATTACTTATTCTGTAAGTGTACCCAGTCTTCCACAGCAGGTACAGGAGCATTTATAGAGAGCGTCTCACAGCCGAGCGTGTCCAAGCTAGTGCCCAGATTCCTGCGAATCTCACAACCCCACCTCTGAAATTACAGAACCCTTTAGTCGCCAGTAAATGTTGCACAGATTACAAAATACATGCAAGTTGCAGAACTGTTGCAAAAGACTGAGTTGCTCTCGTCACTATTGAGAGTGCTTCTCCTTGCACAAAAACATCGGGCCATTCGGCCAATCAGTGCTCACCATTTTCATACCTAACACTTATGTGCACCTAGTAGTCACTTTACTACGTCAGGTAATTTGGAAATACCTGAGAGGGCAGCCAGTAGAAAAGGTGGTTGACTGGGAACTGAAGGGCTTGTGGTCATGTCATGACGTAGCCATGGTGACATTAGTGCAGCAGTTAGACCTTTGAGTAAAGAAGGCATTTCTCCCCCAGCGGCAATGTGGGCTTAAGG
The DNA here is from genome assembly GCA_029692085.1 of Gymnothorax javanicus. Lineage (NCBI taxonomy): Eukaryota > Metazoa > Chordata > Actinopteri > Anguilliformes > Muraenidae > Gymnothorax > Gymnothorax javanicus. The sequence continues at coordinate 121,235,063 of CM056194.1, read as the reverse complement.
TCCTCGCTCAAGTCGAAAAGTCAGAAATAGCCCCGGCTTAAGACTAATCCAAAGAGACAAAGTTCATAAGAGTCAGCAAACTTTTACTGAACTTAGAACCTAATGGCGCATTTAACCCAATGCTGAAAACTCCTGGGGTTTCAGCTGTGGATATAAGCCCAGGTAAGCCACACAGTGACTGCTCTCCATGTATAATCGCATGCCTTTGGTCATGTTCTTTGAGGTTAGCGGGACAGCTTTTTCTTTTTTTTGTTTTTTGAACTTTCCCTGCCAAACTGCTGAGGTACAGTGACAGTTGAACATTCGTAAATTCTCCGCTTGTGTATTCGCACAATTTAAGTGGCTGAACCACTAATAACCTCAAATGGCACACGGTAATGTGAAAATAGACTGAACTAAATTGAAGAAGAATAGGAGAGAGCGGGGTATTTTAATATTGATTAAAAAATCCAGAATTGGATAAGTAAAGTTCTTTCCATTCTCCAAAGTGTGAATTGCAATCGAACCAATTTTAATTTTAATGTGACTGAAAGGCAAACCACAAGTGCAGCACAGCAACTGTCCAGTCAGTGTGACTCTCAGAGCCACAACTACTCGGATTATACTGAGCACGCTTATGATTGCTATGATTTACTTTTTTTTTTGGGGGGGGTTCCCACCCCTTTTTCCCCTCACCCTCAACGCAGCTGAGCGGTTTGGTCCACCGCAAAGCGACCTGCTCCCATCGACTCAGGAGGACGACGCACATGATGACTGGCTTGTGTTTCTTTTACAGTATGGAGTCACGCTGCTAATCACACACTGTCTGTGCCTGAGGAGGGTAACACAGTCCGCACACAACCTGCACGTACAGTTACATGCGCCTCTCCGACCAGGAGTGGCCTCTAGAGAGTGATGAGGCGAATGAATTTTAACCGGCTCAACCCCTCTAATCCCCAATGAGTTAGAACCGATTTTTGCCTCACCCATGCGATGCGAACCTGCGGCCACAGGTGGTAATATTATGACTGGGATTTGAACACCCAACCACAGGGCTCCCAGACATGCGCACTGGCCGTTTGCCACTTGAGGCTGAATGTTATTTCAGACATCCACTAGCTGACTCACAGTTACAGTGCAGTCAGAGACATACTGGACAATGGCATTGAAATGCCTTCATGCTGAAAATGATATGAATGTAAATTTCTCTGTAAATTGAAATGGTGGGCATCTACTATAACATCGCACTGAGCACTGCGCTAAAAAATTTTGTCCGAGTCCAAATAATTAATGGACTACGGACAGCACTGTAAGTAGCGACACATCTCAGATATTACAGTCAAGATAGTTTTCAAGATGTAAAAAAGTGTCAGCTGGTGAGCTGAAAGTTGAGGTGTACAAGACATAACTTTAAATCAATGGGCCAAGTCACGATGGTAACACGTGGTCAGTCTACTACCTTTCATCATATTTTAGTCCACAACTTCTGAACTAATTATCATAAAAATGCAATCTATACCATTTTGGAAAGGTAACAATATGCAGAAAAAGGTAAAATCATAAATAAATAAATAAATAAAAACCACTTTCATTTTTTTACTTGCATTCTAGGGGTCTTATATACTCGGTAACACATGGACACCAAATTAACATCAAAATTTTATTTTATTTATTTTTAAAGTCCCCAGATGAATGTTCCTAAAAGATTTTTTTAAAAGTTATTATTTTATACCATGTCTAGAAGGGTTTATAAAGATGTCCATGTGTGAAAATATCAAAATATTTAATTTGAAAAAAAACTGGGGTATTTTTTTTTTTTTTTTGCTGTCTGGTAACGCATGGACATTTTGCATTGGTAACACATGGACAAAGACACAAAAAGTAGATTTCTTACTGTATCTATTTACAATATGTACATGATATCACCTCTATATTTAGGCATAGCATACTGCATGGATGTATTTATAAAAATATACAATTTTTACAATTAAATACAATACAAAAAATACACAATTACTCACTGTTATCAGATACAAAATAGACACTATTTGGCATGACTGTTTCATGACTTCACATTCCTTTCCTAGTTTAGCAACAAAATTAAATGACTTATATTTTTTAAATTGACATTTTTAATTTCATTCATTACAGTATTACAGCCCAACTTAAGTCGTGAATATTTATCAGAAAAGATATTTTACAAAAACATTATCAATTCATGACAATATCGGTTAATACCTTTCCAAAAAAAGCATATATCAATATACTGGGGTCAAAAAATTTTTTTTAGTCTCATGTCAACATAATTGTGACTTGGCCCAAATGATTGTCTTCACCTGCATTCAATCATTTATTTAAATTAGCATAACATGAAATCTGAAAACAACACTATCAGGTAAAGTCAATTCTCATCATTAAGGGAAGACAATACAGAAAACATGTCCTTTCCCCACAAATTTGCATTCGTTCAGTGTTGGTTGAGGACACTTGTTGCGAAGCTTTGTTTTCCTTGTTGTAATTTTAACAAGTTAACAGAGTAGTTCACCATTTTTGTGAAATGAATAAAACTTTTTTTATTGAATTTACCATTTAAATGAATTTTAATCACCTTAGAATTAAAACTACATTAAACTGCCGATGGACAATTATAATCATTGGAAAGACAACCATTGGAAAATGAGTGACCACTGGTCAAGAGTACTAACTAGTTAAAAGGGATTTTTCTAACCTCCCCCAGTTTTTGCTGAGCAGCCATCACTAATGTACAGGCATGGTCAAGGGCATAATCTCCGTGGGGGCGAGAGGTGACGTGTCCCCCCCAACAATGTGCGGAATTAAACATAAAATCGATGAGAAAACTTAAACATTCTCACGGACACGACTGTTTCAGTTGTTCTGACCCACCAATCACACACTAACCATTATGTCCTTGCGAGTGGTGCAGAATTTTTATGGCAGACAAGCTGAATGAATAAAATGCATCAAACCAAAAGACGTTTTCACAGAATGATGCAAAAAAGGTTGACAAAAATGGCAAATAAAGAGGACATTAACAGAGGATACCAGGTGCACTCTGACAAATGTCAAAATTTAGTGACGGTACAGAATCATAATTTGTACAAAAATTACAAACATTTTTGCGAAAATATGAAAGAGCGGCACTGAACACAGAAAATGCAAGGACAAACAAATCTGTTCCAAAATTAAGGTTTAACTTGTTACACTGGTGCTGAAATTAACGGATAAAGAGAAAAATATGCATACAGGAAAGAAAGTAAGAACTAGACAGGATGCACATTTTGATCACTGATAAACATGACCTGCGGGCAGATCAGTTATCAGCTGTTCGCAGAAGAGAGTTTGGTTCCTTATGCTTAGTGGACAGTAGATTACACCATTTTATATTTCTCTAAAAGATGCTTTCAAAGACAGCAACCAACAAAAATGCAGTAGCCAAGTGAATTTGAAATGGTCATCTAAACACTAGCTTTCACCTTGCCTTCTACAGGTACGAGTTCTCCCAAACCATGCCAGGATAACACATCCTTAACTACTGCACAACCAACACTTCACCGATAAAGAGCAGCCCTGTTCCCATTTCTTATTTGCAACTTTTGTCTGATAAGAATAAAGCAAAGAAACCCAGCATTCATATACTGTCGGAGGTTAAATTCTACAGTAAGCAGCCAAGAATAAAGCGATAAGGGGAGGAATAGATGAATTGTTTAGCCCAGAGCCATGGTTTTACTTAATCACTCTCAGGATTTGTTTTTCTTTGTGGAGGCAGCTCTGAATGGGCAAGTTGAAAGATTTTGCTACTCACGGAGCCTGTCGCTTGTCCCCGGGGCGCTTGTATGCGAGATATCGAATGTGTGTGCGGGAGTGCACACAGAGTGTGGTGGGGGGGAATGAAGGCAAGAAAAGTCCTGTGCAGTCAGTGCCATTCCCACATGGTGTGGGAGGGGCCTCGCAAGCTCAAACTCATTCAGCCCCTCCCCCCTCCTACCAACAATTTACAGCCCACAGCCCAGCACAGCGACCGCATTAGTCATCCTGTTAGCACAGAGTGTTTGATACTCCGTCTGCACAGACATGGTTAGTTTCTCTGTTAGCACAGACATTGTTAGTTCCTCAGGGAGCACAGACATGGCATTACTTACTCAGTAAGCGCAAACAGGGTTAGATACTCTGTTAGCATTGCCAGCGTTAGTTACTCTTTTTGCACACGCAGCATAAGTTACTCTGTTAGCAGCGACAAAGTTAGCAACTCTTAACACATCCTTATCAACTCCGTTAGCACAGAGAGGGCTGGTTAAACTGTTGGCACAGACAGCCCCAGTTACTCTTCAAGCAGACACAGTATAAGTTTCTCTGTTAGCAGAGACAAAGTTTGTGACTAAACATAGACAGCCTCTATTAGCACAAAGAGCTTTAGTTACTCTGTTCGCGCAAGCAGGCTTAGATACTTTTACCATAGCCAAAGTTACTTACTCTTAACACAAAAAAAGCATAGCATAGCACAGACAGGGTTATTCACTTTGTTACCGCAGAGAGCATTAGTCTCCCTCTTTGTAAAGAAATGGTTTGATACTCCATTGCCACAGACAGCTTTACTTACTCTTCATCACAGACAGTAGTTACTCTCTAAGCAAAGACAACATTAGCGGAGTCTGTTGGCACTGATTCATTAACCATTAGCTCAGGCAGAGCTTGTAAGTCTAAACACAGAATAGCTTAGTTATTCCCCCAGGATAACAGCTGCTTCACCAATTGTAATAAATGGGGTGCGAAATGAACACCCACCACCACAACCAAATGCTTATAACATTTTAATCACAAAACTGTGGTACTTTTCCCACAGCCCAGCTTATGACATATTATTGATACTATCCTAGGGTTATATCGCTTTCGCAAAAATTTTATTGGCTGAGAGCGTGGAGGGATGGGGTGAAAAAAAAAAAAAAAAAAAACTCCGCGTTACGCCACACTCTTAATATTTAGCCAAAATGAATACCAAGTGCAACACTGATTAAATGGGTATGCTGCTGCGAGCCAGCCATTTGCCACTCTCATAACTAAGTTATTGTTACTAAGCTAGCTAGCCAGCTTGCATGGAGTACCTTTCCATAACCATTATGTAACATTAGTTTGCTAGCATAGCGAGCTAGCTACTCAGTTGAGTGAATTTAAAAACCATGGCCAATTCAACCGCAAATGTCCGTGACTCGGTGACTTATGGAGTATCAAAGTGATGGCATTAGCTCAGTGTTAACATAATGGGAATTACCATTAAGGCGCTAATAGAAATTAAGTTTGTCTTCTATTAAATTACGCCATTCAATTATGTAATAAATAGAATCTTATATCTCCTGTCATATGAAAGTGATGAAACTCTTTGAGTAAATTTTAGGTTTGTTGCCCGCTAAAGCTTGCAACAAACACAGAATTTACTCAACTCATTCCATAACTTTCATATGACATGCCCACTCATAGAAGATCCTCCATTTATCATAGAACTGTAGTGTTTTTCCCACAGCCCAGCTCATGACATATTTTTGGTATTACTCTGGGTACATATCATTTTCGCGAAAATTTCGTTGGCAGAGGGCTCTGGGTTAAGTCACGTTAATATTTAGCCAAACTGAATACGAAATGTAACATTGGTGAAATCGGTATGGCTCAGCACTGAGGTGAGCTAGCTAAGCGCCACTCACTTAACTAAGTTCACATTACTTAGCTAGCAAGCTAGCATGTACACAGTACATGTAATAATCATTATATTAGCTAGCTACTCAGTTAACTGAATTTACAAACTAGTTCAGCCGCGAATGTCTGTGACTCAGTGACTGGCTATATTAGCATAGCGATGGAGTTAGCTCAATCCGCCCGACTTCGCCTGGGGGCTACAATTAGCTGATCAATTAAAGACCGGTAACGACTTTTGCACGAAGGGCTAGTAGGTGCTGGAAAACGTTAAATGAGACAATCACTCAAAAACTGCATTTTATATTCACTCAGGTTGTCCTTGACCAACAATAATCTCTGTAGATTTGAAACAAATAATTAAAGCATATGCCAAAATGCAAATAAATAAACAAATAAATGGGAAGGGGGGTGAAGCACTATTCAAGGAATTGTACGAACTATTTTGCTGTGATGCACTGAGTGCTAATTAGCTAGCAATGAACTGAAAGTCATCAAAATTTAGAATAGCAAAGCTGATTCATTATAATGAAGGTCAGCAAGTAGAGGGCAATAATATCATCGCATGCCTGTAAGTGGGGGTCTGTGTGCGTGCGTGTGTGTGTGTGTGTGTGTGTGTGTGTGTGTGTGTGTGTGTGTGTGTGTGTGTGTGTGTGTGTGTGTGTGTGTGTGGTGACTGATATCATCACTGAGCAGGCTTGAGGTTCATCATGGGATTCTGACACTCAGAACTTTGCGTAATGTTTCCACAACAGGTTCTTGAGCGGGGCAGTTCCCAAGCCATTGGTGTCCATTCCTTGAATTTCTTGGAAAATTCAAGTCTTTTTTAATATTGCCAGCTCTTGGCAGCAACAGAACCAATCAGATCATTTTGACACTGGCGTCTGAAAATAGTAAATCTTGATAATTTCATCTCTTCACTTCTGGCGCCATTAATATGATCGCGTAGTTGTCGTGCTGTCAACCTCTGATTTTTTTTTTTTTTTTTTTACTTGTCATACACAGATAACGAACATCAGAGGCACTTGAATTCCATTTTGCACCTCTATTGCCACTTGTTTTCAGTGAACCGGTCTCTTTGAAACTCTTTATGGTGTTTCTTGCAGTGCCATGGCAGCATTTAACATCTTCAGCATCATATAAGGCCATAATGCAGCTACAAACAATCTCAGAGAGCTACTTCTGTCGTGCCATTGTGTTTAACACTGTGACACAGCTCAAAGTTCATTTCACTGTATATACTGGAACAACTGACCATCAGAGCTGATTTTGCAGTAATGTCGCCTCAAACTGGTTTAAACAAATTTTTTTAGCATCAATTATCATGGAATGGGCCTTCAAACATGCATTCAGGCTGTGCAAGAGTCAAAAAAAAAGTGTGTGACACTTCAATCATTATGAAAAATTGATGTTCAGTGTTTTTGTTTATTATCCATATTTTTACCTCAATATACTTGCAGGATTTTTTTTTTTTTTTTTCCAATTGCCCAGAGGGTCAATCCATCTCAAATCAACCAGGGGGTGGAACCACTACATCACAGATTTTGCAAATTTTTTTTCATATATTGTTGGTACCTGTAAGACAGGAAAAATCCCCAAGTTTGAGCAGTCAATTCCGCCCCGTCTCGGAATGGCGCCCATCTTTAAAAAGGGGGCGTGGCACTTTGCGACACGATGGCCGCCCTTTTTTAAGTGGTTTTTCTCCTGTAATTCAGCTATAACACATGCTGTGAAGGTGAAATTTGGCACATTTATGTAATTTTTCATGGAGAATCCAAATATGCCATCAGATTTCTGACAGGCATAAAGGTTACAGAGATATTTGACAAAAATCAATTTTGGGGGTACCCAACTTTGACCCCCTCCCTCTGACCCTTGACACAAGTTATGAAGTCTAAATTCTGATATGTTGTACCTTATGACCTCATCTAACAAATATATGAAAATGAGGGAGGTGATATTTCTCAAAGTTGAGAAATGGCTAAAAATGTGTAGTGCATGATTTTCTCAATGTCGGCCAATCTATACAGTACAAATGTACAAGGTAATGTACATAATCCATACAAAGAGCTTGAAAACATACTTAATTGAATGATGGCAGTTCTCAGGAACCTGTTTTATTTGACATTATACAATCTGATGATAATGCCTGGCACAGGCTGATGCTTTACATGACATATAAAGTGAATTCCTTCTTTATGTCTAAATCTGGTTTGTCCTCCTTTAATGCGCATAGGTATATGCACTGGCTGACCCTGATTTATAAGGCTCTTCTTGGCTTAGTTCCATCATATTTATGTACTTCTCTTCAGAGAGCTAAAAGCCGCTATGCCTTAAGGTCCTGTGACGTTCTCCATCTCTCTGTTCCCCACGTCAGAACTGAGCTGGGGAAGAGAACGTTCAGTTTTGCTGCCCCCACTACGTGGAACGCTCTACAGACTGAACTGAAGCTCTCAGAGCTCATTTCACTTGGATCCTTCCGGTCCATGCTGATGGACAAACAGCGTGAGACCATTGAACAGTGCCTGTGTTCCTGATTTGTTATTTAGGTTAAAAGTTTCTGCACTTTATTGCAAGACACTTTGCACTCACAAAAAATGTGTATTCTAAGTATTGTATATTTTCACTTCTAATGTTTTTTCATGACGCGCGCTGCTGACCTCTTGGCCAGGTCACCCTTGTGAAAGAGATCTTGATCTCAATGGGTTTTATCTGGTTAAATAAAGGTTAATCAAAAATGTCTAACATGAAGTGTCAAAATGTTCAAGTATTGGAACTGAAAAACTGGAGAAAGCTCAAAAATGCTTTGAAAGTCAAGTTTACCAGTCTGCAGACATGACAACACATGGGTGTGGCTTAAAATTTGAATTATTCAATTATTACAATCAGTTGAGTGCGGGTTGAATTTGAGCAGAAATTTTCAAAGCATTTCTCAACTTTCTTCACTTCTTCCTCAGACAGTCTGTACTGTCTGGCTCTATGTCCAGAGGCAAGTGGCACTATCACTGTTGTCAGGACATGAACTAATGGCACCCAACATTGTTCCTGTCTCTGCAGCCAGAACAAAGCACCAGAGTGCATTTTTCATGCGTTTCAGCCATGGCTGTCTTTGACACAATGGCCAAATGAAGCCACTCGGATTTTTACTCATTAGGATTGCATCATCAATTTACTTGGTTGACCCTTCCAGATTGCATCATCCATCCAAAGGAAGGAATTCTCAACTCAGACTGTATGATTGCATAATAAGCTTACTTGGATGATACCAACCGGATTACATCATCTGAATCCACTCTCACTCAACCAATCAAGATTTCATCATCTGCTGACCTCAAAGTCCAGGTGTCCTGACTGTATAATGCACTAACAAGAAAATTTGGATAAGCAATTGTGGAAAGCATGTCCACTGCTGCAATCTCAGATTGTTTAATGCAAAACCTGCCAAATGGACAAGTAAAATAGTTCTTGAGAACTGCCATCCTTCAATTAGTATGTTTTCAAGCTCTTTGTATGGATTATGAACATTCCCTTGTACATCTGTACTGCATAGATTAGCCGACATTGAGAAAATCATGCACACGTTTAGCCATTTCTCAACTTTGAGAAATACAGGGCTCGAAATAGCGGGTGCATAGGTGCACGTATGCACCCGGTTTTCGGCAGGTGCACCCAAAATTTAAAGTCGGATGCACCGCGTGCACCTAGTAATAATCTGCCCCCGAAAGAAATCCTCTTTCTACAAATGCGCTCATCCTTTCCTGAAATGATAAATTTATCGGTAAGGGACGAGAATTAATGACAAAATCGATGGGACTGCAAGACTGTGGAACACGTTTGGTCTGAGGCCGCGTATGTGTTATCATTGACTGATCGCGTAATGTATATTTCTCATCAAAGACTTTCACTGATCCAGGATCAGGGAGTTTGTGGGACATCTGCCCTCCGCGGCACCAGGGGACGCCGCCAGTACAGACCAGGACACGCACTAATGGGACTGCGGCCTAACGGGAGAAATAAATGACGGTTTACACTGATTGGGTGGACACTTGAAATTATGCACGCGCATTCTCGGGTAGACTCTTGGGAAGTTGTAATTGAGATTCATGTTTGAAGACCCATTCAGGTTGGTTTATGTATGCACTCACTCGTTGGATGTATTGTAAGTGGCTGCTGGATGATTAATAAAATCTTACAAAAAAAAACAATTCTTCTAGATTAAATATAATGTAGAAGGAGAGGGTCTTAATTATGGAGTTATGAAGAGTGTAAAAATATACAAAAAACAAAAAGCAGCACTGTTGCTGCTATTGAGGCCAGAGAGGTCCTATGATGGAGTTGTGGAAAATTAGTTTCTCGGCCAAGTCAAACAAAGTGAAATTAAATTATAGATTGAGTATTATCTGACTGTGATAAATAACAATAGTACACTCAGTTTTACCGATTTTAGTTTTTTTTTTTTTTTTAGTATTTTTTTCCATTATTTTTCTTATATACAGCATGATTTTAATAAAATCTTATCCCACCAATAACCCTAACCTGTTGCACCACTGCAAATTTACAGTAGACCTACGGCATATCAAAGAATATGAGTTTAAGAATATTTGTTTATTCATTTTGTACTGCTGCAAAGCGGCTTTTTTCATTGAATTAAGCAAGTTTTAGACTGTGCACCTAAACACGCACGAGTGCGCCCATTTTCAAAGCACTCAGTCAAAAAATCCTAATTCGAGCCCTGTTATCACCTCCCTCATTTTCATATATTTGTTAGATGAGGTCATAAGGTACAACATTTCAGAATTTAGACTCCATAACTTATGTCAAGGGTCAGAGGGAGGGGGTCAAAGTTGGGTACCCCCAAAATTGATTTTTGTCAAATATCTCTGTAACCTTTATGCCTGTCAGAAATCTGATGGCATATTTGGATTCTCCATGAAAAATTACATAAATGTGCCAAATTTCACCTTCACAGCATGTGTTATAGCTGAATTACAGGAGAAAAACCACTTAAAAAAAGGGCGGCCATCGTGTCGCAAAGTGCCACGCCCCCTTTTTAAAGATGGGCGCCATTCCGAGACGGGGCGGAATTGACTGCTCAAACTTGGGGTTTTTTCCTATCTTACAAGTACCAACAATATATGAAAAAATTAGCAAAATCTGTGATTTAGTGGTGGCATTTTTTTTCTGCCACTGGCTCATTTGAGATGGATTGACCCCACAATAGTATTTTTCAATACGTTTTCCCAAAAAAAAAAAATTATAGAGACATAATATATGAGCACCCCTTTTAGACGAAAGTGGTGGTGTATAATCATCACTACACACTACTGCACATCATGACTTACACGTGTGCGATGATAATTTAAATGGATGTTCCAAAATGGACACTTAAAGTGATGAAAACAGTGAGCAGACAAAAACATAAAAACTCATCTGAACATTACGGAAATTGATTACAGAGGAAACTCTCAGGTCAGGCATTAGGCCCCAACCCATCAGCAGAGTACCCCTCCCACAGCGCCCGTCAGGGTCACCATGGGGCCCATGTTTGCCTGCAGGGCAAAACAGCCAAATGCTCCAGGTAATTCAAGGTGCTGGTAATTGGGCACACTCAAAATGATGGACTCCGGCACAAACAAAACAGCAGTATGACAAACAAAATACAAACGGAGTCCAAACCCTTCATTATATTGGTGGAAGGATGACCAGTCTGACGGGTAGATGGGGAACACACAGAGACAGACGCATTCCAACGCAGTCAGCGTGAGCAGGGAGAACCGCGCTGAGTGACACGCTGTCTCCTCCTCGTGGTTACTGAGCGGAACTACATCACAAGAGCACATAAATGAACCCCAGCACTAAAATTGAGGCTTTTTAACCAGTTAAGGTTTCAAATCGAAGATATTGGTCGTTTATAGTTTACAAGATTGACGCGGAAATTCACTATTCGCTTTTTACAAAGAGGTTTTATCGGATTTCCAGGGACTTGACAACATTTTTATTTAAAACTCCCAGCTGAAAGTACACTTTGAGAGTTGTCCGTTTTGGATAAAACTGCATGACCAAATGGTCTTCCGTGACATTAGAAAAATTAATAGGCCTATTTACTTACTGTATGTCTATAAATAACATGAGACTGCACGTCTAGTCCATCAGCTGAATTAAGCAGGGTAAGTGTAAATCAAATTAAACATATCGCACTCAGTGAATAATACACCAGATATCGCTCCTCAGTTTCTTCCCCACTGAAATCAATTTGAAATTTGGCCTCTCTTGTGCATAAAATTGTGCACATTTTTGTACTAGTCATTTACAGTAGTTAGCCAGTCTGTGACGTTTATCCGTAGCTGGTTACTCCAAATATATCACAGAACACTTTAGTAAACCATACGATCCCATGCTGTCAGTGCCGATTAGAAATGATAAAATCTGAATGGGAGTTGGGAAGGAAGAAGCCTAGGCTATTTGACCCAGGTTTTAGGTTACATTAGAAAACGGGAGTTGCAACAAGAGTTTGGCGGAGAGTATGTCAAGTCAATATCTGCAACCTGCAAATGGGAAAAAAAAAGTGGCAACAGTGCCGGCAAAACTTCCTGTTTTTGCGCCAAGCTTAGCGCGTAAAAGAACAGCAGGTTCAATTTCAGCTGTAAGCATTGACTGAGCTATACCCCACCATAGAGTCAAGAAAATAACGTAAAAAGTAGGCCTAATTCATCAAGAGGTTATCTGCAGTTCATCAAGCAGTACGTAAATCGCACACCATCAAAATTCCAACAATTCCACAATCAGCGAATGTATTTGAAGGCCTCAGATGCAGTCACAATTCTAATCTCCTCATTAAATAACATAACAAAAACATAAGCTAACCTTATTATGGTAAAAAAAAAAGATTTTCAAATACAAACCAGAAGTCAAAAATTAATACGCCACATTCAAATGGCAATTAGTAGGCAAAAAATAAGTAAAGGTAACCAATATATATGGATAAACTTAAAAAGCTAATAAAAACCACCATGAACTTTCAATTAGCCTAAAATTTGATGCTTTACTCAACGCACAAATAAAAGACGCAAAAAAGTTTGAGGGCCTTGCAGCAATTAATTGCTCCTTTTCTTCATAAAACAAGCCATCCTATTAATGATTTTATTTTACAGAGCTGCTGCCAGCATGCGGAACAAAGCAGGTGGATGAAAAAGAAAATTAAATTCTGGTACATATAGGAGCAGAACCCAGTCTCTTCCAGGGAAAACACTGCTTTCTGTGGGATCCCCAGATTTTTATAGAGAGCAGGGTCTCATCCTTGATGGTGTAGCTTCATTCCATCTCTGCTAATATTAATCGCTGGGCTAAGTATAGCAAACCAGTTATAATGGGTATAGAAAGCTTGTGCGGCAGTGGGAACTGCAATCACATTATGGACCACCGTTTTAATTATATGCCTACAGCAGCATGCATGTGGCGCGCCCTCCAAGCCCTGCCCATGCTAAGTACAGAACCATCCGGACTGTGGGGATGTGAGATCTGAGCCTGCTCAGTACAGAAAGGAGCCAGCAGAACCTGAGCGTGCCCAGTGCAAAGAATTAGCCTGCGGGATCTGAGTGTGCCCAGTGCAGAAACAAGCCTGCGGGATCTGAGCATGCCCAGGATAAGCCTACAGGATCTGAGGATGCCCAGTACAGAAATAGCCTACAGGATCTGAGCATGCCCAGAGCAGAGATAAGCCTGCGGGATCTGAGCACACCCAATGCCGAAACAAGTAATTGTCACTAAGGTGACTGTGTCCCCCGCCGCATGTACATGCTGGTGGCAACTGAGCAAAACTGGTCAACTGGTTCTTGAGATATTGCATAAACAAGGTTTACAAAGGCAAAACCTATGTAATTGCGCTGTGACCTTGAAAATGATCTGAAGGTCACCAAAATCGACTGGCGTCGGGAGATCTCCCGTGGGTACCTTGGTGCAAAATATGAACAAAATCTACCCCGTCATTCTTGAGATATCGCGCTAACAACATTAAGCGGGACGTACAGACAGACGGTCATGAATGCTATGTCCCCCGCTTCGTGACGGCGGGGGAGTAATATGTACAAGCTGTGATAAGTTTAGTGCATATCTTTGCAACAATGTATTTCAAACAAAATTTAATGCTAGATCAACCAAAGAGAAAAGAAACTTAAACATTTCATAAAAGTCTGCATTGCACTGACAATTTAACTGTTTCAAGTGCAGTGTTACCACCACTGAGTAATACGTGGATACTGTAATTTACATAAACTTCAACTTAACACTTGTCTTAAAAATTAAACAAAAATGACATGTCTCGAGAACTCCTGAGTACATCTAGGTACGTAATATTACCAGGATTGGCGCGCTGCTTCTTGAGGTATCACATGAGATAAACAATGATGTCACATAAATATTTTCAAGAGTTTCAATCTTAAAACAAAGTCAGGGTTACGACAATCAACTGGTGTCTGGGACCCCTGATAAATATCTTGGTACCAATTATAATGAACATCAGGAACCTGGTTCTTGAGATAAGAGATAACAAGTCTTTAAAAGTCAAAATCTTAAAATGTTTGCTGTGACCTTGAAATGAGGTCAAGATCACCCAACTAGCGTCAGAGGGACCCCAAGATACACCTTGGTCACAAAGTTTATCGAGACCGAATACCTGGAGATATCATCAGATAAGGTCAAAATCTTCAACATATCACTCTGACCTTAAGCATAAGGCCAAGGTCACCACTACTGACAGGAGATGAGTACTCCAACATACACCTTGGACCAAATTTATAAAGATTTGGATCCTTGGTTCTTGAGATATTGCTCCGACAAGAATTTCATGGTCAAACTATGAAGAGCTTGCTCTGACCTTGATAATGAAAATCAACTTGTGTCAAAGGACCCTTGATAAACACGTTAGTACCAATATTGATCAAGATCAGCTGCCCAGTTCTTGCGATAACAAGCCAATAGCGTTTTCAATGTGAAAATCTTGAAAAGCTTGCTGTGACCTTGAAAATAAGGTCAAGGTCACCAAAATCGACTGATGTTGGCTGTCATCTGATACACACCTTGGTTTAAATAAGAACAAAATCAAATCACTGCTTCTTAAGATATAAGTCAAATCTTTAAAGGGTTGCTGTGACCTTGAAAATTAGGTCAAGGTCACCAAAATCGACTCGTGTCTGGGAACTCCCATACTAAGTACTCCTTGGTATTAAATTTGATCAGGATCAGATCACTGCTTCTTGAGATATAGCACCAACAAGAACTTCAATGTTAAAATCTTTGAAGGCACGCTGAGACCTTGAAAATGAGGTCAAGGTCACCAAAATCAACTGGTGTCGGGGATCCTCATACTAGACCCAGGTATCAAATTTGATCAAGTTTGCGTCCCTGGTTCTTGATATATCCTGCCAACAAGTCAACTGGACATGCGGACGGACGGACGGACGGACGTGAATACCATGTCCCCGCTCCCTGCTAAATGTGCAACGGGGGACAATAAGCCTGCAGGATCTGAGTGTGCCTAGTGCAGAGATAGATTTGTGAGATCTGAGCATGCTCAGTGCAGAGATTTGCCAGCTCGATTAGTTCATGCCATCAGTAACAGTGTACCCATTTTTTTTCCCCTCACGCTCTCACACTTATAAACTTCCTTCTCTCATGCTGTTCCCCCAGCAATCTGGCAGCCATCTCCTCCCTCACCCAGACCTTCTCCCTCAGATCCAATTCAAACAACTTCTGGGTTCGACCAATACCTCATTACTGCAAAAAGGATATCCTGCTACCTGCATCAGACATAAACGCACGCAAACATAAAAATTTCCGTTCCTCCATACACTAACATAAACTTACTCATAACACCTTCCCTAATCCTAATCTTAGCCCTAGCCCATGAACCCCCCAAAATATCCATAAGCCCAGCTGAAACCCAAGATCTGGCCATAAAACTGACCCTTGAGCCAGAATGAAGTCTTACCCTCACAGACACCCAACAAATGAAGCTATTTTTTCAGATCAGTCTCCTGGGGCCTTTATGTGACCGGAGGATATTTTCTCAGCCGCCGCAAGCATACATAAACACGTGCATACACACAGACACACACGAACACACACACGGACAAACACACACACACACACACACACACACACACACACAAAAAAACTAGGAATATCACTATGTATCAGTATCACACCTTCCCTATTAAGCGTAATATAATCTTCCCTAGCCTGCAATTACTGCAGCCAATAACACTGTAACAGGAAAGCTAAAAATGCATAAGGCAAACTTAATAACCCCACACTGCAAAGTACAGGCACGGATCTGTGCATCGATTTTGAACAAGTCTCTAATGTTTCTGTGCTCCTAGCTCCATCATGAAAAATCCAGTGTAACACCTGATCTCCTGCCATTAAAGTCTTAATTTAAGCTTCAGCCCATTGTCAATACCTGGCACATATCCTGCAACCGTTTAAGAGTGAATTTTTATAAGATGGGCCCAGAAAAGGCAAAAGTTGGAAAATCTTGTTCCCCAAAATGAACCATACTTCATGGAGTATAATATCCAGTGGTCAAATATTCCATTGAGTTTGTTCAGATTAACCCTTCACCTGCTGAGCAGGTAACACCCAAACCTTAAGACACGTGTGACAGCAAGCAACTTTAAATCCATACATCTCAAATCTGCAACAAGGTCCCATGTTTCTGTTGGCACTACATGATAGAGCATATGGGTGCTCTACAACCTGGCAAAATAATTTTTGTGAGACCTGGATGCAGATGTGCAGCAGCGCCCCCAACATTTGCTGCACACAGCCTATTTAGGCAACGCATATCAAGCTAAAACACAAATCGGCATCGAGGTCCCATGAAACTTTTTGGCGCTAGCAAGTCTTTGCTATATCCACTTGAAATTTTGAAAACAAAAATGAAGGGAACTCATTACAGACTGGAGCTAAGGGGCCAAATACTTTGACAGAGGGGCGTGGTCCCTTAACTTTGGGGTTATGCCCACCAAATCTGCATCAGGATAAAGAATATCCAAGAGTGTGGAAAGATGTATCAGCATGTTGACTCAAATTAACAAGAAAATCTATGGGACCTCCTGTATCTAAGCTGTAATTAACCCTTTTCTACACCCTGTTTCTCTGTACGTCTCCTGTACATATGTAATGTATAATGTACACAAATGTATTTTATTTTATTTAATTTAACTAACCCTTATTTAACCAGGGAAGTCCCATTAAGATTGAAATCTCTTTTTCAAGGGAGCCCTGGTGGTTGAGGTGGGGAGGGAGAGGGCAATTTGCACAGCCAATTAGATCAGGGGATGATTAGGTGGCAGGTCGAAAGAGCCAGGTTGGGAATTTAGCCATGACACCGGGGAACCCCCTACTCTTATCGATGAGTGTCACAGGGTCTTTGATGACCACAGAGAGTCAGGACCTCGGTTTAACGTCTCATCCGAAAGACACCGTCTCCTTCAGTACACTGGCCCTCATTTATCAAACGTGCATACACCAAAAAAAATGGGTGTACGCCAAATCTCCTGCAAGGATCGGCATTTATCAATCTGAACGTGAGCGAACGGTCCGCAAAAATCTTACGCCAGGTCTGACCAGGTGTACGCAGATTTGAAACCAGCGAACAACATGCAGGAACGAGTGCAGCAGTCAAAATGAGTAATAAACCATATGCAGCGATGCGGACGTCATGCTGTTGTTGCTCTTGTTAGTAAAATGAATAAATAGGCTAAATAGATATAGACTAAATTAATAAATGAATGAATAAATAAATAAATAAGACACCTGTGTTGAGAAATTAAACTTATATTTTGAGACACCTGCTTGTCAGGCCAGACGGCTGACAATTACAATCAATTTGATTAAGCGCAATGCGTGGCTTGGCAGATATGCAGTGTGTCAGATGTTCATCCAGTCAGATATTTACTGAACAACAAAAGAAACGCACGTTAATAAAAGGCAGACTGGAAAATAAGTTTGCGCGTAATTATTTTAGAAAATCAAATTTACCTAGCGCGTGCACATTTACACTCGTTTCATCAAACTTTTCTTTATTTTGCCGTCACTTTGACTGAGTAACCATAAGAGTACATTAACTAGCTAACTTGCGTTTCTTTTGTTGCTCAGTATATAGAGGGCTACGGACACTTTGACCATGATCGCATTTTGACAATGGCAGATCTTCTATTCTTAAAGGAATAAGCTTCTGTCCGACGTGAGAGGAATTTTCAGCACAGAGAAGATCTCCTCCGGGAAAGTGACGAGTGGCTGCTCGTTTTGTGCGGCACCCAATAAAATGTCATGGAGTAATGCTAATAAAAGTACAATGAAGATCTGATCTCTGCAGACTGTATTTTAACAATTACCCTCATGCAGCTCCAATGGAGGTGGTGGGGACTCATCCGTGTCCCTACCGCCTCGTATTCCCACGATGCAGGGAAAGCACTGCTGCCACGCGCTCCTCGAACGGTGACAACTGGAGGTTGGAGTCTGGTTGGCCTCCACCAGTCCATGCACTGCTGAGCCTGAGCGCCCCAACCCGTTTTTTCGTGGCCATCTTAAAATCGGACCAATGTTTTTAACCTACATGTAAAGCATTTGGATTGTCAATTATGTAGGCTATATAACATGAAATATCATAGATCTATAAATTGAATTTATTAAGGCCGATGTTATTCACACTTATACATGTAGCCAATGCTGAATTTTTTTTCTTGGCCGCACTTATAAGTGCGCCAGTTGATGACCATTCCAGGGCCGCTTATAGAAAGTACCACTCAAAATAAGTTTGGCAAAGATAAAAATTTTAGCTTTGGATACACTTAAAATAAGTGTGGGCAATGGAGAAATGTGCATCTTGGCCACGCTTATAAGTGCGTCTAACGCGAATTTAGATCAATTTTTGTGCTTGGACGCACTTAAATAAGTGCAAATAGTCGCTTCGATTTATTAATGAATTAAATCAAACGTCTGCTCCACTCCGGTTTTCCACCCCAACGGTGTTTACCGCAGCAGCAATAGTTTTCCAAACTGCAGCCTTCTGGGCTCCCTTTATGCCACTCTTAAGGCTTCCAAATAAAATTATTTTGTTTTTCTCCACCTCGGACGTGATAATTTATATTTCCTCCACAGTGAAGTTCTTTCTTCTTTGCCGTCTTTCGAGAGTCCATGTCGTAAAGTGGGCAGGACTATGCCTCCCGGAGCATGAATTTATAGGGGTGCGTCATGTAAATTACGATGGTTTCAGCTGCCAGATTTATCAACGCCACGCCAGTTCTACACCGAAATCAGCGACGTACACGCTTTTAGCAAATCAGACGTGACACCCGGCGAACGCTGATATTTACACCAGAATCTACACCAGATCCTACGCAAGTTTGATAAATGAGGGCCAGTGTCCCCATCACTGCACTGGGGATTATTCCGCCAGAGGGAAGATCGCAACCGACTGGCCCATCAACACCTCTTCCAGCAGCAACTTGGTTTTCCTAGGTGGTCTCCCATCCAAGTACTAACCAAGCCCACACCTGCTTAGCTTCAGCCACGCAGCTGGAGCAGATTGAATAGTGGTATGGCTGCTGGCTGCTGATGTTATGTATGGTTGTGCACCTTCTTTCTTCAACATAAAAAGTAGATAACTATTCACTATTTCAAGATACAGGAACCTGTTTTAGGCTTAAAACACAGTAATACTGTTTTAAAAAGATTAATTACTGTTGATATTGAAGACTGAATTACCTAGTCTTCAATTTTTTACTGCATGCCAATCATTTGTAATAGCATGTCACAACTCAAGCATCTTTAGCAAGATATTAGCAAGGTTTATTCACCTCATAATTCCTTTTTAGGTATGGAGCAGTGTATTTATCATGACAGTGCATTTGGGAAGAGCGGAACATCATTTTTTTCCTGAAGGATATTGCGACTAAACTCAGCCAAATGGGGCGTTCTGTGGCCAGACATGGTCAGAAATGAATTTGGGCAAAATGACTGAACTTAAATTGACCATGAACCGTGCAGGTAAGGAGTATAACAATGATGACCTGATCTGTCCTATGCATAGATATGATCTTGGAATACACAGGCGTCCTAAAAAAAGTTTTTTGCCATCCTGATCATCCAGCAGGAAGGAAATGCAAGTTGACTCATACTGGAAACTTAGCATTTTGCAATGATATGGATATTCCAGTTGGTTAACCAGTTCATGACCTTGTAGAAAAGAGAAGCGGGGAATCAAGTGATGCAGGAAGTGGTCAGAAAGTTCATCTGTAAACACTTGATCATCAACTACAGCCTAAGAGCATCAGAACGAGCGCGCCACTGCCTGAAGAACGAGAATAAATCCGATGACATTCTATTGGCATCCTCGAGTAAATTTGACGAAGACGATACGGTGTGTGACAGTGCTAACAGTTCTGAAATAGATTTGTCATGCCGCTTTGAATCAAGTAACTCTCTAAATGACATTATCAACAGTGGACTCCAGTATTTCACCAGTTAAATCCAAGGGTAACCTTCTGTTGGAAAGTATGGGAAAGCGTTACAAGAAAAACATCATCAAGAAGTACAAAGAGTGTGTTGAAGAGTTCAAAGATTTTGCCACTAACCGTCTGGCTCCTAGAGGTGGTGATATCCTGCAACGCCTGGCCATGGAGGACACATCATCTACTGATGAAGAGACTGGCGAAAACTTGGCTAGTCTGCTGAAAGCATATCGTTAGCCTAATAGCATACTTGCCTAAGTCATATTTGAATGTTTTCGGAAAACAAGAAAAAAAAAAAACAATTTTTAGCAAGCACATTGGTTTTTTTTTTTTTTTGATATTGCAACAGTAAGCCAAAAAATGACTAAGGCAATTATGCTATGAGGCTAATGATATGAAATGGCACAAACTGCTCACACTCCTGCCATCATTTTAGCCTAGCTGTGTTTTCTGATGATGACTGAAATTTAGGATGGTGGAAACACCAGTCTATTTTTGGCTGTTCACGGCATATGGTTGATAATGCTACGTCTTACAAGTCGAAACTAGAAATCGGGGAGAAGATTTATCAGACAAAACGGCGCATGAAAATAGACCCACTGAAGGTAGAACACTTCTTAGATTGGCTAATCACCTCAGGGATGCTTCAAGATGTAGCATGTGGGACAACTTTAGAGTGGCCTGAAGATAACAATACCAAAGTCTGTGAAAGTTGCTGTCAAAGAAGACCTTGTGAAGACCCGTTTTCTCAAGTGTGATGTTGAAGGATTTGATAAGCCCTCATCCAGGTCGACCCTATTGAATGTGATTGACGAGTGTAAAGCCAGTCAAAGAAAAGCCCTTTCTAGCCTCCATCATCACTAACAATTTATTTGAAACTGCACCTGTTGCTACCCAAGCATAGGGGGTTACTACAATGGCAATTAATTTCATTTACTAAGCTGGAGTTTGCAATTTTTTTAAAAAATCACTTTTTGTCATATTTGTTAAAACTGTTACTATGACCTGACAGTGGGATGAGAGTCAGATGATCTTTGACAAAAATCAGAGTCATCTGGCTCCATCTAGTGCTTCTAATTCCTTATGCAAGATTTCACCGCGACCGGGACAAAACAACCAATCAGAGCCAGGAGGAGTGACTGACGATGTCAATCATTTCTCGTGCACATGCAGTGGACCGCCCCCTCCCCTGCACTTCTAACCTGTGTCTACGTCCGGCCTCTGGAGTTTTACCGAAGCAATGAATCAGGGGGCGTGGCTTTGGTCAGAGACTTGAGGGGAGGGGGTGGGTTTAGAGGTGAGGCTACATTCAAATCTTGCTCGCTGTTCCAAGATTGCATACTCTAGCTTTAATTGTGTTATGAGCCTAAAACAGGTTCCTGTATCTTGATATAGTGAATAGTTATCTACATTTTATGTTGAAGAAGGTGCGCAACCATACATAGTACCCTCGTGTACATTATACATTACAAATGTACAGGTGATATATAGAGAAACATGGCATAGAAAAGGGCTAACCTCTCTGTGCAGATGTAGACACCATCCGACATGGAGCTGCTCCATCTATAAACGCAGTTACACCATTCTATCACGAGATGGCACACCCAGATCAGTTATTGGATAGTCACCAGCAAGCCGAGCTCGAACACGGTTTAGATTAGAATATGGACAAGTTAAGTCTCATCCCCTTTTTCCATAGCCTTGCAGAGCAGACGGCCCTGCCTGATTTATTGTCTGAAATACTGCAGGTCCGTCTTGCCAACTACCGTCGTCCAACAATTTCACAGCTAAATTTTTTACGGCCCAATCAGGGGAAAGAGAGGCGGGAGCTGCAGACGTGACATCACCAGGAAGCGACTTTATGTTTGAATACAATGGCGGCATACAAAGTGGTTCCTGTGGATGGGTCAATATCAGCAGTTTTATCAGAAATAGACTCAATTTCTTCATTAAAAGAGGAGCAAAGAACGTCACTAAAAGCTTTTCTGACGGGAAACAATGTTTTTGCTCTTCTCCCGACCGGTTTCGGTAAGAGTTTGATCTACCAGCTGGCTCCTCTGGTCGTGAAAAAGATGGGAAGGACTCCAAACCCCATGTGAATTGGTTGGTGATGAGTGTGACGAGAAAAACCATCGTCCAATCAGCAGCCACAGATTTTTTTGAAGGATCCTCGTCTGAAAACTTTTTTGAACGGCTCTTTCCCAGATGGACTTGTGAAATATTTCCGTGGCGGATATATGGAACTGTCCGTCTGGCGTGTCAGGTTACTTTTTCCAGGAGTTGCATGAATTATATTCCTCAGCTAAGCCCGATGTACAAACTGTTCAATTTACTTGCCCATAGTATCTGTCCAGCAGTTCAAAAAAATGATCTCTTTCGACGGAAAAAACTGTTGTCCTTTGTGGCGACCACTTCAGCTATACTGAGCCAATGGTATCCCAATTATGTAATTAAAAAAAGTTTTATGGCTTCGTACCAGCCGGCAGTGGTCGGCAGCTTTTTCAGGGTAGCGCACAATTGGCTATTGCGCTACAGGGGTTGCAAATTGGGAAGGGACTGCCAGGAAGGGAAATAATAGTTGCCTTGTTCGTTGCTCAAGCGCCTCCTGTTGGCCAGACGGGCGCTCGTCAGGAAGATTCTAAGTCTGTTCATGTCCGGGTATCCTCTGCCCTCATTCTGAACTTGTGAAGATTCAATCAATGAGTGTATAAGAAGCGGTGGCTGACAGGCATGTGCTTCGGAGGAGAGCTGCAAACTGTCTGCACTCTCCTGAATTGGCAGCGAGGGGTCGCATACAAGCAAGCCTTGTACATAGTTCACCAATTGGGCATTCCAGATTCGGGTGCGATTGGAGATGCCAAATTTATTTAAAAAAAAAAAAAAAAAAGTTTTATGAAGCAAAAATTCATCATGGTATTGACACCATGTCATTCTACTATCAACTGTAGTGATCTGACATTAAAAACGTGTAATTGACCGATCCCAAGCCCCGCCCACTTTCGGCTACGTCACAATGGGGAAAGCAGGAGTCTGACCGTACCTCGGACAACTTTCACTTCAGGCAGCCATCAAACCAGGCATTTTGGGTTTCTGAAGATGGTAAAACGATGTAACATTTAACAGACACTCGATATGCCGACCGTGTTAAAGGCATTTTTTTTTTTTATTCCATTTCCAAAATCATAAGCTTTTTAATGTAGTCCTTAACTAATTAAAAAAAAAAAAGATCTGAAACAGTTGTAAATTAGTGCCTTTTTCATTGGTGATAAATCTCACAAGATAATTACAATTTACGACACAAGAATATTACAGAAGGCACTTTTATCAAACAAACCTACGCCGTTGTATTATCATGCCTTTTGCAGCAATATTTATTTGAAGGGCTGTAATAAAATGTTTCATGCTAGCTAGCTAATTAGCCGTCCCATTGACTTGAATAGACCGCTGACTAACAACAAACGCTAGCGATTGATAACGGTCACCAGCGAGCTACACTTACCGTCACGGGGACTGCATTAACTGAGCAGTTAATAAAATTAACAAGGTGGCTAACAAGCTAGCTGCTTGTAACTGACATTCAACGACAGTACATCTTACCTGCATATTTAAAACGGTGGACAAGTCGCTTTGTCTGTTTATACAGAGTTCCAAAAGACAAGGAGGGGAGAAAGGCTTGGCTCTTAGCTAGAAATCAGGAGAAAAAAGTTTTCTCTGTCCCCTCGGTCCGTGCTGTGCAGTGATCATTTCTGAGAGCAGTGTTTTAACGGGACAGGGGCAAAGATGAAGCTGAGGAAAGGAGTAGCCAGAGTTAACTAGTGCTTCCCTTTAACAACGTTGGCATTAGCCATATGATTCAATATGAACAATTCGGTTGACGGCAAATATGCTCAACCAGGGTACAATGAAGTGAGGAAACCAGAGAGTAATTTGATAACGTACACGGACATTCATCGACGCTCCTTATAGCGGGGAAAACTTCCAAGCACATATCTTATTAGAGGGTCATTAAAAGCCTCGGTCACCTTAACTTAACTTTTCTGCTCGCACTTAAGGCCTGATTCCACCGGGAGCGTCTTGGACGCGTTACTGCCGCGACGCGGTTGCCGGAGTTGACCCGCGGCCATTCTAGACAATGGTTGTGATTCCACCAGCCGCGCCACGGCACGTCTCGGCAGCGTCCCAGAAGCGGCTCTCGCTGCTGCGCTGAAAATACGCCCGAAGTCTATTTCTGCCGCTGGCGAGCCGCAGTCGCTGATCTGAATATAGCAGGGATACGTTTCCCATAGTTCGACCATATACATTTATTGGATCCAACTACGTTAGTATTTGTGCAAATGGGAAACGCACACCAGATCGTGCCAGGCAGAAGGTAACTATCAAGGGGAATACGCTTCTAACTAAAAGAAACCAGCCACAAATCTTTGATATAAAATTCGTTTATAACTTACTTTTCAAAGTTGTGATTTTGTTTTAACAAAAACAAGGACGCAGTTTTTTTTTTAATCTATGGTGTTCGCGGCTGGACTGTAGTAGGCTCTACAGCACAACAAAGACGGAAATGACATGAAATGCAATTAAAGCAGTAAAAATAACAGAAAGCATTTAAGGTCGTTGCACAAATATGCCGGTAAAAATGACAAAATATCGAAATCTGAGCAGGTCGATTTGTATCAGCTGGCAGGACGCTGCGCTGACGCGTTCGCGTTCAGTGAAACATGAAGTCGCGTACAAGACGCAGCAAAATAGCGTCGCTCACGTCACGCTGCAAACACGCGTTCGGTGGAATCCAGGGGTTAAACGTTAACACCGAGTCACATTTCGATCTTCCCATTAGTGTGTCGCTTTTCATCCTCCAAAAAGCACATATTTAGGGAGACAAAATGTCGATGCCAAAATAACACCGACTCGCATGCAACACATCGGTGAACGGAACCGGCGCCGCTATGCTTGTTGTTTTGAACTAAGCCAAGGCTGAAGTTTCCTGGGGCCTATTGCACAAAGGCAGGATAAGGGATTAGCCCAGGATCGGCACGGGATTAGCCTGATCTCAAGCCCCATTTCGGTTGCACAGAGCGTGTGAGCTAAGCCATGGCTCTAGTTACTATGGAAACAAAGTCTGTGGAGCTAGCCAGCACCGGAGCAAGCTTACGAACCAGCTAAGCTCTTGTCTGCAGCCAATTTCACCTCACCTCATTCAGCAGTCGCTCAAATTGAAAATCAACGTCCTTAACAGTCATTCTGAATTGTCCACTACACGTTGCTATCTCAATTATAATAGGCCCAGAGTAATTGTTTTAGAAACTTGTGACCATTGATGTCAGTAAAATAGCCAATATTCGATCATTATATTCAAGTAGGCCTATCCATGTGACAGTGACCATCACAGTTCAATCAGTCCCCCTTCCATGTCACATTTTAACCATATTTAGAATCCGTCATTGTCAGATTTGTCCTTGTTCCCCAAGTTGAGACTTCCATCAGAGTAGAAAATGAGCAGTGCTGAATGAAGTATGTTACCGTGTTTCAGCGCGGTCTTAAATCGCTGCGGTAACCCCCTACCTACAGCACTGCTGCTACTTTTCTCCGTCTTTATTCAGACTGCGACGGGCAAGGTAGAATCGTTGCCTTAATGCTGGACACGAATGCAATGTCGCTCGCTTCGCGATACTGGAATCAAACATTTTCAGGAAGCTCCTTGACGTAATTTTCTGACGCTAACATTCTACTTTTAAATTTGAGTATGTCTTCATCAGAGGTGTTTAATAGCAGCAAGTAAACTCAACTAATCTGACAACGTCTTCTAGATCGGATTTTTTTTTCATGTTGTACAGGGCAAAAGACAGACTAATAGTGCACATGTGAGTCCCTCGTAACACATTTATGTACGCACGCATAGTTCTCTCTTATGCGTTTATGAAGTGTCAGTGAACTTACATTCATCACACACATTCCTGTTTATACCATGCTTCGCGAGACATTAAGTCTGTCTGACAGCGACGGCTTATCTCGTTCACGGTAACGCTGAAATGCATCAGCAACTCCTTTTTGACAGCGCTGAATCACCTCCCGAATTTACTATCACTTGAGTTTGGCTAACTTTAATACTCCTCTCAAACGTCTCGCACCATTCATACAGAAACTAAAGGAATAGCAAGCAGAAGCGTTTCAGCGATCCCATCGTCCCTCTGTTTGAACGAGGTCTTTGAGTGTTTCTGGCGCATGCGTTTGCTGCAGCTACTTAGTGTCCATGGTGATGATCAGCAATTCCGTGATCGATCTCGGGGTCTATTTATGTAGCCGAGTCGCGCCGCACTCGGCAGGATCAGCGGCAACGGACTTCACTTAGCCAATTCTCCTCCACCCGCTGTTGGTTTTGTGCAATCAATTAAGCCAGCGACGCGCTGTTTGGGATATGGCAATCCTCGCTTTGGCGTTGATCCAGGATCTCAGGATCCGACTTTTGTGCAATAGGCCCCTGGTTAGTTGTCCGACCAAGCAACAGTAACAATGGGAGGCGGGGCTTGGGATCGGTCAATTCCCTAACATGGATTTACGTGTACATCCGTCTCTCGAAGAATTCAGCTGCTTTTTAGAGCCTCATACAATCGCTCACGGAAATACAGTCACTTCAATGGTCACTCTGGCTTATCTGCATAAACCACAGCTATAGTTCACTTCCACGTGAAACTCTCCTGGTAATTACCCATTGACTGACATGTTTTTTTTTTTTTAATCCAATTCCAGACAGAATGAGCCTTCCTCTGTAAGTGAAAGGCATTGATTTGACCCTCAGAAAAGTATTTAAACACTGGCGAGATAGCAGTTAGGTTGTATTCTCTCAACTTTGCGTAGCTGAGAATGATGTGATTACATGGGAAAAAAAGACCTCCAGAACCAACCCTGGGGTGCTGAGCTTATATTTGAGGGATGGAAATATGATTTGGAGATGGAAAATGGCAGTTATTCTGATAGAACAGACTGGAGGGCTGAGAGCATTGATTTTTTGGAGGAGAAATTCAATAATGGAGAGTTTTTCCTCATGCAATAGGAGTAGAACTGTCTTTGTATGGAGTAGCTCTATCTGACTTCTAGCCAGCTAGGTAACCATCCAGCCATTTCTTATTTTCGGTTTACCACCGTGACCACAACTAGTTTGCCACATTGGTTAACAAGAGTAGCCGATAGCCTTTGCCAATAATAGTGCATGTGCTGGCATTTTGCTTAATGTGGTGATCTGTTGTAGAATTTATACCGCATTCAATGAAATAGACTGCCTTGGATTTTCGCTTGTTTAAAAAGTGAACAGCTCAAAGACTTCGGAAAATCCTCTGTTTGTTACACTGACGACTGTTCAATCTAGGGTAGCATATTGCCTGCTTTTTCCTGATGGTGGAATGTCTGCTTTGTTAAAATAAGGTATATTTGAGATATTACTGTGTTAGTGAGTTATACTTGTTCCTTATAGGGTGTGAAAAGCATTTATACAAGCTTGTGATTTGCTTGGATGATCTGAATGCCAAACAGCAAGCGTTCCCTCTCAGATTGAACATTCTGACAGTAAAATAAACAGTTCCTTTAATTAGTACATGTGCTTGCTGATGTGGCTTTGTAGAAAAATGGACAAAAGTCTGAACTTCATCATGGAGAAAAGGTATGTTTTTGGTTTGGAGAGGTTACTGGTGACTAGTGATGTCCATCCACGCCTGTATTGATAAAGTCATGCTAAATTCCACCAGAAAATCATTAATTTGACAGCATGGAGAGCCACTTGGATAGCAGTCTTATTTGGCTCATAGAGAGCAGATCATTATGGAAGGCACTGTCACATGAAGTAGACTCGTGGTCAAGGAGTTTATAATCCCAGAAATGTGTTATTACTCCCAGCCATTTTTCCAATTCTCAGTATTTTTTTATAATTTCATTGCTGAATTTTCAGGAAGATTTTTTATGTTTGTGGCCCTCACTCTAAACTGATATTATGAAAAGAAAGTGAAATATGATGAAATTCTAAATACTACAAGTATCTTAAATCATTTCAGCCATTTCCACCCTCTCTGTGAAGCTCAGATCTTGAATTATAAAGCCTTCAACTGGGTGATGCATAAATAGCCATATTTGCCTTCTGCGAAAAAGGGTTAATTACAGCTTAGATACAGGAGGTCCCATGATTTTCCTGTTTCAATTTGAATCAACATGTGGATGCATCTTTCCACACTCTTGGATGTTCTTTATCCTAATGCAGATATGGTGGGTGTGGCCGCTGTGGCCCCAAAATTAAGGGACCATGTCCATCTACCAAAAAAATTTGGCCCCTTAGCTCCAGTCTGTTGTGAGTGAGTTCCCTTCATTTTTGTTCAAAAAATGTCAAGTGGATATAGCAAAGACTTACTAGCACTAAAAAGTTTCATGGGACCTTGATGAAGATTGGCGTTTTAGCTTGATATGCGCTGCCTAAATAGGCTGTGTGCAGCAAATGTAGGGGGCGCTGCTGCACATCTGCATCCAGGTCCCACAAAAATTATTAGGCCAGGTTGTAGAGCACCCATATGCTCCATCATGCAGTACCAACAGAAAAATGGAAACTTGTCGCAGATTTGAGATGTATGGATTTAAAGTTGCTTGCTGTCACACGTGTCTTAAAGTTTGGGTGTGGCCTGCTCAGCAGGTGAGGGGTTAATCTGAACAAACCCCATGAAATATCCTTATTTGACCATTACTATTCACACTGAAAAAAAAAAAAAAAAAAAAAAAAAAAAATCAACAGATTCTGAGGTGGTGTTTTTCCACCTGTGAAAAATTCACTCTTAATACAAAGTGCACAACAGCAATCCATGGTTCAAACTGGCCTCAAGGAATCAACAACTGTGATGAGAGCATGGATTAACCTGAAACACACACTCCTGAGAGAGAGAGAAAAGAGAGAGAGAGAGAGAGACAGAGAGATGAGCTGTGCCTACATGTTTAAATTCCTCCCATCATGCCCTCCTCATCCCTCCCTCCCTCCGTCTCAGTCTCCAGGCAGCAGGACAGAGCAGGGAATTCCACACAGGCCCCTACTCGCCTTGACAGGGAGGGAGAGCGGTCCCATCTCTTCCCCAGACTTATTCACATTCCTCCAACATTCACCAATTCACTACCCATGGACTGTATTCGTTTGCCGCAGTGAAACTATGCATCGTAAATAAGGCCATTTTAAACGGAGTGAGGCAGTGAGGTTCAGGGAGGCTTCACTAACATGACAGGTGTGATCCAGCACTGTCAGCGTGTTACCTCTTCCTCCCAGTACCTCTTCAGCCTCTCCTTAAATAAACCCGGAGTTTACCCGGGGAGAAAGCCGAATGCTAATTTGGAAGATCTTTATGATAGGAACGGAATGCGAGACGTGACTGCAGGAGGGAGGGATTGTGTTTGACTGCACTTGTCTGTTTGGGGTCTCACGACTTTTATTTCAGCTCGCAGACGTTGAAGAAACCGGACTTTATAAGATGCTGGGACATGCCTGCTGGACACTTAATGTGGTGAGGTCTCAGGGACCCTTATGTTAGGCCTGAGAGATTCTGCTCAACACCTGCTCATGAGCACAAGTTCTCATGATGTGAAACACTAACCCATCACTGTGAACAACATTTACTGATGTGGATATAATGTGAGACTAAACACCCACAACAAGCATACAGTACACAAAATAAAATAAAAAGAAAAGCACAGGCAACAAAACACACTCGCACACACGCACACACACACACACAAACACCCTTGTACTTCTATCCTTGGGAGGACAGTACACTGACTTTCATTCATTCTTTCTGTGTCTCATCAGCCTTTCCCTGATCTTAACAATAAGCAACATATGCCAAGCACAAACCCTTACCCTAACCTTAACCTATTCCTAATTCTAACCTTACCCCAAACCTTAACTAATGTGGCACACTTTGTCTTTGTAGTTGTGAGGACACATAAAAATGTCCTCACTTCCCAATAATGTCCCTAGTCTGCTGGGAAAAAAATGCTTTTTGGTTCTCACTTTGTAGCTTGTACAAGGACAGACACACACGCACACACACCCACACATTTACAGATACAAACATTCCCAAACACACACTCACACCAAACAAAAATGCACATAGCTACTCACAAACAAGCTCAGACTCATAAATACACACATTCAAAAACACACTGAATTCACAAACTCACTCTCACATTCACAAATACATTCATTTACACACAGGCTGACAAACACACACATGCATTCACAAACATGCAAGTACTGCGAGACGCACACATCCACAGACGCACATCTTAACACACTCACACACAGGGGATGTTGTTGCATGAACTCAGTGCAGTGCTTCACAGACGGGTCTTTGTGTCTCCCGCCAAAACAATGCAGCTTTGAGCGCACAGCACTGATCTGAGCAACACCGACCAGTCTGCAGCTATTTACAACCAGGATGTATGTGTGTGTGTGTGTGTGTGTGTGTGTGTGTGTGTGTAAATGCATGCATGAGTCTGT
Source organism: Gymnothorax javanicus (assembly GCA_029692085.1). Lineage (NCBI taxonomy): Eukaryota > Metazoa > Chordata > Actinopteri > Anguilliformes > Muraenidae > Gymnothorax > Gymnothorax javanicus. Next base: position 121,204,355 of record CM056194.1, on the reverse strand, counting down.
GAGTGTGCGCGTGTGTGGGTGCATGCATTTGTGTGACTGTATGCGACTGAATAAGCAAGTGTACATTCATGAGCACTTCATGAGCATGGCGATCCGTCTCAGTTTGTGCGTGCATGTGCATGCAAGCATTTATGAGCTGGCATATCTGTTGTGTGCACGCGTGTGTGTGTGCATGGGCACAAGTGAGTAAGTGCATTTGATCACCTGCATTTAATGCATGTTAGAAATCATAACAGACCATATGAAAGTGTTCTTAGAAGAAAGCAGAGGAAGATTTGTTTGTTGACTTACTGTTTAACGACACTTTCAGCACTTTTCCTCATGGCTATATTGCATCACCCTTTGTACACTTTTGAACAAGTGTGAGAATCACGCACCATTCTCTCACACACCAAAATGAACTTTAATTTAGTCTCAAATTAGCTGGACATGCATGTCTTTGGACTGTAGGAGGAGACTGGAGTACCTGGAGTAAACCCACGCGAACACGGGGATAACATGCAAACTCTACGCAGAAAGGCCCAACTGACAACCATCTTGTTGTGAGGTAACAGCACTGCCCAACACTGCGCCCGCGCCACACCTACAGAGGGATGCCAAACACCCCTCTCAGCCATCATATCCTGGCCAATGGAAAGAGCAGACTGAAAATGGACACCGAGAACTGCTCCTTAATCGGATTACTGATCAAGGCAGAGTTCTTCCCAACTGAATCCCTCCTCATGCGAGTCAAAGTCCCAAACGAGCGCACCAGGGCTTGAGCCCGTGACTCAGTTTCTTACTGAAAGCAATCAGCCACCAAGCCACACCTCAGGCAGCCTGATTACTTAACCCTCTGACGCCCAGCTTGTACAAAACCAAACACGATTGCTCTGCCCAAGTTAATCAAGACCAGGTATCAGATTATGCTCAAAGTTTTTATTAAATTCTGAGTTAACCATAATATTTCATGGTATGAAATAGCAAAATTAACCATTGCTTATACATTTCAGTACAAGTTGGATGCATTTATTTACAGCAAAATGTTGAAGACTTTACAGATCGAAAGCAAATATTCAGATACACACGATCAGTTTGAATTAAAGTCTTTGCTGAAGACCTTAATTGGTATAATCCAGTGTGTAACTGCACGAAAGCCTGCACTCACACCAGCCCTCTCTGGATACGACTGAGGACCCCAAGGTAATCAAAAAAAAAAAAAAAACCCCGCAGAAAAATTCATATTTGGGCAGAGGAGTCAATTAGCATTATACAGAAATTTCCATATGTGAGCGCAAAAAGAGTAATAATGTGTAAGAGAACAACGTCTCAGTCAAATTGTCTGCAACTATAATGAAATACGTGAAATAAAGAGCAAGAGAGATCTATTCTTCAACTAATTAATTATTCACCCCACAAAACAGAGGATGGGCAAAATACATTAATAACGGTGGAACAGTTCACAACCTTGACAGCTGTCACCTGAGGCCAAAAGCTTAAGTATCAGGGACGCCGTGAGGACACCGACAGAACCGGGGTTAAAAAACAGAAGCCGATTACACTGACTCAGTATTTTTACAGCCACCACTGAGACAGACAGACAGAGCCATTTTTCAGTTTGTTCCCTGGCCAGCAAGACTGAACCTCCAGCCTGCCCAGCTATAAACGGAAGGCGGCGAGGAAGAGACACATTTCTTCCTCGGGTTATTCTGAGAACGGGGCAGGATGACACACCACCACCAGTTAAACTGCCTGAACTATATATACACCCGACCTCTTAAGTCCATTCACCGTTTACACCCAAACCACAATCTCCATTTTTTCATGCCTTTAAGCTCTGAGAGCAGAAGTAAGAGTGCAAGAGGTTTGGTGTTATTTTATCTGCCAAGTTATTACAATGCATTGCAATGTTGAGCATGTACCCCTGGGGCACACCGTCTGCCTGTTCACCACTTACACCAGGAGCCTGATTTAGTATGACCTTTAACACATGCAAAACCATTTAGCACACTCAAAACCACTAACATGTGCTCAAAGCCTTAGCTTGCGCGAAAGGTTTTAGTAAACCAGGTCCTGGGGCTTACTTGATTAAACCCAAATGAACTTGAAACGGATTAAAACCTGGAATGCAGCGGGAGTTCAATTTCTGGCATTCATAAATAATCAACTGATGTGTAGAAAACACCAGCACTACAGCCAGCTTCCGAGGACCACATTCCACATTTCAGCTACCTCTTATAGAGAAGTAACAGGTGTGAGGACTTAAGAGTTATTACATTTATTATTAACTGTAACAGAACATCAGAACAAACAGATCTACCCCAGTGTTCTCCAACACCCAATATAAAACTACTGCCCAAATACGAACACAGCAGGAAATGACATCACCCAACAGGCCTTCTCTCTGGCTCCGCACTCTGGGTCTGAAAATCACAGTGATTGGATACACACACACACACACACACACACACACACACACACACACACACACACACACACACACACACACACACAAGGGAACGCGCGCACATACACGCACACCACTCCTTCCGCTTATATAGAAGCAATGAGGAAATAGAGCTGTAGTATCATCCACTCATTATGGGTTGGGCACACTGAACTTTGACCCCTGTCACCACAAGCATGTGGTGCACTGAGCAACGGAATGAAATCAACTGTGTGATCAAACCCAGATCAAGATCTTGGAACCAGGATCTAAAAACTGGAGCGAGTCAGTGGCATGTCACATGGCTTTTATTGGACTTTGATATTATCGTCTAGTTTTGTTCTGCGGTTTTGAGAGGGAGAGATGGTGGCGGAGAGAAATTACCCGTAACGACAAAACCTCTCGACTACCAACCGCTCTCTCAGATGAGTTTGTACAAGATCCAGCAGAGTTTTGTTCAACTATGGATTTGAAATTATCATGATTGATTCTCCAACGCCCCACAGCAATTCATTAGACGGGACACTCCAGCCGTAGAAACATGCAGACCTTCACCACATTTGCCCCCTCACCTTTACCCAGAACTCTAGTGGTGAAACGTAGGTACTGTGGCTGCGTAAGGTGGCGCAGAGCAGAAATCAATAGGGTATCAAGAGGCATGATCAATAATAAACCACTAAGGTGGCTTTACTCGTGCCACGCGCTCTTGACCTCAACACCCAGGAGTGGATTGTTTTGTCTATACTTATTTCCCAGATTAACAGTGACGGCCCACAACCCGTTCACTCTGGGATCCAATTCAATATCTTGGGAGTCTGGCAGCTATGGCACGCCATTAACCCAACTCCGCATAAAAATGAAGAATCATCATTTTCCTCGGGGGAGGGAGTAAAGCGAGTCTTTTAGTCAAATCTGTTTACCATAAACATGGCCTCCCGCGCGCTTCCAAATAATGTGCAACTATTGGTCACAAAATAGGTCAGGTAGCCCACCATCAATAAACTAATCTATGTAAAAATAAAATGGGGGCATAAACTGTTACTAAATTATCATTCTATGTGTAGAGTCCAGTTTGACTTGACACAAAGATGTAATCCTACTGTATGTGCAGTTCGACAATCTATTTATAGGTCTTCTCGTAAGAGACGTTAAATAGCCTATATGATTTTAGGAGACTCCTTTAAAACATTCAAACAGTATCTGTCACAATGTGACAGTGGTCAGAGCTTTAAGACATAAAAGCTCTCAAGAGCCACAGTACTAAACTTGGATTACGATTCATAAGAATTTTACAAGCCAGCTAAAACAAAGAAAAATGAGAGTTAAAAAAACGGAAAGACCCCATACCCTAAATCGTTTTTGCTAATCATATAATCTAAGCGGCAGTGAGCTCTGCTCCCAAATGTCCCCGCGGATACACATACTTCATCTCCCACATCACTGACGCCGCATGAGGGAGGAGGACACTTCCGCAGCCAGTGAACTATTTTCGACGAGCAACCAGCAGGTTCGAACATGCAAAAGACAGAAACACAACCAAAGCGCGACACTTCACATTAAAACTTTAGATATGTAGCAGGGAAGTTAATGAACGAAATTAAGTTGCTTTATCGCGATTGAGAAGTATTACGGTTCATGGCAAGTTATAACCACTGCCTTTTACGGTCAACATGCAACTTAAAATCACGAACGGTGACTAACAAATATAAAAGCCACGGATGAGATTCATTTGAATTTACGGTCATGTCCACAGGTTCTTCAGAGACAACAGTTCACCAAGGCAACTGCTGTCTACAATGTACATAAACGCTACAACTTATTGAAGTTAAGCTCACATCTAATTAACGTTGGCCAGGCAGTAAGGACTTGTCTAATTCAACCGCAAACCCCATCGTAGTTGGATAACCATCGTCTCGCCAAACACACTCAAGAGCACAGCACATACAGAAATGTACACACGCCCCGTGTCAAAAAGCCTCCCCGCCAGCATGGCAGCACGGTCCGCAACTCCACATCAGACCACCCCTGTTTTGAAGCGACAGTCCCGCTAGCCCTCACACTGATTCCCTGGACGTGGGGTAGCCCCGCGCGGCGTGGAATAAACACACATAAACTAAGGCTGGGGAGGCGGCCTCCTCACTACCAATAGCAGCTCCAAGGTGCGGATATAAATCGAGGTGCGAGCTTGCAACCTACACGATAAATCAGCGGCAATGTTCAGTCATCCCATCCTCTACGGCAAAAATGTACAGACACAGCAAAACGCAAGCCAGAGTCGGAACAACCCACGCTTACCTAGGTCGTCCATGGTGCCAGGATTCGGTAGTAAGCCGAGCTGGACCGCTATGGATTAGTTCTCTTCAGACTAAGTCCTAAGCTTTTCTTTATGCCCAGTGCCCCTCGCAAGGCTCCGCACAGAAGTTTTAAATTGTTCAGAATAAGCGGCGCAGCGGGGGCGTTCTTCGGGGACGCGCCGCTCGCCTCCTACAGTTCTTTTTTCTCTTGATTTCTTGCGCCGACTTAGGGAAACCAGCTTTATAAAACAGTGACCTCCAGCGGGCGATGACTACATTAAAAAAGGAAAAAAGGCTGCCGTACAATTAGCCACTTAAAGCGGTTCATTATTAATTCACAACTTTAAACAGTTATTCAGTGCATAATGTCAGTCAGTGTAGCCTATAAAACACAGAGTGTTTTTCGCCTCTGGAAACTGAGTACTGTCAGTGATTTATCGGGTGAAATGATATTTAAGACCCCAGAATTAGTTCCGTGCTCAAAATAGAAACAGACGTCTGTGCCATAGTCACTTATAGAAAAAGAACGGGTCACATATCCACCCAGTTGAACGGGTGAACATATTGCTTCGGAAGACACGAAACCATATACATTTTAATATGCGCATTGTGCTATGTGTATGGTTTAAACATATAGGGGGAACACCGGGGATGATAGTAACACTTTTTGTTTGAGCATCTGTAACTCAGGGGTTCTTTATGCCAGATCTCTCAAACTTTGCAGCATAGTACCCATGCTTGTCGACTACAAATAGCACTCACTTAGACATCTAAAACACAATCACAGAACATGTGAATTAGCATCAAATACGAAGACTGCACTTGTTACAACCCACCCCGATGGTAGGATGAGTTGTAACACTAGATGGGGATAGATGTAACACTGAGAGGTAATCTTCTGAAATAAAATATTCTAAATTCAATTTCTGCAAGGACTTTATTGAAGAATAAAAACTTAACATTATCAACAAGCTGAACCATTTTAAGCAAACAAACAGCAAAGTTCCTCAAAAACTTTTCATTCAGAGCAAAACAACTGCTGCATGTATGTTTGTCATGAGTGCCTATTTGCATGCATGTGTGTAAGTAGAGGTCTGTGTATGTGTGTGTTTGTGTGTGTGTAGGTTTAGGCATGTGTGTCTGTGTGTGTGTGTGTGTGTGTGTATGTATATGTGTCCAGGACTGTTCTTTCAACACTGTTGCAGTTGTGGCAAATGTTGATGGCTGCCCCTGGGATGCAGGCTTTGTGGGCCCAGAACATACAGTGCTACAACTATCCCCACCCCAGGCAGCCATTACATAGCTAGCTTGTTAAGCATGTGGGTTTAAAGTTAGCATGAATGCAAAGTATCTGATTAAACTAGAGAAAGTACTGTTTTAGGTATAATAAATCAAATAATTGTAACTACAACACAATGAACACAAGACAAAAAATAATCTTTATGAAAAATTTTACTTTCTTACCTGAAAATCAGTTTTATGGTTATAAAATCCACAAAGTTGCACACAGAGATATGCCACTTCTCCTGTGAGCTCAAAAAGTAAATGGGAAGTGTCCTATATTGATGACATCACTGAATCTATTTCTGATAAAAAATAAAAAAGTCAGTTTTCAAAAGATAATTTAATTTAATTGAAAAGATTCAAAAAGTTCAGTGTTACATCTTACCCCATGTTACAACACTCCCCGGTCTCCCTATATATACTTTTCAAAAAAAGAACAGGTAGGTTATAGATGTAGCGTGTGAGATATTGTGCAGCCCATGCCTATTTCTCCTGAACGAGTTTTTACAAGTTTTCAATCCCTTAGGCCAGCTTGTACCAAATTCATTTCGGTTCCCACTTAAAGCTAGAGTTGACGGCGATGGTCCAGGGAACACCTTGTAAGATGGCTTGAAACACAGCTCTGTAGAAGGATTATAACCTCATAAAAATTTTTGGACACTTCGGGGCTCGTAAAATTCAACTGCTTTAATTCAAACCGTCAGAAATTCAAACCTAATTTAAATAATTGGAGAGATCCCTAGGTTTCCAAAGTTCCCAACTATGTCCCTCTGTATTACAAGGAAATGCGTATAAAATGATGCACGAGGTCTAGATATGTTCCACTGATGTAATGCAGCGGCCATAAAACATGCCGTCCTGAGTTTGAGTATATGTGACTAGTGAAGCCCTGCCACCAGCAGATTCGGAATATGTGACGTTGTCCTGCAATGAGGAAAAATGTTTTTCCCCCCAACTTTTAACCAATTTAAGGGGAAATTCCGGCTAAAATCAGAATATAAGGGGTTCACACACGGTTAGTTTGACTAAACTGCAATTCATATTTATATCAGTTATGTATCCTCTTATGCCACATTTTGAAAGAAGTTTAAATGTTTTCCATCAAAAATAAAAATTCCAGGTACTAAATGCGACTTATGTGAAATAATTGCATGAAAAGTGGGGAAAATGAACCAGATCTAATGTAACCAGTCAGTAGATGCCTAATCAGTGGAATCGGTCTACATGATTACAAAAACTAGCAATTTGTTAGATAAGCAAATATTAGACTCAAACCTACTTTGTCATGCGTCACGTTCACACTACCCGGCTGATGTGATTCATATCTGTTCTTTTTTTTTTTTGCCGCAATGTGGCACAGATCTAATGTATAAAGGGCTGTATGCACACAGAAATCCGATCTTATCCGTCTTCAAATGAGAACAGGGCCACTTTTATATGCGGTCCAAGATCGGGTAAAAATCTGATACTTGGCCAATACGACATGAATGAGAACGATCAGATTGGAATCCATTTTTTGCCTGTATGCAGGCGCTGAGCGCAGTTAAAAACAAAAAATCTGGCCACATGGCATTTTTTCGTCTTCCAAACCTCATCAGGCAGGCCTACAGCTGGCGAACTGCTTACCGTACTCCAGGGCAAAGTCCCTTCCAAACATACGTTACAAGCCCGTCATTTTTCTCACATTGAATCAGATTTTTATAGCATAAGAGTTCCCGTAAATATGATGTTTTCTGTTGTTAATGATGCAGAAATCTCTAACAGAAACCCATCAGTGTGCACATGTCTGTCGATTCAGGAGGGCAGATGCGTTCACATCAAAAATAGATGCAAGACACTTGTAATTACTCTTGTGAACCTGCAAGATGGCCAAATCTGATCCGAGAAAAAATCGGAATGAACAAGTCTTGTAATGTGAACGTTGCACTGATTATGTCATTGAGTCAAGCAAAGTATTTTAAAAGAAATCAAGACACTTGTGTTCTGCTGCCTAATGTGGAGCTTACTAAATTTTTCTAATTTTAAACATTTAAATAGTTATTCATACCCGAAATTGCTTATAACATAGAAAAAATGAACATACTATGTTCAGCGGCCTTTTATTCTTTTGGGCATACGTGGATACTTCAGACAAACATTGCTTTAGAGGGTGAATAATTGTTCTAAACATGAACCACAACTAATTAAAACAAATTCACAGCTTGATAAATAGTGTGATTGCTCTTGTGGTAGGAGCAAAAACCAGCAGACATACAGCAAGGGTCCCCATGGCAGGACAGGGCTTGTCTCACATTATGTGACTTTTCGAATATGCTGAATAAAGATGCTCTCATGGCAGGTATTGTAAGGTAGAATCATGGGAGAGAAAAAAAAAAAAAAACAGTGCGTGTTTGTGCTTCATGCATTCCTATCTCCCAACTCTTTTACAGCATGTGTGTGCATGCAGAATCGTGCGGAAAAGCACACTGAATTAGCAATCCTCTCGCTCCAGATCTCCAGGAATCAGCAGCAAACCTGAGACTTATTTGATTGTTTCTTGCTTAAAAGTCAATCAGTCCGTGGCTGGGGATATTTCAGACACCCCATACTGCACACATAGGCTGACCGACTGTCTGATTGACTGTCTGACTGACTGACTGATCCACACTCGCACGAATCAGGGAAATGATGATAATACCACTAGTGCAGGCTGATGTTCCAATTCAGATGAGGCAATAGACTTGACTCATGTTGAGGAAAACTGCACTAGTTTGTATTGTGTTTCAGGACAAGAGGGCTCACGTGGTATTCAAGGAGAAACAGTGGTAACCAGATCATTCACCCTCACCCACATGCCAACATGGCTTTTTATGGCAGGGCAGGGGTGCCCGAGACTTCAACTCAGGTCACCAGACATGTTTAAAAACAGCACATTGAAACACAGAGCACTGGTGAGGTAGGAAAATAGTTGTAGTAAAACAAGTACAGATCACTGGTGTGGACAGAGAATGATGTAGCAGGACACAGAAACACCAAGCACTAGTTTGGGAAAGAGAGTGGATGTTGTGGAATAGAAACAGAGCAATGGCGTGGATGGAGAACGGATGTAGAAGAATAATATAGCAGAGCATTGGTGTGGATGGACAATGGATGTAGCAGGACACAGAAACACAGAGCACTGGTGTGGAAGGTGAACGGGTGTAGAAAAACAGAAACACAGAGCACAGGTGTGGGTGGAGAATGGAATGTTTTAGAACAGAAACAAAGATTACTAGTGTGGAGGGAGAATTTATTTAGCAGAATATAGACACATCGATCACTGGTGTGGAGGGAGAATGGATGTAGAAGAACACAAAAGCACAAAGCACTGGAGTGGATTGGGAAATGTATGAATATTGAAACACAGAGCACTGGTGTGGAAGGAGAATGGATGTATTTGAACGCAGAAACACAAATCACTGGTGTGGAAGGAGAATGGAGGTAGTAGAACACAGAAACATAACACTGGTGTCGAAGGAGAATGGATGCATTTAAACATAGAAACACAGGTCACTGCTGTGGAGGGAGAATGGATGTAGCAGAACCAGGAAGCTACTGGCCTGTTATTTTAACATGAAATTGCATGTAAAATTCTAGAATCTATCATTTCAGACAAGTCAGAATTATGTCTTGAAAGTTATAACATCCCGAAAAATAGCCAACATGGTTTCCATAAGGGAAGGTCATGCCTGACAAACCTTTCAAAATTCTTTGAAGAGGCCAGTAAGACTTATGATCAGAGTCAGACCTTTGATATCATATACTTAGATTTTCAAAAAGTACCACACGAGAGACTAATTTTAAAATAAGGACCATAGGAATTGAAGGGGGTATTTTGGAATGGATTCGGAATTGGTAATGGGATAGAACACAAAGAGTTGTGGTCCGAGGGATCTTATGCAAGCTAGGCACTCTGGGAAATGGAGTCCCTCAGGCATTGGTGTTGAGATTCTCGCTGTTCCTCATCTACATTAATGACCTTGACTGGAACATTGAAAGCAAAATAGTCAAATTTGCGGATAATACTACAACTAAATTGGAAAGTTTGAATAACTGTTTAGGGTCTACTGAAGTGATTCAGGATGATTTAGATAGATTCAGAAGTGGGCAGAAATGCGGTAAATGAAATTCAACATAGCCAAATTTAAAGTCCTACATGTTGGGAAAAAAAAAAAACACTAGACTGGATTACTTTATTGGAGGTTTAAAAACAGGAATGCGCTCTGCTTGTAAAAAATCTGGGACTGATTGTTGACTGAAACTTCACAGGTTGTAGCCACTGTGCTGTAGCAGTTAATAAGGCCAAGTTGCTGGGATATATAACCAAAAGTACTGAGTTTAAATCTGAGCAGACTATACTTCCATTGTAAAATACATTTCTCAGACCACACCTACAGTATTGTGTGCAGTTCTGGGGACCAAACTACAAGAAAGACATAGAGGTTTTGAAAAAGTTCAACAAAGAGCCACAAAGTTAATTCCTGGTATTGAAAGTAAAACCTATGAGGCCAGGTTGAAGAAATTGAGTCTGTTCAGTCTTAGTAAAAGGAGACTTCAGGGCGATCTAATTGAGGTCTTCAAATATGTTAAAGGAATTAGTAAGGTTAATTATGCAAGGGGTGGCACAGTATGTAGCACTACTGCCTCAAAGCAAGAAGGTCATGGGTTCAAATAGAGCCTGAGACCTCTCTGTGTAGAGTTTGCATGTTTTCCCTGGGTTTCCTCCCACAGTCCAAAGAAATACAATCATGAGAAAAAGAAAGTATGCCCTTTTTCAGTTTAATAGTTTTACACATCAAGACATTTGAAAATCAGCTGGTCCTTATCAGCTCCTAAAATTAAGTAAATCTGACATCAAGTATAAAATAACACACAACAGATTCCACCGTGCCATTATTTATTAAACCAAAATTCAGCCAAAATGCAGAGGTCATCTGTGAAAAACTATGCACACCCCAGGATTCAGTAGCTTGTAGAACCTCTGTTAGCAATATAAACTGGAAAGAATTGTTTTCTATATGATTTTATTGGTTTCTCACATCATGATGGAGGAATTTTGGCCCATTCATCTTTACAACATTGCTTCAGTTCAGTGATGTTTGAGAGCATTTGTTTAGCTACAGCTCTCTTAAGGTCCCACCACAGCATTTCAATCGGATTGAGGTCTGGACTTTGATTTGGCCATTGCAACACCTTGATTTTTTTTTTTCCCCCAGCCAATCTGTCATAGATTTGCTGGTGTGGTTGGGATCATTGTCCTGTTGCATGACCCAGTTGCGGCCAAGCTTTAACTGTCGTACAGATGGTTTCACATTTGACTCTAGAATGCTTTGGTACACAGAAGAGTTCATGGTCGACTGAATATCTGCAAGGTGCCCAGGTTTTGTGGCTGCAAACCAAACCCAAATCATCATGTCTCCACCACTATGCTTGTCAGTTGGTACGAGGTGTTTGTGTTGATATGCTGTGTTTGGTTTGCGCTAAAACGTCGTGCTGTGCATTATGGCCAAACAACTCCACTTTGGTCTCGTCTGTCTAAAGGATATTGTTACAGGCTTGCGGTTCATTCAGATGCAACTTTGCAAACCTAAGCCGTGCCGCTATGTTCTTTTTGGAGAGAAGAGGCTTTCTCCTGGCAACCCTTCCAAACAAGCCATAGTTGTTCAGTCTTTTTTGAATTGTACTGTCATGAACTTTTACATTTAGCATGCTGAGGCCTGTAGAGCTCAAGATGTAGTTCTTGGGTTTTGTACAATTTCTCTGAGCTTTGCACAGTCTAACTGGGGTGAATTTGCTGGGACATCCACTCTTGGGAAGATTGGCAACTGTCCTGAATGTTTTCCACCTGAGAATAATCTTCCTCAGTGTGGAATGATGGACCTCAAATTGTTTGGAAATAGTCTTATAACCCTCCCCAGATTGATAGGCAGCAAAAATTGAGAACCTGCTTGCAAGAAGTTCTTAAGTCACAAAATGTCAGTTTTGAGATATTGATGGCCAAAGTTTTCAAAACATGCTGCAGATACTTTTTTTTCAAGGCAGCTTACTACGGACTTGTGTGCTAGTTTTAGGGGCTAAACATGGTTAGTCACCATTTTTTTGTGGAATGATTCTCCTTTATTATCGAGAAATTGAGAAAAGTAGTTTTGGACTACTGGACAAGGTACTTAGGTACTTTGGACTACTGGACTTAGGTACTTTTTGTGGAAAAAAAAATCACGGACTTGAGTACTTTTAACGCCAAAACCCCTTTATTGCTTAGTTTTCAATACAAACATGTTATTTTAGCTAAGCTTCCTTGCTTTTGTGCCTTTAATGTAGGCAGAACTACTTGTTTATCTCTAATATAACTTCTTAAAATCCAAAGTCAGACAAATCAGAAACGAACATTAAAAATGCAGGAAAATCTCATTTTGGAGAACCAGTCATCTTTCAAACAACACCTCCCTTCTACTTGAATGATTGCTTCAAAATTCTAACTTATGTAATGTTTATAGCAGCAAAATCTACTTCTGGGGGTATGAATATTCCCTTGGTAACCGTGGTAACCCCTCAAACATTCTATTTTTGATGAGTGAGAAATACCTCCACTCCTGAGTCCAAAAGTTCAGTCCAAGATAACTTTTGTTAAATCAGGAATGTCCTCAAGAAAACTAACCATGGCTCTATACTGTATTTCCCATGAATTTAGATTCCTTTCTGCTGATATTGTTTGCTTAAAATCTACCCAATATATCAACAAAATCTGGTCCAAAGAGTTGGAAATTACCATGGATACCCATACCTTTGTGGATGAGGCTAATACTCATTTAACTCCATCAATACACGGTAGTAAAAAAAAAAAAAAAAACAAAAAACTCAGTAAACAATGTTCTAAAGTAACCCGTCATGTGACTCATTCCAGTGATTTGATTGGCCAGTCATGGACTTGGGGACTTATTGCTCAAATTTTAAGGACTTGAGTACTTCTTGCAGAAAATTAGTGGATTCCGAAAACACCATATAACGATAAACTGGGATGAAGTACTTCTTTTTTTTGTAATTTTGGTATCAAATGATTCTTTTATCAGTACAGATTCCAGAACTGGTGCCAGCTCAATTTTTCAAAAAATGTGACGTAAGTACTTCTTGCATGCAGGTCTTCAATTGCTTCTCTAAGATGATTGCTGATGTCTTACCCTCTTGGCATTGAGTTAACACACACCTAAATGCTCCAGACCAGCAAAGTGCCAAAACCTCTGGTTTTATAGAGGTGGTCACACCTGCTGATGGTCAATTAATCAAGTGCATTTGATCAGCAACACCTCACTGCTAATTACCTTCTTAATTCCTATGTAAGCAGTAAGGATGTATGTAGTTTTTCATTCATGGCTCCTGTATTTTGGCTGAATTTTTGTAAAATAAATAATGGCATGGTGGAAACTGTTGTGTGTGGTTTTACACCTGAGGTTAGATTTACATAATTTTAGGACCTGATTAGGACCAGCTGATCAGGCTCCACCTTTCCCTTACTCCACTGCCCTGAATCCTCTGTCATTACATCCCACATTGCTTTGTTGCCCTTTTACTTGATTTTGTTGCACTAGATTTTGTTGGCCTTCACTTGATTTTGTTGTGCTTGATTTGTTGCACTTGTTTTTGTTGCCCTTTTTCTTGATTTTATTGCCCTTTACTTGATTTTGTTGCCCTTAACGTGACCTTTTTTATCAGTATGTTTGGAGTTTACCGATTGGTCTAGACCTGTAACAACTTAATGTGTTCTCTGTCACTTTTACTGTTAGCACTTGTACTTGTCTCCTAGGAGCTCTGCACTTTTATACCGATCTCTTGCACTTTGGTACGTCGCTCCGGATAAGGGCATCTGCTAAGAACCTGCAATGTAATGTAATGTAATGTAAGCTGATTTTTAATGTCCTGATACGTAAAACACTACATATCAGGCTAATTTGAGATTCTAAATTGCCCTTAGGTGTGTGAGAATGATGTATGTGCCCCGCAATAGATTGGTGAGCTATCCACAGTGGGTCCCTGCCTTCTGCCCATAGTCAGGTGGAATAGACTCTAGCTCAACCATGACCCTTGTGAGGGAGCAATGGTGTAGATCATGGATGGATGGATAACTATAATTGTGTAGGCTAAATTTTGTTGGCAGAACTCGGGGTCATTAAATGGAACTTAGCCAAGGGTGAAGTTAGCACAGATATGAAATATTTTTTTCATGCAGAGTGATCACAGTGTGGGATGGCTTGCCTGGCCATATCGCTGAGTAACAACTTGCCCCAAAACCTGTAACAACTTGGACATGATCAAATGACCTCACTGAATGACTTTCTACCTTTTTTTATTTCAGAAAGATGCCTCAAAATTACAAACGAATAACGGAACGTGGCAAATGCCATGAGAGAAAGACTCAAGAGCTTCCTTACTGTAGCTTCGTGGGACAATAGTAATGAAGCATCCCCTTAACTTGCCTACTTAAGTGGGAAACATGTCTCACTTAAGCAAATTCTTAGTGTGACAAAATGCCCCACATCCTGTAACAAACAACCCCATATGTGGGGTAGTTTATTAGAGGTGATGGGGGTCTATTTTTTCCTCACCAGCATTACGCATGTGCAGAATATAGGGGTTGTTGCAGATCAGTCATGTAGTCTAATAAACTTTCTATCTTTACTGTGCATATTGATAACAAAAACCTGATAATGTCAATTCTACAGCCGTTAAAAGAAAAAGTGTAACAACTAGACCCTGTCTCTCCTACAGAGGTTTCTTCCTTTTTATTATAATGAAGGCGGCAACAACTGCCACGACCTCTCCTTGCCGGCAACATGGTAAATGAGGTCGAGTAGAGCGAGTAGAGACCCTCGTGTCACATGATATGGTCATCGATCGATACTGTCAAACTGTAATGATCTCTCAAGTGGAATGTCATGGGAAATTATATGACAACAGTTGCTTCCAGAAACATAGTTGACAGTCGATCGGAGCTTCTGTCAGAGACTTTTTAATCTGAGGTGGATAGACGTTTGATATTTCTGTGGAGAGTTGGCTGACAGAAAGTGTTGACATAATCTGTCAAGTGGAGTAGCGCCTTTAGTTGGGCTGAATGGCTTGTTCTCGTTACTAATGTTATGTTAGAACATAGAAACACAGAGCACTAGCCCACTCACAGACCAAACCCTAAATTCTCACACAGGTCTGAGCCACAAACCACAGTATGGAACCAAACGTGTATGTTCATGGCCAAGATCTTTATTGCCAGTGGAGATGCACTTTGCAATTTCTCACTTCCTGATTCTTCGTTTCTTGGCGCCTCTGAGAGAGGCATAAGGGGGCGGGGCCCTGGGGGCAGGGCCAGTCACTCTCTTTCAGCTGGAGGCAGGGGCAGTGGGTGGGGCGGGGGGCAGGGGGGCAGAGACATTGAAACAGCCCCTGCTGTGCCACTGCATGTCTCGAACACGACGCACTGACTGGATCTCAGGCTGGGATGCGCCCCAGTCGTTGCAGTGCTTGAATTCTCCCTTTTCAAACACAAACTGACGCCCCCTATAGCCAGGGTACACATACCCCACCCACCTGAGAAAGAAAATATATATATGAAGTAACAGTATGCCTGATTGTTGGCTACCATAAATTACATGCGATATATACGCAGCCTGAAAAAAGTTTGCAACCAATGATTTGTGGTTTTAGCTCTGTATTGCGGCATAGTGGATTTGAAATGGAAGGACAGGTCAGCTTGTAGGGGAAGAGTGGGTTAGTTGAGCCGCTGGGTTAGTTGAGCCACCCTACTTCTACAGCACTTGCAAAGAGATTCCTGATTGGTGGTGCCATCTGGTGTTAGGATTTGGTACAGAACTTCCTGTTGTTTGTTGATCCAGGAGCATGGAGGACACGTTTGTCCTAGCATGAGAACTTCATTATCTCTCGCCAAAAGTGAATTTCCAATCACAAGGTCAGTTACTTCATATGTCCCAACCAATTTATATTCTAAAGTGCCAATGTCTGTCACATAGTAAGGACATCTCTCCTGCTATTTCCCAATATTGTTTGATTGTATGGTGATTTCAAGTTTTCTAGGCTTGTGACATGTTTCAAATAATGGCCAGTGCTGGGTTAGTTGATCCACTTCGATGTGGGTTAGTTGAGCCATGGCTCCTAATCTCCTAAAGTGGAATATTGAGTAGATTTAAGACTGAACATTTTCCAGACATACAGTTTAACTTCAGTGGTTTATTGTTCCTGTTTCTCACTCTGATGGAAGTGATGAAATTTTTGAAATTAAGGGATGGTGTCCTGTAAATTTCAAATGTATCACATGTACAATGTGTTTATTTATTCCCTTACTTTAATTTTGGTTTCATACAGTAATGCTCAAGATGTACACCACTTATATGACTTGCCTGTATAACTATGTTCATGAAACACCTGGCAGACCGCAAGTTGCTACAGATCGGACTGGAATTAAACTCGCAAATCACTAGTTAGAGACAGATTACTTCAGCACCACTCTTTATCCAAATGTGCAGCATTGTTTAGTGGTAGGCCCTATGTATTGCAAGACTGACTCAACTAACCCAACTATGTGGCTCAACTAACCCTTAATGAAGGGTTAGTTGAGCCATCAGAAAAATATTTTTTATAGCTGCATTTATCCCAGTAGAACAATTTTCTAGACAGTTAGATTTGCAGTGAAAATGTGCAAATGATGGGTCTATCCAGTCCAATTTTTATTACTTTCAGATCGTGAAATCAATAGAGCAAATGTTGGTTTGTTTGAAAAGTGGCTCAACTAACCCACTCTTCCCCTATGTGTATTCATATATTGAGTGATATGCACAAGAATGGTCCTTTTTATCCACAGCCCCGGATATTGGAGAACCAATATAAATTAGTTTGTCAACCACAGATAGCAAACGCAAGGTACCTTGCCCAACCAAATCAAGAAGTCCAGCGTATCTGTCCCTATGTGCAGCTTATGATTTGACAGGTCTCCATCCTGAAGAAGCAAAACAGTAAAATTTGATTACTCACGTGCCACAGAGTGACTTCACGCTACCCACGCGGTTCTGAAAGCCGTGGGCCCAGAGGCTTGGCACATCGTCGTCCACAATCTCCATCTTCCTCCCGGCAAATCCCTCCGCCTCGAACAAGAGCAGCTTGTGCTCCGCACTGTCCTGCAGAGGGCGACAAATTCACACATGGACGTCACAAACATTTGTGTCTTGGGAGACTGATATAAACGATCCGCAAAAAAAAAAAAGTTTGAGTCTTCCCCGCTAAATTAGTGCATTATGACTGTGCAGTGATTTATTATTATTAATATAACACTTTAGCATCATTACATAATTTATAAAAGTAATTCAATATAATTTACAGCCACTATATTTGAAGTTTTACTTGGTTTTTAAAATATGTTTTTATTGAAAATCCATCTGTATTTGACATATAGAAGTCATCAATCCCACTAAACTAGCCCTGTACAAGCCTCCTTGTTCAAAACTAAGCTTTGTAAATCAACCCCACAGTCTTTGTAATCCATTCGTGGTAGTAATCAATCAGCTCTGTTTTCAGTGCATGTGAGCAGTTGGCTTATTGAAGAGAAAAGCTCTGTGCTCATTGAGTCTCAGTAATGCTACATTGAGTTTGTGTTTCCGTTTGTGCGCGCGCGCGTTTGTGTGTGCCAGTCGGCAGGACAGTGGCGCAGCACATACGATTTTGACTGGCCGTAAGGACATGAGGCTGCTGCTGCTGCTTTGACTGTTATTCCAGGCTGGCCAGCGAGGATATTCTCCCTTCTCCAAAACATACTGTTCCCCTTTAAATCCCTGCTGGGAAAACCCCACCCACCTGTGGTAGACAGAGGTCATGAACCTTTCACATCACTGACTCATTCACCAGGTCATTCGTCAATCCATTACAACATTCAGCCATTCACTAATATCTTGTTATCATCTGATTCATTCAAGATTTGCTCTTTCAGTTACTACTTCAATCAATCACACATTCCTCCCAATACAAAAAAAAATAAACATTTTCTGATTAATTTTAACTGGTGAGTGGAAAACTGAAAGAAAAGATTGGAAGATGAGGGGTGAAAGTTGAAGAGAATAAGTGAGCGGAGAAGGAAGAGATGGAGGGAAGAAGAGAGAGGGAGGGAGCGAGAGAATGCATTACTCACGGTCCAGACTCCACCAGCACAGAGCCCACCTTCCCCAGCCCTTTCTCCATCACATCCTTACAGGCTGTGGAGTGCTCCACCTTCTTACCCTGGAAGCACTCCAGCTCAAACAACACCACCTGCAAGAGGAGAATCAGGGCATCAACTACACCCTTAACACCACCCACAGCAGCTACACCTCATACAGCACCAGCTACATCTCATACAGCACAAACAACACATTCAACGCCACCTGCAGTTGGAAAATCGGGCTATCAACTACAACTAAAACCAAAGAGCTCCACCTTGTTAGCCTGGAAACACTCCAGCTCAAACAACACCCCCTGTGAGAGGAGAATCAGGGTGTCAACTACAACTACAACACCAACTACACCACATACAGCACCGCCGCATCTCATACAGCACCCCCTACAACTTCAGTACAACGCCACCTACACCAGCTATACCTCATAACTGGTGTGCAGTGCACATTCAACACCAACTGCGAGACTAGAATCAGGGCACCGACTACACCTACACTGCCAACTACAGCAGCTACACCTCATACAGTATCAACTACATGTACAACACCACCTATATCAGCTGCACGTCATACAGCAGCAACTATACACACAACGGCATCTACACCAGCTACACCCTAACAGCACCTAATACACATTCAACAGCACTATCAACAGGAAAATCAGAGCACCAACTCAACCTACACAGGGCTCCCAACTCTCTCACATTCGGCGTGAGATTTAGTGGCATATTCATGTTCCCGTGCCGTAGTCAGCGATTATTCAATCAACGCAATGCATGTGTTTCACGATCGTTCAAATTGTTTAAATGAAATAAAACCATTTGAAACGTTTTTATGTGATTCCGTGGCTTTCAACCCCTGAGTAAAGAAAAGCGTGAGAAGTCCAGAGTCATAATTGATTTCCATGTTACTAGTGGTGAAATCCACCGTGACGCATGTGAAACTGATAAACCTCCATGTGCAAGGACTTCAATTCCGCCTGAGAATCTATTACAAACGCGCTGATTGAATAATTGCTGACATACAGCACGGGAAAGTGAATATGCCACTAAATCTCACGTCGAATGTGGGAGAGTTGGGAGCCCTGCCTAAAACACCACCTGCTACAGCTACAACTCATACAGAACTATACATACAACACCACCTGTGCCAACTACAGCTCATACTGCACCAACTATAAACACTACACCAGCTACACCTCATACAGCACCAAATACACCTATAACACCACCTATGCTAACAACACCCTAACAGCACCAGTATACATACAACACCACCTACCCCAGCTTCACATCATACAGCATCAAGTGCACATTCAACACCACCTGCAACAGGATAATCAAAGCACCAACTATACCAACAGCACAGTACCACCTACACCAGCTGCATCTCATACAGCACCAAGAACACATTCAGCACCAGGAGCATCAGAGCACCAACTGCACCAATAGCACAATATTACTTAGACCAATTACAGCTTATACAGCACCAAATATACACACAACACCCCCCACACATACAATACCACCTGCAACAGGAGAATCGGAGCACCAGCTACACCTACAATAACACCTACATCAACAACACATCCTACAGCAGGGCTATTCAACCTTATCCAGAAAAGGCCGGTGTGCGTGCAGGCTTTCATTCCAACCAAACACTTACACACCTGACTCCACTAATCAACTACAAGAGTCTTTGCTGAAGAGCTTAATTAGTAGCATCAGGTGTGTAACTGCTTGGTTGGAATGAAAGCCTGCACCCACACCGGCCCTTTCTGGATAAGGTTGAATAATCCTGTCTTACAGCATCAACTATAACTATAGCATGGCCTATGCCAATGACATCTCATACAACCCAAATACATTGACAACACCACCTGCAAGAGGAGAATCAAAGGACCAGCTATACTCAGAAGGCCATCTACACCAACGCCATCTACTCCAAATACATCTGACCTACAAGGCCGCCTAAACTTATTGCACCTTCAATGTGAACAACACTAAGCACACCTCAGACAGCATCAAAGCAGAAGTGACTATGACGGCGCAGGTTCGAGCCCCGGTTGTACCATCCAGGCAGTGGTCCGCAGCTTTTTCAGAAGGAGTGCGCAATTGGCCAATGCACTTCAGGGATGCAAATTGGGAAGGGTCTGCTGGGAAGGGTAATATAAGTTGCTTTGTTCGTTCCTTAGGCGCCTCCTGTAGGCCAGACAGGCGCTTTTCAGGAAGATTCTAAGCCTGTTCATGTTCAGGTATCCTCCACCCTTGTCCTGAACTTATGAGGATTCAACCAGTGAGTGTATAAGAAGCGGTGGCTGACAGGCGCGTGCTTCGGAGGAGAGCCGCGAGCTGTCTGCACTCTCCTGAGCTGGCAACAGGGGGTCGCGTATGCGAAAGCCTTGTACATAGTTCCCCAATTGGGCATTCCAGATTCGGGTGGGATTGGAGATGCCAAATTTATAAAAAAAAAAAAACAGCACTAACTACAGCTCATGCAGCACTAACTACACCTAAATGTAAATTACACCAACTACACCTCACACAGCAACAACTACACTTACAATGCCAACTTCACTGACTACATCCATACTGACACACCAACAATTACCTCACAAACAGCCCCAAGTACACCTTAAATGCCAGTTTTATTAAGTACATCTTATACAGCACCGATTACCCCTCAAACAGCACCAACTACACTTACAATGGCAATTATGCCACATAAATCAATAACTCCATCTTTAACACCATCTCCACCTCATACAGCACCAATTACACTCAAACGCCGACCGCATCTACAACACCTTAATCACAACAATATCAACTACACCTCAGACACCAGCAACCACACCTACAACTATACCAGCTATGTCTCATACAACATCAATTACTCATACAACTACATCAGCTTCACCTCATACAGCATCAACTATGCCCACAGCACCAGCTTCACACTATCATTGGTGAAGATTATGCCTCGTGTGATATCACTGAAGGAAAGGGAGCTGGTGTGAAATAATTGGTGCAAAGGATAGTGCGTGCAATATAACTGGTGGAGAGAATAGCTTGTGCGATATCACCGGTGGCAATGATATCTTGGGTTATGTCATTGTTGGACTGATTTCATTGGTGGAGATAAAAGCTGATGAGCAAATAGCTTGTGTAATTTCAGTGGTAGGAATGACAACTTATGTGATATTATTGATGGAAAAGATAGCTTGTATAATGTCACTGGTAAAGTGAATAGCTTGTTTGACATCTTTGCTGGAGATGGTAGTTTGTGAGATATCATTGGTGGAGATGATGGTTTGTGTGATATTATTGGTGAAGATGATAGTTTGTGTGTTGTTGGAGAGGATAGCTTGTCTAATTTCAGTGGTGGAGAAGCTCGCTTGTGTTGGATCAGTGGTGTTGCCGATGTCATTGGTGGAGATGATACCTTGTGTAATGTCGCTGTTGAGGATGGTCACTTGTGTGAAAGGACCACTGGTAGAAAGGATCGTTACCTTGTAAGTGCCACCCACACCTCCCTGACTTTTTCCTAGTGGCATCTGCTCTGGTGCCCCCTGTTGGTCAGACATTGCCTGTGTTGTCCTGGTTCCAGTGATGACAGAATGAAGATATAGCCCCTTATGGAAAACATGCAAATAGTGACTTAACAGACATTTAAAAGATTAAGTCATTAGGCAATCAAAAAGCATTTAAACATCTTATGGAGATTTAAAACAGATTTGTAATTAATTTGTATCAGACCAGAATTAACTGCTGATAACAGAGTTTCATTTGGGATCTCCAAGAAAGGGACCAACATCATTATCATATTGTACAATTATATTTCCAGAAGTACTAATTAAAAAAATTGTCCTGAATACATTATTGATGAGCAATAGACTTGATGAATCTTAGAATGACACGACACCATCACTTAAATAAACGCTACAACAGGACTGCTCTCTTTAAGCCGTTGTCCTCCATTTACCGGTATATTTGTACGACATGACAGGCCTGAGCAGATTTGTCAGCGTGAAATCTGAAATATATAACAATTGCGCTGAACTGCACTTAGTTTTAATTTGAAAGAGGGAGAGGGGCTCGCTGCCCTGGGTTTTGTTCAGTATTGGCCCACAGAACTCTGACTAAATCTGCTACGCCATTGATCTTACCGTTCACCCCCGAAACATGCCTGTCGTTGGATCCAAGTTATAGCATCGGCAGGCTCCTCATCACTCCTGCTCACTTTGCTTGATTAGCAGTCAAACGATTGATTCACTCAGTGATTAGGACTAATTGGTTGTTAATTTTAATAATCCTTGAATAAAAAAAAAAATTCCACTATAGGAGATTTATCATTATCATTTTTTAATTCATTATAAACCTCTCAGTTGTCTTATAAATCGGTAAATAGTTTTTTTGTTCACCAGGCAACGTACACAGGAACAGGTTAAGGCTGTCTCTGAAATAGAAGGTCAGGTCACTGCCAACCTTTAAAGCGTATCTGTGTTTCCCTGGTGCCGTTTATGACTGGCTCACTGCTGGAAAGGGCTCATTTGAAGCACATTGCGAAACATTCATGCTCACCGAGCAAAGAACAGTACCTCACAGGGCAAATACAGCAAAAAACAAAACAAAACAAACAAACCGATCTAGGCCAAGCAAGAGAAACCTAAGAATGAAAAG
The DNA here is from genome assembly GCA_029692085.1 of Gymnothorax javanicus. Lineage (NCBI taxonomy): Eukaryota > Metazoa > Chordata > Actinopteri > Anguilliformes > Muraenidae > Gymnothorax > Gymnothorax javanicus. The sequence goes on along the minus strand of CM056194.1, from coordinate 121,181,452 downwards.
GAGCCAGAGGAAATCGCAGAAGTCATACATAAACACACAAGGTAGGCCACAGACCATGGAATGGGCCAGAGCTCAAGAATAAACGACCAGACAGAGTGAGGAGGTGGAAGAAGAGGCTATGAAGAACAGGTGGAAAGAATCAGCGGCGAAGCTGCCTGCTTGTTACCTGGTTTAGTCGGGTGTGTCTGTGGTGTTTGTAGCCACTGGCACCGGTGCAGGGAGATTGAATTGTGGCTGTGTTGGTGTGCAGCACGGGGGGTATTTATGGTTTATTTCGAGCCAGGACAGCAGAAAAGCGGGAGCTGTTGATACAGCAGGTCTGTCGTTCGCATTGTGTCCGTCACACTGCCTCTCAATAGAGCGGCGGAGCTGCCTTGCCATGCCAGCCGCTGCCCGCCAACAGAGCCTGCCCACAGTGCCAGGGCACAGAGTGGGCACAGGCCCAACACGGGCTCACCTTCGTGGGCCAGAAATTTGGCCGCACTCAGCAGAAAATAACAACATACAGTCTCAGAGAAAAAAGGTTCTTTGGCTTGTCTATGTCTAGATGGCAGAGCTCATGTAGGTTTCTACGGAACCCTCTATGTTACATGTGAAAGTGTAAAAACTCCCAAATTGAGCCATTTTGGCAGCCAAAGGACTAACGAACCAGATTTAATTACTCTGTGGAATCACTGAGGCATTTTTTGGAACTACTGTTTCTGAATCTGTGGCAACTGCCCCTCCCCCCACCTTTCCCTGATTACTGTACGCCTCATTTGCCCAAACACACCACATCTCAACAAAGGACTGCCCGTAATATTGAGGCCTGGCATATGTATGTTACTCTCATTCAGACTGGTGAGACATCACAAACAGTTAAATGGCCTTGGTTGCGTTTCTCAGCATTTCATAAAGCGCAGAGAGGAATATCTGAGAGCTGGTGTTTTGGTTCCTGCTTCATTTGTTACCCTGAGTCACGCACTGAACAGGGCGGAGGAAATGAGCAATCAGCTGGAGGGAAAGGGTAGGGGTGCGGGGGGACGGGGGATTGACTGGGGGAAATTTGGCGCATGTTGTCGAGCACAAGCTGCCAGCACTGATCTCATCACTCAGCCTAAAATCCTCCCAAAAATGTCAGCTGCAGGGCAAAATGAATGTAGTCCAGACGAAGGTTTTTGTTCTTCGACCAGCTGGTGGTGAACTGTTCTGAGAGTGCAGTTTACAAACCCCAATTCCAGTGAAGTCAGGACGTAGTGTAAAAAGTGAATAAAAACAGAATACAATGATTTGCAAATCTCATAAACCCACATTTTATTCACAGTAGGACATAGACAACATATCAGGTGTTGAAAGTGAGGCATTTTACCATTTCATGAAAAATGTTAGCTCATTTTGAATTTATTGGCAGCAAAGCAAAAGAGACTACCCAATTTTGACTAATGCGGTATCAATTTTTCATGAAAAAGGAAGTCAATATTGTGTGACCATATTGTTAATATATAGTAATCTGGCAACATATTTCTCTGAATTTGTGCGGTGGGAGCAAGAAAGTTGGCATTTGTTTCGTCTACAGATGAGTTTTTGCAAGTTGCAGAGGAACAAGTATTTTCACAGAATTTTTTTTTTTTGGGACTGTTTTTCCACAAATTGGAATGAAACAGTAAATATTAATTTTATCCTTTCATTTTACCTACTCTTATGTCCCCTGGCAAAAATGACCAACCCGCTATAACTGATGGGTATATAATGTTCCAAAAGTCCCATAAATTCCGAATTGGGCCATAAAACTTGTTATATCATCGTACACCCTTTTTTATCAACTTTATGTCTTGTTATTATAACAAGTTTTATGCCTCAGTTTGGAACTTATGGCCTGTATGGCCTCATTGGCCTGAGCTGGACTGAATAGTTTGAATAAAAAGAAGTTATTTATTATTTTTACTGCAGTAAATACCAGAGGAAGCAAACTGTGCCAATTATCAGTTGCTACTTCATGTAAAAGTTAGGCTGGGACAATTTTTTTTTTAAATACTTGTCAATTTTTGTTTTTTAAAGTGTCTCAAAATTGGCGGTGTTCCTCATCAAAACTGATAGCTGTGACTCTAATGGCGATGGAGTTCCTCCAAGCCCAGCTGAGAGCAGACAGGAGCCGTGTGTAAATCTGAGCTCTCAGTTAATAAATCTGAGCGCACAATTTACAAATCTGTTTATATATGCGTGGGCAGAAATAACAAGAGCGTGGGCAGTGATTGCAGAACTGCAAGCATGGATTATGAATCTGAAAGCAAGGTTTGTAAAGCGAGAGTACGAATTTACACTTGGCTTTTTTTTTTCCCTAGCCGAACCCCTGAGGGCACCATTAATAGTATAGACTGGAAATAAGCCGAAAACTATTTACTCTTTAATATTTGGAAAAAGAAGTGATGCAAGCACACTTGCTCTGCGCTAAAAAAAAAAAAAAAATTATTGAATAGGGACAATATTTAAATAGTACTCGGATCTTCGCCTGGTCAAGATCTGAGGAGGATCGAAACATTGACCCCATTCAGAAATATTTTTGTGACAGAATAAGCGTGCATGTGTCTCTTCTTTTCTATTGATGCTTTTTACTGATAGCCTTACACCTACACCCGATGTGGGTATAATTGTCTTATTAGTCTATGATTGCCCATAAGGCTGAAAATTCTATTTGTGTCGATATCTACGCTTTCGTGGCAGAAATGGAGGTGAATTTGCCCAATCTATCTCAACATGTTGTAAACTTGTTTTAGATTTGTTTCTCTGTATGCAGCAGATAAATCAATAGGCCTATGAATGCCGCATGTCTGGTCTACCACCTTTCAGTTGTTTTATTCACACGTCTCCCCTTCTATATTGCCATGTTACTCACTATGGTTTCAATATAGTATCAATTCCTCTGTTTGGAACATGTCACGGTACATGGGGGATGCCAGAAATGTTGAAATTTAAATAAATCACTAACAAGCCCACACTGAGCGCTGAGAGAACCCCACAGCCCGTAACTAATTATTAATAAATAGTGGCATGCACCCATGGAAAGGCACAGGTCACTGTTCCAATGTCAAAAGTCCATTAACCCCTCTGTGCGGACGTAGATGCCAGCAGACATGGAGCTGCTCTCTTCATGCAAGCAGTTACACGATTCTATCACTAGATGGCACACTCGGATCACTTATTAAATATTCACTGGCAAGTCGAGCTCGAACACGGTTTAGAATATGGACGAGTTCAGTCACATCCCTGTTTTTCAGGAGTTGCATGAATTAAACTCCTCAGCTAAGCCTGATCTACAAACTGTGTAATATGCTTGCCCATAGAATCTATCCAGCAGTTCAAAAAAATTATCTCTTGTGACAGAAAAAATCATTGTCCTTTGTAGCAACCACTTCAACTATAGTGAGCCAATGGTATCCCAATAAGTAGTTAAGAAATATCAGTTTTCTGAAGCAAAACTTTGACACGGTATTGATTCAATGTCATTCTACTATCAATTATAATCATCACATATCAAAAATGCATAGTTCCCAATCGTGGATTTACACGTAGATTCCTCCATTGATGAATTCAGCACTCCCTCACATCCTACTAAGTACTCTCGTTGCTAGCCTGTCACTCAATTATTTACTTAGGCTCATCTGCATAACGCACAGTTATAGTTCATGCCCACATGAAACGTCCCCAGTAATGATCTATTGATTGACACATTTCTTATCCAATTCCAGAGAGTACAAACTTTCCACATTAACTGAGAGACATAATTGGACCATTAGAAAAGTATTTTAACTTTTGCATAACAGCAGTTAGGTCGTATTCTCTTAATGTTGCAATTGCACAGAAAAAAAGACTTCCAAAACCGGCCTGAAGTGCTCACTTACATTTACAGGATTTAAATGAAATACGGACTCGTTTAATGGGAATTATTCCAAATGAAACAGGACTGGAGTGTTTCTTCTACCTGGTAGATTTGTGTCTCTGGTGGAGGGATTCAATAAAGAAAGGTTTTTGTTCATTTTATGAGTTAATGCAATTTTATATTGTTTTACTTATGGCTAGCTGGCCAATCGTTTTTTATTCTAGTTTACCATAGCCATGATTATCACAGAGCTTGTGCGCCACATTGGTTAGTAAGAGTAACCGTTAGTCTTTGCTAATAATACTACATGTGGTGGCATTTTGCTCAAAGTGGCTCTGTGTTTTAAAATTTATACCGTATTCAACGAAATTGAATGCCGAGGTTTTGGGTCATTTAAAATGCGAACAGCTCAAGCACTTTGGTAGACCCCCCGGTACATTCATTGCACCATTCTGTTCAGTTTAGGGGAGAATAATGCCTGCTTTTTCCTGATAGTGGAATGTATGTTCTGTTAAAATAAGGCATATTTCAGATATTACTGAGTTTGTGAAGTAAACTTGTTCCTTATAAGGTGTTGAAAGTGTTTATATCAGGTTGCAAGCTCAGAAGTGGGAACTGCTAGCTTTTCACTGAAGGGTGAATGTTCTGACCGTTGAATAAGCAGTTCCTTAATAAGTATGTGTGCTGGCTTCTGGGATTCTGAAGAAAAATGGACAAAATTCTAAACTTTATCATGGAGAAAAGGCAATTCTTGGGTTTGGAGAGGTTACTAGTGACCATTGATGTCCAACTGCGCCTACATTGATAAACTCATGCTAAATTCAATCAGAAAATCATCAATTCATATTGAATTTCATGCGCCAAAAGTTAATTTGTGTAAAATATGATTATTTTAGGATTTGACAGTGCCCTGTTTCGAGAGATCTGAGAGTATGGGGAGCCACCTGGAGAGCTGTCTTATTTGTCTCCGAATGAGTAGATAATTTAGAATTTCTTGCTCAGATGAAGTGTTCCCGTGGTCAAGGAGTTTATGATCCCAGAAATGTATAGCTTTAATGTTTCATGAAGATTTTTTATGTTTGCAGCCCTTCTCTCTACAAAAATCATGAAAATAAACTGAAATACGATGGAATTCTAAATGCTTGACTCGGTTGAGCCATTCTCTTCCTCTCTGTGAAGTTGCAATCTTGAATTATAAGGGATTAAATACAAACCCCAATTCCAATGAAGATGGGACGTTGTGAAAAACGTTAATAAAAACAGAATACAATGATTTGCAAATCCTTTTCAATTTATATTCAATTGAGTACACTACAAAGACAAGATATTTAATGTTCAAACTCATAAACTTTATTGTTTTTTTGGAAATATTCACTCATTTTGAATTTGATGCCTGCAACATGTTGGGACAGGGGCAACAAACCACTGGGAAAGTTGAGGAATGCTCAAAAAAACGCCTGTTTCCACAATTGGCCATCGCGCTACAGGGTTTCAAATTGGGAATGGACTGCCGGGAAAGGGAAATAAATAAATAGCTTTGTTTGTTGCTCAAGCGCCTCCTGTTGGCCAGACGGGCGCTCGTCAGGAAGATTCTGAGTCTGTTCATGTTCTTGGTATCCTCCGCCCTCGTTCTGTACTTGCGAAGATTCAACCAATGAGTGTATAAGAAGCAGTGGCTGACAGGCACGTGCTTCGGAGGAGAGCCGTGAACTGTCTTCGCTCTCCTGAGTTGGCAGCAAGGGGTCGCATACCAGCAAGCTTTGTACATAGTTCACTAATTGGGCATTCCAGATTAGGGTGGGATCGGAGATGCCAAATTTAAAAAAAAAAAAAAAAAAAACGCCTGTTTCGAACATTCCACAGGTGAACAGGTTAATTGGAAACAGGTGAGTGTCATGATTAGGTATAAAAGGAGCATCCCCAAAAGGCTCAGTCGTTCATAAGCAAGGATGGGGCGAGGTTCACCACTTTGTGAACAACTGCGTGAGTCCAACAGTTTAAGAACATGGTTTCTCAACGTGCAATTATAAGGAATTTAGGGATTTAATCATCTACAGTTCTGAAAATCATCAAAATATTCAAAGAATCCAGAGAAATCTCTACATGTAAGTGGCAAGGCTGAAAACCAACACTGAATGCCTGTGACCGTCAGTCCCTCAGGCAGCACTGCATTAAAAACCAACACCATTCTGTGAAGGATATTACCACGTGGGCTCAGGAACACTTCGGAAAACCATTGTCAGTTAAAACAGTTTGTCGCTACATCTACAAGTGTAAGTTAAAAATCTACCATGCAAAGCGAAAGCCATATATCAACAACACCCAGAAATGCCGCTGGCTTCTCTGGGCCCGAGCTCCTCTGAGATGGACTGATGCAAAGTGGAAAGGTGTGCTGTGGTCTGACCAGTCCACATTTCAAATTATTTTTGGAAATCATGGACGTCGTGTCCTCCGGGCTAAAAAGGGAAAGGACCATCCAGATTGTTATCAGCGCAAAGTTCAAAAGCCAGCATCTATGATGGTAAGGGGATGTGTTAGTGCCCATGGCATGGGTAACTTGCACATCTGTGAAGGCACCATTAATGCTGAAAGGTACGTACAGGTTTTGGAGCAACATATGCTGCCATCCAAGTGACGTCTTTTTCAGGAACGTCCCTGCTTATTTCAGCAAGACAATGCCAAGCCACATTCTGCACGTGTTACAATAGCGTGGCTTCCTAATAAAAGAGTGCGGGCAATAGACTGGCCTGCCTGCAGTCTAGACCTGTCTCCCATTGAAAATGTGTGGCGCATTATGAAGCGCAAAATACGACAACAAAGACCTCAGACTGTTGAACCACTGAAGTCGTACATCAAGCAAGAACTGGAAAGAATTCCACCTACAAAGTTTCTACAAATACTGTCCTCAGTTCCCAAACACTTATTGAGTGTTGTTAAAAAGAAATGTGATGTATCACAGTGGTAAACATGCCCCTGTCCCAGCTATTTTGGAACATGTGGCAGGCATCAAATTCAAAACAAGTAAATATTTCCAAAAAAACAATAAAGTTTATCAGTTTGAACATTAAATATCTTGTCTTTGTAGTGAATTCAATTGAATATCAGTCGAAAAGGATTCGCAAATCATTGTATTCTGTTTTTATTCACATTTTACACAATGTCCCAACTTCATTGGAATTGGGGTATGTAAAGTAACACATAATTAGCCAGATTTGGCCTCTGCGCAAAGGGGTTAATGACCCTTACATTGCACACCTAACCCTCACAAGGAATCAGCATACCAAATTTGAAGCTGCTGTAGTTAATACTTTTGGAGATATGGCCCAGGCAAAATTTTCAAGTTCAAGGTCACTGTGCCAAGGTCAAAGGTCAAATCCACTAATGATCCTTATATTGCACACCTCTCCCTCACAAAGAACCTGCATACCTACTTTGAAGCTCCTGTGGCTAACGCTTTCAGAGATATGGCCCAGACAAATTATGGAGCCGCCACCCACCCGCCTGCCCGCTCAGACGCCCCAGGGTATAACAATACCCCATCAGCCCATAAAGGGCTGTGGGGTAAAAATGTTATGAAAATAACCTAAATTTATTTTGTGTGTTCAGATGCCCTGTGTAGACATCATAAAGCTTTACTTCAATCAGATGAAATAAACTAAAATGGTTAAAAAAAAAAAAAAAAAGCCAAATTTGTGTGGAGCACAACACAGGGATTTGTAAGTTCCAACTATTCGTTTTAATTTGATTGCATTCATATCCATATCAGGTGGTCTTGTCACATCCTGAATGTTGTCTTAATTGGTTTCCCATCCCGTCTGGCCATCTTTTTTGGTTTCCATTTTGTTTCTCGTCATTCAGTTTTCATCTCGTTCATTATCCCTTCCCTTGTGTTTCCTTCCCATGGTCCGCACACTCATTCCCACTTCATTAATCGTTGTCCTTGTGTATTTAAGTCTTGGTCTTCGTCTCCCCTTTGCTAGACTGATTTCTTCCATATTTAACTCCAGCTGCAAGGTTACAGTGTCTTTGGGACTCTTCCCAGTGTCTGTGGTCCGGGCAAGTGGCGCTTCCGCCAGTTTTCTCTCTGTCCAAGTCTGAGAGTGTGCATCTGCCCTGCGTGTGCTGCCACCCTGGCAACTGATCTCAGACCAGTCAGTCCTACTATGCATAACCTGACCTTCAGTGTTCCATTTGGCTCCTGCCTGACCTCGGACCATCCTCTGACAGTCCTCTTTGTTCTTATTTAATACTTTTGTATAACTCCAATCTTCTATTTATCAAAGATGCTTTTGTGGCTTTGTCATTGATCTTTGTGTGGTTCCTGTGTTCTGAATTCATGACAGGTCTTAAGAATTGCAGAATTTTTTTATGGATAGTGGCATCCAAACATTGAAAGACTGTACTACATCTTCAAATCTCAATTCAAACTTTATTGTCATGTCCACCACATGGTAGTTATGGCAGTAATTCAAGCAATGAATGTGTTTCAGTACACTCAAGCAATACAAAAATACCCAGATGCACACAAAAATTGTCCAATTGCACAAAAAGCTAATATTTTCTGGGCTTTTTGTTGCAGAATCCACTACAGACAAAACACAAGAGGCCACCCTTTCATTTTATTCCAAATTACATTTTATTGAACAATCTCTGACCTTGACAGTGACTCTCACATCCGCCATGTTCAAATTCAGAAAGAAAACCATAAAAAAGCCCAGATAAAAAAATTATTCTTTTGAAGAAATCATTCATACACACAAGCATACATACTCACACTGAGCCAACAGCCAGTAATCCCGAGATACAGATCAAATGAAACAATACATTTCATTAGCGTACAGCTGAAAATACTATGAACCAGGATGAAGAATAATTGCTCACCGTCGTGGTCAACCATTCTTTGTGGACCAATTCTCTGAATTTTTGATTAATTAAAAAAAATACTCTATAATTCCAACGGTGCCAGCCAGCCATAGGAAGAAAGACTGAAGTAGACACTTTATACACTAGACAAAGAAAGTCAAAGCAATGAATACTCAATGAAAACACAGGCAACAGCAGATAAACAGGGGACAGAGGACTGGAATTAGTGAGAAGAAAACAAAAGGTACTTTGGTTGAACTGTCCCTGAAGAGGGTTGATTCTGTAAACTTTGTGCTGGTCAACGCACCCCCTTAGCAACAAAAGTGACAAAACAAAATACAACAAAATGGGTGAAACAAATTTTCTAAACAGTGAACCAGAGAGAAAGAAACAAACTGAAGTGGTTGTTCAAAAGTTGAGCGATAAAAGAAAAAAAAAATAACATCCCGTCTTGAATTTGTTTTGCATCAGGTTAAGAAGTGCTTGGTCCCACAGGCAAAGGTTTCCATTGTGCAACAAGTGCAGGGAAAACATTAGTTCCCCCTCAGCAGTGGCAGAGAGTGCAGTGACTGCATGCACGTTATTTATGAAAGGCACTTTTCTCTAAGCTCTCTGGAGAGGCACTTTGTGCAAATAAACCAATAGCAGCCATCAGATTCACAAGCAAAACTTTGTAAATAAAAAAAAAGCGCAAGCTTCTGTTCATTTCTAGGCTGAAAGTTGACGTTTCAGCCCTTCCCTCTGGTAAAGCTGCAAAATGACATGAAAGCAACATGAGACGGTAAAATGCTGGCCACTGAAAATATCCGCAGACTTTTCAAACCACTTGTCCATTTAATGCATTAAAAAAAGTCTTAAATGGATTCAAGACAGAATTCTAAACCAACCAATGGAATAATCTTGCAATAAAAGGTTTATAACATGTCAAATATTCATACACACTGGCCTATTCTTTTGGGCGCTAACCTCCCGTTAATGGGCATTTCTAAAAATTAAAACATGAAACAAGAATTTCACAGTAAAACACAGTAAGATGAGCAGAAAAGAACAATGGAAATTAGCTACAGTAAATGGTGGAAGAGAAGAGAGAAATGAAACAATGAGAGCTTTTAAAGAGAAAGAGAGGTTACAAAAGAAAGAGAGGAAGGAAGGTGAGAGATTGAAAGCAGATAATGGAAGACAAAAACTCACCATCTCCTCCATGACTTTATGAATCTGATCCAGGTTGATTGAAGCGCTTCTTAGACTTGAGCTCCTGAAGCCAGGAAGGTGTAGACTCCACCCTGAAGAGCATAGCAATTGTGTATTTACCATTACGGGGTTTCATAACATTGTAATAACAATCACGAATTTACCATCATGAGTTCAATAACTATGCAATAACATTCATTTGTTTGCCATGAAGGGGTACAAGTATGTAATAACAACCATTTATTTACCATGAATGGTTTTAAAACCCATGTAATAACAATCATACATTTACCATGAAAGGGTTTAAAAACTATGCAACATTACGAGTGCTGATGTGTGCCATGATGAGCTCTATTATGAGAGCAATTATGTGCTGTTACATGTTATTATAAGTGCTGTTATGTGCAGTGATGTGTGCCATTATGAGTAGTGCAGTTATCTGCAGACATGTGTGTTATTATGAGTGCTGTAATGTACAGCGATGTGTTATTATGAGTGCTGTAATACACAGTGATGCGTGTTATTATGAGTAGTGCAGTTATCTGCAGATATATGTGTTATTATGAGTGCTGTAATGTACAGTGATGTGTGTTATGAGTGCTGTAATACACAGTGATGTGTGTTATTATGAGTGCTGTAATGTACAGCGATGTGTTATTATGAGTGCTGTAATACACAGTGATGCGTGTTATTATGAGTAGTGCAGTTATCTGCAGATATATGTGTTATTATGAGTGCTGTAATGTACAGTGATGTGTGTTATGAGTGCTGTAATACACAGTGATGTGTGTTATTATGAGTGCTGTAATGTACAGCGATGTGTTATTATGAGTGCTGTAATACACAGTGATGCGTGTTATTATGAGTAGTGCAGTTATCTGCAGATATGTGTGTTATTATGAGTGCTGTAATGTACAGTGATGTGTGTTATTATGAGTGCTGTAATACACAGTGATGTGTGTTATTATGAGTGCTGTAATGTACAGTGATGTGTGTTATTATGAGTGCTGTAATACACAGTGATGTGTGTTATTATGAGTGCTGTAATGTACAGCGATGTGTTATTATGAGTGCTGTAATACACAGTGATGTGTTATTATGAGTGCTGTAATACACAGTGATGCGTGTTATTATGAGTAGTGCAGTTATCTGCAGATATGTGTATTATTATGAGTGCTGTAATGTACAGTGATATATATTATCATGAGTAGTGCAGTTACCTGTGGTGATGTGTGTTATTATGAGTGCTGTTATGCGCAGTGACGTGTGTTATCATGCGTGGAAGTATGTTCAGATAAGTGTGTTATTACGAGTGGTGAGCGCATTTATCTGCAGTGAAGTGTATTATTTAGAGTGCTGTTATGTACAGTGATGCGCCTTTCTGGGACAGGATTTCTTAGCTTACTTGTCCTCAGCTCCAGCAGCAGGGGGCAGCACCCTGGCTGCTCCGGGCAGGAGGGGGGATTTGGGGGGACGCTGGGATTGAGGGGAGGAGGGGGTGGGGACGGAAAGTTGAGAAGGGGAAATGTGGGTGATCTGTGGAGCTCGGCGCAGAAGGTCCAGTGGAGAGGGGGTGGGGCTTTCAGCCCGTCTATCAGCCAGTCCATCAGAATCCCCGCCTCTTTTCTGTATTGCTGCCTGTGAGATGGAAAGGAAGAGAGAAAGGAAGGGCAAAAGGGGTGTGGGGCAAAAATACAGAGGGAGGATAGAAGGGGGACAGAAAACCAAAAATAGAAACATGAAAGAGTGAGAAAGACAGGTATGGGGTAAAGTACACCACAGTGTACATCATATAATGATGTCTGAGGAAGGAGGAAATTAATCTGTTGCACTTGTCACTAAAAAAGATAGAATTTTTATGTCATGGTTTAGTAGTGAGGCAGGGCTGTAGTTTGTAACCAGCTCCAGACCCTGGATCAGTGAACTGGCACACTGCATTACACAGAGCTTCATGTTCCCTAAACAGTGAGAGTAACAGGCTGATCAGAATACAAATGTCTCATGTTCGGTTGCACCTCGAAACAACCTGGTCCATTCTGATTTGAAGTTTCATTCATCATGGTTTCAGAGGGTTCGGTGTTAGATTTTAAAAGGCAGTTTTACAGGAAGAGATTAGAGAGCCACTGAAACACTCGCTCTGACTATTTTATGATTCCTTTCAGCATATTTTCCTGCCTTTGGGCAACTTAAGCACTCAAAGTTCAAGCAGATTCAGAAAAACAACATGAGTCAACCAGAACTGGTCAGAAACAATAGAAATGCATGCTTTGTCTGAAGTATTTAACGCAAATGAATCAATCGATCTTTGAAGAAGTTTGGTTCAGAGAGAGTATAGGAAACTCATAAAAGAAAACAATCTAGCAGGATTACATCTGAAGCATGTGGACACACTGAAAATGATCACCTTATTAACTGTTCATGAAATGGTTTGTATGTGGAACTCAAAAGGACTGATTGGTTCGGTTCTGCTGTGACTCAGAGCACAGAATCTGGTTGTGCTCAATCAGAGCTGCTGAACATGGGCCCTGGCAGCTAATGCATGATAGAGCTTGAAAGTACAACCATTTTTCATTGGCTGCACAGGACTCTCCTCAGATGACAATAGGCAGTTCCTCACCTTGAGTACTGAGGTGTCCATTCCTGGGAAGACAGCAACTCTCGGTGGTTGGCTGGAAGATGGGCCAGGCTCCGGCTCTGAGGATGAGTTGCAACGGGACTTCACTGCGATTGGGTGGAAAGAGAGTCTCCCTTAACCCCAATTTTCACGCATACATGAAAATAAATGACAAATCTAATTCTATGAATTTAAATCCCTCTCGTTAGTGGGAGGCTATGAAAAAATGCAAGTTTCACGGCTGCTGATTAACGATTCCCCGTGCCAACTCTGTCATGACCAACATGATGCACTCAACATGCACCCTGTGCGGGAGCTGCACTGGGGACATGGGAAAACGGCACTGATGGGGGCAGGGGTGGGTTACCTGTGGAATCACGGAACCTCCAGTCAGGCTCACCCGCGGCTTCCTGTAGGTTGCTGAGTGTGCTACTGTTACTGGCAGACCTGGCGGCCATCGATGGCCGATTCCGATTCCGCATCCGTCCCAGATTCGCCCTAGCCAGCTGAGCGCTCGAGTCCAGCAGCGATGTGGAAAACTGAGTACACATGAACAACAAAGACAAACATAATATGAATATACATCATACACACATACAACATACACACATCATGCACATATATAATATACATTATGTACACACACAAGATAGGCACAGCATACACACATACAACTCATATAAAATACATTCATACACCATATACGTATCATACACACATACATCATACACAGAACAAACATTCCGGGGGATTTTGGACCATTCCTCTAAGCAGATCCTTTCAAGATCCTTTACATTCTTGGGTTTGTATTTATCAACTGCCCTCTTCAACTCAGCCCACAGGTTTTCAACTGGATTGAGGTCTGGTGACTGAGATGGCCATTGCAGAACGTTACTTTTATTGTCACAGAACCATTTCTGTGTGGATCTTAAGTTATGCTTTGGGTCATTGCCTTGTTGGGAAGTCCACCTACAGCCAAGTCTCGGCCTTCTAGGGGTGGCAACCAGATTGTCAGCCAGAATATCCCCATACTTGGTGAAATTCATTATGATATTTATCTTAACCAGCGCCCCTGGACCTCTTGAATTACAACAGCACCAAAACATGACTGACCCACCAGCATAATTCACCGTGGGTATGAGCTGCTTCTTTTTGTATGGGTTTCTGTTTCGACGCCAAATGTGCCGATGCTGTACCTGACCAAAACCAATCATCTGACCAAAGCACCTTGCTCCAGTCATAATTGAAATGACGTTTGGAAAACTCCAAGCACTTGCTTCTGTGTCTTCTGGTCAGAAAAGGCTTTTTTTTTTGGCAACCCTTCCAAAGAGCCTGTGGTTGTGAAGGCAGCGCCTGATGGTGCTTTTTGAAACCTGGTGACCCCAAGATGCCACGCCACCAAGCCCTGCAATTCTTTCACACTGATTCTTAGGGATTTCGTTGTTTCTCTTACCATCTTCCTCAGTATCCTGAGGGGCAAAATGCAGTTGCGTCCTCTGCCCTCAAGATTTTCAGTAATTCCATGTCTTTGGAATTTTTTAATTATTGCCCGGACAGCGCTCAGTGACATATTCAATTGTTTGTGAATCTTCTTGTGGCCATTACCAAATTTATGAAGGTCTATGGCCATCTGCCTCTTTTGAACTGACAGTTGTTTTGTTTTCTTCATGATGGTGGATGACAAAGGGATATTGCATGTGTGTTGCCTCATTTTTATACCCTAGTGAAGCAGGAAGTGATGTAATGACTCAATATAGTTCCTTAGCACTTAGATACAACTTAAATAAGAGGAATTTAATGCCTGGTTAAATTTTAGTAGATGTTATTTACAATAATCTTTATGGGTGCCATTAATTATGAAACCTTGATTTGAATGAAATTCATTTTTAATGAAATCAGTAAATTACTTTGGATGGTTCCATTGGAACAACAATATTGTACAGTATTTCTCACATGCTGTTATTGAGAGTTTCTCAGTAAATATACAGTATATTTTAAGAATTTTTTGAAGTATTATTCATGCATTACCAGTCAGGGGTGCCAGTAATTTTGGAGCCCACTGTATATACAGCATACACACATCGTAAACATGCACAACATACACACATAATCATACAACATACCACGCATCATACTTGTACAACAACATACACATACATCAAGCACATGTACAACATAGACACACATTATACAAACATGTAACATACGCACACAATACATACACGCACATCACACACATAAGTACTACACCTATATATACAAGTACATCATATGCACATAGGCCCCCACACACATATGCACACACATGTGCAACATACACCCAATACGCATGCATACACACCGTTCACAGACACGCCATACATAAATATGCCACACACAACAGACATGCAAACCACACACATATGCAAAACCACAACCGCACATGACAGAACCAATTCAACAAGCACATGCACATGAGTGCAGATACACAAACTCAGACTTTCCTCGAATGACAAAGTTGCACTCTCACATAGCATTTGCAGTAAACAAATTTTGAGACACTGCTGTCAAATACTGGATTTGTCAATCAAAATCCTTTCAGAAGTGGGGAGAAGTCAATGACTGACCTCAGGAAGGGGGAGGGGCTCTGGTTCCAAGGAGACGGTGGGGTCAATAATGTCCTCAGGATCCAGACTACTAGGGCTGGCAGGCTCTGGCACAGGCTCGAATCCTGACAAGTCTATGAGGTCACCTACGCTCGGGGCGACGGGAGTCAGGCTGGGGACAGATATCTTTACTCACTATACAACCAAGTGCAGGAGCCAGCACTGTCCCAGTGTGGTTTCAGGGTTCAGAGTATTGCTTTCATTGTATTGTCCATGAGTATTTTAACGTCATACTTCTAAGTTCAGGCTCAGAAATCCAACTATTTAAATGAAAAATAAAAGTTAAGCCTTTACATAAGGGTGCTTCAACATATTCTCATTTTGACCCGTCATATAGCGATGCTACCTGACCAAGCGTTGATATAAGACGCAGAAGGAGGCTTTCAGCATCCTTATTTGACATCTATGGTTAGGGTTCGGGTTAAGGGTAAGGGGTTAGGGGGTACTGTTGATTTTAAACTGGCATCAAATAAGGACGTCAAAAGCCTCCTTTTGCGTCATATATCAACGCTTGGTCAGGTAGCGTCACAGTATGACATGCGGGATGAGTCTGGGCTCAGTATTTACATGAATATTTGGAAATCTTCTTGGGAATTACAGCCATTTTGTACATACTCACTCTCCAAATACTACCTAGGGACAGCGCCATACAATGTGTGTGCGATTGAACTCACCGATCATCTGCTCTTCTTTCTGGTTCCTTTTCCACGAAAGGTTCTTCCCTACTGTCCTCCTGTGAGAGAGAGAGAGAGAGAGAGAGAGAGAGAGAGAGAGAGAGAGAGAGAGAGAGAGGACACTGAGAGAAGGCCTCACGTATTCTTATACAGAGTGAAAGTGTGTGAGAAAAGTTATAAGCAAGAGTTGTGGACATACACATGTGCAGGACGCAATGTGCATATGAGGACATGCACTTTTTCTTAGGGGAGGTCAAAACAGTGCATGGGATTGGTTCTACTCTGTACTGCATTTTGCAGCAACTTGCGCATGATGTTCATTAATGCTGTATTCCACTACCACCATTAGAGGGCAGTGGTGCTTCAAACTGACATTTCCAAGACAAAAAGTGAGGTGAAATGACAACCAAGGAGGTGCAAGTGGAATGCGCTTCAGAATGAAAAACCTACACACTAAATGAACACTGCAGCCTTCATACTCTGGAAGGCATCCTATGTGTGATCCCAGTCCCATATCTCAGCGTAAGGTCCCTCAGAACCAAGAATATGTACATAGTTAGTTACCACCCTTTCTCACTCCTCATATTTCAATAGAAACACAAAATCAAGCACCATCAAAAATCAACACCAGAAAATCACCTCTAGGGCCAGTCTAGGGACAAAACCATTTCAAAGCCAAACTTCCCATTTATTTTTTTTTATATTGAAACCCATAATACATATATGCATGTACAGTATATATGTATAACTTTAAGCCGAAAATAGACAACAATAGCACTCATTAATAAAATGCGGGGTCCTTTTTCGCTCATGGTCTATTCACCACTTCTTTTGAGTTGTTCAATCAATGCTCATATTTTCTTTTACAAAAATTTTCAAAATACCAGCTAACCCCTCCCTGATTTAAGCCGATAGGGTCACTCTCGACCAGGGTAACATCGAAACGTGCCCATGGTAGAATTAGATGTATCGAAATGTACCCTTATTTCCGTAACAATATCGTTTTGTACACAGCCAGTATCAATATGTACCCAGGGTTCTGAAGTCTTGCATTAGCATGTTGTAATTTTCTACACATCGCCCTGACCAGCTGGTGACAAAACAAATGTGTCCGATAAACGGTTTCTGTGGGCTCTAACAGTTTTCCCATCTCTCCATTTTGTAAGTGAACTTTTCTTTCCTGTCTTCGTCAACCACAGCAGTCGCTAATTTCATTTTCACGTCGTGACGACTGGGATTGAGGCTGTGTTTTGTGACTGGGTTTTGTGCAAGAAAAGATTCCAGCTCATCAGTGCCGACATTAATGAACACTTCATCTACCTGATCAAGAGGCTGATCTATTCTCACGTTCTTTCCAGTCCACAGAACCCCATAAATATATTTGCAAACGGACCTCTGAACACTTGACACACAAATTTCACGCTAAATGTTAATTATCTCCCCTACTGTTGTTAAGTGTCTTGATGTCGTAAAGATCTTGTGGAGCAAAGTGAGAATATATTCTGGGCATATATTGATACAGGCTGGTACAAAAAGATAATGCTGCGGGAGTGTAGTATGTTACGGCTGTGGCTTGTTTTTGCTTTTTTCCCCTCTTCTTGCGTCGGCCTGGGACTTGCCCCTTCTCTTGTGCTGAGGTGTCTGCATCCAATTGGATGCAGGATCTCCAATTATCCTGCCAGGCCAGAGCATAAATGGCCTGGAGAAGCCAATGGAGGATGCCAATGGGCCAGACAGCACTATTTAGATTTTTAGTTTGCATTGTGTTTAGTTTTTGCTTTTCCTTGCCTTGTTTGTGCTGTTGCTTTATTGAATTAGTTTAGTTGTTTTCTGGTTGACCCTGGATTTTTTGAAAGTGTTCTTGGTTTAATGTCCTCTTCTTTGTTGGTTATTTTTTGTGAACTTTTAGTTTAACAATAAATCTTGATTTATTTATACTTCCATTCCCCTGATCATTCTTTCTCTCCCGGTAAAATTACCGTGTTACTCCCATCATTCCCCCAGACCCATTCGGAACGTAACATATTGGTTTTATTTCAATATATCCAATTGTAAGTAAGTCTGTTCCGAGCCTAGTGGCCCATCAGGCTGGTGCTTAACCCTAGTTTCCGTGGCATGAAGCGACTAGGAGTATTGCTACTCCCCCTGGATGGGATGCTAGTCCATCGCAGGTACTCCCCCATCTCTGAGTCAGGTTTCCCTGACAAAATGCTGATACCCATTTGAACATGTGGGAGGAGTGAGGCAGCGTGAGAGTGAGGATTCTTGCCTAAGAGCACACTGTGAAGGCTTGGACAGGAGCTCTAGATCCCAAGTCAAGCCCACTTAACCATTGCACTACCACGTCTCCGCATATCTAGTTGCACTTTGGCCACATTTTGATGTTACTTTAGTCAAGGGTGACCCCATGAGCATCACTTAAACATGCAGGTCTTGAGGAAACCTGGAATACTACACTTACACATCTGCAAGACTGCTTAACTCTAGCTCCCGTGGCATTTGGTAATCATTCTTAATTTACTTTTCAAGTGGCTTTAGGGAGAAGCATGGACAGATTGACTAAACTGTACATTCTTGAGCTCAGTCATTAAGCTCAGAGTTAGGACTCAGATACAGCTCAAGGTACTAGCTAGCGCTTAGAGGTAGAGTTGAAGTGTTATTGCTCAGAATCAGAGCTCAAAGTTCGAGCTCATTGAAACGACTCAGAGTTAGAGCTCAGAGTTGAAGTTCAATGTTATTGCTCAGAGATAGAGCTCAGAGTTAGTTCTCAAACTCAAAAGTGTGAACAGTCTGTAGCTCTATCTAGACACTTCAACTGACGCACAGAGCAGGGTGTGGACATACCTGCCTGATTACTCATGCTTTCACCGTCTACACACATGTGGGCACAAATATACAAACACATTTATCTTTTACGTTGACAGACACACCCATCCATGCAGACACAATCATCTTGCAAAATAGAAGCACAAAAATAGTCCCACAGATACGCACATAAGTTGATCTTGTACATTGACAGATAAACACGCACTGATCTTGTGCAACGTATAATGACAGACACATACACACATGCTCATTGATCTGCTCATTGGCCTACCCACACGCGCCTATCACATGCACTGCCAGACATACGCACACACTGAGAATGTATATTGACAGATACACACATTGATCCTGTAAACAAACACTTACACACACTCATTGATCACGTACAACGACGTAAAGACACTCACATTGACCTTGTATATTGATGAACACACACATCAATGTTGTATACTGATAGACACACACATACACACATTGATCTTGTACCTTGACAGACACACACATTTATCTCATACTGCGAGACACATGTGCACAAACACGTATTCATACATGCATACACATTCGCACTGATCTTGTACATTGACAGACGAACATACACACAGTGATCTTGAAAATTGACGGACACATACGCACAGTGATCTTGTAAACTGACTGACATATACACATTGATCATTTACATCAACAGACACACATGCACAGTGATCTTCTACATTGATGGACAAATACACACATTGTTGCAGCATATTGACAAGTACAAGCACATTACTAATATGCCGTACATTGACAGACAAACATACACAAACATTGATATTGCACATTGACAGATACACATAGTTCTCGTACACTGACAGACACATATACACACATTGATCTTGTACCTTGACAGACACACACATTTATCTCATACTGCGAGACACGTGCACAAACACATATTCATACATGCATACACATTTGCACTGATCTTGTACATTGACAGATGAACATACACACAGTGATCTTGAAAACTGACGGACACATACGCACAGTGATCTTGTAAACTGACTGACATATACACATTGATCATTTACATCAACAGACACACATGCACAGTGATCTTCTACATTGATGGACAAATACACACATTGTTGCAGCATACTGACAAGTACAAGCACATTACTAATATGCCATACATTAACAGACAAACATACACAAACACTGATATTGCAAATTGACAGATACACATAGTTCTCGTACACTGACAGACACATATACACACATTGATCCTGAATATTTACAAGCACAAATACACACAGTGATCGACTGCATTGACAGACACACGTACACAGACACACTTTGACCCTGTACATTGACAGACACACACACACACACACACACACAGTGATCTTGCGCATTGACAGACACACAAAAACTCACAGTGATCTTGAATTTTCACAGACACACATACACACAGTGATCTTGTACACTGACACACATGCACACAGTGATCGTTCACATTGACATAAACATACACACAGTGGCGTCACCAGACTTTTTATTCTGGGGGTGCACAAGGGGGGCACAACAATTTGATGAGGGGGCACGCACAAAAAAATGTATGTAGCGTTTATTCTGTTGACCGGGGGGCTTCATTTTCTTGACTGGGGGGTCGAGTCGTCTTCTACTTGTCGAGCGGGGAGGGGGGGCAGTCATGAGCGAGATACTCTTCATTTATTTATTCACGTTTCTTAAATGGGGGGGCACGAGATGTCCATGGGGGGCACGTGCTCCCCCTGGCCCCCCTTTGGCAACGCAACTGCATACACACATTGTTGCTGCATATTGACAAGCACAAGCACATTACTAATATACTGCACATTGACAGACATATACACTACAGGCCAAAAGTTTTGAAGCAAGATCAAATTTGTGCAAAAGAAGATCTTAGTTTCATTGGCATACTTTGCAACAAAGTGAACATGATTATTATATGAAGAGTCACTTATCAGAATACATTTTTGCTTAAATTATAAGGCCCATATTACTAGGCCCATGGTCCTAAAGTGAATAACACAAACTGTGATCTGTTTTTTACTTTTTCACTGACGTTGTGACTCTTGCAAATCTTCTCAACCTGAAAACTAAGCCCCTCCTTTCTTTTGTTAACATTTATTCAGCAATGGTCTGGTAACATCAATGTATGCAGTACCTAAGGTAAATAGAGGAAAATGGTGCATATCAATGAAAGAAAAGTCTAATCATGCAGTAAATACATTCCAAAATCCATAGATTTCATACTGGTTTTTAAGAAAGGCATTGTGAACAGAAACTTGAAGTTGCTTCCAAATTTTTGACCTGTATTGGCCTTGCTTCCAAACTTCTGGCCTGTAGTGTACACTGACAGCACATGAAGACAAACACTGATCTGACACATTGACAGATACACATAAAGTGATCTTTTACATTGCCAGACACATATACAGGGATCTTTATATTGACAAACACACATACACACAGTGATCTCATACATTAACAGATGCGCAAACATACACAGTGATCTCGAACACTGCCATACACACTTTTTCCACTCACCTCCATCTCTTCTTGCAGCAGCTCCTGGCTGAGTGGGGAAGGGGGCGGGGTCAAGATTTGGGGTGGGGACGGGGGCGGGGGGTAAGGATTTGGGGCGGGGTCTCATTTGGCTCCCGTTGGGCAGTGCTGCTGTCACTGGCTGCAGTGAGATCAGAGGTGAAATCACCTCCTGGCGCTGACCAATCATGAGGGGTCCCCGCCGCTTTCTCCCTCCCCGTCTCTCTCTCCTCCCTCTTATTCTCCTCCTCCTTCTTCTCTTGCTCCTCCCACGACTTGTGGGTCTCTCTGGGGACCCATGGGGTCCTGGACAGGGTCCCCCACCGCCTCGGCTTCACAGAGAAGTCGTCATAACGAATGCCCTCGTCGAGCCCATTGGTCCCTCCGACCTTATCGGCTCCACCCATGGAGAGGTTGTCATGACGAATGTCCTCGCTAAGCCTGCTGGCTGTTCCCACGGAAAAATCATCATATTGAATCTTCTCGCTGAGCCCACTGGCCCCTCCCACCTCACTGGCCCCTCCCACCTCACTGGCCCTGCCCACTCTGTTTTCACCCAGGGTGTCTTGTAGAGTCCCTGATACGCTCTCCTCATTCCTACTCTTCCTGTCTCTATCCATCTCTTCTTGCCTTCTCTCAATCTCAGTTTGTCTTTCTTTCTCCATCGCTTCTTGCTTTTCCTCCAACTCTCTTTCAATTCTTTCTTTTTCCCATTTCTCAGCCAATTCTCTTTCAATCATTTCTTTTTCCCTCTGCTCTTTCAACTCTCGTTCAATCCGGTCTTTTTCCATTTTCTCTGCCAACTCTCTTTCAAACCTTTCTTTTTCTCTCCTCTCCTCTGACTCTCTTTTAATCCTTTCTCTTTCTCTCTGCTCTGCTAACTCCCTTTCAATTCTCTCTCTTTCTCTCCGCTCTGCCAACTCCCTTTCAATCCTTTCTTCTTCTCTCCTCTCCTCCGACTCTCTTTTAATCCTCTCTCTTTCTCTCTGCTCTAACTCCCTTTCAATTCTCTCTTTTTCTCTCCGCTCTGCCAACTCCCTTTCAATCCTTTCTTCTTCTCTCCTCTCCTCCAACTCTCTTTTAATCCTTTCTCTTTCTCTCTGCTCTAACTCCCTTTCAATTCTCTCTCTTTCTCTCTGCTCTGCTAACTCCCTTTCAATTCTCTCTCTTTCTCTCTGCTCTGCCAACTCCCTTTCAATCCTTTCTTCTTCTCTCTTCTCCTCCAACTCCCTTTCAATTCTCTCTCTTTCTCTCTGCTCTTCCAACTCCCTTTCAATCCTTTCTTCTTCTCTCCTCTCCTCCAATTCTCTTTTAATCCTTTCTCTTTCTCTCTGCTCTGCCAACTCCCTTTCAACCCTTTCTTTTTCTCTCTGCTCTGCCAACTCCCTTTCAACCCTTTCTTTTTCTCTCTGCTCTGCCAACTCCCTTTCAATCCTTTCTTTTTCTCTCCTCTCCTCCAACTCCCTTTCAATTCTCTCTCTTTCTCTCTGCTCTGCCAAGTCCCTTTCAATCCTTTCTTTTTCTCTCTGCTCTGCTAACTCTCTTTCAATCCTTTCTTTTTCCCTCCTCTCCTCCAACTCCCTTTCAATTCTCTCTCTTCCTCTCTGCTCTGCCAACTCCCTTTCAATTCTCTCTCTTTCTCTCTGCTCTGCCAACTCCCTTTCAATCCTGTCTTTTTCTTTTTGCTCCTCCAACTCTCTTTCAATCTTTCCTTTTTCTCTCTGCTCCTCCAACTCCTTTTCAATCCTTTCTTTTTCTCTCTGCTCTGCCAACTCTCTTTCAAGCATTTCTTTGTCTCTCTTCTCTGCCAACTCTCTTTCAATCCTTTCTTGTTCTCTTTTCTCCTCCAACTCCTTCTCCAGCCTTTCTTTTTTCTTTTCCAGCTCCAGCTCTACCCTTTCTTTCTCTTTCCTCGCTTCCATCTCTTTCTCGACCCTTGCCTTTTCTCTCCTCTCTTTCAGCAGCCTCTCTTCTTCCCTTTTTTTCTCTTTTTCTCTGGCCATCCTTTCTTCTATTTGCCTTTTCATTTGTTCAACGCTGTCAGTCTCTTTCTGTGTAGCATTTGTAGATGCGTCTTCCTTGGGCAGAACATCAGTGGGCGTGGCTTCATCCTCTATCTGTGCAGCCTTGTGCACAGCTTGTGGGGCAGGGCTTGCGCTGCTAGCTCCTCCATCCTTCTCCCAAGAGGAGGAGCTCACCCGGTCTTGTGTTTTACCTACTTTGCTGCCTTCATCTACTTTGTGCTTAGTTTGCACTTCCTGGTCAGGCTCCGCCTCCCTGTCACCGGGCACTTCTTTTCCAATGCCCTCCTCCACTGCTTCTGCTTGTATGTCATCTTCTTCTTTATCGTCTTTTTTCTCTTCCTGTCCACAGGCACAGAGCAATTTTTGAATTTCGCACATGCTTTTAACTCAATTTTTATTTTTATTAACATTCCTGCTGTTTTATGTTGCATTTAAAGGCCATCACAGCAATTTAGAGAAGATAAAAAATTACACAT
The DNA here is from genome assembly GCA_029692085.1 of Gymnothorax javanicus. Taxonomy (NCBI): domain Eukaryota; kingdom Metazoa; phylum Chordata; class Actinopteri; order Anguilliformes; family Muraenidae; genus Gymnothorax; species Gymnothorax javanicus. The sequence goes on along the minus strand of CM056194.1, from coordinate 121,157,718 downwards.
TTTCTTGAAAACATTCTTAAATATCAGCTGACTTTGTGGATTTGCTTTATAAATCCCGGCCAGTATTTTGGTTCTACACCCATTTTGCAGTTTCAGGTGGGGGCAAAAAAAAAAAAACTCACCTTCCCATGAGTCTCTCTGGTCTTCTCTGGATGGACTCTATTGCCCTCCTTGTCCAACACCTTCAAGTTGCTTGGTTCCTTTTCCCCTGAGAAACTGTCCAGAGAAAAGAAACCTGTATTCACAAACAGACTATTCACATCAACACAACTCTTCTATGCATCACCGCAGCCCCTCTGTACACAAACACAGGTCCTGTTTACAAAAACAGCTCGTGTACACAAACTTAGAGCCCCTATGTACAAAATAGTGTTCCTGTTCCCTACTGCAGCTCCTGTTCACACAAGCACAGGCCCTACCAAACAGAACTCTACTAAAACAACTCCAGTGTATACAGGCGCAACACAAACATTAAACTCATACATCTCCAATTCATGGAACATCTCTTGTCTATAAAAACACATTGTCTCACACAAACATTTCTTATTTACAAGGCACAGCAACAGTTTACATAAACATCTTTGGAGTATCACTTAAATGTCCTAAGCACTTTTTCATACCACCTCCAAAGCATTGATTTACACAAACATAGCGTGTGGAAAATCGCTGAAACAAAGTGTGTAAAATGAACACTTGATGTTCTCTAGTTGTGTGTCTTACTTGCCCTAACTTGCCAGGAATAAACATGACAAATCAGCGATAAACAAGACTAGGTGAAAACCTAGCAGGACTCTATGGCCGGATCCAAAAATATTATTGTGATCCCAATGCTAATATCCGTCAATGCCTTAATGATAACTCCCGTTATTAGTTAGCATTGAGCTCACTCCATCACTGAGCTACTCAGTCAGTCAGTGAGTCACACACATTCGCTTTTGTAGGGCTGGCTCTGAGTTCCTGTCCAGCCAAAAAAGATCCTAAGCAGTGAACCTCACTTAGTCACGTGATACAAGTATGATTAATGCCCGCAAACCGATCCTCGATGGGACAATATAAAATGGATGGAGTGTAATGGGTTTTTTTTTTTTTTTTCCATCAAAGGCCTTTGTTAGTAAAATCAATGACCTCAGAGGAAACAAGATGTGCTTGTTAGCCACATAATGTAGCTACACGGTTTATCAGAGAGATATAACCTTAGACTGAGTGCTTGAATAATACACTCCACAGAGCTTGGTTTGAGCCCATTAGCAAGCTTCACGGGAAGCAAGTGAAAGAGAATGCAAATGAAGATTAAAAATCACCAAAATATTTCTTATTTCTTGTGGTGATATCCATTACAGCCACATAAGGGCTATTATGACACTAAAGCCTGAGGGATCGGGGCTCAAGCACATTTAGAAGTTTATCAAGCACTAAGATTTGACTGGATCCCTTTTCATATTTTAATTATATTACACTCATTGGAGGGTAAATCGCCCAAAATTCTAACAATTTGTCTTTGCTGAACATTGTTCTCAGAATGATGGATCGTAAGGTTACACATCCGTTAGCAAATTGGTGAGCCTCAACCATCCTATTTCATATCACACTATTTCAAATTGTCACAGCTTTATTAGTCCTAAGCTGTTCCAGCACCAACTTTTTTTGGAGTCTGTTTCAATCCTCAGATTTGAATTCAGCTAAGATTTCAATAAATAATTGAAATTGTAAGTTAAAGCATCAAATAATTTGTTGCTGTTGTGTTTTCACTACAGTAGAAATTAGAGGTGAATGGACTTTTCAAAAAAAAAAATTTACCTGTAGTTTCCTTAACACGTTAGCTTTTTTGGAATTGGGGTTATATTTACCCCAGACGAAACCCACCAACTCAGAAATTATTCCCAATATTTTTACAGAATTGACTTCCATGTTAACTGCTGTTAACTGAACTTTCTTTTTTTTTGAAAAAAAAAGAAAAAAATGGAATCACTAATCCCATCTGAATCTAAAACATCCAATCAGCAAACTATGAACACAGTATGCTCGTGTGCGACTCATGCTGCCATCTCGGGAGAGTGAAGACAGTTTGTAGCTCTCCTCAGAAGCCCACACCTGTCAGCCACTGCATCTTTACACACACAGCTCGAAACTTTAACGAGGGCAGACGATACCCAACATGTGCAAGCTTAGACTATTATTGACGAGCACCCGGCTGGCCAGCAGGAGCTCCTACAGCTACGAACAATGCTAACCCAGACCAGCTGTATTCTTCCTGTATTCTGGCGGTGCAAAGCCAACTGTGCCCTGCTCTGAAAAGGCTACCAGCCACAGTCAGCACTGGCATGGCTCAGATTAAACCCGAGCCGTGGTGGTAACTACTCTTCCGAGAGGTGGCGCCTTAACCATGTAAGCCAATCTGATTGCCACAATAAGTCTGCAATTGTCCAGCCTCTTCCTCAAAACTACGCCTTGATGCATCAGTCAAAAACAACCACAGACCTATCCCTAAATTACTATTTTTATTTCAAAAAATATTGAATAAATGATAGTTATTCAGCCCCTTGAGGCAACTGAAAAAAAGAACTCATTTGAAAAAAAATTATCTGACTTTAGATGCTAGCACAGATGTTAGCATTATCTCCTTAGGGTAATAAATTAACTCTTGATGAGTTCTGGCGAAAGCTGTTTACCGAAACTGCTTTATTGAGCTGCAGCATTACACAGCAATGATCAAGCCATTTTTATTGACAAGCCTAGAGTCTGGGTTAGAATTACTGGGACTGAGCACTTGTAGTTTCAATCACAACTGTTAAACACAACATTCCCACTACTTACAGAGAACTAAATTTACTCCACTGTGGTGTACCACAGGGCTCAATTCTTGGACTGATATCATTTTCTCTTTACACTTTACCCAAGATTATTTGCAGCGTACCTTAGCCTGGTCACCCCTAGGCCATTGTAATGCTTTATTTTCAGATATGAACCAATGGGTTTAGGCCCACCTTCAGGCTATATGAAAATTTCTGTCACTAGGCTTTTAAAAAGAACATATTGAACATCTCACATCACCCCAGCTCTAGACTCAACTAGTTGCTATTGGATAAATTCTGAAAATATTTTCAAATTATACTCAAAATTTGAGGAGTTTGAGATTTGCTGTTTGAGGTGGGATGTGAACCCCAACCTGTGAATAACTCCAACAAAGGTTTGTTAGTTCAATGCAGTTAAAGGAAAAGTCACCCACCTATGGCTGCACAAAATTCAGGAGAATCACAATTTTTGTGTACAGCGTTGAAATTGTGCTTCTCTCTTACAAAGCTATAGGAAAATGCATTTACAAATGCAACATCACTTATCTTCATCTCTTGTGTAACAAAAAGTAACATAAATCTCTCACAATGTAACAAATCAGGAATCATTGTCATAACAATTATATACAACTAAAACAACAAAAATCAAAAATAACATAAAATAAGTCAAAAATGTAACAATGGAACTTTTGAATAACAGTGGATGACACAATTTTTAAAGGTTATTAGCCAAGACCATTGTGACTGATTTTTAATACAAAGTGTTTTCAATAGAGTAAAATCGTGTGACTGCCCAATTATTTCCATTTTGGATGAGGATGGTAAACATGGCCGAAGATGGCAGGTAACAGTGAAGCGAGGAGGAAGCCAAAGGAAAGGTGGGCTGGTGGCTAGCTAGCCTTTATTTCTGCAGCCCGTGTCCTAAAAGCAACATGGTCTAATAACTATTTTTTGTCGCAAGTTTATCACAGAGCCTTATTGAGGGCGAGTGAATCCCTTGTGCTTGTTCAAGTGAGCGGGCTCTTACCATTTTGTCAGGTCCTGGGACAGTGGACGTGGCTTGAAGGCTGGCTTTGGAGCCGATGTTGGAGTGAGTGGAGACTCCGATGTAAACGCTTTCATTCTTTCCTTAACGCCCACTTTAACATCCGTCTCTGCGTTTGGCTGCTCAGTTGAGGGAGATTCCTCCTCCGGAGGATGGGCCCTGGTACTAGAAGAGTTGGAGGAGGCGGAGTCAAACAGCTGACTGATTCGTTTTTTAATGCTGCCTCCGCGAAGCTGTACTGGCCTCTCTTTCTCCTCCTCATCTGTCTTCTGGAACGTTTCTTCAACGGTCTCTGGGCAGTTCATCTGTTCTTTGGGCATTACCTCAGCCGGCTGCCCCACCTCCTGAACTTTCGCTGGGGCCACAACCGGGCGGCGGGGGGGCTCCTGTCGAGAAGGGGGTTCAAATTTGGAGGTGAGGTCTGCAGATAGGGGGCGCCTGCCCCAGGTGGGCACACGCCTGGGCTTTGAGGGCTCTGGAGAAGCGGGGTTTGGGGCGGGCTTTATGGTCGCTGTAGTTGCAGAACCAGCCTCACCTGGACTATGCTTTTCTGACTCTGCCCAGTCCTCCTGCGCCGAGGGGGCGGGGCTTTGGGTCTGGTTTGCTTGTGGAGTGTCCAGTGGGTCCTTTTTGGCGGTTACCACCTGAGGTTTTTGGGTGCTGGGCTGTTCAGATTTTGGTGCGGTGGGTGAGTTAAGTTTGGGAGTGCTTTTATTTTCCTGTTTTACCACATTGCTCTGATCTGTTTTGGGGGTGCTGGGCTCATCCAGTTTCAGTTTTACAGGAGGAAATTGTTTGACAAGTTCAGGTTTGGTGGGGCCACTACTAGCAGGTGCAGCAAGACCTTTCTTTTGGGTGCTTGTAGGATCTGGTTTTGGGGTTTTTGCAGGTTCTGATTTTGGGCTGGTAGCAGGTCCTCTTTTGGGGGTAGTGGCAGGCCCTGTTTTTTGGGTGGTAGTAGGTTCTGTTTTTGGTGTGCGAGCAGGTTCTGTTTTTGGGGTGCTAGCAGGTTTTGCTTTTGGGGTGATAGAGGGTCCTGTTTTTGGTGTTGTGGCAAGTTCCGTTTTTGGGGTGCTTGCAGGTTTTGGTTTTGGGGTTGTGGCAGGTTCTGTTTTTGGGGTGGGAGCAGGTCCTGTTTTTGGGGTGCTAGCAGGTTTTGTTTTTGGTGTAGTAGAGGGTCCTGTTTTTGGTATTGTGGCAAGTTCAGTTTTTGGGGTGCTAGCAGGTTCTGGTTTTGGGGTTGTGGCAGGTTCTGTTTTTGGGGTGGGAGCAGGTCCTGTTTTTGAGGTGCTAGCAGGTTTTGTTTTTGGTGTAGTAGAGGGTGCTGTTTTTGGTGTTGTAGCAAGTTCAGTTTTTGGGGTGCTAGCAGGTTCTGGTTTTGGAGTTGTGGCAGGTTCTGTTTTTGGGGTGGGAGCAGGTCCTGTTTTTGGGGTGCTAGCAGGTTTTGTTTTTGGTGTAGTAGAGGGTCCTGTTTTTGGTGTTGCGGCAAGTTCAGTTTTTGGGGTGCTAGCAGGTTCTGGTTTAGCTGAGCTACCAGGTTCTGTTTTTGAGGTGCTAGCAGGTCCCAGATTTGGGGTGCTAGCAGATTCTGGTTTGGGTGAGCTAGCAGGCTCTGTTTTTGGGGTGGTAGCAGGTCCTGGTTTTGGGGTGCTAGCAGGTTCTAGTTTGGGTGAGCTAGCAGGCTCTGTTTTTGGGGTGGTAGCAGGTCCTGGTTTTGGGGTGCTAGCAGGTTCTAGTCTGGGTGAGCTCGCAGGCTTTGTTTTTGGGGTGGTAGTAGATTCTGGTTTTGGGGTGCTAGCACGCCCTGGTTTAGGTGAGCAAGCAGGTTTTGTTTTTGGAGTGGAAGTAGATCCAGGTTTAGGGGTGCTAGCAGGGTCTGGTTTGACAGTGCTTACAGGGCTGGCAGTGCTGGGAGAATCTGTTTTTGGCGTACTGGGTAGCTCTGATCCAGTAGCAGAGGTAGCAGAAGGAGGCCAAACGGTTTGGACGGGGAGTTTTGGGGAGGTTTTTGGAGCGGAGATGGAGCGGATGGAGCTGTTCCTTTGCATAGAGAAGGGCTTGGCAGTGAGGTGAGGCTTGGGGGCGATGGCAGGTTTTGAGGAGTCCTGGGGCAGGATCAGGGGACTTTGGGTGTCCACGGGGCTGCGGTTGCTGGAGTCGGACAGGGGGCCGAGGTGCAAACGTCCCCCTGAAACCCCCCCAACACCAACCTCTCCCATCTTCACCCCGGGAGAGGTCTTCAACAGGCTCTACTGGAGACAGAAAAAAAGAGACAGAAAGAGAGAAGGGAGAGATGAAGGGGGAGACAGAAAAGTGAAGGTAAGCTGATGTTGAACGTTACTGTGTAAAAGAGGCTTCCACTCAGATCTAGGTTCAGTTTTACAGGAGGTACCATGCAGGCTTGGATAACGGTCACTCCATCACCCACCAGCATCTGTTTAAGCCATTGTACGTACACTGGCATGGTGCATTAATGCCGGCAGATGCCTGCCTCCCATTGTTTTCTGGCCGTACAGCATTCCCAGTGATACAGCTGTGGACCTAATTTTGTTGATAAAAACTATGGCAAAAAAAAAAAAAAAAAAAAATCAGAAGGACCAGCAGTAGCCCTCCAGCAGTGTCTGGGTATTGATGTCTCAACCACTAGTCTGAAACATGAGACTCATGTGACGAAATCTCCATCCCTTAAGAAATTCTCCTTTGTTTATGTGGACCTCCAAACTGTGTGCCAACATGGACATGGCAAAAGGAAGCATTTACAAGGCTTCATGCACTGTATGCGACTGCTTTGGTTTCCGTGATGTTCTGTGCATAGTGCAGAGTTCTTCCTCCACTCTCTCATGTGTCCCAACCAATTTATGTCACGCCATGCAACATGAGAGGAGAGGGAATCTGCTCATTTTAGCACAAAAAAAAATCTAAAATAATGGTTGATAACCAGTGTCAGCCAATTGACTGAAAGCAGGTCGGGCATAAAACATGCCCTTACATTGATAATTAGTCTCAATCTGTTTTCAGTCATTTTCCTTGATCATTTTCCTTAATAAGTCCGTTAACATAACATTGACCTCTCTCAGGTGTAGCCAATTCTCTTCAGTGATACAAGAAATAAAATGCGTCATTTGAAATGAAAATGTTCAATTTCAACCTTTTTTCATTTAAACAATGAAGTATAAAAAAACTACTCTGGACTCTCCAAGTGAAATTTTGTCATATTCTGCAAAGAAAGCCATCACACCTGCGCTTCATAATTTTTAAAATGAAAACAAAGAAAACACTAACTGAAATGTGCACAGTTTTGCCTCCAAATGATCCGTTTTATTTGTCGTCTTAATGAAGAGTATTGGCTACACCTGACAGAGGAGAGTTAAAGTATCTTTAATCAAGCAAAATGATTGAAAACAGATAAAGACTAATTATCAGTATGACGGCATGTTTTACGCCCTCCCTGCTTTCAGTCCATTAGCTGCCACTGATGATAACGGATGACTAAGTCTGGGTTTTAGCCAAAAGAAACAGAAGAGTGATGCTTTGAGTTGTTCGCTTTGTGTTTACAGCACATAAATTATTTTCTCTTTTTTTTTCCATTTTCACAATTTTATGTGAAAACAAACAAAAACTTTTTAGATAGCACTTGTTGCTTAATTTGTGCAATCACCAATACAGAAAAAAATACCCAGATGTGGCTTTTTCGCCAAAATTTCTTGCACTTCCGTGACCGCCACACTTCCGATATACAGCTTACGTAGCGGTGTGCTTTTTATGCTAGCGCTCAGGCCTATTGTATGCGCATAATAACATTGAGCAATAGCGATCTTATCATCTACATCAGTGCTTCTCAATCTCTCTCCTGGAGTACCACTCCTCCTGCATGTTTTAGAGCTCTGCCTGCTCCAGCACAGGTGAGTCAAATGATCAGCTCGTTATAAACTCATGAAGATGCTAGATAATGAGCGAATCATTGGAATCATCTGTGCGAGCAGATGTCTCTCATCCATGGTATTTCTGAAGGTTTTTTTGCTTATTGTCGTTTGACCAGCACATGGCGGCTTCGCAGTGACGACCCATGGCCTTACTGACAACAGTTAAGCTGTACTTGAGAGACTGCAAATGATATAAATGCAAAAATCAAACCACAAAAAGTACCGGAAGCAAAGCTTCTATGCTTGGTATTGTAAGGCCAAGTATCCGTAACCAAGCACGCTGATGCAGCTTTTCCCCAACAGCCATGCAAGACCGGAAGCAATTTGGCCACCAAACTATCCCATGAAGCATTGGAAATGGGGCTTGATTGTAACATCCAGGTATGTTTTTTATATTGGTGATTGCTTAAATTTTATGACAGACACTGTCTAGAGATCCATGGTAGCTTTCAATGTCAATTGTAAAGGAGAATCCTTCCACTGTCCTGCCATCTTTCATACTCAACCTCGATTATTTACTTGATAGACATTGAATGTTGACAGTTTTCACAAAGTCATAAAATATATGACAAAAAACAATGTGTTTGGTCAGATTCAGTTCATATGTGTCTTTTCATGAAACTGGGTACCAAAAGTGTGACCGCGAAACAAGAACGAAAACGCCAATTCATATGAATTTCAGAAGTTGTCATCTCTGCTTATGGATAACGTCCAATGTCCAATTAATTCATGCGCTATTTTAGAGGACAACGTTATTCTAAAGCATAACTTTCATCTCGATAGATTACGGTGCACAAGAATTGCTTACCAATGAATCCGTCACTGCATGAAAAGAAATCACGTTATAAACCTAAAAATATGAGGTCAATAACATAAATTTTAGGGAAAAGTCATGAAAATAGCAGACAGTAACATCTTACCTTGCGGGAGCATGACCAATTGTAGAACGATGATCAAGAATAAGGATAGATTTGGACAATTTTTATCATAATTCCCTTTTCACATAACAGTCGTTCCGGCATACAAAATTGTGGACACAATACTTATAGCAGCAAAAATAGCCAACTCACAGCAATGGACTGGAAAGCTTTCGTGGCTGATCAAATGTGTGCACGGAGTCAGTCCATCAAACATGAAAAATCGATAAATTGAAGCGGACAATCAAAAAAATAAAAATAAAAATTTGTCTGTGGTAACTGTTGTGATTTACTGGACACTAAATGATTTTTAGTATTTGTTAGTATTTTCCAAAATCGACTGAAATTAGCAGGGAAGAGATTGGTTTATCGGTGCAAGGGAAGTAAATTAATCTGTGGATAAGCACCTATATTCGAGCAGTGCCTCTCATTCATAACCTGTCTGCTGTGGTAACAGTCGTTAGCACAGCGGACACAACAGGCAACGACTGTAATCCAATAATTTCAGTTTGATATCCTCCTATGTGCTGACCAGGAAAGTTCTGTAACAAAGAGGAATTTATTCACTGGACTGTGAGTAAATCACTTACGGGCAAATCAGCATGATAGCCAAAAATAATTTCGATTAATTTTATTACCCTTTAGTGTGCTCCTGGCGACCGTACTCGCCCATATATTCCTTATTCTGTGCAACTGCCGGCGACCGTACTCGCCCATATATTCCTCATTCTGTGCATCTGCCGGCGACCGCAGTCGCCATGTTTGTTTATATCTGTTCCGACTGCCGGCGAGAACGCTCGACAAGAAGAACTGTGTTTAGGAATGCCCTCCCTCATAAATAAGTATTATATCCGCGTGTCTCGCTGACAGTACCAGTACACCCATGCCATAATGTTCGCTGTAGTGCCATATACGGGGCTGAAATGGTCGGAACTACTTTCAAGTCAGACGTTTCCGTGGCACCTCCGGCAGAAGAAACAAGTGTTATTTTCAAAATAATATGGATGATTAGTTTTCCCATTTAGAGTTCTTTCCAGATCGGTTGCTTTTTTGAAGGAGCTATAACGGATTATCAGTCAACATTTCTATCAGGTATGGCCTCCGTTGTGTTCGAGATGACTTGAATTCTCGCTGTTCGACTAGGACCATTGACTTCGACAATTTCGAAGATCCAAATATCATTTCAGCGGCAAGTGCTAATATAACTTCATTTTAAAGTGAGTACATGACGCAGTATGAGTGCGGTCGCGCTGATAGCGAGCAATGGAGAGTCAGTGGCTATGCACATGACCATTGCCAAATGTGACAGATTATTAAATGCTGATATTATAGATTTTGTGTCCCACATCTGTTTTGCATTGTTCTTGCTTGATATGTAGACAATTCGTGTTGGATAGGTATTGCAAATCTAGCCATTTTTCATCATACATGCGAATGTAAAATGACTGTTGTGATCGCTGTACAGTACCAGTACACTCACACTACATCAAATAGTTCCCTTTTGTTTTTTTTTTTTAACGAACCAAATAAATCTATATGAAATGTTGAATTAGAACTTATTTTGCCTCACAAATGAAAACAAAAAATGGCCCATATAATACATAGTTTACCGTGCTCGTGTTTGTAGCGTCTGGGGAATTTCGGAACTCGTTTGGGCTGCGGAGGGATGTTTACCGCACGAGACCGAAAAATCCCTCCGCAGCCCAACTCGTTCTGAAATTCAAATCCGCTACAAGCACTTGTGCCGTAACCTATATTTAATGAACCAACGATCACGTGGCCAATATTAGCCATTCATATATCAGAATACGGGAGACTCCATTGCGTCATCGTAATGGCTTGTTTTGAGTGGTTGAGGTCTGTAATTCTGGGTCATTTCTGTGGAAACGACCCAATTTTTGAGTATCAGTAGGCGTGATATCTGGATCAGTCTTGAAAATGAGCCAGTTGCAGGCTATATTACACTGAGCCAGAACTCAGCTGCCAGCATGCAATAGGCTTAAATTAAGTTAGCATGCTAAAGGTAAAAAAAAAAAAAAAAAAACTCCTGAGGTTCAAGTCCAAGTTTTATCCTCACTACATCTCCTATAAGTGCTGAACAAAATGAACACGAAATAAACGCAACAATCATTATTTGCTGCTGATAAAACAATGAACAACAACGACCCCAGAAATCTCTCCAGTATTGTGAAAAGACACATATCGTCACCCTATTAAAATAATGGCCTAAGTAATTTTTTTACGAAAATGAGTTTTTGGCCTTAATCATCTCTTGAAAATACTTTGATAATGTTTTTTTGTGTTTTCCCAAAAACTTGAAAAAATTACTTAGGCCATTATTTTAATAGGGTGACGATATGCAAATAGTATTTACCTCATAATGGTTCATAAACAGTTCATGTATGTAGCCAGATATACAATTCAAAAAAATTGCACATCTATATTATACTGCCCTACAAAGCCTAAGTGCAGTAACTATGTAATAATTTAAACAGCAAAAAATGGCTTCAGAGTTAGTTTGCGGTCCCAACAAATGAATAATTAGCACATCCATGATAGATTATGGTTAACTCACTTATCATGGTCTAATTTCTGTCCAAATAAATCCTGACCTCCAGACACCCTTAGGCCCAAAACTGTATAACTCACATTTTACCCAAAAAGTAGTTACTGCACTTTGGCTTTGTAGAGCAGTATAGCCCACAGTGATAAGAAAAAAAAAATTGTCCACCCCAACTCACTGACTGCCCCCCCCAGTCAGAGCAGTCCAAAAGCAGCCCTGGTGGGGTGGCGCTACATGTGCAATGCAGAGAGGTGGGGTGGTATTACTGTTGTAAGCAGCAGGTTGAGGCGGAGCTAGAGTTGTGATGCAGAGGGCTGGTGGGCGGGGCTGCTCTCTGTGAGGATAGTACACAGTGCACGGAAGGTGTGTGGCTCACACTTCGTGCATTTCGACTGACAGTGGCTCTTTTTCAAAACCAGTTCAGTTCAAGATACTCTAAACCTCGGTTCTTTGTAGCCAACCCTTAGCGAACAGGCCCATGTTTCAACCAGTTTTGAGCAGAACTGCTGTAAACAAAGACACGTCATCAACAGGGCGTGTGGTTTGGCATTGCACACCTAGGTGACATCGTCACAGTTCGCTCAAAGAACCTGCTATTTTTTGGTTACGGCTGTGAACCAACTTCCCAGTCAAAATGCATGGAACGGTTCAAAATCAGGTTTGGGAACAGGGTCCGTGCCGGTTCTGTGTCAGTGTAAGAGCACTAACTGAGCACACAGGGATAGCACGATTCTGCTGTGGTCTCAGTCTCGCACCTCCATCACTGAGCGCCCCAATCAGGCATCTCACTTTCCTCTGCACTTCCTGTTTCTCCTCTGCTACCATCCTCTCTCACCATCACTCACTCATTTTCATTTTCAATCACTGCCTTTCACATTTTCTCTCCTGCAGTCTCTTGTTCTCACTCTCTTATTTATTTGCGTAAACACACACACGCGCTCGCTAGGACTGATCACACACAGAATGAACACACCAACATGCATACCTGTATTTTTTTCTCTCTCTCAAGCATACACACACACACACACACAGACTGTCACAGAAACACATACATGCACACTCACACATACACACACACACACACACACAGACTGTCACAGAACCACATACATGCACACTCACACATGCACACACACACACACACACACACACACACACACTTACACACACTCACAAGCACAGAAGCTGGTTGGGCAGGTTACGCTTTTACAGGCTGTTATTGGTCTCACTAGTTAGGCCAGTTTTACCCAGTAAAAAGAGAGAGACCTAAATTCCTCTCTCCATCGATACTACAGGGCAGGATATACTGTGACTCCGCAGTTAGTCATATTTCTATAAAACACATGACAGAAAAAGTACCCAGGGCATATCAAAGCAACTATAACACAGAAAACAAAATAAATATCAATAACAAGTAAAATTTACCGCTACCACCTGAGCATAAAAATCACTCATCTGCTCTATGTTAAACAAACAGTGAAAGACTAAACGCTAGATTGCATACTAAAAAAAATAATTGCCAGACTAAACAACACTTTTCAGTAAAAAAAAAAAAAAAAAAAAATTGTAAACAATATAAAAACCATGCTTAAAGAGTGTATTGCAAGTTTCAGATATTTTCTGTCATTAACAGAATCACGTTTCCAGCCAACAGAGCTAGGTTACACTACTGCTACACAGGCGCTATTTGTCAGTTTTACTGCTATGTCAAAAAGGCAATTATACATTCATTGTTTGACCTGGGGCTGACCTACATGACAAAAATACCACAGACACCATGTGAATGCATGCTATTGTCTTACAAGCATTAACTATCCAGTTATGCTTTTACAGAACACCTAAGATTTACAGTTTAAGTGCTCAAAACTGAAACCACCAATATTTCCCGAAGAACTGTTCCCATGATATCATTCCAACTCATCCTAGCCCTTTCCCACGGTACAGCTGAACCTGGCTGGCTAATTATATCCCATTCCCACTGTAGAGCTGCACCAGGCTGGCTCATTATAGCCCTTTCCCACTGTAGAGCTGAACCAGGCTGGCTCATTACAGCCCTTTTCCACTGTAGAGCTGAACCAAACTGGCTCATTATATCCCTTTCCCACTGCACCAGGCTAGAATATTATAGACCTTTCTCACAGTAGAGCTGCACCAGGCTGGCTCATTATAGCCCTTCTCCACTGTAAAGCTGCACCAGGCTGCATCATTATAGCCCTTTTCCACTGTAGAGCTGCACCAGGCTGGCTCATTATAGCCCTTTTCCACTGTAAAGCTGCACCAGGCTGGCTCATTATAGCCCTTTCCCACTGTAAAGCTGCACCAGGCTGGCTCATTATAGCCCTTGCCCACAGTAGGGCTGAACCAGGCTGGCTCATTATAGCCATTTTCCACTGTAAAGCTGCACCAGGCTGGCTCATTATAGCCCTTGCCCACTGTAGGGCTGAACCAGGCTGGCTCATTATAGCCATTTTCCACTGTAGAGCTGCACCAGGCTGGCTCATTATATTCCTTTGCCACTGTAGAGCTGCACCAGGCTGGCTCATAATGGCCCTTTTCCACTGTAGAGCTGCACCAGGCTGGCTCATTATAGCCATTTTCCAGTGTAGAGCTGCACCAGGCTGGCTCATTATAACCCTTTTCCACTGTAGAGCAGCACCAGGCTGGCTCATTATAGCCCTTTTCCACTGTAGAGCTGAACCAGGCTGGCTCATAATATCCCTTTCCCACTGCACCAGTCTGGCTCATTATATCCCTTTCCCACTGTAGAGCTGCACCAGGCTGGCTCATTATAGCCCTTTTCCACTGTAGAGCTGAACCAAACTGGCTCATTATATCCTTTTCCCACTGCGCCAGGCTGGAATATTATAGACCTTTCTCACAGTAGAGCTGCACCAGGCTGGCTCATTATAGCCCTTCTCCACTGTAGAGCTGGCTGGCATTATCCCTTTTTCCATCCAGGCTGCACCAGGCTGGCTCATTATAGCCCTTTTCCACGGTAGAGCTGAACCAGGCTGGCTCATTATAGCCCTTTCCCACTGTAGGGCTGCACCAGGCTGGCTCATTATAGCCATTTTCCACTGTAGAGCTGCAGCAGGCTGGCTCATTATATTTCTTTGCCACTGTAGAGCTGCACCAGGCTGGCTCATTATAGCCCTTTTCCACTGTAGAGCTGCACCAGGCTGGCTCATTATATTCCTTTGCCACTGTAGAGCTGCACCAGGCTGGCTCATAATGGCCCTTTTCCACTGTAGAGCTGCACCAGGCTGGCTCATTATAGCCATTTTCCAGTGTAGAGCTGCACCAGGCTGGCTCATTATAACCCTTTTCCACTGTAGAGCAGCACCAGGCTGGCTCATTATAGCCCTTTTCCACTGTAGAGCTGAACCAGGCTGGCTCATAATATCCCTTTCCCACTGCACCAGGCTCATTATCTTGGCATTATATCCCTTTCCCCCACTGTAGAGGCTGGCTCATTATAGCTGCACCAGTAGAGCTGGGCTGGCTCATTATAGCCCTTTTCCACTGTAGAGCTGAACCAAACTGGCTCATTATATCCTTTTCCACTGTAGAGCTGCCCAGGCTGGAATATTATAGACCTTTCTCACAGTAGAGCTGCACCAGGCTGGCTCATTATAGCCCTTCTCCACTGTAGAGCAGCACCAGGCTGGCTCATTATATCCCTTTCCCACTGTAAAGCTGCACCAGGCTGGCTCATTATAGCCCTTTTCCACGGTAGAGCTGAACCAGGCTGGCTCATTATAGCCCTTTCCCACTGTAGGGCTGCACCAGGCTGGCTCATTATAGCCATTTTCCACTGTAGAGCTGCAGCAGGCTGGCTCATTATATTTCTTTGCCACTGTAGAGCTGCACCAGGCTGGCTCATTATAGCCATTTTCCACTGTAGAGCTGCACCAGGCTGGCTCATTATATTCCTTTGCCACTGTAGAGCTGCACCAGGCTGGCTCATTATGGCCCTTTTCCACTGTAGAGCTGCACCAGGCTGGCTCATTATAGCCATTTTCCAGTGTAGAGCTGCACCAGACTGGCTCATTATAGCCTTTTTCCACTGTAGAGCTGAACCAGGCTGGCTCATTATAGCCCTTTTCCACTGTAGAGCTGAAACAGGCTGGCTCATTATAGCCCTTTTCCACTGTAGAGCTGCACCAGGCTGGCTCATTATGGCCCTTTTATGGCATTTACCACAATATCCACTTAATACAGCTGTAATTAGTACATTGTCCATCCAAAAAAAAGTTGCCATTTTGATTTAAACTAGACAGTCCGGTTGGCTGCGACCGCATGGGTGTAGCCCCCAAAAGCCCGCTTCTTCCCTTTTTTGCACACTATTCGGCCAATACTGGCGCCATGGCAACCAAAATCGAAAGTTGTCATAAGTGAGGTATAACACATGTCCATACCAAATATGACAGTAATCGGTCATAACGCACAGCCTGTACAGCGTCCACAAGGAAAAGCGTATGTTTCAGCACAAACTTGCACATTATTCAGCCAATACTGCCGCCATGGCAGCAAAAATTGATAACTGTCACAAGTGAAGTGTAATACATGTCCATACCAAATACGAATGTTTTGCCAGTAATTTGCATATTATTCTGCCATTACTGTTGCCATGGAAACCAAAATCGATAGGTGGCATAAGTGAAGTGTAATACATGTCCATACCAAATATGAAAGTAATCGGTCAAATAGTGCAGCCTGTACTGCGTCCCACAAGGAAATCTCTGTTTTGCCACTAATTTGCATATTATGCGGCCAATACTGTAGCCATGGCAACCGAAATCAATAGTTGTCGTAAGTGAAGTGTAACATATGTCTCTACCAAATATGAAAGTAATCGGTAAAAAATTGCAGCTTGTACTGCGTCCACAAGGAAATCTCTATGTTTTGCCACTAATTTGCATATTATTCCGCCAATACTGTCGCCATGGCAACCAAAATTGATAGGTGTCATAAGTGAAGTGTAACACATGTCAATACCAAATATGAAAGTAATCAGTCAAAAATTGCAGCCTGTACTGCGTCCACAAGGAAATGTCTATGTTTTGCCACTAATTTGCATATTATTCCGCCAATACTGTTGCCATGACAACTGCAATCGCTAGGTGTCCTAAGTGACGTATGAAACATGTCCTTACAAAATATGAAAGGAATTGGTCAAAAATTACAGCCTGTAGAGTGTCCACAAGAAAGTGTCTACGGACATGGTCGCGGCAGCGGCGGCAAAGACACACGTGAATCCATAATAGCCGCCCGACTTCGTCTGGGGACTACAATAAGCAAATACTCAAGAGCCTATGACTGAATCAGTATTGCAGTGATGAACGTTTCAGCTGGCAATAATTCTTTTAATCCTGACTAATTCAGTGCGTAACTTCTCATTCCTAAAACACTCATGTCGGGGGACAAATCTCATGGTCGCTGAAAAGATGCTACTGTGTTTCAAGAGGGGCAAATTATTTGCCAGCATCAAGCAGGAAAAAAAAAACTGCTAAAGAGATTGCTGAAATGCCTAGAATTGGGTCATGAACTGTCAAACAATTTATTAAAACCTGGAACAATAGTAGTAAACTGCCAACTTCGCAGAAGAAATGGGTTGGAGAAAAATCATGACTGATCCGGACTGGAGATCATGAAAATGCTCTGTGAAGTCTCATCATCAAAAAATCAACAGTGTAACTCATGTCTATGTTTAATTATGAAGGTGAGAGCATTTCCACACACATGATGCAACAAGAACTTAGAGGATTGGACTAAACTGCTGCATGGCCGCAAGAAAGCCACTTGTTAGTGAGGCTAATTGGGAAAAGGACGGGTTCAATTAGCAAAGGGGCATAAAGATTGGACTGAGGAGCAATGGAAAAAGGTCATGTGATTTAATGCATCTAAATTTACCCTATTCCAGAGTGATAGGCACATCAGGATAAGAAAGGAAGCCCATAAAGCAACGCACCCGTCATGCATAGTGACCACAGTCCAAGCCTCTGGAGGCAGTGTTATGATCTGGGTTTGCTCCAATTGGTCAGATCTAGGCTCAGTGCTGTTCTGCAGGAATAAAATGAATTCAGCAGACTACCTGAATATACTGAATGGCCAGTGACCATCCATGGACTTTTAAATCCCTGATGACACAGGCATTTTCCTGGATGACAATGCCAAAATTCATTGGGCTCAAATTGTGAAGGAGTGGTTCATCGAGCATGAGGAATCATTTTCATGCATGAATTGGCCACCTCAGAGTCTGGACCTTAACCAACTGAAAGTCTGGGATCTGCAGGAGAATGCTTAAGGGGTCTTCAGGGTAAAGAGTAGAAATAACCATAATAATGTAAAAACTAAGAAATAAACATACTCAACATGATTTTAACCTCATAAAATGTTGTATTTTGATAAAAATTTGCATGGTTACCATGGAAACTGCCCTTAAATGACAAAATCTGAAAATATTTTGTGGCACTGATATTTCAATAACCCATGGTCAGATTTTACTCAAATTAGTCTCATATGAAAGGTTTAGGATAGTTCAATGAAATGACAGAGGATTTTTTTTGTTTGGAACATTTATGAATATTTAATGAGCTCGGTTATGTAACCATAACAAAAATCGGTATCATCAACTTGCTTCATTTTCAAAATTAACCCCCTAGGGATGCACCTAACTAGAAAATCCTGTGTCATTTCATAGATCTCCAACAGATACAACTTCAGTCCAAATTTCAAGTCAATCAGATGAATATTAATGATTTTATGAATGCCACAAGGTTGAAAATCAGTCAAAATTGTGCATTTGAATTTAAAGTCACGAGTAACAATTGAGGCAGAGGAAAAACATAGATTCTTGGCGTTTACTGGCATCTCACTGCATTCCTTCATTTATTTTATGTGAAAATCAAAAATATTTAAATTTTTGAAAAAAAATTACATTTTTACCCTGAAGACCCCTTAACGGAGTGGTTTGACTCACCCATCATCAATACAACATCTCGGCCAAAAAGGAACGCAGATCTGGTCGGATATAAATGTTGTCACATTGTATAAGATTGTCAAAACAATACCACAAGGAATGTGCACTGTGATCAAAGCTAAAGGTGGCCCAACAAAATATTTTCATGCTGGACATTTTTTTGGATGGGCAGTGTACAATGTGATCAATATCAGAAGTCAAGAAGAAAAGAAGAAAAATCAATATTTGATCAAACATTTATCCTCAACTCCACCACACAGGCGACCTCTCCTTTCATTTCAATATGATCACACAAGGCCTTGTTATTGACATAAACTGGTTACAGTGCATTTAATTTTAGCTGACGTTGGATACTTAAAGTGCAAATTCACTGAATTTTCTCAAATAAAAAGTAATCAGGTATATGTTTGTCCAAACTGTTGATGAACAAGATCCTGCTTATTAAATGCCCCAAATGTACTGCTTGTTCTCAAAAATGAGCCTTTTATTGAGGTCTGAGGGGAGATTTCCGAAAACAAAATGAAGATTGACCCAGATTTGCAAATTAGCGGACGTGGTGTAACAGGAGGTGTTCCAAACATGGAAGTCAAGCTGAAAACAATAGGAAAACAAGATGTTGACAAAGAATATCATTTCCATAAGTTGATGAAAACAAATATTTTTCAAATCAGAGGAGGAAAAGGAACAACGTGAAAATCAGCCTGTGGGCATGGTGCACCAAAACTACTTACTGAGAGTTTTATTCAGCAATGACGAGGAAAGGTGTCCAAAAATAGGTAGCCTACATACATGATGACAACAAGTGGTCTTAAGAGTCTATCACCTCTGGTTCCATAGTGCACACTCGACAAACAACATGGCCCATATAGGTAAAATGAGGCCCTGTTTGCATTGCTGGGGTGCTTTTCCCAAAATCATTGATGCTAATATACACTGAACAAAAATAGAAACGCCCCATGTCAAATTTTTGAGTTTTTATAAACAAAAAACTGGAACTGGGATTTGTCTGTGAATAGCACTCTTCTCCAGCATGCCAAGGGCCATCAAACGTATGTGTTTGCCCATGCGAGTCAGTTCCGACCCCGGACAGCGGTGAGATTCAGACCACGGTGAGGATGCCGATTGTGCAAGTTGGCTTCTCGCAGGCAGTTACGGACTGTCTGTGGTGTGATGCGTCTGTTGTGCAGACCAACGGTCTCATCCGCTGTGCGTGTCGCTGATCTGAGCCGATTCCGCAGGTGGACGAGCCGGATGAAGCGATCTTGTGCTGGTGTGGTCAGACGTGGCCAACGTGGATGAGGTCGATTTGCAGTACTGCCCATCTGTCGGAAACGAACTCTCAAACGGCCTATCGTCCGATAGTTAACATTCAGCTGCACAGTGACCGCTCTGGTGGACATCCCTGCATCCAGCATGCCAATGGCACGTTCCCGCATGACCTGAGACATCTGAGGCATGATGACTTTTGACAAAATTTGACATTTTGGGGTGGCCTTTTATTGTCCCCAGTATAAGGAGTGTCTGGGTACTGCTCATTCTGTCTGATCACCGTCTGGAAATGCCACACCCATGTACTGAGTGAAGTCACTGCATCACTGAGCAAATGCTCACTGACAGAGAGATGGATTAAAAAATGGTACAAAAATTAAGTGAAATATCCCTATTGTACAAGTAAAAGTCAGCATATGCTCACTTAGAGTTGTTAACTCAATGTGGCATCAATATTTGACATGGGGCATTTATGTTTTTGTTCAGTGTACATTTGGAACTATTGACTGTGAATGCACAAACTATGCAAGTTGCTAACAGTCAGCAACTATGTTTTTGGGAAACACACCCCCAGCTGGCTAGCATGCTTAAGCTTTTCACTATTAAAGTATTAAGTTACACGTGCAACAGTTGTCATAGAAACTTGAATTTATTAATTAAACGGCAAAAAACGTTAGCGTGCTAGCTCGTGAATTATTCATCATATTGTCTTGAACAGACTAAAAGTTTACTCTTTTTTCATTCTCCAATTGCAGCTCCTGGTCTTGTTCCGGCTTCGCTATCAGGGCCAAAGTTTTTACTCAAGATCTTTTGGTGGAAGATAGATTTAGTTTTGTATTGAGTCATTTTTTGCATAAAATAGTTTCTACACTCATTTTAGGATGGGCTTATTAAGCGGCTTTTCTGAGTACAGAATAGATGGGGAAAATTTGGGACCGGAGCAGTTTGGGCTCGGCTTATTAAGCGACGGTTTCAGTAATTTCTAACCCATAATGGTATCCAGAGTTCATGCGACTCTGGATCTGGCTAATAAAAACAATCCAGCGAAGCGTTTGGAGCAGATTATCCATCCTGATCCAGACTCTGTAAAAAGATCCGTTCGTTTCCACTTCACAAAATCCACCCATGTCTTTCGAATTGTGGGGGGTTTAGGAAATTTATGGACCACGATGCCTCTGCTTGCATCGGCCTTATTGTTGCAGCGGTAAACAAGGCAGATACGTGGCATTTTCCCAAGGGAATAATCCACAATTACAAATCACTGAATCCAATGACGTTGACAATGTGTTCTCTGCTGCTAGCTAGATACCTCCTGTGACATCATCGCCGAAGACGGCCGAGGATACATTCTTTCTGAGATGATTGCGATTTGCAGTGATTAAAATGTGAATAAATTTGTTACGGCTGATTACAATTTGAAATGATCAGTGCAAACAGGATATACTTATATTGAAGATTCTGTGGTCCAAATCTTATTTTTGGACAAACAAGCACTTCAAATTATTTCATGAGACAATAGCCCATCAGTCCAGGCACCAGTAGCCCAATGCTGGGCTAGTAATTACAGAGCAGCCACCACTGGCCAAAATGAATGATTTAATTCTATTACATTGTATAGACACTGAAATGCTGCAGCAATAGACCGCTTTTTAAAGGTGTTTGAAACTCAATCACTGAAAATAATTAGTATTGCAGACTTTAAATACAACATTTTTCCTTCTTCTCTAGTGTAATTTTCCTCTAAAAAAAGTTGTGCAAAACACACACAATCCAGAGGCTTTATCTGAGCTGCTACCTTAAATCAGCTGTAATATTGCCATATATAGAGCTTTAGCTAAGCCTGAACTAACATTTAAATGGAGTTTTCATAATACACATTTATTCTGCATTCAGTGAGCTATGACCTGTCCAATTTTCCTGAAGCCAATTTCAAAATTCAGTCACCACGACCCCACAGCTGGCAGATTTACAACATCTTAAGAATCAAAACAGATTATATTTATTATTATTATTATATGAATTGAAATAATATGTATTATAACAATTCGCCAGCCTAATATGAGCCATTCCCCTACCAGGCATGCAATGAATTGTCTCACGTCAGCACAGTGGCGTCACCAGACCTTTTATTCTGGGGGTGCACAAGGAAGGCACAACAGTTTGGTGAGGGGGCACGAACCAAAATTTGTGTCTCGTTCATTTTGTTGAGCGGGGGGGCTGGCGTTCGTTTATTTTGTTGACCGGGGTGGGGGGGAGTGGCTTTCGTTTATTTTGTTGACCGAGGGGGGGGTGGCGTTTGTTTATTTTCTTGACTGGGGGGGACACAAGATACTATTTATTTATTTCAATATCTTAAATGGGGGGCACGTGGGGGGGCACGAGATTTCCGTGGGGGTGCCCCCCCCCCCCTTGGCGACGCCACTGCGTCAGCATTTTCCAACCATCCTGACTTCATGATGACAATTACCGTTTTGCACTCACATTATCATCTCTTAAATATGCTATCTAATCCTATTCTATTAATAACCAAGCTTAAATAACACCTTAGCGAGCTAACAAGCTCTATAATTAACATTCATCTCCGATTAGGCCTAATTCAGTCAGATGTAAGCAAAGTTTTCTTTGGTGCTGTCCTTTAAACAAAAGGCAGATTCTTTGTAGATATGCACAGCTATCAATTGTGAGACATTTCAACATGAAAGGCAATCACTTTAAAAATTGAAATTAATGTGGAAACGTCTGCCATATTTCTTCATTCTCTGTCATACTATATTCTCCGTTTAAAATAGCAATGACTGCTCAGCGATCAGCACATGTAGAACATATTTACCGTCTTGCACGCTTAAGAAAAACCTTGACAGGTATCTCCATCAGATTAGGTAGCACAGCAATGCGCAGCCATCACACACTTGTGTTTTAACAAGGTAATCACTTGGTCAGTCAGTCAGAAAGGGACAAAGGCTCTCATAGGCTGCGCCCATTGGGTTTACATAATGGTGGGAATATCGGCGATAGCTAAAATCACATATCCGGGATGATATACCTGTCATCTGCTCAGCATCTGATATAGACTGATAAGTGACAGAAGCAAACCGTTAATGTTGAAGCAACCCTGCATATTTCAGAAAGTACTTAACACCATCTCGTGCAACTAGCCAATGGGCCATATTGAACGATCTTTTGTCATAAAATAATGGACTGGGACAATCACACTATCCAACACAATAACAGCGCATACCTCTGCGCGAAGGGCGATGGTTCTTCCTTCTCGGATGACGATACGTCATTATCACGCGACCGTTGAAGCAGACGAAAACTAATTAGGCAGAATAAAACCTAATTTATCTCGTCTTTGAAAACAAAAATTCCACATTTTTACATTTTACAATATTTATTTACTAATTATGATTGTATAAAACAGCAATATGATTTAGCCCCGAGTTCCCCTTTAAAATGGCACATGGTAAGAGGTGCATGGTCAGAGGTCAAAAAGGAAAAATTTGCTTGACAGAATGGCATTCAAAATTTTTGAATTCCTTAGGAAGTAATATGAGCCAAAATATGTAGACAATATATTTTTCAATTTACCAAAAAGTGAATTTAAGTCAGGCTGGTTTAGGGTTTATTGGATTATAGGGCCAATGAGATGCAAACCATAAGTGCAGCACATCTATGGAGACATTTATAGTCATCCAGATGTGAGTTCTCATTACCAATACATTGCCATGGTACAGTGAAAATACTGTATGACCACTTGCAAATGAAGTAAATAAAGGTGATTATGGACAGTGTTTATCCCGTAACAACAGTGCAATAATGCATTGTGAACAAACCTTAGATGGTAAGAGAAAAGTCTGTTCTTGCATTTGATGTGCTGGGTGGAGGAGAAATGGGACTTGAACAACTTTGACAAGGGCCAAATATTTATGGCCAGGTGACTGGGCACAAGTATCTCTGAATCAGCAAGGCTTGTGGGGTGCTCCAGAACAGCAGGGGCGAATAGCAACCACCAGAGGTCTGAAGAGGGACTGATCACTGGCCGACGAAAGGGTGTCATGGCCGCTCAAGCCTCATCAGCATGCGACAGCAACAGAGGTTATCCCGTCTGGTCCAAACTGACAGAAGGGCCACTGTGGCACAAGCTGCCGTAAACTTCAATGATGTTTACAGGAGGAACTTGTTATAAAACACAGTGCATCGCACCCTGCTGCGTATGGGGCTTTGTAGCTGCAGAGTGCCCATTCCAACCCAAGTCTACCATCAGAAGGGCCTATAATCAGCATGCGAGTGTCGGAACTTGTCCTCAGAGCAATTTAAGAAGGTCATCAGGTCCAGTGAGTCCCATTTTCTTCTCTATCACATGCATTGACAGGATACTAATGTGCTATTTACCTGGGAAAGAGATGGCAACAGAATGCACTGTGGGAAGAATCAAGCTGGTGGAGGGAGTGTGATGCTCTGGGAAATGTTTGCTTGGAAAACCTGGGTCCGAGCATTCGTGTAGACATTATCAGTGCAGTTGAGCTGTTTTGGTGGCACTCGAAAACCAACAACATATTACAAATCTGGTCATAATGTTTTGGATCATGTATAGCCTATATATGAAACACAGACTGTCAGCTACATTTTGAATTAGGTGGCAGAGTGGTGCAATGGGAAATGCTATCAACCCCACAATTAGGAGGTTGAGAGTTCAAATCCAGCCTGGGGCCTTTCTGTGCAGAATTTTTGGGAATATTCCTTCCTTTTTGTGTGGGTTTACTCCAGGTAATCCAGTTTCCTCCCACAGGCCAAAGACATGCAGATTAGCATGATTAAAGGCTCTAAATTGCCCAGAGATAATTAATATCTGAGTGAATAGTACATGATTTGATTTCTACATTAGTTTTGATGCGTACAATGAATGCCACAATATAAGCTGTAAAACAAAGTGTTCAAATTGTTGCAAAACAATAAATGTACAGTGTACGCAAATTTTTTCATTCATATCACATGAACCGTTTAGAAATGACAGCACCTTTTGAACAGAGTTTGCTCCATTTTAAGGTGCATCAATGAATACTGTGTCGCAAACAATGCTGAATTGGTTGTATCTTCTGTATTAGGACGCTGGATATCTTTCCCTGGTGATGCTCTACCAGGCCTGTGCTGCAGCCATCTCAGTTCCTGCTCGTTTCAGGGACTTTTTCCCTTCAGTCTCCTCTTAAACATGCAAAATGTACGTTCAGTTGGATTCAGAACTGGTGATTGACTCAGCCAACAGAACCAGAATAACAGAAAATGCTTGACTGTCCCACGGTGCTCACTGAAATTTTCTCCTCCAAGAAGAGGAGTGCTTTACTGTTCATGGTAAGATTTCTCGTCTCTTTTTACTCTCTAGACTGGAATGACTGATGGTATTTGAGCACTCAAAGGCGAGATCTCCACACTGCCATCCATCCACCCAACAGAGGACAGAGTACAGCTACTCCTCACTCAGACTCATGTCATGAGACACACCCTATAGCCCATGTAACACACACTGAGAAGGAAGGGAGTGCTTTCCTTTTCTTGAGAAGTGTGGCACGTGGACCGGTCTTCCCGCTCACCGGCGAGCCGAACAACCCGTTAGACCACAACAACACCAATCAGACCAGAGAGCTGCAGTACCTCGCCACAGAGAGACACGCCCATTAAGTGTCGTAACAAATCCTTAAAAAGGGCCTAAGACTGACATACCCCTGCCTGAGACAGAACAAAACATGACCTCGTTTTTTTTTCATATCTCTGAGATGTCCCCTTCATAAAATGAATTTGGTCCTAATTTTTCTTTTTGCTGCAAAAGTCATTTAATTCATCAAAGAACTGATTCACCACACAGGAAAGAAACTGAAAAAATGCCCTTTGTTAAAGAAAGAGAACTAAGATCATCTTTGGACCACATGTCCCAGGAGTTGTCATGCTTCACAGTGGATGGAAAGAAGCAGAGCATAATATTCATCGAACAACGGTCGCCTTAAGGAAAAATGAAGAGTTTCTGGGCCTCAGTATCCAGAGAACATTCAGCCACTTTTGATGGTATGAGGAAGCTATTAACATAGACAGGACAGATTGCAGTGAATTGAGATATCCTTTTCAGGAGATTGCCAACAGTGCCAAAACAGTGAGAAGTGTGTATGGAGAATGTGTAAGCCCGTGAGCTGACTGCATTTCCACCTTGTCTCTTTCGTGATGATGCAAGTATGCGGAAAACTTCAACAGCAGCACTAGCAAAGAAAACTGGAGACTACTGTGGAAGAAGGAATTCACTAGCTAGATAGTGAGTTACCATCTGTATGTTAATTCTCAGTTTGCCCGGCCTTTGCGACGCATCTCCTCCCAAACCGCCCAACGGATGCCTACGCCCTCTGGCATATGTGTTCCAGACGAGCCTGCCTCCGTCTTCCGCCATGTGGATCAAACCAACTCGTCCCTTTAGTGAAATTTGGGCCATTTTATCCGTTTTCGCCTTTCGTTACCATGACGACGGATGACATCACTATTCGTTGGGATTATTGGTCATAATCAATCCCCCGCGGAGCACGGGTATGGCTAGTCTGCTTATAATACCCACGGCACAGCCTTACTGCAGAGTCTGAATGATGCAGGGTTTTTAACTTTCAATGACCTTGGAGAGCGTGTTCAGGGGAAAATGCTCTCTCTACTGAATGGCAGTTAAAATGCAAACCGATCGATATGACAGTCTGCAGTCAATTCCCTGCCTTGTGAGGGGAGAGGGGGACGAGATAACAGAACGCATCACATCACAGGAACCGGAAATGCTCTGAAGTGTAGACTGTGCTCATATAGCTGCACTAACGAAGAAGCCCTCTGCTTGCTTGTATCAAAATACATCATCAGTGCAGCACTAAAGAAACTCAAAGACTGAGATTCCATTGTATCAGCAGGTGGATGTGAAAACTGCCAGGAGTCAGGATAGTCAACCACACAGGTGGCCACTGCTCGCCTGAGTTGTACAGCACACAACAGGAAAATTAACCTCTTACAGATAACAAAACATCATCGTGATCCAGCCACACCATTACCGGCTATGGCTGGAGGTCCACATGGGCGAGACAACAACTATCGCAGCCGTGCCGGGGACAATAGCAATTAAGCCAGTGTAATTTCATCAGTTCATCCCTCTGTAGTGACCACTTTTGGCCAGCGAGGCACATGTACCTATATGAATTAAACTGTACATTGACCACGTGATCCTCCGATGCCACAGGCTCTGTGTAATTGGCCGTGCGACTGCATAATGTAAAGAAGCGAGAGTTAGTCGTCACGTGAATCGGAGAAATCACGAGCCACGACATCTTCCTCCTAAGTCCATGGGAGCAGGTCCCTTTTTGGTGGGCTGTGTTCAGGGTGGGGAAAAAAAGGGAAAAAATTTTAGAAATATATATTTTATATATATATATATATATATATATATATATATACATACATACATACATACATACATATATATATATATATATATATATACACAATCCCAATTCCAAAATAGTTGGGACAAAGTGTAAATTGTGAATGAAATCAAAACGCAATGACTTTCAAATCACACCAGCCAGTATTTAATTCACAATAGAAAAGAGATAACATAGCAAATATTGAAACTGAGAAATTTTACAATTTTATCCGCAAAATAAGCTCATTTCAAATTTGATGGCTGCTACAGGTCTCAAAAAAGTTGGGACAGGGGCCTGTTTACCATTGTGTAGCATCCCCTCTTCTTTTTAAGACAGAGTGGCGGCGTCTGGGCATTGAGGAGACAAGTTTCTCGAATTTAGCCATTGGAATTAGATCCCACTCTTGTTTAATACAGGCTTCCAGGTGCTGGAGAGTTTTGGGTCTCATTTGACGGACTTTTCGTTTAATTATGCACCAAATGTTCTCAATTGGTGAAAGATCAGGACTGCAGGCGGGCCAGTTCAGCACACAGACTCTTCTACTACTAAGCTATGCTGTTGCAATAGCTGCAGTATGTGGTTTTGCATTGTCCTGCTGAAATACACAAGGCCTTCCCTGGAATAGATGTCATCTGGAGGGGAGCATATGTTGCTCTAAAACCTTTATATACCTTTCAGCATTCATGGTGCTTTTTAAAACATACAAGTGTCCCACACCATATGCACTAATGCATCCCCATACCATCAGAGATGCTGGCTTTTGAACTGAACACCAATAACAGGAGGGGTGGTCTTTCTCCTCTTTATCCCGGAGGACACAACACCCATGATTTCCAACAAGAATGTCAAATTTGGACTCGTCTGACCACAGGACACTTTGCCACTTTGCTACAGTCCATTTTAAATGAGCCTTGGCCCACAGAACACAGCGGCGCTTCTGGATCATGCTCAACAATGGCTTCCTTTTTGCATGATAGAGTTTTAGGTGGCATCTGTGGATGGCACAGCGGACTGTGTTTACAGACAGTGGTTTCTTGAAGTATTCCTGGGCCTATTTAGTAATGTCAATGACAGAATCATGCCGGTGAGTGATGCAGTGGCATCTGGGGGCCCGAAGATCACGGGCATCCAGTAAAGGTCTTCGGCCTGGTCCCTAACGCACAGAGATTTTTCCAGTTTCTCTGAATCTTTTGACGATGTTATGCACTGTCGATGATGAGACCTTCAAAGTCTTTGCAATTTGACGTTGAGTAACATTGTTTTTAAAGTATTTCACCATTTTTTTTTACGCAAGCCTTCACGGGTTGGAGAGCCTCCGGCCATCTTTACTTCTGAGAGACTCAGCCTCTCTAAGACATCCCTTTTACAGCCAATCATGTTACACACCTGATGCCAATTAATGTAATTACTTGCTAAATGTGCTTTCAGCTGATTCTCTTTTATATTAATTGCTTTTTCAGCCCTTTTTTGCTTGTATTCCCAACTTTTTTGAGACCTGTTGCAGCCAGAAAATTTGAAATGAGCTCATTTTGTGGATAAAAATGTAAAATGTCTCATTTTCAACATTTGAAATGTTATCTATGTTCTATTGTAAATAACATATAGGCTCATGTGATCTGAAAGTCATTGCATTTTGATTTTATTCACAATTTACACTTCGTCCCAACTATTTCAGAATTGGGGTTGTATATACACAGTACTTAACAAATGGACCACCTGTCATTAAAAAAAATGAAAAAACATGAATATTTAAGAAATTTGTCAAAAATTTGTTTAAAACGAAAAATTATTTTGTTATTCCATTGTCAAATAACAAACTGAAACCAGTAAATAGTCCTTATTCACACATAAAAACCAAAAAAAAAAAAAAAAAAAACACTAAAACTAATTTTTATGTACAGGAATGCAAGTAAATAACTGTTATTTGGCATCTTAATCAAAAAATAATAATGTGCTTAACCATTTTTTTCTGCTTTTTTATAAACCGGTAACTTCGAATATTCATGGATAACAAAAATAATTATATTTTAACATTAAAAATATCATTTGAGCGAGAGCTCGGCCAAAGTAAGTAAGTAAGTTCAGTAAAAGAGCTTCCGGATACTGGAGGATTAACCATTACAGAAACATAAAATTATTTTGGTAATTACCAGCACTGTTAATTCAGGGCAGCAGGTCAAATAAATTTGTAAAGCACTGTATATTATATTATATATGCTTTACAAATACATATATGCTTTACAGTGCTTTACAAATTTATATTATATATATATAATATAATATACAGTGCTTTACAAATTTATTTGACCTGCTGCCCTGAATTAACAGTGCTGGTAATTACCAAAATAATTTTATGTTTCTGTAATGGTTAATCCACCAGTATCCGGAAGCTCTTTTACTGAACTTACTTACTTACTTTGGCCGAGCTCTCGCTGAAATATATATAATTATATATATATATAATTACCATATATAATTACCATTGCAAAGAGCTAAAATACTGATGTACTTGCATTGCTCATTAACTGTGTAATTCGAGGACTATTTGAAACAGCTTCCATGTTTGTGCATGCTGGTCATTGTGATAGACAACGGCTCATCCCAGTATCCAGGATTTCAAACAACGGCTGAGTGTGAGAGTCACGCATTGACCGGATGTGATACAGGGCCATTCTCAGTCACGTGTGTGACCAAAAATGTAACAAATAGTAGAAAAAATCTCCTCCAATTACAAAAGCATTGGAGGTTCATGATTGTGGACCTTGTATAAGAGTACTACTTATCCAAGTCTATCAAGTAAAAATGTTATTTGTTACATTAACTTTAACTACTTAAGGTCAGAGGTCAAATACGACTGGTCACGTGTGTGACTTCACACGGAAACAGGTTTTTCATAACTCTATTTAACTTCAAAAACTCTGTGAAGTTGAAAAATCTAGAATTTTCATAGTTTTGGGGTATGGAGAATAGCAAGGAATAAATTTGATACCTTTCATTAATTTTCAAAGTATTTCTTTATTTGATGACATCTGGTCATGTGTGTGACATTTTGGTTCACTTCTCAGAGAATGGCCCTACAACAAGCACCCTGTTCAAAACAGGCAAATCAAATGCTCTCAACAGACATGAGAAGCACATAAATGAGCTTCAGGGTACAAGAAACTTTGGCTTGTCTGTCTTTCTGAGGCTTTACTGCGAGGCAATATGTTCTTCATCTCAGTGGCCTGAAAAACAATGCACTACGCCAGCTCTGTACCAGACTTAATGAGCTTTGCATCAACAACAAACATGCATGTTTAAGATCTACCTCCCACATGTCCTACTGCTACAAACAATGTATCAAACCGATATATGGTGCCACAGTTACACACCCAAACTCATTTTACGGAAACCAGGCAAGAAAGGTCGGACACTGAAATAGGGCACATCACTGTAGCCGTTCCTTCTTATAACCTTTAAATAACCAGAGAAAGTTCAATCGAGAACATCTTTCTCATTTTAAAGGAAGCCTTGGGAGAAATTCCAGAAGAACAGTTGCAAGAGGGACAGAGAAAAACAGCAGTTGAGTCCCTGGAGCAGTTTTAGGGGTTAAGGGCCTTACTCAAGGGCCTAATGGCAGAGATCTTCCCAACTTCCTCATCATCTCTTCAGATCAAGTCAGAATCCCTCAGATCAAGTCAGAATCCCAAGCCCCACAGGGGGCTCCAACC
The DNA here is from genome assembly GCA_029692085.1 of Gymnothorax javanicus. Classification (NCBI taxonomy): domain Eukaryota; kingdom Metazoa; phylum Chordata; class Actinopteri; order Anguilliformes; family Muraenidae; genus Gymnothorax; species Gymnothorax javanicus. The sequence continues at coordinate 121,127,084 of CM056194.1, read as the reverse complement.
AGCTACTCTTTGGTTACCAGTCAAACAACCTACCACCAAACTACCCAGCCACCAAAGGCAGAAAGAGATGTTGCCCATCAGTCAGACTACAAAGTGCCAGTGCGTGTTTGTGGGATTGCGCTGTGCAGACGATTGCTCCTGCATTAAAATGGACTGTCCAAATGGCAGTGACTGATTCACCCCATGGAGAAAAAAGAAAAATAAACAGAAATATTCCCAGATTTTGTTTCAGAGTTCACACACAAAGAAATTGTACTCTTTGTTTACATCTTCTTGAGATGGAAACATCACTTCATGTAGAGTTGCACATTGTGGTTCTGGTAATAATAATAATAATAATAATAAGCAAAATAGACAATAACCAATAACTTTTTCTGAGCAGCACAAATTTAGATTTGGCACAGGTTGAAATTTCTTTTTTTTTATTATTATTATTTTTTGCAATAAATTAACGACTTGACCGATGCAAGCAAAATAATTATTCTTTGGAAATGTACCATTTGAGGTTTCCACCAATGACTGCACCTCTTGTGGCTGCTTTACAATAAAATCATGTTTGGACATTCGGATTGCTTTAAGGTCTAGAGACACTACCCAAAAACCCTCAGTGCTAAAATGAAGTATGTAAATACAACAAATGGATAAAAACATGGCATCAGATTGGTGTTCGCATTTACAAGGCAGGCATTATTGTGTGCTTTTTTGGGTTATGCTCACTGGGTAGTTCCAATTATTGTGCTAAAGTAGCGAAATATTACTTGTTTTTGATAAGGCAACATCACAGACCACTTGAAATGATTTTTTACCATAATTGGGCATGGATTACAATATTATTTGATTAGGATTAAGATTATTTCTCAGAAAAATTTACTGTTTGATATTTCCGCCTGTAATATGTCCCAATATAAAATGGCTGCTGATTCACAATAGAACCATATTTCGACATTCTGGTTGCCGTGGAGTTTAGGAACACGACCTGTAAACAGGCGGAGCAAACATGATGTAAATACAACAAGAAGGTAGCAAATTAACATGGAATTAACTTGGTACTCCTTCTTTCAGGGCAGGCATTTCTTCCAGTTTCTTTCCAATGTGGTGAATCAGTTCTTTGATGAATTTAATGACTTTTGCAGTAAAAAAAAGGAAAACTTAGGACGATCCATTTTATGAAGGGTACATTTCAAAGTTATAAAAAAAGTGGTCAATGATTTTTTCTTCCCTGGGTAGGCGCATCTTGAAATTTTATGAGTTTAGTTCCTGCACTAGTTCCTTGGAGTTCACGCCCGTGATATCCCTTGTAGTACTGGGTCCGACCTACAGGGGGCCACAAAGCCTATGCAGGCATCATGGCTAGGGCTATGGGTTCAAATGCTGGGTGTGTCAAGTTGCCAGGCCTGATTAATGCTGTAAATATGCGTGACTTAAATGTGAATGTCATCACAGTGTCAGAGACTGTGTAAATATATCTGCGGGAACTGTAATGTGAATAACTCCGCAGTTGTGTTATGAAAAGCCCTTTGTAATCCACTGCAACACTGTCTCAACACTGCTTTATCTGCATTATTTCTGTTCTGTTTCCCCGTCCAAGGACAGCAAGCATACTACCATCTGGTGAAACACATCATCACGATCAGATTATGCTTTTCAAGTAGGGGGCAGGCTGCCCCTGTCTCTGCCACACTTTGACCCTGATACCAATCCACTCAAATAGCGTCAATGATTAACAATGGGGCTGTATCACACAGTATGAGATTTTGCAGTGCAATGTCAGCGCTCAGTTTTATCAGTGCTGGGTTATTTCCGCACTAGGCTTCTCCATGCTGGTTATGGGATGGTATCTGTGCTGGGTTGAGTCAGAGCAGGAGTATTTTCATTTGGTTTGTGCCAGTGCTGGGTTATGTCACTGTGGGATGGTAACAGTCATGGGATGTGTTACTACTGGGTTTCATCTGCACTGGTTTGTGTCACAGCTGTGTTATTCTAGTGCTGGGTCATGTAGGTCCTCAGCGATTTTAGAGCTGGGCAGTGTCTTTGCTGGGTTAGGTCAGTGCTGGGTTATGCCAATGGTGGTTGATGTGCTGGGTCTGTGCAAAGTTGTCTCATGTCAGTGTAAGTTCCTGTACAGGGCAGTATTGTGTCAGTGCAGGGCTCAGTCACTGCTGGGTTATGTCTGAGTTGGTTTGTGTCAGTGTTGCACAGTGCCAGGTTTGGTTTGCTTCAGTACAGAGTTATGTACGTTCTGAGCTTCTTCAGGCACTGGGCTGTGCCAGTGCAGGGTTATGCTGTGTCCGTGCTGGGTTGTATCAGTGCTGGGTTCTGTCAGCTCTTGGTTGAGCCATGCCAGCGCTGAATAATTTTTGTACTGGACTGTGTTTACGCTGGGTTATGTTAGGGCTGGGTTTTCCTTGTGCACTGTATCACTCCTGCCTTGAATCAAAGTCAGTGCTAGTTTGCATCAGCACTGGGTTGTGTGAGTGTTAATTTATTTCAGCGTTGGGTTGTGTCAGAGCTGGTTTGTGTCAGTGTTGGGTTGTGTCAGAGCTGGTTTGTGTCAGAGCTAGTTTGTGTCAGCGTTGGGTTGTGTCAGAGTTGGTTTGTGTCAGTGTTGGGTTGTGTCAGAGCGGGTTTATGTCAGTGTTGGGTTGTGTCAGTGCTGGTTTATGTCAGTGCTGGGTTGTGTCGGAGCTGGTTCATGTCAGCAATGGGTTGTGTCAGAGCTGGTTTAGGCAGCGCTGGACTGTATCAGAGCTGGTTTGGCAGCGCTAGTTTGTGTCAGTGCTGGTTTATGTCAGCATTGGGTTGTGTCAGTGCTGGTTTATGCCAGCGCTGGGTTGTGTCATTGCTGGTTTATGCCAGCGCTGGGCTGTGTCAGAGCTGGTTTAGGCAATGCTGGATTGTGTCAGAGCTGGTTCATGTCAGCACTGGGTTGTGTCAATGCTGGTTTATGTCAGCGTTGGGTTTCCTCAGTGCTGGTTTATGTCAGTGGTAGGTTGGGTCAGTACTGGGTTGCATTAGTCCTGGGTTGTGTCAATTTGCGGCTAGGTTGTACCATTTCAGTGATGGGCTGTGTTCCTGCTGGCTTGTGTTGATTCTGGTTTCATCAGCACATAGTTGTCATGTGTTGGGTCATATTAGTGCTGGGTTTTGCCCTGTTGTTGCTGGGCCGTGTCAGTGATGATTTCTTGGCCTAAGAGATATTAGGCTTGGCTTCCCATTCCTGCCTTTTGTTTCCGATTTTAGGTTCTCTGGTGGGACAACAATGCCCAGTCAAAGCATCTGGTTTTTGTTGGGTATAATATCAAACTTGTTACCTTCAAAAATCTGGGAACAATTATCTTTAAAAATACCAGATCATTACTCATCACAATTCAACTGGCTACAAACATCAAGCCTCTGCACAAATGCCGTACTGACATCATGTTTGTGCAGCGTCCCATATGTCATATTTACCACACATTTCAAAATGTAGATGAAACCGCCTCTCAGTTACTTCACATGACGGAAAAAGTCACAATTTGAAACAGCCCCTCCCTCAGAGAAGTCCACCCCTGGAAGCTGGCTAGCAGACTGCGGATCAAATGTCTTGGCAGGAAGCGATCTCTTTATCATCTCTCTCGCTCTTTTTCTCTCTCAAGAGGGACAACAGGAAACAACCACATTCCCTTCATTCAAACAGTGACAACAGCAGGAAAGGGCAGTGCTTCGATCTACTACAAAGCCCAATCATTATCTCCATATATGACAGATAAAGATATAAACATCATTGCACAGCATCGACCGCAGGCCAACTTGGAGACAGCGCACCACTTACATATAATCCATAGACAAACGCACACCAAAGCCGGGACTCTGGCGTATCCTAGGTACCGGTGTCAGAGACTCGAGACAGCTATCATAATGTTGTCCCACAACCTATTTGTTTGACGCTAAGGTTCTGCCGTTTAAGACTAGCGCAAGTCCTGCTAAAACACGTCCGCAGTTGAAGTCGGCACAGTGCCTCATGACAGCGATAACAGCCCGAATAAACATTAGGCTACTTAACAACTTTTTAAAATATTGCGACAGTCAACATGCATATATGTATCAGCATCATCTGCAGCATTTACTTGTCTCATAAACGTTAAGGAGTAGCACTTAAAGCAGAGATCGTGAATTTTGCATTATTATGAGGGAATTTATATTTGGGTAGACTGTAGCTTGTGATCGAACTATATAGCTTATGACACCAGGCTTTGTGCAATCGACTTCATCAACCAACGCTACTGGCAAGATAAAGAAAACAATATGGAACAAAGTACTGTTACCAATAGACATGGCAACATTTTAAAACTCACTTTTAACATGACAGCATGTAAAAATGAAAGGATTGGTAAATCACGCGATTACTTTGATACCTTGTTGTCGCGAGCAGATCTCCTGCTTGTTCCGTCGAACCGAGCAAATCGCAGCACTCTTCTTTCTTAACTTTATGCTTCAAACCTGTACTTGCGAAGAACTGCAATCCTGCGTACTATAATGATACATCCCCGACTTGCCCACGCTCACCTGCGCCGCTGTGGCGTGAAGCGCGACCAGTTAGTGCTACTTAACAAATCAGGCTCTCGACAGACCTTACGAGTCCGTCTGCGGGAGTCCCTCCCAAATATGACAGCCTTATCTTCGCTTCCTTCTCATCTTTTTCTGCTTGAAAGCTTATCGGGCGCTTGGAGGTGGAGTAAGGTAGTCCACCTGCTCCCTAAAAACCAGTTGAGTACTTGCATGAGGATACTTCCTGAAAAGTCAATTATTTCAGCTCACTGTTGCCTACTGGCGCTCAGTGTGAAGCGAGTGTTTGCTTTCTAAGTTAATGTTTTACTCTGACCCGAGTCTGATAAAAAGCTCATTTGTGTTGCCCTATTGATTTGTCATCGTGGCCTTGAGCTTGGCTCCCAGTTTGCTAACTGCTTACGTTCCTTACTCCTGTCCTGTCAGCAACCCAACTGTTGTAATTGACTTAAAATAATTAGTATTTTGTTTTTCTTTATACATTGGACTGGGATCGAAATTTGCTCAGAAATACCTTGTGAATTGACTGTAATTTTTGTCATGTCTACCTCATTAGAAGGATTTACTTGGCTCTCAATTCGGTAATTTGCCGCTTTCGCCGGTTTGGCTGTATGAATATGAAGAAATACGGCGTTTCCGAGTTGTTCCACCAGATCATAGGCCTACTACAAAAAAGCTTAAGAAATGTGACCTTATTTCTAAAACCCGACAAATATGTGCGTATGCTGGTTTCCCCAGTTTGCAGTCATAAAATGAATTGATTGTCGGCTACTTTTCATGAGCCATGAGACCTGACCTGCTGACAGCCTGCCTGACAGGCTATGAAGAGACTGAAATTGGCAAGAGTTTCAGCTCCACGTTAAAAGTAGTGCCGCCCCGACACATGAGTTTCAATGGCATTGCATTGTTACACAACCGAATCTAAAATATTGTTCACGCATTGGAGTAACCCATGCCTTATCTTTTTTTTTTTTTTTTTTTTTGAGCGCACGAAATTCCGAACTGCGAAGAAGAGCATAACGTGCTACCTTTGTTCCATATTTGGCAGTTGCAAGGAGCTTTGACAAGGCAGCGGAAAATGACACGACACTGGATGAACAGGTTTTGTCAGGATTTTGGTAACAATGTCAATGGAGCTCAGTCAGTGAAACACCTGAGAAAGTTACCGAGTGGCAAAGTTTGACAACATTACGCGACCAGAGAAAACAGAGGGAAAACTGAAGACCCACGCAGTGCTGCGAAAAAGCATTTCCACCCTTCATATTTCCTCTGTTTTACATATTTGTCCATCTTAATTGTTACCTCCGCCAGGAGGTTATGTTTTTGCTTCCAGATGTTTATTTAATTATTTGTTTGTCTGTCTGTAGGCAGGATATCTAAAAAACGGCCGCATAGATTTTAACCAAACTTTGCAAGATATTAGAGTAGCACAAGAGGAACAAGTGATTAAATTTTGGCACGTCTAGGCCAAAGTTCTAATCCAGCTATGCTGGTGGAGGTGTGGGCTCTTGCGAGTCCAGCTCTAGTTTAAGAAGTTTTACAAAAAGATTTAGACAAAGAGCGTAAACACAAAATAGTTTTTAAATAATTGTTTCATGCATTGATTTTTATTGATGAAAAAACCCTGTCTGGCACCTGCAGGCCCTGTGCAAAAAATAATTGCCCTCCCGTAATCACTCAGATGATTAAACCAATAATTGTGCTGACATAGATGAGGCACAATCAGGCTTGGTTACAGCTGACCAAGATGTATGTAAACATAAATTAAATGCAATCTTTCCAGCAGTGAGAAATAGGCTAGAAGGATTCAACAAGCAGCGCACTATGCACCATCAAAAGAAATTCCAGAAGAGATGAGTTATCGAAAAATATCAGTCTGGACTGGCTTACAAAGCCATTTCTATGGTTCTAAGACTCCAGCAAACCACAGTGAGAGCCATTAACTCCAAACTGGGAACAGAAATGAATCTTCCCAACACTTTCTGGCTGACCAATACTCCTCCAAGAGTGCATTGACAACTCATCCAGGAAATCACCTGGACAAAAATTTACAGAATTGCAGGCTTTACAAGCCCCAGATGAGGCCAATGTTCATGATTCTACCATTAGAACATGACTCGGCAAAATTCTATCCATGGGAGAGTAGCAAGGCGAATATCACAGCTAACCAAGAGGAAAATAAAAGCTTGTCTCACACTCGTCAAAATATAAAACACTTTGGTGACACCCAAACCTTTTAGCATAAGGTTCTGTGTGCTAATGAGTTAGAAGTGGAACCTTTTGGATGACATGGGGCCTGTTACATCTGGAGTAAAGTTGACACAGCATTCCGCAGTAAGAACATCATACCAGCAGTCAAACGTGGTGGATAATGTGATGGTATGGGTTGCTTTAGGGCCTGGGCAACCTGCCATAATTGACAGAACCACATGTTCTGCTTTCTACCTGAAAATCCAGGGGGGAATATCCAGTTGTCAGTCCCTTCTCAAGAACTTGATTGGAATGGGGTTCCAAAGCAAGAAAACAATTCAAAGCACAATATCAAGTCCACCTATGATTGGCTCAAAAAAGAAACAAAATTTCAGAGTGGCCTAGTCAAAGTTCTGACTTGAACACCATTGAGATTCTGTCGCAGAATGGGCATTTCATACTTGGGAATCTTCTGGAGTGATTCAATTAAAACAGTTGTGAGAAGACTGAACTCCAGTTAGCAGAAGTGTTTGGTTTTACTGGTTATTGCTAAAAGTGGTACAACTATTTATTACACTACCAGTCAAAAGTTTTTGCACACCCCAATATTTCCTGTAATTGTTACAATTTTTTATATTTTGTTCTTGTGTAATAGTCTCATATTGGTTGTATAACGGAGAAGTAGGAAAACTGAAGACCAATGAATAAACCATGTATAACAAAACAAATTATGAAAAACCAGGATCAATCATTTTGTCACTGTTTAAGCAGATCAATAACGATGGTCTAATCCCATGCTTCTCAAACCTCTCCTGGAGTACCACCTGTCCTGCATGTATTAGATCTCTCCCTGCTCCAGCACAGGTGATTGAAATGATCTACTCATTATCAAGCAGCTCCAGGGAGTTGATAGCGAGCTGATCATTTCAATCACCTGTGCTGGATTTCTTGTGAATTTTTCTTGTAAACTTATTATTTATAGTAAACAAGTATACATGTAAGATAAAGACTTGACAAGATCTTGGGGTATGCAAAAACTTTTGAATGGTAGTGTGATTCCTTCTTATGTGGTTAATATTGGACTTAGATAACAGCTTTTTCCTCAGTGAATGAAATCATCATTTATAAACTGCAGTATGTGTTTCCTCATGTTGATTTCATCTTAGATTTCAATTTTGCATGATGATGTAGAACCATTCAGCTTGAATATATTTAGAGCTCTAATGATGTCACCACATGACAATTGTCCAGGTTAGCACGCCATTCTCTCGACAGTGAAGTATGAATGGTTAAAATTCACGTCATGTGGCCGGTCCCCCTAATTTTAGGAGAAAGCCAAGGCAGGCATTCAATCCTCAAAGTATGTTACCAACTGGTAAATATGGTGATGGATCTGTAATAGCATGGGAGGCAGGTTCATGGGACTCATTGGATCTGATGATTAGTCTTTATGGTTGTGTAATGGGCAAACAATATTAAATATTTTAAAGACCAGGGGCAACCAATGAGGTGAATGCAGTTCTTTCACAATGTTCCTGCATTCCAACATGACAAAGCCAGCTGACACATTAGTAAAGAAGGGGTCCAAGCCAGGATGGCGAAGTCAAATGCCTCCCATGACCGGCACAATCACAAGATCTAAACATAAATGAACCTTTATAGGACCTTCTGGTGCACAGAATGCCATTCGTCGCTTATAGACCTAAAGACGGTCTTTCTGGAGGAATGGGCCAATATCCCACTTCTCACAGTTCTGTTCAGTTCAACTGTATAATAGCTATCCTCAAAGGATTGAAACAACTTTGAAAGAAAAGGGTGGGCCTACACATTATTGGTAACTTGATATTCAGGTCATATTGGAGTTTCTCATATTCCTTTCTGGTATTTTGCTATTTTGTGAGTTTAAAACATAGGCACTGGGCATCATGCTACTAGTGCTACTCTGCAGGATTTCAATCCCCGAGATTGATATGGTGACAGATACTAAGTGGTGTATTGGTGAAATATGCATTAGATGCACTTAAGTTGCAAGAAAATGGAAAACATTACTGAGTTACAAGGCCTGCTGTCAAATGTAATGCTATGAGTGAGAAACAGAGGGGGAGGGAAGCCAGCATCTCTTATGGGAAACACTCTTCCTCCAGCATACTCTATCCATCCAAATATTTCTTCTTCTCTCCCCATCTCTTCCTCGCCTTCAAAGCCCCCTCTCTCTCTCTTCTCACGCCTGCTTACTGGTATCTGGAATCCCTGGACAGGTAATTTGTCCGATTGAGTGATAATTTCATACCACATTTCTTGCCATGTTCACTCGAGGGCAGTCCAGGACCACCATGTCGCTGTGTCTCACTGAGCAGAGATGGTTGGACATACTGGAGAAACACTCCTCTTTCACCGTGCACTCGGCCCTGCCTTCTTGCTTTCCTTTGATGGTATCATTTGGAGGGGTATCAGAGCCATGAATGTCTTGGCAGTGCTTCCCAAGTTATTTTTGCCTCCCAAAATCTTGGGATGGTCCTGATTCACAGTCTACTAGGCTAGGACTTCAAAGTTTTGGTAAGTTTTCAAAGTTTATTCACTGAATAAAGAATTTCATGAATGCATGTGTTACAGTAACCAAAGAGACAACAAGACAGACAAATCTTTGTGCATGATTTACGTAATTTTAATAACACATACATTTTTCCAGCGAGTACTGGTGTCTGCTCGGGTTGGGTGCAGATGTAATGGAATCCAGGTTTGAAGACAGGTGTCAGTTCTGAGATCAGGAAGGATGGTTGCATTATCGCCCTCTAGTGTGGACTACTGACAGGGCTGGAATTCTACTTTATTGCCGTCTAGTGGTAGTTACTTGCAGAAGCGGCTGGGCAGGTGCTCGTTCTCTTCGTTGTAACCGGCACCGGCGAAGCAGATGGCCGCCTGCCGGTCGCACTCGCAGATGAACCTCTCACAGGAATCGTTCTTATCTGGGAGGGAGAGGATGAAGGGGAGACAGAAGAAACGAGAGGAAGACAAAAGAGTTTACTGAGAGAGCACTGCTCAGCTCAGGCGTGCGCCTAGCTGAGATGGGTGTGAGAGTGAGTGCTTTTGTATGTGACTGTGAGCACTCGTGTGAGCGCATGCCTGATTGTGTGTGTGCTTGTGTAGCAACTCACCACTGCAGGTTACACTCTTGTTGCGCCTGTCACACTTGTAGGAGTAAATCTCCGTGTATGGGTTATCAAAGATAGGCCAGCATTCCTCCATCTGCATAGACTTATTGTAGCACATATCATGATCATAACAGCATCTGTGGGACACACATAAACACACACACACACACGCAAATTGACACATGCAGAGTAACAAACGCAGACAAGATACATTGGAATGCATGAAGTAAAAATTGACATTTCACAACAATTGGCTTTTTTAACTTTTTGGTATAGTTTGTTGTTTGTACCTATAAAGTATTCAATGCCAAAAAAATTATAGACATTCACCCATTAGTTTCAATGGAATCCTGTAAGAAGTAAACCGCTATCGCAGATCAAGTAAAATTGCCAACTTTAACAGCCTTTATCTCAAAATCACAAGGTGTCACGAATTGTCAATTTTCACTTGCTATGTTCACATATTTAAACAGATACACAGGACCCAAATACACCAAAGAAATATTAGTGATATTTACTGAGAGAGTGCTCAGACATAAGCATTATGCTTGACATCTATCGGAAAACTGATTTCCAATCAAATAATTTCACATCCTGACTATTTATTTTGTAAAATATAATGCAAGTTTCAAAAGGGTTTTCAGGAAGGATGATTTCCATGTGCATATGCCATCTGTCACCCAAAAAATTATTAGACTTACCTCTAAAAATATGTACGAACAGTGGCCTCACTTGTTATTGGTGCTGAATCGTCTGTTATCCCATTCACAATAAAATAATGCACAACCACTATGCATACCTTAGTTAAGTGCTAATTTTTTCAGTATGGGACTGAAGGCAAGAAAATGGCATCTCAGAGCTGGGGTACCTGGATAGAGAGAGTTGCGATATGAGGATTCCAGAAAATCTGGACATGAATCCATTTTGTTTGCACTGCGTTATCGGGCATGGTCTCGGAATGAATCCATTTTTTTCCCCATTTTTTTTCCTTTTCTCATGACTGAACATTTTTCCCTCTTATGCTTGACAAAGCCATTGCTAACTGGTTGATTGTTTTTCACTCAAAATTAATATGTTTCAGCTCTGAGAAAAGAAGGTAAAAAATCCAATGATACCCATTTTGCAAAATTGCTTGGTTCCGCATGACGGAAACAAAATGGATCCCATTCTTCAGTTGTAGCGACTCTCTCTGTCAAGCGACTCTCCTCAGAGCAGCCCCTCCCCTCTTGACCTCTGACCTGTCCAGGTCGTCCACAGGAGTGCCCGAACCGCCCTTGCCGCAGTAGCAGCCGTAGTCGGCGTAGTCCAGGAGGGGCCAGCTATCAGGCATGGTACAGACCAACATCTCTCTGAACTGCCACAGAGCGCGAGGGGCTGGGGTCGAGAGAACTAGGGAAGGAGAGAGAAAGAGCTAGAAGCATAAAATGACTGGCAAAAAAGTGAAAAGGGGGAAGTGGGGAACAGGTGGAGGGATGAAAGGGGGGTGTCATAATCATCAATGACTATGAACAGTTTTTGCATAAACCTTCAGCAAATACTTCCTAGTGAACTAGAACATCCAAAAGTGTTTTAGCAGAAGTTGTGGCACAAAAGCCCACACTTCGAGGAGTTGGTATCATGCGGTGCTGTTCATTCTACTTCTTTTATTTTCACACCACAAAAACTTTGAAGATGGAATTCATTCACCAAAAAACTGAGAAGAATACACACTGGGCTCCAAAATTACGGGCACCCCTGACTGGCAATGCACAGACAATACTTAAAAAAAATTCTAAAAAATATATTTATCGAGAAACTCAAAATAACGTGAGAAATACTGAACAGTATTAACATTCCAATGGAGCCAACCAAAATCACTTACTGATTTAATTTCAAAATCGATTTCCTGCAAATCAAGGTTTTACAATTGATGGCACCCTTAAAGATTATTGTGAATAACTTCTACCAAAATTAAACCAGGTATTATATTCCACTTATTTAAGTTTTATCTAAAAGTTTAGGAACTATATTGAGCCATTACATCACTTCCTGTTCCACTAGGGTATCAAAATAAGGTAACACACATGCAATATCCCTTTGTCATCCACCATCATGAAGAAAACAAAACAACTGTCATTTCACAATAGGCAGATGGCCATAGACCTTCAGAAATCTGGTATTGGCAACAACAAGATTCACAAAAGATTAAATATGCATCAAGCACGATCAAGGCAATTATTAACAAATTTCAAAGATGTGGAACAGTTGAAAACCTCAAGGGCAGAGGACGCAACTGCATTTTGTCCCCCAGGATACTGAGGATGATGGTGAGAGACACAAAAAATCCCAAAGAATCACTGTGAAGGAATTGCAGGGCTTGTAGGCATCTTGGAGGTCATTAGGTTTCAAAAAGCACCATCAGGCACCACCTACATAACCACAGGCTCTTTGGAACGCTTTGCCAGAAGAAAGCATTTTCGGACCAAAAGACACAGAAGCAAGCACTTAGAGTTTGCCAAACGTCATTTCAATTATGACTAGAACAGGACGCTTTGGTCAGATGAGACCAAAATTGCACGTTTCGGTCAGATACAGCATCGGCATGTTTGCAGTCGAAACAGAGATGGGTACAAGGAGAAGCACCTTATACCCATGGTGAAATGTGATGCTGGGTCAGTCATGTGTTGGGGCTGTTTTAATTCAAGAGGTCCAGGGCCACTGGTTAAGGTTAATGGCATAATGAATTCCACCCAGTATCAGGATATTTTGGCTGACAATCTGGTTGCCTCCACCAGAAGGCTGAGACTTAGCCATAGGTGGACTTTCCAACAAGACAATGACGCAAAACATACCGCAAGATCCACACAGAAATGGTTCTGCGACAACAAAATCAACGTTCTGCAATGGCCATCTCAGACCTCAGACCTCAATCCAATTGAAAGCCTGTGGGCTGAGTTGAAGAGGGCAGTTGATAAACACAAATCCAAGAATGTGAAGGATCTGCTTAGAGGAATGGTCCAGAATCCACCCAAATGTGTGCCTTAATCTTGTCAAAAATGACCAGAAAAGACTCCATGCTGTTATGCTTGCCAGAGGAGGTTGCACAAAGTACTTAATGAAAGGTGCCAATAATTATCAAACCTTAATTTTGTTGAAATTTATTTTGTATTAAATGATTGATATTATTTTGGTTGTCTCCATCGAAACATTAATTAAGTATTTCACACATGTTGGTATATTCATTTGAAATGTACTGAGGCGAAGCGGAAAACTTCCCTGTGGTTTGACTAATCAAAATGTGAAATTCTTTTCGGAAATCATGGATGCCACGCCCTCTGGGCTGAAGAGGAGAGCAGCCATCCAGCTTGTTATCAGCAAACAATTCAAAAGACAGCATCCATAAGAGAATGGGGTGCATTAGTACACATTGCATGGGTAACTTGCACATCAATGGTGAACAATATATACAGGTTTTGGAGCAACATTTACTGCAATTCAGACACCTTTTTTTTGCAGGGAGGCCATGCTCATTTCAACTCCATTCCAAGCTCCATACTCTGCATGTTTTACAACAACATGGCTGTGTAGTAAAAGTCTGAGTGCTTAAGTGGTCTGCCTGACAATATTTGATGCAATATGAGACTAAAAATATGACAAAGGAGGCTGTTAAGTACTGATCAGCTGAAATCCAATATAAAGCAAGAATGGGAAAATATTTTGCTTTCAAAACCACAGCAGTTGGTCTCTTTAGTTCCCAAACATTTACAGTGTTGATTGAAGAAGACATGATGCAAACAGTGGTAAACATGCCCTTGTGCCAACTTTTTTGAAATGTGTTGCTGACATCACATTTAAAAAGAGCTCATATTTTTCAAATACAATAAAATTTCTCAGTTTCAACATCTGATATATTGTCTTTGCACTATTTTCAAATACACATGAAGTTCAAATGATTTTAAAATATTTTGTATTGTTTTAATTTAAATTTTACAGTGTCCCAACTTTTCTGGAAATTTGGGCTGTAGACTCAACTTTTATATTAGCCAAAGTTCAGATTTTCATATGGCTCTGGTTTAATATGTGTAGTTACATGCAAGTTTAGCAACGATTTCAATACATAAGTCAGTCAGACGCTCCTGCGAAATTACAACCGGCGCATGCAGGGATATCTATCGGCTATATTGCCTTGTTGTTTATCAGCTTGTTACTTACGAAACCTTAGAAGAAGGAAAAAAACTACCGTCTACTCTTCTGAATTTCCCTCACGGCCCTATTCTTTACACGTTAAGATACTATCACACGTTTCTCATCCAGCGCGTCCTCAGTGGCATTCCGATGCTTCCTTATCATTCAGCTTTTCCGAACTAATACAATTTTTTGACGGTCTTGATCCGCTTTTCCGTTTTACGTTCGACATTACATCGTGGCATTCTGCAATAAATTGCTCCCCTGCGTAAAAAATGGCTTTCGCAGTTTATCGCACCAGTCGCAAATTAGTGAGAATTAAATATGCAACTCATCACTGGAATAAAAAAAAAAAAAATCTAATTGGCTGTTACAGACCGCACCGATTTAATTCCGGTATTACCAGCGAGGCTGTCAAAATAAGCCAAACTGTTATGCTCAGCACAGTCAGCATTGGAAAAAGAAACTGAATTTTAACCCTGCGCTAGTTTTATTGCTGTGATAAGCTAACTAGCTTACTGGAAACATTATGCTTGAGAACTTTCCTCTTCAGATAATACATAATAGGCCTACAGAATCAGTTTGGGTTATAAATCAGCTTCAGATAAACCAGTGTTAGGTCTCGGCCTGCGCTTAGTCTTTTACGACCGAGCAAAAATGAAAATACCACTTATTGTTTCTCAGCAGAGGAAAATTACTAGATGACAAATGGATCATTTGTTTATTTATTTACTTGTTTGCTAACTTGTACAAATTAACAAGGCAATATTTTTCTGTTAAACTGTTGATGTTTTAAGGGTTAAAAGAATTCAAGATGGGATGTCCACGTGCCTGAACTGTCTCACCCTGAAGGTTTAACCTGGATGTATCATTTTGGAAAGGAGGTTCTGCAGGGTATAGGCAAATTTGCCCACATCCCAATTTGAACCATCTTCTGGTTATAGGTACCTACTTGTGGGACTGTCCAAAAAATAGATTTGAAATTTGAAATTTGCATACAGGAAGTGAACTGTGACTTATCTAGTGATTTCAAGATTTTTGTGGGGCAAGGCCTCCAAAAGTCCATATTGAAACACATAAATGATTTTCTGAAAAACCAGATGATTTTTAATGGCTACACAACAACATGACGGATATTTTGATACCAAACATAAACTGAAGAAGTTTCAGACAATTTTCCACTGAAAAATGCATCTGTCTTGATGCAAAATGTAAAGTTCATCTTGAAAAACAACCAGGTTCCTGTGGAAACACACCTAAGATATTTTCACAAAAGTTGCCTCATATAGTTGGCTAAATAATGTGCGAGTGTCCTTAAATTGCGAGACTGGTAATATGGTGTATTCAAGCCATTTTTATTATAAACTACATATTTCTCAGAAAAGCCATGTCAGTTCCACAAGTAGGTACATATAACCAGAAGATGGTTCAAATTGGGCTGTGGGCAAATTTGCCTATACCCTGCAAAACCTCCTTTTTAGATGCACTTATAAGAAAGACTGCACACTCAAACATCAGAGGTCAGATGCCTGATAGAATCTTCCCAAATACACATAAGCAGACCGGGACATTGACAAGTCTGTAACTCACCGGTGGTGAGCCCTGCGGCCAGGAGAAGTGTGCGTAAAGCGGCCATGGTGTCAAGCTGGGGAGTGGAAGCACTGTTGGAGCAGAGTTTGCACGGCATTTATACTCCTCTGTGACCTTGCTCAGGAAACTCTGCTACAAGCATGGAGGATGAAGACAGGCACACACACACAAACGCGCGCACACACACACACACACACACACAGAGCACATGTGCACAGAGCACAGAAACTCCCACGGCAGAATTCTAGTCCCCTGCATTTCACCCATCCTGCTGCAAATCACTTTCTTCCTGAACCCCATACTTCCATCACCTCCACCTTCCAAACACATGCAATCTTCTACCCCCAGAAACCTGTTACTGAGTCAGTTAAATTGCTACAATCAATCAGAGTTATTGAAGTTGTGCCTCAGCATTGGGGGCAATGTTGCAGTGTATTCAGATTTTGTTTGTTGATGACATAGGACTATAGTTTAGAACTCAGGTGTAATTGTCACATGATGGCCCCTGCAGAGCATGCGGGGGAATTATTTGGGCATCTTTGGCTCAATGTTGGAAATTTTGTGTGATCAATTTTCGACCAACATCACTATAGTCCCCTGCTTTAAAGCACCATATTGTTTGGGATAAGTGGCTTCAAAGGTGTCTCCGTGCTCAATTGCTTCCTAAGTGTGGCAATACTGTATCAGTATTTAGCACTGACCCTCCCTTTGCAGTCTTTTACTAGCATTTTTAATTTTTCTTTAATACAGCTATTTGAAACAAATGCACAGAAATGAAACATATTATCACTTACTGACCTGCATATGATGAGATTAATGTACACTCATAGGACAGATACTGTACCTCTCAAGCTTTCCCAGTTCTTTCTTGCAAGCACATTTTTACCAGTGATTTATATGCAGCTCTTGAATTTTTGCAGTTTTTGCACCAGGATGTGTGGAGAAGAAATTCAGGTTCAATACTATACCCAAGGTGCATAATGGCAATTCAACATGCAGCAGAAACCTGGTAACAGGTGGCAGGTCCCTAACCACTACTACAGCCATTTTGTCATGAAGAGCACAGAATACCACGCACTGGCTTTCTGAGTTTCGTATTGTCATGTATCGCCGAACCGATCCAAACATCCAAAACACATTTTTAACATTCCGGGGGTTCGCTCAAACCTGGCCCTGGCCCTGCTAAATGCTCAAATAGTTTCCAGAGTGTTCCAGCGCAGTGAGTGAAGTAAGCAATCCTAGCAATGATTTCAATGCATACCCATTGTGCTGCCTGTGAATGCTTTCTCATAACCTGTCCCATTATAGCCTATCCAAGGAGACACATTTAAATCAGAGAACGGACCACCAGTCTACCACATCTAAGGACAATATGGCCTCCCAATTAAGCTGCAAGTCACGAAATAAAACCCAATATTATACATTATAATTAAACCATAAACATTTGTGTCGGGTGTGGGAATATGATGCCATCACGCAGCTCTAAAAAAAAGGCTTTAAGCGCGACGTGAGCTGAAGGGTAGCCGGCCCAGGCTTGCACATTCCTTTACATATCCACCAGAGGGCGACAGTATAACTTATACTAATGCAATGTCATCCACTGCTCAGAAAAGGAATACATCAGCAATATAAATGGTTTTTTTTGTCGTTTAACTTTTAAATTCTGCAAAGTAATGACCTAACTTAAATGAGAGAAAAACTTGCATTTCAAAAGCTCCAAATGTACGCCCCCAAATCTGAAAAATGTTGGCACATGAAAAATGCAAATGAAATCAAAAAGGACTGATTTGAAAAGTCCATTCACAACCTACTATATTGATAACACCACAAAAATACAGTGTATGATGCTTTAAAGGTATAAAGTAGGATTTTCCTGAAAAAAAATGTTCTTCTGAAAAGCAATGACTCATTGAAAACTAATCCCTCACGATCATCATTCAGTACCCAACTGAAGTGTGCAGCTATGTCTGAATTAACAGGCACCCTGCCATCTGTCTGTATTTTCTTAGTTTTCTTTGTATGGGACGTTTCTGGGCATCAGCCCTTGGGCAGCGGCTGTGTAGCCCCCAGCCAATAAGAGCATGCAGGGTGTCAAGGCTGGTCATAGTGCTGCACTGCAGCATAGCGCTTCTGGTGTCGTTGAGGTGGGGAAGAGGGGCCAACTTTGAATTTTGTGTTTACAAACCCGAGCCAAAAGAAAATCCTACCCAGTATACCTTTAACTTGTGAATTCAATTGTTCATTGAAAATATACACATATTTTGAACCTGTTGACTGCAACTGATGACAAAAAAGTGGCACTCAGGCAATGTAAGATTAATAATGATGTGACAAGTTACAATAATATGATCATGTGGAACAGGAGGTGTTAAACAGGTGAGCTATATAGTAGCATAAAATTAGTCTTCAAAAAGGCGTAGTCTCTCAAGAACAAAGATGAGTCGAGGCTCCCCAATTTACCCATTGATTATAAGCTTATAATCCATCACTTTGATAATAACATTGCCCAAAGACAAATCAGTAGAATTTTGGCCATTTCATGCTCAACAGTGCATAATATAATTTAAGGATGGAAGGAATGAATCTGAAGGGCAAAGTTGAAAACCACTTCTAAATGTATGAGATCTCCAATCTCTCAGATGTCAGTCTAAAGAAACATCATGCGACAGTGATCAATATCATACCTTGGGCTCAGACATACTTGGTTAAACCTTTGTTAGTCGACACCATTTGCTGCAGCATCAACAGATGCATGTTAACGCTTTACTATCCAAAGCCAAAGTATACATCAATACTGCTGAAAAGCGCTGCCGACTTCTGGGCTCTGTGTCATCTAAGATGGCAAGTAGCACAGTTAAAGTGCGTTTTGCTGTCGAACAAGTCAACATTTCAAGTGTTTGTTTTTTTAATTTAAAACATTCGCTTTTTCTCCAGACTAAAGATGACAAGGACAACCCAAGCCCCTATCAGCGTCAGGTCCTAGAGCGTCCATCATGGAATGGGTCGTGTCAGTGCACGTGAGATGGGAGACTCGCACAATCCAAAGGGCACCATTAATGCAGAAATATGTACAAATTCTGGAGTATATGCTTCCATCGAGACATTGTCTGCTCCAGGGACATCCTCGCATTCTCAAACATTCTCTAACGCCAAACCACATTCAGCAATGTTTACAACTGAATGGCTGCTTAAGTGGAGAGTGCGGGTGCTAGATTAGCTGGCCTGCAGTGCTGATCTGTCTCTGACTGAGAGATTATGAAGCAAAACATACAGCAATGAAGGAGCCTTACAATTGTGCAGCTGAAGCCCAGTATAATGGAGGAATAGGGGAAAATTCTTCTTGCTTAACACGACCAACTGGTGTCTTAAGTGTCCAAATGCTTAATGAGTGATTACAACATTTGGTGACGTACAGTGGTAAACAGTCGACTGTGCCAACTTTTCTGGACTCTGTCACAGTAACAGCATCACATATTTTCAATTGCATTTTCATGCTAGAACATCAAATAATGTGTTGTTGTGGTCTTAAATATAGTAGAGGGTAGTAGACTTTTCCAATCAGCCCTTTTTGACTTTATTTACCTTTTCCATGATGAGCCAACTTTTTCAGAATTAAAGTTGTCATTAAATGTAAATGTGATAAAAGTGAAACATTTTAAGATGGCGTTGCACTTAGTTCACACATGCACATACACGCGTGCGCGCACACACGCACACACACACACCGCCTGTGTATGGAGAATGTTTGCGTAGCTTTACAGTGTATGCATAAGACCCTCGAGGTGTAGAACTATGTTTGAAACAACATTTTCCCACAAGAGCAAAAACCTTCGAAAAAAGTAAGTCTTCACCTCATGTTTGCTCCGTTGATATAGGAATACAAGTTTCAGGAGTCACCCTCGTTTAAGTTTGTTACATAAATATAATCAAAAGCAAACATTCCCACCTGGTACATCAGCAAACAGACATGTTATGGAACACCCTCGCTCACAAATATAGCTTTCACAAGCGCATACATGAATCCAAAATTGACACAAATCACAAAGACCCACAAATCAACGCATTACTTTTCTAGCAAATGGGAACCAAAAAGCACATTCACTATATCAACATACAGATCACAGGTACTCTGTGAACTTGGCTTAGACAGAGCTTTAGAAATCAGTTTTTTTGTTGTATTTGCTGTAGAAGAGTCTTGACTAGGAAATATCAGAGATATTCATGGATGGAGACTTTCCATGAGAATTCATTTATTAAAATTGTTAGGAATAAAGAGACATTGGAGTTATTTGTGCTGGCTGCAGCTACTATGTCATAAGTATACAGAAAAATGGACCTTTCAGCACATCATTAGCAGACATAATTCAAAATCCCCAGAGAAATAAAAAGGTTCCATTTTAGCCTCAGGCAATATTATTTTTTAAATTAAAAACGCAAAAAAACCCCAAAATTTTAGGTGGAAATTTTTTTACAAGGGATTCGTGCACTGAAAAAAAAAAAAAAAAAAAAAAAAACCTGGAGTGCTGAATAATGTATGTCCTCCTATTGGTGCCCCATGCATGTAGAAGGTTGTGTTTCAACTGAATTCAATTTGCAATCTATGGTCTTGAATGAGAAATTTAAAATGTCGATGTCCAACCATTGGATCATGCACATATTACTGAATTAAACACAACGGGCTTATGTGGAGCTCAGCCGCCCTGCAGTTATACCCTAGTGGCCTGGGAGCTGCATGTCTGGAGACAGGACTGTAGTCAAGGTCACCAACGGAAACCTTCCTTTATCAGCCCAGGGACTGTGTGTACCCCCTGTCAGAAATGTTAGAGAATACTCCAGAAAAGCAAACATTTAGCCCTGAGTCACTCTTCAGATCCTATAGATACACCAGATACTGCCCTCCCTGCGTCTTTTTCCACTATTTCAGCACCTGAAGTTCTGGCCCTGTGTCATAGCGCCACACATCCAGTGCTTGGTCATACTCTCAGTGTAAATGCCAAGCTTCAGCCTTGAATGTGAGGCTTGAGAAGACTGGCTGTTTTGGCAGTATGGAGACAAATGAAACTCCCTATTCAGCAGGAATACTGGACTCCAGCTCCTGTGAGCTGAGGTGCCTGTAAGTATTTGCTCCAAACAGGCACTACATCACCAGATTTCACTACTTAGTTTACCTTCTTTGTTGAAGAAGTTCACTGACCCAAATGGCCTCAGGTCTTGAATTTTATTAGCCCTGCTGCTACAAGAATGTTTATAAAAGTATCTAGTGAATTTCCCCTGTGGTTTTTATGCTGTTCTGTATTACCACTATGCTCAGAATCCGGAAAAATCATACATCTACTTCTTGGGTGGTTGTGTAGTGTAGATATATTTCTTTAGAATACATGGGGGTTTATATAGATCAAGTTCCATATTAAGAATTACAGGGCAGGTCCACTGATCCAAGATCAGCTTAGCCCAGTGGTTCCCACCCCAGTCCTCAAGGACCCCCTGCCCTGAAGGGGTTTGCTCCAGCTTTACTCTTGCTTTACTTTTAGTTTGCTTTACTCTTTCACACCTGATCCATTTAATGGCTTCGTGCTGATTGGTTGAAAAAGATCTACCTGAACAGGATGTGCATGAAGGTGCATTGGGCCTTAAATGGATAAGATATGCAAAAGTGAAGCTGCCACAAAAACCTGCCAGACAGGGGGTCCTTGAGGACTGGGTTGGGAACCACTGGCTTAGCCCTTCAGCTCACAATGGGTGATGGTAGACTATGGTCCAGGGGAAACCAACCCAGGATCAACCTCCGACATTTAAGGTATGCCTGAATACGACCTCTGATACAGAGTTTTATTTAAACAGGATTTATGACAGGAAAATGTCACTTCAGTTCAAGGCAAAGTATATAGTGAACTACAGCAGCAATCTGAGAGCGCAAACCTCCGCCAAGGCCAAAAGTCCACTCTTCTTTGATGCAAATTTCTGCAAGCGCAACCATTGTATTTCTACAATTGGCTGTGTTTCGTAACTACTGAACTTCACTACAATCAACTGGATTTTATGATGTATGGAATTTATGCCGCCAAGGCCAAAACCACAATGTTGCAGTTTAAATGAAAATGAAAAAAAATTACTGTATCCGCCTTGTGATCCAGATCCGCTCTAAAATGTAATGGGTTCTCTTGTGGCTCAAGCTACATCCTTCCACGTAGTTACATAAAAATCGGCCTAGTAGCTTTTCTGAAATCCAGCTGTCAATCAGACAAACAAACTGTACCATAAACATGACCTCTTTGGTGGAGGTAAAACTGACTGCAGTGCTTACCCACAGTACTCTACTCCCTGGTATGCAGTGGTATTTTGTGAGACAGGATTATTCAGTCAGCTGGACATTTGCTGGAAGTAAAACGCAAAATAGCTTTTTCACTTCGGTCCACGTTGCAGTTTAATGCTGGTTTGAGAGGTATCCGAGCGCTCATGCCGAAACAGACAAAACTGCAATCGCTTTTTCTGCTTTTAGTGCAGTTTTCCTGCTTGCTCTCCCCTGTGAAGTACTTTCATGTGTAATTATGATTAATACATAAGACTTATCACACAATATATGCCAGTAGATGGCAAAAATCATGGCCTTTATTAGATCTCACAAAGTCTTCATATCAACAGCATGCCAGCTATTCGTGGTTGCTTCCACATTCTCCCCTGCCGCTTGACTACAACTCCCACAATCCACCACACTAAACTCTGCTCAGGGAGTGTACAGCTTCAGCCTTACCCACCAGGGCCGGGTTACAAATCCAGCATGGTGAACATTCCCCATACATTTTTTTTTTTTAAGTTTTGACGATTGTACACTCAAATTACTTAAAAATTGTCCATCAAAATGCCTATTTGCCAAAAATTCTGGCCATTTTAGAGGTTGAGTGACATGATACAAAGACACATAGACTTCTAGTCAATTGAAAGCTTTGCTTCACAAATAACATTCAATATGGTATCTGTATTGTCAGTAGTCTCTCTAAAAACAGGCTCCCGCTGTTACCATGCACTTAAATATCATTTTACATTTTTTTGACCTTTTTTTTCTCTGGTGGCAAGTCACTCTCATTAAAAGTGACGCCATCATTCAGCAAGACTAGATAATTATTCACTTATTCACCAATTATTTATTCAGTAATTCACATTCAAGGTGAATGGCTAGTTGCGTAAACAAATACACAGAGGACACATGTTAATAACAAATAACAAATATTCTCTTACCATAATAAATAAGCAGCTTTGGACCTAATACTCACTCTTATTGTGTGCTTGCTTCAGCGAAGAAGAACACTCTATTCTCTTATTTCAATATTTCGCAACTTCATATTCTTCTTCCGCCTAAATCTGGCCGACTAACTCGTCCTACACCGTGTAAGCAGTTGATACCGTTCAAACTTTTAAAAATTCAGTTTGTTCTGAATTAAGTTGCATCTGAACACATTTTTGAATTTTTTCTTAGTTTTTGAGATATTTAATTTTAAATGTCATTTGATGGGGTCCTATTAAACCAAGCCATTTTTGTGCTGATTCAGTAGATTCAGCACAGGGGGGCAGCAATACGCCTTCGCTGCGTCGAACCTGCCAAATCAAGAGAAGACCAAGAAGAGGAGAAGGGCGATAGGCCTGACTTTTCCTGAAGGCACCTGAATGCAGCGCACCTTGCATAAATGCTGTCCAAAATAAGACTTTTTAGTCATTATACGCACGCTGAAACTTTTCCCATGATAGAAGAGGTTTCCTCCTAGACATCCCTGTTGGCGTTATTCAGAAATGTTATGCCTACTTGAAACGCTGTCAAAGGCTAATATTAAGGTTGGTTAATGTAAGGCTAACAACGTTAGCAATAGCCAGTCGCAAATGCCTGCTAGCGGCCGTTGGTCCATTGGTCCTCATATGCCTGTTGCCATTGTTTGGATGGGTTGACGTTTGCTAATATAGTAGCGATTAGGGTTGGTCAATCACTCTGCTACCATGACGGCTAGCAGAGTTAGCCGGACAATCACTCAGCTCAGTTTCAGTTTGGGAGAATAGAGCGGCCATTACCAATAAATTGAATATTAGGTAATGGTTCCCATGCTAGCCACAGATCAAATTTTCAAGACCATAACCATGACTATAACTGCCGTCCTTGCTAAGCCAGCAGATGTAACTTTTCCATACTCATTGAGTAGTTTAATAGTTAATTTTAGCTAGCTATTGATTATGTCGTCTGCAATGATGGCAATTTCAACGTTCAAGTTTGATCCATTTCAAACATGTTCTGCGCGCTGTGTGTTCGCAAGCGAACTAGCTAATAATGGCACAGAAATAAATAGGGAGCCGTGAATAATATCACAACATGTGTTAACCATATCTCGCAGCTTGCTAGTATTAGCTATTTAGCCAGCGAACACACAGTGCACAGAAATGAACAGAGAGCTGCACTACTTGGCCAGGTCAGCATTGTACAGTTCAGGACTTGCAGAGACACTGACAATGAGCTATAAGCAACAACAGTTGCAGCAGTCTGCCAATGTGGCCTGCCACGTTCTCAGCATGCAGTGTGTTGACCTAGGTACCCACAGAGCCATAAAGAGAGAGAGATGCGTCAACTTCATTCACTCCAAATGACCATTTTTTTTTTACAGCTGTGTTGAAGCGGAGTAGACTCGGTCATGATTAACTTTCTAAAGGTAAGACGTTTAAATAATTACATTGTATAATGTCAACCTATCTGAAACTTATTAACACGTACAGTAAAGCATTTTAATGGATTATCCACGCTAAATTACATAATATATTGAGTGTTTACAGACAAAAAAATTAGGCTAGGATACTAGCTAGCAAGGTAAAGTTAGCAACACACAGTAACTAACATTAACCACGAGCAGCATAATGGCTAATTCCAAATTCCGTTCTGTTAATGTCATTTCATCCACCGTCGTGGAATTAGAGAAAAATGTTTTTCTGCGAGGTGGAGGTGGGGGGAGTCAATCAACTATTCACGCTGAAGCAAGCGCACAAATTTTCAGAAAATGTAGCCTTTTCTAGTTAGGAATTAGGCTCCAAAAATAAGAACTCTCAGCAGATAGAAGTGTATTAAAATCATTACTGGTTGGGTTCTACAGAGCTACTGGGTCTCTGGAAGACCAGTAAGCTTTGTATTTGGTCCCATGTCTATCTGCTGTTGCTCAAAAAACACTAAAGTTTCCCAGGATATGCACCATTAGCGTGAGGAAGGAAGAACACACCTTGTTAGTCTCCTAAACCAAAATGCAATCTATTAAACACCAAAGATCTCCCCCGATGTTTCAGAAATGTGACCGATGAAGCCACTTGCACATAGATAGGACTGGTCCTTCCGCTGTCCAGCCTCTCGTTCACTGGGGCATTATGGGTCGTCTCCAACCCCAATGCATGAGCAAATCTTACGTGGCCACAATGGAAATAGGCGAAGAAGTGACAGTACATTAACGTGGAATGAGAGGTGAGACTTTGCGATGCCCTGGCCTGGCTTTCAAACCGACTCTCATTCCAAACAACTAAACTAAAATAAGTTAAAACTACAGACAAATGAAGATCTGCAAGGGGGGTGGGGTATGAGGCGGAGCTTGGCTGTCAGTCATATAGGCTTGTACAGGAGGGTGGTGACGTACTTCTTTTTGTAGCGATGGGTGGCGCTCAGGACCATTACGCCGTCCTGTAGGGGAACATAAGAACGAGAGAGACAATGGCTGTGTCCGAAATCACTTACTTCTCGCTATATAGTGCACTATATAGTGGGTTCGCCATTTTGTAGTGCTGTCCGAATTGTCAGTAAGAATTATCATCTCCTCTACAGTGAACTCATTACATCCCACAATCCGCTGCGAAATGTAGCGAACATCTGATAGTCATTAACCCAGCAACACGTCCCATCATGCATTCACACAAACCGAAGAGGAGCAAGATGACGTCAATAACAGCGCCGACAAAACGAGCCGGGTAGTGTCTGAAAGCGTTTCTTCCTTCTGCCCGTGAGCTCACTATATAGTCAGCTACATATGAGTCCCCTTATAGTGAGTAGGGAATAGTGAATGAGTGAGTGATTTCAAACACAGCCCATGAGAAACAAAATCAAATGAACCACTGCGGGCCAATCAAGCACTTTCCCTGGGTGAGGATTATGGCCTCTAGAATGGGCGTGTCTTACCTTGATGGACAGCGCATACAGGTGATTGAGCATGACATGGTTGGGTTCTGGAAGCAAGGCAGGATCACACTGTTGCAGGAAAAAAAAACAACTTTGTTGGCAGAGAGAAGATCAACAACAAAAGAAAAGATTGAAACCCTGGTCCCAACTGAACACCAACAACACAGATGAAGGCACAGGAGGAAGAGCAGGGTACTATAGGGGTGCACACTCACGGAGATGCCCGTGTCCTTGTTGAGGATGACCTGTAGCAGGTGTGGCGGTAGGATAGGAGGGGACTTAAACCTCTCTTCCTGTTTGGGGACATAGGCGTCCTGATGGTACGGGCCCGGGGGAGAGCTGGAGAGATCTGTAAACACACACACACACACACACACACACACACACACACACATATTGCGTTTTCATGTTTAGTGGAGACATCCCATAGACTAACATTCATTCCCTTACCCCCTACCCTGCCCTTCACCATAAACACTACATGCTTAACTAAGACCTGATTCTAACCCCAACCTAACCCCTAACCCTATAATTGCTCAGTTACCTTGCGGGGACTGGAAAATGTCACTAGGATAAAACATCTTAATTTTGTCATTTGATCTATAGGAATATTCAGTCCACAAAAGGGTAAGAATACACATCATAACATCCACAGACGCAAAAAAAATATATACCAGCATTTATGAGACGTGAATATGCTTTTTAAGGTCTTGATTGAAGGCCATGATCATTTAATAGTTTGACGAGACATCAGAGGGCAGGACTACACCATAAACTGGCATCAACACCGACTCATTGCAGATTATTACAGAGGGGTAATGCGATTAGCAGCTGGTTCATAAAGATCACTGAAACATGTCTCACTTCAAGTGTCATTTGTGAGATGGAGAGAGGGAAGGAGAGAGGGAGCAGAGAAGAGACGAGACAGAGAGGAATAAAGGAGGAGAAGAGATCGTTAGTACCTGACAGGTCTGAGCATTTCATCGAGTCGACCATGAGGGCATCAAACACTTCGAAGTCAGTCTTCTTCACCTGGATGACATTGTTGACAGTCCCCATCTGACTGGTCACAACTGGCTGAGGAGAGAGAAAATCAAAGTACAATGCATCACCAGCCTTCTATAATTGGAACTACAAACTACAGTACATAAAATAAACTACAAAACCCACAACACCGTTGCCCGAATCACCATCCCTGCGAGAGAAAACTGCAACACAGCTTTTATACAGAACTGTAACTTCTGGTTCCAATAGTAAATTCCTAGTGCTGACAATGAATGGTATTTTTAATTTGGATATGCTTGTGTACTAGATTGCAAAGCAATTGAATATGTAAGCAATATACATTGACATGCTCGACATTACAGAAAAATAGCCGCATACCCAAGCGGTTTTTGTGTTGGGCTGTTAACCATTTGCACGGGCTGTTATTTTCTTATATTGACTAACGCAGAGTTGTATATTGCACCTATACCAACATTATCACACACACACAGCGAGCATTAAAATTCATTGGACAGTGAGACTTTTTTGATGTTTTGGTTCTCTCGAGTTGATCACCAGATCTGAATCCAACTGAACACGGATTTTACAGCTGAAGGGGACAGTGAAGGTGAAAAGGCTCTGAAACAAGCAGGAACTGGAAATGGCTGCAGTACAGGCCTGGCAGAGCATCACCAGGGAAGATACCCAGCATCTGAAGATCGGTATGTTTGACAGACTTCAAGTAGTCATTGCAAGAAAAGATTGTGCAAATGTTAAGAAATGTTTCCATTACAGTTTTGCGCAAAATGAAAGCAATATTTCTAAAAATCAGCAAAGCAGAATTGCGAGTTGCAAGTGTTTCACTTGAGGATGGTTTGTGAATAAACCTCATAATTCTCGTAAACTCTTGTCCTGCGATACTCTTTTCGACTGAAGATAGATGTTCTTAGACAGGGTCAGAACCCGTTGCATGCAGGGAGTGTGACTTGCAAATGCGGAAAAAAGTGTTTCCATTCCAATTTGCGAAATATTACAATATCAACAACTCTGGAAAACCACCTCATGAGAGCATAAAAACATTTTAGCGATATTGGAGAGGTTTTTCAAAATTAAAGTGTTTCAATTACCAGTCATTTTATTTCACCATATAGAAATTTAATTAACCTTGAAAGTACCTGATTCACTAGTCGCCCCGTAAACACAAGTGTAAAAAGTGATTTGATCAGATCATTTGCAATGCATGCTCGGAAAATTGGTTCATTCCCTCCAAAAAAACCTGAGGTAAAAATTTTTGTACCTTTGCCTTTTACCCTGAAACTATTTTTAGAATGTCATTAGTCGTCTTAAATGTCTTTGGAGAAAATTAATGGGAAATCTACTATTGGAACAAGGGTCACAGCAAAAGTGGATGAACGGGCGGCATTTCAGACACGTTTCATTGTAAGATGCAAACCCCATGAAATGAACTACAAGTCCTATAATACAGTTGGCTAAAAACAGATTCCTGAAAGTTTTTCCCAGGGAGGGAGAATGAGACAATACAAATGACAGGAAATACTGTCCTCACTGCACCCATTTCCATAACGATCTGGTCATCCTCAAAACTACACCTGGAACTAGATGCTCCTGGATTGATTTGTCTGTTACCAGATGAAATGTAATTAGTACTGTTAATGATCAACTTTCAGACAGCTACAAAGTGCATCAGTGATCATCAGTCAGTGGTTAGAGAGAGGGTTAGTTACTCTGTGAGAGATGAAGGGCCTGATGGCGATGATGGGTGTGTGTGTGTTTATAAGAGCGTGCATAATTTACGTTGTTTGCATGTGTTAAAGGCTCACCTCTGCTGGGTCATGGGTCCACTGCCCATCCACATAGAACTTGTACTGGTGCTCCCCTTCTGGCAGGTCCACTATCGCCACAAAAGTGTTCTGACTGAGACGCAAAAACGCATGCACACATAAGGAAGTGTGAGCATGGGCCAATGTTAACCAGGATTTCATAGCACCTACCTCGCACTTCCTTAAGTCTACACCCTTTGCTCTAGTCTCTACAACTGACAGAGAATTGTTTAAATACAAATTTTTTGTTTATGACTTGATACATGCACTCGCAAATGACTGATGCTCGCACAACCCCAGAAGGCGAGTCAAGGGAGGGTCATAAATATGGAAATATGCTGCCCCCAGTGGCCAGGAGCTGCACCTGCGGATGAGAGGGATCTTGTTGGCCCAGTTGTTGAAGGACCCCGACACGAAGACGTCCTTGCCGTCGCCCGTCCAGCGGAAGACAGTGGGCCGATCCAGAGCGCCCTTATCCTCCTGCTCCAGACCCTCCTGCCAGGTCAAGAACTCCTCCTTCTCCAGGGGCGGCTGAGAAGGGACAGCACATTCACGGACGTCATGAGCACAACATGCGCGTCAATTACATTCGCATAGCGCATTTTACGCAAGAGCAGGGGCTGCAAGGCCCGAGGTCAGACAGTCAAGTCTCGCTATGTGTCTTTGAAGTGACCAATCACCTCTAACTATAGGCTAAATAACTGTGAAACTTTACAAACATATGTGAGGGGAAAAAAAACTGGAGAAGACTTTCTCTTTCAAAGCCTGAATTTTCTGTCAGTGTAGTAGAAATACACTTTTCAGAAGAACAGAAGAGCAAAAAAGGGAAAAAAAAACAGGTCTGAATCTCAAATAGTGCAAAAATAAAAACAATTTAAAAAAAAAAACCCCTCAAATGGTGGCTGGTTGCTGGCATGCCCGCTGGCTGGCATGGTGCACAGGTAGAGTGGACATCACGCAAGACAAAAAGCATTGCACATATTAGCCTGATACATATGGTGATCAAATTAACTGTGACAAAATAAACCAACAATCCTTCTCACTCCATATTTCAGAGTATCAACATCCTTACATCGTAAACTGAAAGTTCAAATTCATTGTTTTCAAATCCAATCACATGTTCTGAAGTAAAGCAAAACAAATGTTCCTTATACAGTCTCAAACATTTGTGCTTGGTGGAATTGATTCTTAAATTGTTTGAGTGTGTGGGAGCATGTGAATGAAAGAAAGAGAACTTCTAAAGACCAAGACACCCGACAGGAGGTTCAAAATGGCGATCATGTCACCTTTGTTTATGAACAAATTCAAGCCTTTGTCCTACCGATCAATAAGTATGAGTGTCTGCAAATGCTACAAGGTTAATTCTGTGCTCATGTGCTAATGAAAACACCAGACTTGTTTGCCTGACCTTGAGATCCTCCCCATGAAAGATATCGGCATCCTCGGGGCTGTCCATGAGGATTTTGGGTCGGTCGCCATCCTTGGTCCCTCGGCTGTCCCTCCGATGAGTTTTCTCCCCCTGGCCCACGCCGCTGTTGGTATTCCCCATGGTCCCGCGTGGAGTGCGTCAGCGGCGGCTCCGACTAACTACAACCATCAGAGTGAATTCATCGGTGCTGACACGCCCACAGCCTTTCCACACCTTTTTTTTTTTTTTTTTTTGCATTGATACGAATATGCATGCGCTAACTATAGCTATAATGCGGTTCAGTGTCATTTTAGAGTATGACGAGTAATCTCAATCCAAGAAAAGAGCCAGCCCTCTGGTTTTCACTCTCGTACACGGGTATAAAAAGCTAACGCAGCATTCAAGCAATCGCAAGCCACACCGGGCAGCGTGAATGATGAATTCACACACTCGTGTCTAACGTCAAAAGCTATGCCAAGCCTATGTGATGCTCTTCACAAGCCGGGTGCTGAAACTAGCCACATTTGATGCGCAACAAATACTGGGCAAGATGGAGAAATATAACGAATGAAAAAAAAGACATGCTCAGAGTTCATACTTTATCCCCTCCTGTTCGCATGACAACAGGGAAGTCTAACACACTACACGCGTAAGCAAGAATAGTTCCAGCTACGCTGCTCCTGTGCCGCTGCACGCAGACACGTTCACAACAACGGCTGCCCGCATCCCGCAAATTCTGGGAAGATCACCTGCAAGCCCCAGACATGAACGCTTCCTGCGGATTAATTTACTCAACTCAGCATTCACAGTATCAAGTACTTTGTGTCGAAACAATTAATTTGCAACCTACCTGCGATGATGCGTAGCTGCGTTCTCACGTAGTATGACGGAGATGGTATTATTTCGCCATTTCGAGCACTTGATTAAAAATAAACATTCTCGTCATTGCTACGTAGCAGCCCACCCCTTTCCGGGCACTTCCGGCTCAACTCTGAGTAGAGATGTTTTATTTCAATGCAAGATATGTCACTGTATGTAACCACTGAAAAAAACTGAATAAACTAAACAAATCGTGCTGTTCAAATGACCATCGATGTTGCACGCAAATACAAAACATGAATAAAAGATTTCAACGCTGGAAGAATGATGTATGTAATTGGATATTACAAGCCAACGGCAATATTTTATTAATTATCTAGGTGAAGTTGAGCAAAGATGCAACTAACGTTTCAGCCTACGGCTAAAACTTTCATATGTCCCTGTTCGAATCGGAAACGGATATCAAAGTGACGCATTTGTTCACGAGGTCAGGTCAAGAGAATATTGGATCCATAGACTGCTATGCGTAATTCTGTTTCAACGACTGATTAGTGTAAAATCCAGGGGTCAGAAAGTAAAAGTCCTGCCAAGTTTTTCTCCCTCCCACAGAATCAGCTGATCACTCATATTGGCTCTATCTCCTGCCGAAGTAAATCCAGGTTGTTGGAATAAAGTTCTGGGGATGATTTTCACTTTCTGAACCCGGACTTTACACCTCTGAATATAACACACAGTGGTCTGAAGAAATACTGGCACCCCTGACTGGATTTTCACTAAAATGCTATATTAAAAAATTACATAACAGAAATAACCTCAAAATGCTAAAATATGAAATCTAATTTATTAACATTTCAAAAAAGAGAGAAAGAAAAAAGAAAAATCATTTATGGATTTAAGTAAAAAATCTATTTCCTCCAAATCATGGTTTCACAATGAATGGCACCCCTAAAATTATTGAATGAAATCAACCAAATGTAAATAAGGAATAAATTCATCTTACATCAATTCATCTCAGTTTATAAGAACTATATTTTGTCATTAAGTTACTTCCCATTTCACTGGGGAATAAAAATGAGGTTCTTCACATGCTTGATTCCTTCTTCTCCAGCAGCTTGAAGAAACTGGCAGTTTGAGAGAGACAGGTGATTATAGACCTCTGTAATTCTGCTAATGGCTATAAGGAGAACCACAAAAGATTAAATATACCACTGAACACTGTCAAGGCAATTATTCAAAAATGTCAAAAATTTGGGTCAGTCAAAACCTTGACAGAGAGATGACCTCCTGGATAGGAAGTAGGATTTTGTGGGAAGGAAAAAAAGTGAAAAATAAGAATCACCTTGAAAGAATTTCAGGCCTTGATCGCATACTGGGGTTACCAGATCTCAAAAAAGTACCGCCTTCTTTAACCACAGGCTCTTTGGAAGGGTTAGAAAAGAGAAAGCCTTCTCTGACCCCAAGGACACAGAAGCAAGCTCTTACAATTTGCCAAAGGTCATTTAATGTATTTCTGTATGAAGGTGCTGTGGTCACACGCCACCAAAATTAAATTTTTTTTGATCAGATGCAACATTGGAACATTTGGCATCAATCATCAACATGAGGACATGGATAGTGAAAGGCCCCTCATGCCAATGGTGAAATATGGCAGTGAATCAGTGATGTTTTGGGGCTGTTTTGATTCCAAAAGTGCAGAGGCAATGGCTTATGGATTCCACCAAATATCAGACAATTTTGGCTGAGAATCTGGGTGCCACTGTCAAACGGCTGAGACTTGGCCATAGATGGACTTTCCAGCAAAACAATGAATGGCTCAAAATCCAAATAGAAATGGTTCAGAGACAGCAAAAATCAGAGTTTTCCAAAGGCCATCTCAGTTAGCAGACTCAATCCGACTGGAAACCTGAGGGCTGAACTGAAGAGGGCAGTTGATAAGTACAAACCTAAGAATGTGACTGACCTTGAAAGGAGCTGCATAGAGAATTGGTCCAAAATCGCTTTAAATGTGTGTCTTAACTTCATTAATCAGTTCAGTGCAATGCTGTTATTCTTGCCAGAGATGGTCTCACCGAGCACTCAACCAGGGATGCCAATAATTATGAAACCTTAATTTTGGTAATTTGTTCACCTATGAAAGAAATTCATGATTTTCATTGGTTCTATTGGGACCTTGATACCCAATAATATTTTTTGTATTTTGAGTTTATCTCTATAATGTTATTTTTTCGTACTATTATTGGTGCATTTCAGTCGAGGGTGCCAAGAATTCTGGATCCCACTGAAACTAATCCAGTTTGGGCTGATCGCTGTGCCTGAATTATGAACCCAGATAGCAGGACCTCCACTCTAGATCTGGGCCAGATCTGCTATGGCTCCGTAGCAACTCCAGCTGATCCGGCTAGAATCTGGCCCAGAGTCTCGTGCTATCTGAGAAGAATGTGCTTTTGTAAGGATACAGTCCTGGTACAACAGACGGAGCATGTTTCAGTAAAAACAAACAGAGCAATAAGCAGGATGATTTGGATTTATACAGCCTTCTTTTAATTTCTCATGCGTGCTTCTGAGGGTTCTGCAAACCAGACCAATGTGCTTGAAACAAGGAGGCACTGTACCTGTTTATGAACTGCCTCTCTACAGGTGATTCCATCATTGTTATTAATTCAAATTCATAAATGGAATGAAAAATATAGTCAATTAAACGAAATCTAAAAAAGCTGGTCTCACAAACAGAGAGCAGCATTCCTTGCCTTGGAAATTTTCCTTCAGGACAAAGGAGGATGAAGTAGAGTAAACACAAGCTATAGTTCTGATTGGTCAGTGTCATTTTAAATATAACTGGTACACTGCAAAGTGCTGTTCTGAGTTTCAGGGCAGCCAGAAGGCGGAACTTCCACTGAAGTTACAGGGCTATTGCTAAATCCCCCCTGCTGACCAATTATAATCCAGGATCAGAATACATATACTCGCAAAGAATAATACTCCGAAAAGAAAGCTAATTCCATACAGGAACTGTTTTTAATTTGAGGCTTCTTTGTCAAAGAAAGTCTTTAAATGAGGCAGCTCTCACACTTTTTACATCACCGTGACTAAGGTTTTTCCAAAGAGAGCTAAAAGTATTAATCTGTGGAGACTAGTAAAATTACTTTTTTTTTTTTTGTAAGAGTTCACTCACGCCCTGGGCTGCCCCGCTGCTCCGTGTTCCCCGTCAGCATTCTGATGCCAGTGTTCTCAGGACTATACTGTTGCTTGTCCCTCGGCCGTATCGGACAAAATGGAGGCGAGACATGCAGCCAATGCACAGACGCTTACCCAAGCACAAACCGCACCAGCAGCTGCGCTCACAAGCTGGAGTGCGGTGAATTATATGAGCGAAAACACGTCTCTCCTCCAGACACGAGGCCGGATACCGGAATGGGGGGGGGGTGATATGAATGACATCGAATATCTCAGTTTCCGAAACTTGTCACTCCAGACTGCAAGCACCTCTCACATGGCGCACAAATAGGCTTACGCTCAGGGCCAGCGATGTAGCTGGGTCTTCTATGCCCTCTGAAAGAATAAAAATAGAATAAATAAAATAATTATAAAATGTTTGAGCCCTCACCAGCAGTGGACCTCTCAGAATGTGGGAAATACAATTAATACCACCTTTCACCCAACCAGTGATGTTTATATCCCAAGGAAAGCACCTGGATTTGCTTCATAGGGTGGCCGGGAATGGTATCCTGGTCATAGACTCATAGGCTGCATCAAAAGTTGTAAGACAATAAAGATGAACTATTTTTAGTTGAGAAATAGGGGTTGCTACCAGAGACAGTAGGTCACATTCCACAGGTGGTCAGTGCCACCCACTTAATTCACTCTCGCTTGCACCGTTCATCACACCCTCACTTACCATCATCTCCTTTGAGTTTTTGGTTTTGTTTGTTGGCAAGTATGTTGGTCAGTTTGGCTCATATGTATGTGTGTTTGTTTGATTGTTTATTTATTAATTTGTTAGTCACACCTTTAACTGCCCTTTATCTTGCAGTGATCGTCCTAGTTTTATGTCACCCGAAAGGGTCTCCGCTGGAGGCGTATACTTTTGCATGATCCTATCGTCTAGGCCAAGTTCAAGGTCATCAAAAAGGTCAAAAACACATTTTGGTCGAAGACTTTGCTTCTATTCAAGCTAGAGCCTTCAAACTGACACCATTCTGTTCATCAAGTCAATGTGGTCCTT
Organism: Gymnothorax javanicus; assembly: GCA_029692085.1. Classification (NCBI taxonomy): domain Eukaryota; kingdom Metazoa; phylum Chordata; class Actinopteri; order Anguilliformes; family Muraenidae; genus Gymnothorax; species Gymnothorax javanicus. The sequence goes on along the minus strand of CM056194.1, from coordinate 121,091,983 downwards.
TAATTTGATGATTTTTGGAAGCATTTTGCCTAACATTTTAAATGTGCCAAAAACTTACGTACAGTTCTGTATATTTGCACCCATTGGTATACTACTAGGCATTCTGCACCCATCGAGAGAATATTTCTTTGGACACCCCACCCCTAGCCTGTCCCTCTGGATTTTTTGTGGGTGCTTTCCAGCTGTTGGCCCCAGTACATTCATAACCTGTCACCTCACAAATAAGAGACCAGCTTACAATCATATCCTCCTTTTGAGATCAGCAATGGTTGCACTTTAAATTCAACAGATGAACTGCATAGAAAGGCGGCATGTTTTGCAGATGTCATCACTGCTGGAAAGTTTGGATTCCCGGTGCTGTTTCATAGGACTCGCATCCCGCCAAGTCTGTCCACCTTACAGGTGCCAGCCCAAAGGGATATCTGCCCTATATTTAACTGGGGACTGGTGATACGATTACATATCGGGATACACAATATTCCACAGTCGGCAGATTGCAGTCTTAAGCGAACGCTGAGAGAGGAGATGAAGCACTGCCTGTACCCACAGCCCCGGGTGCACCACGTGCATCTGTTCCTGCCAGTAACGCGCTGATCCCATTTGAGGTGAATTTTAATCTGGCAAAGACAGGAAACCTCAGGTATACAAAAACAAATAGAGACTTGGTAGGTCATGCCTGAGCGTTACATGGCTCTTAAGAGTGTGCAGTTCAGAGCAAATAAATTAACAGGGTGGTATTATGCTTGTCTGGGTTTCCTCTTTCATGTAATGTGTTGTACAGTCTTTTTGTACTTGTAAAACATCTGCAAAGATACAAAACCCAAAGTCCATGCCAAGAGGAGTTATTTTCTCTGACAGATGACAGGACATGAACTGACTTCAACGCCTCATTTGTGGTCCAGCCTTTTCTCCAGTAACATGGTTATGTCACAATAAGATGAATTTGCGTAATGCCCAACAAGTCGGTAGTTTGGCATGCTCTCAATCAAAGCTCGGTACATTGGAGGCATGAATAAGTTTGATTGGTGCGTACCACCATGCTGAGAAGATGTCGTTACTTCAGTGCAAAGGTAAATTCCCTAGCAATGGACTTTCAAAAAGGAGACAAAAAGAGGACTCTGTGGTTAAAATCAACATTTACATCTATTCTTTTCAAGTGCAACCCCAACATTCTATTGAGCTCTTTTCAGAGAACTGCTTTCTGAACTGTTGTTGGCCAATCATAACAGAGTATGTGTTAAAGGGAGGAGCCTTAAAGAGACAGGAGACGAAACAACTTGTTTCAGTTTGAGTGAGCCCGAGGTGCTGCACACACAACCTGTGTAGCCATAATTAGGTGCTTTTTCACCATGAAACATGAAAATTTTTGTTAGACAACCACAATAATGAAAATACTAAACTGGGAAATGGGCATAATATTACCCATTTAATATGATTCAGTCCTTGCCACAAGATCAAGAGCTACAAATGAGCTAATTTCACAAAAACTATCAATGAGGTTTATTAAAAAAGCCCAGCAACCATTAAAAATAACTGCACACTTCTATAGTTGCACAGTGTACTTAAAAGTGCAAAAAAACCAAAAAAACATGTATTTAGCCTTCCTCACTCTGAACCACACAACATACTGTATTAACCGCAGACCGCGGAGCAGGTGCCGTAGTTAAAAAGGCTAATCAGCGACACACATTAGAGACTGGATTTTAATCCTACTTACCAAACATGGCATCAAGAGACCGCTGTCCGTTCCAGTTTGCTGCTATCAGACTAATGCAATAAGTGAATACATTTAGCCAACATCATTAGGTCCATAGTCAATAATAATCAATTCAAAAATTCTATTTTATTAAACATACATTTTGAGGTCACAATAAAAACTTTAACCATACAGGAAGAACACTGGAAATAGTCTAATATATACAACTTGCCACTTTTATATATAATTTATGTAATTTATCTACAACGTACATAAATTGCCTTGTACAGTTAGGTCCATACATATTTGGATATTTTAGCTGTCGACCATAATATTGGAGTTGAAATTAAGCAATAAATACACGTTTAGTGAGGACATCCTACCTCAGTTTAAGTGTTAACAACAGATATTGAGCGGACGGTGTAGGAATTACAGCATTTTTGAAAGAGGTCCGCCCTTTTTAGGGACCAAAGGTATTTGGACAATTAGATGCTCAGCTGTTCCATGGCCAGGTGTGTTTTATTCCCCAATAATTTCATTTAAAAGTGATCAAAGGTCTACAGTTGATTTCAAGAGTTATATTTCATTTGGAGTGTGTACTATGAAATCTAAAGAGATGTCAGTGTCAGTAAAGCAAGCCATTATTTGGCTGAAAAATCAAAACAAACCCACCAGAGAAAAAGAAAAACCATTAGGTGTGGCCAACTGACCTTTTTTGGTAAATTCTTTAAATTAAAAAAAAGTGCTGGTGAGTTCAAGAGTACAAAAAGGCCAGGATAACCACAGATAACAACTATGGCGAATGACAGAAGAATTATTTCCTTTGTTTAGAAAAAAACCCCTTCATAGCAGTTGGCCAGATCAAAAACATTCTCTAGGAGGTAGGTCTATCAGTGCTAAAGTCAGCAATCAAGAGGAGATTTCATCAGAGTAAATATGGAGGGTTTAAATACAGAGGATTTTAACATGCAAACTATTGGTATGGCTCAAAAACAGGAAACTTGCACAAAAAAAAAGAAACTAATAAATGCTTTTATAGGTCTGGAACAGCATCCTACAGACAAACAAAGATCAAGGTATGCCAGAAAGATGGGAAATGAAGGATATGGAGAAGGGAAGGAACTGCTCATGATCTGAGGCAAACCACCTCATCTGTGAAGAGTCGTCATGTGTGGGCATGAATGGCTGCTATCTGAGCTGGTTACCTTGTATCTACTGGTCATGAGACTTGACAATAGCTGGAAGATGAAGTATGAATTGTGTATAGGACTATATTATACAGGTATGTTAGATTCAGCCAAATGCATCAGAACTAACTGGAAAACATTTTATTGCACAGATGGATGGTGATTGGAAGCATAATGCAAAAACAACCCAAGATTTTTAAAGGGAAAGAAGTGGAATGTTCTTCCATAGATAAGTCAGTTATATGACCTGAATCCACTTGAGCATTCATTTCACTTGCTGAAGGCAAAAACCCCAACAACAAGGCAGGAACTGAAGACAGCCGCAATGAAGGCCGGGCAGAGCATCACCAGGGAAGATTCCCAGTGTCCAATGATGTCTATGGGTACCAGACTTCAGACAGTCATTGACTGCAAAGGCTTTGCCACTGAGTTTTAAAACAATTTAATTATTGATTATGTCAGTTTGTCCTACTATTTTTGAGACCCTAAAACTGAGGGAGCTGTATACAAAAGGGGTGTAATTCATACATAATAAATAAATATTCAAATAATATTTTTGAAAAAACTCTTAAATTGAAGTTGAAATTCTGCTGTCCAGGCACATCTTGATTTTTTTTTTCAAATCCATCGTGGTGGTGTAGAAAATGGAAACAATATAAATTGTGTCTCTGTCCAAAAATTTACATATGGACCTAAGTGTTTCTTCTTCACAGTTCTGTAATATTTCAGTGACATACGTGTGAAAATGATGACCAATTTCAAACAAATTAGACAAACGCAAAAACGTGTAAAATGTCCCCAGTCGGCATTCATTGCCGTAAACTTCTCAAACATTTTTGTAAACAGAATGTTTGCTTCCTGAAAAATCCATTAAACTAAAATACACCATGACAAAGCAATCAGATCTGACATGAGAGCACAGAGGCCAGTAAACACTGGAGAAAGCATAAACAAATGAAAAATTCAACACCAACAGTGTGATTAATGATAAGAACAGATCATTCAGCCCATCTGTGTTTGAGATTAGGCCACTCCTATCTACGCTTTCAGTTAGTTTGGCAATTCCAGATTGGAGTGGTAATCCTATCAGCTGGGTCCCTAATACAAGTATAACTTTAAAAATGCATGTAATCTCTGTGCATTAAAGTCCCTTAGCCCTTATTCAACGGACCAAAGACCGGACAAAAGACATTACTGTCACCACTGGCTTTCCGGTAGAGCAACATTATTCATACACTTGCTTCAGTCTCTATTGTAACCAAAGATTTGAGAAATATACAGTTAATACAAGGAATATATCGAGGGTTCAGAGCCAGAATGGTTTATCTCCAAATCTGCATATGGAGATAAAACTTTTTTCCAGACAAACTAGACACGATTTGTAACTTGTAGCTGCACTTATACCCAAAATTCCCAAATTTTGGAGATAAACCATTCTGGCTCTGAACCCTAGACATGTTATCTGATTTCAAGGGGGATTTTTGTTACATTATTGTAATTTTTGGTTAATTTGTAGGAAAAAAAAAAAAAAAAAAAAAAAAAATTCACAGAAAAAAAATTAACCAGTAAAATGGCTAAACTTTCCAATGACACTAGTCCTGTGTAAGAAGCAGGAGCCTCTTACCTTTCTCAATAAATAAATAAATAGACTAAAATAAAAAACAGGCATATTCTTTGATACAAAAGCCTATACAAGCGCCACTTCATAAACTCACAAAACACACAAAATAAATGCAATACTTTCTGAAAATATTTAATTTGAGAATTATTTGCCTGACCCATGACAGCCCTAGGCCTCCTGTGCTAAAAATTAAGCTTTTAAAATTTTTTTTATACTGGATGCCAGAAAGACTTGGGTGGAATAACACATTCATGACTCAAAGACAAATTAAACTCTTGTGTTAATATATGCCCTACTTTGAAATCTGTATAAAAAAAATGTTGTATTTAATCATACAGCAGGCAGGGCTTGTGGCAGGTGGCAGTTTTTTTCAAGCAACTCACATTAGTTTTGCTCCATGCTGCAGAAATGAAGCAAAAATCTGCCCACGTTGACTTTTATGCATAAACCCAATTTATGATTGCTGGGGATGCCGGAATCCTGACCTTTTGGAAACTTATACAGTTAGACAGTTTAATATCAAAAAATGTATGGCATAGTTTATATTAATCCTAGTCTGGTGCAGTGCTGGATAGTGCATAAAATTACCCCTAAATGTTCATGCTAAGATGGCTGAATGACCAGTTCTCACTGTTTTATGTTATGCTCACAGCTCAGTGATGTGGAAAACAGAAATTTCACCCGAAATACTGTGTTCCTCTTTGTGCTTTGCCCTTAAGTCATGTGCATATCTGTCTACAGAAAAAAAAAAAAAAAAAAAAATATATATATATATATTTTTTTTTACATTCTGTACATTGAATCACTTTTTCAATATTAACATTTTCAGGGTAATCAAAAGAAAAACCGTGACATAAAAGAGAGACAACTATTCTTCAGGAACATCAATTACATCTACAAAAATATATTTGATGAGTTTGACTGAAACCAAGTTACAACAAAAATAACTCCTTGGATAAGGCTTGATTTGGCAAGGAAATGCCAAAACCTTACTGCTTGGGTCTAGAGTACATGGATAATGATATGATGATAATATTTATGAGGTCATGATGACTTTTCTGACATGAACTGACCCACAGTTCAAATGATCAGTTTCAAAATACATAGGTCACCTGACACTCTGATGCCTAATTTAATAACCAGGGCACTGATCACCTTTACACCTGCAAGGAAAGGAAAGCCAGACACCAGCTACCTCGTCTGTTCCAGAACGTTCTGCAACACACACAGTCTCAGCTGTAGCGGTTCCCAGGGTTCCAATGTGATGAGGGTAGCTGGGTAGACATTAGCCAACAAAGGAGAATAGTTTGGGTTCTAGACCTCTTCTCTCGGACAGTTATAAGGCTGAAGAAGAGATGAGAGGTTTCACAGAGTTCCAAACCTCACCGTAATTCTGTTCAGGTTCTATGAACCCCAGTTTCTCAAAACTAAGTTTTCTTCTGAAAAACAAACACACAAAACAGGGTACACACTGTTAGAATCAAATAAACACACAGGTGAGTGTGGTTGATGGTTGGTGAAAACATTTCCTTCCTCCACTGGACAGATGTGCATGCACACACACACACACACACACACACACACACACACATACTCTCTCTCTCTTCCTGTGCCATTACCGTGGTGAAGTGCACGGCGCAGAAGATCAGAATGATCACTAGACCGATGATGATGGAGGCGATGGCCACTTGTAGGGCCTTCCGCCCGAGTCTTCGAGATCCTTCATAATCCCCATTGTAATAGCTGTTTCTGGACTGAGAGACAGAAAGAGAGTGCAAGAGAGAGGAGGAGGGGAAGAGAGAGAGAAACAAGAGATAATTAAGGAGACAGTTGAGCATGACCCAGAACAGTGGAGGTCCCAACTCGCCTCATAGTGTACCCAGGCCAACAACCCCATCGCACCCCACTACCAAAGAGCAAGATCAGGGAAGGGAATCTCTTTGAACAGACAGGCAGCAAGCCTGGCAGAAATCTTAGGAGAAACTAGGCTGTCCTCTTCTTGAATGCAGGGGCAATGGCTACTGATGGATGGAGAAAAATAATAGCCGTAATGAGAGAAAGGACTTAGGAGTGCACGCTTACTACGTGTGAAACACTGGTTGTTCACTGGACACGAGGAAATATAAGTTTTATTAGACAGTTGCTTTTGTAATTCGAGATCACTGCTTACGTGCTCGTCAGACCAGACCTGTTCATCCATTTGGCAGTTTATAGCCCAGGCAGGGCGAGACAGGAGCATGACATCACCATACCTCGTGTCCCTGGAATCACCAGCACCCCACTGGAGCCCAAAATCGGACCCCCACCTCCCAGAGCACCCCTACATTTATTACCTCTGCCAAGGAGGTTATGTTTTTGCTTCCATTTGTTTATTCACCCCGCCCGCAACGAAAGTTGCAGAGGGGGTGTATGTGGTTGCAGCGTTTATTTATTTATCAGTGTGTATGTGTGTGTGTCTGTTTGCACTTTACAGGCCACAATTCTGGATGGATTGTTTTCAGATTTGGTAGGAACAATCCAATGGCGGAAGGGAAGAAATGATTAGTTTTTGGTGAAGATCTGGATCAAATCAAATTCTAGATCAGTTTGAAGATTTTGTTTACACTGGGAGATAGGGCAGGCTTTCTACTGCTTATAACTTGAAATTGGTTGGAGATAGGCATGTAGTTACTATTAATCACTAATAGGAAGTTGGGTATGGAAATTCTTTTACCACCAAATGTTATGACCTTCAGCGACCTTGAAAGGTCAAACTCAAGGTCACCCATTTCTCAGGCTGCTCTAGGGGCAAAACGGTGGGAGATAGAGACATGGTTACTATTAACCAGTAATAGAAAGTCATATATGGCAATCTAATGGCACCGTCACCTTGACCTTCAAGTGACATTGAAAAAGGTCAAACTCGGCATCATCACTTTTCCGAGTGCTCTAGCAGCCAAACAGTGCAAGATAGACCCATAGTTACCATTGAAGACTAATAGGAAGTCATATATGGGGAATCTAATGGCACCGTCACCTTGACCTTCAAGTGAACTCGAAAGGTCAAAATGGCCGACCTTCATATTTTGAGGCTCTGTAACTGGGAAACCGCCAGAGATAGGCCCTATGTTATGCTCAATCACAAATAGAAAACCATATATGGGGAGACGAATTGCACCATGACATTGACCTTTAGCTGGTCTTGAGGGCGCGGGCAGGGTGATGTGGCCTTCCTAACACACCCTCTAGTTTATTTATTTGTTTGCCTGTCTGTTTGCAGGATATCTCAGTACAGTTTGATTGATTTTAACCAAACTTTGCAGGATGTTAAAGTAGCACAAGAGGAACAAGTGATTAAATTTTGGCATATCCAGGCCAAGATACAGCCAAGATATAGGCCAAAGTTCAAATCCAGCTATGCTGGCGGAGGTATGGGCTCTCGCGGGTACAGCTCCAGTTTGGGATAGTCTTTCCCACATGAACTCCGTTTTTCAAAAAAAAAAAAAAAAAAAAAAAAAAAAAGAGGAGATCTTCATTATTTGTTTAAATGAGAGGACATGTAAACCAGGCTTGGGTTTAATTTTCTGGCTGGGGATCTTTGAGTGCTCGCCTTTAAAGTCAAACTCACCCTGTGGTAAAAATCACAAATTTTTTGTCGATCAAAACCTATGTTGTGCATCCATTATCAGTGTATGAATGGTGATCCTTTTTACCATGCGCAATCACAGATTTTTGGGAGGTCCGGTATGTGAATTATGAAAATGTTTTGGAATATAAGAAGTCTTACGATCTGAAAACCACGCCACCGCCCTGCTGCTGTTGGTGCTGGGGGTTATATTAAGTTCATTAGAGGTCAGCGGGAATCATATTTCTCTGGGATAGGCGCATGAGTCAGCGAAACTTCAGCCAGCAGTGGGGGGGGGTCGGCACCTAATATAAAAACATGCTTCAGCAGAGCACTTTAAATTACACAGCACACATTTCAGGATATCCTCGTGCTCCTCAAAAGTTCATCCAAAGTTGTTTTCTTTCCCATCGATGCACATTTACCACATGGCAGGCAAAGCTGTGTCGTAGATGCAAACATGGACAAGCGATCATAAGCACCCATGTTGAACTGATACAAAATGCTATTGTAATACTGACAGTGAATGCTAAAACCAGTGAAGGGAGATAAAATACTATGAAATACATACTGCACAGCAAAATAGTTCGAAAGTTTGACTCCTCTTCAGATTCACCCCTGTGATTAGGCATTATCACATGTCAAGCAAATAGTAACTGATATTTTTCAGATCATTCAACTAATCTCAATAGACTATAAGGACAAAGCGAGTAAACACAAAACGCAGCTTTTAAATGATCGTCTTATTTACAACCTGTCTCCCATTTGAAAAAAAATTATGAAAATTGGCAATTTTGCATCACTGTGGAGGAATTTTGGGCATCTCTTCTTTGCAAAATATTTTAAATTCAGCCACATTGGACGGTTTAAAGCATGAACTGTGTGTTTAAGGTCATGCCACAGCATCTCAATCGGATTCAAGACAGCCATTGACTGGGCTTCGAAACTTTTCATTTCCTTTCTTTTGAGCCATTCAGAGGTGGACTTGCTTGTGTGCTTCTGATCATTGTCCTGCTGCGTGACTCAACTGCACCTGAGCTTTAGGTCACACACTGATGGCTGGACATTCTCCCTCAAGATTTTCTAGCAGAGAGCAGAATTCACATTTTCAGCAATTATGGCAAGACACCCAGCTGCTGAAGCGGCAAAGCAGCCCCAGACCATCATACGACCACCACGTTTGACTGTTGGTATGATGTTTTACTGTGGAATGCTGTGTTAGATTTCTGCCAGGTGCAACAGGACCCATGTCTTGCAAGAAGTTCCACTTTTGACTCATCAGTCGACAGATTATCATTTCAAAATCTTGGGCGGAATCAAGATTTTTTTTGGCAAATGTGAGATGAGCCTTTGTGCTCTTTTTGGTCAGCATGGCAGCTGCCATGTATGCCATATTTGCCCAGTTTCTTATTGTTGAATCATAAGCACTGACCTTAACTGAAGCAAGTGAGGTCTGTAGGTCTTTAGATGCTAGTCTGGGTTCATTTGTGACCTTCTTAATGAGTCGTTGAGGTTCTCTTGGGGGAATTTTGGTTGGCCGGCCTCTCCGGGGAAGGTTCATCACTATTCCGAGTTTTCTCCATTTGAAGATAATGACTCTCACTGTGGTTCAAAGGAGTCCCATGTCCATAGAAATGGCTTTGTCACCCTTTCCAAGCTGATCAATGTAAACAACTTTGTTTCTCATCTGTTCTTGAATATCTTTAGATCGCGGCATCATGTGCTGCATTTTTCCAACTTCATATTGCCAGACAGGTGCAATTTAAATGATGTTTAGATTCGGCAGGGCTGGCAGTAATCATGCCTGGGAGTGGCTAGCGAAATTGAACCCCATTATCAATTAAATTTGTTTAATTAGTTGATTTAGTAACTAACGGGGCAATTACTTTGTCACACAGGCCCAGGTGGGGCTTGATTGCTTTGTTCCTTCATTGAATGAAATTATCATTTATTAAGTGGATAACAATTTACCGGTACTTGGATGTTCAGGTAAAGATAGTTCAGAGAGTATTAGTGACGTTTCAACAGTAGTTAAACATAAGTTAAATATTAGTTGAACATTAGTTGGACATTAGTATCTAACAGTTTGTTGAATATTATACATTTTTGAACATTTGTAGGTTAACTCAACTAAATTATTCTGAGAAAATGTAGGTAAGCTGATGAATTGTTGCATATATTCTGTTGATAATCAGTTAAACATCTACTGATAAAGTGAACAGTTGAGTTGTTAATTCTTAACTAATAAGCTGTTAAAACATTACACATACTCAGTAGGTATGCTTATGAATCGTAACATTCTCTGTTGATAATCTGTTGAACATCTACAGATAAAGTGAAACTGCTGAATTGTTGAATATCAACTAATATGCTGTTGAAATGTCACAAATTCTTTATGAACCATCTGTAGCTGAATATCTGAGGAAAGTGTTCCCAAAAACTGCATCTTGTGTTTACTCGTGCTATCTTTGTCTTATATTAAACATAATTTGATCTGAAACATTTAACTGCAACAAATATTCTATCATAGAAGAAATCGGGGAGATGGCAATTACTTTTTCAAAGCACTGTATTCTGTATCTGCTGGTTGTAGTCACTTCACTGAAGCTACATCACGCTTATATTGAGAGAAATATTCAAACCCAAAACGTTTTTATGGCCCAAGCTTTACATCAAATGGAAGATATCTAGATCTTGTGCATCATTTTATGCGCATCATCCGGTAATTCAGTGGGACATACGAGGGATCTTTGGAAACCTTGAAATTGCCACTGTAATTTAAAATAGGCCAAAATTTTCACAGGTTCAAATATAGCCGCCACATTTGATGAACCCATACCTGGTTCCATAGGTTTTATCGTGCTAAACGCCATTATACCATATATGAGATAAGGAAACTTATTGCAACACTTTTAGAACACATTACAGGACAGTCAAGTGCAGGACAAACAATATAAACAAGGTCAAATTTGGGAAAGTCCTCATCACTCGTAGTGTAGGCCCACTTAAGCATGTGCGCAATGTAGTCATTTTCCTCTTTATTTGGTACACGTCTGACATCAGATAGGCCTTTCTATAGCCTTGTCAACAGTTTGAAGTCCTCGGCATGGATTCCCCAAAAAGCAAGAGTCATTCATTAGGGATCTTGGTCCATGCTGACTCGGGCTGAATCCAAATGTCCAGACTTCAACGCTCTTGTGGCCTTGCAGACTCGCGGACTTAGCAGGCCCATTTACTGGAAGTCCACAAGTGCTGAGGGCCGTCCAAATCCGCAAATCATCCAGTCCCCAAGCGGCCTCAAGCAGACTTTCTGCAGGCTTTCGGAAAATTTGCATGGGCTGCAGACTCCACCTGACTTTGCCAGCATGAATACCCAATATTCATAGCCATAAAGATGTGGCGAAATAATTGATGCCGCGGAAACAATTTAAAAAAGGAAAAATATTAAATTAAGTGTGATGGGAAAGTAAGCAATCAAGTCATCCCAAGGTATGTAATGCTCAAATCATTCAGCATAAATGCATACTTCTTTCCAGACCCTGATTGATTTGTTTTCTAATGGGGAGTTGTAACTACAGCACTGAATGAAGCCTGAAGTCTGGTCCCATGCCATTTATGTTACATGCACATGAGTACGTTTTCCTTTTAAAAATGGTGTTTTAAAACAAAAATGATATCCATCCACACTAAAACACAGTCTCTGAGTTTTAAAACTAAAACGGGGTCAGCAGTGTTTTCAAAAGTTTCCATTTTTGGGGTTTGAGAACACTGGAATAGTGTGGACGCTAGGCAAAAACGTAGCAGAAGTTATGCGTTTAAAAATTGAAAACATATTAGTGTGGACGTAGCCTTATTAGGATCGCAGCCCTGCGCTCTCGAGGACTTCACAGAATGATGCAGAGCAGTTCAGTCAAAGTCGCAGCACATTATACCAAAGTCCGGGAAGGCTGAATCCTCTAGTGTAGAGTGTGGACATTTGAATTCGGCAACCATAGGGCGTATTCGAATCCATGTTCTTGGTGACACTCAGGTTGACTCGACACGGGAACGACGTTCTGAACAGCCGAGAACCAACAAGAGAACGCGTTCTTGCCACTCCCCACTTTTTGGAGAGTGCGACAAGTGTCGTCCAGAACAAAGATGGCAGACGCGGGAGATACGCATGTGAAATTTTCATCAATTTCACCGATTAGTCTTGTTAATAGCCCTCTATTCATGAGAATGAGTAGTTTCAGTGGCAATTAACTATGTATAGAAGCATGAGGTGACTTTCAGGCTCGGTTACTAGGGTTAAAGGCTGTATCAGCGATATGACGTCACTGTTGTTGGCAGTTGAAACACAACAGAGTCGCTCGCCCCTCCCCTTCAGAAGCTTGGAACATGAACGCGCTTTTCTAAAAGTGAAACTTCCCGTCTTTGCATTGACTTTGAAAGTAGGCTAATCTGTCGCGTGAAAAATTCGTTTCGCGTTCGGTGTGAAAGCAGCTTAAGAATGGCTCACTCAGTTGGGTAAATGGCCGTGCACAGCTTGTTGTGATAAACGCCCGATAGCAACAATGACGACCATTGCCAGAGGATAAATTAACACCATTAGTGCTAGCTACAACAAGGTATCTGACAAGCATCCTAACTCAGCGTTACAAAATGAGTATTACCACAACGTCACATAGATCACCACTTTTAGCTAAACTTATCATGCGGTTATACATTCATCGACGAATTTCAACTCTGAGTACTAAGCAGAGAAAAAATGTTATTACACGAACACAAACTCTGGTTTGATCAGACAGAATTAGTAAACTCACTAGCTTGCCAACCGAGAGTTAGCAAAGGGCTCCAAAGAGGAAATATCGATCTCTTTACTGTTTGATTCATTCTGACCTGCATGATCTATGCAAGATAGCGTTACAAAAACAATACACGAGCTTCCCTCAATTTTGCTTGGGATGACAATTTACAATTCACATCCAACCGAGTTAGCACCAGCTCTACTCACCTCAAGTAGAAACAAGGCGACCTGGGCGTCAGAATTAAAACCATTCAACTCCCGGAATTCTCTCCAATGTTGGTATGCTTTCCCTATGTTTATTCGGGACTTCGCATAGCTGCGATCGCGTTCCTTTTTCCTCGACATGCATTTGTTCAAGCGTCTCTTTTTCGGTTTAGCTTCCGCCATGCCTCACTCTGCTGCCTCGGTAGTGCCACTGCCAGGCTTTCGTTGCTCAGTCCCACCCATTTGTCGTGCATGAACACGGAACTGGCGCAGAAGACCCACCCCTGCCCTCCGATTCGTTGGAACACTTTTGTTGATGTTTGGGTACGCGGGTTGGTCCCCACGAGTTTGTGCATCTTTCTCAGTGTCTACCTGGCTGTAGGCGGCCTACAGAGATCGGAGTTTTTCACTGCCCACTCATGAGCGGAGCTGCGAACAGTTCGTGAGGAAAAATCTCCTGTACGTGCCAAATTATGTTTTGGCTCAGAATCGCTGATACAACCTTTAATCTTGCTGAAATTTTGTAAAAACCGTCAGTATCGCAATAATTCAATTCAATTACTACGAACAGAAGGACATCCTTCACGGCTGCCATTTTGCCGCTGACCGAGAACACCCGAACTCGCACTTCCGTGTTCGGAACGAAAAACCCCGCACCTCGCACTCGTGTTGGGGATTCGAATACGCCCATAGAGTAGTGAAGTGATGACGTCGCAGCTACTCAGCTTCTGGTGTCGGAAGTAAAATCCCTATGGAAATTTATAATGTGGTTGGGACATTGTCTGGCATTGCTCAAACTCGTATTAATTTTATGAGCCAGCTCGCTCCGAGAATGGACTCCAAGGTACACGGATGCAAATGATTACATCAAATACGTTGTTTATTGCCAAAAATGCACTTGTAGTCCAGCTTGTATTCCACTCTTGCAAACTACACATCCAGTAAACAAACCGGCAAGTACCAAGTGATTTGTTCCTGGCCAATGGCATACCACAGTTACACCAGATATTCACAATGTAACTCGACGGAAGCCGAACAGTGACCTAAATTGCCGTTGGCTATCTCCGTGCAACCGTTACAACACAGTAGGCCACTATCAGCTAGCAAGCTACATGCCTAAAAATGAATGGATAACAGTGAATAGTTATTATTTTGCCATTTAGCTAGGTAGCTAAAATTTACGTGCAACAAATATGACTGGCTACGCCAGAAGACTACCTAGCTAGCCAGCTAGTTCCCTAATTACATATTGTGTACATAGCTAAATCGTAGCCCCATTCGTGCCTCCGAGGGCTTGTTTTAACATTCTGACATTTACTCGCCCAGCGGAGTCACATGCCGTGCCATTGACAAAACCTGCAAAAATGGAAATCGCCAGACACCACTTGTCTTCTACCGCTGCTAGCGTCATAACTTTCTTTTGTCTTACCTTGTGTCTGGTATCGGCGTAACAACGACATATTAAAGTTTCGTTCGGCACCAACCATTCATCGTAACTCCCTCTCGTTCCGAAGAATAAGTCTGGAAAAGGCAAAACTTCACCCCTGAAATCTAACTTCCTGCCCGGAATCGTTCACGGCAAAACTCCACACAGCCATGAGATTGTGACACGCGCGCTGATTGGCTGGCGCTCGAGAGGCCTGCCAAGTCTCTCAAGTGCCAGCCAATCAGTGCTCGTGTCACAATTTCATGGCTGTGCCATGAACGATTCTGCCAAAGTCAGTAAACTAGCTCGCTGGCTAAGTTAGCCAGCTAACAGTTAGTTCACTTGCTCAGCTCTCCTTACTTGGTGAATATTCATCTCTAGAAACAGAGAACAGCGATTATTTCGGTACTTAACTAGCGTTAGATGAGCAAGTAGACATGAATTAACTATGTAGCTAGGTCAGTTATGCGTTGACAAAGCTGATTAGCTCGTTTGCTAGCTAAAGTTTGTAAGGAAACACATGTTGACCAAAGATGCTTCGCTATTAAAGTAAATTGGCGCTAGTTGCAAAACTTGATATCTAATAAGATAAGCATAACAAAGTAGAAAGTAGAGTGGCCAATTAATTAGCATAGTCTCACCAGGCTAAGCAAACAAATAGCTGTGGTAAGGTGCTGGAAATTTCCAACGCATTATGAACTGTTCTGCTTCAGAATCAGGAGGATCATGGGATGTGTTGTTTTAGACTACAAAGAGGATTAGCATGGTGGTGAAAAATTAAAATGATTTAAATTATAGCTGGCTCCAGTCAAGAAAAACAACATTTGTTGTTACTCAGAAATATGATGCAAAGTCTCAAAATCTATAAAGCTTGGAAACAACGGGAAGTGCTTCAAAAGTGAATATTAAAAAAAGTCTGTAAAATGAATGGGAACTTTTACGTCTGACACCAGCGTGACTTCATCACTTCACTACTCAAGGTCACGGATCCTCAAATCTGAACCTCGAATCGAAACCCAGCCCAGGGTTTCTGTTATCCCTAAACACTTAGTGCCTCAGAGCAGGCAGACTGCCTTTACACCAGTCTCCCAGGTAAAGGTGGAAAACCAGCAATACTCAGACTGCGAGGACCATGATTTGAGGACCACGAATCAAGTTTCTGCTGGTAGCCTCTCATTCATGCTGAAGACCTGACGTGGCATCTCATCCTAAGGTGCTTTACCGGATTAGGATTTGGCTCTGTAAGGACCATTAGAGCAAACTGAAGTCACGGTTATATTTATGGAATTAGTTTGAGATTCTGCGACATCACATTATCGCTTAGGAAATACCCGTCAACAAAGTTCTGTTCTGTAATGACCAAGTCAATCGCTCGACCTGAATCTAAGAGAGCATGTATTTCACTTGCTGAAGGTAAGACACTGCAAGAACATACGGGAACTGAAGACCGCTGCAGTGAAGGTCTGGCAGAGCATCACCAGGGAAGAAACCCAGTGTCTGGTGATATGTATGAGTTGCAGACTTCAGGCAATCATTTACTGCAAATGATTTGCGTCCAAGTACCCAAAATTAGACTTTCATTTATGATTATGCTTGCTCTCCTAACTAATTTTGAGCCCCTAAAATTGGGGAGCTAAATACAAAAATGATTACATGTCCTACGCGGGTTTTACAATGTTTTTTGAAACGTAAACTGAAAGTCAACACTTCAAGCACATCTTGATTGTTCCACGTCATATCCATCCTTTTGGCTTAATGGGGCAAAAACAGTGAAAATTCCATCACTGTCCAAACACTTATGGGCCTGACTGTATGTGAGCCGATGAGCCCCAAGCCCAAGAGTTCTAAGAGCATACTTGCGTCTGAGTCAGAGCGTGCATGTGTGTGTGTGTGTGTGTGTGTGCGCGCACTTGTGAGGGCGAGCAAAGATAAGGTGTTTATGCCCTGAGATATGTCAGCCTGTGCCGGCTGTTTCTGGGGTGTCGTCTGGGTGGTGGAGGGGGGTACAGCTGCTTAGCTCATCAAGACGCCAGCACATCTCACACCCCCAACGAGAGAGGAGTCTGAATTCCCCACAACGCATTCCTCCACCCTGCTCGCTCTCTCTCCCTTCTGCTCTATCCCTCCCTCTGCTCTGTGTGAGGATTTGGATGTCAGATTCAATTTCCTGAGGTCCCCTCGTTAGTGTCACTTTTTCCCTCCATCGCTGCATTGACTTGAGTAACAACTTTTTCCATAAACCGGCACTATAAATGTGACAACATAGCACATATAATATTATGTATTAGCATGACATGCCAGCCCAGCAGTTACAGAAATTCACAACTTTTCATGTGTGTGTACAGCAAGTTACCTCACAATTTATTGGTAAGTCTTGAGGTGATACAGCTTTCAGACAGAGGTTACCACACACGCTTGCAACAACTTAGCAATGAGGTTGCTTGGTAAAAATAATTTTTTCTTTTAACTCTTGCCAGATTTGAATGAATACTGGCGTGCGGTCATACCACAGGCTCTTTAATGTGAGCGGCGAGAGAAACTTATACGAATGCTTAAGCTCTTGAGACCAGCAGCAGAACCTAAGCCTTGTCATGACACGGGTCACAAGTTGGACAACACCGCACAGAGATTTTTACCAAAAACTATACGCTGAAATTTAAATCATACACATGCATGCTAAGAAGCACACACACCTGTGCATTAAGCAGTTTCACCAGCTGTAACCAAAACTGCTTATGAGGATCCAACCACCCCATAGGCGTTCAATTCAAAAAATTATTTCGCCCACCCGAGATCTACCAATTAGCATCTCGCCATCTTAAACAGCTGATCTGAAGGGAGTTCTAGGGTGCTTTTTTAAGGCTGGAGTGATTACCTGTTGGAAAGTAAAACATCCAGGAACGGGGCTTAGCTCTTGCAGGGCACATGCATACACACACACACACACACACACGCACACACGCACACACACACACAAACACACACTTACCATCGCGGAGAAGACCAGGGCCACGATGTTGACGGGATAGGCTGGGCAGAAGCATGTGAGGATGGTGAGGAACAGGTAACTCCGCAGCGGTGGGACATCCTGCGGCTCGCCCTCCAAACTGTGGTCCAAACTGTGGCTCCACGACTTCTTCATGTCCCCGTGTGGCGTCCCGAGGGACATGGGACCGGACATCCGCGCCATCCCGAGCCGTACTGAACCAAACCGAGCCGCGCCAAAGGGGAGATCAGTAAACAGTGCTTAAAATGACAGAGAGCAGCAGTGCTAGACAGAATGAGCAGGAGGATAGAGTAAAGAATGATCGGAGGAGTCCGGAGGAGGCTGGAGAGGTGAAGGAGAGATTCAGTGACTGAGAAAGTTGGGGGGGTGCGCTGACGCAATTATTTTCGGGGTACATTTCAGCCCGACCCCCACAGCTCTCGCCTCCAGAGAAACAGGAAGAGAGAAAAACCCTCCAAGTTGAATGTGTTTTTATTCCTTTTTGCAGTAGCACCACAGTTGGACCTCACTGGGAGAGAGGGCCACACAGTGTGTCCTCTGTAGTCATTTGGTCACTTGACATTCTTCAGTTTCTAGCTGTTTTACAACAATTTGAAAAAATGAAACAAGGAATGTGAGGTTGAAGTTCTGACTGATAGCTATAATTGGAGCCCAGAGATCACTCTTTATCTTCTGGTTTATTACCTGATACTCTATACAAAGCAAACATATCTTTAATTTAAAAAAAAGACCGTGATGAACTGAAGGCTTCTTCGTATCACCCGATTTCACTGCTTCCTAATGAGACAAAGCTGATAAACAAAATTTTTTCTCAAAGGCTGAAGACCTATATTCATTCTATTGTACATACGGATCAAACAGGATTTATTCCTGGCAGGCATATGTGTTTTAATTGGCGCCGATTATTTAATATATTGTATTTAAAACATGATAAAGAAACTGTGGTGATTTCATTAGATGCACATAAAGCCTTCCACCAGATCGAATGGCCTTATATGTATGAGACCCTTATGAGTTTTGGTGCGGTATTTATTAATTGGATTAAGATACTTTATGCCCACCCCACAGCAAGTGTTATTACAAATCAGAACATCTCCCCTACGTTCCCCATATACAGGGGTAGCCACTTTCAGCATATTTTGTTTAATTTAATGATTGAACCTTTAGCTATTAGTATTTGATCACATCCTAGAATATTTCATATTACAATAAAAGAACAAGAGCATTGCATTTCTTTATATGCGGATGATTTACTAATTTTTATAACACAGCCGCATATTTCTAGACCTGCCCTTCTTGAGCTGATTAGTTTTTTTGCTGCTTTTTCCGGGTATCAAATAAATTGGGGGAAAAAAAATTGAACTTATGCCTGTCAAGCTGAATTCTCACAATGTCACATTAGATTCAGTTCCATTCAAAATAGTAAAAGATAAATTTACATATCTAGGGGTTACTGTAACTAGGAATCCTGAATTACTTCTGCAAGTGAATTGGCAAAGGAAAATTGATCAACTGAAAGAGAGTATAAATTTTTGGAATAATCTTCCTCCTTCCATGATAGGGAGAATAAACGCAATTAAAATGGTGGTTCTTCCATGGTTGCTTTCTCTATTTCAAATGATTCCAATGTTTATATCACAGAAATATTTTAAAATGTTAGATTCCATTATTTTTCTTTTCATTTGGCAGAATAAAGCAGCTTGTATAAGTAAAAAGCATCTTTGTAAAAATAAGATTCAAGGTGGTTTTAGTCTCCCCAATTTTAAGTGCTTTTATTGGGCTGTCAACTTAAATATCTTGTTGTACTGGAGGAACACTTACACCAAGGGAAGTGTACCATCTGATAAATGCCCATCTGGGCTCTCTATTGAGCAGAGGTTTTGCAGAGGAACCTCTCTTTCAGCTCTTTTAAATAGCCCCACGAAGATAGATAAATTGTTACATGGAGGTAATATCATTATACATAATTCCTTAAAAATATGGAGACAGATGAAGGGGTTTTTACGCATTCCCGACATGTATATTGACATCCCAATTTGTGATAATCATGTATTTGAACCTGGGAGAGCCGATGTCACCTTTAGAGATTGGAAAGGAAGGGGAATTATTACCTTAAAAGATTTGTGTGTACATGATCATTTCATGTCATTTTCACAGCTTAAAAGGAAGTGTGATTTGCCAACTTTTCATTTTTTTTGGTATCTTCAAGTACACAGTTTTATAAGGACCTATATCCCATCATATGTAACCCTACCGCATTATGCAATATTAGAGGAAATAAATAAGAAAGTACCTGGATCAAGGGGGAATATTTCAGCCTTTTATAAAATATTCTTGGGTCAAGTAGATATCAATACGGACAAAGTCCGACATTGCTGGCAGACTGAGCTGGGCTTTGATTTATCTCAAGCTCTTTGGAAAACATCTCACAAATATACATCGGTGTTCAATAAATACAAGACATATTTTGGTGCAATTTAAAGTGGTACATAGATTACACTACTCTGGTGTTAAGATGAACAAATTATTTCCGAGTGCATCCGCTTTATGTAATAAATGTAAAATTACTGAGGCTTCCCTTATACATCAGCTATGGGCATGTGCTAAAGTACGTATATTCTGGTCCTCAATTTTTGATTTTTTTTTCCTAATGTCTTTGGAAAGAACTTGGAGCCTAACCTAATAAGGCACTTATTGGAACCATGGAAAATTAAGTGGGTACTGATGCTGGGTTCTGTCATCGCTAAGAAATTGATATAACAAAAATAGAAATCAGATAGTGCCCCTACTTTTGAAATGTGGCTTAAGAGAATTGGGTGACATTCTCCATTTGGAAAAACTTAGATTTGAAATATCTGATAGGTTGGTGACATTTGAAAGTATATGGGGTCCAGTTTTAGCCTATCTACGGGATTTGAGAGGTGTAAATGGTGATTGAATAGGTTATGTTTTGTATTGTACCTATATTATGGCGGTTTTTTTTTTTTTTTTTTTTTTTTTTAAGAGGTCTGCCTTCGTCTTTTTTTTGTCGTGGATGTTGGTTTTGTTTTGCTATCTGTACGGATTATTTTGAGGGCTAGTGGATGGGATGGGTTGGTGTGAGGGTTGGTGAGAGGGTCTTTTTTTTTGGTTTATGTGGGTGGGTTGCCTTTGTGGTGGGATTTTTACTTGCAATAAAAATATTTGAAATTAATTGGAGGCCAGTTATATCTATTCTGGGAAATACTCTGCAGAATTACTGCAATTTTTATGCAGCATCTGTCCTCCTAATACTGTATGTACAGACACAGGAGAAGAGTTAGAATCTGCAGGTCAGGAGTTGGGTGAGAACTTTGGCTCCGTGAGCTTGAGACTGGTCTGGGGGACACATGACACCATTTGAACCTGATCCAGGAACAGCCAGAGTCATGCTGTTAGGTAATGTGTCCTGTACTCTTGGCTCCAAAACAAATTACATTTCCCACGTACCCCCATACAGGGGTATGTCAGGTCTGCTTCAGTGCATTAGACTCTGTCTAGCATACTTAAGCGACCAAGCCATTGCATTTAATTTCATCAGAACCTGGGAAAAATACGCAAGACTGACAGTAAATTACATTCAGTTAATGTAATATAGGCATTTTAATAATTTGACGCCTTCTCCTCGGTTTTCTGACAATTTTAATATCACACACACATTAGTGCAATTGGGGGTCAAAGACCACTCGCAGACATCAGAGGAACGTTTTAAAATAATTTATTAGGAATTTTAAAACTTAAAATTTTCAGAGGAGAAAATGAGAAATCAAAAAGAAAAGGGAGACGATAACAGGAGATCAGGGTTGGTGTCGACCCTCGTGCGACTCAATCACACGTCAGTCACAGAGCCCAACCCCTCCCCGAATCAATCACCCTAACCCCTCCCCCATCCCGCCCACCTCCCATCCCCACACCAGTGACAAACTGGACAAAAAATACATTTTTACAATAAACCAACACCTTCCCACCCCACAAAAAAGTTCTGAAGATAAAATGTACAGCTTTTCCTGAAGATAAAGGTAATGCCCTGCTTCCATTCCTCGTCCTCATTATTATTACTTCTTTTGTTCAAAAGTTCACTGATCTTCACCTGGGTTAAAAAAAGCTACAGTGTTTGTGTCCAGCAGTAGTTTCACAGGAGCTTCCTTATTGCTGTTCGGAGTGAGAGAAGCCATTTTAAGAAGTCATATGAAAGACAGGGTTGGTATGAACCTCCTTAAGAAGGTAAACACAAGCAATGCTGATTAATAACCTTCATTCAAGCTTCACAACACCTTCGTAAGCACGTCACAGCCCTGTGAGGACACTCCAATAACTCTGCCTAAAGACTTTCACAGCAAGTGACATGTTAGAGAGCCAGACAGCTACGGCACATCGGAATATCCAGCAAAATGACTCAGAGAAACATTCAAAGGCTGGAATTTCATGGCATATTCCGTCTACGCTGCAGTTCGCACGATGTCATATGTAAGTATTCGGACAGTTGTTATGTGTATAATGGCAGTGATTCCTAAAATAATCACACATTACAGATGTAAACACACTTTAAAATAAAGCCAGTGGTTTGCACTTTAACCCTTTGAGTGCTGAATACATTAAAAATGTAGTTATCCTGAGCTGTTGAAAACCTACCATGTGGCAACTTGTTTAAAAGAGCTCCCCTGCGGGAGCTCTTTTAAACAAGTTGCCACATGATAGGTTTTCAACAGCGTCTGATTTTGATATCTTTCATCATTCGGCGCTGAGAGGGTTAACTACTGAATCATCAATTCATTTCAATTTGTTGGGACTACGGAGCCAGAACAAAAACAAACTGCAGCACTGCCCGAATACTTCAGACTGGCACCATGTCCACAGCTTTCTAAGGTGTTCTGCAGCTCAACAGAGGGAAAGAGGAAGACAGAGTGTATATTAGTTTATTCTTACAGCAGTTACAGGCTCAGGCGCCCAGCTATTGCTCAGCTTGTGTTTATGACCGAATATAAATGGACTGGTATCAGTAAATAGATGCTTGCTGTTTGACAGGAAGAAACTTTGAGAAAAAAAAAAAAAGTGCCTGAGGCAGAAGCATTTTAAAGCAGATCACCTGTAATGGAGAACCCATGATACAGGGGTACCGTCTACAGCAGGGGGGAACCTTTACAGCACAAGACTCTGTACCCGAGGGGAACATCATTAGAGGACACACTGCAGGGGATGTTTGATTGGAAGGTCAGTTAAAGGGTCACAGTTAAATGTAGTGTACACTACAGTGGCACTTAGTCTGGTCCTGGACATTGAACACAGTACCCATAACCCCCCCATTCAGTAACAGTGTACCGCACGTCTGCAACAATGGACATCAATAAAAACCAAGCACGGCCTTTTCCCTCAGTACAATTACGCGGATACAGCGGGTAGTTCAGTTTAATGGTTAAAAATCTCATCGGGTTTCGTTTCAAAGGTGAGGCACAGGCATCCTGCCTTAGAGCTGAAGGTGCCCGACCTGCCCGTCGTCAGTTAAATGTCTGGCTGAATCAGCAAACAGCGTATGAAATATAGTCAGCTTTAAAAGTGTGCTCAGTGGCGCACAAAATACATGAACAAGCCCACTGCGCATATGAGTGTGTGTGTGTGTGTGTGTGTGTGTGCGCGCGCGCTCGTGTGTGAGTCCGATCACACACACATATATATAAACACACAACCACTCGACCCCATCAGAGTTTAAAAAGGGGCGGGGCAGACGGTCTAAGAGCCATGACTGAGACTTGTCATGTCAGTTTGTCCTTCATTAGTCAGTGATCGTTACTGTAAACGGAAGAGCACAAAAACTGTACAACAACTAAATAAAAACAACAGAAGCAAAAGAAATGTACACACCCAGCCCCCCTCCCTTACCCCACCCTACGATAAAGTACCGATGTAAGAGTTTCCATCCTACCCTCTCAATCCCATAAAATTGGAATTTCTCACTGGGCAAAACTGACGGATGTATCTGCATCAATTCCCCCACCAGTCTGCTCCTCCACTAATCGCCTTACACCCCTCCAATCGTTGCAAAATCACTGAAAATCAACAAAAACATTGTTACAGCAGCCCACCTAACTCTATATAGAATCAGGGGAAGGTCTCATTGGGGAATTAACACAAGCACTCCTTCACTAACGCCCTCTAGTGGCTGTTCCCTGAAACACACACAAACCCAGGGAAACGTTTCGGCTGGATGTACCGAGCTCACGCAGCCCCACCTCAACTGCGCAGATAAGCATTAAATTATCTCCTGCTTAGGGCTTGCTGCACACGTCACCGCTAAAACATAAAATGGCCGAGGAAGAACGCTGATCATCAGAGACTGTGTTTCAGCGAACAGCCACTAGAGGCCGCCAGACAGTCCTGCTCCTCTGTGAGACCACACCAAGTACTCCGTATTCAAGGTGTCTTATGCCAAGCTGGCATTTCCAGTTTAAATAAACCCCTCTTTTCCCATGCCTCCCCACAGAAAAATTCAAAACACTAAGTCTTATGTACAATATCTTACACGAAGAAATAAAACATTGTTCAAAACCAGTTACTGAAAAATACCTTCTTGATTATTAATATTATTATTAAAAATGCTTTATGCTTAAAAACTACCAAAATATACATTTTCTTTTGACCTTTTTAAGTTTTTTGTGACGCGAAGTTCGTGCTTTAAAATCAAATTTCTTCTGTGTTCAAATGCATTAAAATATCAACAGTGAGACATAACCAGCGAATCCCAGGGACATCTCTGGGACATTGTGACAATGGTTTTACAATTAGACAATATATGCGCAATCAAAAATAAGACAAAACATTGAGAAAAAGTTTAAAAACAAAACAGTCCCTTCCCCAAAATACAATAAAATGCTTTATAAAAGACCTATTTTGTTTCATTTCTTGTTCATGTGAAAAGAAGCTGTACAACAGCCCCTCTGCAGTAAATGACAGACTGCAGCAAACAGAACAGGAAGGACAGGACAAGAGGAAGGTCAAACAGGATGTGACATCAGTACAGAAAGTGATGTTAGTACAAGAAATAAGAAACGGGGCCGGGGCATAGGATCTTCCATCCAGACGGAAAAAGCCAAGAGTCACGTTAAGAGATGCTGCAGCCAATCAGTTTGTGTCAGAGACACGCAGCAATATGATTGGCTCATTGCGGTTGACTCCTCCCCTTCCTACATTCAGCTCTGACAGTCTTGAAGAAAAACAAGAGAAGAAAATCAAATCAAGAAAGGCCAAAGTAAGAATATCCAATATTGATAATTCCAGAAACTACATCAAGTGATAGTAGACCAACAAAACAATGTTTGAAATCTCCAGTTCAAATTGCCAACTGAGTGCATTTCTCACTGATAAAAGAAAAACAAATCTAGTAATGTTTTCCTCATGCTAAAATGAGCAGTAATGCTTTGGGCCAGGGCTCCCCAAATCTGGCCCCAGAGTCCAACTCCAGAAAACCCTGGTTTTCCCTCTTCCAAGCAATTAAATGAACAATTATTGCCACTTGTTGATCAGACTGTTATCCAGTCTGAATCCCAGGTGAAAGGAGGGTGGAAAACCAGCTGTTCTCTGCCCTCAAGGACTGCGATTTGGAAACCCCTTCTGAAGGCTAACAACGCTTAATGCACACCTGCAATACCCCGAATAACCAGGGGTGTCACTGTTGCCACAAATAAGTCATACCAAAAGGCGGATCACTATGGTGATATTCTTCGTGTGCATGTGACGTCACGCATATTTAGCAAACCCGAAGTCCGTCATAGTGGATGATAACCGCAACCAAGATTACGGTTCTTCACGGTGCTTCAAATACCCAATTCTGTGTCCCCCACTGTTGTAGAACGAGATGGTTCACACTGCTAGCGCTATGAAAGCGCTTATTTCCAATGAAATAAGATCATTGGAAGAAAAACGTTTCAAATGATCTGATTTCATTTAAACAATTTAAACGATAATGAAACACATGCATTGCTTCCAACCCCTGAGTAAAGAAAAGCGTAAGAAGTCCGTAGTCATAATCGCACGTGAAAATGATAAACCTCCATGCATATGGACTTCAGTTCTGCGTGAGAATCTCTTACATATGCGTTGATTGAGTAATTGCTGACTACAGCAGGGGAACGTAAATATGCCACAAGAACTGACGACGAATGCGTGAGAGTTAACAGGTACGCATTATTAATGAAAACTGGCCACACTTGATAATGTTTAGAGTTTTCGGGGTTTCTGAAATGGTAATTTAAATGAATGATTAAAAACAGGTCATGACCGATCATTATTTTTAAGGGATGGGTTTCAGCCTCCCCCATCGCCAGTTCACCAGCCGCCACTAGAGACGGCATTGTAGATTTGTATATCATCCAACATGGCGATGGATGCTTACGTCTCACTATTTTGTCACGTGGTTGCACACCAAGAATACAGGGGTAAAGTACAGTGCTTTGCACCACCTAGAGTAGATTAAGGAACTGTAACTTACCTCCTAATGGTAGCCATTAGTGAACGCCGTAGCAATGAGGGGACCCTGAGGGGAGACAATAGAGATGTAAATTAACACACTGCCCTCTGCAGGTATTGCCTAGAATTACAGTGATTCAACTCTACCAGTAACCAACCCTTTTCCTCAAGACCAGCCATCCTGAGGGTTTTCATTTCAGCCAAAACTAGTCATATCGTATTCAACCTGATAGCAATTCAACAACCGGGAAAATAATAAAGCTCCATGAACAAGGCCAGGCAGAACTGATTTAGACGGCTTTACAGTGCTAAGAGCATTCAGTGCGGTAAAAGGTTTCTGAAAACAACCGAAGTGTCCAGGGTTTGCAAATCTGCACGCCACCAGTCTTTATCTCATGTCACACGCGCACACTCATACACATACAAACGCCCACACACACCCGTGCACATGCTCACGCACACACACCCCTGCCCTTACACAGAGTCTTACCCCGAGGCCATGCCCAAATCCGGTGCTAGG
Organism: Gymnothorax javanicus; assembly: GCA_029692085.1. Classification (NCBI taxonomy): domain Eukaryota; kingdom Metazoa; phylum Chordata; class Actinopteri; order Anguilliformes; family Muraenidae; genus Gymnothorax; species Gymnothorax javanicus. The sequence continues at coordinate 121,065,451 of CM056194.1, read as the reverse complement.
GGCGGGGCTGGCTGCGCTGATGTAACTACTGACAGCAGAGTCCTGATTGGCTGCAGCGTACAGGTCTGCCATTGGTCCAGGGCTGCTGGTGCTAAGGAAACCGGCAGCTCGAGATGGCGCGGCACCTGAGGTAGCCAATCAGAGTGGAACAGAAGGTACAAAGGCGGGCTTTCAGGTTATGCCAACTTCTGGCACCTAATAACCAAATTAACTAAAATATTAATGCCTGGGACAGTTAAGAGACATTTTGTCAACAGCACAGGAATAAAAACTAATGATTATTCCAGAATACCATTTAAAAAGCTATAAAATGGTCTACAAGGCCACCCACATTGCCTAGACAGTGACATTAGCCAGAGTGATTGGTGGAAACAAAAACATGAATTTGCCCACACAATGCCTTGTGGGACCAGACTGGTCTATCCCAGACTAAAGAAATGAGCACTTGTTCACAAGGTTTACCCAGTAACTCACATTTCGCTAAAAGAATATCTTCAGAATCAATTTCATGGTGGTAACAAGTTTGTTTAATAAATAAATCATTTTCATGAGCGCAGTTATTTGGAGAATAAATATGGTGAACAATACAAATTAGGATTGCACATTATATAATCGTTTAACATTGATTTATCAGGTTAACGTTCTGACGCCTGACGAGCCTCATACACTAACACACAGCCTTCATCAGAGAGAAGTAAAATGAAGCAACAGCGGCCCCTAGCAGTACCTCTGACAACTGCAGCTGCGGCAGCGGCCGCAGCCATTGGTCCGTATGCTGTCAGTGGAATGGCTGTAGGGGGAGAGACAGGAAGAGATGGGAGATCACTTTACACCTGCATACTCCGAGACAGTGCAACAGACAGACAGCCGCCAGTAAAGTTCAATCACTGAGACAGACGGACAGACAGACCTGTGATTTCAGGGGGGTGAGTTGCTGGAAGAAGAGGGGTCCTCTCTAAGTGGAATTCTAGAAAAGAAACAGAGAGCTTTAACACACACACACAATCTGCTAACACTGCATGTATACTGAACACCCGCACACACGCACGCGCACACACAAGCACATGGATAAAGCAGTCCCTGAAATTTACAAGCAGACAGAGAAATCATCTCAGTCAGAAAATGAACACATTAAAATGAGTATACTCGTCAAAATATGATTTTGTGTGTGAGTGTGTGTGAGAGGGAGAGAGAGAGAGAGAGAGAGAGAGAGAGAGAGATGGTATATTTGTGTACATGTATGCCTTGATGCAAAATAAGTAGGTGTGTGCGTATGTGTGTGCCTGTGGTGAGAGAGGGCATATGCATCTCAATGTAATCACTGGCACATGTGATTCTGCGTCTGAGTACATGTTAGTACACGTGACTGAGCATGTGAATGTTTGTGAGAGAACAAGCGACTATATTTACATGTGTGCAATAGTGTGTGTGTGTGTGTGTCGTGCATGAGTCAGAGAAAGTTTATGTTTAATTATCATCGTCCAATCAGGAACTCATATACCACAGTAATGGGTGTTCCTGATTGGGCAGTGGATGGGGGCAGTGTCTTATAGGCAGCCCTCTCGACCAATGAACAAGCTCCACCCCTCAGAACAATCAGCTGTCAATCAGTGCAGGAGGGGAGGGGCAGCTCACCGGGGAACTGGTATGTGTACCCAGGGGCGATGCCCGCATACCCTCGGCTGGCATAGGTGGCTGTTTGGAACCCTGGGTACCCTGCGGGGCCACAGGAAGGATTGCTATGAACATCAAAACACCTGGTGCAAGCCTGTGAGGCACAGTGTATCCAATCAACCCACCCAAACCAATCTAACACGACTGGGGAAATCCCCCACCCAATCAGAACACAGTCTTACATATTATTTGCATAATCAACTTTCCACTGAGAGGCAGCCAGGCACCAGATACATCTAAGCAAAACTTCAACACTGTAGACATAATTAATTAACTGCTGTTAAAAGTGTAGCGTTTTATCTAGTCCCCCCCCCCCCCCCAAGTCATTGTATAATTGATAATACAAAAGAGATGTTTATAAACTTTTAAGCAAAGAAAAAACCTACAAACTCCACCATTTCTAGATCATTGACAGCACGTCAGTCTCTCCCCTCAGAAAAACTGGCTGTTTTGATTGAAAATTCTCTTCCTTGATAATGAGCTCTGCTCTGATTGGCCAGCGAACTCAGCAGAAAAGGTACCATAAAAGCTTTGAGGGAGAGAGAGGTGGGGAGGTTGAGCGAGGCTGTGGCAGAACAGGCCTATTTGTGATGTCAAATAGGGGGGGTCCAGCTAAACCAGGGGGTCTTTCAAGCAAAACTTCACTAGGCTACCAACTGAACTGGGAAAGAAATATTTTACACAATATTGGTGCTTGAACACCAGTATTCACAGGATATTTTTTAAACAAAAGATTGGCTGACTTTGGTTGAGTCACTAAGTTTTACGGGGCAATTCTTAAGGACATGCATAAGTATACTGCAACATACCTTGCATATAAAGTGTTTAAGAATTTCAGAGGTGTGAATACTAAAGGAACCTGCTCACAGTGCATAAAGAAACAACTGAGCTGGGGTAACCTGATACACTGCTGTAAGACTGAGCGCCTGGCTCGGGTCAGAGCTAAAATGAGGTGCAGTTACTCAGAGTGGCCAGCAGATGGTGGCAGAGCTCCAGTGAATTACACATTCAAATGAGATTCTAAACTCAGTGCCCTGAGAGGGTCCGGGGTTCAGTACAGTCTCTCAGCGCAGTGCAGGATTACCAAGCATGCCGATCCCCAACATGAAGGCGTCCATCCCGTAGGGCATGACCCGGGCCCTCCCTCTTGCTGAGCCTGTCGGTGACATCACTTCCTTGGGCTGGGCCTTCTTACACTCCACCTATGGGGGAGAAAAAAAAAAAAAAAAAAAAAAACGCCTTGGTGAAGCTCATATCTCTCTCTCTCTCTCTCTCTCTCTCTCACACACACACACACACACACACACACACACACACACGCGGGAGTCTTCAATCAGCCCAGCATGCACAAACAGTACAAGCAAACTGCACACAGTAAGGACCCAGGCAGGATGGATATGAAATTTAGAAATTAAGTTCAGGAGCAGACTGGTCCGTTTCACTTTAAGGCATGTACTGCCACATTACTAGAACCCGTTTTTCATCCATATTAGATGATGCATGTCAGAGTTTATATATATATATATATATATATATATATATATATATATATAAAATTCCAAAACAGTCATACTTACACACCCTCACACTTACACACACACACACACACAAAGAAACAGATGTGCACAGACACACAAACACACAGGCAATGGGATGGAAAAAACACTGCTTAGCTCCTTGAGTGAAAGGGTGGGTATAAAATGTTGTGGGTGAAGAAAAGTGAAGAATCTCACCATTTTATTGTTGATCTCGTGGAAGTGAATCTCACACACCTTCTCCACCACGTCCTCATTCTCAAACGTCACAAACCCAAAACCTGAAGAACAACAACACAGACTGCTCATTCTCAATGGTCACAAACAAAATCTGAAGCATACAGCACCTCATTTGTGCTGATTTTATAGAGCACCTACACTGATTTTATACTAGTGCATTTGTACTGATTTCCTAAACAATCTGCACCTTTTTAAAAAATAAAACATATGTGCTGATTTAAAAACTATCTGCACTGATTTTATACGGTAATGCATTTGTGCTGATTTCATAAGAGTATCTGCACTCACTTCAAACAGTAGCACATCTGAGTTGATTTCATACAGTACCAGCATTGATTTTATACAGTTTTGCATTTGCACTGATTTCATAGAGTATCTGCACATTTTTACACAGTAGCACCTCAGTGCTGATTCATAGAGTATCTGCACTGATTTCATACAGTACTGCACGTGTGCTGATTTCAAAGATTATGTGAGTTGATTTCATACAGTGGTGCACGTGTGCTGATTTCATAGATTATCTGCACTGATTTCATACAGTGGTGCACGTGTGCTGATTTCATAGATTATCTGCACTGATTTCATACAGTAGTGCACGTGTGCTGATTTCATAGATTATCTGAGTTGATTTCATACAGTGGTGCACGTGTGCTGATTTCATAGATTATCTGCACTGATTTCATACAGTAGCACATGCGTGCTGACTTTGCAGATTATCTGCACTGATTTTATACAGTAGTGTGTTTGTGCTGAATTCATAACGTAGAGAACCTTCTCTGATTTCACAGTTTGAGAGTTTGCAGTAGGTTTCCTCACTGCCCCAGGAACCCTGCAAAAATCTGTATCACTGGCCCCGCCCATATGAAGCATAGCCCCTCCCCCCACAGCTGCCCGTGGGATTTGTTCGAGCCGCCGCCCGTCACCATCGATCCGTCAGGGGGCGGGGGGTGGGATACTTACAGAGGGCTTATTCTGAGCCGCGATTAACCGGCTAGTTAATTAGCACAGCACTCTCTGTCCCTCTCCTCCACAGGAGAAGAGAGAGATGCAAGGGGGCAGGACAGAGGAGAGAGAGAAGAGAGAGAGGAGGAATCCAAGGAAAGGAGAGGAAGAGAGAATGGAGAATGACTGTCGCAGTAAGATTCCCAAAGTTCTGTAAAACTCCCAACCAAACAAATTTTGAAAATAACAAAAAACAGGTGAGAATGGATTGAAAGAGAGGATAGACAGAGCAGGAGAGGGCAAAAGGGTGAAGGAGGATGGGTGAAGGGCAGAGACCCAGTGATCCCACACAAGGCCATGCTGTGAGCCAATTAGGAGCTGAGAAGGGTGACCGCAGCTGAAACAGCATCTGCCCACATCTCCAAAACCGCAAGAGCAGAGGAGTGTTTTGCCAAGCAAGATACAGGATTTAGCTGGATAACCGCAGAGTTAGCTGGATAACCATGGTGAATAAATCGAGGAACTGCTCCGCACTTCAGTCCACGTTCCAGATTTGAGAGCGTTCCAGGGTTCACGCAGTGCGCTTATTCAGCTAACGATAACTCTAATCCCACTTCACTAAACAAAGCTCAAGAATATCCCTCGAAACCACTCCCTCACATACAACAGCCAATAACATAGCACACTGCTGACTGAAACCCCTCCTCTCTGGGTGATTCTTTAGCCAATCATGGCTCAAATGGATTACATTGAAGAGCAAGGAAGATACAGCCCTGAAAAGTGGCAACCATGAAACATCACAAAATTATGCATCTGCTTGATCAAGACTATATTTTTGGTGCATTTTTAATAGCAGAAGCATTTATATAGAAGTGACGAGCTGGTGTTGCTGTATTGAGCTTTGTCCATTTACAAATTGTGAATAAAATCAAAATGTAATGACTTTCAGATCACGAGCCAATATATTATTTACAATAGAACATAGATAACATTTCAGATGTTGAAACTGAGAAATTTTACATTTTTATCCACAAAATGAGCTTATTTCAAATTTTCTGGCTGCAACAGGTCTCAAAAAAGTTGGGACACAGGAAAAAAAGGGCTGAAAAAGCAATTAAAGGAGGACTATCATGGCTGGGAAAGTTGGGTGTTATTTCAATATATCAAAAAAAATGTCCTACGACTTTGTTTTCTTTATTTTGCGATTTCTTAATTTTTATGAGCGATTTTACAAAACTAGTGGACCGCATCATTTTCACCACAGCAGACGAAAATTCACCCTCGATCCGCTTGGGGCGCCCCTAATCGTGACATCAGTGCGGCTGTCAGTGCCATGAATTTCAATTGTCCTGCAGTCTTGCATTGAGATTGTTGAATGACCGAGATATTCCCGCTTCCTCTATGGGGCAGACAGACGAGCTTGATTATAACCTTTTTCTATCTGACACAACTTTAATTTAGAGGTGAACTAACATCAGAGGCCATTTGAAATGCTTCCGGAAAGAAAAGTGCGATTTGAAGTCTGCCAATTACCAGCGAGGCTGGACAGCTGCCGTCACCTTGGCATAATTAGCTCACCTTAAATCAATTCCCGTGTACTTTGCCTAACTTGTAATCAAGCCATTTATTCAGCCAACTGACCAATCAAAACCAAAATCAAGCCAATAATGATTTAGAAGAGATAATGAGAAGCAGACAAACCGAACCAGGCTACCGTGCTAGATTGAAATAATGTCAGTAATCTGAATAAATAGCAGACCTCTGAATTCCACCTCTTGTCGGAAAACTTTCATGTATTATTAAAAAAAGATTTCTTAAAAATAAAATCATGTTAAGATGGCCCTTGTTTTTAAGTGTCTAAAAATATACGCGAAGTAGAAAACATTGTGTGAAGCGCATCAAACGTGAATGTGAGAGAGAAATTATTTTCGCATTGCAAGCAATGGACAAATGCACCAAAGACAGGGCAAGCACGTTCAGGCAAATCTGTGCCGTAAATTTTAAACATTTTTTATTTAATAATTGAACAAGATTCGCACACAACGGCCAAATGTAATAATCAAGCAAACACATTCAGGCCAACTGCGTGCTGAACTAAGCAAAGTTAAGGTCTTCAAAATCATCCTCCTCTACTCGACAATTGCTTTCACCCCCTTCCCATTTACTTGGCTCAATTTGCAATCAAACAGTTGATTCGCTCAATGAACAATTTTAAATTGGTTGGTAGTCTAATTTATTTAGATATCCATGCATTCAGACATTTTGACATCGCATGCATCATGCACATGAATGCATGTGGCAGCCGCAGTGACGTTATGATCTCGCAAGTTCTCATGCCACTTGTGGCGTTAATGGCGGCCTCCTGGAAACAGCAATTCCGGCTAATTAATGGTCATTTAAAAGAACAGGGGGTATGTATGGACAAAAAAAAAAAATCAACCGTGGATATTATGTTGGAGTTCATTACTATAAGATTAAGTCAAAACGTGTAAGTCAGTATAGTCCTCCTTTAATATATAAGAGATTCAGCTGAAAGAACATTTAGCAAGTAATTAAGTTGACTGGCATCAGGTGTGTAACATGATTGGCTATAAAAGGGATGTCTTAGAGAGGCTGAGTCTCTCAGAAGTAAAGATGGCCAGAGGCTCTCCAACCCGTGAAGGCTTGCGTTAAAAAATTGTCGAATACTTTATAAACAATGTTCCTCAACGTCAAATTGCAAAGGCTTTGAAGGTCTCATCATCGACAGCGCATAACATCATCAAAAGGTTTAGAGAAACTGGAAATATCTCTGCGCGTAAGGGACAAGGCCGACAACCTTTAGCGGATGCCCGTGACCTTCAGGCCCTCAGACGCCACTGCATCACTCACCGGCATGATTCTGTCATGGATATTACTAAATGGGCCCAGGAATACTTCAAGAAACCACTGTCTGTAAACACAGTCCGCCGTGCCATCCACAGATGCCACCTAAAACTCTCATGCAAAAAGGAAGCCATTGTTGAGCATGATCCAGACGCGCCGCCGTGTTCTGTGGGCCAAGGCTCATTTAAAATGGACTGTAGCAAAGTGGCAAAGTGTCCTGTGGTCAGATGAGTCCAAATTTGACATTCTTGTTGGAAATCATGGGCGTCGTGTCCTCTGGGCTAAAGAGGAGAAAGACCACCCCTCCTGTTATCAGCGTTCAGTTCAAAAGCCAGCATCTCTGATGGTATGGGGATGCATTAGTGCATATGGTGTGGGACACTTGCATGCTTTAAAAAGCACTATGAACACTGAAAGGTATATAAAGGTTTTAGAGCAACATATGCTCCCCTCCAGACGACATCTATTCCAAGGAAGGCCTTGTGTATTTCAGCAGGACAATGCAAAACCACATACTGCAGCTATTACAACAGTATGGTTTCCTAGTAGAAGAGTCCGTGTGCTGAACTGGCCTGCCTGCAGTCCTGATCTTTCACCGATTGAGAACATTTGGTGCACAATTAAACGAAAAGTCCGTCAAAGGAGACCCAAAACTCTCCAGCAGCTGGAAGCCTGTATTAAACAAGAGTGGGATCAAATTTCAATGGCTAAACTCAAGAAACTTGTCTCCTCAATGCCCAGACGCCTCCACTTTGTGTTAAAAAGAAGAGGGGATGCTACACCATGGTAAACAGGCCCCTGTCCCAACTTTTTTGTGACCTGTAGCAGCCATCAAATTTGAAATGAGCTCATTTTGTGGATAAAATGGTAAAATTTCTCAGTTTCAACATTTGCCATGTTATCTCTGTTCTCTTGTGAATAAAATACTGGCTGGTGTGAATTGCAAGTCATTGCGTTTTGATTTTATTCACAGTTTACACTTTTTCCCAACTATTTCGGAATTGGGGTTGTAGTACTTGTGTGTTGTGCTGCTCTGGTTTTACCTTATGAGTTTTTCTTCTCATCTGTATGAGGAGCTCAGCCGGTGTTGTGTAAAATCTGGTCCCCCCCATAAAATCTGGTCCCCTCACGTGACTTCCATCACATAATGCACGTCAAATGACGTGTCTTGCGAGATTATCATATAGCTCACTGTTGAAACAGTGTAGAATTAGTTGAATTGTGGCTGCGTGCATGTGGTGTACTGTAGCCTTATTAGCAAATTAGCTAACTGCCTAGCTCACTACACTGGGGTGCTAGTTTGTTATCACTTAAGCGATTATCAAAGTAGAAGCGAACTGTAACCTTATTAGCAATCTAGCTAGCTAGTTCACTACACTGCTGTACTGGCTATTCAATAAAGAGTTTGTCATCACTTTAGCTAGCTAGCTAGCGATTATCACAGTAGAAGCAAACTATAATCTAATTAGCAAGATAGCTAGCTAGCTAGCTCACTACACTGGTGTACTTGCTATTCATTACAGAGTTCGTTATCACTTTAGCTAGCTAGCGATTATCACAGCAGAAGCGAACTGTAACCTTATTAGCAAAGTAGCTAGCAAACTCGCTACACTGGTGTGCTTGCTATTCATTACAAAGTTTGCTATCACTTTCACTAGCTAGCTAGCAATTAAACCAGTAAAAGCGAACTGTGGCCTTATTAGCAAGCTAGCTAGCTTGTTACTTAAGTGCAAGCAAATGATTGTATAATGTCCGCTAACGTCTGCACTAATCATTGCATTTAAATGCTGTGAATTGGCTTATTTCCGAGAATACTTTGTTACTATGCAAATCACGTAGAGGACTCAAATGACTTGATTTAACGTAAATTGACGCAGGGGACCAGATTTTATGGGGGGACCAGATTTTACACAACACCGGATTGTGCCTTTCATTTCTGTAGCATTATTATGAAACTCACCTATGTTCTCGCGATACACACCACTCCGAAGCATTCAAGCGCCAGGATTGGCCAACTGTTCAAAGGGCAGGATTCCAATCCTAGAGCTGAATGGCTGGCAAACCCTTGAGGTTGGAGGACAGGCCAATCCTAGCAACTGAATGCTCTGAAGGGGCGCGTCTTTGCAAGAACATAGGCGGGTTCCATAATAACGCATTTCGGAAGCGCTCAACTTTCCGCAAAGGCAAGTTTTCGCTCACTTTCCGCAAAGGCAACAGGACGTCTTTCTTTGCTTCTTAATGAGGCATCGTGTTTACTGAATAGTTTTAGTCATTTGTTTTCAATCGTTTTTTTAAAGTGTCACTTGATTTTAAGAAAGGTGTTTTAAACTCTTGTAAAAACTATAAACAGAAAAAGTTAGGCAAAAATGGGCGGAGCCAGCAGGGACCTCACCTCGATGTCGATTGGTGGTTTTGTCGAACATGAGCATGGCATCATCGACCTGCGGGACAGAGCAGAGGGGGTTAGACAGAAGGGCAGCGTGATTCGGAGAGAGGGGCTCCTCCGCACCACAGGGGGCCGAAATCGCCCCCTCCCGTCCCCCGCGGGCTTGTTAGGCAGTTACTATGACTCTGAGGGGACGGGGGGGGCCGCGACAGATGGAGTTTGGGGGGCACAAAGGAGAGAGAGAGCAGGCGGAGGACCCACACAACAGGAGGACAGTTTTTCCATCACTCACAAACTTTCTCACACTCACTCGCTCCCCCTGCCCCTCTCTCTCTCTCACTCACACACGCACACACACACACACACGCACATACACACACACCCTTTCTCTCAGCCTCTCACACACTCTCCCTCTCTCAGTCTGATGGGGGATAATCTTTTCACAATCTCTGCCCCCCCCTTCCCTTGTTCTTGTACAAAGTTTACCCGCTCCCGGGCAGCGTGCAAAGAATTTCAATTAGAGACATTTACCCCCTCCCTCCCCGCTGAGAGAGAGACAGAGAGAGAGAGGAAGAATAGAGAAGGTGAACAGGAGGGACACAGAGAAAGAGGGAGACTTTGTGAGAGAGTGAGAGAGAACAGACTGACACTAAGAGGGGTAAACATGCACAGGATCACAGCGCAGATAAAGACAACAGAGTACTGAGAGAGAGAGAGAGAGAGAGAGAGAGAGAGAGAGAGAGAGAGAGAGAGAGAGAGAACTTCAGACAAAAACAAGAAAAGAGTATTTAATGAGCGGGAGAAAGATGGAGAGATTAAAAAGAGAGACAGAAGAAAGAGCAGATGTGGGGTGGTGAGGGAGGCCGAAAGCAGGGGAGAGGAGTGGGAGAGAGGGAGAAGCAGAGCAAGGGATGAGAGACAAAGGAGAGGAGGGAGAAAACAGGGTCACAGGGCCATCACCCCTCTCTCTCTCTCTCTCTCTCTCTCTCTCTCTCCTCCACCCTTCTCCGACCGTCAGGGCAAACAGGCAGCCCCCCTTGGAGAAACACACACACACACACATCTATTATTTAAAAAGCAAATTAAACATCTCTGTAGTTCTGATTCTTCACCATCACACCACTCTGAGTCACAGCACAGGTTATGTGAATAATACAGAGCCCCTTAAAAGTTTGGACACACTTCGCAAACTTCTAGTGCTCCGTTTTTACTGACATTTAAGTGGTTTAACTTCTCTATATAATCTCAAGGGGAAAGAAGTAAACAGTCAGAAGTTAGAAGAGAATAATTTACTTCTCAGAACAGTGTCCAAAACTTTGGAATTCTCAAAGAAGCCATATTTTGCGAGGAAAGCAAATGAACAAATTCCATACATTTTCCAACAACTGAAATAAGGTCAGGCTGGTTTGGGACTTAACTGGACAGAAACGTCAATAAGAGGGAAAACACAGTTACAGCACAGGTGTGGGAACTTCTACAGCCCTGCTGGGGTGAACTGCCCTTGAGAAATATGAGTACACTCCGCAACTACTACCAGAAATGGTGGTTAGTTCGATTGATTTAAGATTTCAATACTTTTTTTTTTTTGCTAAATAAAAAGGTCTTCATTTCTTTTATCATTTATTTTTGCAAAGATATGGATATGACCAAACTTTTGACTAGTACTGTATGGCAACCGGTCCACCAGTTTACACCATTAAGTCCTGACATTTCACACAGTTATCCCTTCAAACACAAATATACACGAGTCAACCGAGCTGGTCACAACTATCCGCAACCTTTCCCCCCGATGATAACGGTTTCCTACCAAACCATTACACAACTATGTCCAAACTACACCTTTATACACAGTTTAACACAATTATTCCTGGTAAGGGGACAATGTTATGCAAAATTACACCACAACTGTACCCGAACCAAAACTTTACATGGATGTGCCTGGAACAAAATTTACACAGCTGTGCTATGGCCCAAACTTTACATACCTGTGCCCAAACTTAAAGTTTGCACAACTGAGCCCAAACAAGACTTTTCACAACAGTGTCCAGATAACTTTGCCCTACCAAAGCACTACACAACTATGCCCTGACCACACTTTGAAAGACATTTTACACAACTGTTCCCCGTAACTTTACACACCATTACTGTGGCCAAAACAATACTTTACACTGATGTGTCCAGAGCAAAACTTTACAGAATTGTGCTTAAAGAAATTTTTACACAACTATCCCCAAACCAAGCATTACACAGCCCAGCCAAAACCTAAACTTTCCACAGATGTGCCCAGACCAAAAGTTTACACCAATGTGCCAGAACCTTTTTTGTACCACGATGAAACTCAGGAAAAAGCCTCAGTGGGCCAGCATCCTCTCAAACCCCACCCCCACTTCCAGTCTCTGCCTCCTTCTTACATGATCACCTGGAAATTTTCCATTTATTGAAATAACTGAACTACTAAACCAACAACATAAAGTGCACACAAATGCAGTTATCCATGCATACACGAAACATGCAAATACACATGAACACGGCTGTACAAAATGGCTCCTAACTGATCTTCCCTTTGCCTTGACTGGCTCCAACTTAAAATAGGCATGAGCAGGGTGCAAAATTAACTTTTTTTGTCCATTGGCCAAATGATCCGTGAATGTTCAAATTTTACCAGCCACTTAATAGATTACCATTATTTTTTTGGCCGGCGAGTGAAGCAAATCCACCAGCCACCAGCATATTTTACCAGCATTTGGCTAGTGGCTGGTGCCAATTTTGGCCCCTGGGCATGAGCATGGAGGGTTTCAAAAGCCAAGGCCAGCAGGAGCACTGTGTCGTACGCGGAAATGAATCACGTCAAAATAAAGTCAAGCGAGTTAAACGTTACAATTCTACCGTAATGCGTTCGTGCAGAGCAGCTTTGGAGGCTAGCGGCTCGTGAATGATCATGACATCATGAGGCATTGCCCTGAGGGCCACGTTTCAGCAGAAGTCACAACGTAAAAGTTCTGTAGCTTGCAACACTGTTGCCATCGTCAAGGATACAGGCAAAGATGCACACGGGAAGTCCCATGCAATTTGAAAGTGTCGTTTGTGAGATTTACCATCAATGAGGCAACCATGTGAAAAGTATATACAGTACTGCGCAAAAGTCTTCGGCACCCTGCACTTTTTAAAATTCAAATCAGTATTAGATGTTTACTTTTTGTTTCCATATTAGAGTTCCTGAAGATTAAAAAGTAAGTAATAAATTCCAAATGCTAATTTAAAGAAATCTTTCAAAAAAATAAATGTTTGTATTCCATTAAAAATAGTCGATACAGATATTATAGTCTTGACAGAGCCTTGATGTCAACATCATCATAGCTGTTTGTAATTTCTTGGAGGGACAGACACAAGTGAGACAGTCAGTCTGCAGAAGAGCGGTGGCAAGTTCTCCACTCTGTCTGGGACAAGCAAAAAGCCAATCATCTTATAAAACTACAGCACAACAGGACGGCGTCCCAAATTTTTAGGCAAAGCGTACTCACACCATATATTTGTTTGCTTTCGTTTTTAACAGCTTACAGCTCTGTTTAGTACATTTCTCAGTTATTAGAAACTTTTAATTTTATCATTTTTGAAAGCATATTTGCACTATGAAATTGCTTTAAAAGTGCTCAAGACTTTTGCACAGCACTGTACGATGATATAAATGACTTTTCCCAAACACAAAATCTCCCATTCTTAAGAAATTAAGACACAGCAGAGCCATACATACCACAAAATGCACTTTTAGCTCCTACTAGCATAATTGCTTGATGTAAAATCAATAGCACTGGAGTTCTAATCCAGAAGAAAAACTGTCCAACAGTACCGGTACCACTACGTTTAACAGCATACAGCATCAGACTGAGGTCTGCCCCCATAACTTCGAATGTTTTGTAAGGGAACTCCAATCCAGCACAGAGCAGCTAAGTGACTGGAATGGGATTAAATGCACCATCATGAAGTCATGCTGCCTGGTCCTCATTTCTGAAAGAACCGTTATCAGACTTATACAAATGTATCTTCAAGACATTCAGCATATTCACAATACAGACACGATACTTCCACACGACGACAGTTTGATCACAAACATCCACCACTGCGCCTGATAGGACATTTTTTTTGTTCATCCAAAATGATGCGGACACCAGCGAAGAGCTGTGGTGGCAACAGCCGACTGCACATTTGAGCGCCTATCTGGACACGATGACGCATGTATTAGATAACCGTGCCTCCGACCGGAGCTGCCCAGGCCAGCCTGTTCGCCAATCCCGTGAGACTGTACTCGCTAAACCTGCCACTCACAGCCTCACGGTTACACCATGCGACCACGGATATTAAAAAAAAAAAAAAGCCCAGCAGCGTCGGTGGTCTATCCGTCTCACTGTGCTCAGTCTGGGGTTTTATTATCCCCTCGCCGATGAAGTAGTCGGAGGGGGATATAGTAATGTCGCCGTACGTGCGTCCTTCCATCTGTCCTTCCATCCGTAACAAATCTGGTTTCTGTTCAATAACTTTAGTCATGTTTCACGGATTTTAATGAAATTTGATGTGAAGGTACTTGGTATCAAAATACAGGCTAAGTTCGATGTCACAGTATGTAGGTCAAAGGTCATAGCTTATTAAATATGCGAAACTGGTTTCCGTTCGATAACTTGAGTAATGTGTGACGGATTTTAATGAAATTTGATGTGAAGGTACTTTATATCAAAATACCGCCTAAGTTCGATTTCGGAGTATGAAGGCCAAAGGTCATAGCTCATTAAATATGCAAAAATGGTTTCCGTTCGATAACTTGAGTAATGTGTGATGGATTTTAATGAAATTTGATTTGAAGGTAAAATACAGCCTATGTTCAATTTCGGAGTATGAAAGTCAAAGGTCATAGCTCATTAAATATGCAAAAATGGTTTCTGTTCGATAACTTGAGTAATGTTTGACGGATTTTAATGAAATTTGATATGAAGGTACATGGTATGAAAATACAGCCCAAGTTAAATTTCCGAGTATATAGGTCAAAGGTCATAGCTCATTAAATATGCAAAAATGGTTTCCGTTCGATAACTTGAGTAATGTTTGACGGATTTTAATGAAATTTGATATGAAGGTACATGGTATGAAAATACAGCCTAAGTTAAATTTCCAAGTTTGTAGGTCAAAGGTCAAAGGTCATAGCTCATGAAATATGCAAAAATGGTTTCCGTTCGATAACTTGAGTAATGTTCGACGGATTTTAATGAAATCTGATATAAAGGCACATGGTATGAAAATACAGCCTAAGTTAAATTTCCGAGTATATAGGTCAAAGGTCATAGGTCATGAAATATGCGAAAATGGTTTCCATTCGATAACTTGAGTAATGTTTGACGGATTTTAATGAAATTTGATATGAAGGTACATGGTATCAAAATACAGCCCAAGTTCCATTATGGAGTATGTAGATCAAAGGTCATAGCTCATTAAATATGCAAAAATGGTTTCCAGAAGATTTAACAGTATAACGTGATGACTGCCCCATTGGACCTTATCATTTTGTTGTCATGAATGCTGCTTCTAAATCACATCCAAGATTTCTTTCATGCGACTACACTGTTTCAAATATTATACAGTACTAACCTTTGAAAGTTCAAGGATACGTTCATATTATGTTTTCACTTTTCACTCTTCTTTCATTTTGTCACCTTCTCATATATGCTTTAATCTTCTTCTGTAAATCCCTGATTTTATTCACATTCTTTTATTAAATCTTCATACCTATTAACATAAAGTTTATTTTCAGATCTTCTCATGGGCCATTCCATAAAGTAGTAAACTTTCTGTACATCGAATCCCCGGGTATTAATAACTTCCTTGCCTAGTAATATAGTATAGGTTAATGAACGTAACAACTTCTGACATATATACACATGTACAACATTTGTACCCGGCGAGGGGATGCTACACTTTGCGTTGCCCTTGTTTAAATGGGCTCTATTCTTTCATAACTTTAATACTTCGGTTTACAGAGCTGCTCCGAGCATTACACAGGCCAACCCATGAATCTGCTCACGTGACCCTCAATTGAGCGATAATTGTCCCTTTCTGCTCAATCACACACTCTCTCACTCTTTTTTTGCCCCCATCTGCCCCTCCTCCTCTTCTCCATCTTCACTCTCCCTCCATCCCCCTGCCTTCTTCGCTCACAGTCTTTGTCAGCCCCTCTCGGTAAATAGGACAGAGGACAATACAGCCAGTCAGGCCCCACTAATCTAACCCCTCCCACTCAGGCCCCACTGATCGAGCCCCCTGCCGCTCAGGCCCCACTAATCTAGCCCCTCCTGCTCAGGGACGACTAATCGAGCCCCTGCCACTCAGGCCTGACCAATCGAGCCCCTCCTGCCCGCCACAAGAAAGCAAAAGAAATCCGGTTTAGACCAGACTAATCAAACACCATCACATATCGACTCGACTCGAACCCCCTTGCTGCTCAAGTCAGAACCAGGCGATCCACCTTCCGCTTAGGCCCGCCTAATCGAGATCCACCCCCGCTCAGGCTACTCTAATCGAGCCCCCCCGCTCAGGCCTCACTAATCTAGCCCCACCCGCTCAGGCCCGACTAATCGAGTCCTCTGTCGGTCAGGCCCAACTAATCGAGCCCCCTCCTGCTTTGGCACACCTCATTGAGCCGCGTTCTGCTCATGCCCGACTAATTGAGCCCCTCTCCCGCTCAGGCATGACTAATCGAGCCACCTCTCGCTCAGACCCAACTAATAGAGCCCCCTGACGCTCAGGCCTGACTGATGAAATGAAATGAAACTAGTAATGAAACTCCACACAGGCGCAACTAATTGAACCTCCACTCACAATCGTGACCCCACTCAGGCCCCAGTAATGGAGCTTCGCTCAGGCCCAAGTAATTGAGCCTCCACTCACAATCGTGACCCCACTCAGGCCCCAGTAATGGAGCCTCGCTCAGGCCTCACTAATTGATCCCCAACTCAGGCCCAACTAATCGAGCCCTGCGTGGCTGGTAGAGGCTCACTCCTGTCCTGCCATCTCTAGCTCTTTGGGTTCAGTCAGCCAGCGTGAAAACAGGGCAGCAGTTGGGTTGGGTTGGGTGGAGGGGCGCTGGTTTTGAGGGGTCCCTCCCTCCCTGTTGAGGCAGAGTCAGTGGAGTGTGATGATGTGAAATGAGACAGTTGTCTGACCACGCAGCTCATTAACCACCAGAGGACACACCGCTAACTGGAGTCTGGGAGGGGTGGGGGGTGACGGAGTGACTCGTATGGTACATTAGGGAGTGATGTCCTGTTAGACTTAGTGCAACAAGTTTGCAAGATGCTGCAGTTATGCATAAATAAAGAAAAAGCAAAGCCGCTTGACTGCAACAGCAAGCTTCTCACCAATGCATCTGGAACTTTCTTCCATGGAAAACATAGGAGTTAGCAATAGCCATGATTGTATTAGCCAAGCCATAAGGCTTCAGGGCATAGACTGTACAGCATGAGCAGTTTTCAATTTCAATGACAATCTTATGTCGCACCCACATACAGTGGCAGCACCAAGCTCCAGTATTATGAGCCCAGACCCAAGAAACTTCTTACTGGCCCAGAATTCTCTCTGTTCAGAAAAACATAGAAATTATTAACGATGACGCAGCTTAGCGAAGCTCATGTAAATATATCCTACGGACCTCAATAAAGGTTTTGAACTTAACCAGTTTTCTCTTGTATATTTAATTCATTCAACTACAAATTCATGTGCATAGGCCATTACTAACATACTGTATGGAATTAGTACCAATTTGCCAGGTTTAATCTGCACTTGACACACAATGCTCATGCCAAGTTTGAAAGAAATCAGTCAA
Organism: Gymnothorax javanicus; assembly: GCA_029692085.1. Classification (NCBI taxonomy): domain Eukaryota; kingdom Metazoa; phylum Chordata; class Actinopteri; order Anguilliformes; family Muraenidae; genus Gymnothorax; species Gymnothorax javanicus. The sequence continues at coordinate 121,047,945 of CM056194.1, read as the reverse complement.
AATCAGTGATGTGTCTGGTGATGATAAGAATGGAGCCTAATATGTCAAAGTAATGATTACTCAATTTAAAAAAAAAAAAATGCTAGGTTTTGTCCTCTGATAAGTGAGGCCAACGCCAAATCTGAAAAACAGGAGAAAAGCGGAGGGCTCCAGAGTGATGATGAGGAAATCTCTGATTGGCCCAAACTCCGGCACTGGCCTGTAATTGGGTCTGCTGGCTCCTCCCCCTGGGATAATGAGGGTGTTGTCTCCACCCCTGGGGTTAAACTGGCCATTGGCACTGCCCACTGTATTGAGGGGTGCAGCAGCTCCACTCTTCAGTGTTAAAGTGGGCATCTCAGCTCTTCCTCCAAAAATAAAACGCCATGGCAGCCCCGCCCTCAATCAGACTGCGTTAGCTCCAGCCCTTGAGTATAAAAGAGAGTTTTCTCCACCCCTTCACTAAAACTGAGTGTTCACTCAACCCCTGTATTCAAGAGTGTGTTAGCTCAAACCCCACATCAAAGTGTGTGTGTTGGCTCCATCCACGTATTAAAGTGTGTGTTACCCCAGAGAGAGAGAGAGAGAGAGAGAGAGAGAGAGAGAGAGAGAGAGAGAGAGAGAGAGAGAGAGAATTAACTGGTTCCCCAGCAGGTGACTACCTATTAGGGGGACAGTGGTTGTTAGTTAAGGAGTTAGTGATTGACTAAATATTTGAGAAGCAGGGATTATATACCTACAAGCTCCTAGTTCATGTCTTTTGCATAGGTCATGTTTTTTTCCTCTTCAATAATAATAAAAGTAGAGAGTGAACACCAATGAGGGGGTCACATTTGTGCCAAGTTTGGCCCCTGGGTTGCCAGATTGCACAGAACCTGCAGCAGATGTTGTTCTGAAGGAAGCAGGAAACCAAAACTTCTCAACACACACACACACACACACGGCCAGCAGAGCAAGAAACACTGCAGATGAGCTGCTCCTCAGGGTGAAACCGCAGCCAGTACAGAAGCACTGAGCCCAGCCACGAGGCTTTTACACATGTAGTCAAGACAGAGACAGAACCACAGAGCCTCTAAGAGCCATTACTGCCACCTGCAGGCCTGGTGGACCCACAGCAACCCTGACTGCACTTGGGGTGAATGCGAGCTAAACCTTTCAATGGTTCTTATGGCAGCATTACAGTCAACCCAAAGAAATGGTCTGGAAATATTTGGTCAATCTTAGTACACCTGAAATTCCAGCATGGCACACAATTCGGAAGCAAATACCCAAAATTGAAGCAGACAGTCTCCACTCAAACTAACGTTTTTCAAATCCAGTCAAAACTACAGAGACCATTCGCGATAGCAAAGATGAAATTGCATACAGTATAGTTGTTGTCATAACAATATTTAAGAAAATATCAGTATTGCATGTAACCAAACGTTTTGCAATAAAGCTTAGTTTTCTGGTACTCTGGCAGGGAAGCACCATATGAGTCAACACCTTTGCTACATCAGAAGTCCTCATTATAACGCAGTTTGCCCTCACAGGAGTTCCCATTATAATGCGTTAAGTGAGTACGTACTCAGAACGCGCCCATCTTCCAACTCAGCCATCCTTTCCATCATAACTATTCACCTGTGAGGTTTGAAGGTTGCATCTTATGAGGCTACGGTATTCACAATTTTCCGCAAACAGACAAGACAGACAGAAATGCAATCACAAGCAAAAATGCTCAAAGCTGCTTTCCTGGTAGTTGTAGAATAGTTTTAAAGTAATTTGGCTTTGTTTTGGCCTAATGACACAAACATACAGATCAACTGAAAACGATACCAGATTCGCCATCACAGCTGGTGATAAAAATTGTCACTGCCCAAAACACTTGGCCCATGCTGCATAAGCAGCCAAATGTTGGAGCATGAAGCAAAATCTAACATTATGTTGGTTTGATTATGTTAGAAAAGTACGCAGGCAGCTATATTACAGGATTTACCAACAACAGCAAAACATTCTGACCTCCCTTATTTCTCATATAACTACAACGGCGACAAAACAACCTCAGTTTTACACGCAGATCAATAATAACATTCATTGAAATGGATCTCAGACAAATCTCCTACAAATCCCAAAATCCACTGGGGTGAGGTAATGACTCAATATCGAGTAATCTCACACACTCCAATACACATAACAAAGCCTCTGCTAAGCAACTGTGTCGGTGCGGGTGCAGGTCTGAGCACAAGCGCATGTGTGTGCGTGCATGTGCGCATACAAGTCTCCATTCACTACACAGAAACAGACTTCCCTCTTTTTCTATTGGCCAAATCCATCTACACATCTCCGCACATCTGGTCTTATTTTCCCGGATAATTACTTTCTCTTTCCCTCCCGCATCACCCTTTCTTTTACTCCCTTTCTCATTTCAAATGAGCTTCCGGCAATTTCTTCCTCCCTCTCTCCTCCTCATGCATACACAAGTGCAAACACAGATGCCAATGACATTGTGAAGGTTAAAAGGAAGACCAATACTATCATAATCCTTTCTCGATTTCCACTCCTTCAAAATATTTTCACCGCCCAACTCCCCACCCACTGTTGCTACATGATTCAGGACTACCCTCGCATCGCCATGGTGATCTGTAAACCAGGTGACAGCAGCAAACAGCTGACCCCTCACCTAAGGCTGGGCGGTATGGACAAAATCAAATATCACAGTATTTTTGACCCAATACCTCCATATCGACATTAAGGCAATATGGCGGGGATAAATATTGGTGTTTTCACGAAACATTTACACAATAGCATTTTTTGATAAACAGCCATTAATATGTGGATATGCAGGTACAGGCAACATCTAATAAGCGTAGAAAGCTGTGTCCTTCACTGTAATGCAGCCTTTAAAACCAGAGAAGTCAACACCTATGTCGGAAATCGTGATATCAAAAATCCAAGACAATCTCATCTTGTATCACGATATAATATCGACATAATGCCCAGCCCTAACACTGCCTGCCACTGGAGATCTACCATCCTGCAGGCGTTCATAACAACCTTAATTTGCCAAACCTCATTCAACTAATTAGCAGCACAATCACATCTCCAACTGTTGATTAAGGCGTGATAACCCATGGAAGAATGGAAGATTGCGCAGCCCAGCTCTATCGCATCATTGCCGCTAAACACAAACCGTTAAAATGCATGCAGCCTATTACTGACTAGCGCAGATTCCATTTGTAGAAAAATCACTGCCCAGCGCAGCTACCGTAAATACAGCTAATCACTGATCAATGCTGCTACTGTCCCAAGAGCCAATCACTGACCAGTGCTGCTCCTGTCCCGGAACCAATCACTGACCAGAGCAGCTATTACCTGTAGAGCTGACTAGTATGGAACAACTACACTGGTCACATGCTTGAGTCCAACACAGACAGAACATGACCCATTCTGGGGTCCATTAACCCTCTACAGTTGTCCATCACAGTTACCTTGCCAAAGTGGTCAAAGTACTGTTTCACATCTTCAATGGTGGTGTTCACTGACAGTCCTCCAACGAAGATCTTCTTCGTCCGGGTAACCAGCTGTGGAACAGGGTCATTAGATGAAACAGATTCTAAACAATGTACTTTCTTCTATATAGCGCATCTCTATCAATAAACAGTGTTCTACACCATGAACTTGTGAAAAGGCATTTTTCTTGATTTGACTCCAAGCTCCACGACTTTTGATTTGACAGAAAACAAAGCAGACACATTGAATGTTATCAGCTGTTTTAAAATGGTATTTTTTATTCATTTTGGTTTCATAATGTTTCAGAACTCCTCATTCCCTCTCCCAATCTACTCCACCACTTTCACAGTGAAATGGCCTTCAGCATTTGGGAGTTTGATCATTTCATACAAAGGTTTCTCAAAGTGAAAATGGAAAAAAAAAAAAAAAAAAAAAAAAAAAAACTTAAAAATTAGTAACGTGCCACAGCAAAGGCAATAAAACCATGGCTCGGCTAAGAGAACAACTGATTAAAACTTTGTGAAACAATAAGCCATATTCATTCACTCTCACATGAATGTGTCCTTCTGTTACAATAAATCACTTAGAGCACATGAGTCAAACTGGTGCCATGGAGGGCCAGAGGCTGCAGGTCTTCGTTCATCCAAAAACTCCACCAGGAGATCTCACTGATTACCTCACCTTCAAGCAGAGAGAAGGGACTAATGAGTGAAGTCACCTGCTGGAGTTTTTGGATGAATGAAAACCTGCAGCCTCTTGGCCCTCCATGGCACCAATTTTACACCCCTGACTTAGAGAATAAATAATACATGATAAGACATTAAAAGACATGTCATTTAACACAATGAACAAACAATAATCTCTCAAGAACAAAAAAAATATGAGGGGGACACAGGATATGTACAGATACGGTGTGTGTGTGTGTGTGTGTGTGTGTGTGTGTGTGTGTGTGTTCACGTTTTTGTTACCTATCGGGGACCTTTTCCAGTATAAACACTGACCTTGTCGGGACCAGTAGTCCTTATGGGGACCAAAGCCTGGTCCTAATATGGCAACACGTCATTTCTGAGGTCATGGTTGAGGTTAGGGGTCAGGTGTGATTTGAAGTTTTGTTAAGGTTAAGGTCAGGTATGATTTGGTTAAGGTTAGGGTTAGGTGTAGGGTTAGGGTTAGGCTGTCCATAATGAATAGAAAGTCAATGCAATGTCCTAACAAGGATAGCTGTGCGGACCTGTTTTATTACAGTGCCTCTGGGTGCATGACAGGAAGTTGTAATCCCACGTGACAGAGGACTGTAGCCAGCCCAAACCACAGCAGAAGCCCCATTACACACGCAGGTGTACGGAAAGAGTGTGTTACAGGTCACATGACCCAGGACTCACCTTGGGCTGAGCTCTGCGGGGGAACGCCACCTTTGGGTCAATCTGAGGGAGAGAAGAGCGAAAAACAGTAATGAGATTCTGAGATACATAGAATAGTCCCTGATGAAATAGCAGAGCGTTCCACTCGAAGAAGCAGTGAGTTCCTACTGAAGAAGCAGTGAGTTCCTGTAATAGAAGCAGCAAGTTCCTGTTGAAGAAGTGAGTTCCTGCTGAAGAAGCAGCGAGTTCCTCCTGAAACAGCGAGTTCCTGTAATAGAAGCAGCGAGTTCCTGCTGAAGGAGCAGCGAGTTCCTGCTGAAGCAGTGAGTTCCTACTGAAAAAGCAGCGAGTTCCCGTAATAGAAGTAGCAGGTTCCTGTTGAAGTAGCGAGTTCCTGCTGAAGAAGCAGTGAGTTCCTGTAATCACAGCAGCGAGTTCCTGCTGAAGCAGTGAGTTCCTGTAATAGAAGCAGTGAGTTCCAGTTGAAGCAGTGAGTTCCTGTAATCAAAGCAACGAGTTCCTGCTGAAGCAGTGAGTTCCTGTAATAGAAGCAGTGAGTTCCAGTTGAAGCAGCAAGTTCCTGCTGAAGAAGCAGTGAGTGCCTGTGATGGAAGCAGCGAGTTCCTGCTGAAGCAGTGAGTTCCTGTAATGGAAGCAGCAAATTCCTGCTGAAGGGGCAGCAAGTACCTGCTGAAAGAGCAGCGAGTTCCTGTTAATGAAGCAATGAGTTCCTATTGCTGCTGCTGGAATCATCCTATTATTAGACCATTTCTCCTCAGTCCTGCTTGCTTAACAAGAGCACTTCACCCTCCATCTCACTCTAGCCCCACTGAGGAGCTTAGCTTTAGCTTGCATAGTTAGTTATGCATGAACACCTGGACATGATGGTCACCCAGGTGACTGGTTCATTGCTCTGCTTGAAGCGTTAAATGAATACACATTAATGTAAGCCACCCTGGATAGAAGCATTTCCGAAATGCAGCGCTGATTTGTGGCATTCTCCCTCACAGTTTCCACCAAATTAAAATTTACTGTGACTCAGCTTAACTCCAAAAACATTAATTATGATGTAATTTCCACCCTAAGTTATATGAAAAAAAAAAAAGGAACGACCAAGGGACATTATGTTTAAATGACAATTTCAACACTTTCATTGAAGGTTGTATCACCCAGGTCTTTGTGCTCTTATCAAAGCATGCAGGGATCACACACGATCCAATCACACACTCACTCCTCTGGGAAATTTAGAGGCTCTATTTAGCCTTAAATGCATGCGATTGGACAGCAGGTGGAGACCCACGTAAACACCAGGAGAGCATTCATACTTCACAAAGAAAGGTCCCAGGCAGGAGTCAAACCCACGACCTCCCTGACACGAGGCATCGGTGCTACCCACAGCACCCCCATGATGCCCTCAGCAGGCAGAGGCCAGTGATCGGCTGAGACCAGTGAACACAGGTGAAGCAGGAAACTGGAGGAATTTGCCCATGGCTGAAAGTTAGTAAATGAACTCTCCTAGGTCCAAGGCTGCACTTCTGACTTCCAACAAAGGTAAATCTTAGCACTATAGCACGCAATGGCATTCCAGGTCATTCCATGGCTCCAACAGCTTGGGGAAAGCCCTTACCTCCCAAAACATTACAGTGAGCCCAGTTGCAGAGCAGGGTCCATGAATGATTTGTCAATGTAGAGGATTTACATGGCTAGCACAAACTAGGCCCAATTGCCCAACATCACTGCCCAACCTCACTAAAGCAGCTCTGGCTGTAATGTACAAATCCCAGCTTCAATGCTCTAAAATCTAGAGGAGAGCCTTCTCAAATGAAGGAAGCCTCTTATAACAGCAGTAAAAAGGGGACCAAATCTACAGTGCTGTGAAAAAGTATTTGCCCCCTTCTTGATTTCTTTTTCTTTTTTTGCATATGTCACACTTAAATGTTTCAGATCATCAAGTAAATTTTAATTTAGACAAAGATAACCAGAGTAAATACAAAATACAGTTTTTTAAATGATGATTTCATTTATTGAGGGAAAAAGCTATCCAAACCAACATGGCCCTTATGAAAAAGTAATTGCCCCCTAAACCCAATAACTGGTTGTGCCACCCTCAGCAACAGCAACTGCAATCAAGTGTTTGTGATAACTGGCAATGAGTCTTTCACATCGCTGTGGAGGAATTTTAGCCCACTCTTCTTTGCAGAATTGTTTTAACTCAGCCGTATTGGAGGGTTTTTGAGCATGAACGGCCAGTTTAAGGTCATGCCACTGCATCTCAATCAGATTTAAGTCCGGACTTTGACTAGGCCACTCCAAAACCTTCATTTTTTTTTTTTTTTTTTTTAAGCCATTCAGGGGTGGACTTGGTAGTGTGTTTCAGATCATTGTCCTGCTGCATAACCCAAGTGAGCTTGAGCTTGAGGTCACAAACTGATGGTCGGACATTCTCCTTCAGGATTTTATGGTAGAGAGCAGAATTCATGGTTCCAGCAATTACGGCAAGTCGTCCAGGTCCTGAGGCAGCAAAGCAGCACCAGACCATCACACTACCACCACCATGTTTGACTGTTGGTATGATGTTCTTTTTATGAAATGCTGTTAGTTTTACGCCAGATGTAACGGGATGCACACCTTGCAAAAAGTTCAACTTTCTTCACATCAGTCCAAAGAATATTTTCCCAAAAGTCTAGGGGATCATCAAGATGTTTTTTGGCAAATGTGAGACAAGCCTTTGTGTTCTTTTTGGTCAGCAGCGGTTTTCGCCTTGGATCTCTCCTATGGATGCCATTTTTGCCCAGTCTCTTTCTTATTGTTGAATCATGAACACTGACTTTAACTGAGGCAAGTGAGGCCTGCAGTTCTTTAGATGTTGTTCTGGGTTCTTTTGTGACCTCCTGGATGAGTCGTCAATGCGTTCTTGGAGTAATATTGGTAGGCCGGCCACAACTTGGAAGGTTCACCACTGTTCAAAGTTTTCTCCATTTGTGGATGATGGCTCTCACCGTGATTCGCCGGAGTCCCAAAGCCTTAGAAATGGCTTTGTAACCCTTTCCAGACTGATAGATGTCAATGACTTTGTTTCTCATCTGTACTTGAATTTCTTTAGATCACGGCATGATGTGTTGCTTTTTGAGATCTTTTAGCCTACTTCACTTTGTCAGACAGGTTCAATTTAAGTGACTTCTTGATTCAACAGGTCTGGCAGTAATCACGCCCGGGAGTGGCTAGTGAAATTGAGTTTAAAAATGTGGTTAATCACAATTAATTCATGATTGAACAAGGGGGGCAATTAATTTTCACACAGGGCCAGGTAGGTTTGGATAGCTTTTTTCCCTTAATAAATGAAATGATCATTTAAAAACTGTATTTTATATTTACTCAGGTTGTCTTTGTCTAATATGAAAATTTGTTTGATGATCTGAAACATTTAAATGTGACAAATATGCAAAAAAATAAGAAATCAGGAAGGAGGCAAATACTTTTTCACAGCACTGCATGTTATCTGGCCTTGTAGTACATCTAATAAACGTTTATTAATGACAAAAAAACCCACGTTTTTGACCCTCCAATATTCGTTTCTAGTGCAGGCCATAGCCTCAGGGACAAAATATTCATCTTTACCGCCTCTGGAAATTATTACAGTCAATCCATCTTCCCCTGATGCGACTACTTCCTGTGCCTCGTGTTTGTTACTGAACAAATTAACATTTTGCTTACTGTCAGAAAAGCCGGATATGCTGAGTGTATAAAGCATAAGTTGTTCCTTTTAATGGGCTTTGTTTATATGCACTGGCCACAACTCTAAAAAAAAAAAAAATAAATTTTACCTTTCAGTTTGGAAAAACCCCACGTAAATACAGTTAGTCTTGGCATCTTCTCGCAGATTACACTGGCAGACAGCACATTAAACAGGGTGTAAGAAAAGTTAGGACCAGGGAAAGACTGAGAATTTATGAGCATGTCACTGCAGGAAGTACAGAACCCGCCACCAGAAACCATCAGTAGGAAACAGGTGCTCGAGTAAAGATGGAAAGGCAAGGGTTCAACCTGTTTTGAGTCTGATATATTTTGTCAGCTTGCTCTCTCCCACACTCTAATACTGGCATTTCTGAGTGCGAGCGAGACCTGCATTTGCAGTTGTATAGATGTGAAAGACCAAGTGTGCTGTGAGTGTGTGTATGTATGACAAAACAAGTACTGCTGTGATGTGTATGTGTGAAAGACCAAGTATGTTATGAAGTGTGTGTGTGCGTATGTTTGTGTGTGAGAAAGACAGACAGCATGTGTTGTTCAGTGTGTGTATGAGTGTGTGTGATGTGTGTGGGAGAGAGTACACGGTGCATGTGTACCAGATCGAGTGTGTGTGATGTGTGCGCGCTATGGAGCGTGGGTGTGTGTCAGCCTGCAGGTTTGAGCAGGAGTATGCGTACGCGTGTGTGCTTGTGCGCACACCCGTGTTTGTGTGTGTGAGGGTGAGTGTGTGTTTGTGCAGGTATGAGTGCGTGTGTGTGTGTCTGAACAGTAAACTCCCTCAGTATTCCCGGGTGCAGACACAGAGGCTCTGATGAGACACGGTAACAGAAAAACCTGAGCACTTCTGACACAGAGCCACAGCCTGACCTAAACCCAGTGTGATCCAATAACCCGCTCTCAAAGACACACTCACCTCACACACTCACTCAAGAAACAAGCACAGTCACACACAGACGCATGCGCTAATCAGATGACAAACTTTTCACTAATCCTCATGAACATAAGCAGTCACTCAAAAACTGGAGATACGGCCAGAGCCAATCACAGCCATGATGGGTACAGCGAGGGCCAATCACAGAAATGTAGGGCACGGCACAAGCCAATCACAGCCACGCGGGGGAAAACCTGCTCCAATCGCGGCCGATGCACAATGAAACCTAACGGGGTGAAGTCAGTATGGACTTGAGCAATGGGGTCACTTCAGTCCAACAGACATAAACGTGAACAACCGGCTAACGAGCACAGCTAACGAGAGTCCCCCTGGAAAACTCCATAAAGGTCTGTGTATACATCAGCAGACAAGGCTGTCCTAGCCTCTATACCACTCACGCACGTACACAAAACAGGCAATGTAATCCAGTTAGTTTCCTCCGAGCTGATTGGTCTTTTAGAGATCCACACTAATTACAGATTGGGTTATACCCCTTGTCCCAGTAAGGATAATCTTATCAGAACAGCAGCGCAACTCACCGAGTAACCAACACGACAAGCTCAGCAACACCTGAGCACTTATCAGACGACTAAACCCTGGTGAACAAAACACTTGAACATTTCACTAAGCATCAAGCAAAAAACAACATTGCTAAAAAAAAAAAAAAAAAAACCTCACACCATATTAGCTCCTCATCCATCATCAAAACACCTACACACCAAAATACCTAAATATCAAGCACCAAAATCATTGCAAAAGAAGCATCAAAAGAACCGCGCACACCAAACACCGGCTCATCTGTCCTCCACAAAAACAGCACATAAAACACCAAAACACCAAACACCAATACACTCGCACAAAAACACCTGATCCAGAACCAAGACACCTTCACATCAAGCCCCAAAACACCTGCAAATATAGAAACCAATACCTGCAAACCCAGCAGCAAAACATCTGCACAACAACCTGCAAAACAGCTCAGCAAGCACAAAAACACTAGAACACTGAGGACAAAAGCATTTGCAGATCTAGCACAAAACACCGGCAAAACTAGCACCAAAACAGCTGTACACAGCAAGCACCCAAACACCCTCACACCTAACACCAAAACACCTGCACACAGCAAGCATCAAAACACCCTCACACGTAGCTCTAAACCACCAGCATTAGAAGAGCTGCACAAAAAGAACCAAAACACCTCGCACTAAAACACCCGCACACCAAGCACAAACACACCAGCGTACATTCCACCAAAACACTCGCATAATTAGCACTACAAAGCTCCTGCACACCGAAACACCAACAACCGAGCACTGAAACATTCACAAACCTAAGAAAAAACACCAGCAAACCTAGCACCAAAACACCTCCATGCTTAACAATATATCACCACCACATCAAGCACCAAAACACTTGCGCAACTAGAACCAAAAACACCAGTACACCTACCACCCAAGCCCCTGCACACGTAGCAGCAAAACACCAGCAGAAAAAAAAACAAAAAAAAAACAAAAACACCAGTGCACAAAGCACCAAAACAACACCACAGCAAGGACCTGCATACCTTGCACCAAAACACCAGCGAATCTAGCACTAAACCACTATCAACAAAATATCTGTTAAAAGAGAACCTAAACACCTTGCACCAAACACCATCACCATTTTCCAAGCACCAAAACACCACCACTTCAAGCACCAAAACCCTTGCACGCCTAGCATCTGCGCTCCTGGACACCAGGAACTAAAACACCTGCAAATCTAGCATCAAAACACCCGCATGTACCTATGACCAAAAGCACACCAACCATCAAAACAATCACACACCCAGCACCAAAACAGCTGTAAACAAAGCACTTAAACGCCTGCACACCTTGCACCAAAAAAACCTGCCCACCAAAACACTTCCACATCTAGCACCCAAACATCAGCGCACCCAGCACCAAAACACCAGCATATAGAGCACCAAAACACTCACATACCCAACACCAAAACACCCATATTATCACCAAAAAAAAACGTCCAAATCTAGCATGAAAACACCTACATATCTAACACTGAAACACCTACATGCCTAGCACCAAAAAAAGCCGCACACCAAGCACCAAAATACCTGAACATCAATCACAACGTCAGCACACGTAGCAACAAAATACCAGCACGCATAGCGCCAAAACACCAGCACACGTAGCACCAAAATATCAGCACGCATAGCGCCAAAACACCAGCACACGTAGCACCAAAATACCAGCATGCGTAGCACCAAAACACCAGCATGCTTAGCAACAAAACAGCAGCATGCGTAGCACCAAAACACCAGCACATCAAGCACCAAAACACCAGCACACCAGGCACTAAAACCCCCCCCCACCAAGCACCAAAACAAATCCGCACCAAGCACCAAACTATCTGCGCAATAAGCACCAGACCACTTGTGTAATCAGCACCAAAAAACCTGCACACCAAGCACCAATATACCTACACGCTGAGCACCAAAACAGAACACACCAGGCAACAAAACACCTGCGCACCAGCACCAAAAGAACTGCATACCTAGCACTAAAATGCCGTACCAGTCACATTTCAAATATGTCGCATACATTCTCCGCTTCCCGTTTAGTCACCAGAGTGCTGTGGTAAAGGCAAGACTACTTTTCCAAGGAAAATTAATATGAGCATAAATTAACAGCAACCAGTGAACACAGTGAATGGGAGTAGAATAGAAGATATATACTGAACAACATCCACAGAGGCACAAAGATCCACTCTCCAGTGACCAATGACATTTCAGAGTAATTTTCAGGTCACTGAGCTGTCCAGTAAGAAACACTGTCCTAAAACACAATTACACCAATACTGCAAGACCAGAAAGTGGGAGACATCATGCAACAAATTAAAAAAAAATTGATAAACATAAATTGTTGCAAATGTTTGATTCAGCTCAAATATTTTCAAGTAATTTTGAAATGCTAATTTTGCAGCACTTAAGATAAATACCACATACATTACAGGGAAACATATACATAAAAGACAGTGTTATAAAAAAAAAAATAACTCAACACATTATAAATAAAATACTGTTTTAGCAATACTTGAGTTTACCAGTACTGGTGGTCATGTCTGCATTAGAATCGTCAGTTACATCTTCAAACATGACTTCATACTTTAAAGGGATAAGAATGTAATGCTTGAAGAAACAAGCGAGTTTAAATGTAGTGTTGGTAGAGGTATAGCCTACAGGGCCAAAAATTTTCAAAATAAAAGCTTGGATTTGAACATAGAGTGAGCAGGTTAGGGAGGTGCACTTTAAGACAGGGGCCTCAGTGTACTGACTGATGTTTCATAACTCCCATGCTGGCCCAGCCCTCGAAAACACCAGGCTGCCCCCAGAGTCAGTGAGGCTGAGTTTTGGAGCTCTGCCTGTCCTCTCCAGCCGCCTGTAACCCTGCCGTTTGCTCGCTTCCCTCTCCGCGAGAGCGAAGGGTTCAGCTCGGCGGTCAGGAGACTCTGAACCAGAGCATCAGGAGAGCATTTGTGCTCATTCTGCTTTAAGGGTCACTATGGAGACAGAGCATCCCAAGAGGGTGACAAACCTCCCCCGGTGACTGACATCACCATGACGATGTTGATGGCAACCCTTCCAGACTAAGCCTCTTTACCCACAGAACTCATGCTGGCTCTTCCCCCCCTCCCTCTTTCTCTCTCTCTCTCTCTCTATCTTTCATTTATCTTCTTCCTTCCCACCTCCCTCTCTTTTTAATACTCCAGGATAAAATATACTGTCATATCCTCCAACACATGACTGCTCTCACCCATTCTCTCACATAAACACACACACAAACGTGCTCATACACACATGGACACACACAAACACACGCTCATGCACTCACACACACTCACACTCACACATCCACACTAGCACACACATACACAAACAATCATAAACACTCACTCTCTCACACATATTCATACACACTCACACGCAAGCAGAATTTTACACACACACACACACATCAACACACGCATACACCAACACACGCATACACTTCGACCCCCGAGGCAGGTACTTCCTTATCGCCATGGTGATGAACCAGCCGCATTGTCCCTTGACACACTTGCATTCATTACCAACAAAGACACATGGATAACTCACTCTCTCACACACACACACACACACATTCCCTGACACAGATTAAAATGTAAGCTTTTTACATTGTAGCTTCAGGGAATCAATACTACACGTGAAAATATGATACCCAATTGCCTCACTATGAGTCAGTCATGATGACATCATAAGTCGCTCTTGGTGACATCACCTAGTTAAAATAATAGTTGTGTGCAGGTTCTCAGGCAAGCAACGGTTAGCTACAATAATGAGTTCCACTGCTTGCAGTCATATAAAGCCAGCAAAGCCATAGGAAATTCAACAATCTAATTAGGCAAAAATAATGCACTTAACACCTGAATGGCAATTTAAATGGCGCAGTTTAAAAGGTATATAAAACATAACAGAAGACCAATTACAGTTTTTATGAGGCAATTTGAATCTGCTCGCTGCAGTCTGCTGGGCCAACACATTTTTCCTTAATTCTTCACTTTTTGTAGTCAGGTTTGACAGTTCAAATTACTGTAAATATTCGTTAGGACTACATATGTTTTTAATGTGCCAAATGGGCAGCACATAACTGGACTGTCTTGGATCCTGAAAATGCCAGATTTTCAGATCAGGTGTATACATGCTCATGATGTACAAACTTCTAACACATTCTTCCTGTTGTCTTCCCTAAGCTGGGCAACGGGACAGCTGATCAGGCACTAAAGCAGGGATAATTAAACCTGCACTTCAAATCTAAATCCAACCCCGGCTTTCTTTTCTCCCAGGTAATTCACTAACTGCATAATTAGTGCTTCTGGTTGGCCAGACTTCACACCTGACTACCAGCTAAAGTCAGAATGGAAAACTCCAGTGCTTTCCAATACCAGAGGGCCTGATCATTTGAATATAATCACCAGAGAGTTCAGTTAAAAACATTCTGCTCACTTATTCCTGATCCATCAATAGGTTGATTACACTTCATGTTTTTTTTTTTTTTTTTTTTTCATGCTCAGTACAGGCAGAGCTACTGTATTACTCGTGTGATAGGTCAACGGACTGAGCGCATGCCTAAAATTGGTTCGTATAGTTTTTCATCAGCGGCATTTAATTCACCATTTTGAATACTGACAAATGGCTATCACAGGCCAACAGTTCAAGGGCAATGCGGGTGTTTTATCACACATACGAGAAAAGAGGAGGGATAAAAATGCACTACAAAATGCTACTCACCGTTTTGGAGTCCAGTTCATGTCTAGTTTGCGCCAAAACTTTATCCACACCAGCCTGGTCGACGTATGTGACAAAACCGAAGCCTCTGCAATTGAATGATATCATTACTATTAACATTTAAAGGCGTAGGCCCATAAGAAATGCAAATCAAAGTGTGCGTGGGTAACACTTTGCATAGCTCGCGGGAGAACGCCCCCTAAGGATACCAAAAGCACAAACAAAATGTCAGGTCCGAGTAAACCGCAATCAAGTCCCCACACAGTGAACGAATCACTCACCTCGATCTCTTTGTAACCGGATCCCGCATCACCATACACTCCTTCACCTCTCCGAATTTACAAAAGTACTCCTTCAAACCCTCTGGAAAATAAACAGATTGCTGGATAAGGAAATCATCAGTGGGCGGCGCAGGAAAAAGCACATCCCTTGTCCCATTGACAAACTGTTGTCTAAACGTGTCTGCAACTGATGGGGCCATAAAAATCATTCGGGGGTGCCAACTTCTTGACTTCAATCCACAACAAACGAGTAAATATTAAATAACTACTCCACCTTAGAGCGACAAGACTGGTAACATTGAAAGGACAAACTTGGAAAACATCACAATAAAACAACAACAATACATACAAGGTGCGGACAATCATTCACCTTTATTAGAACATAAAAAAATACGTTGAAAAAATGAGCTGTGTGATTACGGTTGGGTGGGAGGAGGAATCGCACAAAGCTGACGCACAGGAGCTGCTCTCGGTAGCTAGGCACGCAAGCTCGCTAACAATAAGCTCCAGTTTCCTAACAAAACAAATTCCCAAAGCGCCCGCTTGACGAAAAACTTATCCCCCTAGGCGAGGTACAAGGACAAAACGCTAACTGGAGAAAGCCAGCGAAGGTTTCATGAAAGATACCTGGCCACTAGATATCTCCATCTACTCTGCAGTTTGTTTGGTTGACGTTCGTTCGGTATTACAAGCAGAGTTTATAGCTCGTATATGCTGCGCTAAATCAATATACGCTTAATCCCCATCCATCTGACCTTGCCATTTGTTTCAGATCGACTCGTAAATCCCCGCTCATGGATCCGCACTGAATTAGCGCTTTCATTTGGCTGCACTGAACCAACTCTACTTTCTTTTTGCATCATGACGAGTGTTACAACGCAGAAAATCCGAAGAAAGTAGCAAAACATCCGACTAAACTCATATGCCATCGAACCAGGGTTGAAAATAAATTATCTCTGGAAAACTGAAAATCACGGCGAAAAAAAGCACGATAACGTCACTTCTCCGTGGTTACCTCAATACTTGAGAAAGTCGCTAGCGGGCTACATGGCTCACCTTGTGTCGTCTGCCAACTGAGGCCGCCGATGAACATTTTACTAAATGGGAGAAAAGAAAGGACGGGATGTGAAACAACACGATCGATCGATTTCATTAAGACGAAATACATAATTTTATCAACCTAACAAATAACACACAAAACAAAGATTGAAGTATCTGAAGAAACATATCGGCCATGTTGGTAGTACAGGTCTACTTTCTGCACAGTCAGGCCGTTATCCCAGCAATAAGCCGCGAGCTTTTCATGGTAGAAAGAGAAAGTTACAATCAATTGCGGCCATCTCTCCCCCTTTGTGCACGGGCAAAACATGGTGAGCCAGCGATGCTTGGAGCGCATGATGCGCGGCAGAGCCACGGTCCAGCGCAGCACATTGAGATCACAACAGTTACAGCATGCTGCCTTTTGTCTTGGAGCTCCGGTAATCTGCCCACCAACTCCTTGATTTCTTCAGTGGGACAGCAGCCGAGTTAGAGGACGGGAGAAAGATTTACCACGGGTCGTGGGGGGAGTCCGCGGACGACAGGCTGCTCTGGCTCCCTTCGGTATCCATGCCTTCCCTCTGGTCCCGACTGCGCGGTGTGTGAGAGCGGGGAGAGTCAGGGGCGGGTGGCCGAGGGGGGTGGGGTGGCTGGGGGCGTCTCGGAGAGGCGGGACGAGAGCGCTTTACACACACAAAAGCCGAGGCTCCACCTCTCGCTCTGTCTCACTCCTCTCCGTCCCTCCTCGCGCCTCCCATGCCCCACTCCGCCTATTTAACGTTGCCTCTCGTGCACGAGAATATTTCCCAGGATGTTTTTTCCGTCCACGCCCCCTCCCGCGACTCCTTCAGCGGGTCCCTTGACCGCTCTTTCGCTCTCGAAGACAGAGGCGCTAAATCTTCTCTTTATAAGGTGCAGTTCAAACCGCAGTCTGTAAATCAGTGGCTCGGCAGCTTCGAAATAGCGTCACTACGCTAACTGTACAGTAAACCCGTGACTGTAAAGCGGTGGAGCGACTATTTAAAATGAGCGGAAGGTGCACAAAGCTCTCATTCTCGTGTCTGCGCGCGCTGAAATATACTTATGCGGTATCAAGGCAAAATTGGGTCTGGGACATAAATGCAGGTGTTCAAATTCAGAAAAATGCTGGATAGGCTGAGGAAGCGCAGTAAGATGCTGGGTTATGTGAGGATGTGCAATGACTTACTGGGTTTGGTGTGCCCGTGCGGTTAGGCGTTGTTTTTGATAGCGAGGTGCTGGCTTTGATGAGGAGGTGTTGTGAGGTGTTGGGTTTGGAGACAAGGGGCAGTGAGGTGCTGAGTTTGGTGCAGAGGTACAGAGCAGGGTTCGGATTCGAGGCGCAGTGAGGTACTGGGTTTGGAGAAGAGGTGCAGTGAGGTTCTGTGTTTGGTGAAGAAGTGGAGCATAGTGTTGGGTTTGGTGTGGAAGTGCAGTGAGGTGCTGGGCTTGGAGAGGAGGTGCTGCTATATGCCGGGTCTGGAGAGCATGCGCAGTGAGATGCTGGGTATGGAGAGGAGGTGCGGTGAGGTGATGAGTCTAGAGAGGAGGTCAAGTGCGATATGGGGTTCGGAGGAAATGTTCAATGATGTAATGAGTTTAGTGAGTAAGTCCTGGGTTTGGAGTAGAAGCGTGTTGAGGTGCTGAGTGTGAGGAAGAGGTGCAGTAAGATGCAGAGTTTGGAAAAGTGCAGTGAAATGGAGAGGAGGTACACGAAAGTGTTGGTTCATAACAGAGGTGTAGTGAAGAGCTGACTTTTGTGAGGAGGTGGAGTGATGTGTTGGGTTTGCAGAGAAGGTGTACTGAGATATTGGGTTTGGTAGGAGGGGCAGTGTGATGTTGGGTTTGGAGAGTAGGTGCAGTGCGGTGTTGGGTTTGGTAAGGGGGTGCAGTGAGGTGTTGGGTTTTGCGAGGAGGTACAATGAGGTGTTGGGTTTGGAAAGGAAGGTGCTCTGAGATGCAGGGTTCGGTGAGGAGGGGCAATGAGGTGTTGGGTTTGGAGAGGAGGTGCAGTGGGGTGTTGGGTTTGGTGAGAGGGCACACAAAGATGCTGGTTTTGGTGAAGAGGGGCAGTGAGGTGTTGGGTTTTGGGAGGGGGTGCAGTGAGGTGTGGGGTTTGGAGAGGGAATTCAGTGAGGTGTGAGGTTTGGAGTGGAGGTACAATGAGGTGTTGGGCTTGGAGAGGAGGTGCAGGGAGGTTTTGGGTTTGGAGAGGTGGTGCAGTGAGGTGTTGGGTTTGGACAAGAGGTGCACTCAGGTGTTAGCTTTTGAGAGGAGGTGGAGTGAGGTGTTGGGTTTGCAGAAGAGATGCAGTGAGGTGTTGGATTTAGAGAGGGGCTGCACTGAGATATTGGGTTTGGTAGGAGGGGCAGTGTGATGTTGGGTTTGGAGAGGAGGTGCAGTGCGGTGTTGGGTTTCGTAAGGGGGTGCAGAGAGGTGATGGGTTTGGAGAGGAAGGTCCTCTGAGTTGCAGGGTTCGGTGAGGAGGGGTAATGAGGTGTTGGGTTTGGAGAGGAGGTGCAGTGAGGTGTTTGATTTTGAGGGGGTGCACTGAAATATTGGGTTTGGTGAGGAGGGGCAGTGTGATGTTGGATTTGGAGAGGAGGTGCAGTAAGGTGTTTGGTTTAGTAAGGGGTGCATTGAGGTGTTGGGTTTGACGAGACAGTGTAGTGAGGTGTTGGGTTCGAATAGGAGGCGCAGTGAGATGTTGGGTTGGAGGGGAGGTGCAGTGAGGTGTTGGGTTGGAGAGGAGGTGTAGTGAAGTGTTGGGTTAAGAGAGGGGGTAGTGGCGGTTTCTTAGTGGGAGAGGAGGTGCAGTGATGTGTTGGGTTTGGTGATGAGGTGCGCTTAGGTTTTAGCAAGGAGGTGCAGTGAGGTGTTGGGTTTGTTGAGGACATGCAGTGAGGAGTTGGGTTTGGAGACGGGCTTCACTGAGATGTTGGGTTTAGAGAGGGGGCAGGGAGGAGTTGGGGGTGGAGAGGAGGTGCAGTGTTTGGTTTTGTGAGGAGATGCAGTGAGGTTTTGGTAAGAAGGTGCAGTGAGGTGTTTGGTTTGTTGAGAAGATGCAGTGAGGTGTTGGGTGTGGAGAGAGGGTGGACTGAAATATTGGGTTGAAGAGGAGGGCAGTGTGGTATTGGGTTTGGAAAGGAGGTGGAGTAAGGTGCTGGGTTTGGAGAGGGGCTTCACTGAGATGTTGGGTTTAGAGAGGAGGCAGTGGGGGTGTGGGGTTGGAGAGGTGGTTCAGTGTTTGGTTTTGTGAGGAGGTGCACTGAGGTTTTGGTAAGAAGGTGCAGTGAGGTGTTCAGGTTGGTGAGGAGGTGCAGTGAGATGTTGTGTTTGGAGAGGAGGGTGCAGTGAGGCATTAGGTTTGGTGAAGGGGTGCAGTGAGTTGTTAGGTTTGGTGAGGTGCAGTGATGTTTTTGGTTTGGTAAGGGGGTGCAGTGAGGTGTTGGGCTTGGAGAGGAGGGGTAGTGTGGTGTTGGGTTTGAAGAGGAGGTGCAGTGAGGCATTGGGTTTGGTGAGGAGGTGCATTGAGGTGTTGCGTTGAGTGAGGAGGTGCAGTTAGGTTTTGGGTTTGGTGAGGAGGTGCAGTGAGGTGTTAGGTTTAGTAAGGAGGTGCAGTGAGGTGATGGATTTGGTGAGGAGGTGCAGTGAGGTTTTGGGTTTGGTGAGGAAGAGCAGTGAGTTGTTTGGTTTGGTGAGGTGTAGGGTGTCGTTGGGTTTGGTGAGGAGGTGCAGTGAGTTGTTTGGTTTGGTGAGGAGGTGCAGTGAGTCATTGCATTTGGAGAGAAGGTGCAGTGAGGGGTTGAGTTTGGTAAGGGGGTGCAGTGAGGAGTTGGGTTTGGAGAGGGGCTTCACTGAGATGTTGGGTTTAGGGAGGGGGCAGGGAGGGGTTGGGGTGGAGAGGAGGTGCAGTGCAGTGTTGGGTTTGGTGATGAGGTGCACTTAGGTTTTACTAAGGAGGTGCAGTGAGGTGTTGGGTTTGTTGAGGAGATGTAGTGAGGAGTTGGGTTTGGAGAGGCGCTTCACTGAGATGTTGGGTTCAGAGAGTGGGTAGCGAGGGGTTGGGCATGGAGAGGAGGTGCAATGCAGTGTTTGGTTTTGTGAGGAGATGCAGTGAGGTTTTGGTAAGAAGGTGCTGTGAGGTGTTTGGTTTGGTCAGAAGATGCAGTGATGTTTTAGGTTTGGAGAGGGAGTGGACTGAAATATTGGGTTGGTGAGGAGGGCAGTGTGGTATTGGGTTTGGAGAGGGGGTGGAGTAAGATGCTGGGTTTGCAGAGGGGGTGCAGTGAGGTGTTGGGTTTGGTGAGGAGGTGCAGTGAGGTGTTGAGATTAGAGAGGGGGCAGTGGGGGTGTGGGGTTGGAGAGGTGGTGAAGTGTGATGTTGGGTTTGGTGAGGTGATGCAGTGTGGTGTTGGTTCGGTGAAGGGGTTCAATGAGATGTTTGGTTAGGAGAGGGGACAGGGAGGGGTTGGGGGTGGAGAGGAGGTGCAGTGAGGTTTGGGTTTGGAAAGGAGGTGCACTGAGGTTTTGGTAAGAAGGTGCAGTGAGGTGTTCAGGTTGGTGAGGAGGTGCAGTGAGGTGTTGTGTTTGGAGAGGAGGGTGCAGTGAGGCATTAGGTTTGGTGAAGGGGTGCAGTGTGTTGTTGGGTTTGGTGAGGTGCAGTGATGTTTTTGGTTTGGTAAGCGGGTGCAGTGAGGCGTTGGGCTTGGTGAGGAGGGGTAGTGTGGTGTTGGGTTTGGTGAGGAAGTGCAGTGAGGCATTGGGTTTGGTGAGGAGGTGCATTGAGGTGTTGCATTGAGTGAGGAGGTGCAGTTAGGTTTTGGGTTTGGTGAGGAGGTGCAGTGAGGTGTTAGGTTTAGCAAAGGGGTGCAGTGAGGTGTTGGGTTTGGTGAGGAGGTGCAGTGAGGTTTTTGGTTTGGTAAGGGGGCGCAGTGAGGTATTTAGATTTGTTGAGGAGGTGTAGTGAGGTTTTTAATTTGGTGAGGAGGTGCAGTGAGGTGTTTGGATTTGCTGAGGAGGTGCAATGAGGTTTTTAGTTTGGTAGGGGGGTGCAGTGAGGTGTTGGGTTGGAGAGGAGGTGCAGTGAGGTTTTTTGTTTGGTGAGAAGGTGCAGAGAGGTGTTGGGTTTGGTGATGAGGTGCAGTGATGTTTTGGGTTTGGTGAGGGGGTGCAGAGAGGTGTTGGGTTTGGTGATGAGGTGCAGTGATGTTTTCGGTTTGGTGAGGGGGTGCAGAGAGGTATTGGGTTTGGTGAGGAGCGGGTTGTTCTCCTCTTGACTAACTGCCTTCTAAGCTTCGTACATTAGTACTTGTGTTGACTCTGCATTTTTTGTTTGCTTTGCTGTGCATCTGGTTTCCTTTGGCTGAACCAGATTGTGTTGCACCTGGCTGTGCATTCAGAAAAGGTCTCTTTCTCTTTCTCTCTCTCTCTCTCTCTCTCTCACACACACATACACTCTCTCTCTCTCACAGACACACGCACTTCCTAATTGAAAGTTCTGCTCCTGTGCTTGTCTCTGCAATTAGTAGAAGCTTGTGGCAGATAAAACATTTTTCAGCTCTGCTTTTCAAAGGAGGCAATTCTTTGGTGAGAGAAAAGAATAACACAACTGATGCATGTAGCATTAACCCCTTAGCTGGATATATGAAAGCAGCATTGTGTACTCCACTGTAGCCAGAGTTCATGAGCAGTTATGTGCTTGTTGATGGGATGTGTCAAATCCCTAAGACAGGCCAGAAAACATCCTTCTGAGTTTTTATGGGGTTCGCGGTGAGAATTCAGAAGTTGCAGTTTTCAGAAAAACACACACCACTGAGTTTTCAAGTATTTAATTACAGCCAAGACAGCCCTGGACCACCCCTCCTCCTCTCAACCTCCTCACTTCCTGGCCATGGGACTCACTGTCATATTGGAAGATTTTCATAAAAGCAGCCAAACACTGTGCTATCAGAGTCACCTCAACACCAGCTGCCTAACACTGCACTAGGAGAGTACTGCAATACCAGCCGTCTAACACTGCACCAGCGGAGTCTCTTCAACACCAACTGCTTAACACTGAGCTAAGAGACTCACCTCAATATCAGCTACCCAACACTGAACCTATTCAATGTACATAGTCTCTAAAAGCATTTTAGCATGCTTTTTTCAGCTAGACTTTTTCCTCACTCTGAGGAAAATTTAAAATTATCTCAAATATACAGCCCCATTTCCAAAACAGTTGGGACGCTGTGTAAAATGTAAATAAAAACAGAATGCAATGATTTTCAAATCATTTAAACTTTATATTTATTTGAAAATAGTACAAAGGCAATATATCAAATGTTGAAAGTGAGATTTTCTTTGAAAAATAAGCGCTCATTTAAAATTTGACCCTTACCAAAAAATTTTATTTATTTTTTTTTTTCCCCAATTGCTTGAGCACAATTTTGAAAACGAGGCTCATTTTGTCAAAGGACTGCATACAATTCGCAGAACCACACTCAAGTACCAGAACGCCTCAGATCACTTGCAAAATGAAACTCTTAATTCAACCTATACAATAAAAACCTAATTTTGTCGCCATATGGCACACACGGTTCATCCTGATTCAGTCTGAACCAATTACACCACTACTATGCTAAAACGCTTAACATTTCTTCTCTTCTCATGAGATAGTCTAAGTTTCGCATCTTAAAGAGTGAAGTACTGTGCACAAATATATTGATCAAACACAGCATACAAGTACTGCACAGTGATGAAAATATTTCTCTCCACATGATAGTTTGTTTTTTTGGCTCAGATAATCGAGACAAAAATGGAGTATATTCCATAAACAGCACAAAAAAATTGAGACAAAAGAAACCATGAAGAAAAGACTTTGTGTCATCTCTTCATACACCTGGATCTGGTCGTAGCACTTCGTCCACATCGCAGGCTATGTTCTCTGTCGCAAGACAGAGCGAAGAATCGTCTTCAATGGCGAATTCATCCTTGCACACACCCTGCATCATTGAGATTGCAGGCGTCCTCCATGGCTTGAATGACGGGCATCCTGACATCGGGTTGAAAATCAAGTTGGGATCAACTGATGGTCCTCGAGGGCCTAGGACTGCTAGTTTTCCTCCCTCCCTTTGAAATGATGTTTCTCCCTCATCTTGTTGTAGTCAGGTTAAACCCAGCCTCATCTGTGAAGATAGATTCATGCAAGATTGAATCTGCATTCATTTGTAAAACATGGAAAAAAAAAAACACATTCGTGTAGTTCAATATAGGTCTCATATGTGTAAATTTACATGTAAAAAGGTTGTGTGCTACACACAGTACTAAAGAGTACATTACTTACCTCCAAGCGGGTCTTTGATTCTCCGCGATCGTTCAAATGGCTCTCTGTTGAGTTGTTTTATCTGTTTAAGGATTCGCCCATGTTGATCGAGAGGCCTGATGGACATTACTGAAAACTGCGAGGTCATTGAGGCCATTTGTTTGAATTTCTGATATGCATCGCATCATTGACCAAAAGCATGTTCACGAAAGCTATCATTCCTCTTAGAATATGGGGCCCCTTCCTCCTTGTCGTTCTCGACCCTCAATCGTACGTCAACCGAATAAAATATATGTAGAGTGTCACAGAACAGCATATGGGCCATTGTTTCAAATATGGAGTGCAGTAAATGGGTACCAGGATGTACTGATGTAGTGCATGGTATACTGCGGTGAACTACATTGTACTGATTTTACTGTAGACCGTGGAGAAAAGTTGTTTTTTCCTGTGCTCTTGTCGAAACGCCTGAATTACTTTTGCAACAGTACATATCTGTTCAGATTGGGCTGAACTCTGTCCAGCCTCACTGTGTGTCAACCAATGCTGCTCGAATGTCATTTGATAAATTTGGTCCTCGCCGTCTTTGTTCACATCCGCCTCCGGTCCACCTCTTCCTCTCCCTGCCCCTCATCCTCCATGAATTCCCCCTCTCATCCTCTCTCTCCCTCTTCCAATGCTGCTTTTCATTTTTGTTGAAGACTTGTAGCCCCACTTGTTTCCTTTTTATAGCGCTCACACCTGATTGGTTAGTTTACAATTCTGCACCAAAGTGTCTGCACGCCTGACGGCCTTGATTAATCGATTGGTTCTCAGGTGTGGTATTTTGAAAGGCAGTGCCTTGAAATGGCCATGAAACGACATTGTGTTGAGATATCTGTGTCTAATGTAGAGGCGTGTTCTGCCTTTTAGAAAAAATTGTGATGCCAAAAATGTGATTACAGTTGTGGGCTGTTTTGCTCCTCGAGTGTTAGGTTTCACTGACTGTGTCTTATTAATAATTTCAGTGTTTAAGTAATCGGAAAAAAAAAAAACTGTAAAGAGAACAGGAGGGTTAAAATATTCTTTTCTCCACAAATACGATATCCCACTGTAAGAGTTCCTCTCTGGTTTTGTCATCTTTATATGGCCATCCTTTTGAGAAAAATCTCGTTTGCAAGCGGCATTTGAACACTCAGCAGGTAAGTAGCGAATATTTGAACAGTAAAATTTTTTTAGTGATTAATTGAAAGCAGGAATTGATAACAAATGCTATTTTCCAGTCACTTGATTTGTTTTCACTTGTAAAAATTGCAGTTTGCACTTGAAAAATTCAGCAACTTAAACATGAAGATGCAAATGACTCAATGTGACTTATTTCCTTTTCAAATGTGGAAATTTTCATTCACGTGAAAAGGCAAATTATTTGTGGGTTTTTTTTTTTTTATGGGCAATTTTCTATTTTCCTTGATTAATTATGTGCCCTTGCTCGTAATAAAGACAGATGTGAACTGTGTGAAGGTCAAGGATTCCCAGTAGAAATGTTTGGAAGTGCAAACCGACGGGAATCTTAATCATAACAAGCAAATTGCTGAGTTGGCTTATTACACACACGCATTACATACAGGAACACAAGGCTTCTACAGGGAGGAGAACGCAAACATAAACAAACAAAACAGTGGATGTGAGAGGATTATAGAAACCATTAATCAGCACTTTATTTACACAGCCAACTTTGAAATGGAAGGAGAAAATCAATGTGTACGTGGTTGTGTTTGTGCACGCGTGTGTATGTGTGACGTGCGTCCTTTTGTGTGTGTTTGTGTATATGTGTTCTTATGTGTGCTTGAGCGCGTATTTACGTGTGTGCTTTTGGGTATTTGTTTGTGCATATGTGAAGGCATTTGTACATGAGTGTGGCTTTGTGTGCATATGTAGGTGTTTGTGTATAAGTTTGTGTGCCGTCATCTGTGTGTGGTTTTGTCTGTTTGTGTGTGTGTGTGTGTGTGGGCGTGTGTACAAGTGTGAGCTTTTACATGTGCTTACGTGTACGGGTGTGTGTGTGTGTGTGTGTGTGTATACATCTGTTTTTTGTGTGCTCATGTGTGTATGCATGCATTGGTGTGTGTATATGTGTGTGCTTTTGCGTGTTTGTGGGTGCGTGTTTGTGTAGGCATGTGCACGTGTGTGCTTTTATGTGTCTGTGTACATTTGTGTGCTTTCGTGTGTGTGTACGTGCATGCATGCATGCGTGTGTGTGTGTGTGCGTATGCGCGTGCGATGCACAGGAGGGCACAGTGTGTAGCTGGACTCGGGGGACTGTGGGAGGGAACTGTACCGTATGTAGGACGGGGGCTATTCTATTCTGACACAAATTATAGGCGTGACCAATTTCTGCATGCTTGATCAATGGGGTTGAATAGAGAGTGAGAGAGATACAGAGAGGGAGAGAGAGAGAGAGAGATACAGAGTGGGAGAGAGAGAGAGAGGGAATGAGAGAGCAGAATGGATTGAATGAGACTGAGGAGATGAAAGAAAAGAAGTTGAGCAGGAAAAATGAAAGGATAGAGAAAACTGAAGATATGTAAATTGTCCTCATGTGGTGTGTGGCATTAGAAAGAGAAAAGTAAGGCTGTGATCATATCTGTTCCTTTTTTTCTTTCCGACTGTGTGCGTGTGTGTGAGTGTGTGTGTGTGTTTGTACAAAGGTGCATTTTTGCTCCATACGTAACGACTGTCCCCCAATAGACATAATCATGTTCCTTGAGTACCAGCAAAAAGCTTTTATAAGCAAATTATATGCAAAAGACGATTGAACTCATGGCAGGAGTTTTGAACACATCCTTTCTCTCGTCCCTGAATGAATGTGTGCGTGATTTTTCCTAATTACTGAGTCGTTTTTCTTTGAATATTTTATTTTATGTTCTCTATTTTTCAGCTATGTCCTTCAAAGAGTCTGCGTAGCCAATCAGCCAGAAGGGGATGATCACGTGACGGGATGTAGAGATTCTGCTCGGATGAGTGACCAAGACTCCACACACACACGCGCACACACACACACACACACACACACACACACAAGTGCGCGCGTGCGCACACACACACACATGCGTGTGCACACACAGTATGTTCACTCAAGCTCTTTACTGACCTCTCAGTGGTAAAGCTATTGTTGACCTCTGACCTTTCACCCTAAGGCCCTGGGACCTGCTTAGAGAAAGCAGTCATGGGGGGAGTGGGGGATCTGGTGTGTGAATGTGGGGCAGTTTGGAGAAGAGAGAATAAAGGCTTTTATGCTTTTCCTCAACATAAATCACCTTCATAAAGACATAAACATAATCACACTTGAACATCCACTATAATTCTTGCCATTCAGCAACTATACAAAGAACCCAGAGAGAATTTCCACGAACATTGGAAGATTAAATTAAGCATATATATATATATATATATATATATATATATATATACACACATATAAAAAAACACATTAATCATATAAAAGAAGTCCAATATTAGAGCTTGTTGACCTCAATCTGGAAGTAGTTTCTAATCGAAGCCTATCAGGTCAAAGCATTGTGTTGTTGCAATTAAAGGCTGACAGGATTCTGGAGTGTACAGCAACATTGCAGATAACAAATGAAAAATGTTGTATTAATATTACACAGTGCCTTGTCTGACACCACGAAGAGCACTGTCTGCATGTCTGGGCACTGTCTACAGACGTAGTCACAAACAGACAAACTGAAGGGAGGGGGTGCTTAATTGAGGTTTATAAAATCATAAATAGGATTAACAGAGTGTGTGAACAAAACAAGATACAGTTTGGAGGCTGCTCTGGCAGCAGTGCAGGTGGGCACAGGGACGTACTCCCGCGGGTGATTCAAGTTCAGGCCTGACGCAGCACAGGATGCTCTGTAGACCAAAGCCGAACACTCACCTATCCTCATCAAACATCCTGATTGTTCTCATGCTGTAAAACTGAAGACAAAGTGAACAGGCAGTTCAACAGAACCAGAGGGCAGGCAGAGAGGTAAGGGAAAGGATTCATTGATACCTTATAATACAATATTTACAGTAAGCTGTATACTTACGCAATATTACAATGTGAAAAAAATCTTATTAAGCATTTTAATACGTATTTAGACTTAAAACACATTTCTGTTACCTTTTTCCTCAGCAAAACAAAAATTCTGTCACTGACGTGAGATAGTTTTAACTCATTTCTAGATTTTTCCATGGGGTGAGAATTTTCTACTTGTGAGAGAAAAATAAGATGCTTGGTCTCATAATAAGATTGAGTAACTTGTGAAGACAGATACTTTTTGCTGAGTTGGTGCAGTGGGCTATTGACCATATAGAGAATCACAAGTCCACACCTCCATAGAAAAGACATGCAGACATGGTGGAGGGGTCTTCTTTGACCAAACGTTACAATGGAAAAGACGTGCGATGGAAGGGCCTTGACCTGTACCAGGAGTGATCGCTAATGCCAGATGTGGTGCTTTCTGAGATTTTCACACACTTCTGTTTCGAGAGTTAGGGTTAGGGTTTGAGAATACAGTGAAAAATAAAAACAAAGCATTCAGAGAGTAACAGTTCTGTTCGTGAAAACATCTTGTCACTGAAGCAGATCAGGCATTTTAGTGATTGGTCAAGGAGACATTCACCCTCACAAAGACAAGAGAACTAACTATGGCTTTTCTACTAAAAAAAAAAAAACTTCCTCTACTTTCAAAGGCTCTTAACACGGCAGAAAGTTGAATTCAGAAAGAAGGATGGCGAACAAACTGTGTTTATCTAGCCAGTAAAGTCATTTGGGAATCAGACAAACCACTGTTAGAAAAGTGGTGAAGGACAGGCAAGGAAGACAACGGCAGTCCAAGACCGAGGAATCTTATGAGCTGAGAAGAAAGAGCCAAAAACAGTGGTCAGTGACATCACCAGCAGACTGCGAAGGGGACGGGAGAAATTCATTCACAAAACTGTTCTGGCTTCACTCCGGGACTCAAGCCTGTCATCAGCAGAGAGAATCAAAGGGCCTGATCAAAATTCACCAAAGAAAAAAAATCCAGATGAGACGAACCAGAAAATCTCAGAGACAAAATTTTGTGGAGAGACCTCGTCTTGTCATCTCAAACCCAAATGTTTTACATATTCTGTCAAAAAAAAAAAAAAACCCCACAGTTACTGTACTTTTTGAAAGTACTGTAAAGAGAAAGAGGGAGGAGAAAGAAAGAGAGAGAGTGAGTGAGAAAGCAGGTGAGAGAATGAGAGAGAGATTGAGGTTTAAGACCCGCTTTATTGGGACAGTTGATCAAAAATGGAAATGACATGACTTCAAAAAGAACAGCAATCAAAATGTTTCAGCTAAACAAAAAGCAATGAAAGAAAGACTAGAGTCAGATAGAGAGTGACAGAGCGAGAGATAGAGAGAGAGAAAAGCAGTGGAAGACAGAAGAAAGAGTGAAAGAGACAGTAAAGAATAGAGAGAGAGAAAGCGTGAGGGAGAGGCCTTTACTCAGTTGTCTAAAGATATCTGTCATTAGCACAACACAAAGCTGATCCAGCAAGCCCTTCTCTTCTATCCCTCCCCCTCTCTCGTCTCTTCTTCCTCTCTCCGTATCTCTTTTAATCCTTTTTCCACTCTCTGCCTCCTGTCTGCCGCTCCATTAGCGCCATTCCTTCCTCCTCTATAAATACCCCCCCCCCCCCGTGGTCCCCTGCCAATGGGGGGGTGAGAGAGGGACGCTGGGGATACTTCGGGGTCACCGCGGAGAAGACGGGGTATGGACGCTGGCCTGGCAGCGAACTGACATTGAAGAGAAATCGATACATCGCCCGGAACAACCGAATACAACTGACGCAACACTAAATCCGATTGGCTAAACCACAGGCAGGACTCAGATGTTTTCATTGACTAAATGGTATGAATGAGTACGTAAGATAAAAATTCATGCGGAAGTGTATCATTAATGAGCATTAGGTGTAAGTTCATGCAGACAAGCAGTTCAGTCGTGGGTTGTTACGTGTGGGCTTTTCGGTCTTTCTCTGGACGACAAGTTCAATCTGTTGTCACCCGTCTCTCTAAAAGGACCCGGAGACTTTAGGGTGATACTGTCATCTGCTGGACAAATCAGGTATTGCAGCCAGGTGACTGCTCCCATAACGAAATCTCATTGAAACTGCGACAGGGCAAAATGGTTTTACCTCTGAATTACCGCACGCACAGATTAAGCATAGATAAGCGCTTCCCTGAAAATAACGACTGTATTCAGCACATAAAACACGATTCTGGTAGACTGAACATACTCAATATTACAATTGTATGTCATCAACAACATCATGTTACATAACAGCATTGAAAAAGTTTGAAAGGAAATGGGTCAGTGAAACATAGACGTGTACACAGTAACAGAGAGAGAGAGAGGAGAGAGAGGCCAAGGGAGAGTCCAGAGGGAGTGTGGGAGAATGAGCAGAATGAAAAAAGGAATGGTGCTTTTGTTAGTGTTTCTGAAGCCAGACTGTCTTCATCTCTTCTAAAGTTGTAACCTGACTCTCAACAGGCAGGATATGAAAGAAAATGGGCTGAGAGGGGCTGTAGTTTGAGTCAAGCCCCATTCAGCATCTGTGTCAATGAAACGCTCACAATCGCCCACAGATGGTGCAATGACTGCTCTGTGCAGCTGGTTTGGTTCTGGTGTCGTTCCGAGCCCCAGGCCTGATTCTGCGGTGTCAGTACTGCTGAACACTGGCCCTGGCAAATACAACATGAAAAAGCCTCAAACTGAACCAGCTCAGAAATGAGCCGGATCACAGGGGACTAGAGCTCAATCTGATTCATTCAGCTAAACACAGTAAATTGTGTAATTGGATCAGTAGCATCACAGTGTGGTACGTGAGAGCAATTCAAGTGCGATCAGGCCTTAACATGGGAAAAACAGTTCAGCAATAACATTAATGCAGAAAACGTGCAATATACATTTATAGTCACAATTCAGAAAGAATAATCGTAATATAATACATTCAGTAATGTATTTAAAACACGACAAGCCATTTACAATCCTCAGCGCACTGCCCATTTAATTGAAGATTCAGAAGGACAGTTCAGATAAATATTTTCAAGCTTTGTAAACAACCGCCCATTACGGTGTTTACATGGTGAAACTGTTGTAAAAACCAGTATACAGTCTCCTCTGCAGTTACTGACACCCCCAGTCAAGAAAAGTAAAAAAGCATTATAAAAATTTACCTTCTGGGGAATTACATTAAACTCACGCTGAAAAATTTAAAAAAAAATCCCTCATTAAGAAATTATTATTTCTAACAAAACCGAATGCATTGCATGCATTGCAATTATTGGCACCCCTGAATTTAATACTTTATACAACTTACCTTTGCCAATGAAGCAGCTCTGAGTCGTCTCATATGATGTTGTATAAGGTTGGAGAATACAGGGCAGGGCATTTGAGACCATTCCTCTTCAAGGAATTTCGCCACTTCACTCATGGTCCTAGGTCCTCTCTTGTACTCTCATCTTTAGCTCATCCCACAGGTTTTCAGTGGGGTCTGGGTCTGGGGACTGAAATGGCCATGAGAGAAGCTGAATTTGTGTTCAGTTAGCCATTTTCCTGTTGATCTGAACATATTATTCAGATTATTATCATAGAATATGATTCCCGTCATAGTCCCAGAAATGTTTAATGAACTCCAGGCTCTTACGTTTGTGGTTAAATGAAAGGAAAGGCTTGCTTCTGGCATGCTTTCCAAATAATCAGTTTGCATGGAGTTGGCATCTGATGGTAGTTTTGGAGACTTTGTGACTCCACAACAGTGCTTTTTTCAGTAATTTTCCAGCAGTGACCTTTGGAGATTCTATCTTTTTTTTGCCACTCCTACCATCCTCCTCACTGTGTAGGGGGCCAGAATATACTTTAGTCGCTCTTCCAGGCAAGTAACAGATCCAGTCGATTTGAACTTTTTAATTATTGCCCTTATGGGCATTATCAGGCAAGTAGCCATTTTTGTAGCCATTCCCTGACTTAGGAAGGTCAGCACACTTTTCTGTCTTTGATTTGTCAGTTCTCTTCTCTTTCCCGTGTTGATGAATCAATAAAGGAATTAGGCCTCTGTGTCACCTCACATTTATGCATCAGTGAACCAGGAAGACATGCACTACGGCTCGAAAGTCCCTAAACATTCTGATCAACTTAGAACAGAAAAATATTATTTGGAAAAATGCTTCAATTATATTTAGTTCCCAAGAATTTCTAGCTGTGCCAGTAATTGTGGCACAAGTGGCCTTGTTAATCTTTTCTCTCAAAATAAATGTACTTCAATTAAAAATGAACTTCTTATAAC
This sequence comes from Gymnothorax javanicus, assembly GCA_029692085.1. Taxonomy (NCBI): domain Eukaryota; kingdom Metazoa; phylum Chordata; class Actinopteri; order Anguilliformes; family Muraenidae; genus Gymnothorax; species Gymnothorax javanicus. The sequence goes on along the minus strand of CM056194.1, from coordinate 121,016,138 downwards.
CTTTTTTACTCATCTATACCAGGGATGGCAATAATTGTGGAAGGGACTGTAAATTCCATATATTCTTCACTTGAAGTTCCGACAGACATGAGCAACTTTATTCATTATAGTAAGGAAAGTTAGGCCAATAAATTGTGGTCATTGTGATGACTGAGTACCACCTAGTGGTAAAATAAAGAATTGCAGTCACAACTCAAATGTGATCAGAGGCGGACACACGTGCACAGACGCTCTCACTTTTTCTCACTCACTCTCTCATACACAAACACACGTGCATGCAATCCAACACACACACACACACACACACACACACACACTAACTCTCCCACACACACACACACACACACACACACACACACACACGCTCATACACTGTAACTCTCCCACAGACACAGCAGCTGTGTTGACAGCCTCCTGCCCTTCTCTCAGGGAGGCCAAGACTTCATCTTCTTCTCTGAATCACTGACTGAATTGTGGACAGAGGTCAAAGGATTCATAAAAAGCGCCCAAATTCCCAGCTCTGGAAAGTGCGAACACTGAAAAGCACACACACACACACACACACTGAGACATGAGTAAATAACAAAGAATTAATATGCACACACTAGATACAGTGCTCATACATACACACACTGCTATCTGCTGGATAAAAAAAGGTACGGTAGCAAATCTTCAAACAGAAACAAGAAAAAATGGTATCGCCTCTAATTTACCTCACACAGATCACACGCAAATGAAAGCTTTCCGGAAAATAAAACCTGTATTCAGCACATAAGACATAGTGGTAGACTGAAAATGCCTAAAAGCATAATTTTATCATAATTTTATGTCAGTAACAACATCATGTTGCACAGAAGAAGTTTGATGTGTACACTAAGATATAAACAAGAACGAATATGCACACAAGCACAAGAAAAAGTGCTCACACACAAGGACACAAGCATGCAGACGCGTGCGCACACTCAAGTCCGAGCAGCTATCCTTGTCTGGACATTGCATTGACTTTTATTCATTATGGACAGCCTAACCCTAACCCTACACCTAACCCTAACCTTAACCAATTCATACCTGACCTTAACCTTAACAAAACCTCAATTCACACCTGACCCCTAACCTCAACCATGACCTCAGAAATGACATTTTGCTGTATTAGGACCAGGCTTTGGTCCCCATAAGGACTACTGGTCCTGACAAGGTCAGTGTTTATACTGGAAAAGGTCCTCAATAGGTAACAAAAGCATGAATACACATACACACACACACACACACACACACACACACACGCGCGCGCGCGCATACTAGACATGCCTGCCTCAGCAAAAATGAAGTTTGGGACACCACCAGAATGACAGCATGACAGCTTGTGTGTGTGTGTGTGTAGGAGGTCACCTGTGCAACTGTGAATGACTGAGGTACAGATTGCAGATATGTAGGAAATCTGGGACACCTCCAGGCCTCAGTAGACAGATCGTAACTTGGGGAGATGCCCAAACCAACAGAGTCCGGGAGATAGGATGTCCGCACAGATACATACAAAGACTTGATATGCACACAAACACAAATACGCATGCAAAAAACTCTATACAACAAATGCACATGCACGTGCACACACACACACACACCCACACACAGGTGTTTATTGTCTTTATTTGCATTTCGACAGGTAAGAATAGGCATTGTCCTTGGTCTTTTGGCATGCATAGAAACACACAAAACGTATTTTGAACAAAGAGAAAATCACAGAAAAATAGACTCTGATTCAGATACATAAATACACAGTGGAAGAATCTCCCTCCTTCACTTTGATACATTTTTCACATATAGCCTCTACTGCTTTACCTCAGAGCATAGCTTAGAGCAACAGATTCAAATCCCAAATCAAATACACTCTCTTCTTCTGGTATGTATCCTGCTAAACTATTGTCTCTAAATTTACCTTCAGCGGCAACAAAATCATAGCACGTTTACAGACTAAACTCACATAATATGGACACAGACATCTTAAAAATCAAGAAGAAAAATGACATCATTGATACACAGTAATTATAACACAACAGTAATATTATGACAACATAGTGCACTGCAGTCAGAATCTTTTGTATATCAGCAGAAGACGTGGTGTGTTTTGAATGCTCGGCAGGGAGAAAATGTAAACCACATCTAAAGATTATTGGGTGTGAAGACTGCAACGCGTTTGCATGTGCAGTGAACAGGATAGTGAGCTTTCTTCGACCTTTCTTTCTTTTTTTGTCAGAATGCAGTACACTAACCCTGACCATGTTGCACGCACACGCGTGTAAACTTCTACGTGGATCGAACACACAATACACAGAAACACAGAATTCAGGGAAATCATATTGCCATGAAAGGTAGGGAGGGACCATGTGACCCTCCTGGCCCTAGGAAAGACATGCATAGCGTGGGGGTGGGGCAAAGTGCCCCAAATGTCACTGAGGGGCGGAGTCTGGCTGTGCAGTCGCCATGGAGTCAATCAAGAGCAGCAATTGGTCAGAGGCCAGAGGGCGCTGGAGCCAGCGTCCGCGCGGATGCAGGTTTGAATCCAGTGCAGTGCAGCATTGATATTCTGCCTGACATCCCTCCCAGTCCTGGATGGATGAGGTGATGGGCCCATGGGGTCCGCTCTCCCCACAGATAAGAGTTCAGAGGTCAAAGGTTAAATTCTATCAGAGTTCAAGAAACAGGTTCAGTGCATTGCACTGTCTCTCTCTTCTCTTTCTCTTTCAGGGTATTGCCCTCCCATTCCAGTAAAAAAAAGGAGAGCTAGATCATCCAGCCAATGAAAATCTCAATGTACGTCACATGGTATTTTCTCCGCTGTCAGCGAGACATCATCCGCACAAACTCTGACAAAAGACAGAAACAAGGAGAGAGGAAATAAGAGCCATTACTCACAGAGAGAGCAGGAGCTACATTCGCGAGCTAAGCTTTAGGGAAACGTACCTCAGATCAGTACTGCTAATTCGAGACTCACCTTCAAAATCTACACGACCGTCTCCATTCAGGTCAATGTCTCTCAGAATGTCCTCGAGGTCACGATGACCCACCTACAGCAGGTACACAGCGCGGTCAAATATTTACACACTAACATATACACACAGCCACAAACTAAGATACACGCAAGTGGATTTACATGCCCACACTAACTTGGAAAACGTCACACACGAACATACATACACACACACACACGTGCACAAACACACTGATTAAACACACACACACACACACAAAACATGTACACACAGCCAAATGCTAATGCAAACACAGTGTAGTTATACACACACCTTAGCATGCACATACAGCTACACACAAGCATACACACACAGGGTGGTTAACACACACAAATGCACACTCCGAAAACCACACGCACTTATGCTCTCTCTCTCACACACACACACACACATGCGCACAAACACACACACACACACACACACTCACACAGCATACACACACACACGAACACATATACACACACACACACACACACACGAACACATACACATACACACACCTCACCTGGTGTCCTAATAACTTCTTCATGGCTTCTCTGAGCTCAGCAGTGCTAATCTCTCCATCTCCATTTGTGTCAAACTGAGAGAGAGAGAGAGAGAATAAATAGACCAAACAGAGGGAAAACTGCACATCTTCATTAAATGTGATGAAGGCAAAACAATAAGAAAACAATTATTTCCCAATAAAAAAAAAACTTTCTAAAGCTACCCCAGCCAAAGAAATTTTAAATTCTCCTTGAAGAGGAAAGCTGCCGCCAAAACCTTGGTGTATAATACATAGCCAATATGGAAAAATGTCTTTTACAAAGATTACTACAGCCGTGCTTGCGTGATCTACTAATTTATATAACACGCAATCGTTGAAGTGCCACATGTGACATTCACAACCACTAGATGTCACTCTAGAGCATCAGCATCTCTGACTGAAAACTGCTCGTGTTGGCCATACCTCCTCCCCTCCTTCATGCACTGACATGCACGTGCGGTCGGCCGGCAACCAAAACAAAGAACTGAGAAGCGCGAATTACAACACACAGATGGAGTCTGACTTCATTCTTTGCTCAGGACGCCAGCACTCCACAATAACATTACAAAGCAAATAGTAGTTTACTATTATATTCATGCAGAAAACTTCATATATAGAACCGTTTTAACACCTAAAAGTGTTATTTGTTCATATTTCATAAGCTGTACTGCATTTTAGATACATTGTAATGTTCTTGTAAAGCTTTGGAAACACTTGCAGAAATAGTTTATCAAAATAAAGCATCTTGAACAGCGAGAGTGAGTGAGTGGCTGAGGAACTGATTAAGTGAGTGAGTGACAGAGTGAGTAAGGGAATGAATGAGTGACTGATTGAGGACTGAGTGACTGATTAAATGAGTGACTGAGTGATTGAGTGAGAGAGTGGCTGATTGACTGATCAAGTATGTGAGTGAGTGAGTGAGTGGGTGAGTGACTGAGTGAGTAAATGAGTGAGTGAGTGACTGATTGAGTGAGTGAGTGAGTGAGTGGCTGAGTGACTGATTGAGTGAGTGAGTGAGAGAGTGGGTGAGTGACTGATTGAGTGAGTGAGTGAGTGAGTGAGTGAGTGAGTGAATGCCCGATTAAGTGAGTGAGTGAATGAGTGGCTGAGTGACTGATTGAGTTAGTGAGTCAGAGAGTGGGTGAGTGACTGATTGAGTGAGTGAATGCGTGAGTGAGAGAGTGGGTGAGTGAGTGCCTGATTAAGTGAGTGAGTGGCTGAGTGACTGATTGAGTGAGTGAATGAGTGACTGAGTGAGAGAGTGGGTGAGTGAGTGGCTGATTAAGCGAGCGAGTGAATGAGTGGCTGAGTGACTGATTGAGTGACTGTGTGGGAAAAAGAGAGGATGGCACAGATGACAAGGACAGAACAGCTGCGATGTTGGACAGCGAGCCCACAAGCAGCCGTACAGACCTGCAGGCCTTTCACACACAGGCCTGCATCATTCATGAGCTCCTGTCAGGCATACAAACCACATCAGAGAGACATGAACATGAACACAGGGAGAAGAGGAGACCAGAGAGCAGGTGGATTCAGAGGAACACCATTGCTCAGCTTCTGTTACATCAGTCTGTACAGGCAGCACCAATTCTCCCAGCACCTTTCACTGTGGAGCCATTATGCCATATTCTCAGCATTAATAAAAGCATTTTAGCTGAACTGCAGTGCATTCATTCAGCAGATGCACCTGGTAAGTGCGATTCACACAGCAGGGGAGGCATTTGATTGATTTCAAGCACAGACCATAAGTGTTTGGGCAGTGACACTGCATTACAGGGCTGTATTTTTTTGCATGGTTCACAACAAATGGATTCAAACACATACAAATTAAAGTCAATAGTCTTAAGTTCATTCTCATTTACATTGCTTTTCATATAAAATGTGCTGCGGTCTGGAGATAATAAGGTAAAACTGAGTAACAGTCCACTATACACCAGCAGCTCTGTTAGACTTGGCTCACAACATTTCCAGACCAGAACGCAAAAAGAAAAGCTAGAACTTCAGATGTAGTGTCAAGTTGTGGGTCCTGAGTTTACATCTAAATGACTATTGCTGAATCATTGAAGGTGATCAACAGTCCTGCTGTCTGTATCATCAGTGGAAATTCCACCATTCCATCAACAGGGGGCAGTACAGACAGACATTATAGACTTCAAGCTATGGCATTATAGGGAAGCCTATGGCATCCACAAAACATTTGAACAGGTTGCTGGGATAGTACGCACTGCTCCCTTCAACAAGATCGCGGCAAGCCACTTTCTGGATGTGTTTACACAGCATGGCTTCCTAACCAGTGAGTGTAGCTGCTAGATTGGTCAACTTACAGTCCAGACCTGCCTCACAATGAAAACATGAGGCGCTTAAAGAAGCATAAAATATGTCAATGAAGACTCTGAACAGCCAAGAGGCTGAAAACATACATCAAGGCAGAATAATTAAATCCTTCAAAACTAGGATAAAAGTCCTCGGTTCTGCAAATGATTAATTGGAGGGCTGCTAGGAATGGTGAGGTAACACAGTGGTTAGCACACCCGTGTCCCGACTTTTCTGGAGTTTGTTGCAGGCAAAAAATATGGAATGAGTGTTTATTTACAAAAAACAAAAACAAAGTAGAGAGAGAAATACATGAAATATCTTGTCTTTGCACTGTTTTTACACATCAAGGAAGATTTACAAACCACTAAGTATTGTTTTTTCAATGTTTGTTTTATTGCTGTATTCTCAGTATCACCCCTACTCATTCGGACATGGAGTTGTAAATGCATGTAATGTGATGTCATGCATGTTCGAGGAGAAATTGAGATTTGTCAGACAAGGCCAGGTTTTTTTCAATATTCTGATGTCTAGTTTTGGAAAGTCTTTGCCCACTGTAGCCTGTTTCCTGTTCTTAGCTGTCAGGAGAGGAACTCGGTGAGGTCTTCTGCTGTTGTAGCCCATCCACTCTAAGGGTTCCCATCTTGTGCCTTCAGAGATGCTCTGCTGAATAGCACTGTTGTTTCACGAGGTTATTTGAGTTACGGTCACCATCCTGTCAACTTGACCCTGTCAGCCCATTCTCCTCTCTTATTCAGAAGGCATGGCCGCCCACAGAACTGTCATACACTGGATGGTTTTTGTTTTTCATAACATTCTCTGCAAATTATGCAGTATATTGAGTGTAAAATTCGCAGGAGTTTCTGAAAGAGTAAATATTCGGTTAGTTAATATCAACCAGTTTGATATAAAACCGAACACCAGACCAGAATGGTATACCGATTTTAACCACTAGGTGTCGCACTTAACATCGCAGCAGCTCCTGAGTGGACCATAATGGGACTTACAGTCAAACCACCCACACGAGAACCAACAATCATTCCATAGTCAAAGTCACTTTCTACCCCACAGCAATGTTTGGTCTGAAAAGCTCTGAACCTTTTGACCATGTCTGCATGCCCTGAAGCATGATTGGTTGATCAGATATTAGCATAAAGAGCAGGTATGGAGGTTGACTCCGTGGCTAAACTCCTGTCCTCACCTCCTTGAAGGCGTCCCTCAGCTCCTTCACTCCGATCATGTCCGCTGTCTCCGCAAGCAGTTTGGGTCCCATCAACTCCACAAAATCCTCGAAATCCACGTGCCCCCCCACTGTGAGACGGCATAGGAGGGATCTTTCAGTAATATACTGTCTTCAACATCACTGTCTTCAAATCAACAGCAGAATACACATTCCCTACAGCACTGTTTAAGGGACCTTTACCTTCAATCTAACAGCTTAGAATACACATTCCCTACACGCAAGTACTGTTTAAGGGGACCTTTACCTTCACTCTGACAGCTTAGAATACACATTCCCTACACGCAAGTACTGTTTAAGGGGACCTTTACCTTCACTCTGACAGCTTAGAATACACATTCCCTACACACAAGTACTGTTTAAGGGGACCTTAACCTTCACTCTGACAGCTTAGAATACACATTCCCTACACGCAAGTACTGTTTAAGGGGACCTTTACCTTCTCTCTGACAGCTTAGAATACACATTCCCTACACGCAAGTACTGTTTAAGGGGACCTTTACCTTCACTCTGACAGCTTAGAATACACATTCCCTACATGCAAGTACTGTTTAAGGGGACCTATAGCTAAACAAAATGCCAATTTGGGTCCCAAATTTTAGTTATGAGGTAAGAACATGAAGTGGTCCTTCAAATAGTCCGTAATATGGAGTCGTGTTCCGAAGGAAACATTCGTCACGAACCCTGTCTTCAAGGCCGGAACAGCTATGAGCCTGGTGACTTTCAATGATGGACAACAAGGAATTGTCTCCATTCTTATGAAACTTGGCATAAAGGCAGGGGCACACTCAACGAAAGGCTATCACGAAATGGACAGAAAACGTGTGAAACAGTGAAAAACGCACGCTAGAACTTGAAACAAAGAAACAAATAGACACTCGACAAGCACGTACAACTAGGGAAGAAACAGATTGAAGAAGAGGGAGTTACTTATGAGGCTGGGGCCTTTTAAGGAGGTAAAAAAATCCTAAAAACCACTAAAAACAAAATACTAAATGTATGGCAACCATGGCAACCACTGATGTGATGCTACAGAAACTCGGTGTTTTAAGTTGCAATTTCTAATAGAATTATTTTGATAATAATTCTTAAGTTTAAAAAGTGAATATCTTGGAAAAATGTTTGCTTAACTATACGCTCATGAAGGGGTATACACATTAGCACATATGAACGCACGCACACACACACACACACAAGCAGAAATATACACACACATTCAAGCACGCACTCTCACAAAAACGCATGCGCGCACACATGTGTATATACTGTAAATACATACTCTCATATGCGCACATACACATTACACACATTCACACTCAAAACTGCTCTCTCTTACACATACATGCACTGATTCAGATACAGTCTCCCACACACACGCACACACACAAACAATTACACTCTTAAAAACACAAACACCCAGACAGGCACACACAGATACTCAGCACAGACTCTGATGCAAACACACACAAACACACTCTAACACGCAGACCCTCAGACAAACATAAACACACACACACACACATACACACACACACGGACCCATACACACACCTACACATCCACACATCACACATACTCTCACTCACACAAACACACACACACACACACACACACACACACACAAGCACACGCACACACACTTCCTCTCACACACTCACAGTTCATGTTGATCTGTTGACTCAGTTCGATGAGCTCCATCTCTGTAGGCATGTAACCCATGGTCCTCATGCAGTTCCCCAGGTCCTTACAGCCAATGAAGCCGTCCTTATCCTTGTCAAACTCCTTAAAGGCCTCCCGCAGTTCTGTGGGGGGGGGGGAGGGTTAGAGAGGGCAGGAGTGAGGGACACGGACGGAGAATGCAAGAGAGGGAGGGAGTAAGACAGAGAGAAATAAGGATATATAATCACTAGGCTTGATTTTCATTGCTCAAGGTCACAAATAAGGTTGAAAGGGACACACACCTTGAATATCAATAGCATTAAAGATAATGATAAATGTGTGAGGTAGTGCAGACGCAACTGTTAGACATGTCTTTGTGTAAAAGTTAAAGCAGAGAAAAAATCCTGAGCGCTTCTTGGCTGTTATAAGCAGCAGGGGGTATGACATAGCTGGGATTGTAGGGAGGTGGCTCAGGGAAGACAATGGAGGTGAATGTAATATAGATGGTTACAAACTCATAAGAAAGGTTAGATCCAGTAACAGAGGTGGGGGTTGGAGCGCTCACTGAGAAAGAAAATCTTAATATGCAGGAGATTCCAGAGACTGGTCGTCTAAATCCCAATGAGTTACATGCTCATATAGGGGAACAAGATGAAGGTCTTAACATGTGAGAGTGCAACTGACTGCCAGCATCAAACAATACTGTGAATGCACTGCTCTTTGAAAATTTTAAACAAGCTTGTGGGTGAAGTGAGACTATCATTACGAGTGACATCAATTACCCTGTTAATGAAAGGAAAATGCAAGCAGGACAAGAAAAAAGTAATGATGAATTTTTAGACAATATCAATGACCAGTTTTGTAGCACAGAATGTCGGTCAACAATCAAGAGAAGGAGCAATTTTTGATCTTGCGCCATGTAATGACCCTGACAGAGTTTGTAGTGTGGAAGTAATGAAGCCAGGGGCAAGTGATTCCACCTTCCACAGACAGATTTGATGAATCTTGTTACATTAAGAGAGCCTCTTGTAAATGCATGCAAACTTAAACAGGGTGCAAACAAATGTAAGCACTATAGACTGGGTGCACCTTCTTGATTGATCTTGATTGACGTTGAATGAAATGTGATGAAGGCTCAAGGGAGTTATACTTGATCCACAATATAAACTCATTCGTAAGATGTGAAAAAGTAAGTTGAACAAAAAAAAAAAAAAAAATTAAATCCAGGGTGAATATCTAAGGTTATTTCAAGGAATTTGACGAAAAAGAATGCACTTTGTAAGGTGTACAAAAAAATGACATTCATGAGAAAAATAAGGATCAATAGTGCAGTACGCCCCCCAAAGTTATGAAAGCACTAAGGATTGCAAAAAGACTCTTTTCTAAGGCTAATTGCTGTGTATTTCAAATAAAATCATTCCTCATTGTTTAGGACTAAGGATATTGCAGATGCCTAAAATAGTTGCTTTGTTGAGAGTTTTACCAGAAAGAAGGTTTCTAACAAGCCAAAAGGAATTTTGAGTGCTCAGAATGTTTTAGCTTATATTGAGATACTGCAGAGAGTAATAATGCACTACACAAATTGCATGAAAACAAATAAGGCAGCAGGCATACACCCAAGAGTACTTAAGTGGTGAGACCATCTTTATACCACTGACCAGCTAATTTTTTGTCATCAGAAACTGGAGAATTACCAGTTGATTGGGAGCTATGTATGTGTGTGTGTGTGTGTGTGTATATATATATATATATATATATACACACACACACAATAAATATGCAATACCAAATTTTATATATATATATATATATATATATATATATATATATATATACACACACACACACACACACAATTACAGACTCACCATCCATCTCCTCTGGCCTCAGCTCTCGGTCCTGCAAATGATACAAAGCATAATGTGTGAGGAAGCACTATATATTGTTGATTGTTGATAAGAACAAAATTAATGTAATATCTTTAACACCAACTGTGCAAATTAAGTACACTTAACAACACCTAGAATACAAATCGTCAGAACACACTGATGACATCTATAAAGGCTTTGGGAGAAAAAAAATTAGAAACAGAATAAAAAACCATTAGCTGCACCAGAAAAAAAGTCTTAAATATGGGAATGACAAGAGAACTAAACCTGTTCTCAATTTACGCCAGGACAGAAATTTTCAAAGCAGCTAGAATGCATAAAACCAAGAATCTGAGATGGAGTCTGAAGAGGAAACTCAGTTTCCTGGGTTCTGTTGTTCTGTTGTTCGTAACACCAGACGAGGTTCCACCATTTACTCAATGTGGGACAGTGCAGAGGAATTCTATGAAAATGCTGTTATTACTGCGACAAATATCCTCCATGCAACCCTCTGTAATTACAGTACTAAATACTGTCTGTATCTCATGCTGTGCATTACTGAAAGGCATATTCTCCACACCCGCACTGTTTAATTTCCACAGAAAACATTCTCCAGACTCACACTGTGTCATTACCACAGTAAATATTCTCCAAACTCACACTGTGCCATTACTCCATCAAATATTCTCCAGACTCACGCTGTCATAACTGTGACAAATGCTTCAGACTCACACTGTGTCAACAATGTAACACATATTCTCCAGACTCACACCATTTCATTACCACAGCAAATATTCTCCAAACTCACACTGTGCCATTACTCCGACAAATATTCTCCAGACTCAACCTGTCATAACTGTAACAAATGCTTCAGACTCACACTGTGTCAACAATGTAACACATATTCTCCAGACTCCCACCGTTTCATTACCACAGCAAATATTCTCCATGCTTACATTGTGCAGTTACTCCAACAAATATTCTCCAGACTCATGGTGTCGTGACTATAACTCACATTCTCCAAACTCGCACTGTGTCATTATCACAGTAAATTCTCTCTCACATTATGTCATGACAGCAACAAATATTCTCCAGACCCACACTGCGTCATTACTGTAACATATGTTCTCTATACTCAAACTGTGTCATTACTGCAACAAATTTTCTCCAGATTTGTACCATTTCATTCATGGAATACATACTCTCCATACCCCCACAGCGAGATTACGTCAATATTCGGATTACTCCCACAGTGCCATTAATGCAATACACATCCTCACTCAAAATAGGTACAAAACTAGAGGCACTCCTAGAGTGCAAACCTCCGCCAAGGCAGCACAGTCGTAATTTTGCTGAGAGAACATGGCTCTTAAGAAATTTAAGGTTTATCACATAACTGAAGTTCCCATAGCCCAGCTCATGACATATTTTTGCTACTACCCTCTATATCACTTTTGCGAAAACTGGCTGAGTGCGAGGGGGGAAAAAGTCGCTTAGCATTACATCTCGCTGTTTCTACTTAGCCAAACTGAATACCGAGTGTAACTTTAGTTGAATCCGTATGGCTCAGCACTGCAGGAGGCTAGTTAAGCGTCACTGACATAACTAAGTTCACGTTACTTAGCTAGGTAGCGTGCACGCAATACATTTTCAAAACCAATATTTAACATTAGTTTGTTACCCAGCGAGCTAACATAAGCTTGCTACTCAGTTGACTGAATTTACAAAGCGTTGCTCGTTCAGCCACAAATGTCTGTGACTCAGAGACTGAGTAAGCAGAGTGATGTAGTTACTGCAGTGCTAACATATTAGGCGTTAAGGGAAATTACATTTCCTTTCCATGAAATTACGCAATTCAGTTATGCGATAAACACATTGAAAAATTATTTAAGTCGTTGAGTAAATTTTGGGTTTGTTGCTCACTAAAGCTTGCAACAAATGCAAAATTTACTCAAGTCGTTTCATAACTTTCTTATGACACGCCCACTCTTCTAAGATCCTGTATATCTGCAAAATAGGATTTTGCGATGGTTGCTGTGGTGGGCATATTGTTTAACCGATCGCTGTCAAAATGAATAGGGTCCATTCCTGATGTAATAGGGACCCACACACCAAATTTCAGAGATATCCGTTCATTACCTTTTGAGTTATCTTGTTCACAAACAAACAAACAAACAAACGGCACCGATCACATATACCTCCTGCCAACTTCATTTAGCGGAGGTTAATAAAAATAGCTAAAAAGATTCTTCAAACAGATGCTCAAAATTTCACCCATAGCCATAGCGAATTCTTTTTTTTTGTTTGCGAAGGGGGTGTGGGGTATAAGAAAAGACAATAATGGGTTTATGCTTCAGGTTTGTCATTTGTAAAAATAAGCAGCATTAATTGATATTTATCATTAATTTATCACTCAAGGCTATAACTTATTTTAACCCTCTGAGCACTAAAACAAATAGTGTTGCTCAATGATGTATGATATCAAATTCAAAGCTGTTGGAAACCTATCATGTTGCGACTTGTTTAAAACAGCTCCGGCAGGGGAGCACAAGATAATTTCATTTATAATTTTTTGAAAATTTATTTCAGCGCTGTAAGGGTTAAAAGAACTTCCCGATTAATTACATACACTTGCAAAAATATGTACTCCCAACTACCTGCACTGAGCGCACAAAATTAAATTGGCTATAACAGCCAGTCTAAAAGGGACAGCTCACCCCAAAATCAAAAATAGCAGGTTTTTTCTCCTATCTGTGGTGCTATCATAGTCTGTATAAAAAGATGGACGCAGCACCGGGGTCTGGAAAGTGAGGCCGATGCGGAAATCTCAAAAATTTGCAATATATTTAATGGCCGGCAGATGGCGACGTCGGTGGTTGCAGGAAGAAGTTCAATGGTATTGAAGTGTATGAGAAAATGACCCTACTTTGCCACCTGATTTATTATTTCATTAATGATTTTCCACATCATTTAATGGTATCTATCGCAAGTTTCAAGTCTCCTTCAATATATTGTGATGTTCATTTTTCTAAATTATGGTCCCATGTGGACTAGAATAAAAGATAAAGCCTGAATATGCTTTAGGGGCGTGGCTATCCTCTGGTACTCGTCCGATACGGTCAGATCCAGAGCCATGGTCCTCCACGGATCTTCAATTCACGCTCTCGTCCAATAGGAATCACATCCGGTTGCAAAATGACAAAATGGCGCAATACAAATTGCCAAAATCGACAATAATACCTGACTGCAGCCGCGGGTAAATTACAAACCACGCCCCCTACAAACCGTGCGGGTACAGTGTAAACCACGCCACCTACAAAACACGCCCCCTACAAAAGGGTTGGGGTTAAGGTTAGGGTTAGGGATAGGGATAGGGTTAAGGCGTTTCTTGTAGGGGCGTGTTCTGTACGGGGCGTGGTTTGCACTCGGCTGCGGCTGCAGCTAGACCCTTCTCAAAATCGAGGCTTCCTAAATGGTATGCTGAAAACAATGGGTGATGTCACCGTTGCTTCGTCCATCTTTTTATACAGTCTATGGGTGCTATGTATCTGTCTAGAGTGATTGTCAGTAAGTTTCAATTTTGTTAGATTTGGCGACATCTTGTGGTTACAAAAGTTAGTTTCTATGCTCGAAATCCCCAAATTCAATGCTAATTCAATAGGCGCGATTTATTTTTCCAAGAGGATAAACCAGCAGTTCCATATCAGGAGAAAATGGAGATAATATTGGCAGGGAAATATTGGCATGGTAATATTGAGCAACATAATTTGGAAGGAGCTTTTCAGATTGTAAACGAATGCCAGATAGGTGTGCAACATTCGTTGCTCTGCATTTGCATCACACCTCAATACCACAAGCTCTCCAGCTTTACAGAAGTAATTTGATTTTACGACATGGTAGAAATGTTGTTCCAAACTCAGGCCCTTTAATAACATATAAAATCATATGAGGGATATATTTGCTATACAAATGCATTCAGTGTTGGTACAAATACGCCATTGGAAAAGGGTATCAAATATGTAATATTTGTTTTAAATTATGGATTCACTCTCACAGCACATTTGCTTTCAGACAGTGAGAAACAATACTCCCACTAGTCCCCCTCCCCCATGCTAATGCTCTGGTACAGGGGGGAGGCACTAACATCTACAACCCCAATTCCGAAATAGTTGGGACGAAGTGTAAATTGTGAATAAAATCTAAATGCAATGACTTTCAGGTCACATGAGCCAATATGTTATTTACAATAGAACATATATAACATTTCAAATGTTGAAACTGAGACATTTTACATTTTTATCCACAAAATGAGCTTATTTCAAATTTTCTGCCAGCAACAGGTCTCAAAAAAGTTGGGACACAGGCAAAAAAGGTCTGAAAAAGCAATCAATATAACAGAGAATCAGCTGAAAGAACATTTAATAAGTAATTAAGTTAACTGGCATCAGATGTGTAACATGATTGGCAATAAAAGGGATGTCTCAGAAAGGCTGAGTCTCTCAGAAGCAAAGATGGCCAGAGGCTCTCCAACTTGTGAAGGCTTGTGTAAAAAAAATTGTGGAATACTTTAAAAACTATGTTCCTCAACGTCAAATTGCAAAGGCTTTGAAGGTCTCATCATCCACAGTGCATAACATCATCAAAAAATTCAGAGAAACTGGAAAAATCTCTGTGCGTAAGGGACAAGGCCAAAGACCTTTACTGGATGCCCGTGATCTTCAGGCCCTCAGATGACACTGCATCACTCACCAGCATGATTCTGTCATTGACATTACTAAATGGGCCCGGGAATACTTCAAGAAACCACTGTCTGTAAACACAGTCTGCTGTGCCATCCACAGATGCCACCTAAAACTCTATCATGCAAAAAGGAAGCCATTGTTGAGCATGATCCAGAAGCACCGCCGTGTTCTGTGGGCCAAGGCTCATTTCAAATCGACTGTAGCAAAGTGGCAAAGTGTCCTGTGGTCAGACGAGTCCAAATTTGACATTCTTGTTGGAAATCATGGGCATTGTGTCCTCCGGGCTAAAGAGGAGAAAGACCACCCCTCCTATTATCAGCGTTCAGTTCAAAAGCCAGCATCTCTGATGGTATGGGATGCATTAGTGCATATGGTGTGGGACACTTGCATGTTTTAAAAAGCACCATGAATGCTGAAAAGTGTATAAAGGTTTTAGAGCAACATATGCTCCCCTCCAGACGACATCTATTCCAGGGAAGCCCTTGAGTATTTCAGCAGGACAATGCAAATCCACATACTGCAGCTATTACAACAGCATGGCATCGTAGTAGAAGAGTCTGTGTGCTGAACTGGCCTGCCTGCAGTCCTGATCTTTCACCGATTGAGAACATTTGGCGCATAATTAACGAAAAGTCCGTCAAAGGAGACCCAAAACTCTCCAGCAGCTGGAAGCCTGTATTAAACAAGAGTGAGATCAAATTCCAATGGCTAAACTCAAGAAACTTGTCTCCTCAATGCCCAGACACCTCCACTCTGTGTTAAAAAGAAGAGGGGATGCTACACCATTGTAAACAGTCCCCTGTCCCAACTTTTTTGAGACCTGTAGCAGCCATAAAATTTGAAATGAGCTCATTTTGTGGATAAAATTGTGAAATTTCTCAGTTTCAACATTTGCTATGTTATCTCCGTTCTATTGTGAATAAAATACTGGCTGGTGTGATTTGAAAGTCATTGCGTTTTGATTTTATTCACAATTTACACTTTGTCCCAAATATTTCAGAACTGGGGTTGTACTGTCAAGAGTCTTAGACCACAAACACAGACCAAAACTGCAGATCAGAATCAATGATTAAACCCACAGTCACAGACCACAAATGTCAACCAAAGCAAGAACCATATGCACAAATGAAAGTTACAGATGAAAAACTTTAACAAAAGCCACAGACCAGAATCACTGATGAAAGCCACAGACTAAAATCTCAGACCAAAACCATGGAACACAAACTATGACCAAAGCCACACGCCACAAACAGAAGAAAGCCAAAGGCCAAAAAACTGAATACAGCCACAGATAAGAATCATTGACCAAACCCTGCAAAAGTAACATTGATTTGAAGAAGACATAAGAATCACTGACCAAAATCAGATTGCATCAGCCACAGATCAGAATATCTGGCAAAGTAGGAGATCAAACTTCAACCAAAGTTACAGACCCATG
Organism: Gymnothorax javanicus; assembly: GCA_029692085.1. Classification (NCBI taxonomy): domain Eukaryota; kingdom Metazoa; phylum Chordata; class Actinopteri; order Anguilliformes; family Muraenidae; genus Gymnothorax; species Gymnothorax javanicus. Next base: position 120,999,323 of record CM056194.1, on the reverse strand, counting down.
CCTTGACCAATGCCACTGACCACATATTCTGACCAAAGCCACGGAACTCCAACTCTGACCAAAGCCACAGATCAGAATCACTGAGCAAAGCCACAGACAACAAACACCGAGCAAAGCCACGGACACAAATCACTGACCAAAGCTGTAGCCCTATTCCGAATGAAGCCTCAGACTGCAAATCTGACTAAAGCTAGACATGAGAACCACTGATCAAAATCAGTTCACAAAAGTCAAAGATCAGAAAATCTAAAAAAGTCAGAGATCGCAAACTCTGACCAAAGCCACAGATCAGAATCACTGGCCAAAGCCCCAGACAACAAACACTAACTGGAGACAGACATAAAAATCACTGACCAAAATAGATAACAAAAGCCACAGACAAAAACCACTGACCATAGTCACAGATCTGAACAAGGCTTATACCGTCACCCCCGACAGCAAAGGTATATCCCCAAAAAGCACTAATCCCCTTCACCACCATCTGTGTCACAACTCATGGCAAGTTCTCAATTAGATCTATGATATCAGCCAATTCACAAATAAATTGGACAACTGATGTTTGAGTTATGGCTAAAAATGTAAAATTTTCATGCAATGCACCCCCTGGTGGCAAAATTGGTCATCAGAAAATCGCCAAAATTTAATCAGTTCTTCCTCTGTGGGATATCTAACTACCTGCCGAGAATAAAAGAAACTACTTTTAAAACTGCTCCAGTTACTGGCCAAGAATATTAAAAAATTTCATGCAAAGCGCCCCTGGTGGCAAATTGTGTAATCAGAAATTCACCAAAATTTAATCAGTTTGTGAATGGATAACCAACTTTAAAAGCTGATTTTCATGCAAAGCACTCCCTGGTGGCTAACTGTGTTAACAGAAATTCACCAAAATTGTGTGTGTGACTGAGTGTTTGTATGCGTGTGTGCGTGTGTGTGTGCATATTATATATATGTATATATGTGTGTGTGTGTGTGTGTGTGTGTGTGTGTGAGTGTGTGTGTGTGAGAGTGAGTGGGTGCGTGTGTGTGTGTGTCTATGTGCAGTACGTACAGTCTGCCGGCTCTCAGCGAATCCCTTGCGCAGGAAGATGCAGGCGGGCCCGAGCACGTTGTGCATCAGGGCGCAGTTCTGTGCCAGTGCCACTAGGGGCTCCTGCCTGGGCCCGCCTGCGCCCCCCTCCTCACACGACTGCACCGCTCGGTAGCTCCTCTTCTGGTCCTGCAGCGCCACCCAGAGACACAGACAGTAAATCACAGGCTGCAGGCTGGGAGGGGAGGGGGCAGGGGTCAGAGGTGTGGCCAGCCGTGAGGAGCAGAATTACAGGTCATGGAAGCATGTGTGCATGCGTCCGTCGGTCAGGCAGAAACTGCCCCGAGGATAAACGGTCTCAGTCAGTCTCAGTCTGTAAAACCTCCAGTCTACTACAATTCAGTCAGAAGCAGCGTTCACCATTGAGGACCTATAGCAGTATCCAATCAAACCTCTCAGGACAAAACTTGGCAGACACAAAACTATGGGATAAGTGAAGCTGATATTCACTCTACAGATTATTGAGTTATCAAGACTTCAAGTGATAACTTCAAGAGTAATCACTTCCCTAAGTGTCTGTACACTGATGCAGCAACAAAACTCTTGAGACCAACTTCTGCTCGCCTTGATTGACAAAAAAGCTACACCCCCTCATCTGCAGACAGCTCAGAGGCATAAATCAAAACAAAAATGGAATTTTCTATTTCATTTTCTATTTTCCCTTCAGTATTCTTGTAACAGCACAGCCTCTCCACATACAGCAAGGAAAAAAATTAATGATTTTCATTCTTCATTTCGATTTCATCTCCCGGCTAAATAATCCTTCTCACACTGTATATAATTAGAGATCGCACTGTCCACACTCCGCAGCATTTTTGGCTTCCAATGAAAGCCTGGTAAAAATGGTACTAGGAGCAGTAATTTGATAAGTGATACCATTTAATCAAAATAATGTTCCCATGTTATTGCTAACGGAAGCCACGATTTTTGCTGAGAGAGCAGGGTGAAGATAAAAACAAAAAGAGAAATGAGCAGAAGAAAAGGATAGAAGGAAAGCCAAGGAGCCTCTCACTTTATCTCAGGACTGGCAGGGGGAAAATTTCTTACACACAGCTGAAATAAAGGCTAAGCATATGATCCTTAGAACTATTAAGGGCATTTCCAGCTAAAATATGCATGAGTGCTCCATGCTGTAAGAGGGGATATAGATAGAGAAGCTCAGGGAATCATGTTCGTCAGCTCAGGTTAGCTGCTGTCAGTGAGCCGCAGGCAACTGCCGAATCACCCATCCATACAGTTATAATGGCCAATTAGCCGCTAGCCTGAAGGACCTCCACTCCAGAACCCACCAATCAGGGAGGCACTCCAGGTTGCTTAAAAAAGAAACATTTTTCATCAGGAGTGCTGTTAAAAATAGGCTCTGCCGAGGCAGGCGAGGGCAAGTACGTCCAGTCAGGCAGTTCTCCCTCGCCACATCGTCATGTTGAGCGGAAGCTTGTCTATATCTGTGTCTGTATATGTGTGTTCGTGCGAGTGTCTATATCTGTGTGTGTATGTGCGTGTGTGTCTATGTGTGTGTGTGTGTGTGTGTGTGTATATATATATATATATATATATATATATATATATATATCTGTCAGTACTCAGACTCAGAACTCACACTCAGGCAGAAAATCAGTTCCACAGATTTATTAGTGAGCTTAATCAGGGTTGTACAGCTCTGCTCAAAGCCAATCAGTGAGAATGCAGTAAGAAGGGGAAAATCCAAATTGTAATCAAAACAGTTCAGAGGTCAAATGCCAAGCAGGAAGACTGCCAAAGCCAGAGGAGATCCAAATCAGATATCAAGAAAGACAAGCCATAGTCATTACCAGAATTCAACAATACACAGAGGGACAGGCAATCATAAAAAACTGTGAAAACAGAACAGAATCAATACCGGGAAGCTCACAGGAAACAAAAGGTTTGCAGTGCTTACACTCAGACACCAAACACACTCGCAAAGAAAGAAAGAAAACCAGGGATCTTAAATAGAGAAAACAAAGGGGAAACAAAATGAGACAGACATTTTTGTCACACTTAAATGTTTCTGATCATCCAACTAATTTTAATATAAGACAAAAACAATGTGAGTGGACACAAAATACAGCTTTTAAATGGTCATTTAATTATTGAAGGTAAAAAGTTATTCAAAGCCTATATCACCGATGTGAACAACTTATTGCCCCCCTAAATATAATAGCTGGTTGCTGTTATTGGCAGTAACATGCAATTAAATGTTTGCAATAACTGGCAAGACTTACATAAATGTGGCAGAATTTTGGCCCACTCTTCTTTACAGAATTGTTTTAATTCAGCCACATTGGCGAATGTTGTGCATGAATTGACTGTTTTAGTCAGGTCAAAGCATCTCAAATCAGATTCAAGTCAGTACTTTGACAAGCCACTTCAAAATCTTCATTTTGTATCTTCTCAGCCATTCAGAGGTGGACTTGCTTCTGTGCTTGTCCCACTGCATAACCAAACTGTGCATAAGCTTTCAGTCATGAACCGATAGCTGGACATTCTCATTCAGGATTTTCGAGAAGAGAGCAGAATTTATAATTCCATCAAACATGGCAAGTCGCCCTGGTCCAGCAAAACAGCTCCAGACCGTCACACTACCACCTTCAAGTTTGACTGTCGGTATGATGCTCTTATTTTGGAATGCCGTGATGGCTTTACACCAGGTGTAACAAGAACCATTTTTTCCAAAAAGTTTCACTTTTGACTCTTAAGTCCACAGATTATTAACCTAAAAGTCCTGGGGGTTATTAAAATGTTTTTGACATATCGTCGGCCTGCTGATAAAACATCGTATCTTCAAAATGATAAACTTTACAGAAGAGCATAAAAAAAAGTTCAATTTTGCATGTAAGAATGCAGTTGAGCTGTGTTCAGGTAGGATGACTATTTTTCTTCGAAGAATGTATCCAATCAATAAAATTTTGTATTTTGCAATGTCGTGGACATACGAGTTTTTGTTTCTTATCAAATTGCAGATACGAGGTTTTATCAGCAGGCCGACAATATGGTAGATGAGCTTTTATGCCCTTTTTGACAGCAGTGGTTTCTGCCGTGCAGTTCTCCTATGGATGCCATTCTAGCCCAGTCCCATTCTTATAGTGAAATCAGGAACAGGAACCTGAACCGAGGCAAGTGAAGGCTGCAATTCTTTAGCAGTCAGTCTGAGTTCTTTAGTGACCTCCTGGATGAGTTGTTGATGCGCTCTTGGAGGAATTTTGGTGAGCCGGCCACTCCTGGTAAGGTTATATACTGTTCCAAGTTTACTCAATTTGTAGATAATGGCTCTCACCATGGTTCCCTGAAGTCCTGGAAAGCCGTATAAATGCCTTTGTAACCCTTTCCAGACTGATAGATGTCATCATCTCATCTTTTCTTGAAATTCTTTACATTGCAGCATCATGTGCCGCTTTTTGCCAACATCACATTGCCAGACAGGCTCTATTGAAGTGTTCTTGAGACTCAGCGGGGCTGGCAGTGATCATGCCTGGGTGTGTCTAGTGAAATTGAACCCAATTATAAATTAAATGTGTTAAATTGGGTGATTTAGTAAATAAGGTGACAATTGCTATATCACCTAGGGCCAGGTAGGGTTGGATTGCTTTTTCCTTCAACAAATGAAATCATCTCTTTAAAACTGTGTTTTGTGTTTATTGGGTAATCTTGGTCAAATATTGAAATTAGTTTGATGTTCTGAAACATTTACATGCGACAAGTATGCAAAAATCGAAGAATCAGGGAGGGGGCAGATACTTTTTCACAGCGTGTGTGTGTGTGTGTGTGTGTGTGTGTGTGTGTGTATATGTGTATATGTATGTCTGTGTGTGTCTATATCGGAGTGTATGTGTCTGTGTGTCTACATCTCTGGGCGCATGAGTGTCTCAGTGTGTGTGTTCTCTTCTACCCTGTGGTAGTGTGTGAGTGTGTGTATCTGTATCTACAACCCCAATTCCGAAAAGGTTGGCACATTAAGAAAAATGCTAATAAAATCAGACAGATGTGATTTAATTGCTAGGCTGAAGACCCGCGTAATGGACAAATTAGGGAAACTTGACCAACTGGTGTCTACAGTGCCCAAGCACTTAATGTGTTTGATAAGATGACATGGTGATGTTACTGTTTAAAGTTGACAGAACAAACTTTTTTGGGCTCCGCTGCGATCGGCACTTTGTGTATTTTTGGTAAACAATCCAATTCACGCTAGAAAATTAAATAATGTGTTTTAGTACTGTTTTCAAAATAGCCGAAGGTGAATAGACTTTTCTAATCAGTGGTTCTTGATATAAATTTGCATTTTTTTCTTTGCATTTTTCATAATGTGGGGAATGGGGATTATACATTATCAACGAATATACTGTGCAAAAAGCAACATAACTTCAATATTTATAACCATCTCTCACTCTCTATCCAGCTTTCTCAACTTTTTCTCGACTCACATCTCTGTCAGTCCCTCTCTCCTACTCTCCTCCAAAGCGCTGAGCACTTGAGGGATATGAACTTACACTACCATAACTATCCTCTAGGGGGCTCTATCAGTACAGGCTTGGCTAAATCATCTGAATAAGGACATACTGCGTAATGGAGACAAATAATAGTAGGTAATTATGACCCCATGAATGCCCCCAGGTTTCTAAACACAAAGTTGAAAGTAAACATAGAAGGACTGCGATTTCTGGCAACTGAGTACATGGCTAGTAAATGGGATGCGGATTTAATATGTTCTGCGGTTCCCTATTAAGGTTCCCAGACAAACAAGATCACAATGGGTTGCTGTTTACAATAAGGAAATGGTCATCTGTGGTGATATGCCAATTCACCAGCAGGGGGTGCTAAACTCCCTCATTAGCCTGTGGAATTTGTCTGTCCCTAATACTGGAGAGCACCTGACAGGAGCCAATTTAAAAAGCTCTGGTTGGCCTCCTACTCATCTCCGCCTGGACCACTTTGCTCCCTCAAGAACCTGCAACTTTGGACACCGAGGATTCATTTCAAAGCTTAATTCTCATTTTGTGCCTTCCTCTATTTACACTTAGTTCCAATGATGAGTAAGCAGAATGATTGTCCAAGCTCTTTCAAACTTCCATTCCAAATATATATAACGCCTAATCCCAGGCATGTCCAGTGCCTGACAGACGGGAGGATCAATAGTATATGCTACATGTACTCTGAAAACGCAGTGCTCCAGCGAAGGGCGGTTCCCTCGCTCAGGATAACCTATTCCCATTTCTGAACTAATGTCACAGATGGAATTTCATTAATGACCTCATTTCCAAAAAATGTTGGGACAGAAGGGAAAATACAAATGAAAAGAAAGCAGAGATTTGTGATTATCCTAGGCATGTATTTCAATGAAAACAATACAAAGACTAAATACTTAAGTCTAACCAACTCAACTTAATTGTTTTTGTAAACATGGCCTCATCACACATTTCATGCTTTGAACAAGTTTGAAAAATGTTGGGATGGAGGACAGTTCACCATTATGGTGCATCACTGTCTCTTTTAACGACACTCAATAATCACCAGGAAACTGAGCACACTAATTGCTCCAGATTTGAAAGCAGAATTTCTTATTCTTCCAAGACCCTTCAGCAGGTCAAAAGGATGGTGTCTTAGAGTCTCTTGTGCTGCATATTGTGCCACATATCCTCAATGGGAGAAAGGTCTGGACTGTAGGCAGGCCAGTCTTGCTCTCTCACTTTTGCATTACAAAGCCTCACTGTTGCAACACATACTGAATGTGGTTTGGCACAGTCTATTTAAAAAAAACAGGCAAGTACCCAAAAAATGTTGTCCAGGAGCATAATTGCTCCAAAGAGCAAACACTACATATTCATCAGTGCTAATGTTGATGGGACCAATAAAGATGTGCAAGTTACCCATGCTGTGGCCACCAACACACCCCTATACAATAACAGGCACTGGTTTTTGAACTTTGTGTCGGTAAAACCTGGGATTGGCTCTTCTGGCCCGCTGGACTAATGTCTAATACTCCCATAAACAAGAACAAAGCGCACATTTCTGCTGTGCGGCAGTCCATTTCAGATGAGCTGGAGCCCAGAAAAGACATAGTTGTTTTTGGGCAATACAGACAACAAATTATGTTTACTGACAAAGGTTTTCAAAAGTACGTCCAAGCCTATCTGATTACATCCATCACAGAAGCATGTCAGCTTTCAATGCAGGGCCAACTAAATCCCAAAATATTTTAACATCATGCACAAAAGAGCAAAAAATCCCTAAATTCCTTGAAAAGTAGAGAAACATTTATAAACTGTGATCACACAATTTTTTGCAAATTGCCAAGTTTTGATCAATCCTTGCTTGTAAATGAACGGGCCCTCTGCGGATGCTGCTTTCATGCCCAAGCATGATAACTTTCCGGTTCAACACCTGATCAAAATCATTTTTTAACATAACACCATTCAACAAAAGTGTTTTTCTGCCCTAGTTCCAACATTTTTGGAGAGTGGAGTCTTGAAATTCAGGAGCATCATGCAAAAAAAAAAAAAAAAAAAACCAATTCAGATAAAATGACTACTTTTTTTTTTTTTTTTTTTTTTTTTTCCATACCATCGTAATACTTTTGGAAGTGACTCTGTAAATTCAAATTCAGTATTCAGGTAGAAGGAAATGAAGGCTGGCCGTGAGAAAAAAAGTCATTGGAATGAGCCCTGAGTCTTGTTTCTTTTTAATGAACAATGACTCCATTTTGGCAAACCTGGGGTCAGCTCAGATTACGTTGAACACCTGGTAAAGTACATGACAATGGACTCACTGTGCAGAAAACAAAAACACACAGGAACCACAGGTGAGCAGGGATTTAAAGGAAATAAACCTGAATAAATATATGGACAAACATAACAAATATAGATGCTTCTAGTGCAGTTATTCCGTGATCATCGGTATAACCTATGATTAAGCTTTCCTACCATGATGGGAGTGGTCTCCTCCAGCATGACACTGGCTCAAGTGCCACAGGGCACAAGGGGTCACTGAATGGTTTTATGGGTATGAAAATGATCACAAGAACATGCCACCACCATTACAGCCACCAAATCTCAAACCAATTGAACCCAAATGGTAAATTTTGGAATAATATTGCTGGAAAGCGCTCTCTGTCACCATCATCAAAGCACCAAATCAGGGAATATCCCCAGTACTCCATCCCTCCAGCAAAGTTAACCATTTGTAGACACTTTTGTAGACGCTTGAAGACTCTAGATATGCCAAAGGCATGTTGAAGCTGATCTGGCAGATTGTAGAGGCCCAACACTTTACTCAAACTCTATATTGATTTTTCCATTCATTTGTTACCCATCTGTATCTGTCGATAGGCCAGAACAGAGCTTTCACCAGCGCATCCATTATTTGACAATCCAAAATTACACATACTGTGTTCCTCAGGAACCTCACCGCCAGTAGCAAGGCAGTGCCCTCAGTGAAACCGCGTTAGCAAGAGTATCTGCTGCAGGCTAGTGAAGCAGGGGAAGATTTATTTTAACGCATTCAAAGCTTTGCCAAAGCAGAAAGTAGCGCCTCACAGCATTTTTAATGAACGCAATAACCAAGCTAGGTTCAGGCCTGGCAATAAAACCACCAGCTGAAGCATGCAAAATGAGATCTGAGCTCAGTGGAAATCATAAACGTGTCAAAACATTCTGGGAAGCGAACAAAATTATGACAACAATGATTCACGGCGAGAAAATTGTGTTTCTGTAAACCAGGAAACAAATTCAATGACCCTGGTTCTGGATCTTGAGCAAGTCTGCAGCACGCCTGACTAAATAAACTGCAGCTCGACTTACTTTCAGGAAAAGAGGGAAGATGAAGGGCGTCTTTATGATGAAGCAGGATTATGGCGGATAAATGTGCTGGGTAAAACCTGCCCCCCTCCCGAGCCAGAAACTAGGACCACAAAAGAAGAGTTGTCCCAAGTTTTATTCTGTGCAGTTAGCCGCTTTGCAAAATGCACCCTGTCCTTGAAAGCGGGTCCATAACAAATTATTTTCAGGAGAAGGCAGCAGCCTACCTTAAAGGCGCTGGAAAGTAATGAGACAGGAAATGCTTTCTTGTTATTGGCAGGGAGCCAACCAACTCTGCAAATGCTTAATACCGTGTCTTGTCACAGGGACACATTTTTTTTTCCCTGAGCATCATTAAAAATACAAGAAAGGATACTTTAAAAATGACTATGATTAAATGTAATTGCAAAGTTTAAACCTGACGTTTTAATTTCATTTAATCTATTTCATTTTTACTACCCCTCCTGCAAACCGTTTGATTATAATCATAAGCCTACTTACAATTATTTTTTTTTTTCTCGAGGTAATATAACTGTACTCGTTAAGTGGTAAGAGTACTTCCTGCGTGTTTAAAAAAAGCAACAGGACAGCATAAAAATATGCCACCGCCGCAAGTCTGTGGTTATAATAATCATGCTGAATGCAGTATGTGACAGTGTGGGAATTCTGATGTCGAGAGACAGTTGATGACTGTGGAGGTGTGATGTCGTAATTGTTTAACAGATGACTGAGGTGTTATATGCAATGCGGCTCGACTGACTCATGCAGAGGGACCACTGTAATTCAGGTGCTGAAGTATCTGTGCTAGATAATCCGTGCCCAGAGCGCCCTGGTTCTGCTTGCTTGAGTGACTTGTGCAGAACAGAGCCATGGCAGCCCTCGAGCATCTGCTGCTAGTAAACACAGGTATCCTCTGATGAGGATGTGTTTTCAATGCGCAGTAAGAGCTGTAGAGCGTCAGGGAAGAGGTGATAAAAATGTGCGGTCGGTTCCCTACATGTTTAGACAGTGACACGAAAACTGTGGCTGATGTTCATTTTATTCTAGAATGAACACAAAATTCTAACCCTGAATTGCAATAAAATGACTGAAGGAAAATAAGACACCTCTGTAGAAATTAATAAATTTTTGATAAAATATGCCACTGTCACTGGCACCCCCAGAAAATCTTGTAGAAAAAAATCTAAGCAAAGTATATGCCAACTCTCACTATGTTTTTGAAGTTCCTCACGGTTATTAGGAAAACTTCACTGGCCCCCCCATGATTTCCTGTCTGCCTGGGGTATAAATCTGATGTAACACACAGGCCCGTTTCCTTAAGCTATTAATCACCCAGGTAACAACAAAGTAATATAAAAACGTGTGCGACAAAGTTGCTGTGCATCAGAATTGGGTAAATGGCTTCAAGAAACTAAGCTGAAAATACAGATTGTGACTATCAGGACAATAATTAAGATGTTTAAGGCACAGGGAAATGTTAAAAATGTACCTGACAGAGGATGCGTGCCTATTTTGTACGTACACACTGTGTGGAGCACGGTTCAGTGGCAAAGGTAATGAACATTATTTGGAGGGTTGGCCATGTTGTCATCAAAAACAAACTCAGGTGCCTACAGTTAGCCAAGCGGTGCAGAAACCTATGGTAGGACTGAATTCATTGGTCAGATAAGACCAATACAGTGTGCTTTCAGCTGGTCCTTGGGTCACTTAACATTCAGTCATCTTACTTTCAGTACGTAGAATACATGCTCCATTGGGCAAAGGTCAGGTGTCTGACTTGGCAATTAAAGAAGTTTTCGGTTGCTTTCACAGTAAGCTTTGGGTCATTGTCCATGAACACTATGAAGCTATTGACCAAAAAGAAGAAGTAGGCCAAAATGTGGATTTGGCTATACAAAATGTATTTGCTGCTACTATAATGGGCTTCTTTTGGCTTTTCAGCCTAACAATAGCTTGCTTCACTCACAGTAAGAGCTCCTTTGAGTACCACACAGAAAATGCACTAATTCCCCCAAAGTTCACCTGATTTACATTCCCTCAGCTGAAAGCTCCACTGTTATTTCATTTCAACTCCATTATGCTGTGGTGAACTGCTAAAATTAAATGGACGGTAAAATTACTGTAACATTCCAAAATATTCAGGGAAATGACTGTACATTCACAGTCACACCCTATCACTCTTATCCTGCGACAAGCACGCATATGCACAATAACACACACACACACACACACTCTATAGACACAGTGACACAAAAATCCATACCAACACCTCTCCAATGTATATATAATAAACATACCACAGACACAAACATATACAGGTTGGTGCAGTCACACATAGTAACGCCTACACACACACACACACACACACAAACATACTGCACGTACCACACATGCAAATGCACATGCACGCAGAACATCTACACACCCACGCACACACACATGGGCACACAAATGCAGTCACACAAACATGCCGCAGAGACATGTCTATGCAATACAAATACACAGCCACAAAAACAAAGAGGTACACACAGACACCCTCACACAGTCATACAAAGTCTCTCACATAAACATACGCACATATCTTCACATACAAGCAGATATATATACACACACACACACACACACACACACACACAAAATAGCAGGTTTCATTGCAGAAGCAGGTTCAACACCTCAGTCTCTCGTGCCCCCCTTCTCCCCCCCTCCCTCAGGGTGACCTTGGCCGTCCATCTGCTGTTGGGGAGCTGAAGAGGCCAGCTCTCCCTCAGCGCCAGCACACAACCTGCCCGCATGTGCCCACCATCTAAACCTGGTTACAAGAACCAGGAAAACACAACCTGCCAGTGCAGGCCATATAAACCAGGTTACAAGGCCTAGGAAAACACAACCTGCCAGTGCAGGCCATCTAAACCAGGTTACAAAACCAGGAAAACACAACCTGCCAGCGCAGGCCATATAAACCAGGTTACAAGGCCTAGAAAAACACAACCTGCCAGTGCAGGCCATCTAAACCAGGTTACAAGGCCTAGGAAAACACAACCTGCCAGCGCAGGCCATATAAACCAGGTTACAAGGCCTAGGAAAACACAACCTGCCAGTGCAGGCCATCTAAACCAGGTTACAAGGCCTAGGAAAACACAACCTGCCAGCGCAGGCCATCTAAACCGGGTTACAAGGCCTAGAAAACACAACCTGCCAGCGCAGGCCATATAAACCAGGTTACAAAACCAGGAAAACACAACCTGCTCACACCCATCATCTAAACCAGGGTACAAGACCCCGAAAAACACAACCTGCCTGCGACTGCCATCTGAACACAGTTATACTAACCAGGAAAACCCAGTATGTCTTGCAGGCCATCTGAACCAGCTTATAAACTAGAGGTTCAAGTAACCTGAAACTCAACTGGCCTGCCACCCTGCCACACCCATTTGTAAGAGGTAAGCAAAGCTGAAATGAAGTACCGAAGTAGTTGATGTCCTACAAATGTTGTATGAGAGGTTTAATCAAATTTGGTCAATATTTGTGATTGGTAGAGGTTACGGGTTGTTCAAATAGGGGTCGATGGGTGAGGAAATCCCAGTAAAAGGTCACAAAATGGCCATTTTTCAAAAATTCTCAAAAACTCATTTGTATGTTGACACATAGTATACTACTCATGTACTAAGTTTCAGCTCTTAATGGAACGGTCTAAAATGGTTTTTCAATAAGACCACCCTGCCACACCCACTTTTGTGGGTGCAGGGCTGAAACACAAAGTAGTTTATGTGCTAAAGACGTTGCATACCAAGTTATGTCAAATTTGATCAATATTTGTGACCAGTAAAGGTTAGGGGTCAAATTGTTCCTGGAGAAGAGAAAACAGACAACAAACGACGGTTGACAATGACAGACGACATAGTTTGCACCATCTTCATAACTCAGCTCGTCAATGACCAGTTAAGTTAAAAACAAGGAAAGAGATCTTTCTGTGCTACCCAGGTTATAAAAACCAAAGATATGGTTTGAATTGAAACATAAAATTGCAGTGGAAAATAAGGGGTGGCTTTGCATAGTTTTCCTTCTAGTCTCAGAACAAGATCAGGGACACCTTCAAAGTGGCAAGAAAATTAGATAATGCTTTATCTTACCTAGGCACAGTCCCAAGCCTATTTCTTAACTGCACTCTTCGAAAACAAAGTGTACATAAGTGCCAGGAATGGCACATAAACTTGTAAATGGGCTGTACCTCATCAAGGAACATTACTGAAAACAGGTAAAGACTAATCATCAGTTTAAAGAGATGCTACATGGCCCTGTATTTCCAGCTTAGCGGCCACCTCTAAAAAGTACTACTTGGCACCAGTAATAAGAGTCTGCACTATTGAGGGTATGGCTTAAAAATGTGCCAGGAAATGAACAGAATCTACATCCATTGCACCTTATCAGTCTTGCTCAGCAGATACCGGCCCAAAAATTCAGTTATTCAGCCAATTTGAACATTTTTTTTCCCCCAGAGATGGCTCTCTCTTTGAACCTCTGCCTTTAAGACAACCATCACTGAGTGGTCTCTTCACTGTGCAGAGGCTATTGTGTAGCGGCTTCTGTTCAGTGAAGCCACCAGCTGAGGATCTATGCAGCTTCTGTTTCACTAAATCGAGAGTCTGGTGTACTTGTTCTCTTAGGCAGTGTCACAGTCGGCCTTCCACTGTTAATTCTGTCCAAATTAGTCTAAGTTTGCACTTGTGTTGAAAGCTAGAAGACGACATCTTTGAATGAAATCTTTAGTCTTTCAGCAATTTCACACAATTTCGCACTTTATCACACAAATAATAATTGACAGAAATATTTCAAGAGAAAGATTTTTTTGCAAATCTTTAATCCAAAGTCGAACCTTGTAAATTCTAGCAAACTAAATTAGCCCATTAGCACAATTAAAGTGTGTTGCTACGTGGAGAAATGGCTACAGAAATTCGGCTTTTTGTTATACATAAAGACTAAGTGACTTGAAAGCAACTATGACATCAAACTGTAATCAAAATTTTTGACTTTATGAATGTCAATGTGTTTCCACCAGTTTATGGCTACCTAAGCAAATGAACTTATCATGGCGTACGGCTGAGTGTGAGCACTCCAATGACACAGACAGGAAAACACTTAAATTGAAATAAATGGGGTGGAACTTGCAGAGATGAAAATTTGAGATGTGTCCTCTAACTCAAAGACACTGTCATGCCCATATGCCTCTGCTCCACCCCTCTGTGAGGCAGGCTATTTAACCGTTTTGGCGCTGTTTATTATTTTTCACATCATTTACGGTGCTGAATATTTATTCACTTTGGGCTTGAACCGTCAGCAATTATTCAATCAACACGTATGTAAGAGACTCAGGGGTTGGAAGCATTGCATGTGTTTCATGATTGTTTAAATTGTTTAAATGAAATAAGATCATTTGAAACATCTCTATACAATTCCATTGCTTCCAACCCCTGAGTAAAGAAAAGCGTGAGAATTCCAAAGTCATAATTGGTTTTCATATTACTAGTGGTGAAATCCACCGTAACGCTCGTGAAACTGATAAACCTCCATGCACCAGGACTCCGCGTGAGAATCTCTTCCATACACGTTGATTGAATAACTGCTGACAACAGCAGGGGAACGTTCACGCTGAAAGCGTTTGAGTTGACAGGTAAGTGTTATTAATGAAAACTGGCCACACCTGATAATGTTGACAGTTTTCAGAGTTTCTGTAATGGTAATTTAAATGAATGATTGAAAACTGGTCAAGAATTATGCTATTCGTGTTGATTTTAACTTAATAAGGAGTGCTGACAACACCTGATGGTCTTTAGGATTTTTGGAGTCAAGTAAAGTCAGTTGTATTAAGATTGGAATGGAGTTTCACACCGGGAAGTGCTGCCATCTGCCGAATGAAAACGAAAGCTTAAAAATGTCGACTACAGTCGCCAACCGCACTTTACCAGGGAATCGACTAAAGTCACCATCCGCGCCAAAAGGGTTAAGCAGCTCTCCTGCCATGCCTTGGGGGCAAAAATACTTCTGCCTGCTGTTAGTAACACTATTGCCGCTGCATGACTCTTATCTGCTGATAGTTAACATGTGCTTCCCCTTGCTGCAGTAAACCAATTTAAAACTGCAACTCTCGTATATGCGTCTGTTCGCCAATCTGACTGTAAGATTACCTGCTATAAAAGTAAAACTCACGGTTTATTCAGTTGTTATGCAATGAATTCACCTGAGCTCCCCTAGCCACCACATGCTGTATGATCTGTTACGGGCTTGCCACAATAGCTTATTCGTTAAATGAGATCATTCCTAAGTTGGCAACCCCGTGCTACATTGCTTGCTGCAGCTGTTTGCTGGGGAAAGATTCTCGGCCTCAAACTGAATCTTTTACAGTATTATTCTACATCTATGATAAGTACTTGCTACTTTGCGCTGCATTGCTGAAAAAAATGAAGTGTGACTAGACCAATTTGGGGTTTGGAGGAAGGTTCAAATTCAAATATTGCTTCAAGAGCTTACTGAAAGTCATTGAAGGGTTTTTTTAAAAACTCATTTCAAGAAGGTGAGACCGTTAATTGCCTTAGAGGACAGAAAGGAAATTTTCCACCTTTTTCCCCCCTACGTTAAGCACTCAGAAAGCAAATAGCCAATTAGGAAATTCTGTCCCTTCTTGCAACTGAGGTTATTTAAAAAAAAAAAAAAAACTTTTCTCCCTTTTAGCAACAAATGTGTGCAGGACTAGGAAAGGGGTCACTTGGGATTTTTTTCCATTCTGAGATTAACGGGGTATCTCAGTGATATCCCAACACTACTGTACTGTCAATTTACAACACTTTGCTGTGCACAAATTCACAGAATTTTTTTCAAAAATGAAAAACTTGGATCACTCTTTGATTTTGTTGGAAAATCTCAATTTCATAAAATGACACAAGTGACCCCTTTTCCTTCTCCTGCACACAAATAGTTAAATAAGATGAAATTCATAAATAATGCATATGCACTCCAGGACAAAAAAAAGGGTCAAGCCTAAAATGACCAAATATGAAGCTTTTAATGATCTATAAATTAATAGTTAGACAGAAAATAAGTGACTAGTAAGGGATAGCTTATCCCTTTGATTTCATTAAATGATTAAAGCATTGTGTGTGAACCAGCAGACAGCTTTTTACAGAGAGTTGGAAAAACAACACTTGATGGTTCCATGTGAGAAAACAGCTTCTCACTTGTGTGAAGCAAGCCTTTCTCCATACTCTCCCATACTCCAAAGAATTAACTGACTTTTCACAATGAAGTAGTTCAGCTTCACAGTGAAGCATTTACAGCTTTTTTCCAAACAGTTCACTGCAGCATAAGTTAATGAACAAGAGTTGGCACAAAAGATCTAATGAATGTACATGTAAAATTCTTGCTAATTTTCTAATCAAAGATTTGAATATTCTGGAATATTTGGGCTTGGCTCAATGTTGTGTCTCCATGCCTGCGAACTACGACCTATGACCTACGACTGGGCAACATTATCTCAAATTCAATTGAGCTCTGAGTCTTATAAGCA
This sequence comes from Gymnothorax javanicus, assembly GCA_029692085.1. Taxonomy (NCBI): domain Eukaryota; kingdom Metazoa; phylum Chordata; class Actinopteri; order Anguilliformes; family Muraenidae; genus Gymnothorax; species Gymnothorax javanicus. The sequence goes on along the minus strand of CM056194.1, from coordinate 120,982,870 downwards.
CATGACTTGGATATCTCATGCCATTTATGGTCAATAGGCTAATACTTAGTATAACCACTACTGCAAGTGGCTATTGCAACTTAGGAACTTGCTCGCAAGTCTTTCAAAGGCAATGTTTGCTCTAAGTGCAATTTACAGTATCTGGGATTATAAACTGATTTTTACTCATTGCAGTCAAAGCAAGAAATGCTTTCAGCTAAAAAAAAAAAAGGCTACCTTTTGTAATGCTTACCTTCATGAATATAGCATATAACTTGGAATGGAGTGGCATTGCCAACATCCAATTACTGCTGGTGCAAACACTTTGGCAACAACATTACTACTTTCCTGATCCGCCTGTGTAGCAACAATGCATCTTCCTGCTCCTGCACTGCATCACTCTTTGCTGCTGCTAGTAACACTGCCTGCTGCCGCACCGCTCGTGCCTGCAGATAATTAGCATCTTACCTCCACTCTAACATCCACTACTGGGCTCTGAATATTCCCAAGGGAAGGGGATATCCTGACTTTGCCTGCTTCTCTTTGAGCTCAGTAGGCCACAGGGAGTGGCAGGGTAAGAGTTTAGATGCCAAACTATCTAGATACAAACTATTTGTATCTATTTATTAATACTTCAATTAACTATTTACATATGAGTGAGCTGACTGAAATTAATATTTGGCTGAAACTAATCTTATATGAGCTGAGAACAAAAAAATCCAAAAACACAAATAAGATGATAAATGAAAACTGAAATTTGAGACAAAAGAAACTCCAAGCTGACAACCTCTAAGACGCAACTCTTAGCAGTATTGCAGCATAATGTCTTGCCTTGGCCTGGGGTAAATGGCCTCTTTTACTGAGCCCATGAATGCAGCACTCGGCCACAGCTGAGGTGATTACACAATGATTTCAAAGCTGAAGCCCAACCTGTAATAAGGCTAGTGCTGCCATCTGGTGGACAGTACCCCTCACACACTTTGTGTCATGACATTATCAGTGGGCTCATTCCAATAGCTTATTTTAGCACAATATTCACCTTCTCATCTATTAACTTTTCTTACTCTTTCCTTCAAATATTGGGAAGGCAAGAAGGGAAAGTAAGAAAAAGAGGAAAATATTGGGTCGCAGAGGAACCATGAATGCCTTTGCTGCGCAAACATTTCAATGTGACCTCCTTTACAGACAGTCAAAGACATTACAGAAGCGTGGCTGATGGGAAGAGCCAGACTCACAGGTCAGTCATTTGTCAGCTGGACAAATACTTCCACAAGGGATGGTCCTGACATTTACAAACTGAACTAACCTTGGGGAAACCACCATGACTTTTCCCCGAGCAAATTTAATGTCCTGGAATCTTTTTAAAGTTGAGGGGCCTTGTTTAATTTTGTGTGAAGTGCAAAAAAGTAAAAAAAAATAAAATAAAATAAAAAAAGAGTGAAAAATACATAACTTGAAAGAGCCATTTTTTAAAAACACAATAAATTCTTAGTGATTTCAAACTTTTGAGCAGTACTGTAAGTGGGATTAATTTTACACTTTGAGTTTAGTCCTCCTATGATAGGCATTCGCATATGACCTATCAGCTCCGGGAGTTTGAACACAAAGGTTTTTTTTTTCATTAGGTCCACTGGTAACCGTACTGTAAACACATATGAAGGGACACAGTTTGTATATTGCCCTCTTGCTTCTTCCTCAAATGCATCTGCACAATGGTTTGGGCTCTGTGCCCTGACTTCAGTCAGCATGATGGAAAACAAATAATCGCCGAATTACCCTGGTAATTCAATCATCTCCCAAGAGTAAATTCATTTCTGTAGTATATTGAAGCAATGAATACCGGTATCGCCCAATTTCACACTATGGACAGAAAAAAATCATATTGCTGACTCAGAAGTACTCGCTGCACTTAGAATACTTCACACTGCCGACTCAAGGCTGCACACAGAAAACTACAAACGAATTATAACAAATTGCATGCGGGTTGATACACATTATCACACTGCATACTGACTACTACGCACTGCCCACTGACTACTACATGTAACAGTCAAACCACAGCACACTGAACACTGATCATTACATGCTCCAATCTGTTGACCATGCAGTTCATATTAACTATAATACAGAGTAAAAAAAAAACGCCTTAATGCTGCATAATTCCAGCTGCTCAGCGCACATATACCCCTGTAAGCTGCAAACGACACTGCTAACGGATCATTAACACTGCAAATTGGCTGACCAGTAGCAGTCCTTCAGCTAAAGTAACAAGCTATACCAAACCATGCAAAGTATATTGTAAGATTCACTGCCATTTGGTACTCTGCAGCAGAGTGCACAAACATGCAAAACAGTGTAATGCTGTTATTAGCCTCACAGTACAGCCACCTGTACAGGCTGCAAGAGTGCACCCCAGAGGTGTGTGTTTATTGGCCAGAAATAGTGCTCTGTGTGTGTGTGTATGTGCGTGCGTGTGTGTGTGTGTGTGTGTGAGTGAATCTGCATGCATGTGTGTGTATGTGTGTGTATACGTGTTAAGTTATAAGGCAGCAGTCTATGGTGGTACAGCAGAATTGGGCAGTCTGGGTGCAAAACTAGCATCGCATCTCCTGATCTCCCCTGTCATACAGTTCAGTCCAGTGCAGTCACGTAACACCAAAGCAAGTCGCCACTGAGAACTGTGCAGCCTCGAGTCGTCCTCTCAGGCAGACTATGAGCTCAGAGAACGACATCTGCAGTACAGTCAAAACAGTGAGTGCAGTCTGTGAGTATTTGAAGAGTAACACAGTGTTAAAGGGCAGTAATTCCTACACAGTACAATCATTATCTACTAAATGCTCTCAAACCAAACCTGACAACCTGACTGTCAGGTGCAGCCAACATTGCAGGAATTAAAGCGCTTCTAAATTCTGTCTCTCTCCAAATACTTATGGACCTTACGGCAGGTGGCCAAAGCTGACCCGGTCCACTCAAGCAGGACTGCAGTCACAACAGTCATGAGGCAGCCAATGAACACACAGGTGGTCGGAGCCGACCCGGTCTGGTCAGGGTAAAGCGACGGTCGCAGCAGTCAGAGAGAGAGAGAGAGAGAGAGAGAGAGTGCGGGTAGACATGGGGGGGGTCCCTCTTACCTTCTTGGAGAGATTTCTGAGCGGGGATTTTATACAGTTTCCCATTGCGCCTGTCCATCGGGGTGTGTGAGTGTGTGCGCACAGGCATGTGCGTGCGAGTGCGTGCGTGTATGAGCGCGTGCGAGCGGGCACGGAGGGGAAGGGTTAAGGTGAAGCCGGGTATGTTTTGGGAGAGGATGAGATGGAGAGAGACAGAGAATGAGGGAGAGCAATGGTGGTTGGAATAATGGAGAGAACATGGGAGGCTCAGCGATGGAGGGATGGAGAGACTGGGAGACAGTTGGAGGAGAGCAGAGATTAATCTGTGCGAGATGCTGGGGCTCAGAGCAGTTAGTGCAAGACTGCTTATGCATTTGCTCACACACTCTCTCCCTCCTCCCTCCCTCTCTTTCTCCCTGGCCCTCTCTCTCTCTCTCTCTCTCTCATCCCTTCCTCTTTCCCTCCCCCTCTCTCATCCCGTCTCCTTTCTCTGTCCCTCGTCTCCCGCTTCCCTCCCCCATCCCGTTCTCTCTCGTTCCTCTATCTCCCTTCCTCCATACCTCCCCCTGCCCCTCCCTCTCTCACTCTCTCCTCCCTCACTCTCTCTTTTTTAACCCATCCGTCCGAACAGATGAATCAGAGTGGAGGGGGGCTCATGGGGACAGGCATGTTACCTTCCCCTGAGCAAGGGCTGGGGAATACAATCCAAACACATTTACGCACTATACACACTCATATTACAGATTATACGCGCTCACATTACGCACTATACACACTCATATTACAGATTATACGCGCTCACATTACGCACTATACACACTCATATTACAGAATATACGCGCTCACATTACGCACTATACACACTCATATTACAGATTATACACGCTCACATTACGCACTATACACACTCATATTACAGATTATACACGCTCACATTACGCACTATACACACTCATATTACAGATTATACACGCTCACATTACGCACTATACACACTCATATTACAGATTATACACGCTCACATTACACTATACACACTCATATTACAGATTATACACGCTCACATTACGCACTATACACACTCATATTACAGATTATACACGCTCACATTACGCACTATACACACTCATATTACAGATTATACACGCTCACATTACGCACTATACACACTCATATTACAGATTATACACGCTCATTACGCACTATACACACTCATATTACAGATTATACACGCTCACATTACGCACTATACACACTCATATTACAGATTATACACGCGCACATTACGCACTATACACACTCATATTACAGATTATACACGCTCACATTACGCACTATACACACTCATATTACAGATTATACACGCTCACATTACGCACTATACACACTCATATTACAGATTATACACGCTCACATTACGCACTATACACACTCATATTACAGATTATACACGCTCACATTACGCACTATACACACTCATATTACAGATTATACACGCTCACATTACGCACTATACACACTCATATTACAGATTATACACGCTCACATTACGCACTATACACACTCATATTACAGATTATACACGCTCACATTACGCACTATACACACTCATATTACAGATTATACACGCTCATATTACGCACTATACACACTCATATTACAGATTATACACGCTCATATTACGCACTATACACACTCATATTACAGATTATACGCGCTCACATTACGCACTATACACACTCATATTACAGATTATACACGCTCACATGACGCACTATACACACTCATATTATAGATTATACACGCTCACATTACGCACTATACACACTCATATTACAGATTATACGCGCTCAGCTCACATTACGCACTATACACACTCATATTACAGATTATACACGCTCACATTACGCACTATACACACTCATATTACAGATTATACACGCTCACATTACGCACTATACACACTCATATTACAGATTATACGCGCTCACATTACGCACTATACACACTCATATTACAGATTATACACGCTCACATTACGAACTATACACGCTCACATGAGACACTATACACACTCATTCCCATTACACATTATACAACCCCAATTCCGAAATAGTTGGGACAAAGTGTAAATTGTGAATAAAATCAAAACGTAATGACTTTCAAATCACAGCAGCCAGTATTTTATTCACAATAGAACAGAGATAACGTAGCAAATGTTGAGACTAAAAAATTTTACAATTTAATCCACAAAATGAGCTCATTTCAAATTTAATGGTTGCTACAGGTCTCAAAAAAGTTGGGACAGGGGCCTGTTTACCATGGTGTAGCATCCCCTCTTCTTTTTAACACAGAGTGGAGGCGTCTGGGCATTGAGGAGACAAGTTTCCTGAGTTTAGCCATTGGAATTTGATCACTCTTGTTGAATACAGGCTTCCAGCTGCTGGAGAGTTTTGGGTTTCCTTTGACGGACTTTTCGTTTAATTATGTGCCAAACGTTCTCAATTGCTGAAAGATCAGGACTGCAGTCAGGCCAGTTCAGCACACAAACTCTTCTACTTCGAAGCCATGCTGTTGTAATAGCTGCAGTATGTGGTTTTGCATTGTCCTGCTGAAATACACAAGGCCTTCCCCGGAATAGATGTCATCTGGAGGGGAGCATATGTTGCTCTAAAACCTTTATATACCTTTCAGCATTCATGGTGCTTTTTAAACATGCAAGTGTCCCACACCATATGCACTAATGCATCCCCATACCATCAGAGATGCTGGCTTTTGAACTGAACGCTGATAACAGGAGGGATGGTCTTTCTCCTCTTTAGCCTGGAGGACACGACGCCCATGATTTCCAACAATAATGTTAAATTTGGACTCGTCTGACCCCAGGACACTTTGCCACTTTGCTACAGTCCATTTTAAATGAGCCTTGGCCCACAGAACACGGCGGCGCTTCTGGGTCATGCTCAACAATGGTTTCCTTTTTGCATGATAGAGATTTAGGTGGCATCTGTGGATGGCAAGGCGGACTGTGTTTACAGACAGTGGTTTCTTGAAGTATTCCTGGGCCCATTTAGTAATGTCAATGACAGTATCATGCCGGTGAGTGATGCAGTGGCGTCTGAGGGCCCGAAGATCACGGGCATCCAGTAAAGGTCTTTGGCCTTGTCCCTTGCGCACAGAGATTTTTCCAGTTTCTCTGAATTTTTTGATGATGTTATGCACTGTCGATGATGAGACCTTCAAAGCCTTTGCAATTTGATGTTGAGGAACATTGTTTTTAAAGTATTCCACAATTTTTTTTATGCAAGCCTTCATGGGTTGGAGAGCCTCTGGCCATCTTTACTTCTGAGAGACTCAGCCTCTCTGAGACATCCCTTTTATAGCCAATCATGTTACACACCCGATGCCAGTTAATGTAATTACTTGCTAAATGTTCTTTCAGCGGATTCTCTTATATATTAATTGCTTTTTCAGACCTTTTTTGCCTGTGTCTCAACTTTTTTGAGAACTGTTGCAGCCAGAAAATTTGAAATAAGCTCATTTTGTGGATAAAAATGTAAAATGTCTCAGTTTCAACATTTGAAATGTTATCTATGTTCTATTGTAAATAACATATTGGCTCATGTGATCTGAAAGTCATTGCATTTTGATTTTATTCACAATTTACACTTTGTCCCAACTATTTTGGAATTGGGGTTGTACACACTCACTTACATTACACACTTTACACACTCACATTAAGCACTATACGCACTATACGCACTCACATTAGGCATTATACAAACCTACATTAAACACTATACACACACACATTAAGAGCTATACTCACTCATATTAGACACTATACAAACTCACATTAAACACTATACCCACTCACATTACACACCATACGCACCCCCATTAGAAACTATACACACTCACTCAAATTACATATCATACACTCTCACTCACATTACACACTTTACCCACTCACATTACACACTATAGATGCTCATATTAAACACACTGCACACTCACATTAAACACTATGCACACTCACATTGCGCACTCACATTAGACACTATACACATATTAAACCCTATACACACCCACTCACATTACACATTATACACTCTCACTCACATTACGTACTATACACACTATGCACACTCACACTAAACACTATTCCCACTCACATTGGACACTATACACACTCACATTAAATACTACACACAATCCCATTAGACACTAAGCACACTCAGTCACATTGCATATTATACACTCTCACTCACATTGCACAATATACACACTCTCATTAGGCACTATACATACTCGCATTAGACACTATCAACACTCATTCTCATTACACATTATACACGTTCACTAACATGACAAACTTACACATTCACACTAGACACTACACAGACTCATATTTAGCACTATACGCACTCACATTAGACACTATACTCACTCCAGAGGCGGCTGGAGGCCATTTTATGCAAAAACACTTAACTTGACTTTTTTGACCATTAAATGGAAAATCTTTACACTTAAGTGTTAAACTAAACAGAGGCCAGTACCTCATCACAAATAAAGTAATTCCTATTTAACCATTTTTATTCTTTATAAAATAAGCTCCATGAAGACAATGGCATGCTTCATTATTTAAAGTGCATCTTAAGTGGATTTATATAAGTACCATTTTCCCATTCAAGAAATAACTTTTTAATTGCAAAATTATCAGCCCCTTAGAAATAAGTCAGAATTGGTCATTTAGACTATCATCTCTGTTCTGAGAAACATTTTTTTAATGATTATAATAATCTTCAAATGACTGTGCAATGGCACAAGGCTCTCTAAGCTGCAGATAGTGACCTGAAGAACGAAATTAAGATATCTGAGGACCAGCAGGATTAGGCATTTGAAATCCATCACATACTGACATGCATTATATTTTAAAAAATGTGCTTCTCATTCACAATTAATGCAAAATTCATTAGATTTAATTCTCTTGTGTGTGAAACGGCAGGCATGACCATAAGGGAAAGCGATTTTAGAATTTTCTGCTAATTTTGCCACTCGAGCCTCTTCTAATTGATGGAAAGCCCAATTTAATTCCTAACTTCTCATATGCAATAGAGTTGAACGAAACTTCCAAAATTTTCCCACCACACTTATTTAGTTGGACATTATTCAAAGACAAGCTAGTGAGCCATCTCTTCCCCTGATAAGTAATGCGCACGCACCAAGCCATCCGCAATATGTAAAAGAAAACATGATTCAACAGACCAGGCCACCTTCTTCCATTGCTCCGTGGTCCAGTTCTGATGCTTTGCTCATGTGCCCATTGTAGTCTCTTTCGGCGGTGGACAGCGGTCGGCATGGGCACCCTGACCAGTGTGCGGCTACGCAGCCCTATACGCAACAAACTGCGATGCACAGTGTGTTTTGACACCTTTCTGTCAGAATCAGCATTAAGTTTTTCAGAAATTTAGGCTGCAGTAGCTCTTCGGTTGGATTGGACCACACAGGCCAGCCTTCGCTCCCCACTTGCATCAATGAGCATTGGCCGCCCATGAACCTGTCGCCAGTTCACCAATTTCCTTCCCTTTGACAACATTTGGTTGACACTGACCACTCCAGATTGGGAAAACCTCACGAAAGCAGATGTTCTGGAGATGTGCTGACCCAGTCGTCTAGCCATCGCAATTTGGCCTATGTCAAAGTTTCTAACATCCTTAAGCTTGCCCATTTTTCCTACTTCCAACACATCAACTTTGAGGACAATATATTCACTCGCTGCCTAACATATCCCACCAAGAGACAGGTGCCACTGTAACAAGAAAATCAATGTTATTCATTTTACCTGTCAGTGGTCAAAATCGGTGAATACGCCTTGATTAACTGTTATCTATAAAAACCTGACCAGTTGGCTAAGTTATAAATAATAACTATGAGCAGTTCTCTGTCATATTAGTTTATATTTGGAGGTAAGCGCCCTCGTCAACTTGAGTGAGTGCACAATCCTAGTTGACACCGTCCGACAGATCTAACTTCACTGCAGCCCTTGTATGGTCCTTGGTTGCAGCACACCGATAAAAATTGGGACAAATCGTTAAGCACAGAACTTACCCATTTAGCTAACTTGGATATCCTTCGTAGCATTCCCTGATCTGTGGAAATATGGATATAACCAGCAGAACAACCCCATTTCAGACTCGAGATTCTCCATACCAGGCCTCCTGTGATCTGGAAAAAGCTAGTATGTTATGTTGCTTTGGTAGAAACTGAGTTTGATCCTCATTTGCAGTAATTAAGAGTGGTGAAAAATCTTTAACCACTAGCTGTTAGAGTTATTTGAACTGTCAAAATCAAGTTTCTATTTTTTTTTTCATTTAAGAAAAGTCCAGAATTCAAAAGTTTTTGTTCAATTGTAAGACTTGCTACTGATAAACTCACTAGGTTTTTCCAGATCACTGGAGACGCGTGATTGAAAGCCTGATAAACAGTATATCTTCATTGGTTAAACCAAACATTGGGTTTTGGCCAGGCACATAACGGCTGCCACTGATTCAGTATTTACTAGGCGCTATACAGGCCTATACTATAAAATATTATTCACAATTCTACCGCGATAATACAAATAACCGTATATTAAAATAAAAAAGCAAGTGCGGAGGTCAAGTTGTCTGACTGACAAGCATGAAAGCATACCCCTGATGGCTGAACTATGGACTTTGAACTTACATAAAATTTATCGAATTGATTGTATTTTCTGTCACTCTAAACAGTTTCTCACATTACATGCAAAACATTAGACACTGAAAACATGCACATTAGACACTATACACACTCACTGACATTGCATATTTTACACTATCGCTCACATTACACATTATACACATGCACTCATATTAGACATTACACACACTCATTCATATTACACATCATACACACTTACTCACATTATACATTATAAACTATCACTGACATTACTCACTATACACATGCGCTCATATTAGCTCCTCTGCGCAGATGTAGATGCCATCGAACATGGAGCTGCTCTATTTATGCACGCAGTTACACTATTCTTTCACTAGGTGGCACACGCGGACAACACAGTTTAGAATATGGACGAGTTAAGTCCCATCCCTGTTTCCCAGTAGGTACATGAATTAAACTCCTCAGATAAGCCCGCTGAGCAAACTGCTCAATATACTTTCCCCTAGTGTCTATCCAGCAGTTCAAAAAAATGATCTCTTATGACAGAAAAAATTGTCCTTTATAGGAACCACTTCAGCTATAGTGAGCCAATGGTATCCCAATTCAGTAGTTTAAAAAAATTAGTTTTCTGAAGCAAAACTTCAGCGTGGTATTGATACTATATCATTCTACTATCAATTATAGTCATCACATTTCAAAATACGTAATTCCCTACCGGCGTGGATTTACACGTAGATTCCTCTATTGACGAATTCAGCACTCCCTTATATCCTCCTAAACACTCTCATTGATAGCCACTCACTCAATTGCTTACTTAGGCTCATCTGCGTAAAGCAGAGTTATATCATCATCATCATCATCATCATCACCACCTTTATTACCAGCCTCTAGGTCCAAGTTACTAAAAAAAAAAACACACAAGTTAATGTATAGTTACGCCCACGTGAAACTTCCCCCTTATGATCAATTGATTGACTCGTTTCTTATCCAAGTCCAGAGAGTATAAACTTTCCATAATAACTGAAAAACATTGATTGGACAATCAGAGAAGTAATTAAACCTTTTTGTAAAAGCAAGTTAGGTTGTATTCTCTTAATGTTGAGCAGTGGAAAAAGACTGAGGGTGCTCAGTTACATTTACAGGATTTAAAAGAGCTATGGACATGGTCAATAGGAATTATTCCAAATGAAACAGGACTGGAGGGTTCCTTCTAATGGAAAGATCTAAGTCTCTGGAGGACGAATTCAATGAAGAAAGGTTTTTCTTAATTTTATGAGTAAGTGCAATTGCATATTTTTTACTGATGGCTAGCTGGCTAGCAGTTATTTATTCTCAGTTTACCATAGCCATGATGATCACAGAGCATGTTTGCCACATTGATTAGCAAGAGTAACTGATAGTTTTTGCTAATAATACTGCATGTGGTGGCATTTTGCTTAATGTGGCTTTTCGGTTTTAGAATCCATACCGTATTCAACAAAATTGAATGCCGAGGTTTTGGCTCGTCTAAAATAAGAACAGCTCAAGCACTTCGGTAGACCGCCTGCTATGTTTGTTGGACCTCTCTGTTCAATTTTGGGTCGAATATTGCCTGCTTTTCCTGATTGTGGAATTTCTGTTCTGTTTAAAGAAGGTATATTTCAGATATTACTGTGTTAGTGAGTTATACTTGCTCCTTATCGGGTGTGGAAAGTGTCTATATAAGCTTGGGCGCTCAGATGTGGGAACTGCTAGCTTTTCATAGCTGGGTGAATGTTCTGACTGTTAAATAAGCAATTCCTTTAATGAGTATGTGGGCTGGCTTGTGGGACTCCAAAGAAAAATTGTCAAAATTTTAAACTTTATCATAGAGAAAAGGCAATTCTTGGGTTTGGAGAGGTTACTGGTGTCCAGTTGTGTGTATATTGATATACTCATGCTAAATTCAACCAGAAAATCATTAATTCATATTGAATTTCATGCATCAAAAGTTTATTTGTATTAAAAATATTATTATTTTATGATTTGAGAGTGCGCGATTTTGAGGGCTCTGGGAGTTTGGGGAGCCACATGAAGAGCTGTCTTATTTGGCTCCTAAAGACTAGATCATTTAGAATTTCATGCTCAGATGAAGAAAACTTGGGGTCAAGGAGTTTATGATCCCAGAAATGTATTGTTTTAATTCCCAGCAATTTTTTTGTCTTCAGTATTTTTTTTTTTTACATTTCAATGCTGAAAATTCATGAAGATTTTTTATGTTTGTAGTTCTTTTTCTCAACCAAAATCATTAAAATAAACTGAAATACTATGGAATTCTAAATGCTACAAGTGTCTTGACTCAGCTGAGCCATATTTGCCCTCGCTATGAAGCTTAAATCATGAATTATTAAGCATTAAATCAAGGAACTCAGAAATAGCCAAATTTGGCCTCTGCGCAAAGGGGTTAGACACTATACACTCTCGCTCGCATTACACACTATACACACTCACACATTATAAACTCACATTACACACAATAAATGCACTCACAGGACACACAATACACACTCAACATCGCACTATACAAAATTTCTCACATTTTACTCTATACCCAGTACATGCACTCACATTACACACTATACATATTCACCGTAGACACTATACACACTCACATTGCACACTGTACACATTTTTTCACATTACATACAAAACATTTGACGCTGTGCACACGCACATTAGACGCTACATACACTCACTGACATTACACATTATACACTACCACTCACATTACTCACTATACACATGCACTCATATTAGACATCATACACACTCATTCACATTAAACAGCATACACACATAACACATTATACACGCTCACTCACATTACATGTTATACACTCTCACTCGCATTACACACTATACACATTCACTTTTGACACTGTACTCACAATGCACACTACACACTTTCTCACGTTACATACCATACATTAGACACTGAACACACTCACATTAGACACTATACACACACAGACATTACACATTATACACTATCACTCACATTACACACTTTACCCACTCATCACATTACATTGCATTACATTTATTTTACAGAAACTTTTATCCAAAGCGATGATAGTAAGTGCATAGAGTTAGGTCATTGACACAGTAACACAACAGACTAGACAAGGTTCAATCAGTATAGTGCACATCTCTCACATTACATACTTTACATGCTCACTCACATTACACACTTTATGCACTCACCACACTCAATCATATTACACAGTATACAAACTCAATTACATTATACACTATACACTCAATCACATTACACACTATACACATGCATTTTTATCTAAATGCAAGAAGCATTAAAAATAAATTTCGAGAACTTGAGGCCGTTATGATTAGTGAAGGCTATGACATAGTTGGGATTACAGAGACATGGCTTAGTGAAGAGGATGGAGATGAATATAATGTAGAAGGTTATAAGCTCTTTAGGAAGGATAGATGTAATAGGCGAGGAGGGGGTGTAGCACTCTATGTGAACGAAAACATAAATGTGCAGGAAATTCCTGAACTTGAACATTCCTTGCCATGTGAAGATATCTGGGTCAGGCTCACTGGCAAACACGAGACTGGTTTAAACATAGGTGTATGCTATCGACCACCAGCTTTGGACAGTACAGTCAATGAAATGCTTTTTAAGAGGATTCTGCAAGCTTGTAGAGGAGGAGGGACTATTATTATGGGAGACTTAAATTATCCTGGTATTGATTGGGAAATGGTGAAAGGACAGGGAGGGGGAGGAAGAATTTCTAGATGTCATAAATGATAATTTTTTGGTGCAGTATGTTAATAAACCAACAAGAGAGAAGGCAATTTTAGATTTGGTGCTCTGTAATGACCCAGATAGAATTAGCAATGTTGAGGTACTGGAGCCACTTGGGACAAGTGATCACTCTACTATTAATTTTGAGGTTTCATGGGAAGTTAAAAGGTGTCTCCAAAAACAAAAATTTTTCAATTTTAGGCGAGCAAACTTTGACAGGATGCGCTCATATCTAAGTGGAATAAAATGGGAGACACTCCTGGACTGTGAGTCTGTAAATGAGATGTGGGAAAAGATTTAAGGGGTTTTACTTGATTCACAATGCAAATTCATTCCAAAGGTGTCCAAAAGTAAGCTGAAAAAGCAGAATCCTCAGTGGATGACAGCAGCTATTCGTAGGAGTTTGAGGGAAAAGAGGAATCTTTATAAGATGTACATAGAGGATAACAATGAGATTACTAAGGCCGAATTCTGTAAAATGCGGGCTGTGGTCAAAAAAAGAGCTGAGGAACAGCTAGAAGACTGTATGAAAGACAAATTGCAGAGGGGGCAAAAACTAACCCTAAGCGCTTCTTTCAGTACTGTAGCAGAAAAAGGAAAGTCAAAGAGCAGGTTAAGTGCATAAAGAATAAAAATGGATCGCTGCTATATGATAACAAGGATATTGCGGACACCTTAAACGGTTACTTTGTTGAGAATTTTACCTTAGAGCGGGTCTTTGCTCGGCCAGAGGGCTTGTCCAATGCTCAAGATTATTTAGCGGAAATTGAGGTTCGGGATAACATAGTATTAGACAAGTTGCATCAACTAAAGGCAGATAAGGCAGCGGGTCCTGATGGCTTATATCCTAGAGTGCTCAGGGAAGTTAGTGAGATCATCTTTAAGCCGCTATCCGCCATCTTTAGACGGTCTTTAGAAACTGGAGAAATACCAAATGATTGGAAACAGGGCAATATAATACCAATATAAAAAAAGGGGACCGTATTGAGCCAGGTAATTACAGGCCAGTCAGTTTAACTTGCATTATGTGCAAAATATTGGAATCTATCATAAAAAGATGAGCTGGACTTATTTCTTGAACGTAACAATATCTTGAGGGATAGCCAACATGGTTTCCGTAAAGGAAGGTCATGCCTGACAAACCTTCTGGAATTTTTTTGAAGAGGCCACCAAGACCTATGACCAGAGCAGGGCTTATGACATCATATATTTGGATTTTCAGAAAGCATTTGACACAGTACCGCATAAGAGACTAATTTTTAAAATGAGCTCCATTGGAGTTACAGGTGGTATTCTGAAGTGGATTCATAACTGGTTGCAGGACAGAACACAAAGAGTGGTGGTCAATGGTATCTCATCTGAGCTAGGTATGGTGGGGAGTGGCGTCCCCCAGGGATCGGTGTTGGGACCCCTGCTGTTCCTCATCTACATTAATGACCTTGATAGGAATATTGAGAGCAGATTAGTGAAATTTGCAGATGATACTAAATTGGGGGGCTTGGCAAATAGTTTAGAGTCCACTAAAGTGATTCAGGATGATTTGGATAGAATCCAGAATTGGGCAGAAATGTGGCAAATGAAATTTAATGTAGCGATATGTAAAGTAGTTCATGTAGGTAATAAAAACATTAGACGGGATTACTTCATGGGAGGTTTTAAACTGGAATGTGCTTCACAAGAGAAAGATCTGGGAGTGATTGTTGACCAAACCCTCACAGGCTCTAGCCATTGTGCCGTAGCAGTTAAAAAAGCCAATCGGATGCTGGGATACATTGCCAAAAGTATTGAGTTCAAATCCAAGGAGGTGATGCTTCTTTTGTACAACACATTAATCCAGACCACATCTAGAGTATTGTGTACAGTTCTGGGGACCATACTTAAAGAAAGACATAGAGGCTTTAGAGAAAGTTCAGAGAAGAGCCACGAAGCTAATTCCGGGTATTAAAGATGAAAGCTATGAGAAAAGGCTGAAGATCCTTAATCTCTTTAGTCTCAGGAAAAAGGAGACTAAGGGGTGATTTGATTGAGGTCTTTAAATATGTTAAAGGGATTAACAAAGTGAATTATGTAGGATTCCTTCGACCAAGTGTTGTTAGCAGAACTCGGGGTCACAAATGGAAGCTGACTAAAGGTAACTTTAGCACTGATATTCGGAAATATTTCTTCACCCAAAGAGTAATTTCGGTGTGGAACAGCTTGCCTGACCATATTGTTGAGGTAGAGACCTTGGGAGTTTTCAAGAGCAGGCTTGACTTAAAGCTAGATACCATTGAGGCATTGAGTATCTGAAGTGATATATTCACGATGGTACAAAGAAACTGGCGAGCCTAGTTGGGCTGAACGGCCTGTTCTCGCCATTCATGTTATGTTATGTTATGTTACTTACATTACACACTATACACACTCAATCACAATACACACTATACACACTCACTCACATTACACACTATGTATACTCAATCACATTACACACTATACAAACTCAATCACATTACACACTATGCACACAATCACATCACACACTATACAAACTCAATCACATTACACTCACTTACATGATACACTATATAAACACTCAATCACATTAAACTATACACACTCAATCACATTACTCACTATACACTCACTCACATTATGTGCTATACACACTCACCATTAACAAGCACACAAATATCACCATTCACAACATACACACCCACTCACCATAGCATAAACAAACACACAAATGCCCGCCATGTACATAAACACACACAAAAACAAACATATACACACCAAGCATTCTCAATCACCATAAGCATCATACACAAACACATAAATACATACCATAGACACAAACACCAGCACATACACAACATTTGCACTCACTCTCAATAAACCCAAACATAAATAGCCCTTACACTTTGTTGCAATAGACATAAACTCATTCATACAGGCACGCCCATTCAGCAAACTCACACAGAAACACACAAGCAGTCAGTCACCTTACATACAAACACAGAAACACAGGCACACAATCACTCACCACACATACAAAAACACACTCACCACACACTAAAACACAGAAACATTACACATACAGACACACAAAAACTCAGTCATATTTTCACTCACCATGCTCAGAATCAAACATGCTGACCACACGCAAACATACTAATGCACACACACAAAAACACACACATATTCACCACTAGGGCTGGACGATTTACCAATCGTGATTATTTTAAGCGCAATAAAAGTAACTGCCACTATGAGGTAGACAGACAAGCTTGTCTATTACCTTTTCTATGACACATACTTAATGCGCTGTTGAACAAACATCAGAGGCCATTTGAAATGCTTCTGGGAAGAAAACTGTGATTTGAAGTCCGCTAATTACCAGCGAGGTTGGACAGCCTCCATCACCTTGGCATAATTAGCTTACCTTAATCAATTCCCATGAAACTTTGTCTAACTTGCAATCAAGCCGTTTATTCAGCCAACTGATTAATCAAAACCAAAATGTGGCCTATAATGATTAAGAAGAGATAATGAGAAGCAGACAGACCTAACCAGGCTACCGCGTTAGATTGAAAGAATGTCAATGATCTGAATAAATAGCCAACCTCTGAATTCCACTTCTCATCATGGAAATATACATATTATAATTTATTATAAAGATATCTTAAAAATAAAATCATATTAAGATGGCCCTGGTTTTTAAGTGTTTAAAAATATACGCAAAGTGGAAGACATTTTGTGAAGAATATCGAACGTGAATGTGAGAGAGAAGTAATTTTCGCATTGCACACAATAGTCAAATGCACCGAAAATTTGGCAAACACATTCAGCAAAATCTGTCATGTTTCATGGTCATTTAAATTTCAAAATGTGACAAACAAAAATGATATCTAAACAAGAGCACTCAGAGAGCGCAGCACCTCCGCCCAGGGCCCTAACCCTAACCTTTACCCTAACCCGGATCACTCCCAAAATCTAATCAATTGATCCTTGTGTCATTTCTGACCTTCTCTGAGCTGGACTCGCGAGTTCCCATACCTCTGCCAGCATGGCTGGATTTGAACTTTGGCCTATATCACAGCTGTACGTTGGCCTAGATATGCCGAAATTTAATCACTTGTTCCTCTTGTGCTACTCAAACATCCTGCAAAGTTTGGTTAAAATCTATGCAGCCATTTTGAGATGTGTTGCTAACAGACAGACAGACAGACAAACAAACCGACCAACCAACGCCGGCAAAAACATACAAACATGTCAAATGAGCGAATCAACTGTTTTGATTGCAATTTGAACAAAGTAAATGGGAAGGGGGTGAGAGCGTAGGCTAGAGGATGATGATTTTGCAGACCTTAACTTTGCTTTGTTCAGCATGTAATTTACCTGAATGTGTCTGCTAGATTATTTCTAGTTTTACATTTGGCCATGTGTGCGAATGTGATAACAATTTAGATGTAACGTTTGATATGCTTAAACAAAATGTTTCACCTTCACTGTAGACTATTTAGATGCTCAAAGGTAACCAAAATCAAGAGCTATGAATTACTTGATTTCAGATTAATCTTGTTCAATTATCAAATAAAAAAATGCTACAAATTAGCAGCACAGATTTGCCTGAACATGTTTGCCAAGTCTTTGGTGAATTTATCTTTTGCGTGCAATGCGAAAATAATTTCTCTCTCACATTCACGCTTGATAGGCTTCACAAAATGTTTTCTACTTTGCGTATATTTTATATAATCATAATCATTATCTCTTCTTCATCATTACAGGCCACATTTTGGTTTTGATTAGTCAGTTGGCTGAATAAATAGCTTGATTGCACATTAGGCAAAGTGCACAGGAATTGATTTAAGGTAAGCAAATTATGCCAAGGCGGTGGAGGCTGTCCAACCTTGCTGGTAATTGAAGGCCTTCAAATCGCAGTTTTCTTCCAGTAAGCATTTCAAATGGCCTTTGATGGTTGTTCAACACCTTATTAGATAAGTGTCACAAAAAAAGTAATAAGCAAGCTCGTCTGTCTGCCCCATAGTGGCAGTTACTTTCACTGCGCTTAAAATAATCGCGATTCAGTTAATCACCCAGCCTATTCACCACACACACAAACACGCTCACACCATGCAATCAATCACAAAAATACACAGGACACAACATCAAGGACATAACACACATACACGCACTGTACACACAAACACATAGACACACACACACACACACACACGCACACTCCTCTACACACTCCATTAAACAAACAAGGATGTGGGGCTGTGTTGCTAAAAATACCTCACAAATGTTCCTTTTCTCTGACATGCACAGACACACACGCACTCATGCCCTCTCTCACACAAACAACACATATTAAGCCCACTCTCTTGGTAACATGCAAACACTCATAAAACACACATTTTCACTCTCTTAATCATGTTTTTTTCATTTCCATATGCATACACACACAGATGCATACACACATCACACAAACACACTCATACACCAAGACAAACACATAAATACATGTACACATACACAGACACACACACGTCACAGTAACACAGTCATTCACTGACACACGCATACATGCACACAGAAGAACACACAGACACAAACACACACACAAATCACATAAACATAATTATACACCAACACACACATACATGCCTGCACACAAATAAACAAACACACATGTCGCAATATAATAGACTCATTCAACCACACACACACACACACACACACACACACACACACACACACGCGCATACGCAAACACACAGACACGCACACATTTCACAAACATACTTAAACGCCAAAACACACACGTGCGCATACTTACACACACAAACACGCACACACACACAAACACACATGCAAGTACTCAAACACACATAGATACAAACACACATCTCACAAACGCACTCATAAAGCAACAAACAAACACACATACACACACATATACATGCACATACACAAAAACATACACATGTACAGACACATACACTCAGGTACAGACACACACACAAATCACACGCATACACACAGATGCATACACACATCATAATGTAAGTGAAGGTCAGCGCTTTGAACCCAGTGAAACCACAGTACAGTCCTAACGAATAAGGGGAGCGGTGTGAGGTCACAAATATGACATAAGAATGATCTTAACTTAACATTCTAATGATGATGTAACAATAGCCACGAGTGAATGACAGAACTACAGTTCCAGAACACTGATATAGAATTCTCACTTTGAACATGCCAACTCCATTCCCTCCCTGCTCTAGACAGGGGAAGTGTAGTTAGCACACCAGACCTCAGGTACTGCACATCACATTCAAGGATAATAGTCCCACCAGCGCAATAGCCCACTCTAGAGTCACATGACCACCGTAGACCCCCATTCCCTCTCCCTCCCCTTCTCCCATCCCTCTATTTCCCTTGTCTTTCATTGTCCTTCACTCTCTTTAAAATCTCTACATACCACTGTTTTCCCTCTCATCTCTTTCCATTTCAAATCCGTCTCCCATTCACTCCAGTTTCCCCTCTCCCTCCTACCCTCCTGCATTTCTGTATCCATTTATCGTGCTTCTCTCTCTCTCTCTCTCTCTCTCTCTCTCTCTCTTTCTCATACACACACACACACTCTCCCTCTCTCCTTTTGTGATGATTCATCTGGCTCTGATCTATTCACCGGAGGCTCATTGTGAACTTCAGAACGCATCACAAATCAGCCACATGGGCCATCGCGTCTGATCTCATCAACACAGCAAGCACCGTATTACTACACAAGTAACACCACAGACACACAATATGCACTGTTTACACACCGCCACATACATACATTATACACATCAGAACACCAAACATGAGGAGAACAACCACCATCACACAGAAATTTTACAAACTGCACTGTGTGTGCATGATATATATTTTGCACAAGTATACACCTTTGATATATCAAAAATCAATGGTAACTATGCTACACTTACGTGCTATATAACTACACATTTTCACACA
Source organism: Gymnothorax javanicus (assembly GCA_029692085.1). Taxonomy (NCBI): domain Eukaryota; kingdom Metazoa; phylum Chordata; class Actinopteri; order Anguilliformes; family Muraenidae; genus Gymnothorax; species Gymnothorax javanicus. The sequence goes on along the minus strand of CM056194.1, from coordinate 120,962,287 downwards.
CACATTAAATGAATGTGTGCATTTATATATATATATATATATATATATATATATATATATATATAATTACATTTATATATATAATATATATACATACTGTATATGTACACAACACATACTGTAAATACAACACAAAAAATTAGGCATAAGCAAGCACACATTAACATTTAAGTACAAGGGAAATACACATTTTGAAGTATCAGGGGAGTTAATTGGCCGCTAATTTCTCACTTAGCGCTAATTGAAGACTGAGCTTAATGAGACGCAGGGGTCAGATTGATGTTACTGGATTATCACATACCAGTGGCAGTTCCATATAGATCCCATTAGCCAGTGATCTCAGGATGATGCCATCAACCAAACAACCAGAGGCGGTCAGAAAACAGGCATGTTTGGCAAAACAAATGAAGACCAAAAAGGAAGAATGATCCAAATATTGCATTTTTGTATATTTTATATATTATTATGATATTTATAATAATATATAATAATATTTTATATATTTTGCATATTTTTTCCAGTGCTTTGTTTCTAAAATCGTTTTGAATTTTTTATTCATCATTTCTCCACAACGTGAAAAAGTGACTGATCATTTTTACATTGTGTTCTTCAAATATGATGTTTGTGATCATACCATTCTTTATTTTGGTTTTGCTGACATGTAGAAAGAAGGAATGGAAGGGACTGATGGAAGAATAAATGAAAGGAGGAAGAAAAAGGCATGAGTGGAAGACATCTTGAAGGCCATTTTATACTTGTAAGACATATCCAGTGTCGAAAGTGTCTCACGAACAAAATGATGTCAGAGGCAGAAAAAAAAGTGCCGTAAGACTGTGTCTTGTTCATGTCTAATATTTGTAACAATGTAGTTGGTTGCTCTATAATTTAATGGCTGAATGGACAAAGTGTTCAGTGGTTGTCACAGAGATAGAAATTTGATACAGAAGCTTTCGCAAAAAGGTCAGTTGGTTATGGTTATAAAGAAATAACTATAATTACCATGGAAATGACAGTTTGCACCACACACGTTGTCCTTCATTTCGTTTAAGCATAAAAGAATCTGTATTGTCCAATGCGTTTCTTAAGATGTCTGTCCACATATGTCTTACAAGAATAAAGCGGCCTTAAGGCTCGGACATGATTTCCAAGTTCGACGTACCTTCCCAGGACAGCAGCATACTTGCACTAGTTGTGCGGACGCGTATACGACAACTGAGGGTTACGTCGATCTGGCGGTCCGCGAATGCACATTTCCAGATTCACACTCCTATCCAGTTGGTGGCAGTAATGCACCATTGAAAACAGGCATCCATTTTGTTATCTGAAGCATTTGCAGTCGGCAGCCTGCTCTGGTACAAATTTTGGGTTGCGCACAAACATCTGAATAAGGAAACGAGCAGATGACAACATTGACATCAGGGCGACCAAAGTCGACCCTGCAGACACACAGACGTGAAAAGAATAATTTAGGCTTTACTATCCTTGTGACAGCCAGCACCCTCCACTGGACAAAAGATGGAACCGATTAGAAAGATCCGGCTGAAGTTCTGCTTTATAATCTCATATGAAACACCGAACATGACTAAAATTCTACTGTTTGTGAAAGTGGAGATCAAAAAATCTAAAATTATACAACCACTTCGATCTTCCCCCGGAATGAAGCAACTATGGAACTAATTGTGCCCTCACCTTAATCAAATACACCATTTGGATGCTCCTTGGCTGCAACCAAACTCTATAGAGTGCAATGAACCTGTCTCACACATCGACATGTACTGTATATAGTTTGGCTGGTATCCATACCATGGAGCATCTGCGCTGTCTATTTCATGAAGGAAAGGAAGCAATTAGCTTCTTAGTCGCTTCTTTCCAGCTCGAAGTCATGGAACCAACCAAGAAAGAAAGGAAAGAGTAAATATGGACCACAATCCTTTGCAGCTGTTGTGACGGAAAATTCCATGTGGTCCCGAAGTTTTCAAATAAATTGCAAAGGCTATCTTTGCCATCTAGCTCATGACGTATTGATGAAAAGGATAGATTCTCAAACACATGTCAAGGCATCTTTAAAATCATCCTGCAACTTTCTTTTGACCCATGTGATGCTTTCAAGCAATGTCAGGGAAAAGTGGAGAGGAAAGGAAGAAGGAGATCTGCAAGAAAATTCGGACGCAGCCCTCGTTATGGTCACCAGCCAAACTATTTCCAGTTCATGTCCATTATCAAGAGAATTGAGAGAATTCAGATGCACCCTGCTTCATCACGCGCACAAACATTCCAGGTGAACGGATGCATCATTATCACTTACACAGCGCACTCTAGTGGGCCAGAGTGCAATCAGTTTACCTTACTAGCCAATCAACCAGGCGCACAACTATATTTGTTGAGCAGAAATTCCAGAAGAGCGGACTTACTACCACCTTTGCGACAGCATTTCGATGAAAACAGTGAACAGCTCACCAGTAATGTTACAATCACACAAAAAAGTAATTCATTTGCGGCTTCGATTACTCTACAGTCAACAACTCAACAGTGATGTTACTATCGCGCAAAAAAAAAAGATTAATTTGCAGCTCTGATAACTCAAACAGTTAACAGCTCACCAATAATGTTACTATCACTCAAAAAAGTGATTAATTTGTGGCTCGAATAAGTCAAATTGAAATTAATGAGACAAGAACACAACAGGGCAGAATACTAATGGCACTGCAGCAACCCTTGTTTACTGGATGCAAGCACTATTAAAGAAATATGCCCTGATTCCAATCTGTTGGAAGTGGCTAGACTCTGCCAAGTGTCATCACGGGGTGCGGTGGATTCCTGTTTTGGGCAGAGGCTGATATAGACGGTATCTAAAAGTAGATCTGCTCACTCTCTGCCATCCTGCACTTCCTGATATCTCAAACCAGCTTGTGGTGTTATGAATTTTAAATGTAGAACAGCACTACTCAAAGTGCCAGCAAACAAAATGCTCACATTATCTGAGTCTGCCCTCTATCTGTGTTTGCTGTTTCATGCTATCTGTTTCCAGTTAAATGACTGCAGAATTAATGTGCACAGCATGAATGCAGGGAAATGCTTGCAAGTATTGACTTGCCTGCTACATTTTGTTATTTGTTCATCTTGGAGCCACAGAACACTCCATCAAGTTGCTAGTAAGAAAAATTAGCCTCTGGATAATTAATAACACGTTGTTAGGTCATGTCATTGACCACATTCCATTAATTTGACAGATGTTCCAATGCAAATAATCATATAGTTCAGTCAGCTCCCATGGTAGGTGTGTCTCAACTCAAATAAGTTATTTGGGACTATGACAAAAGTAGAAAAAACATATTGGCCCATTGCCAAAGCGTATTGCATGTATTTCACATAAAAGAACATAAAACGAATCATCAAACAGGTATAAACAGATTGCAGTATTCTCATTTTAGGGCTAAACAGGATCTCCATCTGTCCTCCTGTCACTTTCATTCACTCCATCGCTCCCTTATTTCTCTCTCTTCTCTCACTATCCTCCCATCATTGCTTTCATCCATCTGCTGCGGCATCCATGCTGTACTTACCTGCACGCACGCACACACACACACACACACACACGAAAACACACACACATTCAAACAAATACTCACATATGTGCAGACAAGCACACACTAACACACACTCATACACATACAACCCCAATTCCAAAAAAGTTGGGATGCTGTGTAAAATGAAGATAAAAACAGAATGCAATGATTTGAAAATCTCATAAACCCGCATTTTATTCACAATAGAACATACGTAGACAACATGCCAGATTTTGAAAGTGAGACATTGTACCATTTCATGAAAATTATTAGCTCATTTTGAATTTGATGGTAGCAACACATCTTAAAAAAGTTGGGACAGGGCCATGTTTACCATTGTGCAGCATTTCCTCTTCTTTTAACAACAGTCTGTAAATGTCTGGGAAGTGAGGAGACCAGTTGCTGGAGTTTTGGAAGAGGGCTGTTGTCCCACTCTTGTCTGATGTAGGATTCTAGCTGCTCAACAGTCCTGGGTCATCTAAGCCAGATTTTTAATTTTATGATGCGCCAAATGTTTTCTATTGGTGAAAGGTCTGAACTGCAGGCAGGCCATTTCAGCACCTGGACTCTTCTACAGTGAAGCCATGCTGTTGTAATGGATGCAGTATGTGGGTAAGCATTGTCTTGCTGAAATATGCAAGGCCTTCCCTGAAAGAGACATTTTTGTAAAACCTCTATATACTTTTCAGCATTGAATGCCTATCCAGATGTGTAAGCTGCCCATGACATAGGCACTAATGCGACCCTATACCATCTGAGGTGCAAGCTTTTGAACTGATAACAAGCTGGATCGACGTAACCCTCCTCTTCAATCTGCACGACACGGCGTCCGTGGTTTCCAAAAATAATTTCAAATTTTGATTCATCTGACCACAGAACAGTTTTCCATTTTGCCTCAGTCCATTTTAAAAGAGCTTTGGCCCAGAGAAGACCGCGGCATTTCTGGATCGTGTTCACATATGGCTTCCTCTTTGCATGATACAGCTTTAACTTGCATTTGTGGATGGCACGGTAAACTGTGTTCATAGACAATGATTTCTGGAAGTATTCCTGAGCCCATGCAGTGAATTCCAGTGCAAAATCATGCCTGTTTTTAATGCAGTGCTGCCTGAGGGCCCGAAGATCACAAGCATCCAATATTGACCTTCGGCCTTGTCCCATGAACACAGAGATTTCTCCAGATTATCTGAATTTTTTGATGATATTATGTACTGTAGATGATGGGATATTCAAAATCTTCACAATTTTACATTGAGAAACATTTTTCTGAAATTGTTCCACAATTTTTAGACTCAGTTTTTTGCAAATTGGTGAGTCTCTGCCCATCTTTACTTCTGAGAGACTCTGCCTCTCAGAAGTGCTATTTTTATACCCAGTCATGGTACTGACCGGTTGCCAATGAACCTAATTAGTTAGCTCCCGCGGCCAAGTGGGCGCGGGAGCTATGGTATTGGGCTCCGTCCGTGTGTGCATGCGTGTGTCCGTCAACACATTTTGCTTTATTTCATTAACTGTTTCAGTTGCAGGCGCCTAATTTTCACTGGACATGCATCTCATAAAGCCCTACAAATGACGTGCATAAAGGTGACCTTGACCTATTTTTTCAAGGTCACTGGCCTAAAAACATCACCAAAAACTTTGACATTTTCCTTTATCTCATCAACCATTTCAGTTACAGGCGCCTAATTTTTACTGGACATGCATCTCATAAAGGCCTACAAATTACGTGCCTTGAGGTGACGTTGGCCTATTTTTTCAAGGTCACTGGCCTAAAAATATCACCAAAAACCTCTACAATTTCCATTTTCAGTTACAGGCTAAGTGGCACGAGGAAGCATGAGTGGCATGGGAGCTATGGTTTCAGGCTCCATCCGTGCGTGCATCCGTCTATGCATGCGTTCATCAACAATAACTTCGACATTTTGTTTATCGTATCGGCGGGAGCTTCTGGGGCCACCAGTGCCCTATATTTAGTCGTGAAATGCTCCTCCAGCTGTTTTTTTATCAGTACCTTTTACTTTTCTTGCCTTTTGTTGCCCCTGTCCCAACTTTTTTGAGATGTGTTGCTGCCATTAATTAAAATGAGCAAATATTTTTCATGAAATGGTAAAATGTCTCACTTTCAACATCTGATATGTTGTCTATGTTCTATTGTGAATAAAATGTGCGTTTATGAGATTTGCAAATCATTGCATACTGTTTTTATTCAGGTTTTACACAACGTCCCAACTTCACTGGAATTGGCGTTTGTAATCTCCTGTTGATTTAAGCCTGTAGTTTGCCCACATAACTGACGGTTTTTCAGATCTCCCAGCCTAAAATTGGCTACCTTGACTTAAGCTCTTAACGCTCTGGTTCTCATGTTGACAAAGGCTACAAAAGACTCCAAAGAAAAAAAAAAGCTTCAAAAACGAGGTACAGAAATCTGCCCTCCAGCTACTGGCAGAAAGAACGCCACTGCAGATACCCTACCTGACCCAGAAAACCCAGGAGTCTCACTGAATTTGTAACCAGCATTCTGATGCCCATGAGTGGTCAAAAAATCTGAAAAATCAATTATCTGCAGCACTGACAGCAATGAATTCTAAAAATTGGACCAATCCCAGCTCGGATTGATGTACATTTGTGAACTGCGGATCCCTGAAGAGCAGGAAATTATCTCAAGTCATATATTTTTGCAGGGCAGTGGAGAGATAGATGTAGAGATAGAGAGGAACAGAGAGTTGGATTGATGGAGAGACGTGAAATGATGAAGACAGAGATGCAGTGATGAAGAGAGGTGAAGTGATCGTGAGAGACAGAGAGACAGTGAAAGAAAGATGTATATGGATGGAAAAGGTAAAAGATGGAGCGAGAGAGAGGTGGAGAGATAAAAAAGAGAAAAACTGAGGGATGGAGAGAGGGACAGAGGTAGAGTAATAAAGAGAGACATGCTGGTATAGAGCAGAAAAGTGACAATAAGGGACCAAAAGAGTGATGGAGAGATGTGGAATGATAAACAGAAGGAGGGATGGAGAACCAGAGCTGAACACAGGGTTACAGAGCCCCATTTCCTTAAAAGCTGGAACAATAAGGAAATTCAAACAAAAAAAGAAGACAGAGATTTGTAAATCATTCTTGACCTGTATTAAAGTGAAAATGATGCAAAGACAAGAAATTTAATGTTTTTTCTTTTGTAATTTTTAATAGCCCTCCAAGCAACCGTTTAGAGAACTGAGGAACCAGGATATCTTCCCCATTCTCCCTTCACTTATGTCTTCAGCTGCTCAGACTTCCAGGGTCTTCATTGTTAGACTGTTTTTTGAGCTTCTCAAATCCAAGCATATTTTCACAGAGAAACAGGTCTGTACAGCAGGCAGGCCAGACTAGTAGCCGCATTCTCCAATTAGGAACCCATGCAGTTGTTACGTGCAAAATGTAGCTTGTGGTTGTCTTGTAGAAATAAGCAGAAGAGTCCCTGAAAAGATCATTTAGAAGAGCGCATATGTTGCTCCAAAAAATGTATGCATACACAATTCACATAAACAATTTGAAAGTTTCACTGGTTGGACATCAGCACATTTCAACTGTGCATTGGCCATTATCAGATGAGCTAAAGCCCAGAGAAGACCAGAGTTTCTGGATGTTTTTGATGTATGGCTTCCTCGGTGCATAATGCAGTCTTCACTTGCATTTGTGGATGCAATGATGAATGATCTTATTTTTATAGCCAAATGATTTCTAAAGCAGTCCCAGCCTATACGGTTATATCCATCTCAAAAGTGTGTGGGTTTTCAATACAGAGCCATCTGCAAGATTGAAGATCAGTGAGTATTTTCAACTGCATTCTTCACACTCAGATTGCTCTAGATCACCTGAATCTTTTGAGTATATTATTTACTATAGAGGGTGAAATCTCAAAAAATTCCTACAACACACTGAAATATGTTGTTTTAATATTCAATCTCAGAGTTTTTCATTAAATGGCGTGCCTCTGCCACTCGCTGTTTGCAAACAATCTGAACTTTTGAGGATGATCCAGTTATATACAACAAGACAGACGGAGGGATGGATGGAGTGAGAGAGATGGAGGGATGGACACATGAAAGTGGATAAAAGATCAAAAGGTTTCATAAAGAGAGAGATAGAGGGAAAGAGAAGCAGATGGAGGGATGGAGAGAGTGAGAGAGATGGAAGGATGGAGAAACAGTTCAATAAAGGGTAATAAATGTAGGGCTGATAGAGGGAGAGAGATGGAGGAATGAAGTAAGGAAGGTGGATAAAGGGTAATAAATGTAGAACTGATAGTGGGAGAGAAATGGAGGGATGGGGAAAGGAAGGTGGATAAAGGGTAATAAATGTAGGACTGATACAGACAGAGAGAAGTGGAGGGATGGGGAAAGGAAGGTGGATAAAGGGTAATAAATGTAGGGCTGATACAGACAGAGAGAAATGGAGGGATGGGGAAAGGAAGGTGGATAAAGGGTAATAAATGTAGAGCTGATAGTGGGAGAGAAATGGAGGGATGGGGAAAGGAAGGTGGATAAAGGGTAATAAATGTAGGACTGATACAGACAGAGAGACGGAGGGATGGGGAAAGGAAGGTGGATAAAGGGTAATAAATGTAGATCTGATAGTGGGAGAAAAATGGAGGGATGGGGAAAGGAAGGTGGATAAAGGGTAATAAATGTAGGACTGATACAGAGAGAAATGGAGGGATGGGGAAAGGAAGGTGGATAAAGGGTAATAAATTTAGAGCTGATAGTGGGAGAGAAATGGAGGGATGGGGAAAGGAAGGTGGATAAAGGGTAATAAATGTAGATCTGATAGTGGGAGAGACATGGAGGGATGGGGAAAGGAAGGTGGATAAAGGGTAATAAATGTAGGGCTGATACAAAGAGAAATGGAGGGATGGGGAAAGGAAGGTGGATAAAGGGTAATAAATGTAGGGCTGATACAGACAGAGAGAAATGGAGGGATGGGGAAAGGAAGGTGGATAAAGGGTAATAAATGTAGGGCTGATACAGACAGAGAGATGGAGGGATGAGAAAGGAAGGAGGATAAAGGGTAATAAATGTGGAGCTGATAGTGGGAGAAAAATGGAGGGATGGGGAAAGGAAGGTGGATAAAGGGTAATAAATGTAGAGCTGATAGTGGGAGAGAAATGGAGGGATGGGGAAAGGAAGGTGGATAAAGGGTAATAAATGTAGAGCTGATAGTGGGAGAGAAATGGAGGGATGGGGAAAGGAAGGTGGATAAAGGGTAATAAATGTAGGTCATATTCCCTGAGTTGGCACTTGCACCTCCCCGGGGGACATTACAGATGCAGCAGAGACTGTCTTTGCCCATTTCTCCCTCTGCACACACTGCCAGTGTGACTCCCACAGGGACTGCACAGCAGTACACGTGCACAACTACACCAACGGCTGCTTTAACTTTACACATCATTACACTAATAAGGAATGGGCCCTGTTCTTAGACACAGGATTAGGAAGGTGACCGGATAACTAAACAGCAAAAGTGGGAACCAACCCAAAAGTGGAGAGAGCTAAAAAAAAAAAAAAAAAAAAATCTAGGGTCCCACTCAGAGTTATTCAGCTAACTCAGTCATCCAGCTTTGTGAAACAAGACCCTGCTCTCTCATTCAACTTCATTTACAAAAGTCAGGGTGATATGAAAAATCAAAGTAAATAAAAGAAAGCAGGCATTTGCAAATCTCTTTGATTGGTCTAAAATTGAAATCAGCAAGAGAAGAAACGTGTAAAGTCCTGCCTCATCAACTTCATTGTTTTTTAATATATGCTCATTGTGTTATGATTTGCGCAGTGGGGGACACAATTGCAGGATCGATGATAAGCCACTAAGGAGTGTTGATAATGAGGAGGCAGTGGAGAAATGGAAGATGGAGATCCTGTTGTTCCTAATAAATTAGCTCTCTGGAGTGGACACCAGGGAGGAAAACTACAATATGAGTCAGATCCAAAACCTCTGCAAGTGTTATGAATGGAATTCAGAGAAATAAAGTCCCATCAAAAACAGTGTGAGAGTTCAAATTAGGCTGGGTATGCATGACTAATACAAGTAGGGACACCTTTGCAGTATAACCAAAAATAATTGATGAAGTTGATCATAATCAGACTGAATATGCAAATTAGGCTTGTGTTATGGATGGAATCAAAAAATATAACAATACCAAACAGGCTTCATAGTGGTTTGCCACTACAATTAAGCAGTATTTGTCAATACAGAAACACAACCTATATACAGAACCCAATCAGCGGCTACAGCTGATCACACAAAGGCAGTGCTTCTCAAACCTCTCCCAGAGGACTATCTGTCCTGCATGTTTTAGATCTCTCCCTGCTCCAGCACAGGTGATTCAAATGATCAGCTTGTTATCAACCCAGAAAAATTGACACATTCTGAATTTGATGGTTGCAACACCGACCAAAAAGTTCCCATACCATCAAAAGTGTTTTAGAAATGAGGTTGTCGATGAGGCCACCACTATGGAAAAAGACGAAGTAAGCAGACGCACTTCTGGTTATTGTGCAGTGAACTCCACAAGTATGGTACAGTTTTTCACCCTGTTCTGGCTCTGTATTGGGCACATTGGACTTGAAAATAATACATGTGAAGTTTAAATCAAGACTTGTCCATTTTAAATTTGCAAGAAATTTCCAGAAACATGCCATCGGAGGTGAGTTAGGGAAGGCAGAATCCTCGCCTTTTAATGCATGATTACACTCAACCCAATCCTAAGGACTTGCCTTGGTTAGTAATCAAACAATTGATTTGCTCAATAACTAAGTCTAACGGGTGGATTGACAGACCATTTTATATGTAGATAGCATTATTACGTGGCATATTACAGTGCATTCTAATCTATAAATGCTAATGAAACAGCAAAGATTTGCTGTTACCTCGGGAAACATAGAGAAACCTCAGCCCTTTTCACTGCCCAAACACACAACAGCACCATGCTTCATCTGCAAACGAATGCACTCCACAAATCCAAGTATAAAGTCAGAACACTCAGAGATGTAGCCTTCACCTCAGCTGAGAACTAATGAAGTATGCAGACATGATTCTACAGTGACACCTTCTGGCCACATTGGGACCCTGCAACCTGTTTCTGCCACCTGTGAGCTTTGAGAGAATTTTTTGTGTGGACTGAGGAAAATAAGTTCTTGCACACCACATTACAGGTAAAAGAAACTAAGAATCAGCAAGAGAGAGATAGGATAAGCAGAGAGAGAGAGAGAGAGAGAGAGAGAGAGAGAGAGCTGTACACTTCACGATTAGGCCTCGCAAAAGCAGAACTCTTCACAGCGGAGGCCATATATAAGAGATCCTTTGATTGATCAACTTAGGACCTTGCATGAACTATTGATATTCTGATTTGCCCAATGGCTATCCCACCTTGTAACCAAAAATATGAGCACCGATCAGGTCCGAGTGAGTTTGTGTGTGTGTGTGTGTGTGTGTGTTTGTATGTGTGTGTATATTTGTGTGTGTGTGTATATGTGTGTGTGTGTGTGTGTGTGTGTGTGTGTGTGTATGTGAGTGTATGTGAGTGTACATGCGTGTTAGTGTGTGCGTGCGTGTGCATGCGTGTGTGTGTGTACGTGAGTGTATGTGTGTGTGTGTGTGTGTGTACGTGAGTGTATGTGTGTGTGTGTGTTTGGGGGAGGTGAGGACCCAAAGCATAGTTCAGTTCTCCTGCTACCCCTCACTGACACACTGCTGGCAGTTCAGCTGCAGTAAGACCCATCCTCACACCCTCTGAGCACTGAGTGTCAGCTGTTTAGGATTTACATATTTTAAAGCATTACATGAGAAAAAAGCCTCATTTCTGACTGCTTCTGCACCATAACAGGGTCTTCAAGGGGCTAAATACACCATTACAGTCTAAACCCTCTTCTCAGAAGGGATTGTGTGCAGCTCTTCATGTTACATAATGTAGATAAAGAACAGGAAAGATATTTTAGTGAGCATTTCACATGCTGTAATGTGTGTTACTCCATAGTAAACAGAAGAACAGGAATGCACATACTCCCGTGTAAGTTTGCATTTGTTAGTAACCATGCTTGAGAAATTATGTGTTTGTTTTCCTCCACGTGAACAGTGACCACCATAATTCACTAGCGCGAGACACATTTTTTTTGTTATTCTGGTTCGTAAGCTGTCAATAATCAGATCTGAATCCCATTAAAAATCTATTCTACATACAGAAGAGGAGAATGAAGGTAAGTAGATCCTGAAACAAGTAGGAAGTGAAGATGACTGCAGTAAAGACCTGGCAGAGCATCACCAAGGAATACAATAAGTGTCTGGTGATGTAGACACTGAGTATCATTGTCTGCAAATGCATATGCAACTGAATATTAGAAGTTATTTTGAAATCTGATGTCTGCAACTTGTTCCAATGAAGTTGGATCAGATGCATGTTCACCACTGTGTAACATCACCTCTCCTTTTTCACAACACTCAGTAGTCGTTTTGGAACTGATGACAATAATTGTTGGAGCTTCTACAACAGAATTCGTTCTCATTCTTGTCTGATACAGGACTTCAGTCCATCAAAAGTCTGGGGTCTCTGCTGTGGTATTTTACACTTCATATTCCACCAGACGTTTTTAATTGGAGACAGGTCTGAGTTGCAGGCAGTTCCCACACTCTGTGACTATGAAGCCACGCTGTTGTAATACATGCAGAGTGTGACTTAGCATTATTCTGCTTTAAAAAAAAAAAAAAAAAGGCAGAGGCGTCCCTGAAAACAACAACATCTGGAAGACACAAGTGTTGTTCCAAAATGGGCAAGCATCATTTTTTTCTTTCACAGATGTGCAAGTTGCCAATTCTGAGAGCAAGTTTGCAAGCCTAGAGCTGGCCCACAGTTTGGTGCAGGGAAGTCAATAGAAAATAAATGAATTAAAAAATCCGTTACTTTGCCATCTCACTTAGCTAGAGTTGAACCGCGAGCATTTACGTTATACTAAATATAACTGTCAGCTAGCTAGGTTAGCAAACTAGCTAGCTAAGCAAGCAAACTAACCTTAGCGAGCTAGCTAGTGAGCAGTTATATTTTGTATAACATAAATGATCGCAGTTCAACTGTAGCTAAGTGAGATAGTGAAATAATGGATAATTTTTATTCATTTTTTTCTATTGAATTCTGTGCTCCAAACTGTTGGCTAGCTAGGCTAGTGAACTAGAAAGCTAGGCAAGCAAATTAAGGCTAGGTTGCAGCTATTTGGTATAACATAAATGCTCGCGGTTCAACTCTAGCTAAGTGAGATACCAAAATAATGGATTTTTGGATCCACGGACTCAACCAATGCAAAGTTGTGGTGCATGCACTTATGTCATTATTGTAAAGTAACTGACTGCTAACATTAATTTGAAGGTGTTTTCATCCATATTAGGTGAACGTTTGGAAATTTTATGACCTCAATTCCTCATGATTTGGGACAGTATGTAAAATGTACGGTGGCGGACAGGGTCCAACGCGCTGCAACCAGTGACGGTTCTAGAACCAGGAATTGGGGGGGCACAGACACGTCCCTTTATGACAATTAGTCCTGGCTAGTTCTCAATCATTTTCCTTTACTGACGCGTTTTCCAATTATCGTAATTGGTAACTGAAGACACGGTTTCTCTCCATATACGATCGTACAGTGATGAAATCATAAGCTAAATTCAATACAGTTGCGGAACCAGAACAGAGAATTGGGTTGCACAAAACATCCGTCTAAAACAGTCATTAGTCCTGACCTGTTCTCAGTCATTTTCATTATTAACAAAAGGTTCACTCCGAGAGCACTCCACACTTAACAGGTGCTGCTTGTTTCCCCGATTAGGTAAGATGACAATCATTCATCTGGTCGTGTATTTTCTGTATTTAAATCAACGTTCTTCAAATTTGCATACCTGTCGACTCTCACGCAAATAGCTTGAGCCGCACACTTTTAATAGCCTATTTAACTGCCGAGTGCCACTTTCTTTTTTTTTTTTTTATCAACCCACGCAATACCGAGAGTGAAAGGCGATATTTCATTGGGACGCGAACCTGTTCAATCAACGCTAAGCATTGGCCTATTAATAAGCAAATTATTTTTCTGTACTGAATTTCGCCCATGATGTCATCGCATATGGAGAGAAACCTGTTAGTTGCCAATTACGATATGGAAAAACCGTGTCTTCAGTTGATTGAGAACTAGCGATAATTGGAAAAGGGACGTGTCAGTAAAGGAAAATGATTGAGAACTGGACCCTGTCCGCCAGGACTAATACTGTCCCAAATCAAGGAACTGAGGTCGTGTCCAAATCATGGATGAAAAACACCTTCAAATTAATGTTAGCAGTCAGTTACTTTACAATAATGACATAAGTGCATGCACCACAACTTTGCATTGGTTGAGTCCGTGGATCCAGAAAGATATGCAGATCAAGATCAGCTTGTGATAGTGGCTTGACATCAAAAGACTTATTCACCTCTATTTGAGCCATGACCCAACCGTGGTAAAATTCTTGTACATTATGATTTTTTAATTCTGCAAACTAACCGATAAACAAAAAGACACAACCGATAGCATAACTTCCTTGACGGAGGTAATAAAACATGCATCACTGTCCAACAAATTATGATACTCGCTGTTTCTCTGTTTTGCAGCGTGTCTACTTTTGATGTAAACCTGTATACATAAAATCATCAGTGTGTTTGTGTATGTTTGTATCTGTGTATCTGTGCACATCTGTATATACACACGTGTTTGTGGGTTTGTGCATGTGCACGTGTACAATTGTGTCTGTGTGTATGTGTCACAAATGTGAAAGTCCACATGTTTGTGTATGTGTCTCTGTATGTGCTTACTCGGTCCATTCACAAAGCACACAGCGCTGAACCAGTCGCTCTCTACATTCAGCTCCAGTAGAAAACGCAGTCGAAGGACCAGTCCAGCAACTTCCCACCAGGGGGTGCACCTCCCACACATTCCAGGATTCAGGACCTTGCCTCAGGCAGTTGAGGCGAGGGACGGTCGGCCTTAGATAACATCGGGTCAGGCAAATCTGATCTGCATTTTTTGATAGTTGATGTGACATAATTCCCGAGTGCATTGTTTATTTCAGAAGTGAACACGGGTGCCATAAACAATGCATTTGAGATTCCTGACACCTTCAAAGTTTAGAAAATGCTGATTGTTCGGCCCTACTTTCCAACTTCACTCGATGTTATCTAATGACAGACAGGGTCTGTGCTTTACCCCCGAGATACAGCCCAGTCCAGCCCGGAGCCTGGGATCAGGATGAAGGTTATTTTTTCGCCGTAAGTACAGCCTTTCCCCAGCGCAAGAACCACTTTAACACACAAAGTCAAATAAAACAGTATTTTATAAACAAAATGGCTATTCCATTTGCATTTGCCTTTTGTAACACGCGACCTCACCGTGACCACTCAGCATGTGTAACTGAGCATGAACTCGATACGTCACACTTTATATACACAACCCCAATTCCAAAATAATTGGGACAAAGTGTAAATTGTGAATAAAATCAAAATGCAATGACTTTCAGATCACATGAGCCAATATGTTATTTTCAGTAGAACATTGATAACATTTCAAATGTTGAAACTGAGACATTTTACATTTTTATCCCCAAAATTAACTTATTTCAAATATTCTGGCTGCAACACGTCTCAAAAAAGTTGGGACACAGGCAAAAAAGATCTGAAAAAGCAATTAATATATAAGAGAATCAGCTGAAAGAACATTTAGCAAGTAATTAAGTTAACTGGCATCATGTGTGTAGCACGATTGGCCATAAAAGGGATTTCTTAGAGAGGCTGAATCTCTTAGAAGATGGCCAGAGGTTCTCCAACCTGTGAAGGCTTGTGTAAAAAAATTGTGCAATACTTTAAAACAATGTTTCTCTACGTCAAATTGCAAAGGCTTTGTGTTGTGATTCTGATCTGTCATGCCCTGTTTTGCCATGTTTTTGTGCTTACCATGTCTTTATTTTTATGATTTTCCATTTATTGTACATTCTGGTTTTCGGTTCTTGCCATTGCTGTATTCCATTGCACCATTGTCTCCCCTGTCTTGTGATCTAGTTGGTTCAGTCCGTCTCCCCAGTCTGTGTGCTTAACTGCTGCAGGTGATTTCAATGGTTTCTGGGTTTCCAAACATTCCTTCCAATCTCGTTTACTTCCTTCATCTTATTGTTCTATCATTACTAACTAATACTAACAGTTTATTTATTAATCTACTAACAGCAACTAACCTTGTACATTATACTAACTTACTAACGAGCACTTAGGGATTGTATAGCTGCACATTACTAATTGACTAACAAGCTATCAGCACTCGCTCTGCTCTAGTCTCCGCCCCTTGCTTTCACTCAATTTACTTTGCTGTGCTTCAGCGGATTATCCGCACCTGGTTAAACACTGTTCTGCCTCTCACTCTGTGCACTTTAGAACTCCCTAACCGGAGTCGTTTGTTTGTCATAGGCTGTCTGTGTCATCCCTGTCCGTGTTATGGCTTTCGCCAATTTCATGTGGTTAGGAACTTCCTCTTGTTCATTCCTTTGTTAATTAGTCTGATCCAGCTCACCTGTTCCCTGCATAGCATGTGACTTCCCTTCTGTCTATTTAGAGTCCTAACTGTGATTCTGACTTTGTCAGAACGTTGATCATTTCCTTTTGAGCTGAGAGCTGTGTATGCTGATTGCGATTTGTTGCTTCTTCTACACCCTTCCGTACGACCACGAGATTGCCTAGCCTTGTTTGTTTGATACTTTGGATTTTTTGACCCCTGCCTGTTTGACTACGATTCCTTCTACTGATGCCCTGTGAATGACCATTGCCTGTTTTTGGATTTCGAATTTTTGCCTTATGTTTATGTACCGTGAGAACTCTGATCTTTTGGTTTTGACCCCTGCCTGTCCCTCGACTACTGTTGTTGATAATCCCTCTGGTACTGCAATCTCTGCTTTGGTCACGACTTGGTACGAATAAAGTTTTACGAAGATTGGCATTTCGATCCTCGCGTGTGGTTCCTGAATCGTACCTCACACTTTGAAGGTCTCATGATCGACTGTACATAACATCAAAAGATTCAGAGATACTGGAAGAATCTCTGTGCATGAGGGACAAGGCCGAAGACCTTTACTGGATGCCCATGATCTTTGGGCCCTCAGATGCCACTGCATCACTCACCGGCATGAATCTGTCATTGACATTACTAAATGGGGCCCAGGAATACTTCAAGAAACCACTGTCTGTAAACACAGTCCGCCGTGCCATCCACAGATGCCCTTAAAACTTTATCATGCAAAAAGGAAGCCATTGTTGAGCGTGATCCAGGAATGCTGCCGTGTTCTGCGGGCCAAGGCTAATTTAAAATGGACTGTAGCAAAGTGGCTAACTGTCCTGTGGTCAGACGAGTCCAAATTTGACATTCTTGTTGGAAATCATGGGCGTCGTGTCCTCCGGGCTAATGAGGAGAAAGACCACCCCTCCTGTTATCAGCGTTCAGTTCAAAAGTCAGTATCTCTGATGGTGGGGATGCATTAGTGCATATGATGTGGGACACTTGCATGTTTTTAAAGCACCATGAATTGTGTGTGTGTGTGTGTGTGTGTGTGTGTGTGTGTGTGTGTGTGTGTGTGTAAGGTTTTAGAGCAACATATGCTCCCCTCCAGATAACATCTATTTCAGGGAAGGCCTTGTGGATTTCAGCAGGACAATGCAAAACCACATACTGCAGCTATTACAACAGCATGGCTTCGTAGCAGAAGAGTCCATGTGCTGAACTGGCCTGCCTGCAGTCCTGATCTTTCACCGATTGAGAACAATTGGCGCATAACTAAAAGTCCATCAAAGGAGACCCAAAACTCCAGCAGCTGGAAGCCTGTATTAAACAAGAGTGGGATCAAATTCCAATGGCTAAACTCAAGAAACTTGTCTCCTCAATGCCCAGATGCCTCCACTCTGTTTTTAAAAAAAAAAAAAAAAGAGGGGATGCTACACCATGGTAAACAGGCCCCTGTCCCAACTTTTTTGAGACCTGTAAAAGCCATCAAATTTGAAATGAGCTCATTTTGTGGATAAAATTATAAAATTTCTCAGTTTCAACATTTGCTATGTTGTCTCTGTTCTGTTGTGAATAAAATACTGGCTGGTGTGATTTGAAAGTCATTGCACTTTGATTTTATTCACAATTTACACTTTGTCCCAACTATTTCAGAATTGGGGTTACAAGTTGTGTCCCTGAAGCATGGAATTTCATGTCTCTTTGAGAGTTTGAAACAGATTCCAATTTCCATGCTTCTTTGCACCTTTCAAAATGTTTTAATTTCTCAATCTGCCAGATTTTGGGCAGCGCCATTTGTTCGATCATGTCATTAACAAATCTGATTGCTCTGCTTTTTGTGGACACTGTCTCTCTCCTCCTACCTGAGGTGTTGTAGAAGGCCAGCAGCATAGTGGACCCTCCCAGTGTATAGTGGCTTGTGTCCCAACAGATTTACGATAGCAAAATTTTGCAATTGCTAATTTTAAATCATTCAGTGCTTTTCATGTTCAGAGGAGTTACTAAACCTTATTGTGTTACTTTCATGCCCCTCTCCCCGGGCATTCAGGAGTTTTGGCTACCTGCCTTCACCCAATGATTCAATTATCCCCTCTGCTCTTTTAGTTAATTCTCTTACCTGTTTCTCCTTGGTTATCATCTCCTTGTTTATTTAAACCTCAGTTCTCCCCCTCACAGGCAGGTAGCCTTAATGTGAAACACTTTCATTTAGTGCACTCCTTTTTGTTGTCTCTGGAGTTTTGTATTGTTTATGTTACCTTTATTAAAATATCAAGTCCCTGCTCTTGGGTCCTCATATTCCATCACTTTCCTGGTGCCCTCCTAACATCTTTGGGGGCCAGGACATTACAGATACAAGAAAAAATGGTTGCAATTTTGCCAGCCCGCGAACAACTTTCAGAATAAGAGCATAGTGTTTGCATCTTTCATCAATGCAAAAAAAAATTCCATTGTTAATAAAATGTATTCTAGACCTCTGAAGATGAGAAACAAAGCTGTCAACATAAACGTTTTGGATATAATCCCATCAGTGCTTTCAATTTGCTCGCCGCTGTGATTGAGGAGTTACAGGTGTTTAAGAAGTGTAAATATGATATTGCAAATGAAGCAGTATTAACATAATTATCTGCGAATGTATGAACTTGAATTTGACAGCTTATTATGCGGATTTTATCGAGCTTTCATTTCACTGCCTCAAAAAAAAAAAGCTCAGATATGAAACTGGTCGGTTGTCTTAACATCGAAGGTGGTCAACAGCCAGCACAACCCCAACCATGGGAGGTCAATAATAAGCGCTCAAACGATGGGTGGCTGAGTGACGGAATCAAATATTACAGTCAAGTGCACAGTTAAGTACACAGCAGATACAATGCTTAACCTGCAAGCATCCTGCTTTATAAGGAAAACCTTGCAAAATGGAACAAAACACAGGTAGGAAAGCACATGCAGCAATCACATTTGCATTTGTTTACCAGAAAATGCTCCTTTTCAGATTGTTTTCTACTCTCCAGCCAAAAGACAAACAACAACACATTGGTCAGGAATGAATGGGTGGTGTGTATGAATAAAGATAGAATGTCTTCTTTATAAAGTCCCAAAGGCAGTGTCAGATGAAACAGGGTCCAAGACCGATACCTGGGTTGGACATTCTTCATGGGCAGCCAGTCGCGCAAGACCATCATTCATAATAGATGGTTTGAGGCGCCCACATTGCTACGGATATTAAGCAGATAAAATATGATCCCCGATAGTGATCGTCAGGATGACGGACACTAATACAAAGCGCTTATTCATATTACTCAAAAATGATAGGCCCCCACCTCAAACTCACCATCACCACCTCCAACAATACCCAAGACACTACTGTTCACCCTCTGTCTCAGACATCTAACACAGGTGGCCATCTGCGGGGTTCAGGCTCCAAAACACACATCTATCCATTTTTAATATGCTGGTGTTCCATGTCATCATCACACCTGAGATCCTGCCCGTTCATCTGTCACCTGCGCATGAAGCCCAATCAAACCTGACACTGCACAGGGATTCCGTCAGGCACCCAGCCACACTTACTCATACCATGTCAATAATTCAACTCAACCAGAGCTAAATCTGAGATAAGAAATTCACCTTTTCTCCGTGTGCTTCTTCACAAAGAGCAAAAGAATACAGGTGTGAGCATTCTGCATGTTTGAGAAGAACTCAGCCGAATATCCCCTATTTCAATAGCTTTGGCCGACCACAGTGATAAATTGACCATGTTAAGCGTACTGTAAAAATACAAAGCTTAATTAATACAAGAATAAAATCGAAGGCAAACACACACACACACACACACACACACACACACACACACACACACACACACACACACACACACACACACACACAAACGCTCTAGGTGTGTTTTTGAATTAATACGGTCCAGTTATGCCCAGTGAGCGGCAGTAAGGCAGCGTAGTCTTAATTTTTCTTCTCTTCATCCAATTTGCGAAAACAGACACATCACACTATTATGCGCAAGAGCGCTCAAAAAATAAACAATCATTCTGTCTTGACAGCTTCGCGGATCTCCACGTTGTTTTTAAGCAAATCGTCACCCTTAAAAATGTGCCGCGCGCTCGCCTCTCTGATCCCGCGCGACAGACCTAACCACAGCAACCTGTGGAGTCCTCGCCTGAACTCAGCCATCCCTCCCCCGCGGCCCCCGCGCCACTTTACCTGCCCAAAGACTGATTTCACGATGGGGTGCAGGCTGGAGTCGAATGTAATGCACGCCCCGCTCGAACCTCCACGGCTGCCGGACGAACGTCTGGAGGTTGTCGTAAGCGGTGAAGATGAGGAGGGTGGGTTAGAGGCAAGACTGAGGGAAGATCCGCTCTTAATGCGTTCTTTGGACTCGAAGAAAAGCGCAGTTTCATCAGTCGGTTTGATTAGTGAGGGTGTCGGTGAGACAGCCCTGACCGGTCGAGGGTTGCTGTGGTGCGGGCGTAACTGCGGCGGGTCCCGCCGGCTGGGCTTGTGCTGGTGTCTAGACGATTTACCCCGTGGTTTCGCATCGTAGCCTTCCCCCTGTCTCCCCACTGATTCCTCCTGGCTGCATCCGTGGGCGAGGGACGCGTGCAGAGCTGGATGTGGCTGGCCCCTAATCTCGCGCCTGTCCCCGCCATTCAAAACAAGTGTTGGGTGACACAGGGGTCTCCGGGAGGTAGCCTCACACTCCTCTGGCCAACAAGTCTCCTCGACGTCTCGGCTACATCTTTGGACTTCGGGGCAGTGGTGGTTTCGGCGGCTGCTTGCCGAATGCTCTGCATGCTGTGCGTATCGACGACTCGCCGCTGAGGATCTCAGATGGGCGGCAGGCTCGCCCTTCTGGGCGTAGGAGCTCATTGCTGGCGTCTCCTGCGCTGCCACTTACAAGAATATTGGTGCGAATGATTCAGGAGCCGCGTTCTGTTATCCCTGACCATGTGTAGATATTCAGCATGCCACTAGTGCGCTGCGGTGCCGTGCGGAAGCTCATTGGATCCTTTCTTCAGGATGTTGGCACGTCGATTACAGTATCAGACCAACAACACCCGCCCACACGCTGCGCATTACTCTGAAAGAAAAATGCCAAGTTCCGACAGCTACCTGAGGGCGAGATGCAGGTCTGTATCTGTATTTGTACAACAGCGCGTGTCTGCTGTCATCTTTTTTGTGAGGTTGAAGGGCAGACATGCGCTCACGTGCTCATAAGCATGCACCAAGAACGCGCTCATTTGTCAAAAGCTTACAATTTTCCTCCATCGCTCTTGCTTGGTCTATCTCACTCTCACACACAGTGGACTAAATCTTTTTATTATTAGCACCACCAACGCGGTTGGATGGGGCTAATGTAATTGCCCGAGTCGGTCCGTTTGTTTGTCTGATTGAATACAAATTATTACCTCCACCAAGGGGGTTATGTTTTTACCTTGTTTGTTTGTCTGTCCATCTGTCTGTCTATGAACTGGATAGCTCAAAAAGTTATGAATGGTTTGGCACAAAATTTGATGGGAGGATCGGTGGTAGTCCAAGGATGAGTTGATTCAATTTCAAAAGTGATCTAGAACATATTCTGTAATTAAAAGAACAGATATGGCGTGGTGGAGGTATGCGCTCCACCGAGTGCCCTCTAGCTTCAAAAACCACTTGGCCGATTTGAACCAAACTTAACAGAGGCTGGCAACATTATGAACTCGGAGTGATTAAATTTTGGGGAAATTGTGACGTGCAGTTATGACGTAACGTCCTAAAAATGAAACTCATTGACTTGCTGTTCGGGGTAAAATTGAAATCAAACCATTATCTAAAAGATTCTAATTTAATGTTATTGCAAAATATTTATGGTTTTTACAATCAAATATTTGCCTGGCATACTCAGAAATTAAGTACAAGCAAGGTTTTTAAAAATTCTTTGAAACAATGGGCTTTGGAGCCCTTTGAAGAGGACAAAACTTTCCAGGAGGATGAAATTTTCATAGCAAGTAGAAATACAGTAGGTGAGTATCAAAAATGGAGCACTTAGTGACGTGATATTGTGACACTATGAAATAACTGTCACAACTCTTGTGTGAATTTTTCCTGTTTCTCCTCCCATCCAGCAGCTTCTGTGTCCATTAAAAGTTTAGTCTCTTCTGATTAGTTTATGTCCCGTGTGCTTTCCTCACCAGTTGTGTTCTATTCATGTTTCCCATTCCCTCATGTGTATGTTGACATATGTATACCCCTTACTTTGAGTGTGCAAGTTGTTGAATTGTCAGTTGCTACATGCCCTTGAGCAACTTCGTCTTCTGAAATTATTTGTTACTTTAAATGATAATAATATAGAGAAGTTCTCTTCCTAGTTCAGTTTAAAGGAACAAGCTCCCAAGCCTTACTCTCTGTCTCCAGGATTGGGACTGCGATCCTATTAATCAACTCTCAGTCTGTTCCTCTGCCCAGTTTATTTGGATCAACCTTCCAAGCCTTCCGCAGTCATCAAGAGTGGGACCGCTTTCCTGCTAAACTCCTCTGTCCTGCCATTTGACAGTTCGGCTCTGGCGAAGTGTGCACTCCATCTGGCTGCTGTCCCAAATAGCCACTGGTCGGGCGAAGATACGCCCACGCACTTTTGCCTGTTGCATTTGAACTGAACTGTGTTATTCTGCTCTGGGCTCCTTCCCCCCCATCTTACTGCATTACTATCAATTAACCCAACTATTGGATTGTAACTCTGCCTCAGCATTTGGTTCCTGGTCTGGATCATAACAGTAACATCATAAAAAAAAAACCTTCTTATCACATCTTTACATATATTTTATATCATGTTACGGCGAACATAAATTTCTTGGGATTGTTGCTTTGGTCTGCTGATGCACTTTTCTGAGTGCCCTCCTAGTTTTTATTTTTGTTAGTTAAGTCAGTGTTGAACCCAGAGTGCCATTACAAAGACAGTTACGCTGGGGGGATAGCTTTTTTCTGAATGGCATACAAGGCATAAGGGGAACCTAAACAGAGCAATTCCAGCGCATGCTACAGTGAACTGAGTCTCACACTTGAAGACCACAATGGAAAAATGATCAGAGTCGCATTTTCATTGTGTAGAAATAATGAATTAAAATTTAAAACGATCTTAGAAACAAAGCACTGAAAAAATATGCAAAAAAAATGCAATACATAAAATATTATAATAATGTATAATATTATAAATATTATTATACAACCCCAATTCCGAAATAGTTGGGACAAAGTGTTAATTATGAATAAAATCAAAACGCAATGACTTTCAAATCACACCAGCCAGTATTTTATTCACAATAGAACAGAGATAACATAGCAAATGTTGAAACTGAGAAATTTTACAATTTTATCCACAAAATGAGCTCATTTCAAATTTCATGGCTGCTACAGGTCTCAAAAAAGTTGGGACAGGGGCCTGTTTACCATGGTGTAGCATCCCCTCTTCTTTCTAACACAGATTGGAGGCGTCTGGGCATTGAGGAGACAAGTTCCTTGAGTTTAGCCATTGGAATTTGATCCCACTCTTGTTTAATACAGGCTTCCAGCTGCTGGAGAGTTTTGGTCTCCTTTGACGGACTTTTCGTTTAATTACGCACCAAATGTTCTCAATCGGTGAAAGACCAGGACTGCAGGCAGGCCAGTTCAGCATACAGACTCTTGAACTACGAAGCCATGCTGTTGTAATAGCTGCAGTATGTGGTTTTGCATTGTCCTGCTGAAATACACAAAACTTTCCCTGGAATAGATGTCATCTGGAGGGGAGCATATGTTTCTCTAAAACCTTTATATACTTTTCATCATTTATAGTGCTTTTTAATACATGCAAGTGTCCCACACCATATGCACTAATGCATCCCCATACCATCAGAGATGCTGGCTTTTGAACTGAACGCTGATAACAGGAGGGGTGGTGTTTCGCCTCTTTAGCCCGGAGGACACGACGCCCATGATTTCCAATGAGAATGTCAAATTTGGACTCGTCTGACCACAGGACACTTTGCCACTTTGCTACAGTCCATTTAAATGAGCCTTGGCCCACAGAACACGGTGGTGCTTCTGGATCATGCTCAACAATGGCTTCCTTTTTGCATGATAGAGTTTTAGGTGGCATCTGTGGGTGGCACGGCAAACTGTGTTTACAGACAGTGGTTTCTTGAAGTATTCCTGGGCCCATTTAGTAATGTTAATGACAGAATCACGCCGGTCGAGTGATGCAGTGGCGTCTGAGGGCCCGAAGATCACGGGCATCCAGTAAAGGTCTTTGGCCTTGTCCCTTACGCACAGAGATTTTTTCAGTTTCTCTGAATCTTTTGATGATGTTATGCACTGTCGATGATGAGACCTTCAAAGCCTTTGCAATTTGACATTGAGGAACATTGTTTTTAAAGTATTCCACAATTTTTTTACATAAGCCTTCACAGGTTGGAGAGCCTCTGGACATCTTTACTTCTGAGAGACTCAGCCTCTCTAAGACATCTCTTTTATAGCCAATCTTGTTACACACCTGATGCCTGTTAACTTAATTGCTTGCTAAATGTTCTTTCAGCTGATTCTCTTATATATTAATTGCTTTTTCAGCCCTTTTTTTGCCTGAGTCCCAACTTTTTTGAGACCTGTTGCAGCCAGAAAATTTGAAATAAGCTCATTTTGTAGATAAAAATGTAAAATGTCTCAGTTTCAACATTTGAAATGTTATCTATGTTCTATTGTAAATAACATATTGGCTCATGAGATCTGAAAGTCTTTGCATTTTTATTTTATTCACAATTTACACTTCGTCCCAACTATTTCGGAATTGGGGTTGTATGTAATATATAAAATATACAAAAATGCAAAATTTGGACTCTGATCGTTTTTCCTTTGTGGTCTTCAATTCTTTTAGAATCTTCTTTAACATATTTGACTAGATTTTC
The DNA here is from genome assembly GCA_029692085.1 of Gymnothorax javanicus. Lineage (NCBI taxonomy): Eukaryota > Metazoa > Chordata > Actinopteri > Anguilliformes > Muraenidae > Gymnothorax > Gymnothorax javanicus. The sequence continues at coordinate 120,937,213 of CM056194.1, read as the reverse complement.
CCCACTATATGCCATACATTTACAGGATGTACAAACCCCAATTCCAATGAAGTTGGGACGTTGTGTAAAACGTGAATTAAAACAGAATACAATGATTTGCAAATCCTTTTCAACCTATATTCAATTGAGTTCACTACAAAGACAAGATATTTAATGTTCAAACTGATAAACTTCATTGTTTTTTTGGAAATATTCACTCATTTTGAATTTGATGCCTGCAACATGGTCCAAAAAACCTGGGACAGGGGCAACAAAACACTGCAAAGGTTGAAGAATGCTCAAAAAACACCTGTTTGGAACATTCTGCAGGTGAACAGGTTAATTGAAAACAAGTGAGTTTCATCATTAGGTATAAAAGGAGCATCCCCAAAAGGCTCAGTCATTCACAAGCAAGGATGGGGCGAGGTTCACCACTTTGTGAACAACTGCATGAGCAAACAGTCCAACAGTTTAAGAACAAAGTTTCTCAACTTGGAATTGCAAGGAATTTAGGGATTTCATCATCTACAGTCCATAATATTATCAAAAGATTCAGAGAATCCGGAGAAATCTTTACACGTAAACAGCAAGGCCGAAAACCAACATTGAATGCCTGCGACCGTTGGTCCCTCAGGCTGCACTGCATTAAAAACCAACATCATTCTGTAAAGGATATTACCATGTGGTCTCAGGAACACTTCGGAAAACGATTATCAGTTAACCCTTTCGCAGGCACAGCGACATTTTTGTCGTTTTAACCAACGTGTTTTATAAAGTCTTCTTTAAATTCCCCGATTGCGGGAATTCCCTTGTTAGTTACACTCATTACCATTGGCTGTCTCTCAGGTCACCCAGCACTGTATTTTTAGCCGTGAACGAGGCATGGGATTTCCTAAAAACGCTAAATACGAGACTACTTCCCGGTCAAATTGTGGGACATGTGAACATGGCATCGACAGTACAAATAGCCGGCATTCTAGCCGTGTTTCTAAACGTAAATACAACGTGGATGAAGTTTTTGCTTTATTGAATGACTCTGACGATGAGTTTGAATATCCAGAGAGCGGGAGTGACTTGGATCCAAACGATTTTAGCGATTCTGGAGAGGATTAAAACATAAAAACATCAGTTATGGGAAACTTATTATGAGATTTGGTGTTATTTTATTGTTATTTTGAATAACAATCATATTTTGGTAAAAACCCAAAATTAATCCGTCCGTGGGGGTATGCATCTGGGCCAAAATTTGCCTGTGAAAAAGTTAACACAGTTCGTCTCTACATCTACAAGTGCAAGTTAAAACTCTACCATGCAAAGCGAAAGCTATATATCAATAACACCCAGAAACGCCACCGGCTTCTCTGGGCCCGAGCTCATCTGAGATGGACTGATGCAAAGTGGAAAAGTGTTCTGTGGTCTGACGAGTACACATTTCAAATTATTTTTGGAAATCATGAACGTTGTGTCCTCCGGGCTAAAGAGGAAAAGGACTGTCCAGATTGTTATCAGCGCAAAGTTCAAAAGCCAGCATCTGTGATGATATGGGGATGTGTTAGTTCTCATGGCATGGGTAACTTGCACATCTGTGAAGGCACCATTAATGCTGAAAGGTACATACAGATATTTGACCAACATATGCTGCCATCGAAGCAACGTCTTTTTAAAAGACGTCCCTGCTTATATCAGCAAGACAATGCCAAACCACATTCTGCACTTGTTACAACAGCGTGGCTTTGTAGTAAAAGAGTGCGGGTAATAGACTGGCCTGCCTGCAGTCCAGACATGTCTCCCATTGAAAATGTGTGACGCATTATGAGCGCAAAATATGACAACAGAAACAACGGAGACCCCGGACTGTTGAGTAACTGAAGTCGTACATCAAGCAAGAATGGGAAAGAATTCCACCTACAAAGCATCTACAATTGGTGTCCTCAGTTCCCAAATGCTTATTGAGTGTTGTTAAAAGGAAAGGTGATGTAACACAGTGTTAAACATGCCCCTGTCCCAGCTTTTTTTGGAATGTGTTGCAGGCATCAAATTCAAAATGAGTGAATATTTCAAAAAAAAAAAAAACAATAAGGTTTATCAGTTTGAACATTAAATATCTTCTCTTTGTAGTGTACTCAATGGAATATACAGTATCTCACAGAAGTGAGTACATCCCTCACATTTTGACAATTAATTTAATTAAGTAATTTCATCTTTTCAAGGGGCAACATTACAGAAATGAAACCTGAATATATTCTAGAGTAGTCATTGTACAATACGTGTAGCAGTGTAGATTTACTGCACTGTCCAAATAAGTGAACAAACAGTCACTATTTCCAAAATGGGTGGCAACAAAAGTAAGTACACCTCACCGTCAACATACCAAATTGTGTCCATAGTGTCAATATTTAGTGTAACCACCATTGTTGTCCAGCAGTGCCTTGATTCTCCGAGGCATGGAATTCACCAGAGCTGCACAGGTTGTTGCTGGGATCCTCCTCCACTCCTCCATGACAACATCACAGAGCTGGTGGATGTTGGACACCTGCTGCTCCTCCACCTTCCTCTTGAGGATGCCCCACAGGTGCTCAATGGCATTCAGGTCTGGAGACATACTTGGCTACGCCATCACCTCCACCTTCAGCTTCTTCAGGAAGGCAGTTGTCATCTTGGAGATGTGTTTTGGGTCGTTGTCATGTTGGAAAACTGCGGCCTGGTTTCCAAAGGGACGGCATCATGTTCCGCTTCAAAATGTCACAGTACATGTTGGAATCCATTATTCCATCAATGAAGCGCAGCTCCCCAGGACCAGAAGCACTCATGCAGCCCCAGACCATGATGCTGCCGCCACCATATTTGACTGTAGGCAGTACACACTTGTCTTGGTTCTCCTCATCAGGGCGCCGCCACACATGCTGAACACCATCTGAGCTGAACATGTTTATCTTGGTCTCGTCAGACCACAGAACATGGTTCCAGTAGTTCATGTTCTTGGACTGATTGTCTTCAGCAAACTGTTTTCGGGCTTTCTTGTGGGCTAGCTTCAGAAGAGGCTTGCAGACCGACTTGGTGTAGTGCATGGCATATGGTCTGAGCACTGACAGGCTGTTCTCCCACTGCTGCAACCTCGTTAGCAATGCTGCCAGCACTCCTGCATCTATTTTCTGAAGCCAACTTGCGCACCTGACGCAGAGCACAAGGACTCAACCTCTTTGGTTGACCCCGACGAGGCCTGTTCCGAGTAAAACCCATCTTGGAAAACCGCTGGATAACCTTGGCCAACGTGCTGTAGCTCAGTTTCATGGTTACACAGATCTTCTTGTAGCTTAGACCATCTTTGTGGAGAGCAACAGTTCTCTTATTCAGATCCTGAGAGAGTTCTTTCCCATGAGGTGCCATGTTGACCATCCAGTGATCAGAATGAGAGCATTGCACCCAAAGCACCACACTTTAAACCTTCAACATGTTACACAACCTCATATGGCCCAGTCGAACAGATAAAAGCATGAATATGATGAATAAGACACAATTCCTTGCTTGGTTGACCATTACCAATTGGGGGGTGCACTCACTTTTGTTGATACCCATTTTGGAAATAGTGACTGTTTGTTAAGTTATTTGGACAGTGCAGTAAATCTACACTGCTACACATATTGTACAATAACTACTCTAGAATATGTTCAAGTTTCATTCCTGTGACATTGTCCCTTGAAAAGATTTAATAAATTAATTGTCGAAATGTGAGGGATGTACTCACTTTTGTGAGATACTGTAGGTCGAAAAGGATTTACAAATCATTGTATTCAGTTTTTATTCACGTTTGACACAATTTCCCAACTTCATTGGAATTGGGGTTTGTACATAGTCACCATCACACTGGGTATGGTTAATTAAGCTGGATATGTAAAGCCAATCTTTATGCAGATCAGGCTAGTGCCCCAAGGGTGAACACTGAGGCTCTTACCCTGTCAAAATTTCCCATGGATAAATAGCAAATAATAAAACAATAAAAACTTGCTGAAGGTGAATTGAGACTTCCTGTGGTCCACTCTCTTTACCCACAATGCTTTGCTTTGTCAGGACAGATGTTATGTTATGCAAAACAAACAGAATGAATTGATAATGAGTACATTTATTTATAGTAGGACAAGGACGACATGCATGAAGCGGAAAGAGGCTCCGGAAGCCTGGAGGAACTAGAGCACATGAAGCAGCAATGTGAACATTCTCTCTCTCTCTCTCTCTCTCTCTCTCTCTCTGTTTATCTATCTTGCTCCTGGGAAAACAGGGGCCAGGCATCTGTGTCTTCGGTTCCAGGGAGGAGAGAAAAATCTCTCACTCCATCTGCATGTCCCATCACCCACTTCATGACTTGCTTTATCTCGCCCTTCGGATTTTCACATTTCCATCTCTCTCAAATCACTTGCTCAAACCCTCTCTTCAGGAAAACAGACTCTCCTCTTTAGAAATGATGGGGAATCGGGTGTATTGTCAGACTTCTTAACTTCTTACTCTCTCTTATGGAGTTAACTGAAGATAGGTTAGTGAACCAGACCACGCCTAAAACACCTCTCCATGCATCCACATTCTAACCAACCAGCCTTCATTCTACAATCCTTATCAGTCTCGTTCAACATCCCTCCATCCCGTTCCCTTCTCTTCCTCTCTCACCCTATCAATCTACAGGAACACCAGGGGGCTCAAAGGAGCCTTTATGATTCCAAAAAGTGTAGCCACCCCTGCCCTGATTCTTATCACCTTGGGCTCCCTTTTATCCTGCACCAGCTTCCTTCAACTTGACTCCATCTTGTCCTACAGCAGCACAAATTCCCATGCCTACCCAACTCAAGAAATATCATAAATTACTTTTTTAAGTGCGGTCTGGAATTCATTATAGATACTGTGACTTGAAAAGTTTTTTTTCTCCCTCTCTTTTTCCTCCATTTATGCACCTCTGCCAGGAGATTATACATTTTCACCAGTGTTTGTTTATTTGTTTGTTGATTAGTTTGCATGTTGGTCAGTTCACAAGATATCTCAAAAATTAATGGATGTCAATTAAATTTTAAGCGTTGATAGATACTGTCCAAAGGAGGAGGTAATTAAATTTAGGTGAAGATCTGAATCACATTCTTGATCCAGGACTCAAAAGAATGGGAGGAAAGACAGCACTGTTGAGCACCAGAATCATGTGACTCTCACACCCACATCAGCCATCATATTGCTTTTTTGTGCACATATTTTATTCTAGGATAAATCTGAATCTGTCATCATCCTCCCACATATTTCACAGCTGTAGAGGTCAGGCGCCTTATATAAACCCAATTCCAATGAAGTTGGGACGTTGTGTAAAACGTGAATTAAAACAGAATACAATGATTTGCAAATGCTTTTCGACCTATATTCAATTGAGTGCACTACAAAGACAAGCTATTTAATGTTCAAACTGATAAACTTTATTAGTTTTTTGGAAATATTCACTCATTTTGAATTTGATGCCTGCAACACATTCCAAAAAAGCTGGGACAGGGGCAACAAAACACTGGGAAAGTTGAGGAATGCTCAAAAAACACCTGTTTGGAACATTCCACAGGTGAACAGGTTAATTGGAAACAGGTGAGTGTCATGATTAGGTATAAAAGGAGCATCCCCGAAAGGCTCAGTCATTCACAAGCAAGGATGGGGCGAGGTTCACCACTTTGTGAACAACTGTGTGAGAAAATTGTCCAACTGTTTAAGAACAATGTTTTTCAATGTGCAATTGCAAGGAATTTAAGGATTTCATCATCTACAGTCCATAATATCATCAAAAGATTCAGAAAATCCGGAGAAATCTCTACACGTAAGCGGCAAGGCCGAAAATCAACACTGAATGCCCGCGACCGTTGGTCCCTCAGGTGGCACTGCATTAAAAGCTGATATCGTTCTGTAAAGGATATTACCATATGGCTCAGGAACACTTCGGAAAACCATTGTCAGTTAACACAGTTCGTCGCTACATCCACAAGTGCAAGTTAAAACTCTACCATGCAAAGTGAAAGCCATATATCAACAACACCCAGAAACACCACCGGCTGACACAAAGTGAAAAAGTGTGCTGTGGTCTGACGAGTCCACATTTTAAATTGTTTTTGGAAATCATGGACGTTGTGTCCTCCGGGCTAAAGAGGAAAAGGACCGTCCAGATTGTTATCAGCGCAAAGTTCAAAAGCCAGCATCTGTGATGGTATGGGGATGTATTAGTGCTCATGGCGTGAGTAACGTGCACATCTGTAAAGGCACCATTAATGCTGAAAGGTACATACAGGTTTTGGAGCAACATATGCTGCCATCCAAGCGACGTCTTTTTAAGCGACGTCCCTGCTTATATCAGCAAGACAATGCCAAGTCACATTCTGCATGTGTTACAACAGCGTGGATTCCCAGTAAAAGAGTGCTGGTAATCGACTGGCCTGCCTGCAGTCCAGACCTTTCTCCATTGAAAATGTGTGGCGCATTATGAGGCGCAAAATACGACAACAGAGACCCCGGACTGTTGAGCAACTGAAGTCGCACATCAAGCAAGAATAGGAAAGAATTCCACCTACAAAGCATCTACAATTAGTGTCCTCAGTTCCCAAATGCTTATTGAGTGTTGTTAAAAGGAAAGGTGATGTAACACAGTGTTAAACATGCCCTTGTCTCAGCTTTTTTGGGATGTGTTGCAGGCATCAAATTCAAAATGAGTGAATATTTCTAAAAAAAAAAACAAAGTTTATCAGTTTGAACATTAAGTATCTTGTCTTTGTAGTGTACTCAATTGAATATGTTTCAAAAAGCATTTGCAAATCGTTGTATTCTGTTTTTATTCACATTTTACTCAACATCCCAACTGCATTGAAATTTGTGTTTGTAGTTGCATATGGGCATAAAATTTCAAACAAAATGTAATATCAGACATGAAGAAACACAACATTCTGCTTTTAAATAATAATTTCATTTATTGAATGAAAGTGTTTTTTTAAAGAAAATTTGCCACAAGGACGTTTTACAGTGCAGCAAAAGGTCCAGCACCCAGCCGAAATCTCCAAAAAAAGCAAAGTAAAAGTGAGAAAACCCTGAGACAGTGGGGAGAAAAAACTCTCCAGTGGGGGGAAAAAAAAAAAAAAATCTCAGGAGGGACCCCACTATAGTGGGGGAGCCCATCCTCCGCTGGTCGGCATATTGAAATACATACACTGTTGGGCACACTGGATGGAATGAGCCTGTTTCAGATTGAGTGAAATTGGGTTGGATGGAATCAGATGTTGTACTAAGTGAAGATGGGTTAGATGGAATGACATACTGGAATGAGTGAGGTTGGGTAAAATAGAATTGGATGCTAGACTGAGTTAAGGCAGGTTGAATGCAATCGAATGTTAGACAGAGTGAAACTGAGTTTAATGGAATCGAATGTCGGACTGAGTAAAGTTGGATTGAATGGCATCGAATGTTGGACTGACTGAAGTTAGGTTGAATGGAATCGAATGTCAGACTGAGTGAAGTTAGGTTGAATGGAATCGAATGTCAGACTGAGTGAAGTTAGGTTGAATGGAATCGAATGTCAGACTGAGTGAAGTTGGGTTGAATAGAATCAGATGTCGGACTGAGTGAAGTTGGGTTGAATGGAATCAGATATTGGACTGAGTGAAGTTGGGTTGAATAGAATCAGATGTCGGACTGAGTGAAGTTGGGTTGAATAGAATCAGATGTCGGACTGAATGAAGTTGGGTTGAATGGAATCAGATATTGGACTGAGTGGAGTTGGGTTGAATGGATTCGAATGTCGGACTGAGTGAAGTTGGGTTGAATGGAATCAAATGTTGGACTGAGTGAAGTTGGGTTGAATAGAATCAGATGTCGGACTGAGTGAAGTTGGGTTGAATGGAATGGAATGTCAGACCGTATGAAGTTGGGTTGAATGACTTTGGATTTCGAACTGAGTGAAGATGGGTTGAATGGATTTGGATGTTGGACTGACTGAAGTATGGTTAAATGGAATCGGATATTGGACTGAGTGAAGTTGGGTTGAATAGAATCGAATGTCGGACTGAGTAAAGTTGTGTTGAAAAGAATCAAATGTTGGACTGTGTGAAGTTGGGTTGAATGACTTTGGATGTCGAACTGATTATTGGACTGAGTGAAGTTAGGTTGAATAGAATCAGATGTTGGACTGAATGAAATTGGGTTGGATGGAATCAGATGTTGGACTGAGTGAGGTTGGGGAAAATAGAATTGATGCTAGAAAAAAAATGCTTGACTGAGTTAAGTTGGGTTGAATGCAATTGAATTTTGGACGGAATGAATCTGGTTTGAATGGAATTGAATGTCGAACTGAATGAAATTGGGTTGAATGGAATAGGATGTCGGACTGAGAAAAGTTGGGTTGAATGGATTCAGATGTTGGACTGAGTAAGTTTGATTAAATGGTATCAGATGTTGGATGTGTAGGAACACCGAAAGATGAGACCTGGGGTGGGAGAAACCTCATTTCTGGGGGTCAGAAAAGCTCCATTGAGTCTCATGAGATTGCTGTAGTGGAGAGAGAACAGAAAATGCAGAAGAAGAGAGAGGTGATGGGAAGGAATATCAGATGAGACAGATGACAACAGAAGAATTGGGGCAGGGATGCTAGAAGTTATGATTTTTCTCACCCACATAAAAGTGCAGATTCTTATGTTAAAAAAAATAACCTAGTGAAAGTTGTAGGTATGTTTCCATTTTTTTTTTTTTTTACTGTGTTACAAGTAAAAAGTAAAAGCTTTTGAATTTACTCAAAAAGTGCCTTCGGTGTTGGAGACATCTGCACTGGAATAACTTACCCTACTCTCCGCTGCTACCTGAAAATGGCAGATTTGTTGATTGTATGGCTGTATATATGCAGACTTGTGTAGTAGCATGTTAGAAAGCTTGCACATGTGCAAGGCTGAGTTTTATGAAAATGTGTATACTTTAGTGTGTGTGTGTGTGTGTGTGTGTTCATAATAGGGAAAATGTTTGCCAGAGACAGTAAGTGGTACTGCTTTATTTAAGTATTTGATATTATTACATGCATTTCCTGGCTTTTGCCATTGAGAGTGGGAGAGGCAGCTAGCGGCTCTGTTTGCACATCCTGTTTTTATTTTAACCTTGGTTTTAAACTCTTTTGACCGCCTCTATAAAGCATTTCTCTCTGTCTCTCTCACGTTTTCACCCCTCCCTCACCATACCTGGGCTTGAGGGCAGAACATGGCCCTATTTATTCCATGAAAGAGAAAAACTGAAAAAATATTACTGCATTGAAAGCTGGAAGCTACAGCTAGAAATGAAAAGCCAATAGAATGACCTTGAAATACCATCAGTCTAAATGAACCCTTTATAACCTTCTGTGCTTTCATTTATATTTAAGTGCAGCCTTGCCTTGTTACTAGGTTCCCTGGTGTGGCCTCCCTATTACTTTTCTGTAATCGTACATCATAATGCACATGCTGGAAAATGATATGAACGACTTCTGCTATTTAAAACATAGCATGCTTTCAAGATATGGTGTCAAATCCCCCAGTGTCATCATTCTGAATTCATGAGTAACATCCTTGAACAATATTTCAACTGTAATCAATTTTGATTTAATTTTATAAGGGCTTGCACTGGTTTATACTGACTCATCGCCTATGATAATGTGTTCTATGCCGATAGGCCAGCATAGAGGAAATGAATAAACTAGGGTGGGGTTGGGGGCGGGGTTATTTTTATGAAGCGGGATAACAGTGTTGGCTGGATAAGCGCATGGCATAATATCTAGAGCAGCCAGCTCTCTTTACTATAGTCCATGTTCCAGAATTATGAGGGTTCCTGGTTCCACTCAGTGCGATTATCCAGCTAACCCTGACATTTTCAGAAACAGGGCCCTGGACTTTGGCTGACTCCAGAACAGAATATCTGCTGGTGTCCCATCTCTCCTGGCATCGCTGACCCCTCTTAACCCCGCCCTCCGGTTACAGTTTGGTACCCATGAAAAATTAACTAGCATTTTAATAATTAACCGCTGAGCAACTTGAAGATCTCAAAGAGAAGAGTGCAAGTGCGTAATAACTCTTGTCAGAATATGAAACATCAACGTAATTATTCATAATTTGCCTCTTTTTGCCAGTAGCATAACAAAGTGCATGTTTATGCTGTAAAGGAAAACCATATTGTATAGGTTCACTCCCTTCCTCAGATGTACTCCGGGCAGTGAAAGGCACATGCATTTTTAATATTGCAATTTGTAGCACAGGATATGTTGCATGCATACGTAACTGTCCCGCTGTCTCCTGGCCGCACACTTTACTAAAGTTTCAGGATGTGCTCATCAAGTCACTCAATATTTGTGGATAATAGGATGAATGTTTATGAACTCAGAACATTGGATGCTTTACTCTGAGTTTGTGTTCAACTCCTTTACCTGTTAACCATTGTCTTCTCTTCTTTTCTTCCTCTACGCTTAGTCTTCTGGCCAGGGCTGGACTGAGACAAAAAAACGGCCCTGGCATTTTCGGCCATGGCGGCCCACCCTGATCGTGACGTGACGGCCCGCCATACGTGAGCACTACGCTGTTACCAAAAGTTAAAATTAAGCTTAGTAGTAGCCTACATGCCCTGGAACTCCACACAGAAAGGCCCCAGGCCGGATTTGAACCCACAATCTTCTTGCTGTGTGGTGGCAGTGCAAATCACTGCACCACCATGACAAAGAATAAGTTAACATAGACTTGTGCAGCGCTTTGTTGCCGACAGCTCCACAACCGGATCCAGCACCTTACCATCATCAGGAGGAACTACTTCGCAGTTTCAGCCCTTCTTCCTCAACTGCTCTTCTAAAGTGGCGCGGCCCCTCCATCTGGAGATGGTATAGTGGTGCTGGTGTCAACTACTAGCTCTCAAGCCAAGTCTGGTCATCTCTCTTCAGCCAGATCCAGTACGATGTTTTTTCTACTGCTTCTTGCAGTTCACTGATGAGTCTTTTGATTTCCATCTTTGTACAGCAGAAGCAGTGGCGGAGACTGTTGATTAGCTTCCGTTCAATATATCCAGGGGCACCAACAGTTAAACTGGAATTTGCTATGTAGGCGGGCCCTGTGGCGCTCCATCCATACGTTTGTTTGTCTCTATCTAATCCTTTTTTACTTTTCTGCTCCATCTCCATGTCGTCTTTTTCCTTTTCATGCAATCCTTCACTTAATTTTGCCTCTGTTTGTCCGTTAATCCAGTTTTTCCCACTTCATCTCAGATGAAATGTGTAAACGCTAGAGTATAAAAGCTGACTTGAATGGGCTCTATTGCCCTGAAGTGAGTCCCAATAAAGTCTTTGCCAACACTGAAAAACAACACAAAATGGGGATGATGGGGATGATAACACAAAATGGCGATGGCAGTTTTAACCCCTTAAAACCTATGGACTGTCAAATGCTTCAGGCCTATTTTTAATTCTTGTGAGATCCCAAGGTTTCCAACACTCTGGAATATGTCCTGCTAAATTACAGGGAAATGTGTATAAAATGATGTACAAGATCTAGATATTTTTCATGTGATATATTGGCGTGGCGGTAAAAACATGGCGTCTTAAATATTTCTCTCAATATAAATATGATGTGCAGTGAAGCGCTGTAAATAGCACATACACAATACTGTATGTACTGTATGTGACATTGAATATGAAAAAAAGCTTTTACTGACTTTGAACCTGCTTGAGGGAAAATTTAAGAAAAAACTTAGAGTTTAAGGGGTGAAGTAATGAGGAAAAATGAAGTTAATTTGTGGACGATCCAGACGCTCTTTTTTTATTCGAAGGTGAAATGGATATTTCCTAATCCTACTGTGCCTCCCTGTACTTCAAATCTTCTTTGATGGAGTCCAAATAAAGACCTTTGCTCACTGGATTTCAAATATACACTGATCTTCTTCCTTTGATGTAGCCTTGCACTGCGATTGATGTCTTTGTACGCATTCAGTAAAATGAACCAGAAAAGGGAAGCTGCAACCGGGAAGAGTACTTTGATGCAGTTTGTGCTATACAGTGCGACAATCAGCATGTGCGCAAAATATACACAGGAGGAGTTGTTGCGTGAATTGCAGTCTTCTTTTGCGGTTAGGGATTTGTTAGCAATAACATTTGTCCTTTTAAAATTTATAGCCAAAGCCCTGTCCTGGCAGCGCACTCTCAATACAGCAAAGCACAGTCGGTCGTTGCTCTGGGTTTTTGAACTTTCTCAACTATCTCATGAACTCTTCACCACTTTAGCCATAATTCTTACAAAAAAGACAATTGTAGCAACCTTCCTAAGTAAAAGCAGACTTCTGTGTATGACTGAGTTCAAAGATTACAGGAAGATGATGAAAGACGCCTCTGCTCCTGAGGTCAGTATGCGAGAATGCTGCAAGAGCAGCTGAATAATTTACACGAGGTCTTCTGCAGTTCAGATAGCTAATATTCTCCTGCTTGGCTTTGTTCAGGGTTGTCCTATTAATTGATTGAGTGTAATTGGGATACCTGGTATTTTTTTATTTATTAAATTGTTTGAATACTTCCACCTTTATCCCTTTGTTATGGGTACGTTTTTATTTGTATGTTTCCTGTTCAAACAAATGAAACATTTTAATCTGAATAACAAAACAACATTAAAAATGGTTATTTATCCACTGATGTTCTTTCAGAGTACCATCTGCCTCTTTGGTAATTTATCTTAAAGCAATGCTGCTGCTAAGTGAGATTTGAACATATGGAGTAAATGCATTTCGATGGATGATGCAGTTAATGAGTTTTTCCATTAATTGCTGCTTGTCCAATGAGGTGGAATTCATATGCTTGTGCGTTTAATGCACAGGAAGGCCAATCATCTATAAAGTAAATGCATTTTTGAATGATAACATTTGTGAAATTGTGCAAATCTGTTTGTAATAAAACACACACCTTTACAACCTTCAAATGACAACACAACTAAACACACAGCAACAGCAAAACTGCAGGACCTGCACACAATACTGCTATGAAGTATGTGAACACTCAACTTGTGTTTTTGTTCCATGTTTTGGTGAAATATAAGCAATTTAAAACGTGCAGCAAATGACCTAAAATGGTTTAATGCAATGCACACAGGCAAAAAAATGAATTCCATTTTATACCAAAAAAATGCAAAATCAACCTACATGGGCGTAGATTAGACCAAAAACCAAGAAGAAGAAAGCCACAAGTTCAGCATATCTTTGGGATGTTCCAGAGTAGTGTATACTGTAAACCTTCAGAACCACAAGACTGTCATTTCAGAAAAATGCCTTCAACCTGCTTAGCAGTTATTACAAAAGACGATGGCCACATTGATCAAGTGAAGATTTAGATCACTTAAATTTCATTTTTCTATCCCTGATAGCTAGAAAATTGTTAGAGTTCGAAAACTTTTGACCAGCAGTTTGCACAGTCATATACAAGCACAGTACTGATGATTTGCGTGTGTGACTGTGCTTATGTAAGTGTATGTGTGCTGGACTGAGCATATTTGAGTGCGAGTGTGTTTGAGTCTTTGTGTGTGACTCATTCTGACTGTATTAGTGCATGCAAGAAAGAAAGATTAGACATGAAAACCAAGGCCTTATCCATTACTACTTTTGATTAGGTTTGTTCCAGTAATTTTCACCCATGAGGAGTTGTTTTTTATAAAAAACCACGAGAGGAAAAAGTAATTTTGTCACTGAATACATAATATTTCTCGATCATCATCAGCATATTCTCTCAATAGTTATCTCTCTGTAATGCTCTCTCTCACTCTTTATCTCTCTCTTTAGCTGCATTTATTCTGCAATATTGTATTGAGAGCCACATCCCAATTAATTTAACTTGATTTTTTTTTTTTTAACATTATTACAGCAGCCTTTTATGACACTAGAGGGCAGTAGAACCCTTTATGATCTAAGGAATTGCACAGAATCATGAATAGAATTCTGTTCCTCTTCAATCCTTTTATGAAAAACAAGGATACTGAGCAATATTTTTCAGTGGGGCCAAATTTATTTGCTACGTACTTTTGTGCATGTGTGTGTGTGTGTGTGTGTGTTTACAACATCGTACAAAAGTCTTGGACACCCTCGATTTCTACATGTTCGTTTTTGTTGAACTGAACTGTTGAAATATCACGTATTCCACTAGTATACTTGCAATGACCGGCCAGCTAATTGTTGAATGAGCTTGTGGAGCAGTGATCCTCGGAGAATTGAAGTTTTAGCAGCAAATAATGGTCTCACCCAACACTGATTTTATTTAGCTTTCAACTGTTTGCTGCTCATCACAACATTTTTTGAAAATATTTGTAAGCTTTTCACTGTATTATATTTGAAGGTGTCTGAGCATTACATATTTTCAGGGGTGTAAAGTCCGGGTTCATAAAGTAAAAATCCTCCCCAGAACTTTATTCCAATCACCTGGATTTACTTCGGACAGGAGATAGAGCCAATATGAGTGATCAGCTCATTCTGTGGGAGGGAGAAAAACTTGGCAGGACTTTTACTTTCTGACCCCTGGATTTTACACCTCTGCATATTTTATTTACTTGCCAAAGACTTTTACAGCACAGAGTGAGTTTAAAGGAGCAGTCACAATTACTGTGCATGCAAAGAATGTATATCCCAAGAAAGTCAATCTGCTTGCCTGAAAGTCATAATCTGATTCCATCCTTGCCAATCCGTCTTCGTGTTGCATTGTATCTATATATTTAAGTTACTTTGGGATTATGCTTTTTATGTTAATGAGCTTTCTATGGAAATTTGAGGATTCAAAGCCCTATTTTATGCTTTAGCTAAGGGATACGAAGAATGTAGGCTGGTTTCAATTGCCAAAAAATCATACAAGAAGAAAATACCTTCCTCACAGTCTGACACTTGCGGAAGCAATGCTCATTTCCGGAAAAAAAAAAAAAAAAAAAAAGTATTCAGGACTGACATCACTTCAACGATTAAAAAATGCCAATCTTTCGACACTACCTCACCCTGTTATCAAACGCAAGCGCAAAAGATGTCCTTGCTGCCATCACCTCCATATTGTGGCCAGCTTGGCCATCAACTAACCAGGCTTAAAGCAGGCCGACAGCAAGCAAGGATTTCAATCAAGTAAGAGCAAACTCCATTTCCCCACGCCCCCACCTACTCCTATCAGACACCCTTGCACCCTCCCTCCAGCTCTGCAGTACTTGCCTGCCTGTGAGCCCCTTCTTTTTAACTGAGAGGACAGATAGGCTACCCCAGGCACAGGGCCTCGGTCCTTATCTGTGAACAATGAGCACATTACATCACAAAATCACCAGCACTGTAGGTTTGTGCGCCTTTCATCACAGAAGCGTCAGTCCTCACTACGCACACGTGCATAACGCTAACACGCAGCACAGGAAAACTATAACAGGCGCACAATAGAGAGAGTTCACAAACCGGGAGATTGAGGACAATACAAGGAAAGGTTGAGCACACTGCCAAATGCTCTTTCAGTATGTCGCAAGTTTGATTACAATGTTTCAAGCTACCATACTGTGAAAAATATTAACGTTTAATCAAATCTTATATACTGTGTAGGATATATTCTTGGTTGGACTTATTTTTATGCTGTAAAAGTAACTTACTGACGCTGGATAATTTACAATGCATAATGTGCCTGTGACATGATAATAAAGAGCCCTAGCTTTGCAGCCTTGTTTTCTGATGAATACACTCGGCATAAGGAGGCATTTTTCTGAGCGCATTTTCTGCTCTTATTTTGGTGACACAAGCCAAGAGCAGACCTTCACTCCAGGGCTGGGGGACTTTCTGAACTGGCAGCTTAGCACATAATCCATGAAAGTTGATTAAGGTCCACTTATCACGCCTGGTTTTTGGACCTCCATTGATTGTGGGGTTCCGAGGCGAGGCCTCATGGCTCTCTTGATCAAAGGTCCAACCTACCTTGATGTCCTAATTTCTCTTGTGATTGTCAGACGCATTCAATCTATCAATAAGCCAATCAATAAATTAATTTAGTATGGAGACTTGTGCTCGAGAAACAGCGTAAAGAGTGATGCATGCTGGGAAAGCGGGCATGTCTCAGTAATGAATGTGTGGCTGCGTACGTGTGACCTGCAGGGCGGCGGGTCCTCAGGTGAGTAAAAACATAAAAAAACAAGAAGACATTGTCCTCAATATCTCCAGCAAGCATGGAATCCCATTTTCAAACACAGTCAAGGTCTTAACTATTAGTGCATGCACACACAACATTTCATTCATCCAGGTAAAGGAGATTCTGGGGATACTTGTCCCCACTTACCAGGATGGATGAACAGACGGACAGAAAGATGGGTGAGCTCCATTGCAATATCCCCTACTCCACTTCGTGTCATGGCGGGGATAAAAATCAGAGGACAAAGACCTAATGTCAATTGTTTTTTTTTTTTTTTTTTTGGCAGGGAATATGCTTATCATCAGGTGATGTCCATGGGCCACACACCTCAGGCAGTTCAGTGGAAAATGGAATGGATTTGCCACCAGAAAAATGTATATAATGACTGTGTCAGTGAACATTAATTTGTCAAACTCCTTTGGCACCCTTTGAAAGGCTGACCATTTGACTATAATTTATGCATGAGACGTCTCAATATGAATTTAAAAGCCATAAAATAAAAGCAGACAGTCTGAACTGAAACTGCATGTTTACAGTTTAATTTTTAATCCAATGTACCACTGTCACTAAACTTCTCAGGAATTGCATAGTGAGTGGCTGTAAAAGAGTGCATTAGTTTCGCTGTAACTCTGAGAGTTGTTCCAGTAAAATCAGCATTGGGCGAGCAAATGGGGGATTTACAGTTGTGCAATCCCAAAAAAACCAACCCCTTTGGTTCTCCAAAAGGGGGGTTAACCCTCCCCTGCCTGGATCCAAACCCATATCAGACACACTGAGCGCGCGTCACAATCAGAGCTGTGAAACACCTGAGCTCAGTGCAGCGACTAATCTCATTCAGATGTTCACAGTGAAGTCTGGAGAAGCATGCTGCCGTCATACCTGGACCACGTTCAATACAGCCTGCTCACTCTTGCTGGCATAAATCGTTTTCACCGGATAAGAAAGTTACATAAGTACGCATAAAATGCCAAAATGATATATGCACTGTATCTCCATGGCTACGCTGTGTGTGGTCATGCCAAAAACAATACGGATTATCTTTGAAGCATGCTGTCAGATTTTTTTCTCCGTACTACTTTTCAGCAGTGAAAGAGTGCGGCATAAGGTGCCTGCCTTGTAATTAAAAACAACCGCCTCTTGCTCCATGGTCTTTCCGATTGAGATTGGTCATAGTTTCCTTCCTGCCTCTTCATCTTTGGGTACACCTCTCGAAAACTGTTTTCAGGAATGCACTGATCAAACCAAAAAATATGTGCAGCTTTTCTACGGACAGCAAATATTAAAGGGCACAGTTGGGAACCTGTTTTGGATGCAGTACTGGGGTGAAAATTCTCATTTCAGGATTCAAATACTTTTCATTGGTGCATCTTACTCTGCCAGGAGAAGTGGATGGGCAGAGCTTAGGCCTTTTGGAGTATTTCAATTGTTCCAATGCAGCAGACAGAAGTAGATGCACTCTCAAATTCAGGCAATTTTAACGCAAGTCTGGGCATAATTTGTGGTGTGATCTTTATCGGTTCTCAAATTACTTCCATACACAACTCCTCAGGTAGCAGTGCTTGGCCACCAACGGTACTTTGAAGGTAAAGGTAGAGTGTGAAGCACCAAAGGCGACATTTAGCTCCCTATTTTTCCTCATCCCTGATGAAAATTTCCCATTTTTCTCATATAAGAACTAAAGTCATTGTCTCACAGTTATGATAATTCAAATGAAAATACCGTTTCTTCCTCATCGAGGGTTGAGGGGGAGCTGAAGCCAATCCAAGCTGACTATGGGCGAACAGCAGGGACACACCATGGACAGCTTGCCAATCCATCGCAGGGCGTACACACCATTCACACACCATTTACACACACACTCACACCTATGGGCAATTTAGTGTCTCCAGTTAGCCTGACGTGCATGTCTGTGGACTGTGGGAGGAAACCGGAGCACCTGGAGGAAACCCATGCGAACATGGGGAGAACATGCAAACTCCACATACAAAGGCCCCAGGGCATATTCAAACCCAACGACCTTCTTCCTGTGAGGCAACAGTGCTACCCACTGCGCCGCCATACAGCTCATGTTAAATGTTAACTGTGAGGTTATTATTCTTTGCTTAAATATTTAATTACTGAATTATTTGAATTATTTGAAGTGGCTAGATCCACTTCTGCATGTGCTCCAGTGTCCTGATTGCTGACCAATCTCTTGATCAAAACTCTCACCTGCCGGCAGTTCCCTTTACAGTATATTCCCCCAGGCATCCTGTAACAATGGGGTACATTGTTCTGTTTGCCATTTTCTGCTGAAGGAGAAGCGCTATATATTATATTTAGCACTGTCTATATTCCTGGCTTACTGTCTGGTGCATTCATCAGTTCCTGAATCATTTGCATTCCTGTTTATTTAAAAAAAAATTTCAGGAGGAAACTCGCGTCTGTGTCGCAATGGATATTTGCTTACTGAATGCCACCTCTCGGAGCAAATGCGACATAATGAGTGAGCACTCTCCTCAGGCAGTGGTGTCCGAGCAAAGGGCCGTAGTGAGCCAACATTGCCACTAGCTGGCCAATCTGAGATCAGCGGAAGATTAAGTTCTGAAGTTGCTCCAGCACCTCACTAACTCCAGTGCTGAACCTCCATCACCACCTACCTCACCAGCCGCTCCCGCAGTGCAGCACTCGTCTCCCTGCTTGGAAGTGTGGTTATCACTGCCAGATAAGCTCAACAGCGTTGCGAAGAGGTGCAGGGGTTACTAGCTACAATTCTTCCACTCCCACGCCCATCAGACTAGCGTGGGCTAACCTCGCTTCTCGTGAGAACTACACAACCAAAAAAGTACGCATCTCTGCTAAAAACCCGCAATTAGACTGGGTGCTCAACTCAAAAAATACTTCCTGCAAAAATTCCCAAAAGGGGAGAGCGCAATACCAAAAACTTAACACCCAAAGACGCCTTTTCACACTTTTAATTGAACGCTAACGTGTTTCGGCGTTCGCATGGAAACTGTCTACAGCAGAGCACAACTACGATGTGGGTGACAGGGGGTGTGCTGCAGTAATGCTGGCACCAGAGGAGTGAGGGCATTGGTGGTAGGGAGTGTAGGAGCCATTTCTTGTGTGTATGGGCCTCAAGAACCATGCAGGAAAACCTTCTTGCAACGAAGAGGCCAAACTCCAGTCAGGCCAGGCCGGCCCTAATGTTCCCCAGACTCAGTTTCCCCATCATTAACTGCCAAGGTTTGAATAACGCCGAGGATGAGGCACTATCTTGGATCCTCGAGGTTGAAGCTCCAGTGAGAAGCCTGAAGGATATCCCAGGACTGGATCAGATCTTGATGCCCCTGGTCTGGGACAACAAAGCAGACACCTGGCAAACGTAGGGGAGCGAGCCTACGCCCCCCTGCCTGTCCAGTCGAATTAACCTACATCCCTTAACGTGCGCATCAGCAGCTTTTTATTTGGGCCCACGTGGCAGTGGATGCCAGACACTCAGGCATTGTCAGGACTAAACAAGCCTCACGCAGGTAGCTCTCCTTAGCTGTGAGAGCTTCATTTATTTAGTTAAATGATTCATGTACTTATGTATTTAGCCTAATATTATAACCCTGCTGATCCAATGTGTTTTAGATCCCTCTCTCGCTCTGCAGGTCCAGGTTAGGTCCCCTGTCAGTGAGGAGCTCTGAGGAAGCAGTGAATCTCTTTACTCGGTTCTGTCCTGCATATTCCCAAGCACTGAGCTGAGCTTGTGCTGAAATTGCAATCATATAACTGTAAAGGAAAAAACATCATTCTTAAAAGCAAAAAATTTGTCAGGGTTGGTTACTTTATTTTAGTCCGTATTTTGTTGTATTAGTGTAAATTTAGTTTTGTTTATTGTGTTTCTCTTCCGGCCCTTGTTTTCCTGGCATCCACATGTCTCTGTTTCCCTTTACCTGCACTCTGCTCTCCCCCCCCCTTTCCGTTCTTCATTGCATGTCATTTCCTCATTTGTGATCACACCCTAGTCTTTCTGCCTCTCGTGTTCCCACCCGTCTTGTGTTCCAATGATTGCACTCATGCGTATTTAAGCCTTCAGCTTGAATGGTCCCATTTCGAGTTTGTCTCAGATCAACCTGCTACTTACAAGCCTTGCTCCAAGTTTTGATTTCCGTGCTTCGACTTTCTTTGGTCACTGTTTACAAGTTTGGATTAACCATGAGTTTCTTTACTTTTGGCCAAACCTCAAATTGTTTCATTGGCAACAACTCTGTCAGTGTTCTTGTTCTGCTGATTGCTGATCAGACATAGTCTCTGCCTCGTGATTTGGTGTTGCAATCCCACTTCCACTTTTGGCTTGGACTGTCCGACACTGATTATCTTTGCAATAAACTGTGCGAAACTCCTGTCTGCTATTGAGTTCTGTGCCCCAGAGATCATAGAATCTGTGTGTACGTGTGTTTGTGCATGTGTGTGTCCTTTGCATATCTCGAGAGCCATTCATTCGATTAACTTCAAACTTAGTATGTTGCTGAGAACCCAAAAAAAGTGCAGTTATTGTTGTTCGGCGGAGTGGTTCCCAAGAAATCAGGAAAGTTGCAAGCACCAGTAACCCTTGAGCTTGAACTGAACAAGCACTGCTCTATACCGAGCAAGCAGGGACTGAACAGGCACTATACTATACTGTACAAGTGACAATCGAACAGGCACTGCACTATATCAGGTTCAGGTTCAGGTTACTTTATTTGTACCCGTAGGTAGATTTGTTTTGCAGTCAGTGAGATTACAACATCCATTTCAAAACGCAGGTCACAGGACAGAAGCAACAAGAAAGAAACAGGGGTTATTTAAAACCTCCTAAGACCTAACAGACGTAAGACGTAATTTTCCAGTCCTTTGTAGTGATGAGCATCCTTATCTTTGCTTTTGAAGTTCTCAAGGTTAGTTGGCAGTGTTTTGGTTTGCCTGCCCTGTTGTAGCATGAGAATGAGAAGGTGGAAAGACCATATTTGGAAGATATTTCCTGTGATGAAGGTATAAAAACTGGGTATGAAAGGCAAGAAAGCGGAAAGACCATATTTGGAAGATATTTCCTGTGATGAAGGTATAAAAACTGGGTGTGAAAGGCAAGATGTGAGTTCTCCTTGCACAAAAAGAACTCGTCTTTATATTTATGAATATGCCACAATAAAGCCTAATTGTCTGAAGAATCTGTCTCTCTCCAATTGCTTGGGGATGGGGGAACCTCATAATATGAAAATATGTCTGAATGAAAACCACAACACTATCCAAGTGTTTTAAAAGCATGTTTAGCAGCATTACAGTAGCATCATCCACTCCTCTGTGAGGCCTGTAAGCAAACTGCATTGGATCCAGGGCTCCTTCTGTTGTCCTCAGGATCTCAGACCCGACCAGTTTCTCTAAAATCTTCATTAAAACCAAGGTAAGAGCAACAGGCCTAAAATCATTTAAGGACTTTTTAGGACAGCTGGATTTAGGGACTGGGACAACAACAGCACTTTTCTAAATGTTTGGGACATGTTGTGTCTGTAGGACTTGTTGAATATAAAATGAAAGACCGGATTCAGTTCTCTAGCACACGATTTCAGTAAACAACCACAGATATTATCTGGGCTGTGGGTGCAGCAGCTGGCTGCCTCACTAGCTCCGGACCTCAAAGTTTTTGCACGCAACACACTGACATCGGAAAGCAAAAGTCTTGAAGCTAAATTCTTCTTTTAGTATCTTTATTACAAAACTGAAATCATACAAAATAGAAAATAATATACTTTCGACTTTTCTTAGTAAAATATAGGGCACTGGCGGCCCCAGAAGCTCCCGCCGTTAAGATAAACAAAATGTCGAAATTTTCGTTGACGGACGCACACATGGATGAAGCTCAATACCATAGCTCCCGTGCCACTCAGGCGGCGGGAGCCAATTAGGAGCCTGTAACTGAAAATGTTGATAAGATAAAGCAAATTGTAGAAGTTTTTGGTGATATTTTTAGGCCAGTGACCTTGTAAAAATAGGCCAAGGTCACCTTTAGGCACATCATTTGTAGGGCTTTATGAGATGCATGTCCAGTAAAAATTAGGAGCCTGTAACTGAAATAATTGATGAGATAAATAAAAATGTCGAAATTTTTGGTGATATTTTGAGGCCAGTGACCTTGAAAAATAGGCCAAGGTCACCTTTAGGCATGACATTTGTAGGACTTTATGAGATGCATGTCCAGTAAAAATTAGGAGCCTGTAACTGAAATAGTTGATGAGATAAATCAAAATGTCGAAATTTTTTTGGTGATATTTTTGAGGCCAGTGACCTTGAAAAAATAGGCCAAGGTCACCTTTAGGCATGACATTTGTAGGACTTTATGAGATGCATGTCCAGTGAAAATTAGGAGCCTGTAACTGATATAGTTGATGAGATAAAACAAAATGTCAAAGTTTTTGGTGATATTTTTAGGTCAGTGACCTTGAAAAATAGGCCAAGGTCACCTTTAGACACGTCATTTGTAGGCCTTTATGAGACGCATGTCCAGTGAAAATTAGGAGCCTGTAACTGAAATAGTTGATGAGATAAAGGAAAATGTCGAAGTTTTTGGTGATATTTTTAGGCCGGTGACCTTGAAAAAATAGGTCAAGGTCACCTTTATGCACGTCATTTGTAGGCCTTTACGAGATGCATGTCCAGTGAAAATTAGGAGCCTGTAACTGAAACAGTTAATGAGATAAAGCAAAATGTGTTGACGGACGCACGCGCACGCACGCACGCACGCACACACACACGCACGCACGAACGGAGCCTGATACCATAGCTCCCATGCCCGCTTGGCGGCGGGAGCTAACTAACCGAAATTAGTGCGCTGGTCAAAAGACCGTGTTGCATCAAGGTCCAGTGGCTTCTGCCGTTTCGCGGGCTCACGATGTATTTATACTATACACACAGCAGCCAATGAGAAAACACCATTCTATCGCGTCATTAGTCACTAGCCAAACCTTCATTCCACATTACAACATGGAACAGAAAATACTTCAAACCCAAACATCTCAAACAGAATATTGATTCAAATTATCTTAAATTATATGTGTAAAAAATGGCTACAACATATCCCGGCCCTTAATTGACTAAGCCTTAGCATATTAATTAGCAACTTTACTTAACTTGGAGCCATTTACGTCATTACTAACATTTCTCAAATCTTTTTTAACTAGAGTCTACTTCTCTCTTCACAGGTAAGTATTACAGTCTATTCAACAGGTAATTATAATTTATAAGTCTTTCTCTTCACTCTTCTTACTGCTGCATTGGCTCTTGGTATCCAATGCCGTTGTCGTAGTCTGGCTAAGACATGATTCCATCCTCCATGTCCAGTCTCTTGGTGGATGTCGTGGAGGATGAGGCGGGCTATTCTGTGATGTTTATGCAGAATACCAGGATGCTTGGTCTCCTCAGGCATCGCCGATCTGTTCAAACGCCCCCCAACCCTCAATACACCCTCCTGCAAGATGGATCCAGCTTAAAAACTGAACTGGTCCTTTTCATGCCAGTGTTTCCTGTCCGCAGAGCTTTCATCTCTTCAGTATAGGTCTGTCTCTGGCTGTATTTGATCAGTTCCATTTCTGCTCTGGATAGGTCTTCAACGGTAAGTATTCTCTTTTTCAGGTTATTCTTACACATCCCCATCTGCTGTTCAGTCATGGATCTGTGTTTTTCTGGATCTTTTTCAGATTGCTTTATGGTCCGTTCAAACTCTTTTCTTTTCTTACTTAGGTGTCGCAGCATTTCTTTTAGGTGCAGAATCCAAGCTGTTGCCTTTTTCAGCTTATACCAACTCGAGTAATACTCCACAAGCTAGTTAAATGGATCTGTGCACTTGTCTGGACTTGTGCATGACACCGCAGCGGACGTCTTCACCTCAATGTCATTTTCTGTCAGGTAAGTACACTGTTCAGGTTGTTCTGGCCACTCAGCTTCATTTGGCAAATTTCTGCTTCAAGTTTTGGGAGATGGACCCGACTCAGGTAAGGCCGCTTCACCAAATCTGTCTCTTGTGGTATGTTGGCTTTCTTTGCAGGTAAATCTGGCTGAGTATACACACTGGGCAGCTGAATGTATTCTTGCTCCTCTAAGCCACACACCTCCAAATCAGTAAGCACATAGCTACTCACTTTCTGCTCTTGTACTATGATGCGGATAAGGAACTCTGTCTTTCTGCCTCCTATGTTCAACTGGTTCGCCAAGGCTTCAGTGCAGAAAGTCGCTGTGCTTCCTGGATCCAGGAATGCATAGGTCTTGACTATCTTTGTGCCTTTCTTGTACTTCATCTGCACAGGTACAATGGGCAGTATCCTCTCACTGTTCCCCGCCCCAGTGTGGTCCGCTCTTCTACAGCCCGCAGACACAAGAGCACTTGTGACTTCTCCTGTGCCTTATGAACTGTCGTCTGCGCTGTTCTGGGCCGATGCAGCATCTTCTTGCTGGGTGTTTGCGGGAGCACTCTGGGCATGAAACTTTCTTCTTACAGTCCTTGGCTAAGTGACCTGCTGTCAGGCAGCTGAAGCAAAAGACCGTGCATTTTTAAGAACTGTATTCTTTCTTTGAAAGGTTCACCTGTGATCTTGTTGCACACGTTCAGTGCGTGGTTCTTCTGGTAGTAAAGACAGGGACTTTGGAAGACTTGACTGTGGCTGTTTTCTTCTCTGTCTGACCTTTACAGGCATCCTTCTCTGTGGTAGATACATTCAGAGCAAAGCTGCTTCTCTTGGACTCAGCTTTCACAGGGCTTGGTTTCTATTTCATGCTTTTCTGATTTCCAAAGGTGGAGTCTAGGATAACTCCAAACAGTGGATCATTTGCGACTTACGCTTGATGGTAAACAAACTCCACTAAGTCAGAAAATCTGGCTCTTTTTCCTCTTTTTTCTTGAATGTCATAAGCATAGCTCCTCCATCTTTCCTTCAATTTGAATGGAAGCTTGGATATAATGCACTTCATGTTGGTGGGATTATTCATTTTGTCCATGTAGTCCACATCATTCACTGTGTTACAACATCCAATCAAGAACAATGCAAAGGTATTCAATCCTTTTCTGTCTTCAGGCTTTATCTGAGGCCATTCCATTGCCTTCTTGATATATGCTGTGGCGATGGTCAGTTCGTCTCCATAGTGACGATCAAGCAATGCTCTAGCTTCTCTGTAAGCCTTGTCTGGTCTCATGTGCTCACAGCTATGAATGAGATCAAGCGGCTCTCCACTCATGAACTGTTCAAGGTAGTACAACCGATCTTGATAGCTGTCTGTCTTGCTATCGATTGCATGTTTGAAGGCCCTAATGAAGGATCTGTAGGTCAGAGGGTCTCCTGTAAATGTTGGTAGGTCTCTACGATGGAGTTGGGACAAACTCTGCTGTTTAATGAGCCTCTCAGTGACTTCATTTTGCCGCTGCAGCACTTCATGTAAGTTGTCTGTTGATGTATCCGTGCGGTCATGGCGATCAGGACGCGGGGTACTGCTGGCAGCACCAAAACTTGACAATGGCTTTCTACTGTCTGAAGCACCAAATTGCACAGCTGGCTTTGGGTTGAAAGCAAGAGAAAGCTCACTAGCTCCATGATGCACGTAACCACTGGCAACACGATGCTTTTCATGTCTACTAGCCAGGGGTTCTGCTTTAAATCTTGGCAGTGTATTACGGAGATCATCCATTGACTCATGAACATCTTTAAATATACCTTCAATCTGGCATCTGAAGCAGAAAGTTCAGTTTCAATTTCTAATTGCTTTTTTTAATCTCAGGTGGATTTCCTCCTGCTCTAGTGCTTTTCTTTTTCATTGCAGCAGCTCTTTCTAATAGTGCTTCGCGTTCTGCTTTGATTTTTAGCTTTGCAGAATTAATGCTGGAAGTACGGTGTGAGGATACGCTCAGGAACCAGACGCGAGAACCAAGCAATGCAGTAGATGAGAGTTTATTAAACGAGGGGGGAAACCCCTGCAGGGCAGAAGGCAAAGGTACAAAGTCCACAATCCAAAAATCACAATCCAGTAGGGCAGAATCAGAGTCGAAAACCAGGGCAGCAATCACAGTACTCGTGGTCGGGCAAAAACAGGTTCGGTACACAGGCACAGGTTTGTCAGAGAAGCAAAAGCCAAAATCCAGTGGGCGTAATCCAAACCGTTAACAGGGCAGCAAACACAAAACTCGTAGTCGGGCAAAAAAGGGTTCGTAAACAGATGCAGACAGTAGTACCAAAAAGCAGAGCCAAAAATCGTAAGTCGGACGGTCCAGTCAGAAGAGAAACACTATGAGTACAAGGCGAAGACGATAGCAGCACAGGTAAACAAGAGAAACGTTCTGACGGGGAACTGCAGTGAGAAGACGGCTTAAGTACACACAAGGGAAGTCACATGCTATGATTAGGATCAGGTGATGAGGATCAGACTAATTACGTGGGAGGAAACACAAGGAGAACCTAACCACATGAAATTGGCAAAAAACCAAAACGCGGACAGGGAACACGAGACAGCCCTATGACAAGACATACAGCTCCGGTTAGGGAGTTCTAATGTGCACAGATAATGAGAGGCAGGACAGAGTAGAGCAGGTGTGGAGGATCCGCTGAATTGCAGCAAAGACTAAGTGAAGGCAAGAGACGGAGACTAGAATAGGGCGAAAAGGAGAGCTTGTTAATCAATTAGTAAGTGCAGCTATACAATCCCTGGTGCTCGTTAGTAAGTTAGTATTATATACAATGTTAGTCTGGGTTAGTTACTTAACAAAACAACAAACTGTTAGTATTGGTTAGTAAAATAGAAAAGAGAGGCGAAGGAAGCAATAAAGATTGGAAGGAATGTTTGAAACCCAGAAACCATGAAATCACCTAAGCATGTGACACACGGGACTGGGGAGAAGCTGTAACTTAACAAGAGACCAGACAGGGGAGACAAGGTGCAATGAAGGGCATGGCAAAACATGGACCGGACTATAACAGAAAAGTGGATGGGAATGGCAAAAACGAAAACATGGCAAAATACAAAAACTAAACAGAACATGACAAAACCTAACAGACATAATAATAAACATAACAGGGAATAACAGAAACATAATAAACATGGCAGAAACCTAACAGACAGAGCAGAATCATAACAGACAGAACAGAATCATAACATTCGGCTTACAACTGAATTGGACTTAGATGCACTATCCTGTGGCCAAATACCTTCTTCCTCTTCTTGAGGGTCTCTAAGCACATATGAAATCCACCTATTCATTTCTTGTAAGAACTGCTTGAATTCTGAATGCCTTATCTCAAAAGCATCTTGATCTGATTGAATTTCTCCTTCATCCATTAATTCACACAATTGCTCATTGAGCGTTTCCTGCCCTCTAAAGTATTTTTCAAACATCAGCAATGCTTCATCTTTTATGAATTTAACATTATCTTCATTTTCCTTCAATTTTTCTAAGTCATTCTTTTGCCTGGTTAATTGAGCCAATTTTCCAATTTGCTGTGGGTGCAGCAGCTGGCTGCCTCACTAGCTCCGGACCTCAAAGCTTTTGCACGCAACACACTGACATCGGAAAGCAAAAGTCTTGAAGATAAATTCTTCTTTTAGTATCTTTATTACAAAACTGAAATCATACAAAATAGAAAATAATAGACTTTGGACTTTTCTTAGTAAACTAACCGAAATTAGTGCGCTGGTCAAAAGACCGTGTTGCATCAAGGTCCAGTGGCTTCTGCCGTTTCGTGGGCTCACGATGTATTTATACTATACACACAGCAGCCAATGAGAAAACACCATTCTATCGCGTCATTAGTCACTGGCCAAACCTTCATTCCACATTACAACACGGAACAGAAAATACTTCAAACCCAAACATCTCAAACAGACTATTGATTCAAATTATCTTAAATTATATGTGTAGAAAATGGCTACAACATGGGCCATGTTGTTTGTTGACATTTACAGCAAGAAAGGCTTCTTCAACTTCTTCCAGCTGAATATTAAAGCGCTGATCATCCTTTAGTTTGCGGCTCAGTCCCTGAATTTCAGTGCTAAAGCCAAAGGTATCAAAATGACAATGAAACAATGAAGAGCATTAGCCAAGTCAGTGTCTGTGTTAAAACCATCTAAAATAACACGAGTGCCACGCTCTGTGCTCTGAAGCCCTGTTAAAGTTTTCATGCTCACCCAGGCTGAGCCAAGATTGTTAGCAGCCATCTTGCTTTCCAAGTCTGACTTTGTGTTTTAATTTTAAAATTTCCATCTTCAACTCTTTTGTTGCTGAAAGCAAGTCAGATGCTAATTGATATTTAACAGCCATTTTTTTCCTCTGTATGCAGGATTTAACAGACACGGAGACCCAAGGTTTGTTGTTTGGGTATATTTTCACACGCTTGCAAGGAATAATCATGTCTCTGCAAAAAGCAATATATGCGCAAGTCACATCAACCAATGAGTCCAAGTCATCTCCACAAGATTGAGCAAAGATATTCCAGATAGTACAGTCATAGCACTCCTGAAGAGAAAGAACTGAATCCTCTGACCAGACTTTTACATCTTTGGTCCTTGTTTTTACCTCTTTAAAACAGTCTTGTATGAGGGAAGCAGGTTCATGCAGTTATGATCCGCAGAGCCGAAGCGGAGGAAATGGAATTGATTTATAGGCATCCTTCACTGATCCATAACAATGATCCAGTGTCTTGTCACGTCTGGTAAGACAAGTGACATACTGGTGAAAGTTCTTAAGTGACTTTTTAAGACAGACATGATTAAAATCGCCCATTATAATATTCAGCACATCAGGTGAAACAGCCTGCAGTTTCTGTATCACATCAAAGATGGTGTTGGTGGCAGAGGCAGCATCCGCTCTCGGGTAAATATATACCACAGTTATAAAAAGTTGAGGGAACTCACAGGGCAAGTAAAAAGGCCGTAACAATACCGATAAGAGTTCCACATGTGGCGTGCAGATGCGCTCTCTTACAGTCACAGAGCAACACTATCGTTTGTTGACATAAACACACACTCCGGCTCCCTGAGACTTCCCCATTACCTCTACATGTCGATCCAGACCAAGCAAGTGGTAATCGAACAGGCACTGCACTATACCAAACAAGTGGTAATCGAACAGGCACTGCACTATACCAAACAAGTGGTAATCGAACAGGCACTGCACTATACCAAACAAGTGGTAATAGAACAGGCACTGCACTGTACTGAACTGTACTAAAGGCACTGCTCTGTACTAAATGAGCAGCAATTGAACAGGTGCTGCACTGTACTAAGTGAGCAGTAATTGAACAGGTACTGCACTGTACGAAGCGAGCAGCAATTGAACAGGCACTGCACTGTACTAAGTGAGCAGCGATTGAACAGGCACTGCTCTGTTCTAAGTGAGCAGCAATTGAACAGGCACTGCACTGTTCTAAGTGAGCAGCAATTGAACAGGCACTGCACTGTACTAAGTGAGCAGCAATTGAACAGGCACTGCACTGTACTAAGTGAGGAGCAATTGAACAGGCACTGCACTGTTCTAAGTGAGCAGCAATTGAACAGGCACGGCACTGTACTAAGTGAGCAGCAATTGAACAGGCACTGCACTAGTTTTAGATAAAACAGAGGAATGGATTAACTGTCATATTAATACTCAATATTTTCCCCAGAATTGACTTATGTTAAAAGTTGTTTTTTTTCTCAGTGGGAATGACCTCTTTCCTTATTTCTGTTAAAAATATCACAAAATGATGGATCTCATTATCTGTTGAGCAATTTATGGACTTGCTGAGAGGAACTACAGTCGTCCTGCTACCTGGCTTCCATTTCATGTTTCTGCAGGCTTACTGGGGTTACAAAAACTTGATTTCTTTTGTGAAAACTGTTGTTCGTAATTTTGAGGGTCAGGGGCGCACAGATTTTATGCGGTCCAACACTGATCTGAGAAGCGCGTGACTGTCACCAGAGTTTGGGTTTGTGAATATGATTTCCTGTACAGGTGAGTTTAAGATCCCTAGTTCACATGACATTTCCTGACATCACATTTTTGACATTTAGCAGGCACTCTTATCCTGAGCGACATGCGATGCAAAGTGCATCTGAAGGAACAAATCTTCAAAGAACCTGAGAGAGACTTAACATTCCAAGTTGGAGAAAGGACTGTATTTAGATAGGCTCTTTAGAATACCCGCAAAACTAGATGCATCTCTGACGCACAATCTACATTTAATGCATTTATCTGCTTTGAAGTGTGTCTGCCTGTGCCTGAAGGAGTATGTGTGCGTGTTCCTGAAGAGAGATGCAGTGTGTGTGTGTGTGTGTGTGTGTGTGTGTGAGCGCAAATGTGTGGGTGAGCGATAGAGACTCGATGTGGATAGGAGTGTGTGCAGCAGTTAAATGAAAAAGAAAGCCAGCACATGTTTAGTTGGTTCTTTGCCTCAGCGCACAAGGAGTTGATTAGCAAACAGCTCAACCCCCCGCCAAGACCCCCCCCCACACACACACACACATCCCACTCTAAAAATAAACAAGTAAACCCGTAAATACAGGGGAAAAATACAGGAAAAATTTCTCAACTGAGCCAGCTGGTGAGGGGGCCTGAACAGGCCAGAGAGCAGCGAGGGGTTAAGACTGTAGCTACTCAACATGAAAAAGTCAGGCCCTCAGACATTTCCTGTCCCACAAATCAACCAAAGAGCCGGAAGCTCAGAGGGTGAAGGTCGCGGGGGTGGGTTTTCCAGGCACTATTATAGAATATGGGGAAATGGAGGCCCCTCCCCTTCTCTTGTGGCATGGTAGTTTTTGCTCTGTGTGATTGACTGGAAACAGGTTTTTGTTTTAAGGCCATGTAGGCCTTTATATGACAATATCTACTTCTATACAGTGCTTAACAAATTTATGAGACCAGCACCCAATTAAAGGTTTATGCCACAGCTGCCCTAAATTAACAGTGTTGGTAATTACCAAAATAATTTTTATGTTTCTGTAATGGTTAATCCACCAGTATGCGCAAGCTCTTTAACTGAAATGATATTTTTAAAGCTAAAATATAATTATTGTTGTTATCCATGAATTTTTGAATTTACCGTTTTACAAACAAGCAGAAAAAATAATTAAGCACATTATTATTTTTTGATTAAGATGCCAAATAACAGTTATTTTCTTGCATACCTGAACATAAAAATTAGTTTTAGTGGTTGAATGCAAGAATGCAAGCTGTTATCAAGGCCAAAGGAGGCCATACAAAATATAGTTTTTTGGGTTTTTTTTTTTGGTTTTTATGTGTGAGTAAGGACTATTTAGTGGTCTCAGTTCGTTATTTGCCAAAGTAATAACAAAATAATTTTTAGTTTTAAACAAGTTTGACAAATCTCTTAAATATTCGTGTTTTCTCATTTTTTTTTATGACAGGTGGTCTAATAAATTTGTTAAGCACTGTATGTTCCGACTTGGGTCTAAATGTGAACATAATTTTGTAATAGTTATTTCCTGTCGCTTGATTTATTTTCAAACATTATTCCATTTTTTGTGTAACTGCCCCTTGTCCCTTGTTCAGGGCATCACAAGAGCCTCATTCAGTCTATTTTTTTATATCCTGCTGTTGGTTTCTTCCTCCTTGATGTTTCTTTATTATTTTTCAGCCACAAAACTTCACCCATTGAGATGCCCTCATATTTCCTCAATCACCTGCTGAAACCACCTTAATCCTTTTCCCGATATCATATATCACAGTGGAGCTCAAATTTGGTGCTGGGACCTTATTTCTAATATTTTCTTAGGCACAGAAAAGGTGTGTACACTTTGCAAAATGCGGATTTATACAAATAAACTCAACCTTAACTCTTGAATGTCCTAACTGAGAAAGCAGCAATTGAAAAAATTGGTTTGCACAGAAAAAACCGTGCTAAATTCATAGGATTGTGCACTTATGCATAATTCCGAATTGATTTTGATTAAGAAAAAATTGCACACAGTTTAGCAAACCAATCATTTTATAAATTAGAATTTTTGTACCAGAAGTCTTTTTTTGTGCATGAGCAATATTTCAGTTTGAATCTATGCATTTTTTCTATAAATTAGGCCCTTGGATTTGCCTGCCTATGTGCGCTGGTTTTTGTTCCAAATCAAATCAAATAATTGTAACAAGCCGTTAATTTTTCTAAATTAGGTACTTCAGATGTTTACTGGGATGACTTTCCTTCATAATCAACATCATGCCTGAAACAGTTTCACAAAGTCATAAAGAATGTATATAATTCCCAAGTTTCATTTTGGGCTCATTGCATTATGGCAAACAATTACATCAAAAAGGTAACACAAAATAATTATGTTGCTAGCCTCCTAATTTGGTTTTCATTGATAATTTTTCATCCTTCAACATCAAAAAAATGTAGTTTTGTCTCATTATCATTTACTTTGTCTTTGAATTGGTTACTACCTACAAGATGTTTACAACTGGTGACCAGGCATTCAGACATTTCTCCAATTAGCAGCCCATTGATCCAGCTCAGATTCTATTTGATCACTTAAAGATAAGTTGCCTCCTCAGTATATGTAAGTATATGTTCGCAAAACAGCCCAAGCTGCTTTACATGTCAACGGAAGTGTTATTGTACAAGTCATGTATAGCTATTTAATCTGATAAAGAGGTTATATAATCCCACATGTAAAGCACCTAGTTAAAAAAAATGAATTTCTTGTCAGAACACCTGGATTGCCTTTTTTTTTGGCTGGAACGAGAATTAGCAAACGCAAGGGTACTCCAGAACTGAGTCACGTCCTGAATTCTTATTAATTAGCTTTCCCGGCAATCTGGCTGTCTGTGTCATTTTAGGTTTTTCTTTACAAATTGTTTTGTATCGACTCATTGTTTTTCCCCTCCCCTTGTGAATTCCACTCGCCCCTCTCACACACATTATCCCAATTTTTCATCCTTGTCCCTTCGTATTTAAGTTCCTGTCTCTTTCTTCTCCTTCCCTAGATTGTTGACTAGCCCTTGTGTTTCAGTGTTTAAGTCCTAAGCCCTGTTCCTTCTTCTGCCCTGTGTGTGTGTAAGCTGTCTCCCTCCTCATGGGTCTCCCTTTTTCCAGTCATTATTCTTTTTTTCTCCCGTTCCCCCTGGATAGACCATACAGAATCGACCCAGGACCGAACCATCGACCCTGATCGGCTCAACCACCAGTGAGTGACAGTGCCAGAACTGGGAATTCGGGGGCAAAGATACATCCCTTAATTACAACAATTAGCCTTGGCTAGTTCTCAATAATTTTTCTTTATTGACGTGTTTTTTCCAATTATCGTAATAATCCATTGGTAATTGAAGACATGGTTTCTCTCCCCACGCGATGTAACAGCAACGAAATGATGGGCTAAGTTCAGTACAGAAAAATAATTTACTTATTAATAGGCCAATGCTTTACGAAAGACACTGAAACTTCCGCGCTACCTTTTCGGCATATCAGGCGATTTAACTTGCACCTCATGATCATTTAAATTCATGTTTAAAAACGGAAACACTTCCATCCATAAAGACTTCAATTCCGCGTGAGAATGTCTTAAATTTGCGTCGATTGAAAAATGACTGATCCGCGTTCCAAATAAATATCGCCTTTCACTCTCGGTACTACGATTGTTGATTTAAAAGTAGGACTCCGCTATTAAATATAAAAAGCGTGAGACTCACACCATATGCGTGAGAGTTGACAGGTGTGCAATTTTGAATAACACTGATTTAAATGCACCAAATACACGTCCAAATGAACGATTGTCGTCTTACCTAAATGGGGAGAACTAGCAGCACCTGACAGTGTGGTGTGTTCTCGGAGTAAATCCATTGTTAATTATGAAAATGACTGAGAACAGGTCAGGACTAATAATTGTTTTGAAGGGATGTTCTCTGCCCCCCAATTCCCAGTTCTGGCACCGCCACTGCCGCCTGTATACCGTCTGCCACACCTGACCCCTGTTCATCGCTTGACAACGCTCTTCCCACTCTCCATAGCTCAGTTTGCAATTGCTCCACCAAGGGCAGTTGAGCAATCCGCTAAAGCTCCATCCGATTGTGTATTCAAACTCGCGCTTGACTCCTTTCCTTCCTCAGGTCCTGATGCCAAGTTTGGGAACCACTGATACAACATATTGAATCCAGTGGCGTAGCCAGAGGGAGGGCCAAGACACGTCACTTTATGACAATAATTAGTCCTGGCTAGTTCTCAATCATTTTCCTTTATTGACGTGTTTTCCAATTATCGTAATTGGCAACTGAAGACACGGTTTCTCTCCATATGCGATCTAACAGCGATGAAATCATGGGCTGAATTCAGTACAGCAAAATAATTTACTTATTAATAGGCCAATGCTTCGTGTTGATTGAACTGGTCCATGTTCCAATGAAACGCGGACTTCCACTCTCGGTATTGTGTGTGTTGATAAAAAAAAAAAAGTGGCACTTGGCAGCTCAATAGGCTATAAAAAGCGTGCGGCTCTAGCTATTTGCGTGAGAGTCGACAGGTATGCAATTTTGAATAACGTGGATTTAAATACAGCAAATACATGTCCAGATGAATGATTGTCGTCTTACCTAATCAGGGAGAACAAGCAGCACCTGTTCAGTGTGGAGTGCTCTCGGAGTGAACCTTTGGATATGAAAATGACTGAGAACAGGTCAGGACTAATAATTGTTTTAAACGGATGTTTTGTGCAACCCAATTCTCTGTTCTTGTTCCGCAACTGTAATGAATTTTGCCCATGATTTAATCGCTGTTAGATCGCATATGGAGAGAAACCATGTCTTCAGTTGCAAATTACGATAATTGAAAAACGCGTCAATAAAAGAAAATGATTGAGAATTAGCCAGGACTAATTATTGTCATAAAGTGACATGTCTTGGCCCACCATCTGGCTACGCCACTGATTAAAACACCTTTGTGATGACTGACCTAAATAAATTCCCGGGCACATGGTAAGACGATCAGACACTCTCGTCAGAAGATAAGCCTGGATGCAATGTTCAACTAATAGTTGGCCGGCAGAAACAGAATGGTTGTGTTACTGTTTGTTTTAGAACTATCAGGAAGAGTATACAGAGTACTGCACAAAAGTATTACTGTATATGGACCGATGAGTCCAGATTGACTTGAGTCAGGGTGATGACCATTGCTAATGTGAGGAGTGCAACATGAACTCCCGAGAACCAAAGCAATACCCTTGATCTGTGAAATAAGGAGGCAGGGTTGATTTAGGATATGTACAGCTGCGACAGGCCCCTAGTGCAATCATTGGTTATTTAACCACTGATATCGGCCGCATAATGAATTATAAAATGTACAGAGGCATTGGATCTGCTGAAGTTCAAACCTATTCCCCCCATCATTCCAACAGCAAGACAACAATGAGTTTTTCAAAGCCAAAAACGAAAAGTTTTGACCGGTAATGTCATTCACTCCATATTGGAATCTGAACGTGATATTTGATCCACATTTCCAGCACTACGATTAGGAATCATCAATTCAATGCCACAGAATGCCAGATCCAAAATAGAATTATTGCCATCTGTGAACTGTATGCATGGTAAATAGCACTTTGATGTTCATTGATTCTGAATCTAAGTTGTTTCCTAGTATGAACCAAGAGTGGCACCCAATATGTATGAATAATGGGAGACAACTTCCGAGCTGTTTATTTACAACCCCTTTCCGAAAAAGCTGGGATGGTATGGAAAATGCATATCAAAAAACTAAAGCTTGCCACTTAGCAAAAAACTGCATGACTGAATAATCCAAGAGTTTAAAAATGACAAAACAATACCCTCTACGGTGAAGAAAATTATTATATGATTCAGGGAATCCGGAGAAATTTCTGCATGAAGGAAGCAGTTGCAAATCATTACCAAGAGCCACTGATCTCAATCCTGCAGATGACACCGCATTGAAAACTGACATGCTTTTGTGACAGACATAGTGCGGCAAGGGAGGACTCGAACTCACAGAACATATAAGAGATTCAGACTAGAGTCTGGATTTAAAATATTTCAATTTGATTCATTACAGGGTTGTACAGACAGTGAAAAAATGTGTTCAAGTGATGGGGTTGGAAGTATATACAGTTGTTGGGGTTATTTATTCCAATCATAGGTAACACGGCGGCCTCACCGCAAGACGGTTGTGGGTTTGAACTCGGCCTGGAGCCTTCCCGTGTGGAGTTTGCATGCTCTCCCCGTGTTCACCAATAGGTTTCCTCTGGGTACTTTGATTTCTTCCCACAGCCCAAGGACATGAACGTCAGGCTAACTGCAGACTCTAAATTGCCCACAGGTATGATTGTGTGAGTGAATGGTGTGCAAACGGTGTGTGCGCCCTGCGATAGCTTGACGAGCTGCCCAATGTGTATCTAGTTTTACTTCAGAAACTTTCGCCCATAGTCAGCTGAGATAGGCTGCAGCTCCTTCACCACCGAATAGGCTCCATCTCCCCACAACCGAAGTAAGGACAAAGCAGTTATCGTAATGGACAGATGGATGACTAAACAACCCAGTGTGGATAGAAAGTAACATTCTGACTGCACACATTTGTTTTGGGGAGGTTAATGGCAAGGATATCGACACACTACACTGAGTCTGCTGGAACTAACTCTCTGTGTTCTCCATTTAAGGAATTTTTGTTATTTGGGGTCTCTTTGGAAACTGCTGAGTTTATCTTTTCATGGAGCAGCATAAGCAAACAAACAGTCAATGAATCAAAGCAACCCCAGCAGTTTTTACGTCAGTTCATGCTCCAGTTTTGGGATGGTTTTGGGTTTTGCGCTGTGAACTAATCTAGCAAACTCCACGTGATCTTATTTCCTGGAACTGCATGCTCCTCAAGTGAGAGCTATGTGGCTTATTACACTGCTGAATATATCTGAACGCCATGATGATTTTAATCACCTTTTCATTTCCGCCACTGCAATAAATCCAACCGCCCTGAATTTCACCATATATCCCAGAAATGGCCAGACATTAATCTTTTATGGGTGCCTTCTGGAAAGAGAAGGCCTAGCCCAATTCAACAGTGTCTTATTTTACACGCAAATCAGAAGCAGTGCAACACCTAACAGTCACATCAAACACTGAGTGAAGCATCTTTTTATAAAGGCAATGTGGTTTCCATGACTCTTATGTAAGGAGGATGCGTGGCCACAGGCAAGACGACTCTGAATGAGGAATATTCTACATGTTC
The DNA here is from genome assembly GCA_029692085.1 of Gymnothorax javanicus. Classification (NCBI taxonomy): domain Eukaryota; kingdom Metazoa; phylum Chordata; class Actinopteri; order Anguilliformes; family Muraenidae; genus Gymnothorax; species Gymnothorax javanicus. The sequence continues at coordinate 120,899,899 of CM056194.1, read as the reverse complement.
TGCACCTGAAAAAAATTGACTCGTTGCTGTAACAAAATATACTTCTTCTCACTACCTGATGATCATTTCTTTGGCCACATACAATGAAGCAATGTCACTGTAAAGAAATGTGACTTTGGATCAACTAAAAAAAAAAAAATGCTGGTTTTTGTTCCAACCACAATTTCACTATTTCACATCTGATTTCCAGAAGCGAGGAAGTCCGTTTTCATCTTTTTAGAGAAACGAGATTTTAAGAATGTGATCATTTGTGGGGATCAAGTTACATGTGTTAATGTGAACGTTATGAAATATCAGGAAAGATGTCTTAAAGCATATTAGGAGACCTTCTAGCCTCTGTCTTGATTCTTGGCCCAGATATTTCAAATACCAGTCTGTGGACTGGAAGAAAGCTACAGTGGCTGCTATTGGCCAACCAATTTTCTAAGCGATGCTTTGATTGGCTACTTGTAGAAATTTTAGACTGGACTTGGTCACCGCTAGCAGTAGCTTCTTGGGGAATTTCCAATTCACTGCTCATTTTATATTGTACTTGAGTGCTTCTTGGCCAAAATTAGCTTATGTGGCTTATTCCTCATCAATGAAAGAATGGATTTGCAGTGTTATCTGATTTTTAATGAATATGGACTTGAGCACTTCTGGAAATAACCCCTTCAATTGCAATTACCAGAATATTAACAAGGCGTAAATTTTTCTCATTTGCACATCCATATTAATAAAATAAATGCATGAAATAAATTAAAGAATCAGCTGGCCTCGGACTGATGAAAATGTGGACACATGATCAGTGAAAAAGCCATTTGGTCATAAATGACATTTTAAAAATAAGGCAAATGATAACAAGCTAAACCTTCCTTGTGTAAAAGGGAAAAAAGTCACTTTCAGCAAAATACTTAGGACCCAATTGCCTTTAGCCCCACACAATCTACGGACCCATATATGGGTCTGTCAAATGCAGCTGCTGCATTTAAACTTGTGGAGGGTCAGGGCCATTTTAAATTCTTGTAGAGATCCCAAAGTTTTCAACAATTCCAAGAATGTTCTGTGCAATTAGAGAAAAAAAATGTATAAAATAATGTACAAGAATTTGATATTTTCCATTTGATGTAATACTGTGGCCATAAAAACGTGGCATCCTCGGGTTGAATATTTCTCTCAATATACGGTAAGTGTGACGTAGCTTCAGTGAAGCGCTGCAGCCAGCAGATACAGAATACGTCTGTGACATTGTCCAACTATGTGAAAATTATTTTTCTGACTTTGAACCTACAGGAAAAAAAACTTAAGTGAAACATTTAAGTTTAAGGGGTTAATTTAGTAGGTTAGAAATTACCACTCTGAATGGATGTAAACATTAAAGCTGATTGTATACACTTTACCTCATACCCATTACTTAATTGCGAGTAAATGTTTTGAATACAGAGTCAAAAAAGTGTCATTTTCCAAATACTTACACTCAGCGCTGTACTTACTTTACATTACATTACTTACACCAGTGAGCCAAAACATTAAAACCACACACCGATGCAGCGAATAATATCGATTATCTGATTCCAACACCAAATTTTAAGGTTTGCAGACAGATCTTAGACAGGTAGCCAACAGTTGGCTCTCCTTTTCGGCATGTTCCATTTGGGAGAAATGAGAACTGAAGGACTTTGACAAGGGCCAAATCGCTAAGGCCTGATGAGTGGAGGAGAGCATTTCTGAAAAGGGCAAGATGCCTGGGGTGCTGCCTGTCAGCAGATGTGAGTACTGTAAGATTTTGGTCCCCAAACTAGCTGACCCAATGCCGCATAAGGGAGCACACATCACCTTGCTAAAGGTATGCAAATACCTGTATTAATTTGCCTAAATGGCCTTACTGTAGCTGTAGGAGCCAAATTCCTCATTTTATATTTTTGGTGAACAGCCCCTTTAATGCCTTACCGAGCAAACTTTTAATTTTCTCATTCTGCGCTTTCGTCTTTAATACAATGGATTACTTATTATTGATGGTGGATAATATATATTTGTGAAAAATAAAAGCATGGATTTAATACGAGTAATTTTGATAATGAAGGCTTACCTGGGTCTACACCCCTTTCCTGCATTTCCACCTCCCTTTACCCAATATATCCCTCCCATTAATCATGGTGCAGGTGTGCCCCAGGTAGAGCGGTATCAAACAGTTGTTGACCGCATCTAGTGCGTGTATTTCGTCACTTATGGATCAGTTTCTGTTCGATTTAATTTAATTATCATGAGGAGCTATTGGGGCCGTGATTGAAAATGTTTTGTTAATAAATAAATACCGTATATTTTACAAACCTTACTTCGAATCTTTTTTTCCATTTTCAACATCCACTAAAGCGAGTCAAACTGCTTCATCTCACCTGGGAACCTAAAGGCAAGTTGATATTGGTTCATGCGTATGCCTTTACAGTAGCCTTTCTGTTCACAGACGTCAATTGTCACTTTGGCCACAGCTAGGCGTTGCAGAATTTGTTACTTCTAAAGAAACCATGATGGGAGATTGAGAGCTTTTCTGGCTGAGGAGAATAATCCAATTGGCACACCTACTGTATTCAACAAGATGAGCCACTTTTGAGATACCAGTAACGGTAAGATTGATGGTTATTCAATTATTGTCCAATCTTGATCATAGCTATGTATCAGCATAAAGAAGGCTTGCACTGAGGGCTTGGGGTTCAAACTGACATTGTTGAACCTAGAGTGTTTTACATTTATCTCCGACAACTGCCTTTCCTGTGAATAAAGAAGTATTCTCCATAAAGGTTATAGTTGTGCCTTTTTTCCCTTACAGTACCTACTGACAGTGGTCAGAGGTACCATGGATGGGTGACAAGGTTTTGAGTGCCCCAGGCTGATCGATGCACAAGGGCTATGAAGGCTATCCTATCTAACCCAAACCAACAGAGGGATGATTGGGGCACAAATTGCTGAGAATTTCAACTGACATTTACGTGAGGAATGTGTCACGACACACATTGTATTATATCCTGCTGTGTATTGCACTTTTTAGCTTACAGACCAGTCAAAGTGCTCACTCCCACCCCAGCTCACCTCTGTAAGTGCCTTGAATGAGCACCTGAGCTTCAGAACTGCACCTGGGAACAGCTGAAGAAAGTCTCCTCATCCAGTGAGTCCCATTTTCTCTTCTCGTGTACCTCGGCTGGGTATGTGTGCACCATGTATGTGGGGAAGAAATAGCATCAGGATGCAATGTGGGAAGAAGACAAGCTGGTGGAGGGAGTGTGATACACTAAGAAATGCTCTGCTGAGAAACCCTGAGTTTGGAAATTCAAGCGAAGTCAGTTGTTTTGGCAGCACAAGGGGGACCTTCACCATATAAGCAGGTGGCTTTAATCCTGCGGCTGATCGGTGCACAAAGGTACAGGTACGGGATCCTTTCCCTCGCCTAGCTCTTCGCGATAAAGGGGCGGAGCATAATCCCAGGGGAGTTTACTCCCACCTCCCGCTGAGGAGCTAGTTGGAAATGAAAAGCACCGCTTTTCCTCAGGAGTGGTAAAACGCGCTTGAGCTTCATCAGATAGCATGGCCCGGACCAAACGCAAACCAAGACTCTGCTGCTTCTTGTGTGTTGCGTTACTGTGCGTGATTGCGGTGGTCGTATTGTGTGCGGTCCTAATTCCCAAACGCGGATGTTCAGACGGGAATTTCAAACACGCCGCGGTCGCAGCAGACTCGCTTATTTGCTCGAAGATTGGCAGGTAATATCTTTGAATAGCCATCACTTTCACTGTCCTGTACTTCAGCGGTGCGTATGCGGACGTTGACCAGTTAAATTAGCTTTAAAACGCCGTTAATAGTTCATAAATTGTTATTTCTGGGCTGAACATAATATTTTTAAAGCTTGCCATCATTATTAATTATAGCCAATGGTTAAAGTATAAAATCTGTTCAAGATTGTGCGTATTCAACTCATTTTGTGGACTAATTAACACATACTGTTTAGCGTTTCAGCGAAGTAATCCGAAGCAGCGCTAGTTTCTTGAGTCTGTGCGATATTTGCGAACAACTTGTGGACATCCTGCGAGTTGTAATCGCGAACTGTAAGAGGTTTAAGAGATTAAGGGTTTTTTTAAAGGGCTTGCGAAATTGATTTTGCTCCGCTTTGGCGCGGGGCTATTCTATTTTGTATTCTATAACAGGACTTAAATCGAATAGGCATTATTAAGCCCTGCTTATTTATTGACTTTCGGATTGAAGCCCCGCTATAATATAGGCCACCGAAGTTGTTTAAGGTTATTTGTCTTGTACGTATTGCCCTATGAATGGCAAGACCTCTCGCTGGTAGATAGTGGGCAAGAACTGACTTGACAGCACGGCAACACTGTTCTTCAACCATGTTACCGTAAAAAAACAAATCTTCAAAGCTGAACTAAATGCATGCGTATAGACTTTTACATCTTGCATAACCGTTTTGTATTGCGTACGTTCCTGTTTAAGTGGAAACATGCAAGGTGGTCGCCTGCATGATGTCCTAAAACAGTGGTCCTCAAACTCGGTCCTCCGGCAGTCCGGGTATCACTGTGTAAGCTGGTTTTCACTGCAACCACAATTGCAATCCCAGAATTCCACTAAGCTGTTGATTTGTCTTAATTAGTTGGATATTTTATTTATCCTTAAACTTCACATTATGAAAGAAATGCTATGTCTGCCATTGGAAATGAAAGCCCCATGTCCATATTGTGTTTATAATGCTGCAATACAAGTAACTGCGCAAAGTCTGATATATTTCCTGACCCCAGTCATACAAAAGTTAATTATTGGGCTGCTATAGGTTGCTGCACACATGCATAAAGTTCTTAATTTTTTTTTGTACAATATAAACTCAAATCAGGTGCGAGTCATTGTCAATTGTTTTGCCTTTTAACTCCTCATTATCAAATAAATGGTTCAATTTACTGAGTATGCATCAGTAATTAAACTAATCGAGAGCCTACTCATATTTTGAAAGTTATTGGTACATCAGTTAAAATTCTCTCTTATTACTCTAATGTTTCCTGTATAGTATGATATGAAAATGAAACTTTAATTTGTCATAGCATGCATATCTATTTTTGACAACATTGCTTAAAAGAGTAATGAAGAAAACGGAACAACTCATTAAAATTCTAGGGTTGCATTTGTGGCTGCAATGAAAACCTGCATACACGGTGGTCCTCCAGGCCCGAGTTTGAGAACCACTGTCCTAAAGCATGTTGGATAGCAGGGATACTCACTCCTTTCTAGAATGAGCTGGTGTGGGTGTAGGCTGTCCCTTTAACGAACCAGTCACACGCCTGATTCTAGTAATCAACCCTTAAAGCTTTTGCCAGTTGCCACAGTAGAATCAGTTGTGAAACTACATGGTTACGATGAAAGCCCGCTCTCACACCGGCACATTCTGGAAAAGAGTGAGTATCGCTGTTGTATAGCCTTGACGAGCTGTGTTCTTTTGCATCCTCCTTCGAGTAACAGTTTACCTGTGTGCGCGTGGTCAAAACTCCACCTTTACGGCATGGAGTTCCGAACCGACAGCACTCTTGTATTCGTGTGACACTCAGGAATGAGCGGCCACATGCAGTGCTGCAGTAAGTTGCCATAGTAGATAGTAGTCGAGCCAATTCCTTACTGGAAACACTGTAAGTAACACACAATATAGAACTTCGCAGTTCATTACTGATGATACATTTCAGAAGAACATACTCCTAGAGGCACAGGTGTGGTGTGAAATTAAGAAATGAGTTGGCATTTAAGAAGCACAGGCTGTGTGCCTTACAGTTGCCAGGCTGGGTTATAACTAATACACTGAGGATCTGCCTGTGCATGGATGTATCGAATAAAACGTTTTCCAGAGCTGCTTCTCTAACAACTGTTCTACAAGGACAAAGGTATGTGGACACTTATTTTTCATGGCTTGGGCTAGGCCTCTGAAGTCTCACGAAAAGGAAGTCTTGATGCTAAAATTACATTCCAGATGATCTTGTACTGCCCGATTCAGCAAAATTTAGCAAGGTGTGCCAAAAATTAGTGCAGAAGAGCTCAACTACTGAGAGCCTGAGCTCAACATCCCCAAACACAGCACATTCTCATCCCGACTCATCATACCTGACCAATCATTGATATTCAACGAAAAAGGGGGCTTTTGGTGTCCTTGTTTGACATTTAGGGTTAAGGTTCGGGTTAGAGTTTGGGGGTAGTGTGCATTTTAAACTGGCGTCAAATAAAGGTGCCAAAAGCCTCCTTTTTCATCGTACTGTATATCAACGCTTGGTCAGGTAGCGTCACTATATGAAAAACATCTCAGTGAACACATCCTTGAACTCTGCGTACAGTATACTCCTTGAGAAACGCAGGTCTTTTTGAAGTGAGTGAGCTCTGCTTGAACTCGAACTCTGCCCTCTGGCCTTAGCGATGACGCGACCAGCCGTGTGACGTCAGAACCAATCACAGACTGAGGGAGGTATCCAAAGTAGAGAGGACACAAGGCAAAGTTCTAGTGTAGTGGTCTGCCCAAAGAACACTACTGAAAGAACAGGAGACAACGCGTCTTGCATCTTGCAAGACCTCTTTTTGCCCAGTGAGTTCTACTTATGAAGCATGCTGCCCACTTTCATGTCCATGATTTTGGCATGAGCAGATGTTTTCAGACTTCAGCGCGTGTAGTTTACTTTGCCTCATTCCAGTGTACTTCACTATTAATAAGAGTTTGTCCCTCTGGCCCAGCTTTTGTATGGATTGTTTATCTAATCAGCCAGAGGCCTCCTGCAAGCTTGCTTGTCTTTACATGCCAAAAAGTGTCTCTGAGGCATGTCCATTAACTTAATGTTGTTGCTCAGCAGAGCACACACAATTCCACAGTATTGAGCACCCCAGAACCCTCACATCCACAAGTCTACACACACACACACACACACACACACACACACACACACACACACACAGCACGTTTCTATAGCTATATTTGTGAGGACATTGTATTGACTTCCATTCATTCTGCACAGCCTTTTCCAAACCCTGTCACAAAATTATGCCAAATCCTAACCCTAACCTTAACCTTACCATAACTGTAACCATAACCCTAACTTTATCCAATTAGCCGCAATCCTCTGAGGACCATCCAAAATATTCTCGCAACTCCTCATGCCCTCACAACATTCTTGTCAAATTCTGCTATAAAAGCCCCCCACATGCACGCACTACAATACCCTGCTTGCACTCCAGGTTTTTTCTCAGCTTTTATTTACCTGGCTTTGGAATATCAACCCTTGAAGGTGTAGGAGCTCAATCTATCTATAGTCAGTTTATTAGGTACACCTCTGTAACTGTTTAAAAATTCCTCAAGGATTTTGCCTCATGTTGACACAAAATGATCATGCAATCTCTGTAGATTTGTCAGCTGCATATTTTGCGCTGCAAATCTCCTGAAGTGTTGACACAAGTGGGGACGGGTCTGTGGATTCGTGTTGTTTGCCCTAAATTCTGACCCTACCATCTGCATGTGTGAGCAGAAATGGAGATTGCAGGCTATGTTTTTTTCAGTCTACCGTTTACTGTTCAGTTTTGGTGAATCTTCCCCACTGTTGCGTCAGTATCATGCTCTTAGCTGACAGGAGTGGAACCATCTGGGTTCTTCTGCCATTGTATTCCATCCACTTCAAGGCGCAACATGTTGTGCTATCTGCATCGCACTCTTTTACTGTGTGGGTCATTTGAGTTACTGTCGCCTTCCAGTCAGCTTGAACCAATCTGTCCACTCTCTTCTGACCTCTTACACTAACACGGCGTTTTCACTCACAGGACTGCTGCTCGCTGGATGTTTCTTATTCTCTGCACCATTTTCTGTTTACTCGTGAGAGTTTTGTGTCAAAATCCCAGGGAATCAGCCATTTCATAGATATTTGCACCCTTTCTGACACCAACCACCATTCCACAGTCAGCCACTTGGATCAAATTCCTTCCCCATTCTAATGTTTGATCGAAACAGCAGCTGAAACTTTAGACCATATCTCCATGCTTTCATTCACTGATTTGCTGCCACTTGATTAGCTGACAACAAGCATGCATACAGACGTATAAAGTGTTACTCAACTGCTCTCATCCGAACATTCTGACACTGATGAGACTATCACTACTCGCAATTCAGAATTGCAAATTGTGGAAGGTTTGATAACTTTTGTTGTTTCTTTTTTTCTTCTAAAGTACATTTTAAAAAGCACATTCTCAAAAGTTCAGCCGGCGGAGAGATGGTCTCCATCAGGTGTGTGCCAGTCAGGACATCTGCTTTGGTCCCGAAGGGGTGCAGGTTGGGATGGAGATTTTTTGGCATGGAGGACAGGTCAGCCTGGGTCAGCTTTAAACCCTGAGTGTTGTCTCCGTTCTCTCCCACTCAGCACACTCTGTGAACTAGCGCATTACTTCACTGCACATGTTGAATACTTTTTGATCAGTATCATCATATCGTTTTTTTAGAAGGTTTTCAAAGTCATCTGTTACATTGCATGCCACGGTGATAGTTCTTGGAAACTGAAGAAGATCAGTGACGGATCGATCTGCCAGCAGCTAGGTTAGATTTCAAACAGGTTTCCTCAGGGTGAAACTGACTCGGCAGCTTGAGAAATGGTCATGATTTGGTGGAAGCATCAGTTTCCTTCAACAGCGTCAAAAAATGAAATTTCCCTCCCTGGGGTCCTGTCCCTGGTAAGGGAGCAGGTAGTGCTGGGATCTCCTGTTTCTTTTTGGGCTGTTTCCGTAGCTGGCGGCTTGGGCGATGCCCAGCGTCTTTTTCCCGTGGGGCGAATTGGAGCGGTGAGATGTGTGTTTACTTGCTGAGAGCAGAGGTGCAGTTGCAACATGCTGGAAATGGTGGGCGAGCGGTGAGCGTTTGGTGATTCTTCGGCCCTGGGGCCACTGCTGTATCATGGACCTTACCTGACATGACTCGGCGTATTCTGCTAGAGGGTGAGGAGGAATCAGAGGTATGATCTAAGTAATACAAGGTTGAAGTGAATAGTTGCCATGCTTCTGCCTGCTATAGCTTCATTCCCCCTAAAAGTTGATCTTCAGCCCTGTCATACAATTGACCCTATGTGACCTTGACCTTTGACCTGATGACCTTTCAAAACTGAATCAGTTTAGCTACCCTCCGTGAGGAGTTAACCATGTCTAATTTCCTGAAAATGCACCTTCATTGGATATAGCTTGGACGAGACATTTGTGACAGAAGCTGCAATGGATTCACGCACAAATGAACAACTGGAAAACGGTATTCCTCCCGCCCATTGCATATGGCAGAGGCGCAAAAAACTCGACTTTTCTTGACTGGTCATTTGGGGCGTCACTGACCTTGACCTCACGGTTCTCCGAAGCCAGTTTGTCAGGGGTATTGCAATCAAGGACTAAAAACTTAAACTGGTTTTTTTACATTTTGGTCACAGCTACTGACACAATCTAACAGACAATCTAAGATTGTGTAACAGAATGGACTCTTTCATGTAAACCCTGTTGTTCTACACTACAAGTCTGACTGAGTGACAGATGGTTGGCATGTAGTTTTTGGGAAGAAATTCACTCTGATGCTCGAAGCAGCACATCACTGTCCATGACTCCGAGCACAAGTAGCCAACAAGCCAGTAGTTACTGCAATATCAACAGCATGCAGAGCCACTGGCTGTCTCTGCTTACAGCTACACACTACGACAGTATTTATTACTGTACTAGAACATTTATTAGTACTAGTAGCTGCAGTTATAACTGCAGTACTACAACATTTTGTTCCGCTGACCGACAGTTGTGACTACAGTATGACCATTCTCAATACAGCTTTCCATCCTATTTATACAACCCCAATTCCGAAATAGTTGGGACAAATTGTAAATTGCCCATAAAATCAAAATGCAATGACTTTCAAATCATACCAGCCAGTATTTTATTCACAGTAGAATAGAGATAACAGAGCAAATGTTGAAACTGAGAAATTCTACAATTTTATCCACAAAATGAGCTCATTTCAAATTTCATGGCTGCTACAGGTCTCAAAAAAATTGGGACAGGGGCCTGTTTATCATGGTGTAGCATCCCCTCTTCTTTTTAACTCAGAGTGGAGGCGTCTGGGTATTGAGGAGACAAGTTTCTTGAGTTTAGCCATTGGAATTTGATCCCACTCTTGTTTAATACAGGCTTCCAGCTGCTGGACAGTTTTGGGTCTCCTTTACCAGACTTTTTGTTTAATTATGCACCAAATGTTCTCAATCGGTGAAAGATCAGGACTGCAGGCAGGCCAGTTCAGCACATGGACTCTTCTACTACGAAGCCATGCTGTTGTAATAGCTGCAGTATGTGGTTTTGCATTGTCCTGCTGAAATACACAAGGCCTTTCCTGGAATAGCTGTCGTCTGGAGGGGAGCATATGTTGCTCTAAAACCTTTATTTACCTTTCAGCATTCATGGTGCTTTTTAAAACATGCAAGTGTCCCACACCATATGCACTAATGCATCCCTATACCATCAGAGATGCTGGCTTTTGCACTGAATGCTGATAACAGGAGGGGTGGTCTTTCTCCTCTTTAGCCCAGAGGACACGACGCCCATGATTTCCAATAAGAATGTCAAATTTGGACTCATCTGACCACTGGACACTTTGCCACTTTGCTACAGTCTATTTTAAATGAGCCTTGGCCCACAGAACACAGCGGCGCTTCTGGATCATGCTCAACAATGGCTTCCTTTTTGCATGATAGAGTTTTAGTTGGCATCTGTGGATGGCACGGCGGACTGTGTTTACAGACAGTAGTTTCTTGAAGTATTCCTGGGCCCATGTAGTAATGGCAATGACAGAATCATGCCGGTGAGTGATGCAGTGGCGTCTGAGGGCCCGAAGATCACGGGCATCCAGTAAAGGTCTTCGGCATTGTCCCTTACGCACAGAGATTTTTCCAGTTTCTCTGAATCTTTTTAATGATGTTATGCACTGTCGATGATGAGACCTTCAAAGCCTTTGCAATTTGATGTTGAGGAACATTGTTTTTAAAGTATTCCACAATTTTTTTACGCAAGCCTTCACAGGTTGGAGAGCCTCTGGCCATCTTTACTTCTGAGAGACTCAGCCCCTCTAAGACATCCCTTTTATAGCCAGTCGTGCTACACATCTGATGCCAGTTAACTTAATTACTTACTAAATGTTCTTTCAGCTGATTCTCTTATATATTAATTGCTTTTTCAGACCTTTTTTGCCTGTGTCCCAACTTTTTTGAGACCTGTTGCAGCCAGAAAATTTGAAAGAAGCTCATTTTGTGGATAAAAATATAAAATGTCTCAGTTTTACATTTGAAATGTTTTCTATGTTCTATTGTAAATAATATATTGGCTCATGTGAACTGAAAGTAATTGCATTTTGATTTTATTCACAATTTACACTTCGTCCCAACTATTTCAGAATTGGGGTTGTAATTACAATGTAGCACCATTGAGTACCGCAGCCCTACAGCTCCGCAGTTACACTAGATTATTATATGTCTATTTTCAACGTATGGTACAGAAGACAAAAACCCTTTAGCAAAGATAACTGACAGGAAACTGAAGGTCCTGGTTCACCAGAAGCTGCGGTCGCTTATTTGTCTTATCAGAGTTGGCAACCCTGTGGTCCACCCTGAACTCTCCTCCCCAACAAAAATACAAAGAAAAAAAAACCATGAGGTAAAATTTAGGAACTCGACAATGGACACTACTTGTAGTCACAATACCTGGGTATACAGTCCTTAAGTAAGTTTTACATGTGGAATGAGAGCAAAGTTATTGAATGATAAAACATGCGACTAGGTGCTTGTGCATACAGTAGTGTGTAATGATGATTATACTCTTAACAAAATGAACATACGGAGACCAAGTACTATTCAAGTATTTATTTCATGTAATTTCGGATTATGTAGATGAAAATAAGTGAACAGATGATAATATGTAGTTAAAACAAAAGTTATGTCCTATTGAGAGAAAAAAAAGTCAATATCTAGTGTTGCCAGCTCTTGGCAGCAAGACCAATCAGACCATTTTCACTCAGGCATTTGGAAGTAGTAGATCTTGATACTTTTATCTCTTAACCTCTGGCGCTATTAATATCATCACGGAGCTGTCAACCGCTGATTTTTTTTTTTACTTCTCATACACAAATAATGAACATCAGAGGCACTTCCGTTTTGCAACTCTATTGCTCTAGTTTCCAGCGAACTGGTCTCTTTAAAATGCTTGATGGTGTCTCTAACAGTGCCATGGCAGCATTTAACATCTTCAGCATAATGTAAGACCACAATACAGCTAGAAACAATCTTAGGGAGCTCCCTCCGTCGTGTCATTGTGTTTAATGCTGTGACTCTGCACAAAGTTCATGTCACCTTATATACTGGAACAACTGACCATGAGAGGTAATTTTGCAGAATAATGTTGCCTCAAACCAGTTTAAACAAATTTTTAGCATCAATAATCATGGAATGACTCTTCAAACATGCATTCAAGCTATGCATGGGTCAAAAAAATAAAATTTGTGACACCTTTCCATTGTTATAAAAATATGGATTTTTTTGTTGTTGATCTCATTGCCAACAATAGTATTTTTCAATACGTTTTCACCAAAAAATGATAGAGAAGTAATATATGACCCCTTTTAGACAAAATTGATGGTGCATAATCATCACTGCGCACTACTGTATGTTTAGGATTTCTGGATTTTTATTATAGGTTACATGGTCATGAAAGAACCTTGTTTTAGCACTTCTACGGTCTTGGGGACGTGTTTTGTGATGGCCTGAGAGCAAAATTTTTACTGATGTTAAGGAGCATACGTAGAACACCTGTATTTTACAGCTGCTCATTTGTACTTTTTCCCCAGGAAAATTTGATTTTAAGATGCGTAATTCCCTGTATTCTGGTGAATTTTTCAGATTTATGTACTGTACATTAAATAATGGCAATAAAAGCTCTGAAGTAATACTAAGCAGGTCAACCGAAAGTGGCCAGATTATTTCTGACATTATTAAATTGTATTAAGGTACATGCTTTTACCATAATTGCTTGCAAGTCCCTGACGGTGAGCTCTTAAAATTACTTCAGCACAGACAGTGTTCAGTCATCATTGACATTGAGAGTGCTGCAGTGATAATGCATAAAAATCAGCTGATCCAGTGGAATAAAGTCTGCGTGAGAGCAACTGATGTATTATTTTGACCAAAAATGTAGTCTAAATAAACATCCCTTCTTTCTCTCCTCCATCTCATTCCTTTAAAATCAGTGGGCGAGTCCTTTCTAGTAAGCAAAGAAGTTTCTTTTATGAAATGACACAAAAAAAAGGCCGTGGCCTGAGGTGATCAACGTTAGCCAGCCAATTTTAGCCAGCGAAGATTGAATAGGTCCACTGTGTTAGTTGATGTAATAATATATAGTTTTTGTGTTGAACCAAATGTTAGTTTTCAATGCTGTTGAAATACGAGGATAGCCAGTGCTGTCAGATGATGTCACGTTCACAAGAAGCAGAGTACCATACAACACAGTAATATGTGTCATGTTAGAGCAGTGAGCATTTGTTAACAAGCTGAATAAGGTCGATAACGTCTTAGCTCAGGGTTATTCAACATTATCCAGAAAGGGCTGGTGTGGGTGCAGGCTGTCATTTCAACCATGCAGTTGTACACCTGATGCTACTGATCAACCCCAAAAGTCTTTGCTGAAGAGCTTAATTAGTAGTTTCAAGTGTGTAACTGCTTGGTCAGAATAAAAGCCTACACTCACCTTGGGCCCTGTCTGGATAATATTGAATAGCCCTGTTTTAGCTGATAAAGGGTCACTAAGTGTCATTCGGAAATGCTGTGCTGTCCCAGAGGTAGTGAACGGACCGGTTCAACTGATAAGCAAACATAGTTATTATGCAAGATTAGTATTTACCTTGAGTGACCGTTTTTTTTCGGTTTTCAAGTAAACACTGAAGTGTTCCCTACTGCTGGTAAGCACTTGTTGTTCTTATCCGTCTGACTACCAGATAAATGACAGAAATATGGTCGCATGTCACTGAGGAATACGTTCTAATTGACTGAAATAAGCCTTTTGGCGAATCAATACGACCCTCTCCCACAACGTCTGCGCACTCGAGCCGGGTTTTGTGTTCAACCAATCAGAGAGAAGTTCTGACATTTCTGGAGCTAATTTCATATGCACATACTGTTATGGAAGAGGGAAGCAAACTCATAAGACATCTGCAACGGAGTCTCGGGGACAATAAAGAGTTACTTGCTCGGTATTTTTGACTGCTCTGCGGTAGGGGGGAGATATAACTGTCAGAACACTTTTGTTCGCGAAATGAAATGTTCATTCACACACGCACATAGGCCTATAATGCAAAACGTAAGTGTCAGAAGGGGGAAAAAAATTACCAAGGGCCAGATCTCGGCAACCTCACAGCAAGTGTCGCCGGTGCGGCTTGTTGATTTAGGCTCTAATTCCCCTGTCCCGTTGAAAGGAGATCAGTTGAACCTCCCGAGTCAGGTGGAAGCCATCCAAAACCCTAGTTCCCCCACTAGCCTAAAATCCAACTCTATCTCTGGTTACGGAAGGGTTATATGATGATTTGAAGATGGTTCACTATTTCCTTTTATGAAAAAAACTCTATTGTCCTCCAAGAAATGTGAAATTGTCAGTCGATTCAGTTTGTCAAAGGGTTACACCTGGCTGTCTTTCCCCAGAAACTCCGACTGTGTGGCAACAGCACACAAACAGAATATGCAGCAGTTCTGTAAAGCTAGCTCTACGAAGTACTGATTGCTCCACTCTGGAGGGAGTTTAGCAATCATACCATTGATAGAATTGGCTGGCAAGAAATGGAGTTGCTCTTTCAGTGCTCAACAACTGAATCATTGGATAAACTTAAAAAAAAAAAAATTGTACTATGGCTGCGTTAAATATTTCTATTAAAATCTGATCGAGTTATTGTTGCGAGTGCGCGTGTGTGCCTCAGGGTGCGCAATTGCGTACGCCGAAATGGGCTATCATCCAAGCAACGAATTTTCAGTTACGTTTCAGGAAGCCGGATCTTTTCCCAGAAAGGCGTATTGTATTTCAAAAACTGAAATGACTGTGGATAGTCGCAGCGAAGACAATAGAGCCCTCACCTTTCACATTGCGCTTATGCTGATACCAGATCAATTTATTTTGGCTAAAAATAGTGCTCTGTTTATGCAACAAGCATTCTGACTGGTATTCATTCGTTTTGAAATCTCGAGTTTCTGTGAGCACCGATTAACCTTTTTGATAAGTAGAAAAGGCGTCTTACGAAAAAAAAAAAAGATTTTTGTGTGTTTTGGTGATTCCTGCGGGTTAATGAATGGGAAATTTTTGCGGAGCGGTGGCTTGTCAATGCTGCTACTACGTTTAAAACGTTCGAAGTGACTATTTGCACTTATTTAAGTGCGTCCAAGCACAAAAATTGATTGAAATTCGCGTTAGACGCACTTATAAGTGCGGCCAAGATGCACACTGCTCCATTGCTCACACTTATTTTAAGTGTGTCCAAAGCCAATTTTTTTTTTCTTGGCCAAACTTAATTTTTAAGCTTTGGCGAAGGGAAAATTTCAGCATTGGCCACGCGTATAAGTGCGAAGTGTGGCCAAGAAAAAAAAATTCAGCATTGGTCACACGTATAAGTGCGAATATCATCGGCCTCAAACGTTCATTATTCGGCTTTTTCTTGTGTGGTTTTACTGGACAGTTTCTAGAGAAAGACATCCGAGAAAGATTTGACAGTGTGTGGCTGGATTTGAATCTCTGACTTCAAAGCCAATAATGAGCATGTAGACAGTGCTCCCCAGGTTGTGCCGCTACAACTGTGTGTATGCGCGCGTGCGTGTTTATTTGTGTGCGTGTTTCTGTGTGTGGGTGTGTTTCTGTGTGTGCATTTGTTTGTGTGAGTTTGTTTGCTTGTGTCTGTGTTTCTGTCTGAGAGCATATGTGTGTTTTTTGTGTCTGTGTATGTATGTGTTTGCATCCGTATCTTTCTGTGTCTATGTGTGTATGTGTTGTGTCAGTGCGTGTATCTGTATCTGTGTGTATGTGTTACTTTGTTTGCGCATCTCTCTGTTTGAGTGTGTGTATTTGTGTGTCTCTGTCTGTTGCTGTGTGTGTATGTACTTGTGTGCAGATCGCATATAGCTCTGCCTGTTCTTGCACAGAGACATCCTGCAGCGCGGCGGATCGGCAGTAGATGGCGCCATTGCAGCACTGCTCTGCACCTCTCTGGTTCACCCCCAGAGTATGGGGCTGGGAGGGGGTGCCATTTTCACCATCATGGAGAAAAGCGGTATGGATAATAACCAAACTCCCGCACACCCCTCATGCTTGGCACCGGAGGTTTACTGAAAAAACCATACATGTGCCCTTTGGGTGGCTTAAAAGTGGTAGTGCAGAGGTGCATATTTAAAGAGGAAATTTCACCAGTGTACACTGATAGGTACAGCACTGTTCTGAGAGTGCTTCAAAAGAGGTACAATCCAATGATTAAACCTGTGGCTCGGGGTAAAATTATACAAACCTTTAGCATACCACCCCAGCTGTGGGCATTTGATCTTTTTCAGAACTTTTTCTGTTCCCTTTTTTTCTGAGCATGTACAAACTGGCCTAAGGGGTTTTTGTGACATTTAAGTACTCTACCATTTCTATGAACTTCCAGGTAAAGTGACGGTCATCAACTCCAGAGAGACTGTGCCAAAGAATTTCGAACAGGACCTGATGAAGGACTGTCCAAATCGCTACAACATAATCACGGGTGAGGGAGTGGTATACTCTCTCTCTCTCTCTCTCTCTCTCTCTCTCTCTCTCTCTCTCTCTCTCTACCTTTACTCAGCCATAAAATGAAAAAACAGATAAAATAGTGGGAGCATGAAAAATGGTGGTATTTGCAAATAAGTAGATTTTTCTTTCTATATGGCATCTATATCATCAAGACAATGTGAAATCTAAGTGATTGGCCTGTTTACTTTTACATATAGTGAAGCACATTTCCATTCCACGTCATCTTTTTCTGCACAATTCCATGCACAGGAATTTCAGGATACTTTGAAAAACAGTTGCCACCCTTACTGCTAAGACAACAACTACAGTTTAAAATGTTACTGAAAGCTGTACAGCGATTACTAGGCTGCTCAGTGGCATAGGGCAGTGTTTCCTGACCCTGTTCCTGGAGTTCCTTAATCTTACCCAGAAAGGGCCAGTGTGGGTGCAGACTTTCATTCCAACGAAGCAGTTACACACCTGATTCTTGAAATCAACCCTGACAGTCTTAGCTGAAGATCTGACTGGTAGGTCAGGTGTGTAACTACTTGGTTGGAAAGCTTGCACCCACATCAGCCCATTCTGGGTAAGATTGAGGACCCCTGCGATGGATCAATGGCACCTTACTTGTGCAGCTGAACCAAAACTCCTCTA
Source organism: Gymnothorax javanicus (assembly GCA_029692085.1). Classification (NCBI taxonomy): domain Eukaryota; kingdom Metazoa; phylum Chordata; class Actinopteri; order Anguilliformes; family Muraenidae; genus Gymnothorax; species Gymnothorax javanicus. The sequence continues at coordinate 120,882,433 of CM056194.1, read as the reverse complement.
CTTACTCGTGCGAGTGATCTTGGTTGAGTCTTCAATCTTTGTCAAAATGACTCTTGAAATGAACACTGCTGCTCTGGTTCAAGCATAGGCTCTGGAGCTACTGATGCATCGTCTTGCCTTTCCAAACTGTCCACTCTGTTTAATACTCATCCCCCCATTTAGAATTTTCTAGTTTTTTATTAACTTGCTGTAACCTGTTTAACTGACTTGAAGCATTATGATGGACTTCTTGTTACCTAAATTCAATCGCTCTAGCTATTTTAGAGCTTTTGGCTGAACATTTGCCCTCCTGCTGTTCGGTAAAGCATCATTGCATCCCACTGTAAAAAGCACTATACGCATAAAATTTAATTGAATCGAGTTCTTGGCTCAGAATTTACATCACTACATTGTCCGGCATTCAAAGCCAGTGGCACAGACTTTCGTTATGGCAAAACCATTTGTTCTTCATAAAACAATGTTACACCTGCGATTATTAAGAGCATCTTGATACAGTGCCGTGAAAAAGTATTTGCCCCCTTCCTGATTTCTTACTTTTTTACACATTTTTCACACTTAAATGTTTCAGATCATCAAACAAATTTTAATATAATAAAAAGATAACCCGAGTAAATACAAAATGCAGTTTTTTAATGATAATTTCATTTATTAAGGGGAAAAAGCTATCCAAACCTACCTGGCCCTATGTGAAAAAGTAATTGCCCCCCCCCCTTGTTAAATCATGAATTAACTGTGATTAACCACATTTTTTGAATCCAGTTTCACTAGCCACACCCAGGCCTGATTACTGCCAGACCTGTTGAATCAAGAAATCACTTCAATAGACCCTGTTTGACAAAGTGAAGTAGGCTAAAAGATCTCAAAAAGCAACATGTCATGCCACGAACTAAAGAAATTGAAGAACAGATGAGAAACAAAGAAATTGACATCTGTCAGTCTGGAAAGGGTTGCGAAGCCATTTCTAAGGCTTTGGGATGCCAGAGAATCATGGTGAGAGCCATAATCCACAAATGGAGAAAACTTGGAACAGTGGTGAACCTTCCCAGGAGTGGCCAGCCTACCAAAATTACTCCAAGAGCGCATCAATGACTCATCCAGGAGGTCACAAAAGAACCCAGAACAACATCTAAAGAACTGCAGGCCTTACTTGCCTCAGTTAAATTCAGTGTTCATGATTCAACAATAAGATAGAGACTGGGCAAAAAATAGCATCCATGGGAGAGTTCCAAGGCGAAAACCACTGCTGACCAAAAAGAACACGAAGACTCGTCTCACATTTGCCAAAATACATCTTGATGATCCCCAAGACTTTTGGGAAAATATTCTGTGGTCTGACGGGACATAAGTTGAACTTTTTGGAAGGTGTGCGTCCCATTACATCAGGCGTAAAACTAACACAGCATTTCATAAAAAGATCATCATACCAACAGTCAAACATGATGGTGGTAGTGTGATGGTTTGGGGCTGCTTTGCTGCTTCAGAACCTGGACAACTTGTCATAATTGATGGAACTATGAATTCTGCTCTCTACTGGAAAATCCTGAAGGAGAATGTCCAACCCTCAGATTGTGATCTCGAGCTCAAGCGTTCTTGGGTTATGCAGCAGGACAATGATCTGAAACACACCAGCAAGTCCACCTCTGAATGGCTTAAAAAAACAAAATGAAGATTTTGGAGTAGCCTTATCAAAGTCCGGGCTTAAATCCTATTGAGATGCAGTGGCATGACCTTAAACAGGCCGTTCATGCTCAAAACCCCTCCAATGTGGCTGAATTAACCCTTTCACTACCGCTTACTGGGAATAAGACAACCCTTGCTTACCGTAAATTTTTGTGCTATTGCAGCATGATATTGCATGTGGATTTTCACCCCCTTTTTCGAACTAAAAACGCCAGAAATGGACAATTTTATGTACAGAAAACATGTTCAAAATACATTTACCTTTCCATTGACACATATCTTTGCTTAGTTTTTCCAAAAGTAAAAACAGAAAATGAGGATAAAAACTGTATTTCGGTTTGTCAAGACAAGACGATTTCTCCTCTGTGGGATTTATGTACAAACGGAGATACACGCGCATTTCTGTACAAAGGGAGATACACGCGCATTTCTGTACAAACGGAGATACACGTGCATTTGTGTACAAATGGAGATACACATGCTGCAGCAGGCACTGCCTGCAATAACCAGTATAAAATAAAATAAAACTATGCATAACCGGAGGATTGGGAACTACGGGAAGCCTGATGACATCACTGACGTGTTGTGCGATACCAGACTCGTCCAAAGGGGTGTTTTGTTGCGGAGCTTTGACAGTTTTTGTGAGGGACTTTCTCTAGGCGCAAAATAGCAACAATGGTAAGTGATGCGGGATCGGCGCTGTCGCGGAAATGCGACAATGGTAATGAAAGGGTTAAAATAATTCTGCAAAGAAGAGTGGGCTAAAATCCACGGTGATGTGAAAGACTCATTGCCAGTTATTGCAAACGTTTGATTGCAGTTGTTGTCGCTGAGGGTGGCACAACCAGTTATTAGGATTTAAGGGGCCATTACTTTTTCACATAGGGCCAGGTAGGTTTGGATAGCTTTTTTCCCTTAATAAATGAACTCATCATTTAAAAACTGCATTTTGTATTTACTCGGGTTATCTTTGTCTAATATTAAAATTTGTTTGATGATCTGAAACATTTAAGCGTGACAAATAGCAAAAAAAAAAAAGAAGAAATCAGGGAGGGGGCAAATACTTTTTCACGGCACCGTATTTGCGCTTTCAATGTGGCGAGTCTGCTCACAGGGATGTTTTGTAGAGGAGGATTACCTGGTTTGCTGACTATGTTTGCCTGGAACAGGTTTTTATATTTCAGCAGTGGCGGGCGGTGGACAGAGAACAAGGAGGGCGATAAACATGTCTTTAAACTGCTTATTAGTCTTGATCTGTTTTCAGTCAATTTCCTAGTAAAAGACACTTTAACTCTCCCCTCTCAGGTGTAGCTAATTGTCTTCGTTAAGACAAGAAATCAAACGCATCAGTTGAACGCAAAAAAGTGCGCATTTCAATCTTTTTCAATTAAACAATCATTACGCACGGGTTTGACGACTTGCTTAGGATGTGACAAAATTTAACGCGGAAAATCTACAGTGGTTTTTTTCGTGAAGAGTTGCCTATTAAGGCATGTGAAGTAAACATTTTTTAGAATTTATTATTCACTCGCCTAAACATTTCATTATAAGGGAAACTAACGTGTTGACCAAGAACAATGATTGAAATCGGGTCTCTAATCTCATCCGTTTCAAGGGATGTTTCCCGCCCCCTCGGTTTTCCGTCCTCCGCCTGCCACTGTATATCAGTGGCAGGTTCCAGTGTTTTATGAGGTTCTTCTTGCTGGTGCACTTATTCAGCTTAGCTCTGAGAAATTAGGCTTGGGATTTAAGATCTGAATTCTGGCTGTTGACTGCAATATGGGCAGCTTCTCATGGAGAGCTTATTTTTTTGTGCTAAGGAGCTCTAGCCTACCTCAGAATCCATTGCGTGAGTGGCAGTGGCATGTCCGTAAATCACATTACTTAAAAAAATAAATAAAGATTTGTCATCTCGAGGTCATGACTGGTCCAGTGCATCACGATGCAGAAGCTGTGCCCTTCATTGGTGAATGTGAAGCCTTACGCTCTGTCGCCCTCTACAGGCAGCCAGTGGATCGGCGTTCCCGGGGAGCTGCGGGGATACGAGCTGGCCCACCGTCTTTTTGGAAGACTGCCCTGGGCGGAGCTTTTCCAGCCGGCCATCAAACTGGCGCGGGATGGCTTCCCCCTGCCTCCCGTTGTGGCGCAATACTTGCAACACCAGGATATACGGAAGGCTGTGGAGGCGTCCCGACTGTGGTACTGCAGCTCTCAAACTTACACTCACATGCGTATACACACACACACACACACACACACACACACTCACGCTCTCACACTCCCTCACACACACACTCACACACACTCACACATGCAAACACACGCGCACACTCACTCACTCACACACACAAACACACATAGGCTACAGACACATGCACGCACACACATACACGTGCACACACACTCACTCTCACACTCACTCACACACACACACACACACGCACACACACCTCTTCATTTCCCCACAGATCCACCAGTTCATTCCACTTCTGATAATGATGTCCACCACAGAGATCAGTGGATGAGAGAGTTTATTTGAGGAGCAAGATAAATTTGACTTCCCAGAAAGTACATCCACTGCCATGTTCTTCAGTAGGATAACGCTGCACTCTGATATACACACTGTGCATTTGACATAATAATGTCGAGTACTAAAAGTTATTTCATTGTAAACGTGCCGAGTATGATAACTTTTCAATTGTTGCTGTTTATGTATTTGAACCCCAGATGCTGTATTCAAACCTATGGAACTTTAAGCCTATTTTACATTTTAGTGGAGATCCCAAGGTTTCCAACAATCCCAGTTATGTCCTGCTGAATTACAGGGAAATTTGAATAAAATAATGTACAAGATGTAGATATTTTCCATTTGGTGTAATGCCGTGGCCATAAAAACATGGCATCCTGCGTTTGGATATTTTGCTCACTAGAAGTGTGATGTCGCTTCAGCGATGTTCTGCAACCATCAGAATATGTATGATATTTTGTCCTACAATATGACAAAAATGCTTTTTTGACTTTGAACCTACTTAATGGAAAATTTAAGACAAAATCTAGATTTTATGGGCTAGAATATTGTACTCTATACTGCATATGCTCCTCGTGATAGCAACTTCTACCTTTCTTTTCACGTTTTTATCTGCTACAGAGGCAGAGAAATGTATTTATTTGGTAAATACTGTCGAGTGGCTGTTTTTTCGTAAAAAAAAAACCTTCAGGGTTTCGGGAGCTGTCTTCACCTGTGGCCTCAGTTTTAAGATGGGTTTAAGAGTTTTCAGAGTTCTGAAATCTGTTAAGCTCTTGCGCTGAGAGAAGGGTATGTTTTGTGTTTTTTTTTGTTTGTTTGTTTTTTGTAATATGGGTCTGTTTGAAGAGCACACACTGCAAAAAATGAAAAGAAAAAAATACTATGTAAGATGAATTTACTTATTTTAAGACTTAAAACATTTATTTCTATCACCATTTTTCTTAGTAAGACAAAAAAAATTGTCCTTGATTTGAGGTTGTTTTGACTATCTTGCCAATGGGATAAGTACATTTTCACTTGTCAAGCAAATAGTAACTTGTTTTAAGTCACTATTTGCTTGACAAGTGAAAATTTACTTACCCCATTGGCAAGCTAGTCAAAATAACCTCAAATCAAGGACAAATTTTTTGTCTTACTAAGAAAAATGGTGACAGAAATAAGTGTTTTAAGTCTTAAAATAAGTAAATTCATCTTACCTAGTATTTTTTTCTTTTCATTTTTTGCAGTGCAGTGCACAAGTGTCAGTACTGGGTTCAAAACGCATAACAAAAGTGCGGGGAAAAGCACGGTCTAAATAAAGGATAAAACTATTAAAGAAAAATGACAATTCATGCTAATGAAAACTTAATCAAACTAAAGCAGACAAAAACATGGTGCCATGGTTAGTACTGAGGTAAGGAGTGCGGAGCAGCGCTTTTTTAAATTTGACATGATGGTTAATGATGCATGTCTGAGTTCTCTTGAGATTTACTTAAAAAGGTTTTTCCAGTTTCCGTTTCTGGCTCTATCTAGGACACTTTCTCACTGAGCCGTGATCCTGTAACGACGTAATCTAACTAAGGCGTTCTAACGGCGAGATGTTTTTGCAGTGATATACTGTGCAACGAAAATAAGACTGTCCTAAAACGCGGTGAAACGGTGAGGTACCCACGGCTGGCAGAAACCTTGGCAACCATCGCCGAGCGTGGCGCTGACGCTTTGTACACGGGCAAGATTGCTGAAGATCTGGTCAGAGATGTACAAGAGCAAGGTAGGAAAGATTGCGTTTGTTTGTGTATGTGCATACTTGTGTTACTATACTTAAGGGGACTGAAAGCCCCTGTGCGTGAGCACAGTAAAGTCTGAAAGAGCAGCACTGTGGGGACATTTGTTGCCTTCCCATGAGGAAAAGACTCAAATATGGTTCAAGGGCTGGATTCGGGTCTCGGATTACAATTAAACTTAATTGTCTCATTTTAAGGTGAGGCATTACAGTGAGGCTTCAGCTTACAGTTGGGCATTGAATTAAGGTTAAAAATCTGGTTACGTTTGAGGTTAGGGTTAAGATTATGGTTGTTGTTAGGGATTGTGGGTAAGAAAATAGGATTTTACCGGTATGTGCAGGTGTGTGGGCATGTGCGTGCTTGAGCCCTTAAGTGTTTTTTGCATGAGTGTAGGCTTGTTTATCTATACTTGCGAGAGTAGCTATTCTCGAGAAACCACAGATGTTTGTGAGGATATTTGAGGACTGTGGCCAATTACAGCTAAGTGGTTGAAGTGAGGTTCACGGTTACTGTTAGGGTTTGGGTTAGGCATGCTTTGGTTACAGTAAGTGTCCAAGAAAGGCTATGCAGAATGAATGTTTGTCCATACAATGTCCTCTCAAGTATAGCTGTACAAATGCGTACGTGTGTGTTTGTGTGAGCGAAAAAATATCTGTATGCACACTTGATTTTTTTTCATTATGTTTGTCTGAGTCTGTGCGCATCAGTGCTTGCGCAAGTTTTTCTGAGAGTATAAATCTTCAATTGTGTGTGTGTGTGTGTGTGTGTGTGTGAGTGTGTGTCTGTCTGTGAGTGTCAGAGAGAGAGAGAGACTGTAAATGTACATTTTTATGTGCATGAGAGAATTATAAATGTCCAGGTTTCTCTGTTTAGTACAGTGTAAATGTGCATGTTTGTGTGTGTGTGTGTGTGTGTGTGTGTGTGTGAGAGAGAGAGAGAGAGAGAGAGAGAGAGCAGGGAATGTAACCTACAGTACTCCATCTTACTTGTGAAACTAGGCAGTGTGTTTGTGTTTTTGTGCGCATGTGAATGTGCGTATGACCATGATCCTTTGTTCAAGTGCTGTGTGCGAGTTTGATGTGTTTGTGCACTCATGTGAACGTGTGTGTGACTGCAAATTAAATTCTTCCTGTGCTTCTCTTGCTGGGTGTGTGTTTGCCATGTTCGGATGCTCAATCGCAGATGGAAAACTATCTCTGGAGGACCTGAGATCTTATGAAGCGAAGGTGACTGACCCCTGGGTTGCTTCCCTGGGTGAATATGAACTGTACATCCCCCCTCCGCCATTGGGGGGACCTACTCTCGCCTTCATCCTCAAGATTATGGAAGGTATGATCCCAGTTCTGGACAGAGGTCGAAATCCAGACCTCTTGCAGTTTGTGCAAGAGTGTGCGCCTCTGAGACCATAAAGACATATTCAAGTAAACTTTTTAATCGAATCATCTTTTTAATTCCCACTGAGGAAATACCCACTGAGTCTTTTTGATGTGCTGTGGAATGAGCATTTATATACACGAGAGCCATGGTTCTGAAATGTTTTGAAAGTACCACCATGTATAAATATTTCCCATATTTTTACATGCGAGGTACTGCATAAAAATGTTTGCTTCTCTGAAAATCAATGGATTGATGATTTACACCAGGGGTCACCAACCCTGTTCCTGGAGAGCTACCATCCTGTAGGTTTCTGCTCTACCTCCTATTCAGCACACCTGATTCAACTAATTAGCTACTTTACAAGATCACAAGCTGGGCAATTAAGTAGCTAATTAGTTGAATCAGATGTGCCGAATTGGAGATAGAGCAGAAACCTACAGGATGGTAGTTCTCCAAGAACAGGGTTGGTGACCCCTGATTTACACTAAAAATGACCATTGGAAGGATTGACTTGAACTTGAATCAAAGCATGAAGGGTATTGTTATAGCAATGGCCATCTATGAAAGTGTTGATTTTAGTGAGTGATTTTATTTCCGGGCAATGACAGAGATGCGGTAACATGTAAGCCTGTGACAAATAAATTGAGAGTAAATTATAGTGGGTTAAAAATGCAAACAAAAGCTGTTCTTGCTGGTATTAGAATAATACTTGATCATTTCTAAAGTCTTATTTTCAAACTATGTAATTTACATACTTTTACTTAGAATCATATAATACAATGACAGAACAGTGTCACACGAGACAATGCTCAATAATTTCTAAAAGAATTCTATTTTTATCGGAAAAATACTGGATCAATATGCTCGGGTTTTAACCAGGATTTAGCGCTCAGAAAATGAAATGTGTGTGTTTGTTTATTTTTATAAAATCAGTTCTCTTTAAACAAAGTAAACAATACAAGTAAAATATAGAAAAATGGTAAAAATAACAATATTATTATACAAGTTGTTCCAGATAACCAATGACACTGTGGTGTAAAAAAAATTGAAGTTATTCCGCAAGAAAATAAAAATGTATTCGTTATGACGAAAAATCCATTCCAAGCTAAGTCATGTAAATGTTTTGGCTATCTATGGAAGTGTGCTAACTTGACCGTCAGGTATTACACATGAAATTTACCATCAAGTAAACACATATGAATGAAAACTACAAACGTTTGTACAATATTCTTGGTTTACAAGCATTATTCAGTATGACTCAGGATTTTTAGACATAGCGTACCAGGGGCTGATAACAGTAAATAAAAAAGATGAACTTACAAACCTTTTCTAAATATCTTCACAATGTCTTTCACCTGTCTTAAATATCTTTTTTATTTTGCATATTCCTGTCTAATGACTTATTTAAATAAAATACCCCATAAAATTGCTTAAAATTGGTTTTTAATCCTGTATGGCATTGACTGACATGACATTGCTTTGACAAAAGTTTTGAGGCTTTGTCCTTAAAATGACATTTCTTTTAAAAGGCGGTTTGCATCATTTGGCCCACAGTAATTGATTTTTGTTTTTATTTAAAAATACTTATTTTTTGGCGCCCCGGTGGCTCATCGGTCTAAGTGTGCGTACCATAAAGGCTGTCTTTCCCGCAGCAACCTGGGTTCGAATCCGGTTCGGGTCATTTGCTACACGTCTTCCCCCATTCTTCTCCCCAACTTTCCTGTCTCTCCACACTGTATAACTATCAAATAAAGGAAAAATTCCCCAAAAAATAATCTTTAAAAAAAAAAACAAACTTATTTTTATGTAATGAATTTCCCTCAGATATAAAAATTTAGATGTCATGTAACTGACCCTTGTATCTGTTAGTGCCCAGGCTATGTAGTTTTAGTTGGTATGAGATTGATGTACAACCCTGTCATTCAACGTGACTGCTCTCCAGCGGCGTGCCGTCAGATGTTCTGAGGGCCACCAGTAACCTCACCCTTTACCGATCGATTGCCCTCAAGCTGTTCTCGTTTAAGTTCGCCTGATTATCAATCAAACAATTCATCGACTGAACAACCAAGACTAATTTATGACCGAAAATAAGAACCGATAATGAAAAAGTGAACGCCTATTGCCTACATTTATATGATTGATATGGCATTGTAAGGATCGCAATATAAATGCAAAAAATCCAAAACTTCCGCTGACTTCACAGCATTTATTTTCACCATCCTTACGATTGTCACTCAGCTGTGCATCGTGCCCAACAACGCCCTTTAGCTGTGACTACATTCAGAATATAGAATGGATTCTGGTGGCCTATTGCTTAAGGAGCCTCACAGACTAATTTATGCAAATTTGTGCTGTTTCACAAGCTACACGAGCGCAGAAATGATAAAGACATATTGATATTTAAAGAAATTAGTCGGTTGTCGATTCTACCAATTAGTCTGAGCAACTGTTTTAAATCAGAAAAAGTAAACTGTGAGAGGTTCAGGTTATTAAGCATTGAAAGGTGAGGTTTCTGAAGGCCTGTTGCTGCTGACGGACCGGAACTGCTGCTCTCCATGCTGGACCTGACATCTCTTGACCTTGAAACAAGCTACTTTGTCACATAACTGCAGTACTTTGCTCATAGCCCTGCCGATGGCATATTTTTGATATTACCCCAGGGTAATATCACTTTTGCGAAAATTCCATAGGCTGAGAGCATGGGAAAAAATCGCTTTGCATTATGTCAAGCTGTTAATATTTAGCCAAACTGAATACCAAGTGTGACGTTGGTTAAATCGGTATGGCTCAGCGCTGTTGCAAGCTCACTGGGTTCCACTCGCATAACTAAGCTCACGTTACTTAGCTAGCAAGCTAGCATTTACGCAGTACGTTTTCATAACCATAATGTTTGTTAGCTAGCGAGCTAACGATAGCTAGCTACTCAGTTTACTGAATTTACAAATCGTTGCTGGTTCAGTCGCGAATGTGTGTCTCAGTGACTGTTAGCAGAGTGATGGTGTTAGCTCAGGGCTAACAAAGAATGGGCGTTAACGGAAATAACATTTGTTTTCTAATAAAATAAGCAATTTAGTTATGTGATAAACAAAATCTTATACCCTTGGTAGTGTCATTAGAAAGTTATGAAACCTGTTGAGTACATTTTGGGTTTGTTGCTCGCTAAAGCTCACAACAAATACTCAACTTGTTTCATAACTTTCATATGACAGGCCCGCTCGTGTAAGATCCTCTATGTGAAACACCAGAGCTGGAGGTCTGATTGGTTTGCAGATCCATTACTCTTACCACCAGAACAAAGAATATTGGAAGCTAGATGGATTGCCGAAATGAACACACATACTTGCTGACTCAAGCAGACCATAGCACCATGGCCGCAATTTCAGCATCCATGCCATCACATTTTGCACCAAAAAGTTATGATGTAAATTTTAACATGGCCAAATTACATTCCAGGACACTATTCTGAGAAAAGGTGTCTATATAGGTTATTTGAACTGCCGATCTCCTGGTGCATATTGAGTGAACACGCGACAGGTTCTCGCATCTGTTTTTCTTTTGTGCAGGATTCAATCTCACACCCTCATCCATTGAAGGCCAGGAGAAAGCTTTGACCTACCACAGATTTGCTGAGGCCCTAAAGTTTGCAAATGGTCAAAGGAAGAGTGTCAAAGTATGTTTTGATTCTATAGCTGCTACCACTCTACTGGTGCTACCACTTCACTGCTGCAACTATTCAATTGCTGCAACCGCTCTGCTGCTCCTACCACTCTTCTGCTGCTGCAACTCTATTGCTGCTACCACTCCACTGCTGCAACTACTCTACTGCTGCTACCACTCTACTGTGACCACTCTACTGCTGCTACCACTCTACCACTCTACCACTCAACTGCTGCAACTGCTCTGCTGCTGCCGCCACTCTACTGCTGCAACTACTCAATTACTGGTGCCACTCTTCCACTGCTACCACTCAACTGCTGCAGCTGCTCTCCTGCTGCTACCCCTCTACTGCTGCTACCATTCTTCTCCTGTAACTACTCAATCGCTGCTACCTCTCTACCACTGCTGCAACTACTCTACTGCTGCAACCAATCTACTGCTACTACTCTCTATTGCTGCAGCTACTCAATTGCTGCTACCATTCTACCGCTGCTATCACTCATGTGCTGCTACCTCTTTACTGCGGCCTCTACTCTACTGCTGCTACTACTCTTCTGCTGCTATCACTCTACTGATGCCCCTTTGCTGCTGCTACCACTCCATGACCACTACTACTTTACTTCTTTTTTTTCCTCTTGTTGTTTGGCTTGCTGATTTGGACATTAGCCGTCACTATCTGTTTGTGCATCCCATGCAGAGGTGGCTGAATTAGATTATACTTGGACCCTGAGTGGTACAAGAAAGGTCTGAGTATGTGGGCTTTGCTTGATAGCTCTGAGACTCTGGAGGAGAAGCACCTAGGCATTTCCTTGGGGATGACTCCATCCTGCTGGGAAGTAGTCTACACAGATACCTCCTCTTTGGGGTGTGGGCAGTCTGGCGAAACGGAGCAGTCAGGGCCCTGTGGAACGAACATCAGAGAATCGAATTCATAAATGTGATGAAACATATGCAGATGCCACCAAGACATATTTTGCCTGTTAAAGTGGGCACACATCCTTGTAAGGTCAGCACCCCTGTTGCTGTCAGGTCAACCGCTAAGACACACTTGGTCAGCAATAGCTTTAAAGGTGATGCAATATCTTCAAACTTGAGTATTTGCCATTTTCGAGGTTCAAAGCCATGCATTTGCCAGGTGTGCCCAATCAGGTGGTAGGCTGTCTGACCTGGAGCCTTTCCCGGCAGAATAGAGATTCAACACTGTTGTGGTGGAACAGATCTGCCATAGATATACCTCGTTTGAATTTTAGAAGACGGCACATAGCCCCCTTTTGTATTCCTCAATGGACACATTCAGCCCACTAAGTCCGGATGCTCGAGCCCATGCATTTCCTCTAATTCCCTTATTCTACCACCCATAGACAGCACTCAATGCAGAAACTGCAGGTTTCTGTCGATAGCTCCCAAGTGACCAGGAAAACCATGGTTATCGTTGATGCTTAGATTCGTCGATGAGGTCCCATGGTCACTTTGAGGAAAAAGCATCTTGTATTGGAATTGGAAAATTGCATATGACATCTGGGTCCAAAGTGTCTGTATCTCTGCATTTGGCTTTGGTGGGGCAGGACAGCTTGGACATCATTTGAGGGACAGCTGTTCCAACATCTGAATGCTCGAGCATTATGCACCAAGGGGCTGAATGCGTACCGGTAGAAATTGGTAGCAGCCTGGTGTGAGTCTCGTAGTGAAGTTCCAACATTCTGTTCAGTGCTGGTAATTTTGTAGTTCCTGTATTCCCTGCTGGATGCATGAAAATCTGGATGCCATATTGAGTTATATGCCCCTGCAATTTCAGCACATCTTGGCAAGGTGGGAAAACAGACAGTGGGGTCACAAACGTTTCATTTCTTGCATCCTTAGAGGGGCATGACACCCGAAATCACCTCAAACTATACTGGCTCACTTATGGGGCTTCCCCTTAGTTCTGTAGACTGTTTGCTAATGGCTATTTTAGCAAAAAGAAGTGGCACTGTTCAAGCGGTAATCCAATAAAACATTTCTCAAGCTATTGAATCAGCAAAATCCATTGCTAAAACACTGTTAGAACTCTGATGGCTTAGGAATCATACTGGGGCAAAATGAGTGTCCCACTCTCCCTAGAGGTTTTCTTTTCATATCAATGAAGCAGTGGGTGCTGTAACACCCCCCCCAAATAAAAAATCAGAATGAAGTGGAGATTGTGATGTTGTGATGTAAGAACAGCTATGCCTAGTGTAAGTAGCCATATATTGAAGCTTTGCTGGTCTGACTGTTGGTGGTAAATTGTTTTTGCTAGTTCGCTAACTGTGGAGTCACATGTTTTAGTTCAGTTCTGACAACCCGCGGCAACTAGGTCCATGGTCATTATAAATGCATGATAAAGTGTTTGTCCATTCAACCAGTAATCTCTTTTTGACAATCTATTAAACTTATTCATCTAGAAAAGTTTTATTGATATAGATATTGCTATATTTTTAATGCCAAGCCCCAGCCAAGAGGGAGAGCAGATTGATTATATTAGCTGAAGTTCACTCTATGGTGGAAGAAGTGTGTGGTGAGACTCCTTCTTACTCCTTGGATTTTTCACAACTGCCATTTTAACCAAATTTCTGGACCATAACAGTCCTTTTACTCCCTGTTTCTCTGTACAGGACAGTCTCAAGTTGATAGAGGACGACTTTGCCAATCGCATTCGAGCAATGATCCGCAGCAACACCACACTTGACCCCCAGTACTACAATTCCACACCCTACTTCGACCGCCAAGGCACTGCACATATGTCCCTAGTGGCAGAGGATGGCACTGCAGTGTCAGTCACCAGTACTGTTAATTTCATGTGAGACCTACTCCTACCACCTCCTCTGCAAGCAGCTAGTCCCTATTAGCTTGAATAGGCTATTGCAACGGTGGTATAGGCAAGATGTGGAGAAGTGTAGCACCCACAATTGGCATTCTTCTAGTGTGAGTGGTGTAACCCTTGTGTGAATGTAATGTGTTGTAGATAATTGTTGTGCTTCTAGTGAAAGAGTGTTGTAAACCTTGTGTAAGCATAATGCGTTTTAGATTATTGTTGTGCTCTTACTTTAAGAATGGCATTGGCCCTGTGCAAGTGTAATATAGTATGATTGTTGTGCTTCTGTTAGAAAGAATGGAGTAGCCTTTGTATGTTGTATAAGTGCAATGTGTTGTAGATGATTGGTGTGCTTTTATTGCAAGAACGTTGAAGTGTTTTTGTAAGCGTAATGTGTTGTATTAGATGGTCGTGCTTCTACTGGCTGAGTGGTGTTACCCTTGTTTAAGTGTAATATGTTGTAGATGATTGACATGCTCCTCCTGCAAGAATGGTATTGCCCCTGTTTAAGTGTAATACGCGGAATCTTTTTTTGACAGCTTTGGATGTCACGTCTTCTCTCCCCAAACTGGACTAATCCTCAACAGTGAGCTTTCAGATTTCTGTGGATTTGTGGATCACATATCCTCCGGTATGAAACCACAGTCTGACCGTCCACTCCCTTGTAGCATGACCAGAGAACTATGAAGGTAGATATGTAGCAAAATTAGAGAGCTTGTAGAATGTGATGTGAGCTTGTACATTGTCATGTGAGAGCTTGTACAATGTAAGGTGAGAACTTGAAGGGAAAGAAAGTGAGCTTGTATGTAAAAATGTGTACTTGCATAAAAAATCCACACACGTGTGAAATTAATTTGATGTCATAAATGGAGGGAAAAATGTGAACCTGTAGAATTAAAATTTGAACCCAAAGACAATATTCACACACGCGTGATCTGAATGTGAAGTCACAGAAAAAATATTCACAAATGTGGAGACAAGTAGTAAAACAAACCAAAAAAGCTAGGCCACTTACCCCCGGCTTGGTGCGACATCACGAACTCTGAAACCTGCAGACGGAAACTTTGCGCTTCGTCTCCAATTCCTCCCTTCTGATTGGTCAACCCCCCACACATACACACACGGGGGGGTGGGGTGGGGGTTCTACAAGTACAGATTTGTTTTGCTACAGATATCTCGCAAAATGTGTTGCAAAACTCAAGCAGCCCAGATTCGCGCGAGAAAAGTAGTTAGTGCAGTTGTAGCGGCAAATTCGAGAAGTTGTAACCGCAGAGTTGTGGTTGTAAAGGATAATAGGCATTAGTAATAAAAAAAAAACATCCGAGTAAATGTTGGATTACACTTTTGCTGCTTTCATTTTATTTGTGTAAATATCAGTCTACACATTTGTGAATATTTTTTCTGTGACTTCACATTAAGATCACGCATGTGTGAGTGAATATTTTTTCTGTGACTTCACATTCAGATCACCATCCATCCATCCATCTTCTTCCGCTTATCCGGGGCCGGGTCGCGGGGGCAGCAGTCTAAGCAAGGATGCCCAGACTTCCCTCTCCCTGGACACTTCCTCCAGTTCTTCCGGGGGTATCCCGAGGCATTCCCAGGCCAGCCGAGCGACATAGTCCCTCCAGCGTGTCTTCCCCAGGGCCTCCTCCTGGTGGGGCATGCCCGGAACACCTTCCCAGGAAGGCGTCCAGGGGGCATCCGATATAGATGCCCGAGCCACCTCAGCTGGCTCCTCTCGACGTGGAGGAGCAGCGGCTCTACTCTGAGCTCCTCCCGGGTGACAGAGCTCCTCACCCTATCTCTAAGTGAGCGCCCCGCCACCCTGTGGAGGAAACTCATTTCAGCCGCTTGTATCCGAGATCTCGTACTTTCGGTCATGACAACAAAGTTCATGACCATAGTTGAGGGTAGGAACGTGGATTGACTGGTAAATTGAGAGCTTGGCCTTTCGGCTCAGCTCCTTCTTCACCACAACAGATGACCGCATTACTGCTGCCGCTGCACCGATCCGTCTGTCAATCTCACGCTCCGTCCTTCCCTCACTCGTGAACAAGACCCCCAGATACTTAAACTCCTCCACTTGAGGCAGGAGCTCTCCTCCAACCCGGAGGGGGCTAACCACCTTTTTCCGGTTGAGAACCATAGCCTCGGACTTGGAGGTGCTGATTCTCATCCCAGCCGCTTCGCACTCGGCTGCAAACCGCCCCAGTACATGCTGAAGGACCACCACCCCGGCACTGTCCCCAACTGCCACGCAGTGTTGCAGAGGCGTGTCAACCAAGACAGCCCTACAACATCCAGGGACTTGAGGTACTCAGGGTGGATCTCATCCACCCCCGGTGCCTTGCCACCGAGGAGCTTCCGAACTACCTCAGTGACTTCAGCCCAAGTGATGGATGAATCAGCCTCTGGGTCCCCAGCCTCTGCTTCCTCTACGGAAGGCGTGTCAGTAGGATTGAGGAGATCCTCGAAGTATTCCTTCCACCGGCCGACAATATCCCCAGTGGAAGTCAACAGCTCCCCACCTCCACTGTAAACAGTGTTGGCAGGGCACTGCTTCCCCCTTCTGAGGCACCGAACAGTTTGGCAGAATCTCTTCGGGGCCGACCGATAATCCTCCTCCATGGCCTCCCCGAACTTTTCCCATACCCAAGTTTTTGCTTCTGCCACCGCCCGGGCCGCAGCACACTTAGCCTGCTGGTACCTGTCAGCTGCTTCAGGAGTCCCATGAGCCAACCAAGCTCGATAGGACTCCTTCTTCAGCTTGACGGCATCCCTTACTTCCGGTGTCCACCACCTGGTTTGGGGATTGCCACAGCGACAGGCGCCGGAAACCTTACGGCCACAGCTCCGAAAGGCCGTGTCAACAATGGAGGTGGAGAACATGGTCCATTCAGACTCATTGTCTCCAGCCTCCCTAGGGATCTGGTCAAAGCTCTCTTGGAGGTGAGAGTTGAAAACCCCTCTGACAGAGGGTTCCGCCAGACGTTCCCAACGGACCCTCACGACACGTTTGGGCCTGCCAAGTCTGTCCAGCTTCCTCCTCCACCAGCGGATCCAACTCACGAGCAGGTGGTGATCAGTGGACAGCTCAGCCCCTCTCTTCACCCGAGTGTCCAAGACATACGGCCGAAGGTCAGATGACACGACCACAAAGTCGATCATTGACCTCCGACCTCGAGCGTCCTCGTGCCACGTGCACTGATGGACGCCCTTATATCTGAACATGGTGTTTGTTATGGACAAACTGTGACTAGCACAGAAGTCCAATAACAGAACACCACTCGGGTTCAGATCGGGGAGGCCGTTCCTCCCAATCACGCCCCTCCAAGTAACACTGTCGCTGCCCACGTGGGCATTGAAGTCCCCCAGCAGAACAATGGAGTCCCCAGTCGGAGCACTTTCCAGTACCCCTCCTACAGACTCCAAGAAGGCCAGGTACTCTGCACTGCCATTCGGCCCATAAGCCGAAACGACAGTGAGACACCTGTCCCCGACCCGAAGGCGCAGGGCAGTGACCCTCTCGTTCACTGGGGAAAACTCCAACACATGGCGGCTAAGCTGGGGGGCTATAAGCAAACCCACACCAGCCCGCCGCCTCTCACCGCGGGCAACTCCAGAATAGAGGAGAGTCCAGCCTCTCTCCAGGAGTTGGGTTCCAGAGCCCAGACTGTGCGTGGAAGTGAGCCCGACTATCTCTAGCCGTACCGCTCGACCTCCCGCACAAGCTCAGGCTCCTTTCCCCCCCAGTGAGGTGACATTCCATGTCCCCATAACCAGATTCCATGTCCAGGGATTGAGTCGTCGGGGCCCTCGCCCACGACTGCCGCCCAAAAAACATTGCATCGGCCCCTTCTGAACCCTTCTGCGGGTGATGAGCCTACGGGAAGGCGGGCCCACGTCGCTCGTTCGGGCTGTGCCCAGCCGGGTCCTGTGGGTGGAGACCCGACCACCAGGCACTCGCCTGCCATCCCCAACCCCGGGCCTGGCTCCAGGGTGGGGTCCCCGTGACTCCAATCCGGGCGACGTAAATGTCCTTGCTGTGATTGTATTCATTAGGGGGCTTTGGAACCGCTCTTAGTCTGACCTGTCACCTAGGACCTGTTTGCCCTGGGAGACCCCACCAGGGGCAATAAGCCCCAGACAACATAGCTCCTAGGATCATCCAGGTACTCAAACCCCTCCACCACGATAAGGTGGCGATTCAAGGAGGAGCATTCAGATCACGCGCGTGTAAATATTTTCTTTAGGTTCAAATTTTAATTCTACAGGTTCACATTTCTCCCTCCATTTGTGACATCAAATTTATTTCCCACGTACGTGGATTTTTTATACAAGTAAACATTTTTACATACAAGCTCACTTTTTTTCCCTTCAAGTTCTCACCTGACATTGTACAAGCTCTCACATGACAATGTACAAGCTCACATCGCAATGTAAAAGTTCTCACATCACATTCTACAAGCTCACATCACATTCTACAAGCTCTCCAATTTTGCAATATATCTTCCTTGATACTATGAACCCCTGTTGGAGTGTTTGCAAGTGTAGAAATGCTTTGCCATGCCTATGTGGACTAATGGAAATTATACAGAAACCACAATGCTGTGAGGACATTTGGGGTTGTGAGAACATGTTATTCAGTCCTCAGTGAAGGTTACAACAAAGTCATTAAAGTTAGGGTTAGGTTTACAGTTAAGTTAGTTTCAGGTTGGATTTGGTTATGGTTTGGGAAAGGCCATATTTAAGTCAAAACAAGATCCCAACAAGTGCAGCAAAACCTGTGTGTGCGTGTGTGTGTGTGTGTATGTGTGTGTGTGTGAGTGTGTGCGCACGCACGCGCATACCGGGGTGTATGTCAGATTGCCATTGTGACACCGTAGCTCGTTGCATGATGACCGGATATAATGAAGTGGCTTTCTTTTAAGCGTATTCATGGGGTAATTGTATTGTGATGTTGTTGAGTGGTAACATGGTAACTTGACCATGTTGTAATTCCGGGGATAGAAGATAACCTGTCCTTCGAAGTTGTGGAGATCTTATCCTGTAATCTTCAGGTGTTTATGATAGGTTTTCATCAAACCCATGGGGGAATGGTATCAGGTTATCTTTGGAAGAAGGAGATTTGTTTTGGGGGATATTGGTGACAGGTTGAAATGTAGTAATCTGGCAATTGCACCATGGCGTGATGGTACCATGTAGCAGTGGTACCATATAATGACATAATGTTGCAATGGTACCAGGTCATGATGATGTCAGTCGGTAGTGGTGCCATATTATGAAGATATCTTGTAGCAATGGTGTTTTATTATGATGATGTTATGTGGTGAAAGTACCATATTGTAATGTAATGGCGATGATTTCCTTCGTAGGAGAACAGCCTCCATCCTTTATGAGTCCAGCTATGCTGGTCTCCCGCAAAAAGCAAAAGCTCCTGGTGATTGGAGCGTCAGGGGGGAGTCAAATCCCTGCAGCCGTAGCCCTGGTAAGTGCATGACTGCTGCTGCTGCTACAGCTCTAACTGCTGCTACTGCTAATACAGCTCTAACTGCTGCTGCTGCTGCTACAGCTCTAACTGCTGCTACTGCTACAGCTCTAACTGCTGCTGCTGCTACAGCTCTAACTGCTGCTGCTGCTACAGCTCTAACTGCTGCTACTGCTGCTACAGCTCTAACTGCTGCTGCTGCTACAGCAGCTCTAACTGTTGCTTGCTCTAACTGCTGCTGCTGTTGCCGCTCTAACTGCTGCTGTTGCTACAGCTCTAACTGCTGCTACTGCTACAGCTAACTGCTGCTACTGCTGCAGCTCTAACTGCTGCTGTTGCTACAGCTCTGTTGCTGCTGCTGCTACAGCTCTAACTGCTGCTACTGCTACAGCTGCTGCTGCTACAGCTCTAACTGCTGCTACATTGCTACAGCTCTAACTGCTGCTGCTGCTACAGCTCTAACTGCTGCTGCTGCTGCAGCTCTAACTGCTGCTGCTGCTACAGCTAACTGCTGCTGCTAACTGCTACAGCTTGCTAACTGCTGCTACTGCTACAGCTCTAACTGCTGCTGCTGCTGCTACAGCTCTAACTGCTGCTGCTGCTACAGCTCTAACTGCTGCTGCTGCTACAGCTCTAACTGCTGCTGCTGCTACAGCTCTAACTGCTGCTACTGCTACAGCTCTAACTGCTGCTGCTGCTACAGCTCTAACTGCTGCTGCTGCTGCTACAGCTCTAACTGCTGCTGCTGCTACAGCTCTAACTGCTGCTGCTGCTACAGCTCTAACTGCTGCTACTGCTACAGCTCTAACTGCTGCTGCTGCTGCTGCTACTGCTACAGCTCTAACTGCTGCTGCTGCTACAGCTCTAACTGCTGCTGCTGCTACAGCTCTAACTGTTGCTGCTGGTACAGCTCTAACTGCTGCTGCTACAGCTCTAACTGCTGCTGCTGCTACAGCTCTAACTGCTGCTACTGCTACAGCTCTAACAGCTCTAACTGCTGCTACTGCCACAGCTCTAACTGCTGCTGCTGTTGCTGCTGCTCTAACTGCTGCTACTTGCCACAGCTCTAACTGCTGCTGTTGCTACTGCTACAGCTCTAAAGCTGCTGCTGCTGCTACAGCTTAACTGCTGCTGGTGCTGCTACTGCTACAGCTCTAACTGCTGCTACTGCTACAGCTCTAACTGCTGCTGCTGCTACAGCTCTAACTGCTGCTACTGCTACAGCTCTAACTGCTGCTGCTGCTACAGCTCTAACTGCTGCTGCTGCTACAGCTCTAACTGCTGCTGCTGGTACAGCTCTAACTGCTGCTACTGCTATAGCTCTAACTGCTGCTACTGCTGCTACAGCTCTAACTGCTGCTACTGCTGCTACAGCTCTAACTGCTGCTACTGGTACAGCTCTAACTGCTGCTGCTACTGCTACAGCTCTAACTGCTGCTGCTGCTACAGCTCTAACTGCTGCTGCTGCTACAGCTCTAACTGCTGCTACTGGTACAGCTCTAACTGCTGCTGCTACTGCTACAGCTCTAACTGCTGCTACTGCTGCTACAGCTCTAACTGCTGCTACTGGTACAGCTCTAACTGCTGCTGCTACTGCTACAGCTCTAACTGCTGCTGCTGCTACAGCTCTAACTGCTGCTGCTGCTGCTACAGCTCTAACTGCTGCTGCTGCTACAGCTCTAACTGCTGCTACTGCTACAGCTCTAACTGCTGCTGCTGCTACAGCTCTAACTGCTGCTACTGCTACAGCTCTAACTGCTGCTACTGCTACAGCTCTAACTGCTGCTGCTGCTACAGCTCTAACTGCTGCTGCTGCTACCGCTCTAACTGCTGCTACTGCGACAGCTCTAACTGCTGCTGCGGCTCCATCTCTAACTGCTGCTACTGCTATAGCTCTAACTGCTGCTACTGCTGCTACAGCTCTAACTGCTGCTGCTGCTACAGCTCTAACTGCTGCTACTGCTACAGCTCTAACTGCTGCTGCTGCTACAGCTCTAACTGCTGCTGCTGCTGCTGCTGCCGCTCTAACTGCTGCTACTGCGACAGCTCTAACTGCTGCTGCGGTTACAGCCAACTGTAACTGCTGCTGCTGCTACAGCTCTAACTGCTGCTGCTGCTGCTACAGCTCTAACTGCTGCTGCTGCTACAGCTCTAACTGCTGCTGCTGCTACAGCTCTAACTGCTGCTACTGCTACAGCTCTAACTGCTGCTGCTGCTGCTACACAGCTCTAACTGCTGCTACTGCTACAGCTCTAACTGCTGCTACTGCTACAGCTCTAACTGCTGCTACTGCTACAGCTCTAACTGCTGCTGCTACAGCTCTAACTGCTGCTGCTGCTGCTACAGCTCTAACTGCTGCTGCTGCTACAGCTCTAACTGCTGCTGCTGCAGCTCTAACTGCTGCTACTGCTACAGCTCTAACTGCTGCTGCTGTTACAGCTCTAACTGCTGCTACTGCTGCTACACAGCTCTAACTGCTGCTGCTGCTACAGCTCTAACTGCTGCTGCTGCTGCTCTAACTGCAGCTATAGTCTAACTGCTGCTACTGCTATAGCTCTAACTGCTGCTACTGTTGCTACAGCTCTAACTGCTGCTACTGTTGCTACAGCTCTAACTGCTGCTGTTGCTGCTACAGCTCTAACTGTTGCTGCTGTTGCTACAGCTCTAACTGCTGCCACAGCTACAGCTCTAACTGCTGCTACTGCTACAGCTCTAACTGCTGTTGCTACTGCTGCTAACTGCTGCTACTGCTGCTACAGCTCTAACTGCTGCTGCTACTGCTACAGCTGCTGCTGCTGTTGCTACAGCTCTAACTGTTGCTGCTGCTACAGCTCTAACTGCTGCTGCTGCTACAGCTCTAACTGCTTGCTACTGCTACAGCTCTAACTGCTGCTGCTCTAACTGCTGCTGCTGCTACAGCTCTAACTGCTGCTACTGCTACAGCTCTAACTGCTGCTGCTGCTACAGCTGCTGCTGCTGCTACAGCTCTAACTGCTGCTGCTGCTACAGCTCTAACTGCTGCTGCTGCTGCTACAGCTCTAACTGCTGCTACTGCTACAGCTCTAACTGCTGCTGCTGCTACAGCTCTAACTGCTGCTGCTGCTGCTACAGCTAACTGCTGCTGCTGCTACAGCTCTAACTGCTGCTGCTGCTACAGCTCTAACTGCTGCTGCTGCTACAGCTCTAACTGTTGCTGCTACAGCTCTAACTGCTGCTGCTGCTACAGCTCTAACTGCTGCTACTGCTACAGCTCTAACTGCTGCTGCTGCTACAGCTCTAACTGCTGCTGCTGCTGCTACAGCTCTAACTGCTGCTGCTGCTACAGCTCTAACTGTTGCTACTGCTACAACTGCTGCTAACTGCAGCTCTAACTGCTGCTACTGCTACAGCTCTAACTGCTGCTGCTGCTACAGCTCTAACTGCTGCTGCTGCTACAGCTCTAACTGCTGCTGCTGCTACAGCTCTAACTGCTGCTGCTGCGCTACAGCTCTAACTGCTGCTGCTGCTACAGCTCTAACTGCTGCTGCTGCTACAGCTCTAACTGCTGCTACTGCTACAGCTCTAACTGCTGCTACTGCTACAGCTCTAACTGCTGCTGCTGCTACAGCTCTAACTGCTGCTGCTGCTACAGCTCTAACTGCTACTGCTACAGCTCTAACTGCTGCTGTTGCTACCGTTAACTGCTGCTGCTGCTGCTACAGCTCTAACTGCTGCTACTGCTACAGCTCTCTAACTGCTGCTACTGCTACAGCTTAACAGCTCTAACTGCTGCTGCTGCTGCTACAGCTCTAACTGCTGCTGTTGCTACAGCTCTAACTGCTGCTACTGCTGTTACAGCTCTAACTGCTGCTGCTGCTACAGCTGCTGTTGCTAACTGCTGCTGCTGCTACAGCTCTAACTGCTGCTGCTGCTGCCACAGCTCTAACTGTTGCTGCTGCTGCTACAGCTTCTAACTGCTGCTGCTGCTACAGTTCTAACTGTTGCTGCTGCGACAGCTCTAACTGCTGCTGCTGCTACAGCTCTAACTGCTGCTGCTGCTGCTCTAATTTCTGCTGCTGCTGCTGCTCTAACTGCTGCTACTGCTGCTAACTGCTGCCTGCTACAGCTCTAACTGCTGCTGCTGCTCTGCTGCAGCTCTGCCTGCTGCTGCTGCACAGCTCTAACTGCTGCTGCTGCTACAGCTCTAACTGCTGCTGCTGCTGCTACAGCTCTAACTGCTGCTACTGCTACAGCTCTAACT
This sequence comes from Gymnothorax javanicus, assembly GCA_029692085.1. Taxonomy (NCBI): domain Eukaryota; kingdom Metazoa; phylum Chordata; class Actinopteri; order Anguilliformes; family Muraenidae; genus Gymnothorax; species Gymnothorax javanicus. The sequence goes on along the minus strand of CM056194.1, from coordinate 120,858,868 downwards.
GCTGCTGCTGCTACAGCTCTAACTGCTGCTGCTGCTACAGCTCTAACTGCTGCTGCTGCTACAGCTCTAACTGCTGCTGCACAGCTCTAACTGCTGCTGCTGCTACAGCTCTAACTGCTGCTACTGCTACAGCTCTAACTGCTGCTACTGCTACAGCTCTAACTGCTGCTACTGCTACAGCTCTAACTGCTGCTGCTGCTGCTACAGCTCTAACTGCTGCTACTGCTAACTGCTGCTAACTGCTGCTACAGCTCTAACTGCTGCTACTGCTCTAACTGCTGCTGCTGCTACAGCTCTAACTGCTGCTAACTGCTGCTGCTGCTACAGCTCTAACTGCTGCTGCTACAGCTCTAACTGCTGCTGTTGCACAGCTCTAACTGCTGCTACTGCTACAGCTCTAACTGCTGCTGCTGCTACAGCTCTAACTGCTGCTACTGCTACAGCTCTAACTGCTGCTACTGCTACAGCTCTAACTGCTGCTGCTACAGCTCTAACTGCTGCTACTGCTACAGCTCTAACTGCTGCTGCTGCTACAGCTCTAACTGCTGCTGCTGCTACAGCTCTAACTGCTGCTACTGCTACAGCTCTGCTGCTGCTGCTGCTACAGCTCTAACTGCTGCTACTGCTGCTACAGCTCTAACTGCTGCTGCTACAGCTCTAACTGCTGCTACTGCTATAGCTCTAACTGCTGCTACTGCTGCTACAGCTCTAACTGCTGCTGCTGCTGCTACAGCTCTAACTGCTGCTACTGCTACAGCTCTAACTGCTGCTACTGCTGCTACAGCTCTAACTGCTGCTACTGCTACAGCTCTAACTGGTGCTACTGCTGCTACAGCTCTAACTGCTGCTACTGCTACAGCTCTAACTGCTGCTGCTGCTGCTACAGCTCTAACTGCTGCTACTGCTATAGCTCTAACTGCTGCTGCTGCTACAGCTCTAACTGCTGCTACTGCTACAGCTCTAACTGCTGCTGCTGCTACAGCTCTAACTGCTGCTACTGCTGCTCTAACTGCTGCTACTGCTGCTACAGCTCTAACTGCTGCTGCTGCTACAGCTCTAACTGCTGCTGCTGCTACAGCTCTAACTGCTGCTACTGCTGCTACAGCTCTAACTGCTGCTACTGCTACAGCTCTAACTGCTGCTACTGCTACAGCTCTAACTGCTGCTGCTGCTACAGCTCTAACTGCTGTTGCTGCCACAGCTGCTGCTACAGCTTAAGCTCTAACTGCTGCTACTGCTGCTTTAACTGCTGCTACTGCTGCTACAGCTCTAACTGCTGCTGCTGCTACACAGCTCTAACTGCTGCTGCTGCCACAGCTCTAACTGCTGCTGCTGCTACAGCTCTAACTGCTGCTACTGCTGTTGGCAGCTCTAACTGCTGCTGCTGCTGCTACAGCTCTAACTGCTGCTACTGCTATACAGCTCTAACTGTTGCTACTGCTACAGCTCTAACTGCTGCTGCTGCTACAGCTCTAACTGCTGCTGCTGTTGCGACAGGTGCTGCTAACTGTTGCTACAGCTCTAACTGCTGCTGCTGCTACAGCTAACTGCTGCTACTGCTACAGCTCTAACTGCTGCTACTGCTACAGCTCTAACTGCTGCTACTGCTGCTACAACTCTAACTGCAGCTGCTACTGCTACAGCTCTAACTGCTGCTACTGCTACAGCTCTAACTGCTGCTGCTACTGTTACAGCTCTAACTGCTGCCACTGCTGCGGCAGCTCTAACTGCTGCTACTGCTACAGCTCTAACTGCTGTTACTGCTACAGCTCTAACTGCTGCTACTGCTACAGCTCTAACTGCTGCTGCTGCTACAGCTCTTACGGATGCTACTGCTACAGCTCTGCTGCTGCTGCTGCTACAGCTCTAACTGCTGCCACTGCTGCGGCAGCTCTAACTGCTGCTACTGCTACAGCTCTAACTGCTGCTACTGCTACAGCTCTAACTGCTGCTACTGGTACAGCTCTAACTGCTGCTACTGCTACAGCTCTAACTGCTGCTGCCGCTACAGCTCTAACTGCTGCTACTGGTACAGCTCTAACTGCTGCTACTGCTACAGCTCTCACTGCTGCTGCTACAGCTCTAACTGCTGCTACTGCTACAGCTCTAACTGCTGCTGCCGCTACAGCTCTAACTGCTGCTACTGCTAAAGCACTAACTGCTTCTGCTCCTTCCATTTTCATACGGCTGAATCAAAGTCAAGCTGTAACTGCTAGAATGTTCATACCCCTCCTACTAATGTTAAACCTATAAATGCTGTAATGTTCATACCCCTCCAACTACTGTTACCCCTATAACTGCTGTAATGTTCATACCCTTCCTACTACTGTTACCCCTATAACTGCTGTAATGTTCATACACCTCCTGCTACTAATGCACCTATAACTGCTGTAATGTTCATACACCTCCTGCTACTATTACACCAATAACTGCTGTAATGTTCATACACCTCCTGCTACTATTACACCTATAACTGCTGTAATGTTCATACACCTCCTGCTACTATTACACCTAAAACTGCTGTAATGTTCATACACCTCCTGCTACTCTTACACCTGTAACTGCTGTAATGTTCATATACCTCCTGATACTATTACACCTATGACTGCGGTAATGTTCATATACCTGCTTCTACTATTACACCCATAACTGCTGTAATGTTCAAATACCTCCTGCTACTATTACACCTATAACTGCTGTAATGTTCATACACCTCCTGCTACTATTACACCTATAACTGCGGTAATGTTCATACACCTGCTTCTACTATTACACCCATAACTGCTGTAATGTTCATATACCTCCTGCTACTATTACACCTATAACTGCTGTAATGTTCATACACCTCCTGCTACTATTACACCCATAACCGCTGTAATGTTCATACACCTCCTGCTGCTCTTACACCTATAACTGCTGTAAAGTTCATATACCTACTGCTTCTATTCCACCTATAACTGCAGTAATGTTTATACTCCTCCTGCTACTATTACACTTATAACTGCTGTAATGTTCATATACCCACTGCTACTATTACACCTATAACTGCTGTAATGTTCATACACCTCCTGCTACTGTTACCCCTATAATTGCAGTAATGTCCATACACCTTCTGCTACTGTTACACCAATAGCTGCTGTAATGTTCATACACCCCCTGCTACTATTACACCTATAACTGCTGTAATGTTCAAACACCTCCTGCTACTATTACACCTATAACTGCTGTAATGTTCATTCACCTCCTGCTACTGTTGCACATATAACTTTTATAATGTTCAAACACCACCTGCTACTCTTACAACTATGTCTGCTGTAATGTTCATACACCTCCTGCTACTCTTAGACCCATAACTGCTGTAATGTTCATACACCTCCTGCTCCTATTACACCTATAACTGGCATAATGTTCCTACAGCTCCTGCAACTCTTACACCTATAACTGCTGTAATTTTCATATACCTACTGCTACTATTACACCTTTAACTGCTATAATGTTCCTACAGCTCCTGCTACTGTTACACCTATAACTGCAGTAATGTTCATACACCTCCTGCTATTATTACTCCTATAACTGCGGTAATGTTGATACACCTCCTACTACTATTACACCTTAAATGCTATCATGTTCAAACACCTCCTGCTACTATTACACCTATAACTGCTGTAATGTTCATACACCTCCTGCTACTCTTACACTTATAACTGCTGTAAAGTTCATTCACCTCCTGCTACGATTACACCTCTAACTGCTGTAATGTTCTTGCACCTCCTGCTACTATTACACCAATAACTGCTGTAATGTTCATACACCTCCTGCTACTGTTGCACATATAACTTTTATAATGTTCATACACCACCTGCTACTCTTACAACTATGTCTGCTGTAATGTTCATACACCTCCTGCTACTCTTAGACCCATAACTGCTGTAATGTTCATACACCTCCTGCTACTATTACACCTATAACTGGCATAATGTTCCTACAGCTCCTGCTACTCTTACACCTATAACTGCTGTAATTTTCATATACCTACTGCTACTATTACACCTATAACTGCTGTAATGTTCATACACCATTACAACTATAACTGCTGTAATGTTCATACACCTCCTGCTACTATTACACCTATAACTGCAATAATGTTCATCCACCTCCTGCTACTCTTACACCTATAACTACTGGAATGTTGAAACACCTACTGCTTCTATTACACCTATGACTGCTGTAATGTTCATACACCTCCTGCTACTATTACATCTATCACTGCTATAATGTTCCTACACCTCCTGCTACTCTTACACCTATAAATGCTATAATGTTCATACACCTCCTGCAACTATTACACCTATAACTGCGGTAATGTTGATACACCTCCTACTACTATTACACCTTAAATGCTATCATGTTCAAACACCTCCTGCTACTCTTGCACCTATTACCGCTGTTATCTACATGAACCTTCTGCTACTGTTACACCTATAGCTGCTCTAATGTTTTTATACCTCCTTCTACTGTTACACCTATAACTGCTGTATTTTTCATTCACCTCCTGCTACAATGACACCTATAACTGCTGTAATGTTCAAACACCTCCTGCTACGCTTAGACCTATAACTGCAGTAATGTTCATACACCTCCTGATACTCTTACACCTATAACTGCTGTAATATTCATACACCTCCTGCTCCTCTTACACTTATAACTGCTGTAATGTTCATACACCTCCTGATACTATGACAACTATAACTGCTTTAATGTTCATACACCTCCTGCTACTCTTCCACCTATAACTTCTGTAATGTTTATACACCTCCTGCTACTATTACAGCTGTAACTGCTGTAATGTTTATATACCTCCTGCTACTCTTGCACCTATAACTTCTGTAATGTTCATACACCTTCTGCTACTCTGACACTGAGAACTGCTGTAATGTTCACACACCTCCTGCTACTATTACACCAATAACTGCTGTAATGTTCATACACCTCCTGCTACTATTACACATATAACTGCTATAATGTTCATATACCTCCTGCTACTATTACACCTATAACTGCTGTAATGTTCATATACCTACTGCTACTATTACACCTATTACTGTTGTAATGTTCATACACCTCCTGATACTATTACATCTATAACTGCTGCAATGTTCATACACCTCCTGCTACTGTTACACCTATAACTGCTGGAATGTTCATACACCTCCTTCTACTATTACAGCTATAACTGCTGTAATGTTCATACACCTCCTACTACTATTACACCTTAAATGCTGTAATTTTCAAACACCTCCTGCTACTCTTTCACCTATTACCGCTGTAAAGGACATGTACCTTCTGCTACTGTTACACCTATAGCTGCTGAACTGTTCTTATACCTCCTTCTACTGTTACACCTATAACTGCTGTAATGTTCAAACACCTCCTGCTACTATTACACGTAAAGCTGTAATGTTCATACACCTCCTGCTACTGTTACACCTATAACTGCAGTAATGTTCATACACCTCCTGCTATTATTACTCCTATAACTGCGGTAATGTTGATACACCTCCTACTACTATTACACCTTAAATGCTATCATGTTCAAACACCTCCTGCTACTCTTGCACCTATTACCTCTGTTATCTACATGAACCTCCTGCTTCTCTTACACCTCTAACTGCTGTAATGTTCAAACACCTCCTGCTACTCTTACAGCTAGAGCTGCTATAATGTTCAAACACCTCCTGCTACTATTTCACCTATAACTTCTGTAATTTTCATACACCTCCTGCTACTCTTACAACTATAACTTCTATAATGTTCAAACATCTCCTGCTACTATTACCCCTATAACTGCTATAATGTTCATATACCTCCTGCTCCTATTACACCTATAACTGCTGTAATGTTCATACACCTCTTGCTACTATTATACCTATAACTGCTGTAATGTTCTTACACCTCCTACTACTCTTACACCTATAACTGCTGTAATGTTCATACACCTCCTGCTACTCTTATACCCATAACTGCAGTAATGTTCATACACCTCCTGCTACTCTGACATCTATAACTGCTATAATGTTCATACACCTCCTGCTACTCTTACATCTATAACTGCTGTAATGTTCATACACCTCCTGCTACTCTTACACCCATAACTGCTGTAATGTTCATACACCTCCTGCTACTCTTACACCCATAACTGCTGTAATGTTCATACACCTCCTGCTACGCTTACACCTATAACTGCTGTTATGTTCATGCACCTCCTGCTACTCTTACACCTATAACTGCTGTTATGTTCATACACCTCCTGCTACTGTTGCACATATAACTTTTATAATGTTCAAACACCACCTGCTACTCTTACAACTATGTCTGCTGTAATGTTCATACACCTCCTGCTACTCTTAGACCCATAACTGCTGTAATGTTCATACACCTCCTGCTACTATTACACCTATAACTGGCATAATGTTCCTACAGCTCCTGCAACTCTTACACCTATAACTGCTGTAATTTTCATATACCTACTGCTACTATTACACCTTTAACTGCTATAATGTTCCTACAGCTCCTGCTACTGTTACACCTATAACTGCAGTAATGTTCATACACCTCCTGCTATTATTACTCCTATAACTGCGGTAATGTTGATACACCTCCTACTACTATTACACCTTAAATGCTATCATGTTCAAACACCTCCTGCTACTATTACACCTATAACTGCTGTAATGTTCATACACCTCCTGCTACTCTTACACTTATAACTGCTGTAAAGTTCATTCACCTCCTGCTACGATTACACCTCTAACTGCTGTAATGTTCTTGCACCTCCTGCTACTATTACACCAATAACTGCTGTAATGTTCATACACCTCCTGCTACTGTTGCACATATAACTTTTATAATGTTCATACACCACCTGCTACTCTTACAACTATGTCTGCTGTAATGTTCATACACCTCCTGCTACTCTTAGACCCATAACTGCTGTAATGTTCATACACCTCCTGCTACTATTACACCTATAACTGGCATAATGTTCCTACAGCTCCTGCTACTCTTACACCTATAACTGCTGTTATGTTCATGCACCTCCTGCTACTCTTACACCTATAACTGCTGTTATGTTCATACACCTCCTGCTACTGTTGCACATATAACTTTTATAATGTTCAGACACCTCCTGCTTCTCTTACACCTATAACTGCTGTAATGTTCAAACACCTCCTGCTACTCTTACACCTCTAACTGCTATAATGTTCAAACACCATCTGCTACTCTTACACCTATAACTGCTGTAATGTTCATATACCTGCTGCTACTCTTACAGCTAGAGCTGCTATAATGTTCAAACACCTCCTGCTACTATTTCACCTATAACTTCTGTAATGTTCATACACCTCCTTCTGCTCTTACAACTATAATTGCTATAATGTTAAAACACCTCCTGCTACTATTACACCCATAACTGCAATAATGTTCCTACGGCTCCTGCTACTCTAACACCTTGAACTGCTGCAATCATCATACACCTCCTTCTACTATTACACCTATAACTGCTATAATGTTCATATACCTCCTGCTACTGTTACACCTATAACTGCTGTAATGTTTATACACCTCCTGCTACTATTACATCTCTAACTGCTGTAATGTTCACACACCTCCTGCTCCTATTACTCCTTTAACTGCTATAATGTTCAAACAGCTACTGCTACTCTTACACTTATAACTGCTGTAATGTTAATACACCTCCTGCTACTCTTACACCTATAACTGCTGTAATGTTCATATACCTCCTGCTACTATTCCACCTATAACTGCTGTAATGTTCATACACCTCCTGCTACTCTTACACTTATAACTGCTGTAAAGTTCATTCACCTCCTGCTACTATTACACCTCTAACTGCTGTCATGTTCATGCACCTCCTGCTACTCTTACACCTATAACTCCTATAATGTTCATAAACCTCCTGCTACTCTTACAACTATAACTGCTAGAATGTTCAAACACCTCCTGCTACTATTACACCTATTACTGCGGTAATGTTCATACACCTCCTGCTACTCTTACACTTATAACTGCTGTAAAGTTCATTCACCTCCTGCTACTATTACACCTCTAACTGCTGTCATGTTCATGCACCTCCTGCTACTCTTACACCTATAACTCCTATAATGTTCATATACCTCCTGCTACTCTTACAACTATAACTGCTAGAATGTTCAAACACCTCCTGCTACTATTACACCGATAACTGCTATAATGTTCCTACAGCTCCTGCTCCTCTAACACCTTGAACTGCTGCAATGATCATACACCTCCTTCTACTATTACACCTATAACTTCTGTAATGTTCATATACCTCCTGCTACTATTACACCTATAACTGCTGTAATGTTCATACACCTCCTGCTACTATTACACCTATAACTGCTGTAATGTTCATACACCTCCTGCTCCTATTACACCTTTAACTGCTATAATGTTCAAACACCTCCTGCTATTCTTACACTTATAACTGCTGTAATGTTCATATACCTCCTGCTACTATTACACCTATAACTGCTGTAATGTTCATACACCTCCTGCTACTCTTACACCTATTTCTGCTGTTATGTTCATACACCTCCTGCTACTCTTACACCTATAACTGCTGTAATGTTCATATACCTCCTGCTACTATTACACCTATAACTGCTGTAATGTTCATACACCTCCTGCTACTATTACACCTATAACTGCTGTAATGTTCATACACCTCCTGCTACTGTTGCACCTCTAACTGCTGTAATGTTCATACACCTCCTGCTACTCTTACACCTATTTCTGCTGTTATGTTCAAACACCTCCTGCTACTATTACACCTATAACTGCTGTACTGTTCTTACACCTCCTGCTACTCTTAAACCTATAACTGCTGTAATGTTCATACACCTCCTGCTACTCTTACATCTATTACTGCTGTAATGTTCATACACCTCCTGCTACTCTTACACACATAACTGCTGTAATGTTCATACTCCTCCTGCTACTTTTTCACCTATAACTGCTGTAATGTTCATACACCTCCTGCTACTCTTACACCTATAACTTCTGTAATGTTCATACACCTCCTGCTACTCTTACACTTATAACTGCTGTAATGTTCATTCACCTCCTGCTACTATTACACCTCTAACTGCTGTAATGTTCATGCACCTCCTGCTACTCTTACACACATAACTGCTGTAATGTTCATACTCCTCCTGCTACTCTTTCTCCTATAACTGCTGTAATGTTCATACACCTCCTGCCACTCTTTCACCTATAACTGCTGTAATGTTTATATTCCTCCTGCTACTCTTACAAATATACCTGCTATAATGTTCAATCACCTCCTGCTACTATTACACCTATAACTGCTGTAATGTTCATACACCTCCTTCTACTCTTACAACTATAATTGCTATAATGTTCAAACACCTCCTGCTACTATTACACCTATAACTGCTATAATGTTCCTACACCTCCTGCTACTATTACACCTATAACTGCTGTAATGTTCATACACCTCCTGCTACTATTACACCTATAACTGCTGTAATGTTCATACACCTCCTGCTCCTATTACACCTTTAACTGCTATAATGTTCAAACACTTCCTGCTACTCTTACACTTATAACTGCTGTAATGTTAATACACCTACAGCTACTCTTACACCTATAACTGCTGTAATGTTCATACACCTCCTGCTACTCTTACACCTATAACTGCTGTAATGTTCCTACACCTCCTGCTACGATTACACCTATAACTGCTGTAATGTTCATACACCTCCTGCTACTCTTACACCTAGAACTGCTGTAATGTTCCTACACCTCCTGCTACGATTAGACCTATAACTGCTGTAATGTTCATATACCTCCTGCTACTATTACACCTATAACTGCTGTAATGTTCATACACCTCCTGCTACAATTACACCTATAACTGCTGTAATGTTCATACACCTCCTGCTCCTATTACACCTTTAACTGCTATAATGTTCAAACACCTCCTGCTACTCTTGCTCCTATAACTGCTGTAATATTCATACACCTCCTGCTACTCTTACACCTAGAACTGCTGTAATGTTCCTACACCTCCTGCTTCTATTACACCTATAACTGCGGTCATGTTCATACACCTCCTGCTTCTGTTGCTCCTATAACTGCTGTAATGTTCATACACCTCCTGCTACTCTTACACCTATTACTGCTGGAATGTACATGCACCTTCTGCTACTGTTACACCTATAGCTGCTCTAATGTTCATACGCCTCCTTCTACTATTACACTTATAACTGCTGTAATGTTCATACACCTCCTGCTACTCTTACAACTATAACTGCTATAATGTTCAAACATCTCCTGCTACTATTACACCTATAACTGCTGTACTGTTCATGCACCTCCTGCTACTCTTACACCTATAACTGCTGTAATGTTCATACACCTCCTGCTACTCTTACACCTGTAACTGCTGTAATGTTCATACACCTCCTGCTGCTCTTACACCTATAACTGCTGTAATGTTCATACACCTCCTGCTACTATTACACCTATAACTGCTGTAATGTTCATACGCCTCCTGCTACCCTTACACCTATAACTGCTGTAATGTTCATATACCTCCTGCTACTCTTACAACTATAACTGCTATAATGGTCAAACACCTCCTGCTACTAATCCACCTATAAGTGCTGTAATGTTCATACACCTCCTGCTTCTATTACACCAATAACTGCTGTAATGTTCATACACCTCCTGCTACTATTACACCTTTTACTGCTTTTATGTTCAAACACCTCCTGCTACTCTTACACCTATTACTGCTGTAATGTACATGCACCTTCTGCTACTGTTACACCTATTGCTGCTCTAATGTTCATACGCCTCCTTCTACTATTACACTTATAACTGCTGTAATGTACATACACCTATTGTTACTCTTACACCTATAACTGCTGTAATGCTTTCTGCCATTTTTTAGTTAGGGCTGAGGGGTATTTTTGTCACCCACGTCGTCTGTCTTTCCGCCTGCCTGTCTGTCCGTCAACATTTGATTCCGCGAATAACTGAAAAACTTCATCACCGATCATCACGATTTTTGGTGAGGATATCGGGGTCCAGTTTCTACACCAGCCTATCGATTTCGGCCACGATCAGAAATCATATATGGCTGCCACAGCCGCCATCTTTAATTTTCATTCCGTGCGATAATATAAAAACGCCATCACCGATCATCGCGATTTTTGGTGAGGCCATTGAGGTCCAGTTACTACACAATCCTATTGATTTCAGGCGCGATCTGAAATCAGATATGGCTGCCACAGCCACCATCTTCAATTTCTATTCCGTGCGATAACTGAAAAACAGCATCGCAGATCATCACGATTTTTGGCGAGGACATTAGGGTGCAGTTACTACACAAGCGTATCGATTTCCGCTCCAATCCTTGTGTACCTAAAGAAGTCTATCGATTTTCCCAGTGCTTGGATGTTCAATATGCCCCTGACAGCCGCCATCTTGAATTTTGTTTTCCGCACGATAACTTGAAAATGCCCTTGTCAATCTACACCATTTTTGCTCTGTTGCTTGGTCTTGTGTACTTACTGAAGCCTATCAAATTTCACGGCACTCGGATGTTCAATATGGCTGCCACAGCTGCCATCTTGTATTTTGAATTCCGTTGGATAAATTTCAAAGGACTTGCTCAATTTATTTTAATTCGAAATAATCCAGGGGCTGAAGGGTAATGCCCACTTTGCAGCGCTATTGTTAGAAGGGCGTTCATTTTGGAATTAGATACTTTGTTTACCGGAACAGAATTAGGGAGGTCAGGTGATTGAAAGGTCGCAAGCTATCCTTGAATGAATACAGCGCTACTCGGATTCTTACTCAAGTTTCTGGGTTTATTGATTTTTAAGTAATTTAACAAACCACTGCTGCTCCTACTACAGTTATAACCGCTGCTACTTTTACTGGTGCTTATTCAACAGCTACAACTGCTGCTGCTACTCTGGGCATAAATGCAGTTGCTTCTCCTGATTCCAGCACTACAGCTATAAACATTGCTATTGCTACAGCTATAATATAATTACTAATGCTGCTACTGCGTCCGCTTATACTTCTGCTGCTACAACTAACAGGGCTATGACTACTGCCAGACCTCATTTATATAACCTTTTCGGGCTCATGAAGACTAACTCCACCCCTCTCTCTGTGTGTCCCAGACCATCATGAACCATGTGTGGTTTGGGAAGAATCTGAGTGACGCCATCTCTGCCCCCATGCTATTTGTGAACTCAAAAAATGCGGTGCGCTTCGAGGACAACTTCAGTGAGGTATCATTTCACCTGTCTGACTGCACACTGCTGGGCTGAAGAACTGCAGTCCTCTGAGGGCAACATTTTCAGTGAATTTCATGGGGGCCAACCATTTCCCTGTGAAATTATGCTTCCATATTGAAAGAGTATCTAAACTTGACACACCTTGCCAAAAGATTTTAACAATTATTACATTATTTTAAAGTGTTGTATTAACATAAAGGCTTAACGTAATTGTAATTTTTCAAGGTTTCATCTGTAAATAAATCAAACACTTTTAGACCTACTGCAGCTTTTTTCACTGAACATTTTGTTGCGTGTGATCAACTTGTCTTTTTTCAGTGACAATTTTCTATGTAGCTGGAATACATTCACTCTGTTGAAATATGAGGCGTGGTCAGCTATTTGACTGACTAGATTGCGAACATGAAAGACGCCACTGTGGCACAAGCAAAATAGCTTTGTCATCAATTTTGCATCCTTGCGATTGGCTGCTGTTGACTGTACCACTGTAGCCTTGGTTCCACTTATGAAACAGTGCTGATTACTGATTACAGCATTGTGATGATAACTGATTACCAGCATCCTCTCTGACAGTGCAGTACTGATTAATAACACCCCCTTTCACACCACAATACTGTTTACTAGCTGCCAATAAAACAGCACAGTGCTGATTACTGACAATCCCCTCTTAACACTGAAGTGCCGATTACTGACACAACCTATAACAAGGCAGTGCTGATTACTGGCACCCCCTCAAATAGCTCAGTGCTTATTACTGGCCCCCCTCTAACAGCACAGAGCTAATTACTGGCACCCCCTCTAACAGCACAGAGCTAATTACTGGCACCCCCTCTAACAACACAGAGCTGATTACTGGCACCCCCTCTAACAACACAGAGCTGATTACTGGCACCCCCTCTAACAACACAGAGCTAATTACTGGCACCCCCTCTAACAGCACAGAGCTAATTACTGGCACCCCCTCTAACAGCACAGAGCTAATTACTGGCACCCCCTCTAACAGCACAGAGCTAATTACTGGCACCCTCTCTATCAACACAGTGCTGATTACTAGCACCCCCTCTATCAACACATTGCTGATTACCTGCACCCCCTCTACTAGCACAGTGCTGAGTAATGGCTCCTCCTCTAACAGCACAGTGCTAATTACTGGCACCCCCTTTAACAGCACAGTGCTGATTACTGGCACCCCCTCGAACAGCATGATTGCTTACATTGCCTCTAACAGCGCTATGGTTAATGGCACCCCCTCTGACAGAACAGTGAACAACACCAGTAGGACTGCTGTGCTTAATTTTCACCAACGTGGTGAATCATGCACCTCTCTGGCCTGGAAGTAACTGATATGACACTGCAGGTTCATCGTAGGACAGCATTTTAATACCGCTGACCTCTGCTTGAGTTCTGTGAGACAGTGGAGAGGGAGGGTGGGATCAGTAGTTGTGGTTTATGGGTGGGGTTAAGGTCGTGACTGATGTCTCTGGTCTCAGGAGGTGAAGGAGAGCCTGAAGAATCGTGGGCACAAGGAGGGGAAAAATCGAATATTCTTCAACGTGGTCAACGCCGTGATGAAGGATGAAGGAAGCTGCATCACTGCCTTTTCAGACCGTCGGAAGCTCGGACAGTCGGCAGGCTACTGAGGATTCCACTGAAGGGATGGCTTGGGAGCCATACTGGCTGCCCGCTGAATGGTTGAATTCCTACACCTGGCAGACAAAGACTGAGATCAGTCAGCACTTCATCCAGAGGTGAATTGGAGACATGACCCCCGCTCACTGGCTGTTTGGGCTGGCTGAGTACCTGTGGGTATGGCCTGTTCCAATCCTAAGGCTAAACTTTTTCAGGCAAACCAGACCTCGTGATCCTGATCACAACTGCGCCATGTACTTTCTACTACTAGGCCAGCCTCACAAATGCACCTAGTTTTTTTTTCACGACTGGATGCAAGTTAGAAATCAAACCCTGTCCAGTTATGAAACCGCAAAACTGCGGCAAAATACTGCGCAGTCTGTTAGCATTTGGTCCGTGACACAGCAATTCCTACATGGTTTATATGTATGTAAAATGTGGATGGAAATACTGCCAATTATAACTGAGAAAAAAATGCATAACAAGTCACTTTCGAAATACTCATGGTTTGCACTGCTCTGTATGTTTATACTTGCCATTTATCATTTTGTTCATTATCGATCACAAAATGTCTGTAGCTTATGAGTTGTTACTCTTTGTATATAGATTTCTGTTTTGGGAAAGCAGCTGGACAAAAATTCCAGGCTGAATTTAATTTGTTTCTTGTTTGTCTGAATTTTTTTACTGTTTACAGGCTTCGCCGGCCTGCATACAGAATGTGACCCCACTCTGACGATTAAGATATTTGACCAGTGCTCTGTAAAAACACTTTGCTGATACTTTCAGCAAAGACCAGCTACTTTAAGACGGTTTAAGCTGTGTTTTAAATATTTGTGGGATGTCATTGCTGGTCAGTTCTGGTAGAGTAAGCCAGTGGATTATAGAATATAACCTCCTGATCTCCAAATATCTCCCCTCTGGTTTTCCCCTTCAGACACACATTGAGGGCCAGTCACACTTCCAAAATTTTAATATCAGCTACATTACAAGTTACCCTGTGCCTGAATGTGCACTAAAACAGGGCTGACCAAATCTGGCCCTCAAATCCAAATGCAGCCCTGGATTTATCTCCTTCCAGGCGACTAAGTGGGCAATCATAGCCACTGATTGGCCAGACTGTCACCACACTTGAGTCCCCAGTAAAGGCAGGGTAAATGTGCAGCTCTCAGCCCTTGAGGACCTTCATTTGGGCAGCCCTGCGCTGAATTAACTTCAGACACAGTTTTGTTAATGAAGTGACTTGGCTTCAGTTCAGTGACCTGGACTGAAATTCTTACATACTATCAACAACACACTGCTGAGAACAAACAGTTAATTCTGTGGTGTAGCTAGAGCTATAAAAAGGTTGGGCGCAGATCATGCCTTAAAACCAATTATTAGCCCCTTTTAAATTAACAATACGTTCACTCCGAAAACACTCAACACTATTTGGTGTTGCCGGATTTCCTCATTGAGGTACGGTGAGAGATAAAACGCTTCATTTGGATGTGCTGTTTGGTGCATTGCAGTTAGCGTTATTCAAAATTGTGTAAAGCGGGGTGGGGAACCTTATCCAGAACAGGCCGGTGTGGGTGCAGGCTTTCATTTCAACCAAGCCGTTGCACACCTGATGCAACTAACCAACCTCTCGAGTCATTGCTAAGGATCTTGATTAGTGAAATCAGGTGCGTAACTGCTTAGTTGGAATTAAAGACTGCACCCACACCGGCCTTTTCTGGATGAGGTTCCCCGCCCCTGGTGTAAATCTTTACTATCCCCCCGGCATATAATGCGGGGGGATATAGTCATGGGTGCGGTTGTCTGTCTGTCCATCCATCTGTCTGTAAACATTTTGTATACCAGAGCATAACTTGTAAACCTTTCAATATTTCCTCACAAAACTTGGTGTGTGCATTAATCATGACCTCAAGCGGTGCCTTTTGCTAATGCGAAGATGTGGGGCCGGGGGGATATGCCATCTGCTTCTGGCTCTTGTTTTCTTTGCGTTTATCTACACCTGGTGTCACAAACTGGTCCACAAAAGGGCAAAGGGGCTGCAGGTTTTCATCCCTATCCAGCAGAAGCTCACCTGATACATATTCTCAACTGTGCAAGCTGAGATCAGTTGCATTGTCTGACTGGGAGAGCAGGGAAGAAAGGGCAGATTAAGAAGGGGGAACAGGCGAGAGTGAGGGAACAGTGTGCAGGGAGGTGTGACCACAAATAAGGTAATTAGGTTCAGAAAGGGGAGGGTGAGTGCGTGAGTGAAGGGAAAGAAGCAGAAACCACATGCACAGTGACAGATGAATGAAGACAAAAGAACTAATATGCAAAATGCTTGACCAAATACACTGAACCAAGAAAAATAATTAAGACATGAAGAATGCATTAAAAATGTACAGACACAAATGTAGCAGCAGTCAGGGTCTGAATCTATCAAATGTTCAGAGGTGCTTAGTTTCAGCATGTTGCGTGTGCGTTGATAAATCCCAATCAGTTATATGGATATCTTTAGATATCCATAACTTGTTATTTGGGAAAATTTTGATAGTTTTGGTCTGGAATACATTACTTTGAAAGAACTTTTGTAAGAAGAGATTGTATCTGTGAGTTTATGGCCGGCTCTACAAGATTCAAAGAAGCTGCCCTATTCAATATCCTCCTGACAGTCTCTGAGTTCCCCTTGGCTCCTTTCGAACTATTCTTCTATCGCTTTCATTGCAGGTTGACAAGGTAAGATGATTGAGAACTGGTCAGGACTTATAATCGGTTGAAAGGGATCAATTTTGCCCGCCCTATTTTCAGCTCTGGCTACGTTACTGGGTTGATCGCTGTGTGCATTCGATTGTTAGTACACAGCTGAATATTGTAATGGGTTTTTAAAGTACTGTACTGACATGGGAATTGCTGAAAATTAACTTTAGAGACAGTTATTATCGCAGTGTGAAATTGGAGCTCAGCGTCTGTTGGCTGCAAACTTTTTTGTTCATATTTCCACCTGTTCTGCATGCAGACATTTAAAGGTTGGAACGATGTTGAAATGTAAAACGTATTTGATTGTGGCTCATGGTTTCTTGAATATGACTGTAACTTTGACAAAATCCAGTATAAACACGACAACACATATAAAAAAGCTTTAAAAAACCTTTTTTTCTAAATAAATTTGTCACAAAATTAATTTTGTTCTGGTTTTGCATCCTAGCTGTTTTGTTCATATCTTCCTGACATCAGTTTGATCTCAGCAGCTAATGTAAACACTGTAATCAGCCACTCTATTTGCCTTTTTATTGCCATTAGAATAACATAGGAAATGTTTCATTCAGTAATTACCAGTTAAGTGACACTTCCTTCCACGCATTATTAAGTCTAACCATAAAACTGCGCTGACTTTTGACAGAATCTGCAAGCACGTATCAGTCACCTCATAAATATAACTTAGGACAAAGTGAAACCCATTATAGTTTTAATACAGTCCATGTTCCAGATTTAAGAGGGCCCTTGGTTTTATCTCCTGTGGGTCTCCAGCCATACTGGTTATCTAGAAAGCACTGGAGCAGGGTATGGCATTGAAACGTTTTTTTTTTTTTTTTTTTTTTTCATGCTTAGTGCAGTATAACACTTCTGACTGGAATTATTGTTGTTTGTATTTGTTTTGTCATGTGTGCTGTACACTTTTTTCTTGTATGTGAAACTGTATCATTCTGCAAACAGCACTTTTTTTGATCAACCTGAGCATTTTTCCCGAAGTCTGTTTTCCCTTTGGGGATGATAGCGTGTGTATTATCTTATCAGTCTCATCTCACGCTATCTTATCAAGCACCTGGTCTCCGCTGGGTCGCTGACGCTCTGAGATTACAATTTTTCTGGGATTTCCTTGGCATGTGAGAATTGCAAAATATTTTTCCCATAGTGACTAATGGAGAAATCGATACGTGATACACATATAATGTGAATAATAATGAGATACTCCTTTTCGTGCTGTTTCACCCAAAAAAAAAGATTTATTACTTTATATGCTGGTATCATGAGTGACAAGCTTTTGACGGACTGTTAAGCATAACTTAATATGGTCATTAGTAGGAGAGATGACAGGCAATGATGTAGACGTCAAAGTAGGTATTTGCTGGTAATATAATAAAGGTGACAACTCTTTTGGATTCTATCTACTTTGAGGATGCAACGCGGTATAGGAGGGAAGGGAAAAAGTGCGGAATGTTTAGAGTTTGTTAGCAACTGAGCACGAAGCACTGCGCTTAGTCATTTGCTGAAGGTCTGTTTACATCAACTCTTCAACAGACACCACAAATCCCTTTGAATGTTCTTCTCAAAATTCAACTATCAGTCGTACACCGAGATTTTCAGACATAAATATAACGGCATGGCAGAAAGAGTGGGAGAAGGGTATTCCTAGTTACTTCAGCCCATTTTAGAGAACATGAACATCCACAAAAAAATGCCTGCTTCTTCCTCCTGCGATCTCTCTGGCTTTTTACTGGGTGGTGAGGGGGAATTGGAGAGACTGTCAGATTTTCTTGAGAGACTCGCCTGCTCATGTACACTGTAAGTAATCCTCTGGGCTGGGCCTTGGTTTGCTCTGAGTGTCCAGCTGATTTTGTTTAAGGCAAGGCAAGGCTAGTTTATTTGCGGAGCACTATTCACGAGACGTAATACCACATGATTTACAAGGACATAAGAACTTTGAAACAAATACAGCTGTTAAAATAAACATAGAAATAAAATACAATAAAATGACAATAGGTTTAAAAGATTTTGTTTGAAAAGGCAGTGTCATACAGAAAAGTTTTAAGTGTCAATTTAACAGAACAAGGACCTCAAATTTTCTGGAAGTTTATTCCAGAGTTGTGGAGCATAGTAACTGAAAGCTGCTGCCACATGTTCAGTTCTGACCTACAGCACAAGTAGCAAACCTGTGCCAAACCTAAGCTCTTAACTCTGGATGATTTATTAAAGAGTAGCATATCAGAAATGTGTTTTGGCCCAAACCAATTAAGTGTTTTACAAGTCAGTAGTAGGACTTTGAAATCAGTTCTTTGTTGCATCGGAGGCCAGTGCAAAGCTCTGAGAACTGGGGTGATGTGTTCCACTTTTTTAATTTATGTACGGACTTCAGCAGCAGTATTCTATATAAGCAGCAGTTGTCAGATTGATTTTTTTTTACACAGATCTGTAAAAACACGACAGCTATAATCAAGCTTACTATGAATATGAATTAGTTTCTCTAAGTCTTCATGAGACATGAGTCCTTTAAGACTTGCTATGTTTTTAAGGTGGTATTAAGTCAATTTCATAAGTCTGTTGTTGTGACTATTGAAGTTTCGGACTGAGCCCAATACTACACCTGGATTTCTCACATGCTGTGTGATCTTAAATGATTGGGCTTCAAGATGAGTATTCACTTTCAATCTTTATTTCTTGGGTCCAAAATAAAAGTTCTGGCACATTCAATGAGTGATTTATTCAATGCACTCAGAGTTTATATGGAACTATAGCCACCTGGATTTATTGTTATAAATATATGCCCGTCATCCACATTGCCATGGTAAAATATTTTGTTTTTCAAAATCTGAGCCAGTGGCAGCATATAGATGTTAAATAGAGCTGAGAGGCATGAATTTGGCTTATTGTTCTGCATTACTGAGGTGTCTAAATTGTTCCTTTAAAAAAAAAAAAAGTTTTGTCTGTTCAGATGACATGCCTAAGTGGCTAGAGCAGTGGTTCTCGAACTCGGTCCTGGCGCCCCACTGTGTATGCTTGTTTTTGTTCCGACCACAGTTGCAATCTTAAGACTTAAACAAGCTGTTGATTTGCCTTAATTAGGTGCATTCCTGTTTGGAGCAGTTATTTGTCCTCTTAAGCCACATTTGACAAATCTACACATGCCATGAAGAATTAAAATTTCATATTCACAATGAGGTATGTTGGAAACCAGTATGAATAACTGCAGAGGGAAACAATTTGACCAAACCCTTAATCAACGTAAACAATCAATAGGTCCCTCATTGGTGAAACTGTCAACACATGGTTGCAAAAACGAACAATTTATTTGGCAAACAGTAAAGTCACACCTGTTTCGTTTCATGTTCATTTTATGAAGTTGAGGAAAACTATTTTGAAAGAATTCAAAACACCTGTGTTCAGCAACCCAATTTGGAGCTTACTGATTTTCTTAGAGTCTAGTTTGATCTGTTTAGAAATGTTTTTTACCTGCAAATCCTCACAATATGGAAAAATAAGCATAACATGTCTGAGGGTTTTTATTCTTCATGGGACAGTGGATATGTCCATAAAAATGCAACTAAAGGTGGCAAATAACTGTTCTAAACATAGAATACAGCTAATTAAGACAAATCGACACCTTGTTAAAAGTCTAAGATTGCAGTTGTGGTTGTAACAAAAATCAGCATACACAGTAGGGCTCCAGGAACGAGTTTGAGAACCACTGGGCTAGAGGGAAAAAATGGTATTTTCCCGCTAGCATGTATTTCTACCAAAACTAAATGCGAAACAAATTTTTCTTGCATATTTTGTTGTGGAAAATCTCAAAAATTGATCCGAAATGACTAGAGCAGAGGCAGGCTTCCAAGATAATTATAGACTTCATTTAAACAGAGATATAGCCGAGCTTTCCTTTGTGCAAAACAAAACTGATCATTTTTTCCTCTGTTTAATACTTATAGCCAAAAAACTACATCACAAGGGAGCACAAACAATGTTACAATAGATTTATGTCAGGTTCATGACTAGAGGTAATTTCCATAAATTCAGTGGAAGTTAGGGAGTCAGACTACTCCGCTAAATTAAAATTAGCCTCTTACAGATGCATCCTGACCTAGGATCAGAATTAACTCTTTTTGATTCAGACAAATTTAGTGTTCTCACTTTGGCGTGGCAAAATTAACAACAGATGCTGTGCCAGAACAGGGTATCTGTTCTTATGGGTTCAACATTCTGCATACGTGACATGTAACGAACAAGCAGACAACCAGATTATCAAATTCTGCAAGAACAATGTATATATTCCGACATGTCAGAATTCACTTTCAACTACTTGTTTCTCTAACACAGGTCATCCTTTATGACAGGGCTCCAGGACTCAATATATTACTAAACTCCGTCCTGCCGAGTGAGGCAGTTTTCTATTTAGGGATACACATCAGTAATTATCACAGACACACTGGTCCAGCCCTAACGGATGACCTTGCCCTCCCAGAAAAGTTAACCAAAAACCATCTCCGTATAAAGCTGAGTGGTTTCACATTCCAAGTCAGGTTTGTAATTTCAGGGAGAAGAAAAAAAGATCAAGCTTTTATTACAGGCTAATATCTATTGTAACATACATAAGAATGATAAGCTAAGCATGCTAACTGTAAGATTATAAATGCAGCACACGTGCACAATAGTAAATATAACTCAACAATTACATCACAAGGAAGTACAAACAATAATATCATAATGGTTTTACGCAAATCGTCTCTAAGGCATGTGTGCAAGAACGTGGAAATCACAGAGACAGACAAAATTTAGCTTAGTTCCTACAGATGTATCCTTACCGTAGGTCAAGTTGACCCTGACCAGAGTCCCATTTAGATTTAGACTGATTTATTAATGTCGAATTAGCTTGGCCATGTCCGCAATGGATGGTGTACCAGACAACAATAGTGGAATAAACACCCCATATACGTGATGTGATCAGGGTTACTGGCAATCACCACTACAAGAATATGCACTTTTACAATCAGTATCACAGGAATAAGCATTTTAAATGAATACACTCCCAAACTAATTCTACAAAAGTAAGCAGTTTCAATGTGTACATAATCTTACCATTCTGTTATCATTGTAGCAAGTTTTACAGAGACAGATAAATAATTAAAGTGTGTTCAGTTTCCTATCTAATAATACGCACATAGTGGTCTCCGGTCCCAAACACAGCCCATGTCCTGAGAAGCAGGAGCAGGACAGAGCAGGAAAAAGATTGCTCTCCTCTTACAGTCTAATCTTAGTTTTACAAACATACTAATCTATTCTAATTCATAAAAAATAATACTACAGTTAGAACTAAAAAAAAGAATTAGCATACATAATTATAGGACTATTAACTCTTTGTATTAATGCTGCATACATGATAACGAGATTGAAAATAATGCATAATACTGTGAAAAACTGAATAATAACTAATTGCTATTGATAAATGATTTATTGATTGAAGATGTCATCCCAAATTGATTGATTGGTGATGTCATTTCCTCTTCAATTTCTGGGAACCCCAAAAATTAAAGATGTGCCTCAGCGCATAAGAAGTCTTTGACACATGTTTGTTTGGACACTACAGCCCCTTGTGGTGCAAACAGATAGACGGATGGGCAGACATAACAAGGACAGCGCCCCTGTTGAAAATAGTTTTCTGAGAGGATAAAAATTACACATTTTGGAAAATACTTTCAGAAACTTTGGATAACTGGGGATAACTGAACATTGGAAATATGGGGGTCTCCACTAAAATAAAGCACGTGTAGAATGGTGAATGATCATACCGCTATCACTGAAGAACTGAATCAACAACTTCTCCCCGCATGACTGTACTTCTCTTACTCCATTTGCTTTATTTGACTCCAGTTGATGTTATCCTTTCAGACTTCTCATTGCTGATAAGCCTTATTTTTATGCACTGCTACAGGCTAAGTCACTTCAAGTTGAGGCAAGTCACTGGCCTCAAAATATCACCAAAAACTTTGACATTTTGCTTTATCTCATCAACTCTTTCAGTTACAGGCTCCTAATTTTTCCTGGACAGGCATCTCATAAAGGCCTACAAATGACGTGCCTAAAGGTGACCTTGGCCTATTTTTTAAAGGTCACTGGCTCAAACATATCACCAAAAATTTCAACATTTTGCTTTATCTCATCAACTATTTCAGTTACAGGCTCCTAATTTTTACTGGACATGCATCTCATAAAGTCCTACAAATGACGTGCCTAAAGGTGACCTTGGCCTATTTTTTCAAGGTCACTGGCCTAAAAATATCACCAAAAACTTCGACAATTTGCTTTATCTTACATTTAACATTTTTAGTTACAGGTTCCTAATTAGCTCCCGCCGCCCGAGTGGCATGGGAGCTATGGTATCCGTGCGTGCGTCCGTCAACAAAAACTTCGACATTTTGTTTATCTTAACGGCGGGAGCTTCTGGGGCCGCCAGTGCCCTATATTTTACATCCTGACTGCTGCTGTTAAGTCCCAACATTTTTGGAGTGAGGCTGAAACTCTCTGTATGCTACATGTTCTGCAGGGAATGAATGTCAATAAGTTTTTGGATGGGCGCTAACATCGCAAAACAGATGTTTTTAGAAAGGTTGCTGGCCGATCTAAGGAGGAGGGTTACGAGCATTCGTACAGTAACATGTAAACAGGAATATAGCGAAATAAATATTCTATATGCAACTCATGTAAACACCTTAATCAAAATACTACGTTATATAGAATAAGGCCAGTAGTCAGACTATTGCTGTCCTTGTAAACATAGTCAGTGAGTGCGTTTACATGACGTTAGGGAAAAAAATCTGATTATTGTGTTAGTCCGACTAAAACTTTAAAAATACATGTAAACATTAGTCCGACTGGAATCAAACTAAATCACATTTCTCATAGTCAGACCCAGATAATGCATTTGCTCGTCATTTTATTCCTCCATCTACAAGCTTAAATCAAACCGAACTGGACTATGTGCTCAGTACATGCTCCACAGTTCATTGTGCAGGGCTTTGATTCGGAAGTTTTGTGGACTTGTAAACACCAAACACGATTAGCAACAACTCTGTGCTCTGCCCAATTAGCGAGTTTGCACAGAACAGTAGCAATCCTCGAGTGAAAGAGTCTTGGTGCTTGAATAGTCACACCTTGGGGGCTCATAACTTCCATTAATCCGTATAATTTATCAAATGGCTTGCTCGTCGTCCGAAATTTTCCTTCCACTTGCCATTGGAAAACTCAAAACTACCCTCTCCCACTAGTCTCTACTCCTGACACGCATCCAACATGCATGGGAAGCCGGGGGGTGCATTTCCCGAAAGCACAGATGCTAACTTATATAGTAGGAACTACAGAGTGTGAATGGACGAACTATGTTAGTTGCTTACTTAAATAGCAACTACTCTTTTGGGAAAGACACTCCAGGGTAGTAGAGGGGGCACAAAGTAGAGCCTAGTGGCGTTGCCGCCTAGCTTCAGCTAATGTCATAATCACCAGGGGTGGCGGGCATCTCAATCTGAGCGATCTGATATAGCGCAAAACTCTCGTAAATCCGGAGATGAGATGAAAAGTCCATGGGCCAGTCTATTGGTACCACTCAAGGTGACAAAACTTGCTTATAATTTTTGAAAAGATCTATGTCTGTAGATGATATTTTGGTATGATAACCCTTCCTGAGTGGCAGCTGTATCATAGTTATCAGCTCATGAAGTTACCCACCCCCATCAGAAAATTACATTTTAGACGCTGGTGCATATCCTTGTTCAGACTCATGTACAGGACATCTGTCAATGTTTCACTATATTGTCTTTGGTATCATTTTAAAGGGAACCTTTTAAACTTTCATTCAAGCCAAGTTGTGAATTTTTCTGACCAATATAGAGATCACTGTAGCTCTTTAAACTATAAACAACACACATTTTTACACAATTTTCGCCTAAATGATATACTATCATTTAGCCCTGTGTCATCTAGGAACAACTCGGACAAAAAAAACAAAAACTGGGATACTCACAGGACCATAAGGATTCAGGAAATGTATGATATGCCTATACTCTTTCATTGTCAGGGGTGATTGTGAGCTTTAAATTAGAAGAGCACCATTAGGCTCCTAATAAACTATAACGAGACAGCCACTAGGCTAAGGTCACAAACTGGTCTTTATCATGCAAATACAGGACATAAAGGACACCACAATGAGATAAGATCATCCAGATCTACACAGTCCAAGGATCAAGAGAGATGAAGCAGATGTCAGTCTCTCATTGACCTTATGGAGAACAAGTGGTTCAATCCTATGTCTCCTGATGAGAACGATCTGGTTAGCCTTTCCACTGGCTCCATGGCTCCACCTGATGTGACCAGGGATCTCCTGAGAGCTCATAAGATAGAAGAGGCCTACAAGGAATTCAAGCAAACAAGATTAGATGAGGACACACCATATGTGAAATTCCATGACAAGATGACCAAGCAAAGTCTGAAGACATTCTCCAGCGTCAGCACAAAAAAAGCTCAAGGAAAGAAAGGACTCGATGTGGTGCTGAAGGCAGACAGAGACCTGTTCAGCCACACGATCCTGTTGGCTGAAAGCAGGAAGATAAATATGAGGGATGTCCTTGTCTACACACTGGGCCCACTGCCACGGGCACTTGCAAATGCTGATGGGTCCCTATGAAAAACGAACAAGGCTGCTCTTGCCAGAGAGCTGGAAAAGAATAGTCTCCCGCAGAACAGATCCCAACCCCATCCACTTCTGTCATTGATGGGATGAGCCTGGTCCAGAAAATGAATAGCAACAACAAAACCATTGGACAGGTGGCAGAGTCACTCTTCACCCAGGTCTTCCACGAAGGGGCACAGAGTCAGAGGATTGATATTGTGTTTGATGTTTACCGCCAGACTTCGATTAAAGATGCTGAACGACTGAACCGGGGTGCAGACACCACTGTCCAGTACAAGAACCTGGCAGGAGGACACCACGTACAGCAGTGGAGAACTTTTCTGTGCAGTCCTTCCAAAAAGACCAGTCTCATCAAGTTTCTGGTGGAAGAGTGGAAACTCCTACATTACAGAGATAGACTGCATGGCAAGGTGTCATACATGACCTGTGAGGAAACCTGCTACAGGTTGACAGATGATGGGTGTGAAGAAGTAGTAGAGCTGCACTCCACACATGAAGAAGCGGACACACGCCTGCTCCTGCATGCTTCAGATGCCGCCAACACTGGCTCAAAAGCAGTCATTTTTGTGGACATCAGCAAACTGGCAAGCTCAGTTGGAGACAGCCTCTGTGCTAGCCTAATTGGCTTACACGCCTTCACTGGCTGTGCCACCGTCAGTGCATTTGCTGGCCGGGGGAAGTTGAATGCCCTGAAGATAGTGAAGAAGGGCATTTCCTACCAAAAAACCTTCAGTGGACTTGGGCAATCATGGGACGTGATTGAGGAGTTGTTCCAGAGAATTGAGGAGATTACATGTCACATGTATGCTGCAAACAGCAGCACTGGTGAGGTGACCCAACTGCGCTACCAGCTCTTCTGTGCTAAAAGGGGAGAGGTCGAGTCTAGCCAGCTGCCACCATGTAAAGACTGTCTCTTCCTCCATGTTGAACGAGCAAATTATCAGGCAGCCATCTGGAAGAGCAGTCTGCAGGCTAACCCTGTGGTGCCAAGTCCTACAGAGCATGGATGGAAAGAAGATGAGGAGAAGCTGGCCATTTACTGGATGCGCTCCCCACCTGCACCAGATGTAGTCTTGGAACTGCTAACATGCAAATGTGTGCATTCATGCAAAATGCCAAGCTGCACATGCTTATCAAATGGACTGGCATGCACAGACATGTGCAAGTTGCAGACTTGCAGCAACCAAAAACTGCAGGATGATCCAGAACCCGACTTTGAACTCGGGGAGTCAGATGACGAGAGAGACAAGCAGTTTGAGTGACATCATGTTGTGAGGTAAATTTTGTTAACAATATTGCTATGTAAATATGTTAAATATGTTAAAAAAATACGTTATATGTTGTTTATAAAACTCAGCTGGTTCCTCATCTTATTGTGGTGTCCTTTATGTCCTGTATTGCATGATAAAGACCAGTTTGTGGCATTAGCCTAGTGGCTGTCTCGTTATAGTTTATTAGGAGCCTGATGATGCTCTTCTAATTTAAAGCTCACAATCACCCTGACAATGAAAGAGTATAGGCATCTCATACATTTCCTGAATCCTTATGGTCCTGTGAGTATCCCAGTTTTTGTTTTTTTTGTCCGAGTTGTTCCTAGATGACACAGGGCTAAAAGATAGTATATCATTTAGGCAAAAATTGTGTAAAAATGTGTGTTGTTTATAGTTTAAAGAGCTACAGTGATCTCTATATTGGTCAGAAAAATTCACAACTTGGCTTGAATGAAAGTTTAAAAGGTTCCCTTTAAAATGATACCAAAGACAATATAGTGAAACATTGACAGATGCCCTGTACGTCAGTCTAAACCAGGATATGCACCAGCATCTAAAAGGTAATTTTCTGAAGGGGGTGGGTAACTTTATGAGCTGATAACTATGATACAGCTGCCACTCAGGAAAGGTTATACCAAAATATCATCTACAGACAAGGATCTTTTCAAAAATCATAAGTAAGTTTTGTCAGCTTGAGTGGTACCAACAAGTGATATTTTGGGCTCTGGCCCATGGACTAGAAGGAAGGGGATTTTTTGTCGACGTCCGCACTTCCAATAATAAGACCAGCTTCGCCAAATCACTGCATGCATGACGAAATGTGATGAGCATTGCGCAGCTTCGCAGTCGAATACCATCATGGATACACAGATATGAATATGAAAATACCGCAAAATTCAAATAAACGCTGCATTGGAGTCAAAGCCGGAGTTCACGTCCTGGAACTGAACGCTATAAATCGCCATTAAATTAGCTAGCATTCGACCGCGCGCAGATATGAGCGGTAGTTTACTCGAAGACATTTTGATCGTTGAGCCGTCATTATCGGCAAACATTTCTGCCTTGTGATGTGCCATATTGTATATCATATCGCTCCTATTGTACAAAAAGCATAGCGTACAACCCATATGAAATGTACAGAGCCGTAAAGTTGTCCATGTTCTCACCACTTGACAGGCTCACAGTTTGCCACCAGCTAACTTGTTTGATTATTGTTTGGCCTGCGACGTAATAGGTCAATCAGAAAGAGGTCCAACACAAACAAGCTGAAAGATGTAAGGCATGTCGCCACCTATCGTAGCAGATACATACATGCTTCGGTCAATAAATCGATTTTCCTCTCGTGCATGTATTTTGGGACAGTGACAGCAGTCAGATTAAATGGCCTAATCGAGTTATTACCGTAGCTTGACTAAACTGTGCGTTTAAACGTACTGACTGATCCCCATCTGCCCTCTCCCAGTAGAGGTCTAATCGTGATCTTGTACACGACCTGCAACACAACCCAAGCATTTTATTCACGTTAAAAGAATTTCACAATTGTCCACTAGATTGTTTCAAAGCCCCCTAACCGAGGTTTCTGTCCCAATTGTGATGCAGAATCAAAATTCTGGAAATTAAGTCGCTGTCCAATTGCTTATGGAACTGACCCCAAAATTATGCAAATGAGTACTTTCCAACAGTTTATCTTTGAATGAAGCGCACTATACGGCGTCAAAAACTTACCCAAAATCATTGAACATAAAGCATAGCTTGGCAGTCCATAGTTTTTATGTAGAATATAAGTACAAGACATAAAATGGGTGCAGGGTGGCTCTATGTAGAACAGCTGTCTCACAGCAAGAAGGTTGTGGGTTCAAATTCAGCATAGGACTGAAAGTGGAAAGTGTCCTCATGGGTTTCCTCTGAGCAAACCGATTTCCTCCCAGAGTAGATAGACATGCATTTACAGCTAATTGGAAAAGCCACACTAACCATAGATGTCAGGGTGGGAGTGAAAGATAAGTGAGCCTTGCAAAGCATTGGTTTACTGTCCTGGATGTGCTCCTGCCTCTGACCCAATGCGTGCTGGGACAGGCTCCAGCTCCCACACAACCCTGACCAGAAGTACACAGATTAATGGATGGCAGTTACAAAATCTGGTTTTGAAGTTTTTATTGCATCATATTAAAGAATCTGTTAACACATAGAACACCACTTTCATTATTAGACAGGAAATTGTAGTGGCGGAACTAGGGAGGAAGTGGCAAAAATGAACCTGAGTAAAATTTGCATAAATTACTACATGGTGATACATAAAAGCATAAACACTTTAAATAAACCTGAACATGCGTACCTTAACCACTATTTGTTCAATAAAAAGTCTAAAACAATGGAGTACAGAGCTAAATGTTTAAAAATGGTCTTAATGTTTCTTCTTTTATGGCTGTCAGTGGAAAATAAAAAACAAGCAATCGGGATTAGCATTTTTACATAAAATACAAAATTAACATACAATTTTAAGGCAGTAAGTTCAGCCATCATAAATACTCATTTACAAGAAAAAAGAAATATTTCATCATGGAAATGCCATAAAATAATGTAGGAGGGCCATACGGTTGACTCCATTATTGGGTCGTAAGCACTGCCTGGAGTGAGGAGACTAGAAAGCTGTGTGGACTCAAAACTACAGCCACTGTAAGGCTGGATTTATGGTTCTGCGTCGAACCGACGCCGTCGCGATGCAGAGCCTCTGCGGTGACGTGAACCCCCACCGCAGAGCCTCTGCGTCGCCTGCTGTGCACCTCGAAAATTTTCTAACTGCATGTCAAAGTGACGCAGACCGCAAGGGCACTGTTTGGTCCACTCAACTACATCACTTCCGGAAACCTGACACCACCTAGCGGTTTGGCGGTGAATTGCTTCGCGGCACAGCAGGACGCAAACGACCTCAATGCAGAACTTTGAAAGGTCCACGATAGCGTCGAGGCAACGGCGTGCTCTTTGCGTGGAGTCGACGTAGAACCATAAATCCAGTTTAAACAGTCCAAGTTACACAGTGCTATGGATGGTTTCAGCCCTGCATTCACAACATATCTAACAAACAGCAAGTCATATCATGAGAACAGTCCAGTAAAAGGGACTCACAACATGGCTCTGAGCATTAAGACATAAGAACTGGACCGAAGCTATGGCAATACATGGTGCATGGTCAGAACAGCCATGTAATATTTTAGGCAAGGAAAAAGCTAGACAACATTATTGCCCCGAATAAAAATTCACTGACTGTATGACAATATAATAAATAATGAAATGCATCATGAGTGTGGAGGTGGAGCAGATTTGATGCTATACTCAAGAGAGCAGATTGGACAGACATTGATTTTTCACAAACTGATTACATTCAAAAACAAAGGGCACAGGAGAAGTTCACCATTAACAGCACAAACAGACAAACTCCAATGCAAAATTTCCTCCTCAACTATCCAACTGTTCCCATCCATGCATTCTCAACATGTATTTTGGGCTTTATTGCGTGCCCAACAATTGAATTGGTGAATTCAATAAGAGCCCAACTCCACACATTTTCAACATGGAGTTGGGCCCTTATTGAATTCACTGATTGAAATGAAAAAAAAAAAAACCCAATGAGAATATATCATATCATATCATATTATCCACGGGAAATAACATTCCTCAATGATTAAAAGTTATCTTCCAACGATGATCATGATATCAATGAAGATGAACAGTGATGATAATTACAATGATGAAGAAGTGACATTGATAACAATGATAGCGGGGATTATGATGATTACGCCGTTGGAAATGACATCATAGGTATTGTCATATAGATAAAAATAAGTGCTTGAGAAAGACAGAGGAATCTCCTCTCACTCTTTTTCCAACTAAACTAAACTTTACCAAGGAAATTTCCAAGATTTACTGTTGGGTAGTCAAGTTCTGGCCTCGCGCAGCAGGAAAGGACAGCCTGAGTGCCATAAAAGCACTATTATTAAACATCCATATTTGCATATTACAAAACATGCAAATTTGTTGCATTACAATAAATAGAAAAAGAATAATTACCTCAATGTTTTCTATATCAATGGTAGGAGTGTCTTGGGGAAGAAAAAAAAAATTGAGTATGTGCTAAATTTTTATATTTTCAAGACAAATCTGTGCCCATGTCTGGTAAAACTATGCCCTCAACCATTCTATCCAAAAATGAATACAAAAGAGCAAATACAGCAGATCTACAGATACAAATACTGGCCTCTCTCGACACCCCTGTTCTAGAACTCCAGTGCCTTCTGTTACCATGAGTGATGGAATGTTCAGTTCAGAACATTCCAGTGAGATATGAGGGCCTCGGTCTTCAGCTCAGATTTCAGGCCCATGTAGGTCATCAGTACCCAGCGGGGTAGCCACCCTTTCTTTGGTCCGATTCAGCATACAGCCGGTTCTCCTTCCTCATCACGGCAATCACCACCGAATCCAGCTTATTGTGTTCCTCAACTACGTGGTTCCGCCGCACCAAACCTGCCATCACATCCTGAAACACACACACACATACATACACATACACATACACATCCACATCCACAGACTTCGTCAAGTTCTGGTCAAAACTGGGTGTGGTTAGCATTTTTTAAATCAATGCAGCAGTAATTAAAATTATGGGGAGAGATTAAATTTTTTTTACCCACATAGAAAACAGTCGCCATAGCATACATCGGACATCAAAATAACACTCTCAGCTTTAAGCAGAACAGAAGACAAACACAAAGCCATGAAGACAGATTACACAAGCTGATACGGAGACTCTCCCAACAGATATTCATCATGATTGACAAATGTGCCAGTTATGACATCACAGAGTTGGCCCCACACACCTTGTCCAAGCCCCTCTCGAGGAGGGTGGTGTTTGGTAAGAGCTGATTGTGCACCCGGGGTTCGGACACCGCCCTCTTCAGGTCATAATCAAAAAACAGAGCGTTCAGGATGACCTGGGGGGTGGGGGGATGAGCAACATTATTATTGACTGATTACTTCCACCCATCCACCAACTATCACCCTCCCATTTTGGGGCTGCACGTATCTGCAGCCTATCAGAGCGTGCAATGGGTGATGCTTCCTGTACTGAACCATGGTGAGATCGTGACGGTGGACACACCATTCGTATCTACGGGCAATTTAAAGTCTCTTATTAACCTCACATGCACGTTTTTGGACTGTAGGAGGAAACCCATGCTAACACGGGGATAATATGCAAACTCCGCACAGAAAGGCCACAGACTGGATCAGACAGAGGTAGAAAGTGGGCGGGGCTCACCAAGGCAGTTCCTGTTGTGATCTGGGTCCCTCCCGCGGCCCCCACCACCATTTTGACTCTGTTGGTTTTGTCCAGTAAGATCACAGGACACATAGAGGACATGGGTCTTTTGCCTGCAGAGAACACTGGGTAATAAACATCTTTTGCCCAGCCTTTTGTATCCACTTACCTACATCTGATAATGACCACATGCTTAACCAAGTTCAACGTACATACTCAAAGGTCCCTGAACGTAAGGTGAACATGAAATCTGTTTTCAGCAACTAAAGACAATAGAATGAAGTCCTTCAACAAAAAACGTTTTGCAGGAGTGCTGACTATAGTGTTTGAATCCAGACTAATGTTACCCAAAAGTGCTCAAACCCCCAAAAACTGAAATACTTTCATCACATTTATTATTATTGAGCCTCACCGGGACGGATGAAGTTACTGGGAGAAGGAGGCACCCCAAAGAGGTTGGTAATATTCGGGGAACTGAAGTCATCCATCTCATTATTGAAGATGATGCCAGTAGATGGCGATCGTACTTTAGAGCCGAAGCTGTGCCAAAAGTAGTTAAAACATCAGCAAGACTGCAACATCACAAATCTGCCTGTCAATGCCCAACAAAACAATTTGTCATTATTTAACAAAATGGCAAGTTAGGACACCAGGGGCAGTTCAAAGATTTTTACACAGAGGGGCCAAGTGTCCTGTATTCATTAATATTTTAAGATCTATCACACCCACTGACTAAACCATTTGAACACTTTGCTCCATGTTTTAGTGAAATATAAGCAGCTTTAAGTCACGTAAATGGACTCAAAAGGCACAATGCAGGATTTGAAGTGAGAAGTCAAAGGAATCTGTAGATTGAAGATGGTGATGATTTTGGAAAAATGAACAGATAAACTGATTATTTCCATTTTTGACAGAGCATGTAAAATCCACCAAGATTGGTGCAAATTGGACTAAAAAAAAAAATCAAGAAGCAAAGCACAAGAGCAGCCTAACCTTGGGAACTTCCAAAGGGCACCGTAAAAACTAAGAAGTTGACTCAACCCTAAAAAAAAAAGCAAGGCAATCAGCTACAAAGCATTTTTGAATTGGTTCAACTTCATGTTCCAAATTCTTTCAAAAATGAGTTTGAGCAACCACTGGGATTTGAGGCTGACCAAACTCAAAAATGATTTGCAGCTGGTTGCCTTACTTTTTTAAGTTCAGTCAACTTTTTATTTCTTTTACTGTGCACATGAAAAGTACAAACCTCCAAACCCATAAAATGCCTTGTATCAGCTTGGCAGTTATTGCAGCAAAACGTGATCACTTTGATAAATCTACGTAGATTTAGATAGTTTTTATGGTCACACTTTGTATGACATGTTGCTGTATAATGCCTTCATGAATGAGACATAATGTCTTCATAAATCATACATAAGCAAATGTCATGCTTTGTAAAGGGTGAAATAGCACATCCTTATTCAGCATGTGATGCCAGATATGATATTACTGACCATGTCACTTAGCTGACAATGTCACCCTTTATAGCATTTAGCCACTAGCTAAGTGACATTGTCAGTTATATCACATCTGGCATCACATGCTGAATAAGGATGTGTTATTTCACCCTTTAAAAAGCATGACATTTGCTTATGTATGCTTTATGAGGACATTATGTCTCATTTATGACATTTATTAAACAGTCTGTCAGAGCGTCATCTCTCACTAGTGGTTGATGGTGCTGGTGGCTGACACAGCACTTCCATCCTCCGCTACAACAGAAAGGTGAGCAGTGCCGCGGTCGTCCGGGAGGAAGAATTCAGGATCATAGAAGTTGTATGGGTGCGTAGTATTATCACTGATCCTCCCCCAAATATCATGGGCGAATTCGTCTGAGGTTATGTTGTGAAGCAGCTGTTAGAGGGAGACACCCGCTTCACAGTGTGTAGTTGTGGCCACAGACAAAACCCTTTCATTTACAAAAAAAGAAAAATAGCCCTGCAAAGCAGCCGTTACCCCTCAGCCCCTGGATTGTTTGGAATAAATATAAATTGACAAAGCCGTTTTCAAGTTATCCTGCAGAATACAAAATTCAAGATGGAGGCTGTGGCGGCCATACTGGACATCCAAGTGGTGTCAAATTCAATAGGTTTCTGTAAGTACACAAGACTAAGCAACATGGCGAAAATGACGTAGATTGACAAAGGCGTTTTCAAGTTATCATTGAGAACACAAAATTCAAGATGGCGGCTGTGGCGGCCATACTGAACATCCAAGCGGCGTCAAAATCGATGGTCTTGTGTACCTACAGAAGCCTAAATGATGCAGCAAATATGGCATTGATTGACGAAGGCGTTTTCAAGTTATCGTGCAGAATACAAAAGTTTACGGGACAGACGGACGGACATTGCACATAACGACAATACCCTTCTGCCCCTTAGTCGGGGCTGAGGGGTAAAAACTTAATTTATCACTTTTCAGTCTGAGCTGGCACACAAAAGGACATGTCCTGTTTTCCTATCATTTCAGCCCACTTTCTGTTTCTCATCTATATACAGCTCCCTCCATAATTATTGGCACCCCTGGTTAAGATGTGTTCTTTAGCTTCTAATAAATTCAGTTTTTTTCTAAATAATGTAGGACCACAATGAAAAAAAGAGGAAAATCCAACCTTTAATTCAAGTGCACTTATTCAGTGGGAAAAAAATCCCACATTAAGAAATAATTCTTTTACATCAAATCATGCGTGCCACAATTATTAGCACCCCTGATGTTAATACTTTGTACAACCCCCTTTTGCCAACAAAACAGCACCTAATCTTCTCCTATAATGTTTCACAAGATGGGAGAATACAGAAAAAGGGATCTTCGACCATTTCTCTTTGCACAATCTCTCTAAATCATCCAGCGACCTGGGTCCACTCCTCTGCACTCTCCTCTTCAGCTCACTCCACAGGTTTTCAATGGGGTTGAGGTCTGGGGACTGAGATGGCCATGGGAGGAGCTTGATTCTGTGTCTGGTGAACCATTTCTGTGTAGATTTGGCCACATGTTTAGGGTCATTATCTTGCTGAAAGACCCAGTGACGACCCATCTTCAGCTTTCGGGCAGAGGCCACCAGATTTTGATTTAAAATGTCCTGGTATTTCAAAGCATTCATGATGCCATGCACCCAAACAAGGTTCCCAGGGGCTCTGGAAGAGAGACAGGCCAACAGCATCACCGATCCTCCCCCATACTTCACAGTGGGCATGAGGTGCTTTTCTGCATACTCATCTTTTGTGTTCCGCCAGACCCACTTAGAGTGTTTGTTGCCAAAAAGCTCTATCTTGGTCTCATCCGACCAAAGCACACGGTCCCAGTTGAAGTCCCAGTACCACTTAGCGAACTCCAGACGTTTGCGTTTATGATTGTGAGTGAGAAGTTTTTTTCTGTGCATGCCTCCCAAACAGCTTGTTGGTATGTAGATAACGCCTGGTGGTTGTTTTGGAGACTTTGTGACCCCAAGATGCTACCATTTGTTGCAATTCTTTAACAGTGAGCTTTGGAGAACTTTATATTTCTCTTACCATCCTCCTCACTGTGCGTGGTGGCAAAATAACCTTGCGTCCTCGTCCAGGCTTGTTTACCACTGTTCCAGTTGTTTTAAACTTCTTAATGATTCCTCTGACAGTAGATATGGGCAGGTGCAGGCGAGTGGCTATTTTCTTGTAGCCATTGCCTGACTTGTGAAGGTCAACACACATCTGCCTTACTTGAATGGTGTGTTCCTTTGTCTTTCCCATGTTGAAGAGTGGATAACAGAAATGGCCTCTGTGTCACGTCATATTTATACCCCAGGGAAACAGGAAGTGACTAATTACTAATTAAATGTTCCTAGATACTCTGATCAACTTTGTAAACTACTGTAGAAATGACAGAAATACTTCAATTACATTTATTTCCTAGGAATTGTTAGGGGTGCCAATAATTGTGGAACAGGTGATTTTATGAAAAATAATTATTTCTTAGTCAGGGATTTTTTTTTCCATTAAAATTCACTTGAGTTGAAGGTTACATTTTTCTACAATTTTCAGTGTGAGAGTGCTTCTGCAATAAAAATTGATTTTAAGGCTTTTACCACATCTTAACCAGGGGTGCCAATAATTATGGAGGGCGCTGTATGTTTATATGTTGGAATATTATCTATTCATGTTAAAAAAATAATTTTCCCTGTATAACAGCGCAGCAGGGCTATTTATGTGAAAATGTCTGTGTGTATGTGAGTCTGTCTTCAGTTTTCTTGTGAGCTTGATAACTCAAAAACCATTAATCCTTTAACCATGATTTTTGACAGAGGTAGATTATCATTGTGCTCTCAGACCTAATGCTTGGTGTCAGAGTAAAATGTAATGCTTGGTGTCAGAGTGAAAGGTTATTCTTGGTGTTGGATGGCTCCAGCTCCTGAACAACACCGTGTAGTGCTGGTTTGTCTTTTAAAAAACAAGTTTTTGGTAGGCCTATGATTTAGCTTTCAGTGATTAAAACCATAAACTGAAGAGAAAATGATGAAAATGACCCAAAACTTCTGTGAATATTTTGTATATCAATAAAACTATCAAGATTTCTTACTCCTGTATTCTAGCCCCGATACATTAACTTGCCCTCCTCCAGGATTCTAATATTTGATATATGTTGTACATACTTATCAAATCTAAAATGTTATTTCAAGCAATGGAATCCTAGAGGAGGGCAAGGTTGATGTTTTTAACTTTGAAAGTGCCTGATGAAGTGACTTCTGATAGTAATGTAGGCTGCTGTTAACTGTATCTAGGTCAGAAGTCATCTAATAAAATGTGATACTTTTGTTCTTCATTGTTTATTATGTGTAGATATTGCCATATGAGTTTTGGATACGTTATTGCAATAATAGGCAAGAAAATGGGATAATTCTAATGAGGTTTTTTTTGGAGAGTTTCAACTGACATGAGATTTGCTGAAGATGGGTGTCTTTCCCTGTCCCTCATTCTTTATCAACACTTTGTAAGAGACGAAAAAAGTCAAAATATGGTCTTTCAACAACCATAGCTCATTCTAACTCAAAATTGGAAGAACTTTGGGCAAGTTTACGAAAGTCGGCTGGAATGATAGGAAAACAGGACATGTCCTTTAGCTTTGACACTAAAAAATGAAAATTCACTTAGGAACAGAGGATTACAACTGACATATTTTCGTTGAAATGAGTTCTCCTTTAAAAACTACAGCCAAAAAAAAATGCTGAATTTCATGTGTTTTCTTTTGTCTCTCAGGCAGAGGAGTTACTAGGATGTCATCATTGGGTGGGCATTTGGAGTAACTGGGTGGGCAACAACAATAATGTTGCTATTCTCAAATAGGGAATGTAAAAAAAACTGCAGTTTATTTATTACCTCTGCCAAGGAGGTTATGTTTTCACCCGTTTGTTTGTTTGTCTGTCCGTCCGTCTGTGGGTTAAGAGGATAACTCAAAAAGTTTTGAACGGTTTGGCACGAAATTAGGTAGGATGATAGGTGCTAGTCCATGGAAGAGTTGATTTAATTTTGGAAGTGATCAGGAACCAAAAGAACAGATATATGGCATGGCAGAGGTATGTGCTCTACCGAGAGACCTCTAGTTTTTTTTTTTTTTTGGCAGGTGGGGGAAGTAATACAATCACAACACTGACAAATTGTGTGCATGGGGGTCTGGGGCCACAAGCCCTAAAAAAAAAAATGAAACTGTAAAATTAAAATTTTATGGTGAGCATTTTTATGATTAACTAGAGAAGAAAATTTGTGAAAAAATTTTTACTTGGATCTTCAGTAAGCTACGAAAGTGTGCACATATGCACCTCTAAACGTGTGTGTAAATATATATATATATATATATATATATATATATATATATATATATATATATACACACACACACACACACACACACACACACGCACACAACCCCAATTCCGAAATATGTGGGACAAAGAGTAAATTGTGAATAAAATCAAAACGCAATGACTTTCAAATCACACCAGCCAGTATTTTATTCACAATAGAACAGAGATAACATAGCAACTGAGAAATTTTACAATTTTATCCACAAAATGAGCTCATTTCAAATTTGATGGCTGCTACAGGTCTCAAAAAAGTTGGGACAGGGACCTGTTTACCATGGTGTAGCATCCCCTCTTCTTTTTAACACAGAGTGGAGACGTCTAGGCATTGAGGAGACAAGTTTCTTGAGTTTAGCCATTGGAATTTGATCCCACTCTTGTTTAATACAGGCTTCCAGCTGCTGGAGAGTTTTGGGTCTCCTCTGACGGACTTTCATTTAATTATGCGCCAAATGTTCTCAATCAGTAAAAGATCAGGACTACAGGCAGGCCACTTCAGCACACGGACTCTTCTACTACGAAGCCATGCTGTTGTAATAGCTGCAGTATGTGGTTTTGCATTATCCTGCTGAAATACACAAGGCCTTCCCTGGAAAAGATGTCATCTGGAGGGGAGCATATGTTGCTCTATATCCTTTATATACCTTTCAGCATTCATGGTGCTTTTTAAAACATGCAAGTGTCCCACACCATATGCAATAATGCATCCCCATACCATCAGAGATGCTGGCTTTTGAACTGAACGCTGATAACAGGAGGGGTGGTCTTTCTCCTCTTTAGCCCGGAAGACACGACGCCCATGATTTCCAACAAGAATATCAAATTTGGGCTCGTCTGACCACAGGACACTTTGCCACTTTGCTACAGTCCATTTTAAATGAGACTTGGCCCACAGAACACGGCGGCGTTTCTGGATCATGCTCAACAATGGCTTCCTTTTTGCATGATAGAGTTTTAGGTGGCATCTGTAGATGGCACAGCAGACTGTGTTTACAGACAGTGGTTTCTTGAAGTATTCCTGGTCCCATTTAGTAATGTCAATGACAGAATCATGCCGGTGAGTGATGCAGTGGCGTCTGAGGGCCCAAAGATCACGGGCATCCAGTAAAGGCCTTGTCCCTTACGCACAGAGATTTTTCCAGTTTTTCTGAATCTTTTGATGATGTTATGCAACGTCGATGATGAGACCTTCAAAGCCTTTGCAATTTGACGTTGAGGAACATTGTTTTTAAAGTATTGTACAATTTTTTTTTACACAAGCCTTCACAGGTTGGAGAGCCTCTGGCCATCTTTACTTCTGAGAGACGCAGCCTCTCTAAGACATCCCTTTTATAGCCAATCATGTTACACACCTGATGCCAGTTAACTTAATTACTTGCTAAATATTCTTTCAGCTGATTCTCTTATATATTAATTGCTTTCTCAGTCCTTTTTTGCCTGTGTCCCAACTTTTTTGAGACCTGTTGTAGCCAGAAAATGTGAAATAAGCTCATTTTGTGGATAAAAATGTAAACTGTCTCAGTTTCAACATTTGAAATGTTATCTATGTTCTATTGTACCATATTGGCTCATGTGATCTGAAAGTCATTGCATTTTGATTTTATTCACAATTTACATTTCGTCCCAACTATTTCGGAATTGGGGTTACAGTAGGCAACATGATCATAAGTCCCCTGCCCATCATATACGCTTGTTTGCTCGATTGGCCAGATGAATGGTCACTGCTTTCAATATTGCTGCTGCGCAGAATTGTGGGATGGCATTATCTCCTTTCTTTTCGAAAAGGATGGTTCTGTGTACCCTGTGCTAAAGGAGGTGAATTAGGAAACACTGAGACACCTTTCCTTAACATTTAAAGAATTCAAATACACTTATCATGGCTACCACGTAATTATTTCCGGATCATTTTTTAGGGAGTCAGGAACTTTCCAAAGTAAAAAAGACTATTCGGACACAGCCCGAATCTTGGTAAAACCACACACAGTGTTAACACCAGGTGAGTGATCATCACTCCCTGTCCTAGTTCTCAATGTAACACATGCAGGAGTGAGAGAGAATTTCAAGCAGTTTCTACAGTTGTTGCAAACAGATATGTGATAAAAATTGGTATGTAACAGATGCAAGCTGTGAAGCTCCTGGGTTTCCTGTTGTCCTGCATTGGATTCAACCAACTGTTTTGTACTCTCAGCAGGCCTACGCCAGTTATTTGGGTTCCTTCTTTCAACTGCATTTGCAGCAATCGCTTGTTGAAATTAAATAACTGACAAGACTTTTGGTAGCATTTCAACCAGCTTTGAACTCCCACAGGTGTTAATCCTTTGGGGGTTAGTGTTAATGCAAATTAAAAATGATTGTAAAACTACCAATTATAAACACCAATTTCAGTTCAAAATAACACTTGTTGTTTCAGTAGGTGAAACTTCTGCTAAAGAGTTATGTAACTCAGGTAATGTCAAAATTATGTAATGAGCTGGGCTGAATGAGAATGGGCATGACTTAACTCTAACACCTGCAGATGTTGCCTTGCTCACAGGTAGGAATTTCCAGTTTCATGTACGAGAGACAATTATAAGTGAATCCAATGTGCAGCGGCACTTTGTTTTCACCGGCAAATATTTTAATTTTCACTTAAGAATTCCGAGTGAGAAACTCATTTGAATATGCAATTTTCAATATGAAGTGGAAAATGCTCGCTTTCTGATTTTTTATAAAGCTTAACCCTGCAAGACGGTACTTCAGATAAGGGTGTGGGCAAGGTTTGGGGTTCCTAACCTCCGTGACATTCACGAACTTGGGGTCCCCAAGTCTACTCCTCTGTGCATAGGCGAACCGTAAAGCCTCCACGATGCGGTGGTACGTCAGTGCCTTCATTTCTGGGGAGGAAACGCTTGCTCCATTCAGCCTATAACCTGTGAACCCAAAAATGATACCGCTCATTTACGACACCTGAGACATGCCTACACCAGCCGCTCACAGGTATATATGACACATATCAACACCTGCAGCTAACTATAATATACAGTATACCAATGTCGGTTGCATGGAGGTATATTTAAAGTGCACCTACGTCTCATGTATATCCGAAATGCATCGATACCTATGGTATGCAAGTGTGTCTATTGTGCTTCTTCATGGAATGTACACAGTCATGTCAGCAAACAAACTCACTTGTCACAGATCTGTACGTCTGATGTAAATAACGAATCCACTTAAACTGAAATCCCTCTTTAAATATTCATCTGTATGAATGGATTACAGCAGTTATATGAGGTCTGTTTACAGCACTCTGAACAGGTTAGACTGCTTAAAATAAAATGTATATGTGACCCAAGAAAGAGTACCTATGGGGTGCATAAGAACCTGGATCCAGTGAAAAGGGTCCCGTTTCCCCTTTACCTTGGAGGATGTTTAGGATTAGGCCAAGAATGGGGCCGCTGGAAGGGGCGTTCGGGACCCACATGGTGTACGGCCCCAGGGTGAAATTCAGGGGATGCTCATCCAGGATTGGGGTATAGTCCCGCAGGTCCTCCAGGGTTATGATGCCCCCTAGAGGGAAAGGGTTATGGTTACTGTGTTGTTAGGGGAAAACAGAACACTTTCCAGCAGCAAAGGAGGATCAAGGCGGTATTTCAAGTGTTTCAAGATTATTTTGATTTTGGGGATAAGAAGTATTAGACATATTGCAAAAATTAAAGCCTAATAAGGTGGCTGGTCCTGATGGCTCACACTCAAGAGTTCTCCAGGAAGTAGGTGAAATCGCCTCTAAACCATTTTCAGGCGGTCTTTAGAAACTAGAGAAATACTAAATGATTGGAGACAGGGAACAAAATATTAATATATAAGACAAGGGACCATACTGAGCCAGGAAACAACAGGCCTGTCAGTTTAACTTGCATTGCATGTAAAATACTGGAATCTATCATTAAAGAAAAGTTGGAATTATTTCTTGAAGTTAATAACATCCTGAAGGATAGCAAACACGGTTTCCATAAGGGAAGGTCATGCCTGACAAACCTTTTTGGAATTCTTTTAAGAGGCCACTAAGACTTATGGTAAGAGTAGGTCCAATGATTCATATTTTTGGATTTTCAGAGAGCATTTGACACAGCAACACATAAAAGACTAATTTCTAAAAAAAAAAAAAAAAAAAAAGGACCTAAGGAATCATAGGAGGTATTTTGGAATGAACTCAGAACTGGTCACAGGGCAGAACATAATGAGTTGAGGTTAAAGTGATCGCATCCAAGTTAGGCATTGTGGGAAATGGAGTCCCTCAGGGATTGGTCTCGGGACCCCTACTTTTCCTTCTACAGTACTTTTACCATGCAAATTTCAATCTGACACTAGTTTGTCATACTTTTATTCATGAGAAGTCTAAAATGGAAGTTAAAACTTTACCAGGGAACGCCCCTTAAAAATTACTGAAAGATTACGTAATCCATCTAACATAATCTCCAGAAGGACAATGCTCTGAGCAGAGTCTGGGGAAGGGGGTTTTGCATGCAGTAACCAACACATTCGTCTCAAGCTACTAACAAACATTTGCATTATTCACTTCCGAATTCAATGCAAATCATGTGCAACACTTCCGACAACAGTAGTGAGGATGAGAGAGAAAATGCTTTGTTTCCAGTGTCCGCTGAAATATCAGACTTGTCTGAAGATCGTGAAATTCAAGCTGGAATTTAGGCAGCTGGAATAGATCGGCTGTATTGTTATGAGTCCAAGGTGGAAGCAGGTTTTAGATACTCAATACATTATCAACATGATGCCAAATAAATAATTATAAAGCCATTTCTGGTGCTATCCAGCAGGCAAAAGTGGGGGCTTATATAACAATGGTGCCTGGTGAACTGAAACTCGGTGAAGCACAGACCATTCCTTAAAAATAATGATTGATCTTGCTTTTTTTCAGTCGTTTAATTATATTGACTTTACATGAACTCTGAAAACAGTTGGGACCATCAGGCGTAGCCGGTTCTGCTCGTTAAGATAAGATGAGCACTCATGAGCCTCAATCTGTTTTCAATCATTATCCTTAATGAACATGTTTTCCAATGATAAAAGTAAGCCATCAGCAGTTAAATGCACAGCTTACTTCCTAATCCTATTTTGCAACAATTGAAAAGAACGTGTTTTATTCACTTTACAAAAAAAAGATAAACTACAATGTTAACTTCTGTGTTTGCTTGAAGCACATCCTCCTCTATCAAATTTCCGCTTCATGATTGTTTAATTACGACAAAGAAAGCAAAAATTTGCAACAAATATCCGCAAATGAATAATGTTGATTCAAATGGAATTTCATGTTGAAATGACGAGCTTTCTTTGCGTTTTCATTAAAGTGCCCTTTGTGGCTTTTTCTGGGATCTGTCCCTGGTTCCTTCTCTCAAGTTCAGAACATAACTAGACAGTTCGGTCAGCTGCGACCGCATGGGTGTAGCCCCTGAAAGCCCGCTACCCCCCTTTATCACAATATCAGTCTGGTGTCCATAAACGGCACAGCACAATTAC
Organism: Gymnothorax javanicus; assembly: GCA_029692085.1. Taxonomy (NCBI): domain Eukaryota; kingdom Metazoa; phylum Chordata; class Actinopteri; order Anguilliformes; family Muraenidae; genus Gymnothorax; species Gymnothorax javanicus. The sequence goes on along the minus strand of CM056194.1, from coordinate 120,815,463 downwards.
TGTTGCTACCAAGATACTAAATGATATCATGAAAGTTTTGGATTGTAAAAAGTACTGTGCTGCTTGTTTTATTGACTTGTCGAAGGCCTTTGACACCGCGGATCACTTCATTTTGGTACATAGACTCCGCTCTATTGGTCTGTCTGAAAGTGCTGTTAATTTGTTCTGCAACTATTTATCAGGTAGAACACAATGTGTTCAGTTTGCTGGTTCTTGTTCTTCCTACCTCTCGGTATCGAAAGATGTACCTCAGGGCTCCATTTTAGGACCCCTGCTTTTCACAATTTTTATTAATAATATTTGTGATAATGTATCAAATGCTGCCTATCATTTTTATGCAGATGACACTTATCTACTGCTCATCTCCTATTATTGTTCAAACCTTTGAATTCTTGCAGACTGCTTTTGATGTCCTATAATGTCATTTAATTCAACTTAAATTGCTGCTCAATGCAGAAAAGTCCAAACTTATGTTATTTTCATGCTGCAAAAAAGTAATGCCTAATCTTCCAAAGATCTCAACTGCTCAAGGGGTTCATATTGAAATGGCCACATCACATAAATATTTGGGTATAATAATTGATCAGAACCTTTCATTTCAGTTGCATATAGAAAACCTTGTCTAAAAGTTGAAACTTAAATTAGGGTTCTTTTACAGAAATAAATCTTGCTTCTCTCTTAAGGCAAGGAAACATTTGATCACTGCTACATTTTTACCTTTATTAGATTATGGTGATCTCCTCTCTATAAATTCAGCTGACAAATACCTCAGGAAGTTGGATACAGTTTATCACAGTGCATTATGTTTTAGAACTGGCCTTGGAAATCATGTACATTACTGTTCTTTGTATGTTGCCGCTGTGCTGCCCTCTTTGTATGTTCGCAGATTTACCCATTGGATGACTTTTGTTTATAAGTCTCTATTTGGTTTGCTTCCCACTTATCTGAGCAACTACATGTGTAGAAGCCAGAATAAGTATAGCCTGCGTTCTCAGGATGTTGTCCAGCTCTCTATCCCCAAAGTACGTACTGAACTTGGAAAGAAAGCGTTTAACTATGCTGCTCCTTATTCCTGGAACACATTACAAAAGGAGCTGAAGTTGTCACAGATAATTTTGTTGAGGGAATTTAAATCACTTTTAAAGGATCGAGAAAAGAGAACACTTGGTCAATGTAAATGTTTTAAGAGTCTTTTAAAATTAATTTAATACAGTGTCCATTTTGACTTTTCTTTTAGAATCATTTTAATACCCTGCTGAATTTTTGTAAATCTTGTATTTATTCATATCATGTTTTTATAATTTTATTGTATAGTGTGTGATAGTTGTATTTTGTTGTCATTGTATTTATGTCTTGTTGCCTTCTTGGGCAGGTCTCTTTTGAAAAAGAGATTTTAATCTCTATGAGACACTACCTGGTTAAATAAAGGATAATAAAATAATAATAAAATTTGCACATAATTTGGCCAATACAGTCGCCATGGCAACAAAAATCAATAGGTGACATTAGGGAGGTATAACAAACGCCAAAGTAATCCGTCAAAAATTGCAGCCTGTAGAGAGTCCACAAGGACGTGTCTACGGACGCAGTGGCGGCGGAGACGACTCGCGAGAATTCATAATAGCCATCCGACCTCCTCCGGGGGCTACAATTACATCTAATTACCTTTGACTTTCCAGCAAGTAGAGGATGGGCTCCTCCACTATAGCCAGATTGTTTCTGAGATTTCCATTCGCTGTGGGGAGCTTCTTCTCACCACTGACTGGAGGGTTTTCTCTCTAATGGGAGTTTTTTGTTATTTTTATCACACTTATTGCTACAGGGGCTCTGGGATGGGCCATGCCTTTCTGCTACAAAGTAAAGCGCTTGTCACCGTACTCCTGTGTAAAGCGCCATGAAAATAAAATTTAATTGAACCAACGTCAATGCTCCAGATATGAGCTGGTTCTAGATGTTACTCCTCCTCAATCATCCAACTTTATGAAATAGGGCCTCACTATACGATGGGCAATCCCTACCCACATCGTGTCATGTATTCAGTCAAGTAGGTCAAAGAACGAATAGTATCTACAAGACAAAGCGATGCTGTTTGCTAAAATCAGCAAAAAAAATAAAAAATGGTATACATAACTTTGAGGGCTATAAATAATTCAAAAGTGATACTATTTTTAAAGGACTAATTTCTACATGGCTCTCTCTACTGTACATGAATGTCAATATGAAGGTTTTGATGCAGAGTGGGCATTAGTGGAATTTTGGATCGCCGTGTGTATTGTAAATCAAAAGAAAGCTCTTAATCTGATCCAGCTAGAAGCAAAAGGACAAGCGCCATCCCTAAGTGCACTGAAATAAATGACAGAAATATACTATTGTAATGATCTTGCTTAATCATTGTGAAAAAAGCAACACAATCTCATCCCGACTTATCATATTGTGCTCTGCCTGACCAAGCATTGATATACATTGAAAAAAGAGGCTTTCGGCGTCCTTATTTGACATTTAGGGTTAGGGTTAGAGAGGATAGGATTAAGGGGGTGGGGTTTGTTTCAACACTGGCATCAAATAAGGATGACAACAGCAATCAATGACACCAATCAAAGTTGTTTTTGCTCTATTAAAAAATTCTAAGAGTGTGCCCTGCTTGCACCGAACCCTCAGTATGCTCAAATAATAGAGTTAATGGTTGACTTTCATTCGAGGATATGTGCTGTATAACCACATCGAGTGAAACACATAGCACTGACAGCCTGTTAAAACAGTGCGACTGTCTAAATGCTAACAAACCTCACAGCAGTTCTGTCCACAGTTGGTAAGAGGAAGGAGATACACCACCTGCAGCCTTTATGTCATTCACAATGTTCTGAGCCAGAGTCCCACTGTAGAAAGCCTCTGGACCCTCGGTAGCCAGCTGCTCATAGGTATCGGCCAGTTTGGGGAACCTAATGGCGTCGTTCTCCTTCAGAACGTCTCTTTTAGTTGAGTCACAAAATACTTCACTAAAATATCAAAACCAGAAAATTAAAAAAAATTAAGAAGGGATCTGTTGAAAACCAACTTACAGTAAACTATCTAATATGAATATTTTGATATGGGACACTGAAATTCCAAACATGAAGTGGATTCATGTAAAAACAGTAAGGTGGTAATAGCTCTTATATCCCAAGGTATGACATGAGTCAGCATCCATTAGCTGTGAATTCATTGTCAGTCTGGAGTAACAGAAGAGTTCAGTGTGGAGTTGCAGTACAGTAGCAAGCACTGCTAAGTAAGAGTAGGGCTCAGAATGGAGAAATAGTGTATTTGTGATCAGAGTGGACTAACAGTAGTGTTAAGTGTAGAGTAACAATTAGCAGTGTTCAGTGCGGAGTAACAATAGCGCTCTGCGAGGAGTAACACCAGAGCAGAGTTCAGAGTGGAGTAATAGAAAGTTAGTGCTCAATGTGAAGTAAAAATAGAGTAGTGTTCAGAGTGGGGAAATAGTAGAGTAGTGCAGTGTAACAGAAGTGTGTAGTGTGGGGTAACAGTAGAGTAGTATTCAGTCTAGAGTACCAAAGAAGTGTTCAGAATGGAGTAATAGAGTAGTGACAAGTGTGGACTATCAGTTGAGTTTTGTTCAGTCTGGAGTAATAGTAGAGTTCAGAATGGAGTAATAGGGAGTAAAAGGGTGCATCTCAAAGCGTAGGCTGCATCCTTTCAAGGCTGCATTTTTAGGGGTCATCACTTAATTCCATCTGCCGAACTGATGTAACGTCATTTCATCTCCGTTAAACAGCTTTGGTTTAAGTGAGTTGTCACTAGTTTTCCTAACCTTAACCTTAACTCTAACGCTTAAAGGGATAGTTCACTTTTTTTGAAGTGGGGTTGTATGAGCTACAAATTGCCACTACTTACATTAGATGCAGTAGAAAGCTCTCTGATCTCCTCCAGGTAGCAGCACCAGCGCATAGTGCTGGGTGGAAATTTAGGCGATACACTGTTGTGAACGGAAACACAGAAACAGCGTATTTTCGCGGCCTAAAAGAGGTCCTACCTGAAAATAATACAACATTTCAATTGTACGCTATACTTTAAAAAATTACAGCACTTTAGCTGCTCGGAGAAAAACACAGTTGCTAATTGAACTAACCAACTGACGTATTCCTGCGCGAGGCGCATCGTAGTTCACTGCGCGCTGTGGCGATCAGCTGTTTGGGTCACAGTAAAGCTGCTTGCACGAAAAATGGTCCGTGTGTGTCGCTTTCTTGGAGTGAAAGCAAAGCTGTGTCCTGGTGCACTTACAGCTTCCACCGCATTCCTCTGCGGAATATTGGACTTATAGCTGTGGCTAGTTGCCTCAACACGGATATTGATACGCCACCCGTATCCCTAAAAGAACTCCGTGTTTGCAGTATTCATTTTTCCAAAGAGGATTTCGTTTGGCTACATTCAGGGAAATCTCAACGGTGCACGCTGAAGAGCACTGCTGTACCCAAGCATCACGTAAAAGAGTGAAACACCTGTGAAAAAGTCTAATGTAACATTGCAGCACAAACTGATATCGCATAGGGTCTACGCAACCACATGCTGTGTATCTGCTGTGCTGGTTATTGTAGGGATTTTTTTTTTTTTTATTTGAGACGTGATTCTATGCCATTGAAAATCCGACTCTGCATAAACCCGCTCAGAGTCTGACCCAAACAGCTGATCGCTACAGCGCGCAGTGAACTACGATGCGCCTCGTGCAGGAATACGTCAGTTGGTTAGTTCAAGAGCAACTGTGTTTTTTTCCGAGCAGATAAAGTGCTGTAATTTTTTTAAATATAGTGTACAATTGAAATGGTGTATTATTTTCAGGTAGGACCTCTTTAGGCTCTTGAAAATACGCTGTTTCTGTGTTTCCGTTCACAACAGTGTATCGCCTAAATTTCCACCCAGCACTATGCCCTGGTGCGGCTACCTAGAGGAGATCTGAGAGCTTTCTACTGCATCTAATGTAAGTAGTGGCAATTTGTAGCTCATACAACCCCACTTCAAAAAAAGTGAACTATCCCTTTAACCCAAAACCTAACGCTAAATTTAACCTTGTCCCTAAGCCTAAATGTCAGTTTGGTGGATGGAAGTAAATGATGACCCCTAAAAATGCAGCCTATGCTTTGAGATGCACCCATAGAGTAGTGATGAGTGTGGACTAACAGTTGAGCAGTGTTCAGTCTTGAGTAACAGAGTAGTGTTCAGAGTGGAGTAATAGAGTAGTGATGAGTGTTAATTAACTGTAGAGTAACGTTCAGTCTCAAAGTAACAGTAGTGTTCAGAATGGAGTAATAGAGTAGTGATGCGTGTGGACTAACAGTTGAGCAGTGTTCAGTCTACAGTAACAGTAGTGTTCAGTCCAGAGCAGTGGTCTTCAGCGTTGTTCCTGGGGACCCGCTGTGTATGCTGGTTTTTGTTCCAACCGCAATTGTAATCTCAGGATTGTAACAAGCTGTTAATTTGTCTTAAGTGCATTTAATATTTAGAGCAGTTATTTACCCACTTAACTCACAAGTTAACAGAAATATCTACAATGTTTGCCATCAATAAAAAATACCATACCCACATTGGGATGTATTGGAAATTACAGCATAAAATGAGAGAAAACAATGTAACCCAAACAAATTATAGATGTACTCGGCTCCAAATTGGTGAAAACTAATAGGCACATCATGACAGATTTATTCGACAAGCAAATGGTAAAGAGACAAACCAGTTTTGTGTTACGTTAATCTAATTAAGTTCAACTGAAGTTTTTTTAAATAACTTGAAACAGATGAGTTCAGCAGCCTAGTTTGGGGTTTACGGAGTTTCTCAGCATCTAATTTGATCTGTTTGAAATGTTATATTACTTGAAATTTCTTGCAGTATAGAAATAAACACACTATCTTCTGAGGTATTTTATTCTTCATAGCATGTATGGAAGTTTCTATGTAACATCTTGCTAAAGAGTAAATAACAAGTCTAAGCATGAAAAACACCAAATTAAGACATTAACAGCTTGTTAAAAACCTGCGAGCACAATTGTGGTTGGAACAAAAGCAAGCACACACAGTGGGTCCCCAGGAATGACGCTGAAGACCACTGGTCTAGAGTAACAGCAGTGTGCAGACTAAAGTAAGAGTGCTTGCAGGAGAAGTGTTCAGTCTTTGGCGGTTGGGCACTAAGCTCTATGGCTCTCACCATAAAGCAGTTTTGTTGAGTATGACGTCTTTATTTTCATCTAAGGCTCTTGCCAGTGCCCTGGTCACAGAGTGGCCGTTCCGGGCCAGCTCAATGCTGGGGGTGAAGAGGTCCCTCCACGGGAGCCTACCGTGCCTCTGGTGCGCCAGAGCGTACCCACGAATTTCTCCCGGAACTGCGATCGACAATCCGCCTGCCAATCAATCACAGACTGAGCAGCTGCTTCTACAGTCTGACAGCAATAGCACAACAAAAGATGAGCTCTTAAATTCTCAAAGAAAAGGGACCAAATGTTTAACCCCACCAAAGAATTCACAATATTTAAACCAGCACTATCCAAACTTGCCATTCTTAAGGTTTTCACTCCAACCATAATTCTGCATAACTTATTTTATCAATTAACAGCTCAACAACTACTGAATGAAGGGCAGCTTTTTCAGGTTCTAACAGGCTCTAGTGGATCTCTAACAGGGTTGGGTAACACTCCATCACACAAAAGATAAGATACACTTTATTGAACCCTGTGGAGTAATTTGTCCTCTGCATTTGACCCCTTCTATTGTTAGGAGCAGTGTGCAGCCACAGAGCAGCGCCCGGGGACCAACCCCAGTTCTAAAGCCAGTTCCTTGGTCAGGGGTACTGGCAGGAGTGTTCCTGTAATGCATGTTTTTTGTAGGTGGGGGAAACCGGAGCACCCGGAGGAAGCCCACATGAACACGGGGAGAACATGCAAACTCCACAAGGAAAGGCCCCAGGCTGAATTTGAACCCACGACCTGCTTGCTGTGAGGCGGCAGTGCTAACCACTACGCCATCATGCCACCAACAAAAACCCTCCAACAAAAAACAGAGCACAATTCAGAGGCCAGCTTTGATGTTAAAAGAGCTTCACTGATTTCAACAGTCTAGTATTTCAGTACAGAAGTGCATGCTGCAGTTTCTATTATGAGATTATGAAGTTAACATGATCTCACAGCATTGCCTCATTTCTTTCCAGAGAGGGGCTAATGTTCACCTATCAAAAGGGAAACATGACCTGCCTTCACGCCTCAGCAATGAATTTCCTGGAAAGTACAAGGGGTTAAAATGGTATCAGACGGAACGTACTGTAAAAAGTGTTTTATATGATGCTATAAAAGACACGATAAAGGTGACATTCTTTTTTTTTTTTTTTTTTTAGCTCCCTCACTCATACAGCAGAGTGGCATGATGATGTCAGCAGAAAGACTGCTTGGTTGTACATATGTAGGAGCTGAGTACCAATTGAGCTGTCATAAATTAACTGTTGGCCAAAGTTCTCTTCCCCATGCATAACCACATGGTGGATTTGACAGCAACTGTGTTGACTGCTTCTCAAAAACGTTTTTTTTTTTTTTGACTCCGAACACCAGAGCCATTCAAATTAAAGAGACCAGAAGGGACACATCATTGCTTCCTTTTCTTAGAGGTTAATGCAGCAATTTTCAGAGACAGAATAAAAAAGCAAGAGGTGCATGCAGCAAAAGTATTAGAAACGGATATTACAAGTGGTGCCAGGCACAACAAACCCTGCCCCTCGCACATACTTTCACCTACTTGTACGAAATTCAATAGGGATCTATTCTGGGTCAGTGGCAATCCCTATACTGAATTTGGGCTGAATCTGGCCATTAGTTTTGCCGCTAGAGTGTTAAACAAACAAACAAACAAACACAGAAACAAATGTACAAACAAACACAGAAACAAACCAAACCAAAAACAATACCCCTTGCCCTCACTCTTTGGGTGGGGCGGGGTAGAAATCAGCTAATAGTCACCCTGAGAATGATTACCAAAAAAAAAAAAAAAAAAAAAAAAGGCTCACCTTCGCGGGCGAGCAGGGCATCACCATCATACATGTCTTCAGTGGCCCTCCTTGGAGCCGTTTCTCTCGCGTCAATGGTCTCAACCTTCCCTTAATTAAAAAAAAAAAACCTGACAATTAATAAATGTGAAAGACAATAAAAACGATAGAGGTGCAGAAGTGCGTGTAACTACCAGTTGAGGTCATGTCCAGATGTAGTGGTGTGCATACCTGTAGAGGTGTAGTAAAGGTTAGTACTACTTGTTGAAGTGTTGCACAGGTGTAGAGGTATGAGCACCATTACACAGGTGATGTACAGGTGTGTTTTTGTGCCTGTAGAGGTAGTGATGTACAAGTGAGTACACATGTAGAGATGTTTAACTGGGATTGAGGGTCACGCACATCCAATACTTGAATGTGGCCTTGTCTTTTATGCATGCAGATTGGTTTCTTGATTCTCTGAAATCTCTAAATGTTTTCATTGTATTATGGACTGTCGATGGCGTCACCCCTAAATTCCCTTCAATAACACATTGATAAATGTTCTTACACTGCTTGACTATTTGTTCACACAGTTTTTGCTAAAATAGAAAACTTGAATAATTTGGCTGGAAAGCAATCTTTCCTTTTGCGACAGCTCATTTGATACCCAATCATAAAAGACTCACGAGTTACTTATTCACCCATTTACCTCCAGAATGTTTTGGGTTTTTTCCAAAGATTTCACAAGTGTTCCAGTCTTTCCATGCCCCTGTCCTAATTACTGTAATTTGAGACTTGTCACAGGCAGAAAATTTGGAATATTTACAAAAATCAATACAGTTGATAAGGTGAAGCAATGTATATTTTGTTCTCTACGCAGTTTTAAACTAAATGTGGGTAAAAAAGTTTTTTACAAATCTATTAATTCTATTCTTATTTGCATTTTACATGCTGTCTCAATTTTTGTGGAACTGCATTTGTCAAAGTGTTGTGCTGTACATGTGAGTGCGCCTGCAAGAGGTGTTGGTCAACTGGTGAGTATATCAGTAGCAGTGTTGTTGCAGAACACAGGTGAGTGTACCTGTAGAAGAGTTGTAGGGGCAGAGAAGTGTGTGTACCTGTAGAACTGTTGTAGGGATGTAGAAGTGTGTGTACCTGTAGAGCTGTAGCCAGAAGAAAATTTTTTACCAAGGTCCAAGAGTATCAGTGAAGCGGGTTTACTTTACAACTGTACATTTGTACTTTTTTCCGGGAAAATTTTATTTTCAGACATGTAATTTCCAGTATTCTGATGAATATTTAGGATTTATGTACCGTAAATAATAGAATTACCTCAGAACTTGTATTGCTAAGTTGGCCAACAGAAAAAAGGCTTCATCATTTTAAAAGCATATTGTATTATGGGTGCAATACAATTAAAATAATATTGATCGTATTTTTGCCATAATTGTTCGCAAGTCCATTATGGTGAGTTCTTAAAATCAATTAACATCGTCAAATCATCAATGATACAATGACTGATACAATGGAATAAAGTCTGCTTGTAAGCAAACGATGTAATCTGATAGGCTATTTTGTACCAAAAATGTAGACTAATGCCTCATTTCCACTATGTTGTACCGGCTCTACTGCACTCCAACCGCCTTGGTACCGGACACTTTTCTGGGGGGTCGTTTTCCATTAGAGGATAATACTGCCTCAGCATAGCTGGTCATCATAGTGATGCAGCATGAAACTGCCATAACGTCAACGCGACACACACAGACAAAGAGAGAAACAATGGAGGAAATCGAAGAAGTGGTGTTCCTGATTCTCGGTATGTGGCTGTTTCGCACAGCAAGGACACAAATTTGTTTCAGAAGAGGCTGGAGACAGCAAGACAAAACACTGCTGAAAAAAATACCGAAGAGTTTGGGAAATTCTCTGGGCGGCCGCCAGAACTGAAAATTTGGGGGCAAAGATACCATCCCTTTATGGCAACAATTAGTCCTTGCTAGTTCTCAATCATTTTCCTTTATCAACACGTTTTCCAATTATAGTAATAATCAAGTGGCCCTTGAAGACACGGCTTCTCTCTCCCATGCAATCTAACAGCGAGAAAATAATGGACTACATTCAGTACAGAAAAAATAATGTAATTCTAATTAGGTCTATGCACTGGCATTCAGCAACGGTAATTTTTTTCCAGCGAAAGCGGCATTTTAGAACTCTTCAGCAAATGAAGGTAATTTCGGTGAAAAGTACGTACACCTGTTTTTGCAGCACGATCAAAAAAAATAAGACAGCTGTACGATTGGGAAACATAAACGGATGACACCACATCCTTGTCCCTTCCCAATTTGTTTTCCCTGCAGTGCAAAGCCAATTGTGCGCTGCTCTGAAAAAGCTGCCGGCTTTTTCCAGCCAACTACCACTGCCAGCTGGTGCAGCCGGGGATCGAACCCTCACTATGGTGGTCATTACTGCTCTGCAGTATGGTGCCTTAACCGAGTGAGCTATCCTGGCAGCCCTATAACATTCTCTTTAAATTAGACATGCACGGGGCACCCCGGTGGCTCATCGGTCTAAGCGCACGCACCAAAAAGGCTGTGTCCTTTCCCCGGCAACCTGAGTTTGATTCCGGCTCGGGTTATTTGGCGCGTGTCTTCCCTATTCTTCTCCCCAACTTTCCTGTCTCTCTCCACTGTATAACTATCAAATAAAAAAAAAAATTAATTAAAAAAATAGACATGCATCAATTTGAAACTTTTTTAAAAATCGTTGTATTCGGTATCATCCGTAAGGGCATGCAATACTCCCGCTAACTATCAACATTTTTAACCTGGAGATGATAGTGGAATAGAGTGATCATGGATGTGAAACGAGCTTTTAGCAACCCCCCATATAGCCCCTGAACAGCACTGTGAATCAGGGCCAAGACCTCTGACATCATTTCTAGGAGCAATTGTGACACATAGGCTATCGTAAGTGTATTTTACATTGCAAGCAAAATGTCAAAATCCACTAAAAATGTCAGAATTTTTGCTTGACTTGGACATCGAAGTTGAATAGGATGATTCCAGTCCAAGTACAACAACTAGCAGTGGTGGCGGCGGCGGCGGCGGTGGAGGTGGTGATGAAGAGGTAAGAGAGATGGAAAATGAGGAAGAAATCGGCGACAATACAGACGCAGCTGAGCGCCAACAGCTACCACAAGCGTACCAGCACGAACTGGAGCCTCGGGCATGGACGAGAGAGCAGTTAGCACGTTCTAGGGTGCGTTTCCAAAAGCATAGTTGCCAATGGGTCATTCCACATGAAATCAACCAAATTCCAGGAACTTCCCAGTGTCATGGTCATGGATTTCTTTTAAATTGTAATAGAATGTTGTATATGGGGCCAAATGAAGAAATACCAAGTTTTAGCTCAATACCCCCAGCGGTTTTCATTTTCTGGGGGGGGTAAAAAAAAGTGGGCGTGGCACCCTCCAATGCGGCAAAATGAATTATAGCCATTTTCATGGGGCCATAACTCAAAAACTAATATAGATATGGACTTCATTTTTTCAGAAATTATTAAACTTCCATAAATTAACAATTTACAAGTAAAAGGAACAATATTAATCCATTCATGTCTATGCTGTCGTCATTCAAAAACAGGCAGAACCCAAAATTTGGCACATTTCAGGTGGCCCTTTCACCTGAACAGAACGAGAAATCTCAAGATTTAATGTCTCTTAGTGTAAGAGCGCATACTCAGGTCTCCATTGGAACATTGATATCTTGTAAATATTTTGCAGTTGTTTTGTGGTGGGGGCAACTATGACCCCGTCTTGGGGAGTAACCCATTTTCGGGCCGTTTTTTCTCAATGGGAGTATCCTCCAATTTTTATGGGACCTATATCATTAGAAAGTTCTTTGTCTGTACTTTCACCACAAACCAGTTTTAAAGTGGTCTCTCAATTGCTTCATTATTAAAATTGTAGCCAAAAGTTGCACTTTTTATGGTTTTCGTGCACAGTGTGTTTGTACCTTTTTCATACATATTAATGTACAAAATCAGCATATTTCAGAAGACATTGCAACCTCTACTGAAAATTTTAGGTATTTACAGTGTCACTCAATAGATGGCACCACGACCCGATGCTCTAATTTGGGGGCAGCACCCACTAAATAAAGCATATGGCCTAAAGAGACATTATGGCTTCAACTTTCAATCCTCCGGTTGATCCACTCCCCTATACTGTTGGAAAAGTCAGCCGGTCTATAGATGACTGTCATCGAAAGACATACAATGCAAGGTATGCAAGTAATGCAAGTAATCTCTTGGGCACTAAACACAGCAGCAGTTGGTGTCCAATCAGGATCTCTTATCACACTCACAAGAAGCAGGGTACCGTATAATGCAGTGTTATATGCAGTGTTAGATAACAGTGATTTTTAGCTGATAAGTCTAACTTGATTATGTTTTTGCCACTACAAGATGATACAAAATGTCATTCGGAAGCGCTGCTGTCCTACAGGTAGTGAACAGACCGGTTCAACAGATATGTGAATATAGTAAATATGTAACACTAATATTTACACGGGTGAACATATTTTGGTTTTCTAGTGGACACTAAAATGTCACTCACAGCTGGTAGGTTCTCTTTGTTCTAACCCCTCCAACCATCAGATATGACAAAAAGAAGGTTGTTTATCACTGAGGAGTAAGTTCTTATGTTTATTAGCTGAAATAAGTCTTGTTTCATAGATCAATATGACTTATGCGCTCAGATTTGTTAACTGTTCTGCCTAGGCCATGCTCAAAGATTGGCTTTATACATTGACAGCGGGACTTATAACAACAGTAAAACACTCATTCACACAATAAAATCATGTTCATTCACATATAAAGCAAAACTTCAGCCGGAGAGGGAAAATAATTACCGAGGTTCAGACTTCGACAACCTCATAGCTGGCTGCGGTGGTGGATGCAGAGGTGTGTGTAAGAGCTGTGTGCACCTGCAGGGCTGTTGTAGGGATGTAGAGGAGTGTGTAAATGGTGTGTGTCCCTACAGAGCTGTTCTAAGGGTGTAGAGGTATGTGTTGAGCTGTTGAAGTGATATAAAGCTGGGAATGGAGGTGTTGAAGGAGAGTAGAGGTGTGTTTAAGAGTTTTGTGTACCTATAGAGCTGTTAGAGGGATGACAAGGTGTATATAGAGTTGTTGTTGGGATGTTATGATGTGTGTAAGAGTTTTGTGTACCTGTAAATCTGTTACAAAGATGTAGAGGGGTGTGCAAAGGTGTAGAGGTGTCTGTAGAGCTGATGTAAGGGTGTAGAGGTGTGTGCAATGTTGTTGTAAGGGTGCAATGATGAGCCTGGAGCTGTTGTGAGGATGTACAGGTGTGTTTGCGGTGGTGGATGCAGAGGTGTGTGTAAGAGCTGTGTGCACCTGCAGGGCTGTTGTAGGGATGTAGAGGAGTGTGTAAATGGTGTGTGTCCCTACAGAGCTGTTCTAAGGGTGTAGAGGTATGTGTTGAGCTGTTGAAGTGATATAAAGCTGGGAATGGAGGTGTTGAAGGAGAGTAGAGGTGTGTTTAAGAGTTTTGTGTACCTATAGAGCTGTTAGAGGGATGACAAGGTGTATATAGAGTTGTTGTTGGGATGTTATGATGTGTGTAAGAGTTTTGTGTACCTGTAAATCTGTTACAAAGATGTAGAGGGGTGTGCAAAGGTGTAGAGGTGTCTGTAGAGCTGATGTAAGGGTGTAGAGGTGTGTGCAATGTTGTTGTAAGGGTGCAATGATGAGCCTGGAGCTGTTGTGAGGATGTACAGGTGTGTTTAGAGCTGTTGTAAAGGTGTGGAGGTGTGTGTACCTGTAGAGCTGTTGTAGATGGTGAGGAAAAGCCCTCCTCCGATGCCCATGCTGTGAGCATTGAACAGTCCCACACAAAGCAGGGCGGCGATAGAGGCATCCACTGCTGAGCCACCATTCACTAGAATATCACTAGAGATAGAAAGAGTAATGTCAGTGCCTGTGTGCAACATTTAGGGTTTTGAGGACATTTTACTCAGTCCTCAGTAAGGATTACAACAAAGTGATTAAAGTTAGGGTTATGTTTACGGTTAAGGTTAGTTTTAGGTTGGAGTTAGGTGTAATTTGGTTATAGTTTGGGAAAGGCCTTATGAAAGTCAAAACAAGATCCCAACATGTCTAGCAAGACCTGTATGTGTGTGTGTGTGTGTGTGTGTGTGTGTATGTGTGTGTGTCTGAACCAGAGGGAGAGATGTTAGCGCCCCTGTGTGAGTGAGCTTGCGTGCATGTGTGTGGGTGAGTGTGCCTGTGTGCATGTGTCTGAGTGTGTGTGTCTGAACCAAAGGGAAAATTGTAAGTGCCAACTTGTGAATGAATGTATATATATGTATACGTGAGCACGTGTGAGTGAGTGTGTGTATCTCACTCGTGTGTAAGACTGTGACAGTCTGTGTGTGTGTATGTGATTGAGCTCATATGTATTTGTCATTGTGTGTGCATGTTTGTGCCTCCGTGCGTCTTCACCGGCCGATCTCTGAGCAGCGTCCTGCATCAGCAGCAACTGCGGCTTTGCTGAACGAGGATGATGATGATGAAGAAGTTGTTCTCTTCACCCCGAGAAACACTCCAAGGAAGATGCACAATGCTGCCACCAATAACACGGCCAAGGCTATTACAATGGATCTCTTCACCATCCTTCTGCTGCCAACACACACACACATAGACACACTAAACAAAAGAGGCTCATTACCCATTAAAAATTGAATTTTTATCATTTCAGGGATGTTTCCACTTTTCTGACCACATTATTAACAATAACAGATTTTGAACAAGGCCGTGGCCAAGGGTACGGATATCCGTATCAATAGTCTTGGGGCTAAAGGTATGGAGCCGTATAAATAGCCAGCGTATTAAAGATGCGGATGGTATTTCCATCTCACGCCTGAGGGGAGGAGACCTCACGTCAGTTGCGATGCCATTAGGTATCCCCATAGACCACATTAAAAAACCGACAGTATTTGACCGCATCGGTAAACATGAGAAGAAGGTTCATTTGGCAGCAACTGAACTAAGACTTTTCCACTTTCTGGTAAACGCTCTAACCAGTGCCCAACCAAATTAACGCAGAAAGTTGAGGTCTAAGTTGTATTTGTACCCCGAACGCCAACCCCGGTCCATCCTAGACTTTATAGTTTTAAATCCTAAACCTGACCTACACCATAACACTAACCCCAACCCTAAACATGACCAGGTATTCTCAGTGCCTAAGCCTAACCCAATTTTAACCCCAACCCTAAACATAACCAAGACCTTTTAGTGCAGGAACATACCCTAGATCAGTGGTCTTCAGCGTTGTTCCTGGGGACCTACTGTGTATGCTGGTTTTTGTTCCAACCACAATTGTAATCACAGGATTTTAACAAGCTGTTAATGTCTTAATTAGTTGTTTTTCATATTAAGTGTTGTTACTTACTGTCTTTAGCCAAATGTTACATAGAAACATCCATACATGCTATGAAGAATAAAATATCCTTGAAGATTGTGGTTTTATTTCTGTTCTGCAAGAAATTTCAAGTATTATAACATTTGAAACAGATCAAATTCATACTTGCCAACTCTACCGGTTTTGGCTGTACACTACCGCTTTTGGGGCGTTTTTTAAGAATGAAACGCCCCGAAAGCGGTAGAGTTGACATGTATGCAAATTAGACGCAGAGGAACCCCGTAAACCCCAAATTAGGCTGAGGGACACAACTGTTCCAAGTTCTTTCAAAAAACTTCAGGTGAACTTAATTAGATTAACACAAAACTGGTTTGACTCTTTACCATTTGCTTGTCGAATAAATTTGTCATGTTGTGCCAATTAGTTCTCACCAATTAGGAGCCGAGTACATCTTTAATTTGATTGGTTACATTGTTTTCTCTAATTTTATGCTGTTATTTCCAATGCATAGCAATGTGGGTATGGCATTTTTTTATTCTTGATGGCAAACATAGATATTTCTGTTATCTTGTGAATTAATAAGGTAAATAACTGCTCTAAACATTAAATACACTTAATTAAGACAAATGAACAGCTCGTTAAAATCCTGCGATTACAACCGCGGTTGGAACAAAAGCCAGCATACACAGTGGGTCCCCAGGAACAACGTTGATGACCACTACCCTAGGCCTAGATGTTTCGAGACGGCAGTCCGTACCTTACAACGTTCCGACATGAATGCGCGTCTTGTAGTATATTTAGACTGAGATTTACAAGGTACGGAGGTACGTACAGCCACTTCCTTTGTAGAATTCCTAGTTTGAATACATGTTCTCTTTTTCAGTGAAAACTGGAGTGCCATGTCAGAGGTAAACGACTAAATATGACCCAAACAACGAATAGGAGAAACCTTGTTTATTGGTTTTAAAGTGTTAGTCTATCCCTCTTCAGGCGACCAACACCTGTCTAAACACCAGTGACACCGGCTTGCACACAATCACCTGTAAATCTTCTCAAACTATGCTGAAGTCTTTCTCGGATCAGATAGCAGAAACCTCAAGAAAATCAGTCAAACACCTCCACCTGTTCCAAGCACCGCTACTCCTACACGCTCAGCGAATAGTGCGCAAGGTCGTTTAAAGGCTTTCAAATATTTGAACTCGATATAAAAATACTGCTGTGGCAGTAAGACCCTAATGACTAACTTATTCATGTCATCACCGCTGACACGCCGAGTCCGGCGGAATCTGACTCAAGCTGACCACAGTACGTCTATTCTTCTGCCCTCCCGAAGCATTTGAGAGGTAAATTACCATTTAGCACAGCTGAGGCACGTAGTTAATGATACGTTAACTTCGGGGAAATTCAACACTCCCAGGGGTGCGAATTCTCTTTGACAAAGTGAGACGAGAAATAAAACGCTTCGTTTAAAAGCGAAATTCGCAATTGTGTGCAATTCAGTCTGTTTTCTTTGTTTTACAGAAACAATCATGAAGCGCAGGTTCAACCTAGAAAAACCCAGGCTCATTTCTCCTCAAAGGATTACTATAGGGATATAAAACAGACAAAAGACCACATGGAACACATTTCTGAAAGAGTTTGTGACACTGGTGTCACAATGGTTAATAGCCAGCATTGCAGGAAGTGCAAAATTTGACACGGAAATTCGGAGTAACTTATCATTTTTCTTACTACGTTGCGTAATTAAAATAGCGAATAAAACACTTTAAAATTGAATCTATAACTTAATCGCCTGGACGATGTATTGGAAAGGAAGCAGTGCGTTAAAGAGCCGATGGTTTATTCGCATCATTGGAGAACTTGTTAATTCAAGAAAATGACTGAGAACAGGTCAGACAGGATCACCCACCGGCAAACCCGGCTAACCTCGACTACTGCAACACCGGTGGTACAGAAAAAAGGAATTATGAGCCTCGTTACCTGCTGTGATGAAAGCTTGGTTTCCAGAATAACTTAAGCTTTCTCTAATGCGCAAACTTCGGCCGAAGAGCAGCGCCGTTTGGAGCAAGAGCTGTCGTTGTGAATCAGGTCCTTGGATGGAAGGCAATCTCACAACGCGTAATCCTAATGATCCTACTAATCTTTAACTCCGTCGGTGTAATATAACTCAACTAATATCATCACATGTGACCGTATGTGCTTAGACTATAGTCCTGCAACGTAAGAGCTCTTGCTTGAGGGTATTTGGTCCCAAATTGTTCGCAGAAACAATTTGTAATATTGCACTGCTTGGATTGCGACTAGGCGAAACTTAGGCTATATTCGTTTCCGGGCACTTGTTACATCTTTTTTTTTTTAAATCAAGTGGAACAAGTATACTGTTGTACACAAAAAAAAAATTTTTTTTTTTTTTTTTGGATTTTTACTTTTTTCTTTTTTTTGGTCTTAAAAAAAGTATTGATTGCTTTAGGTATGTACTTGGGTACATTGTCCGGCTGCAAAGCCAAGTGCTATGGTTGAGCAAATGTTTCCCTTCTAATCAGAGATTTTGGGTGTTAAATTTGTACTGTTCATCTTGGACACAGAATAGGTGCTAGAACAGTTGAAGAGCTAGCAGTGGTCACCAACGCTGTTCCTGGAGATCGGCCGTCCAGTATTTTTCCATTCCAGCCCAAGCTTGGCACACCTGAATCGGCCAATTATCAGCTCAGAGAGATCTCTGGCTGTTGAATGGGATGTGATATGTTAGGGTTGGACTGAAAACCAACAGGATGGTAGATCTCCATGAACAGGGTTTGTGACCACCTAGTGCTTAAAGTACTTGCGTCACGTTTTCACACGCAGTGAGGTAAGAATGGGAGGAAATCTTTTACAGTTACCTTATTCGATTTTCTCATTGACATTTTTTGACTTAAGTACTTTTAGCTCTGGAGTCTTTAGTTATTTAAGCCTGTTATTTTTTGAAATTAGGCCAAAAATAGGTCCACTTAAGAGAGCGGCAAACATTGCACGCTGACCAAAAGCGTTTGGTTGGCCTGAGCAGATGCACGTGCACACTTCACAATTCATCCCTCTGCTGCTGTTGGCAGTCACATCTCATGAAGGGTCACGTGCCCGTCGTGCCAGTTTCAGAAGCAGTAACCGTATGTGCCCAATGCATAACAGGACCTCCACTGTGTTTCACAGATGGAGCAAGGGTGGGTGCAGTTTCGCTCCGTATTCTTTCCTCATCCCATCACCTCGCTGCTGATTACTTCTCATCTCATTTCGTAAGACTTTGTTCCAACTTCCTAGCCACGAGAAATGTCAGTGCGCACACTGCAATCTGGTATTAGATTCAACATTTGTTCCTTGTGCACAGAACACAAGATAAGATCATTTTTTTTGGTTAACGTGTAGTACACACAGGCAGCAGGAATGATAAGTGTCGGGGGCTCATCACATCTATTTATCTGTCATAGAATAGCAAGTTTGGGGAAAAAAAGGACTGGTTCATCCTTCATGGAAGCCCCTTTATTGTATAAGAAAACAAAATTGTGAGGATTCACTGCCTCTGTTGAACCTAGAGTGTATCTCACGTCTCCCAGCTACTGCTTGAGTAACTTAATCTTTTCCACAAAGACAAGAATAGTGCCTTTTTCCTTACATCGGTGGTCCTCAAACTCAGTCCTCGGGGACCCCTGTGTATGCTGGTTTTCATTCTAACCACAGTTGCAATTCCAGGATTTTAGCAAGCTGTTAGTTTTTCTTAATTAGGTGCTTTTGCTCTTCA
The DNA here is from genome assembly GCA_029692085.1 of Gymnothorax javanicus. Taxonomy (NCBI): domain Eukaryota; kingdom Metazoa; phylum Chordata; class Actinopteri; order Anguilliformes; family Muraenidae; genus Gymnothorax; species Gymnothorax javanicus. Next base: position 120,796,256 of record CM056194.1, on the reverse strand, counting down.
GAGAGGGTATTTACCATCTTAATCTACAGAATGCCTAACATAACTTTGCAATGCCCCAAAGATGACCAATTTTACACTGAGTTCATTGCACTATAGGCAAAAAATGTAAGAGGTAACAGACTGATAAGATTAATTTGCCAACTTAATGGCATAACAGGTAACTCGGTTAATTGTTGTATATACAACAATTGGTTATTTTTTACCGATACTTCACCACAAAACTGGTGGGCCTCATTATCACTGGTGTTATTACATTCTTCATTATCTTCTTGATGGTTAGGGATGATGGCCAGGTGTACATACCAATTAAGAGCCAGCTGATTGACCTCAGTCTTTAATTGCATTGGTTATAGATTACCTTTCTTCATGCATATTGAAATCAACTGTTTGCAATTTAAGCCAGTGAGTACTACATGCCTATAGAAGATAAATTTTTCATAGCACTAATAGACAATTCTGGCAGGATGTGATTTAAGAGTTTAAAGGAACTCTCTATCACTGGGTACTTTGGCACTAATTCCGTAGTTCTGTACTTGTAAACTATGTCTGCGCCAAAAATTCCCATGAAAATACACACAGTAATAAATTTAGGCTCGTTTTCTGATGGCAGAACTTGATTTTCAGACAGTTTCTGCCCCGCCCACAATTAGGTCCAGAATTGACACATCAACCTGCTGACGTCATCTAAAGAACGAGACGAGCTCAGTCGAGCTCGTTTTTCTATACTGCCTATGGGACACTAATTGCAGAAGGTTTATAAAATCGTTATTTTTACTAGTGGAGCAGATAATGCAAACCATCGTGCAAATCGAGACAAAAGCATGAAATTTGGTATGAGGGCTCCTTATAGATCACTTTTTCAGAAAAAAGTGCTAGCCACGAAAAAAATTCAATATGGCTGCCATTTTCCAAGATGGCCGCCAAACGGGCCTCTGTTACATGGTTTTGCTCAAAAACCATAGTGCAAATTGTGACACAGACATGAAATTTGGCAGGAATGTTCCTTGTAGGTCCCTTTTTTAGATAAAAGTGCTAGCTGCGCAAAAAAAATCAATATGGCGGCCATTTTCCAAGATGGCCGCCAAACGGGCCTCTGTCACATGGTTTTGCTCAAAAACCATAGTGTAAATTGTGACACAAACATGAAATTTGGCAGGAGTGTTCTTTGTAGGTCAGTTTTTCAGATAAAAGTGCTAGCGGTGAGGAAATTCAACATGGCGGCCATTTTTTCAAGATGGCCACCAGTGCTCCATAAAAATATCGACAATCCCTCCAGTATTATTTCGTTTGGCTGATACTGGCATTGAAATATTTTTGCCCCTAGAATGGACTGCTAATGCCGGGGTGACAGTGAGGATGAGCTCTCACTGCCTACAAAATACCCCAATGGCTTGCGAACCACATAGCAGTCAAGTGTCCACCCTAGCCTTCCCGAGGCAGGGGTGATTTTGATTTTGCAGATAGCGATGGTGCGAAAGGCGGGTATCTGGCGCCTCAAAACCAGTTGCTCTGGGCAGATGGAACTCATTAGCCGAATAGTGGCAGGTCATATCGAGGAGGCCGAGTAGTGGCAGTTCATCAAGGAGACAACATTCAAATGGAAAGATGGTGAGAGATATGAAGAGAGTGTATGTCGCTCACTACCAGGGCACACTGGTGACAGACACTGCTGTGGAACTCAGCATGGGGTTCAATGTCAGCTTAACATGGAGTTAAGTATCCCAAATTCTATCTAGTAAGCCCCTAAGATATTAGATAGACGTACCTGAATGGACAGGTTGTGCCAACGCGGGAGAGCCGAGCCAAGGATAACAGGGGCTTTTGAAGTTATCTGGATGGTGTACAGATCGCACGGGATTCAAATGACATTGGATGAACGATCGGGCTAGGTGTAGGGCACTTGCATGAACCTAGTTGTATCCCATACATCAAAGTGAGCAAGTGCTCAAAGGCTGGAATAGGATGCACTCCGCTCTGCAGTTGCCCTTGTGAGATTTAGTAATTAGAAGCAATGACTGAACTTCAGGCTGGACCTTCGTAGCCAGTTCTAGCAAAGTTATATCGAGATTCAAACGGCTTACCAAGCCTCACTGTGGACAATGGTACACAATGTTATATTCACCATGGTGCCTTTTCATTCATTGGAATGACATGTGCAAGGGTTGAACTGATCTCCTTGCTGTGGACGAATGGGCCACCTGAAGATTATAACCAATTGGGTAACGGGTGATCTCCTTGCTGGGGGGGGTAGACTTGGTGTACCGGGTACCGTTTTCCACAGTGGGGAAGGTAGCTAATACCATTCTGCGAACAAATGCTGGACTTTTGATCAGGGCCTGCCCTTAGCTTTGGTAAATGGACTTTAACGGAAAGACCGCGGGATAGATACAGACTTTGCTAAAATGGACATCCTTGTCGTGATCCCTGAAACTGTGATTGTGTGTGTTGGGCTGGGGTGGAGTGGGGGCGGGGGTGTCGAGGTTAGGGGTAGCAGGATAGATCTGACCTGTGGATATCTTTTTCCAAGATATGAATAGTTTTTCATGCTGGACATCAGCACAGAAAGTAATTTTGACGTTGAGTTGGACTTTTAATCACGATTGTTAATGTTGACTTTGAATCGTTTCGACATGTGATTATTCAGCGTTGAGGTGGGGAATGGCGGGGGGTCATCATACCAAATCACTTAACAGTGCAATCATTGCGTTTTCTACCTCAAATTCAGTATAATTGCGGCAATAAATCAAAATTATTTTACCAAATTAACTTGTTCAGTGATATCAGAGCAGAACCATAGAACAGTGACCTATTTGGCGGCCATCTTGGAAAATGGCTGCCATATTGAATTTTGTTCGTGGCTAGCGCTTTTTTCTGAAAAAGGCACCAGTATGGAACACTTATGTCAAGTTTCATGCTTGTGTCACGAAATGCACGATTCGGCCCAAAATTCACATTTAGCTGCTCCACTACACGCGAAATGTTGGGAAACGGTGGAGCAAATGCTTACCAGATGCATTATAGCAGGTTGTAGTAACGTATCCAAAGAAGGAGTCAGCCTTCATCGATTTCCAAAAGATGAAAAAATAAGTAAAATTTGGGCGTCTCGGGTGAAACTGACTCCTGTAAAATGGCAAGAACCAAGTGACAACAGTGTGATTTGTAGCGACCACTTCAACAATTCCGACTTAGAGGATGAAGGGTTTTGGTCTGAGTTCGCGATTAAAAGAGGAAAAAAATCAAGCCGCTATCCCGAAAATCAAAAGTCCATTCGAGGAGAGAAGCACCGAGGAAAAGGGGAGAAAGAAGAGAAGACCAGGCACTGAAAAACAGAAGAAAATGAAGGTAGGCTGCTAATGGACAATTATACCGCGTTAGCTACGCCAGCGCTTCAGCGGGGCTTTCGTTATAGACACTATAGAGCTTAATAGAGCGCTGGCTGCGGCTAGCACTTAGCAGGCTTTGGCTTGCATTCCGCACGTTTTACGCCTTCTCTTTGCCAGCGCTCTATTAAGCTGCTTTCACACCGGACGCGAAACGCGTGTATTCGCGTCTTTGCATTGACTTTGAATGCAATCTGTCCTCCTAAAAATTCGTTTCGCGTCCAGTGTGAAAGCGCTTCCCCCTACCTGCTGCTGCGCGTCTAGTTGCATGCTGGCGCTGTGTCTTGACTCGTGTCTCGTGTTCTGATCTTTTTTTCTTTGTCAGATCATATTATTGTTTTACTCTAGCCTGATCAAATGCCGTACATAATCTAACGAGCTTGTTGGATGTCCGCTCAGGAGAGCATAATGAACGAAGTCAAATCGACATCAAAGTGTAGCAGGCAGTTTGGCAAATGGGAACAGCTGATCGAGGAATTAGATTTTCAATAACAGAAATCTGGGTCATACGCTTAAAAAAAACGCAGTACTTATGTCGTTATAAATGGAGAACCAAACACCTGGATAATGCGTTTAGCAGTAGCTTTTCGAGGCAATGACGCGAGTGAACCCCGGCTCTCTAGCCCATTTAGCGCGTCTCTGATTGCCCGTTAAGAAAACCAGTGTAAGATTAAATAAAAATATAGCCGCAAGCTGCAATTCCCGGGTTCAAGCCACGAAAGACCATTAGTAGTTGAAAGCTTTAACAGCTTAATTAAAAGTGTTGCCACTAAACGTGGCTATGTCCCCCGCCAGGTGACGGAAATCGACTGGGGTCAGCGTATCACAAAATGACACATTGAAGCCAAAGATGAATAAAATCAGTCAAAGCGTTCTCGAGATTTCGCGTTCACAACAAACGGGACGTGACGGACGGACGGATGGACTGATGGAGCTGAATTCTATATCCCCGCCCCTAATACACCTTGACACCAAAGATGAATGGAATCGGTAAAACCGTTCTTGAGATATTGCGTTCACAACAAACGGGATGGGACGGACGGACGGCCGGACGGATGGAGCTGAATTCTACATCCCCCGCCCCTAATACACCTTGACACCAAAGATGAATGGAATCGTTCAAACCGTTCTTGAGATATCATGTTGACAAGGTATTTGTAAGTGGTCAAATGGTTGTAATGACCTTGAGAATAATGGCAAGGTCACATAAATCGAGTGGGCTGTGAGCACTCCCCTAATACACCTTGACACCAAAGATGAATGGAATTGGTCAAACCGTTCTTGAGAACGCGTTCACAACAAACGGGACATGACGGACGGGCGAACGGAGCTGAATACCATGTCCCCCGCCCCTAATACACCTTGACACCAAAGATGAATGGAATTGTCAAACCGTTCTTGAGATATCATGTTGACAAGGAATTTGTAAGTGGTCAAATGATCGTAATGACCTTGAGAATAATGCCAAGGTCACGGAAATCTACTGGGGTCGGCGTATCACACCAATATTCCTTAACACCAAAGATGAATGGATTCGGTCAAACCATTCTTGAGATATCGCGTTCAGAACAAACGGGATATGAAGGATGGCCGGGCGGAGCTGAATACTATGTCCCCCGCTCCGCTCGCTATCATGGCGGCAGGGGACAAAAACCACTTTACGAGTGTGTTGCAGGTATTTATGTGGACCTATTTTGCCAGTGTAATGATTGGACCAACAACTTATGATGTATAGTCTGCTTTGTGTTATGTTAGGCTATTTTGTGCATTTATGGCACCCCCTACTGGTTGATTTGATTGAAACTTTCAGGCTATGTTTCAGATTCTTATGTGGACATATACTGTGAGTTTTGTAATGATTGGAAAAACTATTTACGATTTATAGTCTGATTTGTGTTTTACTACGTTGCTTTGTTTTGCATTTATAGCGCCCCCTATCAGACAATTTGAATGAAATTTTCAGAGTATGTTTCAAGTACTTATATGAATATATCCTGTGAGTTTTATGGCTATAGGACAAACAATTGCTAATTTATAGTCTGATTTGTGTTATACCATGTTGCTTTGTTTTGCATTTATAGCGCCCCCTATCAGTCAATTTGAATGAATTTTTCTGGGTATGTTTCAGGTACTTATATGAATATATCCTGTGAGTTTTATGGCTATAGGACAAACAATTGCTGATTTATAGTTTGATTTGTGTTATAGCGCCCCTATGGGCCGATTTGCATGAAACTGTCAAGGTATGTTCCTGGTACTTATATGGACATATTCTGCAAGTTCTGTGACGATTGGCCCAATGGTTGTTGAATTTTGTCCATTTATGTGCTAAGCCACGCCCTTGCTGAAGTTCATTGGTCAATATCTTGGAAACGAAATGAGATTTCAACAAGCTTTATGCGCTCTTTGATAAGCTTGGTCCACTGATGATCCACAGCAAATTTCGAAGGAATCGGATCTACGGCCTAGGAGGAGATGTCAAAAACGTGTTTTTCAAAAAATTCTAAATTCCGGAAAATCAAATATGGCGGACCTTAGAGGTCCTTATGGAAAAGTTGTAGAGATTGGACCAAGGAATGTCTATGCCAAGTTTCGTGTAAATCGGACTTACAGTGTAGGAGTTATGACCTTTAAAGTGAAAACCTGTTTTTCTTGAATTATAGCGCCACCATCAGGCTGATTGAGTTAAAAATGCCTTGGTCAGCATTTACACAGAACTTCCAACCAATGTGCAAAATTTCAGGTCTCTACCCTTTACTATCTCATGGGAATTTGCGAAAACATTTCTGAATAAGAAAAGAAATAATAATAACAAGCAGACAGAGTCGGCTATATCCCCCGCCTACTGGTATTACTTTGAAGGGAGTATTATGCAAAAATGATATATAACAAGGGATGTTTGCATCAAGATAGATAACAGGCAACCTTTACCAAGGTCAACATGTAAAATTTGTAAGTTGAATCTCCATGCAGAATGTAAGTTGCGTTTCCATGAAAACGGCCAAAAAGAAAAATCTGAGAAAGGTGAAAACCCTAAAAGGCACATCTAAGCATGTTGATTGTTGCACACATGAAGTTTTGTAGAGCTAGGTTCAGTAGTTTTTGAGTTCTGCTCCGGAAACGAAGTGGGACGGACGCACGGACGCACGCACGGACGGAGCCCATTTCAATATCCCCCCCTAACTTCGGTTGGCGGGGGATAAAAATAAACCAGCACAAAAACAATAGGGTTTCAGCCCTACGGGCTTGAACCCCTAAATATACACATTGCCAATTTTTCTTTGCTCATAATGTAAATCATATGAGATTTGACGTTACTAAGCACTGGGGCGACTAAAACATGCAATGAAGTGATCAAAATGATATTTTTACATGCAGTTGTACATACCGGCTATGTAGCGAATTGATCCTGAGTTCTTTATATGACGTCACGCTAAGAAAGGGCGGCATTATCAATTGTAGCGATTAAAAAGGGGCGTTCCCAGGGCAAGTAGAAAGTTACTAATTACTCCAAAACGGTTTGATATTATGGGAAATGACTGTCATGTTTTTTTTTTTTCCTGGATGAAAAATTACATAAAGAGAGCCTGTTTGTGAAATTTCGCCCTCTAGATGCTTTAGTTCCTTTAAGTAATCCCACAGTATAAGCTTCTAGTTTGTATAATTAACATCTTGTCAAAATACTGAGATTGCCATTTTGGTTGGAACAAAAACCAGCATACACAGGGGTCCTTCAGGACTGAGCTTGACAACCAACCAACTTACATTGACCAATCTGTCCTGATGGCTTAGATATGGTTTGCACCTTGAGGTGAGCTCTCAGTGGTTATGTTGGCGATCTCTTTATCATAAAATCCAAAAAAAAAAAAAATCATTACATTCACCTAATAAAGAAACAGGTAATAGTGACAAAATATTTGGCACCTCCACTGACAATCTAAACATAACCTTCCCTTGTCAAAGCAATTCATTTTTATTGAGCATATTCACTCAAAATTATTGATAACTAGACAGTCCAGTCACCCGCAACCGCATGGGTGTAACCCTCAAAAGCCTGTCTCTCCCCTTTTTTGGCATTATTCGGTAAATGCTGTCGCCACGGCAATGAAAAACGATAAGTGTCATAACTGAAGTATAACACGTCCATACCAAATATGAAAGTAATCGGTCAAAAATTACAGCCTGTAGAGTGTCCACAAGGAAGTATCTATGGACGGCGGCGGCGGCGGAGACAACAAACATGAATTCATAGTAGCCGCCAGAGTTCTTCCTTTAAAAGATTAAACCTTACATGTTAATCAAACTTAATATCATGAAGTACGTCTGGATAACTTCTATTTTGTAACACCAATTTCAGTGTGTTTGTTTGACATTATTTAAGTGAAAATGTTTGAGCATATTAGAAATAACTTTGTCACAGTCCAGTGAATTCAAACTAATTTAATGTTTGAATTTAACCTGGAAACTTTGCCGGTCATAGCGCAAGCGCCCTGGGGATAGTAGTCATATATGAACTGCTTATTGACCATGAAGAGACTTTGTGTCTTCCATTCTTAGTTAACCTGCAGGAGCAATGAATGTATGAGTTGAATAATTTCAGGACACTTTTCTAATCTTATCTATCTCATCTTATCTCTAAAGTTTGTTAGAAGTGTTGTCTTTTAGAATATTTTCTACATTCCTCTGTATTTTGAACATAAAATGGTTAAAAAGTCAGGCTTTTCACAGAGAACATATTTCCAGGGGTTTTTTAAATAAAACTGAGAGTTTTATTTCTGCTGATCTTTGATACTGTGAGCAAGAATATGATAGATCATCGGAATGTACAAATTGTACTTGTGAGATAATTAACGGACTACGAGTACATTTGTGACGCTGTACCATCACACCACGGACGCATTTGCTTGTGTGTCTGGAAGTGGAATGCCTGCAAAATATTCAATCGGGCAGGGAAGCAAAAACTATTAGTGTATCTACGTGTCAGTTCAGACAAGCTACAGTCACCTACTTGGAAATGATTTCTTTTAGAAATGCCAAGTACAGCATAATTTCTGAATTTTTTGCTCAGCATTGAGTGATTCCATATTTTTTCCTCTCTTGATTTTGAAAAAAATTTGTCAATAATTAAAATAATTTAATCTAAGTCGTTTGAGGAGTGTTTTTTGGAGCCAGAATTTTTTGGAGTCAAATCTGTGATTTGTCTATCTGCGATGTGGTAAAAAAAAGCTGGATGAACATCCTCGAAGTGTGGTGATTCCATAATTTTTGCAAGGGGTTGTAAGTCCAGTCTTGATACAATTCTAGTTTTTTTTTTTTTTTACAAAAATTCAAATATACATAGCTTTTCAAATATAAAAAGCTTTTGATATAGGGTGAGTTCATAATGGATATTGAATAGATAAGAACACGTTTTGGCCAATATTTTACAACAGATCAAAGGTAAGCTTTCCTAGTTATTGTGAACCAGTCGGGGTCTTGGCTGTAACCACCACAAATGTTAGCTTGCCAGCAATTAAAAAAGCTCATACGGCAAATAAAAATTGGCATTTGAGAAGACAATAAAATTTGTCTTCTACCTGGATGTGAAATTCCATTTCTGCTGGGAAAGCCCCCCCCATTAATTTCCATTAATAGCAGTCAGGGAGCAACTGACTTTTTTATTTACACTTTGGCAATCATGATGTAAATTGAAGGTTGTGGAAAATTGAAAAAAGAAGGGAGAAAATTAGCAGAAACAATTAACAAGGAATCTCAATGCACTTTGGAAATATGTTGGCATAATGTAATTGCACACAATAAGCAAACCTAACTCTCAAGAATACTTTTATATTTACATATATAAATGTTAATATTTATATTGCGGTAAGTTTGTAAATCTATTGTCAAAGCCGACTGAAGATTGATAAAAAGAAAGTGCAGCAACCGAAGAAAACTTTGCACTGTCTGGAAACAAATTTTTTGCAAATACTGCATAAACTTCGAGAGATGCAGATTTTTATTTCACACACAGCCGTGTATATTAAATTGTTTTGTGGCAATTTGCTGTGCTTTACACAGTCATACACATTGAGAAACGCGTGAGGGAATGCCAAAGGCCTTTGAACCTCGCAGCACTATACCAACTAATACATTATGTGAATGCTGCTTGCCAAAAAGGCAGTCACAACAACCTTTAACTAAGACAGGTGACATTGAGCAATGACAACCGTCCAATACAAATCCATATTTAACAACAACAACAGATGGCCGAAGTGCTGCACAACCAAAAAACGTACAATGACATAATATTCACAAAAAAACTAAAATACAACTATAGGACCAAGGGTCCTGTAGTCCAGTGGCCAAAGATAGAGATTTTGGAAGAACTTTGAAAAATTTGGTAAGAACATGGCACTTTCAAGGTCATGCTACCAACAATGGTGTCAATACTTTCAACAGAATTGGATAATAATATCAAAATGTGTAAATATTTCCACATGATCAATTACAAAGACTTTTTAAGTCCGTGCCACCATTTTCCAGTTGAAAGATATGCAAAAAATTTAAATTATGAGTATGATAAAGCAGATGACAACAACAAAAATTTATAAAGAAGTCATAAAAAATTTAAAAAGCAACATTTACAAATTCCTTGAATGAACTTGGTAGACCGTGTCTCTAGGATGCTTCATAACAAACAATAAGTCATTCTGGAAAATAGTTTCAGAGAGGAAGATCATTGAAAATTTCCTCTAAAGTGACCTTAGGTTTGATATTTCAAGGTCACTGAAGGCCAAAGATCTTGATACCACCTAGAAGCCTTTATATGACTTGCTGTCTGTGGTCAATACCATTTTTTTAATCAATATCTTAGTTTCCATCTGATAGCCCATTGAAATATGCCCAATATTGAGTATGAATTCAAAATTTTAAAAAATCATTACAAATTCTAAAATCAATATTTTCGTATTCTTTGGACATACTTGGAAGACCTTGTGACAAGGATGTTCGATAACAAATATCAAGTAATTTTGGAGGTTTTGCAGAAGATGATTCTTTAAAAATTCCTGATGACGACAACGGTGATGCCACCGATGATGACGATGCCGCATGATTCTAATCGCCCATCAGCCCTTTGGGTGCCTTTGGACAAAAAAACTACACAATAAAGCAACAGAAGGGCGATTCCACGCGTGGCGTATGGGACATTTAGAAATGTTTTTCGACCCTGCTTAGTAAGCACTCAACTTGGCAGTATTATTGTACCCCATGGTAATGTAGGGCCCTTTGACTGCTACTCTACAAAGAGTAATTTCCATTAAATGTCAACTACGGAGAGGATATTATGAAAAAAACCTGCGTGGCGTACGGGATGCAGAAAATTCAAGATTTTTTTAGGAATTAATTCAGCTCAAAAGGTCTGTGAGTTGGTCAGTGGAAAACTATCCTCGGCATTCTTAAAAAACAAAGAGAGCCTTAAAGCAACTAACAGCACATGGGTACAAGTCAAACAATTCTTCTTTATTAAGAAATAACATCTTGAGAATTAGAAGTCAGCGTGGCGTACAGGACAGAGAAAATATGGCATACGGGACACTCTAAAAAACTCCAACAAAAAACTGTATATCAGTATTTTTTGGTAATGCAACAAGCTGTATGTAGTTTGATTCATACAAACAAGTGTTTTAAAACAGTTCTCACTATTGTGGGACAAAATAAAATACTTATTTTTACTTGATACACAGACCTGTGGCGTACGGGACATATTGTGTGACGTATGGGACACACTTGCTCTTGTTCCTACCATCCCTTACTGTTCATGTAGTCATTAAATAACTGACAGGCTCTGCTTTATTTTTTGCAGTATAGGTGTAGAATAAGTCTCCTACTCAACTAGTAACTAACCTAAATGTGAATCAAAATGAATTTGAACAAGTTCAGAAACATTAACACTTAATCTAGGACTAGGGCTGTTGGAATAAGTTTCAGGGGTCGAGTATTATTTGAATATAAAAAACTAATATTCAAAAGCTAAATGAAGTATTTGAGGGTGTGTTTTTTAGTTTATATTGAAATACATGAAACTTTTGTCATCCTGTGTGGCGTATGGGACATGGAGAAAAACGCCTTAACGATTATTGCCTGCCCTAACCTTCCGACTTGAGTTAGCTGATCGGAATTGTGCATGAGTGAAATATTCATCCTACCCTATTGACTATTTACAATAAAGATTCTGTGAAAGTTAAACAATTAGAACAATTAGAAGAAAAGTTTGCATTTCACGCTATTATCAGAATTCTCGAAAAAGTCAAGTTTTTTGTTAAATTAACCAAAAACACGTTCTCCTCCAATTTTCAGAAAAACATTGTTTGGTCCTTGAGGCCTGGGTATCATGGTTGATAACAGGCAAACAAAAATTACTTTACTCAATTTTCAATTTTCTACAAAAAATCAATTTCTAGTGTGGAATCGCCCAGAAGCATAAAACCATAAAAGGCAAAAGAACAGTGCAACCCTCATGGTGCGTTACCAGCCAAAAAATAAAAACGTTTTGAGCCAGGATTTAAACACAGTGGTTGCTCTGATTTACTTGGTTAGAATGAACTTTGGCACAGATAATGGTGAGATTCTGTGCTGTGATTTTTTTTTTTTTTTTTTTAGGGGTTTCAGACTGAAACTGAATAATTTTAAGACAGACAAAGTAAAACTTTGTTTGGTGCAAAAAAGATGTTTCATTTATGCAGTTTTCCATCTTCATTTACTCTGACTCACTGACACATACACTGATTTTTGCACCATGACAAAAAATCCCCAAGGTGTTACCTTTATTATAATACCAAGTTTATTCAAATTGACCAATTCGTTGCAGAGATATAGTCATTTCATTTTGACATGTCATTTTCAAGCCAGAGGCTCAGGGCTTAAGGGGTTAAGACTTGATTAGACTGTTGAACATTAGTGGAGAATTTTCCATTTCTATTTGAATAAAATAAGCATTTACATCTGACTTACTGTGTGGGGTCTTCATCATGAAATTGAATGAAATGGCGCACACATAAGCATTGTCCTATCAATGTCATATTTTCTGCACTAACTTAAAATGCACTCCGGAAGATACAGACCAAAGGTCAAGCAAGTTGGTTGAATGGGTTTTTTGATCTTTCAGAATGGTGGCCATGATGAGCACATTAGGCTCGATCGCATCATTGTAATTACTTTCACTGCAGTTTGATGCCTGGAGTCAAAAAAAAAAAAAAAAAAAAGATCATGCCAAGATATTGCCAGTTTCCCATTTTTATTAATTACAGCACCATCAAGTGGACAATTTGTATTAATTTTTTTTTTTTTTTTTTTTTTTTTTTTTTTTTTTTTGAGGCACAATCAGTGGCCCTTAATACTAGTCTAACAAATTACTCCCAAATTAAAATGCATTGTGCCACATTCAAGCATTACATGGGCTAGCTCCAACATATCCCTCTAACATTTTGCAACCTTACATCCCGCCATGGTCCCTCTGGTGAGCTGATCAGTCGCTCCTTGTGATCCCACATTCTAGGCCGAAGTGCAAACGAGATCGTGCCTTTGCAGTTGCAGCCCCAAACTCTGGAATGAGTTGCTGGTGCACGTTAGGCTGGCCAATACCCAAATGGGGTCAGAATAGTGGGCTCAGTTCAACCGTGACCAACGAACAGCAAAACCATTAAACTTAGACAGTAACAATTTTGACCAAACTTCACCAGGTATCGGGGCAACAAGTGCACAAGCAGAATATTTTATTGACCAGCTAACCATTTTTTTTGGTGGAATAAAGATTAAGAGGAGTGGGGGTGAAATTTTGATACGTAGAGGAATCAGAACTCATGCAAACGATTATCCCGTTCATAGGTTTTATTCAGATTCATGGTCATACAGTCGAGTTTGGTAATGGGCAGACAGAATGCAGTACACAAGGGCAAATCCAGAAACACAACAAAGTTCAGTCCAAGAGGCAAAACCAGAAAGTCGGCACACTAAAGCCAAATCCAAGAGATCACATTTTCAGCAGTGTGTCTCCCATAGCCCAAAGGATTTACTTTTCTGTGGTTTCCTGCCATTTTTCCTTCTCCAATTTTTCAAACAAATTTTTAAGTTCTGAAGAAGTATAAATAGGACATCTTTTAATGTTTCCCTTCTGTGTAGTATGTGTATTTCCAGGCCTATGAAGAAGACTGGGTTTTCAAACGTTAGTTTTCATTATAAATATGTAAGCTATCAACACAGAATGTTGCACAGAAACTATCTTTCAACCATTTAGTCCACCGTTATGTAATAGGGAATATACAGGAAAACTATAAATGTAAGATTTTTACTGGGCAGTAGTGTCGTGTGAATGAATTATGGTTTTTATAATGCACGAGCAATGGAAATCGACTTGCTCTTCACGTCCAACTGGACACGCAGGCGGGAAGTTTTAGATGGAAACCTCGGTTAGAGGGCTTTGGGCACAACCCGGTGAACAATTGTTAAATAATTTTAACGTGAATTAAATGCTTGGGTTGTGTTCCAGGTCGTGTACAAGATTGCTACGCGATTGGATCTCTACTGGGAGAGCGCGGATGCCGATCAGCATATGGCGCGATACGCATCTCTGATGGACTGCTTGTAAGATGTCGCCTTTGACTGCCCCTTTTCTCCTGCAGAAACATCTGAGACCAAACTTTTATCAGATTTTATTCTTTAATTTATCGCTGTAGGCGACATCCATCCTGTAAAGTATTTTTACTCATAGGTAATGGTCATTTCTGGAGTCTAAAAATAGTAGTTCAAAATATGTTTTTTACATTATTCCTATAGACACGAATCCTTTTTATATTGGCGTATATTATGAGTCTTGTGCCTAATAGTAAAACAAAAGTAAAAGTTCCACACTGCTCTGGGTGTACAGTTATTTGTATTATTTTATACAGTGTGTACACCATAATTAATTGGATAGTATCGCATTTTTTTTATTTTGGCTCTGTACTTGTGCACTTTGAGGTTTAAAGGATACATTGACAATGAGGTTGAAGTCCAAATTGACGACTTTCACCCTTTTACTGGTCAACTTTCTCCCAGTTACACAGCAGCACTAGCTGATTTTTTTTTTTTTTTTTTTACAAATAAACTAAAGAATTGCAATAATATAACAACAATTCCTCTTAAAATCAGGTAACGCACATTTTTTTAATTAACTGTTTATTAACCCCTTTGCGCAGAAGCCAAATCTGGCTATTTATATGTTACCGTATTCAAGGCTTTATAATTCAATATTGCTGCTTCAAAGAGAGGAAGGGAATGGCTCAACTGAGTCAAGACACTTGCTGCATTTAGAATTACATCGTATTTCAGTTTATTTCCATGATTTTGGTCGAGAAAAAGGGCTGCAAACATAAAAAATCTTCATGAAAATTCAGTATTGAAGTTGAAAAAAATAATTATAATTTATCTTGAACATTGCACTCTGGATTACCTACTTGCTATGAGCCAAATTAGACAGCTATCCAGGTGGCTCCCCAAACTCTAAGATCCCTCAAAATGGTGCACTGTCAAATCATAAAATATTCATATATTTAACACAAGTCAACTTTTGATGCATGAAATTCAATATGAATTATAGCTGCTGGGCAGCAATGGTCAGGGCCAGGCAATTTTAGGCAAAATTAGGCAATTCTGAGCAACAAGCAGAGTGTAGGAAGATGGAAAAAAAGGTGGCATTCTAATGTGCATTTTACATCAGTTGAGGCTTGAACTCACAATTTCTGGCACAAGAGACTATGCTCTATCTCACTGAGCTAATTGGCATATGGAAATGTCACATGTAGCTTCACAAATTGACTAAGCCAGTCACCTGTGTGCAAGACAGCAGCTGTTAGCATGTAAAGGCAGATTTCAAACGGCTGTCAAAAATTCAGTTATTAAGACAAAAATCTACAAATACACAAATTGCATCTAGACAGCATGGAGATGTTGGTAATTTGTTTTTAACAATGATTTATTGGCTCCATAAGTGAAAAACTGATGTTTAAAAATGCCATTTTTGCATTGACTCCAATTGTTCGCATGAGAGCGAAATTCAAAATGCTGTAAAAAAAAAAAAAAAAAATTCAGTTTTTGAGAAAAAATTCTGATATTTTCCAAACATCATCTACCATGACTCCAAAATTTTTTCATTTTTTTAATGAGCATTGAAAATGTATTTAGCAAGAATTTGCAAATATATGTTTACAACACTGTTTATAGTCAAACATTTTGATGCACTGTAGGCTTAATTTTCAATAAATCAAAAATCTGTGTGGATCGTTTGTGTAGGACAGTCTGAAGATGCTCTGTAGCAAGTTTGGTGTCAATTGAGCAAAAATTGTGGGAGGAGAAAGGTTTAATAAGTTTTACAGTTTTTGAAAAAAACTGAGCGATGGACTTCATAATTTGCAATAAGTTTAAATGTATAAAAGTTTCTTCAGTATTGGGGCTACATTTTGGTGGGAGTTGCAAATCTGTAGCACATGGTTGATTTGTTGTGAATTTTCAAAATTTTGAACTTAAGAGGCTTGCTGTAGTGCCACCATCAGGACTATTGGCCTGTTTTTGCAGCTGAGGCAATCTGGCTTGGGACTGGACCTTTGTGCAAAGTTTGGTGATTTTTTGCGCAGGGGAAGTAGGGTTTCCTCGGAAGAAGATGAACATGCAGGATAACAATAGTAGGGCCCTATGAAATCCGTTTTATTTTTTTTCCAAATTCCATTTTATGTTTTTTCCAAAATCTGTTTTTTCCGTTTTAATTTTTTGGAATTCTGTTTTTTACCAATTACACCAATTTTACCATCAGAGAGAGTGTGCTATTTATGTTAATGAATAAAATGTCCACTAATCAAATAGAAATAACCTTAAATTAGTTGATGCAATGCTCAATTTTCCTCAGCGCTTAAAGTCAGAACAAGAACTGCATAAGGATGCAATATAACACTGCACTGTGATGAAAGAAAAATTTATTTTGTTTTAACCCAAAATAATACTACGAAATAAAATTGCCTCTTAAAACAAAGTGTAACCTACAGTCAAAAAGGCAGACAACAGCTGTACTGACATGCATTATTCTGACTGCCCCTTTTTAATCATTTGTAATCTTATTGTGTGATATATGTATGAGAGCAGCAGTAATGACACTCAGATTTCCCCATGGATCAACAGTTGTCTGATTCCGATGCATCAGCTATATTTAATTTATTTTTTTATTTTTAAGAAACTATTGTTCAGTAATCCCAATACTATGCATTACATACTACGACAAAATGTTATACAGTAATGATTAAACGTGAACAAACTGACACAAAGATGCATCAGCTATTATTTCACCACTGGGGGATGACGTTACATCATAATTTGCATGCACACAATTCACTAAGTAGACAGTGAAAAGAAATAATGTGGGCTATTTAACGGTTATATAAGTTGTTAAGTTAACACAAGATGACCAATGATGATGTTTAGGACGCTGCAATCCCTGGCATCAGTGGTCTCATCTACAACAACTAAAAACTTCTTCCCACAGATTTTCTGTAGCACCGAAGAGATGTGTTGTTCAAACACTCGGGACAGGTGAATTGGACGAAGGCTTCTAACATTTTCGCGTGCATTCGCGTCTTTTCATTGCCTTTGAATGTAATCTGGTCGCGCGAATATTTTGCTTAGTGTTCGGTGGAAACGTGGCTTTCCGAATAGCATTTCGGTCAAATTATGTCGATTTCCGCGAAATTCCGCATTTAACAATAGATTCCATTTTTATTGGCCAACTCCGCGATTCCGTGATCGCGGAAATCATAGGGCCCGACAATAGGGTCCTGGCAGCTTAGGCTGCCCGGCCCCTAATTAATGATTTTTTGGTTGAATTAAGCATGAGTTTATCAATATAGGTGCAGTTGGACATCAGTGGTCACCAGTAACCTCTCCAAACACAAAACATGCCTTTTCTCCATGATAAAGTTTAGAATTTTGTCAATTTTTCTTCAGAGTCCCACAAACCAGCACACATACTCATTAGAGGAACTGCTTATTTAATGGTCAGAACATTCACCTTGCAATGCAAAGCCAACAGCTCCCACTTCTGAGCTCGCAACCTTATATAAACACTTTCCACACCTTATAAGGAACAAGTATAACTCAATAACTCAGTAATATCTGAAATATACCTTATTATAACAGAACAGACATTCCACTATCAGGAAAAATCAGAAAATATTCTATACAAAATTGAACAGAATGGTGCAATGAATGTACCAGGGGGTCTACCGAAGTCCTTGAGCTGAACAAGCCAAAACGTTGGCATTCGATTTACAACCCCAATTCCGAAATAGTTGGGACAAAGTGTAAATTGTGAAAATAATCAAAACGCAGTGACTTTCAAATCACACCAGCCAGTATTTTATTCACAATAGAACAGAGATAACAGAGCAAATGTTGAAACTGGGAAATTTTACAATTTTATCCACAAAATGAGCTCATTTCAAATTTGATGGCTGCTACAGGTCTCAAAAAAGTTGGGACAGGGGCCTGTTTACCATGGTGTAGCATCCCCTCTTCTTTTTAATTGAGTGGAGGTATCTGGGCGTTGAGGAGGCAAGTTTCTTGAGTTTGGCCATTGGAATTTGATTCCACTCTTGTTTAATACAGGCTTCCAGCTGCTGGAGAGTTTTGGGTCTCCTTTGATGGACTTTTTGTGTAATTATGCCCCAAATGTTCTCAATCGGTGAAAGATCAGGACTGCAGGCAGGCCAGTTCAGCACACAGACTCTTCTACTATGAAGCCATGCTGTTGTAGTAGCTGCAGTATGTGGTTTTGCATTGTCCTGGTGAAATAAACAAGGCCTTCCCTGGAATAGATGTCGTCTGGAGGGGAGCAGATGTTGCTCTAAAACATTTATATACCATTCAGCATTCATGGTGCTTTTTAAAACATGCAAGTGTCCCACACCATATGCACTAAT
Organism: Gymnothorax javanicus; assembly: GCA_029692085.1. Lineage (NCBI taxonomy): Eukaryota > Metazoa > Chordata > Actinopteri > Anguilliformes > Muraenidae > Gymnothorax > Gymnothorax javanicus. Next base: position 120,777,898 of record CM056194.1, on the reverse strand, counting down.
GCATCCCCATACCATCATAGATACTGGCTTTTGAACTGAACGCTGATAAAAGGAGGGGTGGTCTTTCTCCTCGTTAGTCTGGAGGACACGACGCCCATGATTTCCAACAAGAATGTGAAATTTGGACTCGTCTGACCACAGGACACTTTGCCACTTTGCTACAGTCCATTTTAAATGAGCCTTGGCCCACAGAACACAGCAGCGCTTCTGGATCAAGCTCAACAATGGCTTCCTTTTTGCATGATAGAGATTTAGGTGGCATCTGTGGATGGCACGGCGGACTGTGTTTACAGACAGTGGTTTCTTGAAGTATTCCTGGGCCCATTTAGTAATGTCAATGACAGAATCATGCCGGTGAGTGATGCAGTGGCGTCTGAGGGCCCGAAGATCACGGGCATCCAGTAAAGGTCTTCGGCCTTGTCCCTTGTGCACAGAGATTTTTCCAGTTTCTCTGAATCTTTTGATGATGTTATGCACTATCGATGATGAGACCTTCAAAGCCTCTGTATCCCAACTTTTTTGAGACCTGTTGCAGCCAGAAAATTTGAAATAAGCTCATTTTGTGGATAAAAAAGTAAAATGTCTCAGTTTCAACATTTGAAATGTTATCTATGTTCTATTGTAAATAACATATTGGCTCATGCGATCTGAAAGTCATTGCATTTTGATTTTATTCACAATTTAACCTTCATCTTAACTATTTTGGAATTGGGGTTGTAGTTGAATGTGGTATAAATTCAAAAACAAAAAGCCACATTGAACAAAATGCAACCACAGTAGCAGTAGCAGTATTTTTTTCATTGAATCCTCTCCGAGACAGATGTAACCAGTAGAAGGAACCCTCCAGTCTTGTTTCATTCTGAATAAGTGGTGCCAGGCACAACAAACCCCGCCCCTCTCACATACTTTGACCTACTTTTCCGAAATCCAATAGGCATCTATTCTGGATCAGTGGCAATCCCTAAACCCAATTTGGGGTGAATCTGGCCATTAGTTTTGGTGCTAAAGTGTTAACAAACAAACAAACAAACCAAACCAAAAACAATACCCCTTGCCCTCCCCCTTTAGGCGGGGGTAATAATTCCCATTGACATGTCCATACCTCATTTAAATTCTGTAAATGTAACTGAACACTTCAGGCCGATTTTGGAAGTCTTTTTTTTTTTCTTTAAATTGCATCATTTTCAGCTGCGCAACTGTGCCAAACATTAACAGAATACAACCTACCTTGCTCTGAGGCGAAGGCTTTTATACTCTTCTTATTGTACAATCAATGTCTTTCAGTTACTGTGGAAAGTTTATACACTCTGGCATTGGATAAAAAAATCGAGTCAATCAAGTCATTACCGGGGAAGCCTCAAGTGGGCGTGAACTATAAGTATGCAATTAAGCAGATTAGTAAATAATTAAGTGATTGGCTATCAACATGAGTACTTAGGAGGATATAAAGGAGCACTGAATTTGTCAATGGAGGAATCTTCACGTAAATAAACGGAAGGGAACTACGTGTTTTTGATGTGTGATGACAAAAATTGATAGTAGAATGTCATAGCATCAATACCATGTTGAATTTTTGGTTCAGGAAACTTATTTTTCTTCACTACTAATTGGGATACTATTGGCTCACTCTAGCTGAAGTGCTTGCCACAGAGGACAATTTTTCCTGTCGCAAGAGATTCTTTTTTTTTAACTGCTGGATAGATACTATGGGCAAGCATATTGAGCAGTTTGCACATCAGGCTTAGCTGGGGAGTTTAATTCATATAACTCCTGAAAAACAGGGATGGGACTGAACCATAGACTGCATAAAAAGAAGGATGAAGCAACTAGCCATATAGCTAGTTAATGTGATGTCCAACAATATGAAGAAATACAAAGTCATCTCAAGGAAAGATCTGTCTTTCTTTGAAATTGTGTTGAACTAGAAGACTCAGAAATAATGAAAAAAGCAAATGAGCTATTACTGAGTCGCAGGAGAGTGGTTATCAGATGATTAGCTTGAAACGAAAATTTATCGCTTTACACTTGAGTGCTTAGTAGCGTTATCCTGGAGCTATAAATTTAAACATTATTTACCGTTATTCAACTTCATGTTACCTCTCGAAATTGCCTGCTGTCGTCCTATAGATCAATGTACAGCATTTTCACATCAGCTTCCTTAATGTAGCCTACTTTAAATTAAAAAAAAAAAATCCAGTAGATGGCGATATTAGTTTGGAACTTTCATGAGTAGTTTTTTGCGCATTTCTGTATCAATATAATTCACCATTTTGCACTCTATATAACTACTAGTTACTTTCATGACAAGTTTGTTGCGTATTTCAATATCAATAAAAGTTCACCATTTTGTACTTTACATTATTTCTTGGTGTTAGTTTACATTTTTAGATTAGCAATTCATCTATCAAAAAAGCACAAGATGGGATGGCTGGTTTTGGAAACTACAGTATGTCATTATATAAGGTAAAATTAGTGTGATTTCATATGGCTAATGTCCTTATGTCAAGGTACAGGAGTGTAAGTTAGCATCTGTGAAGCAAGTTAACCAGTATCTGTGATCCAGGGCCGAATTCGAGGCATATCACATCAATATCTGGGCAAATGTAGTTTCAGTGATATGCTGCCATGTACAGTATACATGTTCCACATACCATGAAATCGATTCTAACATGAAATCGATTCTAACTTGAGAATTGAATTGGATTTGTATCTGAGAATCAATTTTGGAAATTAAAACTGATTCCCAACGCTATTCATTGTGTCAGTGTACTTCACCCAGCTCACAGCCAGAGGTGTAAGATCCAGGAGTCAGAAAGTAAAAGTCCTGCCAAGTTTTTCTCCCTCCCACAGAATGAGCTGATCACTCATATTGGCTCTATCTCCTGTCCGAAGTAAATCCAGGTGGTTGGAATAAAGTTCTGGGGAGGATTTTTACTTTCTGAACCCGGACTTTACATCCCTGCTCACAGCTAAGAGCATAGTATACTTCACCCAGCTCATAGCTAACAGCACAGTATGCCGCACCCATCTCATAGCTAACAGCACAGTATACCTTACCCAGCTCATAGCTAACAGCAAAATATGCCTCACTGCTTCACCCAGCTCATAGCTAACAGCACAGTATGCCTCACCGCTTCACCCAGCTCTTAGCTAACAGCACAGTATACCTCACCCAGCTCATAGCTAACAGCACAGTATGCCTCACCGCTTCACCCAGCTCTTAGCTAACAGCACAGTATACCTCACCCAGCTCATAGCTAACAGCACAGTAAACCTCACCCAGCTCATTGCTAATTGCACAGTATACCTCACCCAGTTCATTGCTAATTGCACATATACTTCCCCCAGCTCATACCTAATTACACAGTACCTCACCCAGCTCATAGCTAACAGCACAGTACACCTCACCCAGCTCATACCTAATTGCACAGTACACCTCACCCAGCTCATAGCTAATTCCACAGTACACCTCACCCATCTCATAGCTAACTTCACAATACATTTCACCCTGCTCACACGCTCAGCTGATATTGCTCATTTTCTCTTCAGACTGGGCATGGATTTCACACTCCTTGGGAGGTGCAGCCAATGAGCCTGGTAAACCACGACACCGGCCGTCCGAACATCCTGCGGCTCTAAAAGTGGTCTGATGTCCCGGGCAACGACATTACAGTGTTCGAGCGGCTGGACCCCAGTCAAGACCTTGCCAATTTCTGCTCATACCAGAATAATAAGGTGGATGAACTGCAGGCTCGGGCAGTGAGAGAGCATATAAAAGATGCCGTCCTGCACTGCCAGCACGTAGGAGTGTTTCATCAGGACATGAAACTAACTAACGTCAAGATAAACTCACAGAGACCAACCGTGTCATCCTGATTGATCTTGGGTGTGGGAAATTCTTGACGGACATTCCTTACACCTCCTACTCAGGCCAGTGAGGGGGTTTACAGTTTTTAATCAGCGTGTGGGACGTTTGGAGTTAGTTACAGCAAGTTCCATCTTCTGTGTTTGTAAATTAGTGAGGTTGAATACACATAAATTTGTTCGTGTACATCAGTGTTTTTAATCATGTATGCTCTGCGCTGTAGTTTAAATTCATATTCATATCGTGACTGCCATGCAATCGGTGATGGTACTTTTGCCTCTGTCTAAGGAGCAACCCTTGTCTTAGGAGCACTTGAATTCACACCTCCGGAGTGGTTTTGTGAACAGGTTGTACCAGGCTGGGCCCCCCACAGTGTGGTGTCCTGGGGTCACTCTGTTTTACATTGTATGTGGTTACATGCCATTTTACCAATGTGAAGACCCGGAGAGCATGAGCACACTCTACTTCCTTGAATGCTGTTCCCATGTGAGTTCAGTCAGCAGAATCTACTGGAGTCCTGCATGCGATCTTCCAAATTTGGGCTTCCTTTTGTCTGCTCTGTCCAAACTCATGGCTTTAGTCATGCATAGCTGTCATAGACCTCATGAGAAGGTGCTTGGCAGCGGAGGTGGAAGCCCGATCCACTTTAGAGCAACTCCAACATCACCCGTGGCTCCCTCCCTCCTGCATTGAATCAGGTATCCTCAAATTGAATCAAAGTTAATCAAATTTTATTTGTATAACGCATATCACAAACATATTTCACAACGTGCTTTGCAGTTATAGCTTGGCCTGATTGAAAATCCCGTAGCGCCAGTGTTATCGCTAATGGGATGTTGGGCATTATGGAGTTAAAGGTCAAATGCGCTCACAGCAGGCCAGTGAAAATCCCGTAACGCCAGCGTTTTCGTTAATGCGACTTTGGATTTTACGGATTTCAACGTCAGATGCTCAATGCACGCCATTGAAAATCCCGTAACGTCAGCATTACAGCTAGGGGATGTTGGGCAATATGGAGCTCAAGGTCAGATACTCACTGAACGCCATTGAGAATCCAGTAACACCAGTGTTACAGCTAGGGGACATTAGGCATTTTGGAGTTCAAGGTCAGATGCTCACTGCACGCCATTGAAAATCCCGTACCGCCAGGGTTACAACTAGTGGGACGTAGATCTTTATGGAGTTCAAGGTCAGATGCTCACTACACACCATTGAAAATTCTCTAATGCCGGCAGTACTGCTATTGGGACATTGGGCTTTATAGGGTTCAAGGTCAGATGCTCACTGCAGGCCATTGAAAATCCCGTAACGCCAGCCTTACAACTAGTTGGACATAGGGCTTTATGGAGTTCAAGGTCAAATGCTCACTGCATGCCATTGAAAATCCCGTAACGCCAGCCTTACAACTAGTTGGACATAGGGCTTTATGGGGTTCAAGGTCAGATGCTCACTGCAGGCCATTGAAAATCCCGTAACGCCAGCCTTACAACTAGTTGGACATAGGGCTTTATGGAGTTCAAGGTCAGATGCTCACTGCATGCCATTGAAAATCCCCTAATGCCGGCAGTACTGCTATTGGGACGTTGGGCTTTAAGGAGTTCAAGGTCAGAGGCTCATTGCACACCATTGAAAATCTCGTAACACCGGCGTTACGTTAATGGGACTTTGGATTTTATGGAGTTCAAGGTCAGAAGCTCACTGCACGCCATTGAAAAATCCTGTCACGCTGGCATTACCACTAGTGGGACGTTCAATTTTATGGAGTTCAAGGTCAGAGGCTCACTGCATGCCATAGAAAATCCTGTAACGCCGGCGTTACAGCGAGGGAGCGTTGGGCCTTATGGAGTTCAAGTTCAGACACTCACTGCACGCCATTGAACATCCCGTAATGCCGGCGTTACTGCCATTGGGACGTTGGGCTTTATGGAGTTCAAGGTCAGATGCTCGATGCATGCCATTGGAAATCCTTTAATGCCGGCGTTACCGCTAGGCAACATTGAACTTCATGGAGTTCAAGGTCCGAGGCTCCCTGCACGCCATTGAAAATCCCCTCACGCTGGTGTTACCGCTTGTGGGATGTTGGGCTTTATGGAGTTCAAGGTCAGAGGCTCACTTCATGCCAGCTGTGGATAACTCACTTCAGACAGAGCAGAAATTATAATAATCACAAGACGACAGTGTCATTACCGTCCCCTGCCATGATCAAGGGCCATAACTCAAAAAATATGTAAAAAATATGCTTCGACATCAATTTTCGAACTCAGGAACTCAACGTAGATCATGAGTAGCCTATCAAGCATACATAATTTCACGCATAATGGTTTCAGAGAAATCTTGTCATTGTGGCCAGGACAGACAGACGCATGCACAGACGGACGGTCCCCAGTCCAGTGTTCCTCGTCGCACTTTGTAGGGGGGGATTTTTTAAAATAATAATAATAATTATTATTATTATTATTATAGCTATGAGTGTGCATGTGAATAGTGTGTGTGCCCGGTGATGGATCAGGTGACCTTGATGAGGAAGAAGCACTTTTGGTCATTGATGGATGGACATTATTGGCAGTGCACAGCTGCACTGGACTGATACAGCTCACAGCCGGATATGTCTCTGTTTTATGGCTCCTTGTGACCTGTGGGTGATGATCTCTCTCAGTCAGATTCAGGAAGCGAAAGCGGGGGACTGAGGAAGGTAGAGAGCTGAGACGGAGCCCTTCTGAAAGGTCAGACTCCCAGCAGTGCTCTTCATTAGAGAGAATAGGGCTTTGTTACACAGCTGTTCATCTGAAGCATTAGAGCACAACTAACTAATCATTGTGCTATGAGATCAGTCACATTTACGAAACTCAAAACAGCCAACCTGAAGCCCTCCGTATAGTGCTGCTCATAAGAGAGCCGTGTGTCCAGACCGAGCTGTAGCTCTGTAGGGGCTAATAATGTGTAAGTTCACCAGATCACGATGTAGAGAGTTTACAGAACTGGCTGCAGCGACTGACCCTAAATTCTGCCGGAGGGTCTAAGACGGAGGCTCTAACAGAGACGGTCTGAGTGAACATGGTCGCCGGTCTTTTCAACTCAGCCTTGGCCACGAACAGTCTGGAGCACAGGGCTCACCTCCTGCAGTGCCTGAGGAAGAGCATCTGAGTGAGGCCCAGAGCTGCACAGAACTCTTCTTCGCCTGCTCCTCTGTGTGGACATATTACAGCTGTTGATCCACAGTTATGGACCTACTGCATGATGGGAGTGCTGTCTCCATTCACTGATCACATTCCAAGGACATTGGCTGTGGTTACACGTGTCTTTTCAATGCAGCCTTTGTCATCCGATCATGCCAGGATGCGTTAATGAGCTTCCAGCGTTGAGGAAACCGCTGCGTAAAGTACTCATCTCCTCCTCTCTCCCCTCAACAGAGCACATCTCATATTGGCCCTGCCACCTGTACAAAATCTGCAAAGTATTAAGGTAAGAAGAGGGGGCTCTCTTGCACCACAAGCTATTTTGGATGCACCTATTGCAAACATAGTGTATACTGTATATCCTAGCGGTGATATAGCCAATCAGCATACGATCAGTCAGGTAGCATTGAAGCGTCAAGTATCACATATACACTACCGGTCAAAGGTTTTTGCACACCCCAAAATTTTCTGGAACTGTTTCAATTTTTTATGTTTTGTTCTTGTGTAATAGTCTCATATTGGCTGTATAACACTGAGGTAGGAAAACTGAAGCCCATTGTATAAACCATGTATATACCAAAGCAAATTAAGAAAAACCAGGATCAGTCATTTTGTCAGTATTTAAGCAGATTAGTAGTGATGGTCTAATCCACTGCTTCTCAAACCTCTCCTGGAGAACCGCCTGTCCTGCATGTTTTAGATCTCTCTCTGCTCCAGCACAGGTGATTCAAGTGATCTACTCAGTATCAAGCAGCTTCATGGGGTTGATAGTGAGCTGATCAGAATCATCTGTGTAGGATTTTTCTTGTAAATGTATTACTTGTAATCAACAAGTATTGGGTTCCAGTGATTACTTTGTTGTAAACATACATGTAAGATAAAGACTTGACAAGATCTTAGGGTGTGCAAAAACTTTTGACTGGTAGTATACCTATCGTACATATCGAACACGGCTGAGTTCCGATCTGGCAAATCCGAAGTCGCATTGAAAAGACAAGTGTAACCACGGTCAGAAGCGGCAGCAACGTGACGGACTACAGTCAATGTAACTAATGTAGGACCGTGATTGGCTATTGCAACATATCCTTCAAACACAGAAGCCATTTTGAAAGTGGTGATCATTCCTTTCTGGTGTACAATGCAAATTAAATTTAGTATTTTTCTGTTTTTTTTTGTGATGAGTACTTAAAACAGTATATCAAATAAAAATAGTACAGTGGACTTCAATGTCGTTCTGTGTATGCTGGTTTTTGCTCCAACCACAATTGTAATCGCAGGATTTGAACAGGCTGTTAATTTGTCTTAATTAAATGCATTTAATGTTTAGAGCAGTTATTTGCCCTCTTAACTCACATGTTAACAGAAATATCTATGTTTGCCATCAAGAATAAAAAAAAAATGCCATACCCACATTGCGATGTATTGGAAATAACTACATTAAATGAGAGAAAACAATGTAACCAATCAAATTAAAGATGTAGTTGGCTCCTAATTGGTGAAAACTAATTGGCACATCATGACACATTTATTCGACAAGCGAATGGTAAAGAGTCAAACCAGTTTTGTGTTAATCTAATGAAGTTCACCTGAAGTTGAGTTCAGCAGTCTAATTTGAGGTTTACTGATTTCCTCAGTGTCTAATTTGATCTGTTTGAAATGTTATATTATTTGAAATTTCTTGCAATATAGAAATAAACATACTATCTCATAGGGTATTTTATTCTTCATAGCATGTATGGATGTTTCGATGTAACACTTGGCAAGAGAGTAATTAACAACTAAACATGAAAAAAAAACACCTAATTAAGACATTAACAGCTTGTTAAAATCCTGCGATTACAATTGTGGTTGGAGCAAAAACCAGCATACACAGTGGTTCCCCAGGAACAACGCTGAAGACCACTGAAATAGTACAACCCCAATTCCGAAATAGTTGGGACGAAGTGTAAATTGTGAATAAAATCAAAATGCAATGACTTTCAGATCACATGAGCCAATATGTTATTTACAGTAGAACATAGATAACATTTCAAATATTGAAACTGTTGAAAGTTGGGACACAGGCAAAAAAAGGGGTGAGAAAGCAATTAGTATATAAGAGAATCAGCTGAAAGAACATTTAATAAGTAATTACATTAACTGGCATCAGGTGTGTAACATGATTGGCTATAAAAGGGATGTCTTAGAGAGGCTGAGTCTCTCAGAAGTAAAGATGGCCAGAGGCTCTCCAACCTGTGAAGGCTTGCGCAAAAAAAATTGTGGAAAACCTTAAAAACAATGTTCCTCAACGTCAAATTGCAGAGGCTTTGAAGGTCTCATCATCGACAGTGCATAACATCATCAAAAGATTCAGAGAAACTGGAAAAAGCTCTGTGCTTAACAGACAAGACCGAAGACCTTTACTGGATGCCCATGACACCATAGTAAACAGACCCCTGTCCCAACTTTTTTGAGACCTGTAGCAGCCATCAAATTTGAAATAAGCTCATTTTGTGGATAAAATAGTAAAATTTTTCAGTTTTCAACATTTGCTATGTTATCTCTGTTCTATTGTGAATAAAATACTGGCTGGTGTGATTTGAAAGTCATTGCGTTTTGATTTTATTCACAATTTACACTTTGTCCCAACTATTTCGGAATTGGAGTTGTATATTGAATGAGAATTGTAAGTAGAACTGGGGAAAAAAAAAACATCATGAAACATTAGGAAAAAGGGAAGCCATAATTTTTCAATTGCAGAGGTGTAAAATTTGGGGGTCAGAAAGTAAAAGTCCTGCCAAGTTTTTCTCCCTCCCACAGAGTGAGCTGATCATTCATATTGGCTCTATCTCCTCTCAGAAGTAAATCCAGGCAGTTGGAATAAAGTTCTGGGGAGGATTTTTACATTCTGAACCCGGACTTTACACCTCTGTTCAAATGTGATGCTTTGTTCCAAAGAAAATGTTGTGGTGATAAGACAGAAAAGCACTGCTGGTCTTGGGCAGTCTGTACTTCTCCCTGCATGTGGTTTCAGTCTGAGTGAAGAGACAGACGTGCGCTGGAGCAGGAGAAGGGGAGAGCGGAAAATCCCCATGAACTGCTAAATAAAAGGTGACTGGCTCAGGAAATGGGATGTATCTTGATTTTAGTTTGGATGCATGCCCTGCATGTGCCTAAGAAGGAACAGAGTCTCACTTACAGCCATTTTATAATTATATGACATGTTGGGGAAGAATTAGGTCACTTTCACAGAGCATGAAAACATAATGGATATATTTTAAGACTTTATTAAATATTGCAGCAATATAATAAAGAATGGAGGGCATCACCCAACTCACTAAGAAATCAGAAAAGACTCTCTCCCCAGAGCAGTTTCCCAGGGGGGACGTTGTTTGTTACATACTCATTATCCAGTTCCTCGTTATCTGTCTAAAAGCTGATGCCAGCTCTCTTTATCTTATGCAGGAGATGCTCTGTGCCTTCATTCTGCAGTGTATGTCCTAGACATTTACTTTCCCTCTTTGTAAACAAGCACCACATACACACGCGCACATACCTTCACTGTGACGTTTGATCTCTGCCTCTCAGTATCTTCCACTGATACACTGTCTCAAGCAGAACACAAAACAACCTACTGTGATCTAAAACAGCTCACACAGAAAACAAATGAGCAATAATAATTTTTTGTCATTCTATGACAAGAAAATACAGAAAATTATTAAAGAAATGGCAGTTCTAAGCTCAGCTTATGACAATATTTAAAGATATTCTTGTGGCATTTCATGCATAGCTTCCATTCTCCTGGCAGCTTCTTCAACATCATCAAGTGGAGCTGTGCAAATGTAATTATCCTGGACCAAGTGAACATATTGTTGCCCAAACATGGAAGTAATCATCTTAGTAAGCAATGATCTACTAGTCTTGGGGCCGAAGCTAAAAACCTCCTCACTGCTGTCTAGATGAGGGTAAAAGACTCAAACCCCTTTTCATCTGATGACAGTTGAGGCCCTCCATGTGAGAACCAGTTATGTCACTGTTTCACATTTTGAGAAAAATGAATTTTAGCATTTCAACTCAGAACTTTTTAGTTACCAATCTTTAGGACAAATGATTGTTTACACATATTCCTGGGACTGGTAATTATTTTAATCAGCAGTGAAAATGGTGGTAGGGTCACTGACGACCTTGTAATTTGACACCAAAAAGTGACATAACTGGTTCTTGCATGGAGGGCTTCAGTTATTTAAGCAGCTGGTCCATTCTCAGATACAGACGAGGAAAGCTACGATTGGGAACAAGAAAGATCAGGGTTGTGTGTCCATAAGGACCAGTCAGGGAGCTTTATTGGGCTTTGGGCTTTGTTTTCCAGCCAGAGCGACATTATCTGATGAGTCACTGCCCCAGTTGGAAAAGATCTTGTTTTTCTTCTCCTTTCGTTGGTAGGAACTGCCCTCCAAGTACTAAGAGTGCGATGAATCTAGTCACCAATAGACAGGTGAGGGCGAAGCAGAGCTACAGTTGCAATAAAAATTATTCAACCCCCGTTGCAAATTAGGTTTACTGGCAAAATTTACAAACTTTCAGCTGTTTGCAATGAACAAATCAAACAAGAACAATTTAAATGGCTCAACACAACAAATATTTCAAGTGGCTTCTCCAAATTCAACACAAAATGCCACTTTTTATGACTACTGCAAGCTCAAAATTATTCAACCCCTTCATGACAAGCATCTTTAATACTTAGGAGAGCACCCTTTTGCTGCTGTGACCTGCTGGAAATGTGATGCATAGGCAGATGTCAGCTTTTGGCAGCATTCCCAAGGAATCTTAGCCCAGTCCTCATGGACAATGGCCTCCAGTTCACTAATATTCTAGGGCTTGCATGCTGCAACTGTCTTCTTCAAATCCTACCAGAGATTTTTTATAGGGTTCAAGTGAGGCGACTGTGATGGGCACGCTAGAATCTTCCCAGACTTCTTCTGAAACCAAGCCTTGGTGGATGTTGAGGTACGCTTAGGATCATTTTCCTTTTGGAAGGTCCAATGATGCCCAAGCGTCAGCTTCCCTACAGACGGCATGACATTTTCTCCTTGGATATCCTGGTACTTGACTGAATCCATCTTGCCCTCCACACTTTGCAGATTTCCAGTGCCAGAGGAAGCTAGGTAGCCGCACAGCATCAAAAAGCCCCCACAATTCTTCACTGTAGGCAGGGTGTACTTTTCAGCATATGCTTCTTTATTCCTCCTGCGGACATACCACTGATTCATAAGCCCGAAATATTCCAGTTTTGTTTCATCACTCCACAGAACAATATCCCCAAACTTCTGAGGCTTGTTTATATGGTTTTAAGCATATTGGAGCTTGTGCTTTTGGATCAGTTGTGGTGTATGTCTTGGAGTTCTTCAACGTTTAGTATGCGCCCTACCGTGCAAACTGAAACTTTAATGCCTCCAGTCTCCAAGTCTTGCTGTGGTTCTCCTGCAGTCACTTGAAGGTTTTTGACCACCTGTCTCCTCAGGAATCTGGAGACAGCCATTGATAGCTTCCTCTTTCTGCCACATCCTGGTACTGTAGCCACTCTTCCTTTAACTCTGAACTTGCAAACTATGCTCCCGACTGTATCTCTACGAAAATTCAGTGCCTGTGCTACCTTTTTGTATCCTTTTCCTAGTTTCTGCCAGTCAATGATTTCCTCTATTAGCTTGTTGGACAATTCTTTAGACAGCCATATTTCAAATATGCAATCAAATGTCACTGTCAACAAACCCCTAGCTAGTGCAAGTATTTGATGTGTTCTATCTCAAGCAAACCTGATGCAACTAATTAAGCTCTTGATTAGCTGTATTAGGTGTGCTTGAGACAACACCTCATTTGCCAATATGCTCTTATGACGGATTCTATTCGGGGGGTTGAATAATTTTGAGACTGCAGTAGTCATTAAAAATGGCATTTTGTGTTAAATTTGGAGAAACCACTTGTAATATTAGTTGTATTGAGATATTTAAAATGTTCTTGTTTAATCTGTTTATCTGTTTATGGTAAATATTTATACACCTCAGATTCACAGTTTGGTTTTAAACCAGGTCACTCAACTACTTTATGTACTGCTATTTATTTAGAAACTGTTGATTATTATGTTCACAGAAACACTGATATTTTTCGCTGTCTACTAGATGCCAGCAAGGCCTTTGACAAGGTTCATTGTGGTAAATTGTTTAAATTATTAATATCTAGATGTGTTCCTTTTCCAGTCATACGCCTGGTGTATGACAGCTACACTCGTCAACAAGTGTCTGTGTCTTGGGACGGTGCTAAGTCGCGTCATTTTGGCGTCAGTAATGGTGTGAAGCTGGGAGGAGTTTTATCTCCTATTCTTTTTATTGTATATATTGATGAACTGCTTGTATTACTGAGTAAATCAGATATTGGTTGTCATGTTGGTCCATACTACGTTGGAGTGCTGGGATACGCTGATGACGTTACACTCATCAGTCCCAGCCTCCAGGGACTCAAAAAAATGCTGTCCATATGTAAATCTTTTGCAGTCGACTTTAATGTTATTTTTAATACTAAGAAAACAATGTGTATAAAATTTGGTTCACCAGTTACATGTGATGACAAAATATATCTTGATGGAATTTTACTAAAGTGGGTCGACCACGTCAAACACTTAGGTAATACCATAAATATTCATCGTACCGACACAGCAGATTGTGATAATAAACGTCATGCCTTTAACGGCTCTGTAAACACATTATTTGGTAACTATGGTTCTTTATCCCCTGATATTTTGTGTAGACTTTTTACAAGTTACTGTTGTTCTTTTTATGGGTCTCAGCTGTGGGATCTTAACTCTACTGGTTTTCAGTCTTGCTGTGTCTAATGGAATAAAGCTGTACGTAGGATACTTAGCCTTCCATACCGTAGTCACAGCTGGCTACTAGGACCTTTGGTTGGCCAACCGTATATCAGTGTTCAATTTGCTGTTAAAACTTTACGTTTTATTTATAGTTTGTTCACCAGTTGCAATAATATTGTATCTTATTTTGGTATTTGTGCTAAACACTGTGTTACTCCTCATTTAGGCAGAAACCAGTCCTACCTCAAATATAAGCATGACATTGACTTCAATGACAAATTGACTGTGAGTATAAAACGTATTTTAAATGCCCACAATTGTACTCCATATCAACAGGCAGTAATTTCCAATGTGCAAAATTTACTTGATGTCAAACATGGAGACTGTGATATCGATGGTTTTAGTGATGACATGATCAATTGTATGTTAGATTCTGTAGCTTGTATATAATCTATATCTCATTTATTGTAAATAGGTTTTCCGTGTATCATATGTTGTCTTTTTGATATTTGTTGACTTGTTCTTAACATTTATGCACTTTGTGTACGAAATAAATAATTATCACAAACAGCTGAAAGTTTGTAAATTTTGCTATTGAACCCAATTTGCAATAGGGGTTAAATAATTTTGATTGCAACTGCAGAAGCTCGAGCCTCTGCCACCCTTCGGCTTTTTCTTCAGGTAGATCTTTGGCTGAATCCTCGCTGGAGCCTAGTTTGTTGGCTCCTTCCCACATATTTTCTTGAACTGCATTTGGGCTTTGCATAACCTGGCTTATGATGGTCCAATGGAAATAAGCAGGTTTTACTCGGCTGGTGAACCTGAACCTGCATACACTATCCTGAACCCAAAATTCCAATGTCAATAAATCATATATGACAGAGTCCTTGAAATATATTGAATGATGGATGTTTTTCATCATCCTCCTTACAATAAGCTTTAATGGTGGATTCATATATGACTTTTAGACACTGCATAACTTGGCTTGAGACGGTCCCAATTTGATGAAAATAAGAAAGTTTTGCTCTACAGCTGACCCTGAACTCAGTAAATTAGCTAAAACCAAAAATTTCAATGTCACAGAAATGATCGATCAAGAGTCAGTCAAACATTACAACCGTTTACTTTTGGCTTTTCGTGCAAAACAAGGTTGTAGGGCCACCAGAAATCGCAAAGCATCTTGAATCATGACGCTAAACAAGTGTGCAGTGTCTCAAAGCTTTTGCACCTTTCTAAGTTGTGATTAGAAACTATATATGAAAGAGGCTGTGAAATATGTTGAAGGTGGGATGGTTTATCCTCTAATGCAACTGATCTCCCGTGGGACTTTGAACTCTTCAGAATACAACTGGTCATCCGTCTGAATATCATATATGAAATAGCCAAATGTGTCAAAACTGGGATGTTACAATATCCGCCTTACCATATAATTTCTTGCAGGGTCATTCCATGTCAAATCATCCAGATTTTGAGAAATTTTCCATGTCACCTCCTCAAAAATTTTTGAAAAAAATTCACGAGTAAATATTCACACAGAATTAAAAAAAGCCAAATATTAAGCCAGTATCTCAAATAGATTTCAAGTTATAGACCTTCAAAATTTGAATAATATTTTAAGTTTTTTTTTCAGAACCCATTTTCAGCCAACTTTGGCAACTTATTGCTACAAATTGAATGCCTATGCAAGGCTGTGATTGGGTTTTCTAACCAATGGCCTTAGCTTCTGTATATCTTGATCCACTTTTGTATGGTAAAGCCTCAAAATCAGCCGAAAACACAAAATGGCCAAAAACGAGACCACATTTTATGACCTGTAACTCAGGAACTAAGTAAGATAAAAGGCTAGAATTCATATTTTATGATTTTATAATATATCTCTCTGTAAAAATGCAGTAATCCAAATAATATCATTTGTAGAAGTTTTTCAATGAAATAATTTCTAAGTAAATTTTTCCAGTTGTGTCCCAAAATGCCCTTTTTTGGGGCAAAAAATGACTATGTCACCAATTATTCATCTCTCTGAAATTTTTACTATGCAGTTTTATAAATGTGAACAGTGTCTGACAAAAAATCAGAATGATGTTCAGCTTACTTTTTTTGTTATGAATTTTTTAAATATGTTCCGAAATTGCGTATTTTTTCATTGACTAAACGGGTACAGGCCTGCTGCAAGTGCTGTTGTCTACTAAATATAAAACAAAACATTGATTAAAAATATTTTAGAACATGATCCACCATCTAAAAGTACAATACACGAAAGAGGTCTTGTCAGAATATTTAGGTGTTTGCTAGATTCCACAGATTTGTTCCTCAATTTCAGTGGTTTCATTGTTTTTATTGGGGATGACTGTTTGGGGATGACATCAGTGCCTGAAACATGCCATGACTTGACTGATCACAGGCTTCCGAAGTAATCCTAAATGAGTCCAAACTTGTATTACTGAATTACGCAATAATAGTTCACTATAAAAGGAGGCAGTCCCACTTGGGGATTATTAGATCATCATGAGCACTGAAATGGAGGGGTGTAATTTACCTTGGTGCAGTATTGGAATCCATTTAGATGATGCATGTCATTCAAGGAAATTTACAAGAAAAACTGGACTATTGGGACTAGATACTTTCTCAAGTGAGGATACTGCCTTAATGCAGTGGCGGTCTGGTGTTTCGCAGATTAATTCTGTGTGTTGTCATCATGAGAAAATGTTTTTAACTTGCTATGAGAAGAGTCAAAGATACTGTGCAGATCCCAGAAACATTCACCACAAAAAAGCAGCAGGCCTATACCCGTTTAGGTAACAAAAATTTTGGAACAATTTAAAAAGGCATAACAAGAAAAGTAAGCTGAACATCATTCTAGTTTTCTTTTGTCAGACACTTTTCACATTTATAAGATTGCATAGTAAAAATTTCAGAAAGATGAATAACTGTTGACATGGTCATTTTTTGCCCCAAAAAAGGGCAATTGGGGGAAAAACTGGAAAAATTTACTTAGAAATTATTTCATTAAAATACTTATACAAATGATATTACTTGGATTACAGCATTTTTACAGAGAGATATATCATAAAATCATAAAAAATGAATGAATTCTAGCCCTTTATCTTACTTAGTTCCTGAGTTACAGGTCATAAAATGTGGTCTCATTTTTGGGCATTTTGTGTTTTCGGCTGATTTTGAGGCTTTACCATACAAAAGTGGATCAAGATACATAGAATCTAAGGCCATTTTCAGATTCTAGGGGATGAATTTGGTTAGTATACCCAATTTCAGCCTTGTATTAGTAATCAATTTGGAGCAATAAGTCGCCGAAGTTGGCTGAAAATGCGTTCGCCAAAAAACTTAAAATATTATTCAAATTACAAAGGGCTATAACTTGAAAACTACTTGAGATACTGGCCTAATATTTGGCATCGTTTCATTTTGTGTGAATATTTACTCGTGAATGTTTTCAAAGAATTTTGAGGAGGTGACCTGGCACCCCCTGGATGATTTGACGTGGAATGACCCTACATGGCATTCGGACTCTTCGTAATTTGGCTTAGGTGGGTCCAATTTTAATGGAAATAAGCAAGTTATGCTCCACAGCTGATCTGAACTCAATAATATTAGCCAAAACCCAAAATTCTGATGTCAAAAAATCACATGAGAGAGTCCAGCAAATATATTGCAAGTAAAATGTTTTATCCTCTTGTGCAACTGGTCACCAGTGGGACTTTAAAAAATGTTCTTAATACAACTGGACACCCATGGGACTTTGAAAAATTTCAGAGTACACCTGGTTACCCATGGAAATGAGGACAACTGGTCATCCATTGGAATATCATGAATGAAATAGCCAAATATGTCAAAAATAGGATGTTATATTGTCCGCTTTACCATATAATTTCTTATAAGGCATTTGGAAACTTTTTTTAATAATATTTGCCAAAGCCCAAAATTCCAGTGTCAAAAAATCACGTATGAGAGAGAGTCCAGTAAATATATTAAAGGTGGGATGTTTTATCTTCTTGTGCAACTGGTCACCTGTGGGACTTCTAAAATTTTCAAAGTACATCTGGTCACCCAGGGGACTGCGGACAACTGGTCACCCATCAGAATATCATATCTGAAATAGCCAAATATGTCAAAATGGCATGTTTCATTGTCCGCCTTTCTATATAATTTCTTCCATGGCATTTGGACACTTCATAATTTGGCTTCGGATGGTCCAATTTTGATGGAAATAAGCAAGTTATGCCCCTCAGCTGACCCTGAACTCAGTAATATAAGCCAAAACCCAAAATTCCAATTCCAAAAAATTACAGGCTACCATATTATTAATTTTTACTATATATTTTCGTTACGCGCTGCCATTGCTTTAATGAGCAATAAATGCGTTCATTACATTATGAGTTGCATTAAGTCTGAAAACACATTAAAATTCCGAAAATTGTATGAGTAGAATATACGGTGCGGAGGAAAATTCAAGAACTGTGCCGCAACTCGAAATTTTGTTCTGAAAAGTTTTTGAGGTGTCTTCACAAGAATCTCATGCGAGGAATACCTGTCTTTGAGCGCAATATCGTTGTCTTTGAAGAGAATTGCAGACCTTTGGCATGCGCTTGTGATCAAAGGAAAACATCAGACACCATACCGACCAAGACTGTAATCAGTGAAAGAGACTGGCTACAGGGGACAGATTATCATAGGCTAATATGTATTAATATTTAATCAGACCACGTATCTACAATTGGGGACCATTTCAAAATACAAACCGTAAAAAAAGAGAAAAACGCGCGCGCGCACACACACACACACACACACACACACACACACACACACACACACACACACATTTAGCCTCCTATCCCTGTATCAGAAAAGGTCGAAACCCCTAAAATCCTGGCACTCCGCCACCACCCTGGTCTCATAACGTAAGCAAACCTATGTTCTGAAGCCTTGCCAGGGATTCCTGTTATTTACGGCGCACTTACGCTCCGCAGGCTTTGATTGGGTGGAGAAGGAACTGGCTCCATGGCGGAGGGCAGTTCAGATGAGATGAAATGTGTACAGCTGCCGTGACACCCTCCATTCTGTTACAACCGTGGTGGATGAACCCACCAGCGAGACACAACCATAACTTAGGAAACGGCTAGATCGTCATGCACAAAAAAACATAGGAAATAAATAAGGAAAAAATTTGTACGATCAAAGTGTCATTGTCAAGTTGTCTTTTGCTTTGTGCAAGAGGTCTCCAGTAAATATTTAGATTTACACTCAGATTTTGCACCAGTGAGACAACTTGAGCCTCTGACTTCGAAATATTTGACTGGTGAAACGATGGGGTCGGGACTCAGCGCGCGGAGCGGCATGTACCATGACAGTAATATTTCAAACAGGACTCTCCAGCGCATGGACAGCTGTGGGGAAGCCGGTAGGAATGTAAACTGTGCCCGAGGATATTTTCCATTCACTTCCTTAATTCTGAATTCTGATAAACTGCCGGAGGCTCTGCGGAAGAGCCGACCCAACCCGTACGTCCGGAGAGTGGCTTGGGTTCGCGAGATTCAGAAGCTTTTGAGCGAGAGTAAAGTGACAGAGGCGTGCGACGTGCTCAGATTACTCCGAAAGGTAGTAAAACAAGCGCATGCACATTTATGTTGTAAAACTTATCATACAGCTTATGATAATGTGCAGTCTGTCAAACAAGTGCGGGGGTGGTTACGTTTATTTCTGAATAAAGTAATTTAAAAAAAAAGAGCATGCTGTAGATAGTTGACATCCTCGTATGAATAGAGATTGTGAAAATAGTCCTGACGTCTTGAGGACTCGATAGAAGGGTGGTGTTTAATGGCGATCTGAGGAGGACGGAGGGCGTTTGCCTCTGTTGGCACCACACAATTGATCATATACTCGTATATTCCCTTTTGAATTGCCAACGGCATGCTATAAGTTCTGTTGCATCGCGTCTAATGCGATTTTCTTAGAGCTTTATTGATGGGTAGTTGGCCGGACTGCGTATAGTAGTTTGCTATATCTTGGCTCGCGCCTCATTCAATGTTGCTTTGATTTTTTTTTTCAAAGGAAGTCAACAGAACCTCTCTTGAGAACAAACTTAAGCATTAAATAGCCTATTTCTTTAAATTTTAAAGCGAACTTAGGATAGGCCTGCGTTATATTTGCTGGATTTAACCGGCTGAAAAATAAAAGTATGAAGGTGGAATGTGTAGTTTGCTCTGTCAGTCAACCAGTCCATTGATGCTTCCTTTGGCTTCCGAATCTTTCTTGTCGCAGCCAACTGCTCGTTTAATCCTTATTCTCATTTTAAGACATTTATCCATTATTTCAAGCAGAAACCGTCTGCATGGAAACATTTTTAGGACTTCCCAGATTGCATTTGGGGATCACAAATTTTAAAAGATATAAATGCTGATTGTAAATGCCATTCCAAAACCTTAGTCTTCTGTATGTGCTTTGAATTATGAGGTGCATGTTTGATCTCATATTGTAGAATCTCACCAACATGAGATTAAATAACATTGCATGACATGTTTGTCCTGTCTTTATAAAAGCTGCTCTTTGGCTGTCTACAGTGAGATACGTATTCTGCGAGCTAAACCCCTCATGACCTTTTGCTCTGCTGTCTTCAGATCAAGAAGGTGATGTTCTGTTGATGTCATGTCACAAAGATGGGAGATGATGCTGGCCAGTATAGGCATATCTGGTAATCTGGGTACATGCCTATGCTAAGCTAACAAACAGAGCTTATATTTTTGGTGTGTGTTTTGTGTATTTATTTATTTGGCGACATTATGATTTGTCAGATATTCTCTTAGGTGTATTGAATGAGATACAATACTGAAAACAGAACTCCTCGCCATCTTGGAGCAGCGTAGCTGAGTTCAGCTCTTTGACCAATTCAGTACTGTTGGCCTGCCAGAAGACCTCTTCAGCAGTTACAGGCTGCCCAACTGTCCATGCTCTGGCAATAAATCTGTCTCTGGAGCAGTGATTAGCAGTGTTTCCTCCCTCCCCTGAGTGCTGAGGTATAGCCTTGCCAGACCCTTGTCTCTACACCACTTAATGATAAGTGTTCTTGGTGCTCTCAGTGTTATCACGTGGAATGTGAATACTGAATGTGCGACATAGCCTCTGTTTTGGGAGCGATTGCTCTTGCGAGAGATGATGTACAGCGTTAGTTTGCGCTGAGTCTGCTGACAGGCCCTGTTAGGAGGAGGTGTTCTGCAGGGTGTAGTGTTTGCCTTAGACCTGGCATCCTCACAGGTCAATTAAGTGAACACAGAGACAGCTGTTCTTTAGTAGCCACCCGGGATTGGGAAAATCTAATAGGAGTTATGTGCTGTGTGTGTTTGTGCTTGTGGCTGTATGTGTGTGTGTGCGTGTGTGTGCATATATATGTGTGTGTGTGTGTGTGCATTTATATGTGCCTGTGTGCATGTATTTTCCATGTGTGTCCCTGTATGTGTGTGTGTGTGTGTGTGTGTGTGCGCAGGTACGTGTGTGCCTGCATGTGTTCCTGTATGTGTGTGGCGCGTGTGTGCGTGTTGTATATGTGTGTGGTGGCATGTGTGTGTGTGTGTGTGTGTGTGTGTGAGGGAGCTCAAATGGACTTCTCTCTCTACACCTCCCTCAGAGAATCCTCTTCTTTAATTAGTTACACTATAATCTGGGGTCCAAAATTCCAAAATGAGTAAAATTGTGTTGGTATGTATTACAGAGTCCATTCGGGTAAATTTGCCTTGAATATACTTTCATTGATTTGTCCAAAAGCACCTTAATGATATAATGCTTTAGGGTTTATGGTTATGGTTGCAAACCTTCGAACGCTCAATGGATTTTTGTGACCATCTTCTATAAGTAAACTGTGACTGGAATCATTCACAGGGCCTTCAGGCCTCTGAGTAAATAATTCCAAAGCTTGTTTATGAATTAAATACTTATTGGTCGAGAACCAGCAGTCCTGTTTGTCACAGCATGGTGTGATTTCTTTTAATGTTTTACCTCGTGCAACGTTTGAACTGTCGTCCTGCTGTAAATCGCTATGGTAGTAAAGAGAGCCTCCTTGTTTGACTTAGAGTGACAGCAGCAGTGACCTCACTTGCTTTAATCCCTACCACTTGCCACAGCCAGCACTTATCTTACTGTCTGCACGTGTCCTTTTGGCTCCTAGACCAGAGTGACCTGTATATGGCTGGTGTCATGAACACAAATAAAGACTCAAAATGTGATTTGGTCACTGCTGTCTTAAGAAATGACATTATCAATATGCCTATCTCACGAACATGACAGTACCTGTACAGTTGGAATGGATTGCAGGAGTCTTGTTTTCATTGAAAACGACTTGACCACAGAACCTTATTCACTGTTTTGGGAGTTTAGGAAATGAATGTGCATTTCCCCCTCTTCTAGTCTGTAAATCCCCTTTATTCCCTGCAAAAAAAAGCAATGCATGTTTGGTGGTTTTCACCCTTTTTGGAACAATTACATATAATTTAAAAAAATCAGTCTTGCTAAACATTTTATTGTTTAAAACCCTTAAATCATGAACTGATGTGGATATTTTGCAAAAAGTGGCTGTGCTTTTAATGTTCATTTACTGTAAAATGAAATGACTTGTCTTGTCTAAAAGCTTTTAAGTTATTTATTGCAAATTTTAGTTGATTAACCATTTTGACAATAACAGGATTTTAAAAATGTCTTTTCCACATTCATTGGCCATAAATTTCATAGTCTGTTTTATCAGCGATTTGTTTACCTCACAAAACCTACAGGCTCATATGGGTCTGTCAAATGCAGCTGCAGTATTCAAACCTGTGGAACTTCTGGTCTCATTTAATGTAGCGGACATCCCAGGGTCTCCAGGGGTCCCAAATATGTCCTGCTTACTTAAAGGGAAATGTGAATAAAATGATGGCCAAGATCTAAATATTTTCCATTAGATGTAATGCTGTGGCCATAAGAACATGGTATCCAAAGATGGGGTTATTTAAGGGGTTAAGCATAAATAAGAAGCACAAATAAAATGGCAAATACAAGAGCGTGTATGTCTGTTTTAGTCACTGCAATTTAGGCAAAGCTGAGTCAGCATATTAGAACTACATGAGATATAAAAAGTCCACACGCCCTTGCAGAATTTTCAGGTGTTTTAAATATAAAGCTAAAAATAAACATAGTTCTTGACGGAATTTTTGTGTTCTTGGTTCTTTATTTAAAATTTTAATCAAAATGTTTTATTTCTCTTTATTTTAGCAAGTTGGAAGGTCACATTAAAGAAAGAGGAAGTCTGACTTTATTCTGTTGTTATAGCTGGCTTTACATTTCATAAACCTGTAATCCATTATATTCCAGATTGATTAAACCACAATTGTCAGTTTTAGTTGTTATTTCAATGTCGTGTGTTATTCACATAAAAGAGAGCTTTTTGCTCCATCCACTTTCCCTTCACTTATGAATCAGGACCCTGATCTTTCACAGCAGTACCTAGAACTAGAAGAGTTTTCCATCTTTGAGCTGCTGAAACTTATCAAAAGCTAATTTAGCTGGTTATAACAGATTAAGTCTGCACCTGGTTGTTCTTTTTTTTTTTGTTTCATTTAACCCTTCAACTGGTATTACGGGTACTGAGAACACGTCCTTAACTGTTTTCTATCAATTTACCAGAAAAACTCAGCAAATGTATTTCTTAGTGCACCTGTAAGAGGGTTACAGGCTTCTTTTCAAGCTACTTCTTTGGAACACTTTAAGCATTTAAAGTCCTATGCTTGGTGTGTCTGCAGTCTGCAGTGATTTCATATAGGCTTCGATAGAGAGTGGAACATAGTTAGGAGCACAAATGTGGTGAAAGCTCTTTTAGGACCACAGAATGATCACACTTCTGGAAAAATATTTCCTGAGTGCGGGGAGCTATCCCCATTGCCAGGTAGGTGACCATCTTGAGGGCAAGAGTAGTCACAGTCAACATTGTTACCAGAGACGTAGTAGGTAAGGGTTGATTTGAGGTTCTGGAGGAAATTTGTTGAATTACCAGAAGAGATTGGAGGCAGAACCTCCATGGCAGTTTCCTATCAAAGTCCTCTTGTAGCCTACCACATGCAAGCAGAGGGAAGCAGGCCTTTACTTGGAGGGTTAACAAATGGCTCTGAACCTGGTGTAGAGAAGAGGGGTTGAGGTTTATGGGGCAGTGCATCTCATTTCTGGACTTTGCACTGGGCCACCATATTCTCCAGCCGGTACTGCATTATTTAAACTCAAGATTTTGGGGGAAGGGGTAGGGGAGTTCAAAGAGTGA
Source organism: Gymnothorax javanicus (assembly GCA_029692085.1). Classification (NCBI taxonomy): domain Eukaryota; kingdom Metazoa; phylum Chordata; class Actinopteri; order Anguilliformes; family Muraenidae; genus Gymnothorax; species Gymnothorax javanicus. The sequence goes on along the minus strand of CM056194.1, from coordinate 120,753,725 downwards.
CCTGAGTGGGGGATGCATTCAAGAAAAGTGAATGCCTGAAACTCACCTCTGCCTGTGATGTGGATGTGCCAGAGATTTAGGACTTCTGTTAGGTGTCAGGAGGCTGATCTCAAGTTACGACCTTCCAAGAAAGGTGTGATGTCTGTGCATACGTGTGCTTACAAGAATGATCAAACATTATTCACAGGTAAATCATGCAAGTATTTAAGGATATGGTAATACGGGGATACAGATCAGTGCTTCGGTACTGGAAATGCCATGGAAGTATCAGGAGCTGAGAAATATCTGTACACTTCAGTGGGACCTTCCTCTCTTTGACTGACAGGACCTGGGTCTCGAGGGAACGTCCTTAAACGATGTCCTGCACAGGAATACGCCCTTCCTCAATCTGGTGGACCCTATCTCCCATGAGCTCCTGCTGTCCCTCGCCCGGGATCTCCAGTGCCCAAAACTGGTGAGGGTGTAAAATGGTCACAAGCTGTAGCAAAGTTGTTTATTTATATGTATATATATCCATCCATCCACTCTCTATACCGCGTCTTCCTCACTAGGGTCGTGGGGGAGCTGGAATCTATCCCAGCTGACTACGAGCGAAAGGCAGGGACTCACCCGGGACAGCTCACCAATCCATCGCGGGTGCACACACCATTCACACTCCATTTGCTCTCACACTCGCACCTATGGGCAATAAAGCTTCTCTAGTTAGCCTGATGTGCATGTCTTTGGACTGTGGGAGGAAACCAGAGTACCCAGAGGAAACCCACGCAAACACAGGGAGAACATGCAAACTCCACACAGAGAGGCCCCTGGGCCACATTCAAGCCCGCGACCTTCTTGTTATGAGACAGCAGTGCCACCCACTGCACCACCGTTCCACCCTATATGCATTTTTTAAATTATTGTGAAAATGATTTCTCAGCCTTCAAGAGTATCGTGTGGCACCCCAGATGCTGACCTAAATCAGGGCACCAAAAGCAAGCTGAGGTGGTTGGTGGTTGGTTGGGCTGCCAGTCTGCCAAATAGGGTGACGTCAGCTGTTTATTAGGGCATGTGGCAGGGGCGCTCTTTCATACGCTGAGTTGCCGGGGTATTTTAAATACTTTCGTCTGTTCTTTCACCGCGGCCGGCTGCCATCGAACATGCGGAACGGCGTATGGACGGGTCTGGTGATGGAGGGTATGTGCACCTGTTCGCGCCAAGGGGATCAGAGAAGGGGGGGGGGGGGGGGGCTCATAGCGACGTCTTCCATCTGCTGTCATTGACAGTTATTTTTAAATAATAACCAGGGTGCCTGAAATAGGTCAGCGGTTGCCGTTTGGGTACGCAGGCTCATGGTGGTCTTTGCATGTACATTCTGCTCGGGTCCAAATTTGATTTGTTTTGATGTTTCAGAGCAATAAAAACGCTCCAAATGAAATAGTTTTTGCCTGCAAATTTGATTAATTTTCTTAAAGCTACCCAAAACTTTACAAAATTAAAATATTTTCCAGGTTTATATTTTTGCACAGCTTCTTGACATTTCTTGAACATAGAAGCTATCCCAGGTCAAATTTGAAATTATTTTTAGGATCACCGGAAGGGATCTAAGAAAGTGAAATGGTGGATAGGGGGAATATGAAACAGTCAAACTGTGCTTTGGTATGGCTGTGTATCTGTCTCATTAGGAAAATGGAGACAGAGTTCAAATAGGTCCATGGCACTGTCCCAGTAGCTGCCCTCATTCCCACCATTTTGCTACATTTTCCAGTGTTTTCAACTAGCCAAGCTCCTGTAGGCTTTTGATGTCTCATGGGTAAAATTCAAAATGGTGAATGAGTGAAGCTGTGCATATGTACGGGATGAGAACAACAAGGCTTGAACCAGTTGGAAGACGTTGCCATCTTCATCAGACCAGTATGGGCTACCTCACTGTCAAAAAGTAAACAGGTCCAGGGCATTAAATATCACGGCAAGTGACGCAAGTTTGGAAGCAAGAGGCCACTTTTCAAGCCTCGGATTTGGTTGATTATTAGAGTTTTAAACAGGAATAATGAAGTGGACAATAAGCATTTGGCCAATCAGTTGTATCAAATTGCAGTTCCTATCTGCAGTTGCCTGTTAAATATGCCTTCATTGTATAGGCATGCATCCGCTCTTTTGCAATGCAGTAATGATCAGGACCCTTTCTAATGATATGTGGATTATATATTCAGCGTCACAACTGAACAAACTCGCTGACCTTTTGTCCACCGATTCATGGCTAACCCTACTGTGCATTTTTACAAAACTGTTTTTTCAGTTACAATATTGATTAGAGGCAGAAATACAGCAGTCTGCATGCAGTGCAGTTGATCATAAGGATAAATACTGAACTCTTTGTTTGTGATATAAGGTGCCGTGTTTGTTGTGTTGCAATGGCATTTAAAGGAATTTGTGTTGTGAGCTGCCATATATGTTGTGTTTTCAAGGCATTTGAAAGGAGTTTCTGGTGCAAGCTGCCATATTTGTTGTGTTATTTGGTGTTAAAAAAAAGTTTGTGTTGTCAGTTGCCATATTTATTGAGTTATAAAGTTATATTAAAGGTGTTTGCGATGTAACCCGCCATGTTTGTTGTGTCAAAAGGGCATTTTAAAGGAGTTTGTGATGTAAGGTGCCATAATTATTGAGTTTTAAAGGGATTTCAAAGGTGTTTGTGATGTAACTTGCCGTGTTTTTTGCGTTAAAAACAGACATTTTACAGAAGTGTGTGAAGTAAGCTGAATGTTGATGGTGTCATGAAGATGTTTTAAAAGAGTTACTGATGTACGCTTCCATATTTGTTGTGTCAGGAAGGTGTTTAAAGGCACTAGAATGCAAGCTGCCATTTGTGTTGTGTTATAAAGGCATTTGTATGTTACAGGACTCAGACCACCTGAAGAGCTCCAGTAAGACCTGCAGACAGCTGATCTACCACCTGTCCCCACACTCAAAATGGCTGCCACAGGGCAAGGAGGGGCGGGACGGGGCTGGGAAGGGGGTGTGGCTGGGCATGCTCAGAAGGAAGCCTCATGCCTGGTGAGTCCATGGATCTGCCTGTCTGACTGAATGCATGCTGGAGTGCTTATTGATCGGTCTCCTGCCTCTGTCTGCTTATATGCCTGTGTATCTGGTTGCAGGTTTGTCTGTCTGTCATTGCCTGTTTGTGTTCTTTCCTGTCAGTCTGTCTGTGAAACTGTGTGTGCTTAATTTTGTGCTGATTGTATAATTCAGATGGGGAGACCTTTGACTGCACAACAGAGTAGTACCATAGTTATTCTTAGGCCATAATGGCAACATTCTTTTTGCAATGTTGGATGCTTGCAATGTTGGACTAGCCTGGGAACTAGATGAATCTGCAAGGTCATGTTTCATTTTCTCGGGTAGATACCTCTGAGTGCTCCCATTCACCCAGTGAATAGCTGCTCCCATAGCTACAGACTGATTTCCATGCGACCAGTTTTGAATATACAAATGAGCGCCATTGAAGCATTTTTGTAAACAATCAAGATGGCTGGCACTGGCATTGAACGGTCTCTTTAACCATTCGCATTCGAGAATTGGTCTGGCAAAACCAGACTAATGTTAGATTCCCTGAAAGAAAAGATCTTGTATCTCAATGAGACCTTTCTGATCCAACAAATGATAAATAAAATAAATCACTGTTATCAATAAAAATACTCAAAGTGCCTAATTGTGAGAAATACTGTACTTTATTAATGTTGCAATGGAACCAACCAAAATCATCTGGTCATTCATTTTATTTAAAGTGTATTTTCTCTAAACCAGGGTTTCGCGATTATTGGCAGTCCTGGGGTAGTACTTGGTGCTGCCACATCTGACAAGGATAACTGTATGGAGTCTTCTTCTATTCCTGTTTTACAAGGTTAAGACATTCATTGGGAGATATTTTGGAGATTTCCTTAGAAAGATCGGACCATTAAAAGATTACCGTAAAGTTCCGTGTAGCCTATACGGCGCACCCGTTTATAAGGCGCACCCCGACTTTGGGACTTGACAAAAAAAAAAAAAAAAAAAATCATACAAATTTCGACCCAAATCTTGCGTGTGTCAAACATATTATCTCTCCTCAAAATTTTCCTTGAATGTCGCATGTACTTGTCCTATTTTTTCCTTTCCTTTTCAACTTCCTCCATGAGAAGTGATTATTCATCGGACATCGGCGAAAAATGGAAGGCGCAAGACGCAAGACATAAACCAATATGCCGACAGCGCGTATGCCCACGCATATGCCACTATCTATCGGGCGGGAATATATTGGTTCTACTACCAAAAATTTCTGCTAAATGTCCACAATAGCCCCGGCGCAGTTACGATGAAACGGCAGCATAATTTATAACAAATTTTATTTTCTATTTTTCCTTGCAGGTTGGAACAACCAAGACACTATGGTTGTTCACTATGACAACTCGGGAAAGAGTGACTTCTCATCACTTCCCCCTAGGCTTTTATAGAAAAACGTGGCGGCAATATCTTTGCAGGAATAAGTTGTTGATAGCAGAGGGATCTTACGTTGAGACGTTAATCACTCTCTATTGTTTCGCCCGGAGGGATTAACGCGCCATTTAAATGATTCAGTGGAACATGTCGGTTCATACATTCTCATTCATCGTCAAGAAATCCCAGTGGGCACACGACGTTGATTCAACGTTGATATAACATTGAAGCAACCCCAACAGCGTTGTTTCAACATTGTTTCAACGTTGTGTGCCCACTGGGATGTCAATTTTCAAAGAAGCAGAATACAACAAATGACACCGTTAATGCAGAGGATATAGCCATCAACGAAAGGTAAGTTCATTGATGGTAGTTTATGTAACTCTGTCATAATCATTTACGAGACGGTAGCTTGGAAAGCCTCGCGCCGTAGATGCGTGCACGCTACATAATGGACTATAGCAGTGGCGGGCGGTGGACGGAAAACCGAGGGGGCGGAGAACATCCATTGAAACGGGTGAGATTAATGACCCGATTTCAATCATTGTTTTTGGTCAACATGTTCGTTTTCCTTATAATGAAATGTTTAGGCGAGTGAATAATAAATTCTATAAAATGTTTAATTCGCATGCCTTAATTGGCAACTCTTCACAAAAAAACCACTGTGGATTTTCCGCGTTAAATTTTGTCACATCCTAAGAAAGTCGTCAAACCTGTGCGTAATGATTGTTTAATTGAAAAAGATTGAAATGCGCTCTTTTTTGCGTTCAACTGGTGCATTTGATTTCTCATCATGACGAAGACAATTAGTTACACCTGAGAGGGGAGAGTTAAAGTGTCTTTTACCAGGAAAATTGACTGAAAACAGATCAAGACTAATAAGCAGTTTAAAGACATGTTTATCGCCCTCCTTGTTCTCTGTCCACCGCCCGCCACTGGACTATAGGACAGCGTGCATGTTTTTGCATGCATCAGAGTGATACGTATACGTTGCATTAGGAAGTTATTTGCGGAGTTGCAGAGAACACTTTGAGAGGACAACTGCCGTGCTGGTGCTGAGCCATAACCAAATGCCACATTGCACAATAAAGCTGCACTAGGGCACTTAGTAAGCTCGAGCTGCTTAGTTCTCGAGACAAGTACATGGCGCGTCAGACAGGACTTCTATCCCGCAATTAAGCCTCTATCCCTCTCTGTCTGCATTCTACCATTGTAGCTCCATGCTTTTACGATGGTTATTTGCATTAACGTTATCATGGAAAGTGAAATGTGAAAAAGTTCATTCATAGATAAAAATTTAAATCCTGTGTAGAGGGTTGGATCTCGATCCAAAGAATATTCTTCAGCGGCAGTTTCTTGCGTGAATGGGCACGAAGCAAGCTTGCACACACTTTGTATAATATTTAACCAAACTAGTGCATTTATTCTGCCGAGCAGTAACTCATTTAAAATCAGTAACAGTTAGCACGTACACTCACAGACGGACTAGGACTCCTGCTCACCCATCAAACTCGGCGGCGCCGCCGGCTGGCTCGCAGGCCGTTTATATATGGGTACGTATAGGGGCGTGTGGCACGTGATGATGTCACACTCTTTACCGTATTACTCACATTTAAGTGTCTAGTAGACAAGGACGTCACGTAATATAAACATTTAATATCCTGCATTTAAAAAATGTTGAATCGGTAATTTTTTTCCATTTATTAAGCTGTGCAAACTCACGTGCGCATATAGCCCCAGTTTGACCTTATAAAATCGGGTGTACGCGTGCATGTATGTCGGAACTTTTGCCGCGATTCTGTTGTTCCCGTATATAAGGCGCATCCCCAACTTTTCATATTTCCCGACGTAAAAAAAGTGCGCCGTATACACGGAACTTTACGGTAGTTACTTTTTTGGGCTTGCGCTTATCAAGTGCCCTCTTGAATTCAGCCTACAGGTTTTCGATCAGACTGAGGTCTGGTGACTGAGATGGTCAATGGGTCATTGCAGAACATTTTTTGTCCCAGAACCATTTCTGTGTGGATTTTGAGACCCTCCCACTTAGGCAGCATGGCAGTGTTAAATCTTGGCACTGGTGAGGGCATTGCACTGTGTGTGTGCACTTTAACAGGGTTTATCAGTCAGTTTTTGGCAATCAGAAAGGGACGTTGCCTGTTATTATCCAGCCCTTCTGAAATAAACTGAAACAAGTTCAAATGATTTTTGTCCTCGGGATGATGGTGTGTAATTACTGAGTGTTTGTGCAGGGTGGAAGTGCGTGCCTCCTCTGCCCATTTTGCAAAATCAGGCTCAGTTAATGCCTGCGCACTGACATGTAGAATACACTCGTCAAGTTTTGTGAAGTTATGTTAAATAATAACAGCGGAGTAGGGCTTCAAAGTTAGTGTCCACACCAAGAAGAACAAGAGGAAGAAGAAGAACAACAACAAGGAACTGAGTGAGTTTTTGGTCCCTCGTCCTGAGGAAAAACAAGACCAGAATGGCCATATTTTTAATTGTATGATTGCCACCAGACATTGTAATGTTTGCTGCCCTATTGGTAGAGATGTGAGATGAGTTGTTCAGTGTAGGCAGGGGAGTGTTGATGCTACTGTGCACGTGAATTTAGAGCAGTTGCATTCTGCTCTGACCCACTGTGGAATCTCGCACTGATCACGGGTCAGACAGCCTTGGGCTCTTGTGTTGATCCACACGAGCTTCATGCCCATTCACTCCGTGGAATGCAAAGTGGGGAATGCTTTTCTGGGCTCAGTTTAGCATGGAGTCATTCTGTGCACCCCAGCATTGCAATCCTCTCTAATCTGAGGAAAAGTTCTCTGGAACAGCTGCAGGACTAACATACACATGGGCACACATACACACACACGCACACACACACACACACACACACACACACGGGCACACTCACTGCACGTGCACACACACACACACACACACACACACAGACAGTCTGTTTGGTTGACCTGGCACAAAACCTCACCTTGCACTGCTGAACTGACGTAATCTTCACCTTATACCGAACCAACAGTGGAACAGTCCTTAATGCTGGAGTCAAATATTCATTTGCTCAATTACGGCCTCTCATGGCTGGAAAAGTCTGCCTGTAGAATAAAGAGAGAGCAATAATTACCTAACCTTAAAACACAAACTTAAAACATAGCTCAAAGCAAACCAAACTTGCAATCAGTAGCAATCAAAGAAACTAATTTGTGGAGCTGCCCGTGTGTCCTCTTATTGTTTTTATATGTGTGTATTGCTTCTATGGCGTGTTATATGCTGTCTTTTGTCGTTGTCAAATATTTTTCTGTTTTTCTTTAACAAAGTTTAAGATTTCAGCCTTGAAAAGGACAACAATTTTGCCAATTTTCCATGGCAAATTGGTTAGCAATGACCTTCAGAAGGGTTCACAGGCACCTGTGAGTTCTTCTGAAGGTCATCTGTCAACTAAGTAATGAATGATTAACTTTTGGAGGGAAAGGGTGAGCAAGAATTAAGCACTTTCAGGGTTAATATCCTCATTTTATTTTGGAGGTTTACCTTGTTGAGCTGCTGGTCAGATCTGTTTCAAGCAGACACATGCTGCTGATTAACATTTAAATAGATCAGAATTACCTGGGTGAACGCTCTCTTAATTGTGGTGTACATACTTCCAAGCTGAAGCCTTATTTCAGGGGAGCTTCTGATATTTTGTCCAGTGGCTGCATATCGGTCTCTCGGTGGTGTTATATTCCGCTGTGAGCAGCAGAATGGGGCTCATTGGCACTTGGGCCATATTTATAGCACGGAGGGTAAAGCGGGTTGTGTCCATACATGCACGTTTCTGTCTAATTTTGTGTTTGTGCGAATGCATGAGGTTTTTGCGCGTGTTTGCGGGTTGGTGCTCATATGTTTGTGTGTAAGTTGGGTGTGCTTGCAGGTCTGAGTGTGCACTTGCATATGTTTCCTATTTGTGTATGTGAGTGTCTGTGTGTATGTGTGTGTGCGGTTGTGTGTATGTGAGTGTCTGTGTGTGTATGCATGTGGGTGTGAACATTTATTTGTGCATATGGTTGTGTGTATGTGTGCTTAAGTTTGTTGTGGGTGTGTACATTTATTTGTGTATATGGTTGTGTGTGTGTGTGTGTATGTGGTTAAGTTTGCATATGTGGGCGCGTGGGTGTGCATATCTATGTGTGTGTAGTGTATGTGTGATTGAGCGTGCATGTTTGTGTGCGTAAGTTCTTATGTGCATCTGTTTGCGAGTGAGTCTGTGTGTGTGAGCATGTCTGTTTGCGTGTGTGTGTATGTGCACGTATCGCTGAGTGCATTGCAAATCCAGCACTAGGTGCATTATCGTATTTGCTGTGTTCAGCTGGTCAGGTGATAAATCTCTGTACTCAGACCGTGGCTGAGCGAGGAGGGTCAGTCAGTCAGTGCAGTGCTGGGCTTCAGCGGTCCTGCGAAGAGAAGCAGACAGGCAGCCCAGCAGGAATCAGACTCTAAATCTCTGGCAAGAACAGATCCAGACCCGTCTGTCTGCATGGCGTCATCAATTTAAAGCCTTTTCTCTGGGATGCTGAGCATAGAGGCCTGGATTTAGCTGCACGTAGAAAATGGCTTTAAGTTGAAAAAGTCCCTGCAGAAATCCAGAGATATATAGAGCTCTTAGCTAATACTTGTTTTATTTACATGATTTGTTTTTAATTCTTTTGATGTTTCAGAGGGTAAGACTATCATACTCGGACAGTAGGTAGTCTGTGTCTTTCTGCTGGTACAAAATGTGAACTGAATCGCAGCATTTTTAATGTGTGAAAGGGTGTAGTTTCACCACCAATTCTACACCAGTTCTGCCATGAAACACCATGACTGCGCCTGGCCCGAAACTCCACCTGTCCCAAAACTACACCTGTCCAATCGCGAAACGGGTCCCAAAACTACACCTGTCCAATCACGAAACGGGTCCCAAAAACTACACCTGTCCAATCGCTAATTGGGTCCCAAAACTACACCTGTCCAATTACTAAACCTGTTTCAAAACTACATCCATCCTATCACTGAGCGTGCCCCAAAACTACACCTAAACTACGAATATTTTTTCTGTAAGTGAGAAAAATATGACTTGAAGTGCAATTATACAGTGAGATCAGATCACTTGGTATGATGGGTTTTTTCCAGTACCATCTTCATACCCCCTGTTTGCCTTCTTTTGATCTGTGGATATATTATTATTTCTCCCGTAGTGTAAAAGCAGCATTGCAGCAGAATCTCCATGGCGACACAGTGGACCTGTCCAGCCTGCCGCTGTCAGACCAGGACCTTCGCCGCATGGCGCGGTATCTCCACGGTAACGGCGATGGCGTGGTCGCGCTTCACCTGAGCTTCACAGGCCTGCGGGACGAACAGCTGGGGGGACTCCTGTCCACACTGGCAACCCTGCCCAATCTGGCGACCCTGGCCCTCAACGGTAACCGGCTGACAGCCGCGGCCGCGCGGCACCTGAGCGAGGCGCTGAAAGACTCCGCCCACTTCCCCGCTCTGGTCTGGGTGGACCTGGGGAACAACGTGGACATTTTCACTCTGCCGCAGCCCCTCCTCGTCGCGCTGCGGAGGCGCACGGGACAGAGGAGCGGCCTGCCCACCATCTACGAGCTCCGAGCCGAGGAGGAGCAGGGAGAGGAGGAGCTATGGAGGGGATCCCAGGATGGGGGTGGGATCGAGGTCTGGGCTGCTCCCCTCGGTGTCACAGCCCAGCTCCTTGAGAGGTGAACCTGCCTGCCTTCACATGGGATACCTTTCCATTCAGTGCCTGCAGTGGCGCTGGATCTGAGCTGATCTTCTCCTGCTGTGATCTGCCTAGTGAACTCAGGCCATTGGAGAAGGGGCAATGCCAGCGAGCGTCACATCCTGACACCTGAGCACGCCTGGTAACCGTCTCACAAACTGGTGCAGGAGCGGGGTCAAGGGTCAGATCGGCATGCCCAGGATGTCAATTTCAGCAGCAGTGCAAACTGTGTTAGGTCACTTGTGACCATGTTTGCATGTGACTAAACATGCTGTCAAGGTTTTGCACTGTAAAACTGTGTGGTTATGTGACTGTGCTGATTTGCAGAGAGAGTTCAATTGTGTGACTCGGACACCTTGTGAGTTAATGAAGAGCGAAGCTGGAGTCAGTCATTCATCCAGCCCTCATGAACCGACAGGGGAAAGGGCTATTCAGTGCTGCAGTGTGCTTGTAATAAATGAAGTTTATGCATGCAAGTGTGTGAGAATATGTGTTTGCGTGTGTGTTAGTGTGTGTACTCGTGTGAAAACGGCTCGTGTCTAGATTGAAAACAGAATTTAGCGGTCAGTCATTTTCATGAGGGGAAATGGGGAAATATTTAGTGGAATAAAAAAATTGATGATTAAAAAGTCAGCTTGTGATTGGTGATCTTTGTTAAAAGTTGGCTTGCTGATGCAGCCCTAATCCTGACCCTCATCTCAGCTGTGTTTTATGTGTGTGTCTTGGTGTGTATTTGTGTTTGGTGTTTGTTTTTGGTATTGTCTTTATGTATATGTGTTTGGTGCGTGTGTTTTGTATGTGTAAGTAGTTGTGTGCATGTGGTGTGTGGTTCATATATGTGTTTGGTGTGTGTGCAGTTTTGTGTGTGTGAATGTGTTTATTTGGTATGGTGTATGTGTATTTGGTGTTTGTGTTTTACGTCTTTGTGTGAATTTGGTACGTGTGTTAGTGTGTATTTAATTTATGTCTAGTGTGTGATTGTGTGTATTTAGTTTATGCATGTGTAATGTGCGTGTTTTGTGGGTTTGCTTGTGTGTGTATATTCGATTTGTGTCTGTGAGTATATTTCGCATACTGCATTTGTGCATGTTTTAGCCAGTACAGTTATTGATCCTTCATAACTGCCTGAACATTCATTAGTAAAATGTAATATAATATAGGGGTGATACAGAGCTGAACATTCACCTGAAAAAAAGGTAATATAATACAGGAACAACATAAAGCTGAACATTTGTCTGTAAGAGTTGATATAATACAGGGGCGATATAAAGCTAAACAGTCATCTGTAAAATATAATGTAAACAGGGGATTTACAGAGCTGAACATTTGTCTGTAAAAGATAATATAATACAGGGGCGTTATAAAGCTAAACATTCACCTGTGAAAGATAATATAATACAGGGACAATATAGAGCTGAACATTCATCTGTAAAAGATAATGTAATACAGGTGAGATATAAAGCTAAGCATTCATCTGCACAAGATAATATAACACAGGGGCAATATAGAGCTGAACATTCATCTGTAAAATTACAGGGATGATATAAATCTAAACATTCATCTGTAAAAGATAATATAATACAGGGGCGATACAGAGCTGAACATTCATCTGTAAAAGGTAATATTATACAGGGATGATATAAAGCTAAACATTCATCTGCAAAAGGTGATATAATACAGGGGAGATACAGAGCTGAACATTCAACTGTAAATGGTAATATAGTACTGGGGCGATATAGAGATGAACATTTATCTTTAAACGATAATATAATACACGGGTTATATAGAGCTGAACATTCAGTAGTGAATGGTAAAAAAACAGAGGGGTGATATATAGAGCTGAACATTCATCTGAATTTTTAAAATGTTCCCATCTCTATTGAGATCATCATTTTTGTGAGCATGGACTGAAAAGGAGAGAAGAGCAATTGATTAGGTGATGGAGAGAAACCATGACCTTGCAGATTCTGCTGTTCATTTCTGTGCTCCGGCAGAATCGGTTCTTGGCAAGCAAGTCTAATAGTCTAACTTGTTTACACAGTATGGAACAGTTTAAAACAAATTGGAAATGATACGACCTAGCAGCATCTCACACTGCTACAGTCTGTTACTTTTCAACAACCAAACATGCTCTTAATAAGTCTGAAACAATCCAACACTGTCTAACGCAATGCACCGAAGCAAAGTCTTTAACATACTCCATAAATGTTTAAAATAATCTAACACAAACAAAATATGCAGTGGTGCAGGTTGGAACATGCATTATATCAGTCTTAAATAGTCCATCACTGTCTAATTAAATTCACAATATTAAAGGAGCTGTGTCACGATTACTGGGCATGTTCAAAACTATGTATGAAGTGAATCTACTACACTGCAAGTCAAAATCCACTTCTATCCTTACTAATCTGTCATCGTTTTGCATTTTATTTATATATTGTAGTTACTCCAGCATTATGCTTTTTATATTGAAAAAATTTTGAAAATCAATCATTATAATCATAGAAGGTCATTTTCTTCTTCTATGATGATTGACAGTTGGCAAACTAGCTTACATTTTGCAAGTCCTTCAGCTAGACTGCTGAAATAGTGCTTTGAATCCTCAAATTTCCATAGAAAACTGTCATATAAGAAGCATAACACCTGAGTAACTCAATATATATACAAATACAATGCAAAACAAAGGTGGAGTGGCAAGGATGGAATCAGATTATGGTTTGCAGTAGAGCAGATTCACTTTCTTTGGCTACGAATTTTCGAAGTTCTGAGCATGCAGTCATCGTGACACAGCTCCCTTAAAGTCTCCACCATTCTCTATATGTGTCTAAATATTAGAGTTCAGCCTGAAATATTATCTCACAAAATTAATACGTTAATCAAAAATATTTTAAATGGCAGACGACTTTGTCGGGGAAATATGGCAGCAACTATTTTTTTCTCCTTATTACTATTAAAGGCATCATTAAAGAAACAATCGGTTCAGTGTAGGCTATATGACATATTTCAGAATGGCCAAAGCAGCAGGAATCAAACAGGTAAGAACCTGTTGCTCAATCGTGTTTTAAATTAATTCCTCGTTTGACTCATTGTTCCAGACAGTGGAGCGATCCTTTAAGCAAAGGATATTGTGCATAAGGTATCGATTTCCTTTGCTTAAAGTGGCGGGCGGTGGACGGAAAACTGGGGGGGCGGAAAACATGCCTTGAAACGGATGAGATTAGTGACCCGATTTCAATCATTGTTCTTGGTCAGCATGTTAGTTTCCCTTATAATGAAATGTTTAGGCGAGTGAATAATAAATTCTATAAAATGTTTAATTCACATGCCTTAATAGGCAACTCTTCACGAAAAACCACTGTGGATTTTAAATTTAAATTTTGTCACATCCTAAGCAAGTCGTCAAACCTGTGCGTAACGATTGTTTAATTGAAAAAGATTGAAATGCGCTCTTTTTTGCGTTCAACTGGTGCGTTAGATTTCTCGTCTTAACGAAGACAATTAGCTACACCTGAGAGGGGAGAGTTCAAGTGTCTTTTACCAGGGAAACTGACTGAAAACAGATCAAGACTAATAAGCAGTTTAAAGTCATGGTTATCGCCCACCTTGTTCTCTGTCCACTGCCCGCCACTGGCTGAAATACTTTTATGAGAGTAGGACATGTCTTTTCCTTCAGCATGAACTTTGACCCTATGAAGAGGAGGATTCTCGCACATTTGTGACCTCACGTCTAAAAGGCTTAAAACAGCCACACAAGGAACAGAGTTCCTTTTCTACCAAATGAGCTGGCTGTCTTCAGTGACAATACACGCAGAAACGCAGACTTTCTATAAGGGAATATTCAAAAAAAAAAAAAAAAAAAAAAAAAAAAATTTTGGTAAATATCGCCCTCTTCAGGCCAGTGATGATTCTGTCAGTGAGTACTAGAACTGCGGTCCTAAAATTCGATAGAGGAGGACCCCTGTTGGTTACTGTTCAAACTGCAATTCTCCGAATTTTATGATGCTGATATATTTCTCCCTTAGCTGCTTTTGATGCTCAAAAGGATAAGTTGCCCTCAATCCATTTAATGATAGATCATCATTTTCTAGAATAATGAAGGGTTTGGTGGCCAAAATATACGCATTATTCCCAACACAGACACTTGATTGCATGCATAGCAATAGAAATTTGCAAATTTCCAAATTTAATTAATTCCACAAATTCAAAAAACTAATTGCGCCAAGATGACAGGAAAATGCTGGAACAATTATAAAAGTACTCAGCGGTCCCCAGAGACAGAGATTGAGAACCACTTAGAACCATTGTTTGACACCAGTGATTCTTAAACTCGGGCTGCTAGACCAAAGTGGATGCTGGGCTTGGTTCCAACCTCATCCGCAAGCCCAGAATTTTGACAAGCTGCAAATTTTTCTTAATTGCACAATTCATGTTTTGAAGGACTATTTACCTTTTAAGCCAAATTATGTCAGAAACAGCTATGTGTGCTCTGAAGAGTTCCATATTCCTATTGGACCATATTGCTATTTCTATTTCATAAAAAAGAGGAGGAAATTTTAACTGATGACATTAAAGAATTAATTGCCTTCTAATTGTGGACACATGGCCCCTGAAACTGAGTGTTCATTAGATAGTAAGAATCCAAAGACAAAGCAAATTCCAGATTCAAATTCAAACCCATTTTGTGTGATTTTTGCGGTAAATTCTGGGAAAACATTTTGAAATAAATAACCCAATTGTGTTCACAAACTCAATCAGCAACTTAATGATTCATGACTGTCTTAAGACTGAGCAATTTAAAAAGTTTGCCGTTTTTGTTGTTGCTAATCTTAAAACAGCAACGTACAGTAAATGTTACCGGAAAACCGTGTTATCAGGCATTTGAAATGCCTGGGTTTCAATTCAGCCATTTCATGAAATGCCTTAAGATTTCAGGCATTTCATGAAATGACTGATTCAAAATTCCAGGCATTTCACGAAATGCCAGATAATGCCAGACACAGATTTTGCCTGTAACAAATGCACAATATGAGAACTGGGTGTTTACAGTCCATGGAATTCAATTTTGTCATAATGGTTTAAGAGGGTAAATAATTCCTCTCAACACGAAAGGCAACTAATTAAGGAAAATTGCTGCTCGTGAAATCTCTGGGAAGCAGTTATGGTTGCAACAAACACTAGCAAACAGAAGTACCCCAGGACGGAATTTGGGAACTTTATTTCAGTTATCTTTTTGAAAGCATTTCAAAAAACCCACTCTATAATGGGTTAAGTGGTTGATTCTTTGTAATGATAAAATCAACAATTATAACACCTTTACTAAAATATCATCGACACACTTATCTAGGCTTGAATTAAAGGGAACAAGTGCCAATGAGCAGTGAGATTCTTGTTTCAACAAGAAAGTTCCTGTTTAAAATACTTGCTCTTTGAATTCTACAGGAATTAATTAAATACAAAAAGTGCATGTTTAGTGGGATACGAGTAATCTTGTTATTAGTGTTGGGGCTTAGAAAATTCTCACGAATTTAAACAACCAAAGAAAATTAAACAAACAAAAAACTGGCGCAACCTTTGCACAGGGCAGGCAAATGGAACTCATTTTCTTTCTGAAACTTGTCTCAACAGCACTGTTGTGACTGAGGATCACATTGCCCGGTGAGGTGGCAAAAAGTTTATGTTCTGTGATGTTCCAGCTGTGGCATGGGAGGTCCCTTCGAGTTAGTAAGATAGCATATGCGATAGGTGAACCATAACATAAACTATGATAGCGAAATAGAGAATGCTACTGCAAAAAGCCTGCATTACCTTTGTGAAGTCGAGCATGCAATCACTAATAACCAGCATTAAAAGATGAGAACTGGACTGCCCAGCCCTTTTCATGGAAATGTTGCCAATTTTCAACTCAACCGTATCTTGGTAAAATAGATTCTGCTAAGAAAGAACTCAGCTGAATCTCAATCTCAAACTGTTGAGTGAGATACCTGTACATTTTGTTAGTGTTGGACTGCAGACTTATGGAGCTTGGCAGCCCTTGTCATGAAGAACTTTACAAATAAGACTTAGTCTGTCAGTGGTCACCAACCCTGCTCCTATAGTTCTACTGTCTGGTCGGTTTTCATAAATTAGCAGTTAAGCACAATAGCGTTCTGCGGGGTGCGGTTTCCTGAGTCGGAGTGAAAGCCTGCAGGATGGTAGATCTCCAGGAGCAGGTGATCACTGTGATGGATGTTTGCAGTCCAGACATTCAGGACCGTGACACGCAATACTGGCTCATGGCGTTAAAAAAGCAGAAATACTTCAGCTGCACACACAGTGCTGAATAGAGCCATTGTTTGTATGAAATCTGATCATTATCACAGGTGAGTGGATTCAGGGCAGAGGTAAGGGCAAATTTGTACATTGAGCACATGGACACACTCGCCCCGTCCCACACACACCCACATCTGCCCGTGTATTATCCCTCCAACACACGCACACACACACACACACACACACACACACACATTCTTGCCCACATATTCTCTTTCTCACAAACATGTATATCGAGGGTTCAGAGCCAGAATGGTTTATCTCCAAAATTGGGCATTTTGGGTTAAGTGCAGCTACAAGTTACAAATCATGTCTAGTTTGTCTGGAAAAAAGGTTTTTATCTCCATATGCAGATTTGGAGATAAACCATTCTGGCTCTGAACCCTCAATTTGCTCTCTCTAGCACGCGCACCTTATTTACAGTGCACACACACACACTTGCTCACACACACCTTTTTCATATTGCACGCACACACACTCACACGCGCACACACACACACACACACATGCACATTCTCAGCCATGTATTCTCTCTCTCTCGCTCTCTCTCACATTAAGCACCTTATTCATACTGCACAGACACACACACACACACACACACACACACACACAAAAACGCACATGTCCAAAGTTCACTCCTCTGAAGATGGTCCTTATTGAGAGATGAGAATCTGGATCCGCCGCCAGTAAAGCGGGGAGATTAAAATGATGGTGCACTGATCCTGAGGGCTCAGGTCTGTAAGCTCAGGACAGGCTCAGGCACAATTTTAAAGTCCTGTCAGTTGGCTGCAGTCTTTTCTCTCTAAAGCCCCAGGAATTCACTTTCCTTTGCCCAACTGTATTTTGCCAGCACTCGTTATAGAATTTCATCACCCCGTGCTGAAAGTCATTACACGCATCTTTCAGCAGGAATTACTTGCCACACGGAGTATACGTTGCTAACTGAGTACCGCGGTTATTTCAAAGCGGGGATGGGGAACCTTATTCAGAAGGGGCCAGTGTGGTTGCAGGCTTGCATTCTAACTAAACTGTTACAAACCTGATGCTACTAACCAGCCTCTGGAGTCTTTGCAAAGGCTCTTGATTAGTAGCATCAGGTGTGTAGCTGCTTGGTCGGAATGAAAAACTGCACCCACACTGGCCCTTTCTGGATAAAATTCTGCATCCCTGATTTAAAGTATTAAGAAAACATTGCAGGGTTACAGACAGAACCCAGAGATGTAATAGTGCTAACTCTGGTAGCACAGTGCTAGAGATGATGCCGCTAACCTATTGTCACAGAGTTTATAGTACCATCCTAATAAAATGTCGGGGTTTACAGCAGGGATCATCAACTCAAGGTCCTTGAGGACAAGAACTGCTGATTTACCACCCTAATTTTATACGGTAGTCGGGTTTGAGCAGTGTCGGCACCAGAACTGGAATTTGGGTGGGCACAGACACATCCCTTTATAACAACAATTAGTTCTGGCTAGTTCTCAAATATTTTCCTTTATTGACACATCTTCCAATTACAGTAATAATCCATTGGCAAGTGAAGACACGGCCTCTCTCCTGATGCGAGCTAACAGCGGTGAAATAATGGGCTAAATTCAGCACAGAAAAATTACGTTCTTACAAATAGGCCTATGCTTTAAGAAAGACAAACTGTCCTGGAAATTCCGTGCTACCTTTTCGGCACATCAGGCGATCTAATCCGCGCTTCATGACTGTTTAAATTGTCGAAACAAAATAAAAAAAAACCATTTGAAATGCCTTTATGCAATTTTGATTAACACTGATTTAAATGCTACAAAGTGCACATCCAAACAAATGATTATCGTCTTACTTTGAATGAGGAGAACTAGCAACGGCTGATAGTGTGTGGTGTTTTGGGAGTGAATATATTGTTAATTTGGAAAATGTTGGAGAACAAGTAAGGACTAATAATTGTTTTAAAGGGATATGTCTGTGCCCCCCGAACCCCCCCTTCCCCAAATTCCAGTTCTGGTGCCGACACTGGGTTTGAAGACAGTCTGGCCAGTCAGAAGCATTACTTGTTCAGTTTATTAGTTGATTATCAGGGAAAAAAGAAAACTAGGGCTGGGTTTGGATGCGAGGTCCCAAATTTGTGATCCCTGGTTTACAGTATAATCCCTGTAGTGCAAAAATACAAAGACCTATCCCCTTCCCACAGTTTTTATGTCCAATAACCCTATTTTACAGGGTGGTCAGCGCCGCAGACCAAGGGTGCCAAACTGCCTTCATAGAGTGTCTGCTGCTTTTTGCTGTGTTTCTGCCGTAGAAATACATACAAGTCACTGATTGGCTAAAGGGTCCACATACCTTGTTCTCAAGGCACTAATTAGCCGCTTATAGGAAGGAGAGCATTAAAGCCTTCCGGCACTTCAGCTCTCCTGGACCAGAGTTTGACACCCCTGCCTTAGACTGATTCATATAGACTGGCATCAGTGACGTGACTACAATGTATTCTGCAAGGGTATGTAACACAGAATACAAAAGAAACAAAGCAAACAAACCAGTAAATATGCAGTAAAGCAACATAAAAATAAATAAATGGGCAAATTGTTATGCAAAGGCACCCAAGACAGAAGTGGATATATAAAATTGGAAATTTGCCACATTATTTCAACAACTGACATATCAACCACGTTCTGCCAGCTCTCTGGTTCAAACCTGCATAAACTCAAGACAAACGAAAATCAGTAATGAAATCCAAGCTCACGCCGCAGCTAGTTGTCCATACAGGTATTATTAAGCACCGTACAGAAAACAGGATTCGTGCCAGATTGCGGAATTCGACGCAAAACCTGGCTAAACATTGCCTCCTAGTGGTAGCTCACAAAACAGACATGCTGGTGCAAAATACGAGTCCGGTCTCTCTCCGATTCTCTGCTTCTGCGTGAGGGAGATATTCTGCGTCACACTCATGGATAGAAAAGAAAACTTAAAAATGGACTTAAAAATGCAGCATTTCCCCCTAATGAACATTCAAACTTATATAAGCAAAATAATTAACGCAGGTCCATGGAAGCCCATATTTCTTACCTGCCTCATCCCACACCTCACAGCTGAACAGATACAATTTATGACAGCACTGATAGGAATTATGCCAGTCTGGTCAACGGCCTATATGATCAATATAGGGAGTCTACAACCTGTGCCAGATCTGATACAGTGTTCATTCGGAAATGAGCACAAGAAGAAAAGGCTCAACTACCAATGGTGGTTTTTCCTGCTCCAGTAGTTACAAATTACAAGGAACTCTGGACTCTGTGAATTGACCTTTCGCACTGATGAGTGGGAAGAGAAGAGATTATTTGAATACTCAAGGGTCGACCAAGATAAAGCTTTAAAGTAAATGCAAGTAATCCAATGGCGCAGCGAGAAGTGAAAACTGGGAGGGCAGAGAACATCTATATTCAACAATTATTAGTCCTGACTTGTTCTCAATCATTTTCCTTCATCAACTTGTTCTCCAACTGTAAGAATGATCTATTGGCAATTGAGATCTAGGGCAGAAAAATAATAGGCTAAATTTGTTTCGGAAAAATAATTTCCTCATGAGTAGGCCTTTGTTTTACAAAAGGTGAACTGCTCCGAAACTTCCTCGCGGCCATTTCGGCACGCGATCTAACCTGCGCCTCTTGATTGTTAAAGTTAAATCAAAGACAAAGATTTGAAACACCTATATACAATGTGAGTAAGGCTGGTCGAAATGCATCAAATTGCACTTTCAAATGAATGGTTGTCCTCTTACCCTACTGAGTAGAACTTGCAACGCCTGACAGTGTGGAGTGTTTTTGAAGTGAAAGTATTGTTAATTGTTATAGAGGGATGTTTTGTGCCCATCAAATTATCCGTTCTAACGACGCCACTGGAAGTACCTTGTTGCAAATGGAATTTAGCCGGGCTTTTGGAGCCGCGAGAAACAATATGCATGGAATGATGGCGTGGGGCCATCTACTGGATATGTAGTAAATTACAACAGCTTTTTTACTAGTCGCACAGCCGCAGAGTGTCTGCATGTGCACAGCTGTAGTACCCTTAAAACCTACTCATGGGATAGGAATAGGAATTTGATAACGCGGATGTTTTTTTTTTTTTTTTTTTTTTGTTAACGAATGATTCAGAACATGACGGGTATTCATCGAAATCCATAACGCAAGATCCATATCAGGGCCAAGCATATGATGCTGCCCAAATTATAACCAATTACGCGTACCCACACTAGTAAGATTTAAGAAGGTCCGACAGGAAACGAGAAAATGCTATTAGTATCGCAGTATGATACAATGACAGTGGCTAACATAGGCTTCTGTGTGCGGCTGTTTCGTTGCTTAACTGTCATTGTGCAGTCAGTTTAACTGTAAGTTCCGTAGCCTTAGACATCCAATTAATTATGCTCATAAAGTCATAATACCGGAAAGGGTCTTATAGGAGCCAAAAGTTATAAAATGTTGCATAAAAGACATTTACCCATTTGCCAGGGCTACCCACACGATAATTAATTCGCAAGAATTTAATAATCTCCGAGCGCAAATATACTCGTTATGGTAAGCCATTAAGCTACTGTGACAATAGATTCCTGGCAAGATACGACAGGCGGAACCTCTCAAGCCCAGATATATAAGATACAGCGTGACAAGTTACGTTTAAACGAAGGGACGTCGTTTCCCTCTAATCCTGGCAAGGGAATAAAGGCGAATGTCTGCACGCACGCTGCGTCGGCTGCAATAAAAAATGGGCTCAGATGAAGCCTCGAGTAGCTAGCGCAACCTACACGCGCGGGCCCACTGAAATCATGGAATTCAAAGAAAACGCCCCTAGAAATGATGCGCATCGATGATTGGCCTTCACTAAATAAGCTTCGCATAGTCTCTGTTGTGATTGGAAAAAAAGCCTGTCCATTATGTTTCACTTGTTCCAAAAAAAAAAAAAAAAAAAAAAATCAATGCCAGTGACAGAAAGATGTATACGTAATGGGGAGAACAGTGCTGCTCTTGCAATGGTCATCCTTTCAATATTTTTGGTAAATTCCGCAATCAGGCGATACTATGAAGGTAGGGTAGTCTTCTTATCTTATGAATGCATTAATAATTGTGACCTATAAAATTTAACGTGGGATTCTTTGTTAATTTGAACATTGTTGTTGCATTAATGAATGAAAGCGTTTTGTTTCCTGAGATCTCACCAGAATACAAAATACGATTACGGCATCTTGTCATTAACAGGGATGGTACTATATATTGCGATATGTATAAGCAGAGGGCGGCAAGCAAACGTGAATTGCGGTCTACGTCAGTTCATTATCACCGGCAGGTCTAGCCTGCTGCAAAGATTTAAATATTTAAGCTCCAAATACATCATCCAGCCACCATATCACGATTGAACGGTTGTGTCGCCATTCAAAATGCTATAATATCGGGAGGCACTGCATTTTGAGACGCGAGCGGCACGTTTCCGTTTCTGCAGCTAATTTGCGAGGCCATTGACTGAGCGGCTGGTCGTGGTAATTTTTAACGCACCAGTCGCCGCTTTTATCCCAGTTGTTGCTGCCTTAAAAGGTGTATTCGAAGGCTTTGAATAAACGTGCCGGCAGAAAATGGTATGTCATCGAGCAACTTGCGACCAGCTGACCAAGCACGACAATGATGATGGAGATGGTAATGATTCATGGTTTTTGGTTGGGCCGGTATCATAGTGTTAACTACAACACGGGTCATGTCTCTCGGAGGCAAACATCTTTTCAAAATCTTCAGTATTATGTAGCGTTTTTTTTTTTTTTTGTGAAAATTAGCGTTGTTTAAGTAAGAGCGAATGCATTGCCTGGCGCAAGAGGCGAGCGCAGTTCGTTGTGCCGCAGGCAGTATGTCATCCAATTAGTGTCACTGGCTCGCTCGAGACTCGCGATGCTAACAAAACAAAAGACTAAAATTGAGTCATTTGACCCCCCCCCCCCCCCCCACCCACACACACACACACACACACACACCAAAACACACTTGCGCACACAAACTCTCTCTCTCTCTCTCACACACACACACACACACACACATCCTTGTGAGGACATTACATTTACTTCCATTTATTCTTTGTGTCTCTACAGCCATTCCATAATCTTAACAATAAGCAACCCATGCCTAACCCAAACCCTTACCCTAACCCTAACCTATCCCTAATTCTGACTTTACCCCTAACAATAATTAATAAGTCACAATATGCCTCTGTATTGGGGAAGACAGGCAAAAATGTCCTCACTTCCCAATAATGTCTTCACTCTGGAGGAAAAACATGTTTTCTTGTCCTCTCTGTGTGGCAAGAACAAGAACACGAACGCATACACACACACACACACACACACACACACACACTCTAATGCATTTATTTTTGTACTTTTTGGGCAGTTATAATTTAACTTGTAATAATGGACATTTCACATGTTCTACCTATTAGTTTTATTTCTGTCTAGTTAGTTTGTTTTTATGTTCGCCTTTCCCCTTGTGGATGAAATTATAGATCTTCTGTATCCTGTTCACATTTCGGGCTGATCTCACCAGCAGAAAGTTTAGTCCAGGACTAAGCGGTTCAAATTTGAATAAATGGTTCATATGTTCCTAACTGCAGGTTAGTCTTGCCTGATTTTGAATGCTTGCTTGATACTTGATATTGTGAATAACATTCAGTCATGCCCAAAATTATTCATACCCCTACCAATTTTTGGTTTTTTCGAGATATTTTTTGACAAATCAAATTTATTCTTGCACAAATGACACAGTAAGTTGACATAAGGCTGTAAGAATTACAGTAAACAATTTTTCAAGAAATACAATACTTTTTGGTATTTTATTTGATAGATTTACAAAAAATGCCATGTCCAGAATTATTCATACCCTTTTCTTAGTAATTGATGGCAAAGCTTTTATTCACGATCACAGCCTCCAAACGCTTCCTCTGTTTGATCACAAGGTTTCTACACGTTTCCATGGGGATTTTGGCCCACTTCTCTTTGGCAAACTTCTCCAGGTCCTTAAAGTTAGGGGTTTCCTTGCCATGACCTTGGTCTTCAGTTCCCTCCACAGATTTTTTATAGGATTGAGGTCGGGGCTCTGGCTTGGCCACTCCAACATGTTCACTTTGTTGTCCACTTACCATTGCTTGACGGATTTGGCCGTTTGTTTAGGATCATGATCCTGTTGGAAGATCTATTCCTGCCCAAGACCAAGTTTTTTGGCGGATTGCTTGATGTTTTCACTGAGGATCTGGATGAACTGGTCCTGTATCATAATGCCATTCACTTTAACAAGGTTTCCAGGCCCATTCGCTGAAAAGCAACCCCAGAGCATTATACTCCCACCACCGTGTTTGACCGTTGGGACAGTTTTCTCGGGTTGAACACTTCACCTTTCTTACGCCACTTACACTTCTCCAACCGAGACACACAAGAACTAGTCTAGCCTTCGCAAAAAGCTCACCTGGATGAAGATATAAGCTTCTGGCTGTCAATGTTACGGACGGATGAAACAAAGATGGAGCTGTTTAGGCACAGAGCTGGGGCTTTTGTTTGGTGTAAGAAAGGTGAAGCATTTGATCTGAAAAACACGGTCCCAACGGTCAAACATGGTGGCACGAGTATCATGCTCTGGGTTTGCTTTTCAGCGAATGGGCCCGGAAACCTTGTTAAAGTTAATGGCATTATGAAACAAGACCAATATATCCAGATCCTCGGTGAAAACATCAAGCAATCCGGCGAATAACTTGGTCTTGGGCAGGAATGGATATTCCAACAGGATAATGATCCGAAACACACAGCCAAATCCGTCAAGAAAGGAACCAACTCAAGAGAAGGCATTATTGAACACGCCAATCAGATTTCCGTGTATCAAGAGAGATGCAGACAGAGCTGGAGTTGTGACAGAGGAAATGGCTGTCACTGGAGCGGGCACTTTTGAGGACCACCGCTGCAGCCAGCAAATTGAATTGTCAGAGGTGTACAAGTTCTCAGGGCTGTCAATAATGGATCGAGAGATATTCCCCAAATGATCATCTGATCCTTTATTCCTTGCCTTTCATGCTTGGAAATGCTTGCTGTTTAATGACCGTATCTAAAATGGGACATAAGTTGTGCTCATTTAAATTCTAGTCACACTCAAGCATTATAGCTCGTTATTGAAACATTACACACCCAGTTGGCGTAGTCATTCAATAGAATCTGGCCAGTCAGCAATATGTTTGCTCTGTAGCTGGAAATGGTGTCTCTGGTGCTTCTTCTTATAAGAATTTCTTGCCATTATGCAACCCTTGGGAAATGTTTTTTAGTTTTAGGACACCCTCTGAAATGTCCTCTTTACCCAATTGCTGTAAAAAGTACCACATGGGGTTATTCTGCTAACTGACAGATAGATAGACAGATGGACGGACAGACAGGCTGTCATGCAAATGTTCTGTTGGGATGGGGTGAAAATATAATCTCTGTTGACTCTGTTAGTGAAACTAACAAGCCCCGTAATTATTATATAACACGGGATATTTATATTTAAGCCAACATTGTTTTTAGCATCATTAGTGGACAAGCTGGAAGCTTGTTTTCATTAAATTATTTATGGGAATCAATTATATAAACTAGAGGGAGTAGGTCCTGCGGGAATGCAGTAGTTCACAGTGACTTAAAGCGCTATGCTGTTGTGCTGTGTCCTGTAACTTAGGCTGCATGATCTATCTCTCAGGCCTCTGTGGGAACAGACACCATCTCGCCTCAGCGGGATCATCACATTCGCTTATTTTGCATATCCTTCCTTCCTTCTTCCTTCTCCTTCCTTTTCTCGCTTCACTCCGCCCATTGGGAAGTGAAATCTGAGGAATCAAAGAAACATGAGCTAGAGAAAGGGAGTGCCAGCACTCCATCAGAAGTCATTTGAAGCGACATCACTTGCAGGAGTGGGAGACGTGTTGCAGACTGGGAGATGTAGTTCCACTGGTTTCCAGGGTTTCTTTGCTGTAGACATCTTTAGGAATCCTGTCATTCATATTTCGTGAGTCATTTAACACCCTGGGAGCTCCTTCATGATGGTGCATCTCAGTTGATTTGTATGTCAGGCCCAAGGATGTGAGAAATAGAGGATGTGCAAAGATGAGCGAATGTGAGGCGACCCCTCTGCTACCTGTTATGTTCACTTCCTCGCATTCGCCCCGCCTTGCATTCAGAAAGTCCCACCCTTGATTGTATATGCACGCGTGCGTGTGTGTGTGTGTGTGTGTGTGTGTGTGTGTGTCTCCTGGCCCCGACCCTGACTGTGTGTCTGTGTCTCCTGGCCACACTCCTGACTGTGTGTTTGTGTGTGTGTGTGTGTGTGTCTCCTGGCCCTGCACCTGACTGTGTGTCTGTGTCTCCTGGCCCCGCCCCTGATTGTGCGTGTGTGTGTGTGTGTGTGTGTGTGTGTCTGTGTTTCCTGGCCCCGCCCCTGATTGTGCGTGTGTGTCTCCTGGCCACGCCCCTGACTATGTGTGTGGCTGTGTGTTTGTGTGTGTGTGTGTGTGTGTGTGTGTGTCTGTGTTTCCTGGCCCCGCCCCTGATTGTGCGTGTGTGTCTCCTGGCCACGCCCCTGACTATGTGTGTAGCTGTGTGTTTGTGTGTGTGTGTGTGTGTCTCCTGGCCACACCCCTGACTGTATGTATGTGTGTGTCTCCTGGCCACGCCCCTGACTGTGTGTGTGTGTGTGTGTGTGTGTGTGTGTGTGTGTGTGTCTCCTGTGTGTGTGTGTGTGTGTGTGTGTGTGTGTGTGTCTCCTGGCCCTGCACCTGACTGTGTGTCTGTGTTTCCTGGCCCTGCCCCTGATTGTGCGTGTGTGTCTCCTGGCCACGCCCCTGATTGTGTGTGTGCCTGTGTGTGTGTGTGTGTGTGTGTGTCTCCTGGCCCTGCCTCTGACTGTGTGTCTGTGTCCCCTGGCCACACCCCTGACTGTGTGTGTGCCTGTGTGTTTGTGTGTGTGTGTGTGTGTGTGTGTGTGTCTCCTGGCCCCGCCCCTGACTGTGCGCCTGTGTGTCTCTGCAGGCGGGGGCGTCCTCAGTCTGGGCGTCCTGCTGTGGACTCCTGAGTGAGGTGATGGGGACCGGGGGGCCCGTTCGAGGCCAGCAGCCCTTCCGATTTGCCCCCAGCGCCGCCTACTCCGCCTACCCCCGCTCGGCCGCCACCACCCCCGCGCCCTCTGCCTCGGCCTCCCCCGGCCTGGTGTGCAAGGCCTGCGGTCAGGCCTTCTCCGTCTTCAGGAGGAAGGTGAGGCTGAGCGACGGGGGTG
The DNA here is from genome assembly GCA_029692085.1 of Gymnothorax javanicus. Classification (NCBI taxonomy): domain Eukaryota; kingdom Metazoa; phylum Chordata; class Actinopteri; order Anguilliformes; family Muraenidae; genus Gymnothorax; species Gymnothorax javanicus. The sequence continues at coordinate 120,726,905 of CM056194.1, read as the reverse complement.
GGTGGGGGGGGGGCACTGGGTGCGGCTCGGGGTGCTGTGGGCCTGGCACAGTCAGGAACACACAACTATCACTGTCTGCTTAGTGAAGTGCAGTCTAGAGATGGGCCGAGTAGAGCAGGATAATTGGGTCCGAGTATGGAAAAATGCAATGGTGAACGACGTATTTGAAAGTGTAAGCGTTTTGTCCTCTAGATCTGTTGCCAATCATCTGAGTGATTAATCAAGACTACAACCATTGCTTACATTTGGTTTTGCACTGTTTTAATTCAAAACAATCTCTCTCTTTCCTCTCTCTATCTTTGCCCCTCTCTGCCTCTCTCTCTCTCTTGCAGTATGTGTGCTGCGACTGTAAGAAGAGTTTCTGCTCACTGTGCACCGAGCCACAGGACAGCCTGCACCGCTGCGCCACCTGCCTGCTGCTGAGAGGTACTGCATTCCAGCGGCCGCAGCTGATGCGGCTGCGCGTCAAGGACCTGCGGCAGTACCTGCAGCTGCGCAACGTCGCTACGGACACCTGCAGGGAGAAGGCTGACCTGGTGGATCTAGTGTTGTGCCACCGCGGGGCAGGGCTTGACGACCCTGGTCATCCAGTTGCCCTTGACAATCCCGAGGACCACAGCGATCCTGATGACCAAGAGGACACTGATGATCTTGATGACCCGGACGACCCCGACGACCCGGACGACCTTGATGACCCAGACGACCCGGATGATCCAGACGACAGCGATGACCCAGATGACCCGGATGAACCAGATGACTTTGACAGCCCCGATGACCTGAGTAACCCCAGTGCAAGCGGTCTTCCCTCTCGCCCCCCGTCTGCCCCACCTCGTACAACCACACGCTCCGACTCCAAACTCTCCACTGTCTCCGCCCCTCTGGGAGAGCCACTCGGCAGGAGGGACAGCTCAGGGACCAGCAACCAGGTACCACCTTCTCTCTGTCCCCCCTCCATTTCACCACTCTTTTCTTTCCAACTATGTACTACGCTGAGTGAGTAGGCATGGTTACCTTCGCCAAGAAGGTTATGTCTTACCTTTGGTTTGTGGATACATATGTTTTCTTGTTTGTTAGCTATATTACGGGAAAAAAAAAATTATGGACAGATCTTTAAGAAATTTTTACCAGAGGTAAAAGGCTCAACTCAGTTAGAAGCGATTTCATTTTGGGAGTGATCTGGATCAAATTCTGGATCCAGGAATTTCAAAGATTCTTCATCACTGAGAGATAGGGCCATTTTTGACATTTTTGCTTCTAACTTGAGAAATACTCATCGTTCAATTATACTGAAATTCAGGTGAATCCTCCTTGATGAGGGCAACTAAATGTTGGAACTTGTTTACTTGTGAGGTGGTACATAATAACTCTACTCGTACGTGTCCCTCACATGTGGGGGACTGTTGGGCCATGGTGGAGGTATATGCTCCGTGAGTGCTTTGGTTGCAGATGTAAACTGAGATTCCACCAAAGACATCATGTTACAAGATGGTATATAAGAGCTAAAGTCAATGGCTACTATTATTTGCTCAATTCTAGGCCAGTTTGGGCAGTTTGAAAAAGGCTGCCGATACTACTGGTCGCTGGTTTCTTTGTTTATGTTGATGAAGTAATTCTGAGCCAGTGGACTCATTCGCCTTGACGCTCAGATTTGAGCAAGACTGGGTGTGGCTTCAGCAGTGCTGTATGTGGGGGGAAACACTGCAATGTTCGCCATGTTAATACATCAGCCTCTCCATCCCACAGCACCGACCCATCTGCCCATAAATCAATATTTCAAAATGTCTGATGCATGTGTCTTGGTGTTGAAGTATATGCACTGTATATAAATTGGGTTTTGACCTTGGGAATCCATTGTGATCTGTATTATTGATCCCTCAATTCTGGGTCACCAAGTGTAGTATAAGGTACTTCGTGCAGCAAAAGTAAGGACATTTAACTACAATTTTTCTGAGAACATGCTTCTTCTGGCAAAATACCGGCTTATTTATGTGGAGGGTTTGGAAATGTGAAGAGCTGGATTTCATGAATGTGTAAAGTTTCTGCGGTAAGACTGGCTGTAGATAGTAAGAGGTTTTAGGTTGAGTACTCTGACAAGCTAGATTGAGGCAGTTGGTACAATGCCGTTTCTCAAAGCATAGGTGACAGAATTCAGAAGCAGAGCTCAAGCACAGGCAGCAGATCAGAATCTAATTCAAAGTGGAAGAATGCAGTAGAGAAGCGTAAAGCCAAATCGTTATTTGGATACAGTTGTGAAGTCAAAAGCCACACAGGAAGATTGCTAAAGCTGAGGGATATCCAAATCATATAACCAGAAAGATGAGCCGAATTTGTTTCCGGTAAATCAGAATACATGAAAGGGCAGGCAATCTCAGACACTGGAAAAACAAAACAGAATCCAAACCAGGAAAGCTCTTGGCAATCAGAAAAGGCTTGTAGTGTCAGGTGTAGGAATGACAAAACAAACTTGCGACAAACTAAAGAAAGAAAGGGGTGTGAGAGAAAATACAAAGGTGTGCAAGGAACTGAATGGGTGTGAGAATACAAAGGGGAAAACAATAATCCACAGAAATACAATAAACATATGATACGAACGATAAACCTGGAACTTAAATACTGACTGTATCCTCCCTCCCCCACGGCCACCACCTGGTGACCGGGCAGGACCCTGAGCCCCATAAGCTCTCTTAAAGTCTTCAATCAAGTGTGGATTCAGGATGTCACCTCAGCATATCCAGCTGCGCTTCTCAGGCCCATACCCTGCCCAATCGATGAGGTACTGTTGTCCATGGCCCCAGTGCCTCACATCCAGAAGGCATCCGACCGTAGAAGTCTCTTCCCAGTTGAAAAGGCGGACAGGAGGGGGTGCTACGGGGGCAGGTGTCAGAGCGCTGCAGAAGACGGGCTCGATATGCGGGAGACATGAAACCTGGGATAGTGTGGGAGCTGGAGCCTGACCATCACTGGGTTGACAACCTTGGAAATGGGGAAGGGGCCAATAAAATGGTAAGACTGCTGGGGTGAAACAGCCTTAATTTGAAGGTCCTTAGTGGACAAATTCCAGGGCAATGTGAGACCAAACTCTTAAAAATCCTTTTTGAGGGAAGGCCGCTAGTGTTGTTTGATGAACGCCACCATGCTTCTCACCCCAGGATGTCCAAACAGCTGAGAGGAGTGAACCCACTAAAGGACCTGCTAGCAGGTTGGTTGGGGCACAAATATACGGTTCAATGGGCTGGCACTGGAGGCAGGACCCACCGATTGCGCACTGCAGACAACTGTGTCTTTGTCCCACGGTGCCGCTATGGCTCAACAGTGGAAACATACAACTAGAATGGCATTAGACCCATCTTCTTCTTCCTCGGAGTAATCATACACTCAGGACAGGGCATCAGGTATAGTGTTCTTAGCTCCAGGATGTTCGGACAGCATAAAGGTCAAGTGGTAAAAAACATGGACTACCTAGCTTTTCTTGCGTTTAACCCCTTGACTGACTTAAGATACTCCAGATTGCGGTGGTCAATCCAAGCAAGGAATGGAACTTGGTTACCCTCCAGCCAATGGCACCACTCCCCCAAAGCCAACTTGATGACTAACAGCCCCCAGTATCCCGCTGAGTAGTTGCATTCAGTAGGCGTGAAATGGTGGGAGAAGTATGCACAGGGGTGAACCTTTTAGTCGTCGAATGAGTCTTGGGACAGGACAGGTCTGTCCTCGGAATCAGATGCATCCACTTCAACGATGGACTGTCCCTTGAGATCTGGACAGATGAGCACAGGGGCACTGGTGAATCAGGTTTTGAGCTGCTGGAAAGCTACCTCAGCCTCTGCTCCAGATGAATTTGGTGTTAATGGAGGTAAAGGCGGTCAGGGGAGCGGCAATGGATCCATAATTCCTGATGAATCTTCAATAAAAGTTTGCAAATCAGGGAATCTCTAAAAGTCCTTGCGGTTCCTGGGGTAGACCAGTCAGTTACTGTTCAAACCTGCTCATAGTCCATGGAGATACCGTGGTCAGAAATGATAAAGCCCATAAAACTCATGGATGGCTTGAGAAACTCACATTTCTCTGCTTTGACATACAGGCGATTCTCTAGGAGGTGTTGAAGTAGTTTGCGGATGTGTTCAGTATGGCGCTGGCGATTAGGCAAGAAAATCAGGATGTTGTCGAGATACACGTACACAAACCATCCCAGCATGTCATGCAGCACATTGTTGATGAGGTTCTGGAATATTCCTGGAGAGTTGGGGTGCCTGAACAGCATCACCAGATATTTGTAGTCACTGATAGTAGTGTTGAATGCGGTCTTCTGCTGATTTATTTTGCGAACGCGGACCAGGTGGTTGGCATTATGAAGGTCCAGTTTGGTGAAGACAGTGGCACCCTGCAGGGACAGAAGGAGAACCGAGTATCGGTTCTTGACTAATATTTTGAAGTCCTCGGTAATTAATGCAGGGGCAAAGTACTCAATCCTTTTTGCCCTTGAAGAAGAAACCAGATCCGGCGGGAAATGTGGAAGGGCGAATTGTACCGGCAGCAAGTGACTCAGGAATATATGTCTCCATGGCTGATTTCAGGGCGTGACTGTCAGAACCATCGGCCTTGAGGCGGAGATGTGCTCAGAGGAAGGTCAATGGCGCAGTCATAAGGCCAATGAGGTGGAAGGATGATAGCCTGCGCCTTTGAAAAGGCCTCCCTCTGGTCCCAGTATATTACCGGTACCTTGAACAGGTCTGGATTCTTCTCTGGGGACTCAGGCAGTGCAGGTGTTGCTTTAGGAGCCTCCAACAGGCAATTTTTGGCACAGAATGGTCTCCACTCTAGGACGTGATGCTGGCTTCTATCCATGTGAGGATTGTGTCTTGATGACTAAGAATTTCTGAGGACCACAGGAGCTGGGGTAGAGCGCAGAAGTAGCAACAGGATCTCCTCGTGGTGGATTTCAAAGATGAGAAACCTTCCTGGAGAGGAGATGTGGGTGATCTTGGCAAGGGGTGCACTGGAGACATCATGTCCTTGGATGGGTTCCTTCAGAGGCTGGCGAGAAAGCTGTAGCTGGTCAGCAAGCTGCACTTCAATGAAATCGTCATCCGCACCAGAGTCGATGAGGTCACTGACAGCGAGCTGCTCTTAGTTGTAAAATATTTGTATAGGAAGTAGTGGTCCAGGCTCAAGAGAAATGAAATCTTGTATTCCGCTCCCCTGTTATCCCCTGTCTAGTAAAGGGTTGTTGGTTTTACTGGACAAACTGCAATGAAGTTACCTGGCTTGCCGCAGTAAAGGCAGGAACCAGAATACATTTTGTGCTTGCATTCAGCTGGAATCAGGCGGGTATGGCTAACTTGCATCAGCTCAGCAGACTCAGGACTGTGGCTCGGGTTTGCAGGAGGGCTGAAGGCAGGTGCGGACGGCTGAACAGGAGTAAAGACAGGTAGTGCAGGTCCCAGAGAAGGCGTACTTTCCTTGATAGTGCAGCTCAGCTCCTTGTAGCGGCTTGTCAGGCGATGATCAACAGGAATTGCCATGTCAATCACTCTCAAATTCTTCAGGTAAATCTCGGGTAAGCGGTCCTTAATTTAACCGGAAAAAAACAATTCAAGAAGGCGTCATGTTGTGCTCAGAGATTCCTACTGGCAGTGGCGGCTAGAGTGCGGAAGTCGATGATATAGTCGGAGACCGAGTGATTACCTTGGCAGAGTTGTTGTAGCTCTTTTGCTGCTTCATGCCCGTGTGTAGATCAGCGAAACAACTTTCTCATTTCCTTTGTGAAGGCACTCAGGGAATTACACTCTGTGAACCGGCATTCCACATGACAGTCCCCCACTCACACGCACGCTCGGTCAGCAGTGTGATGATGTAGGGTATCCTGATGCCATCAGTAGGGAAAGCCGTGGGTTGGATCTCAAATGCCAGGGAACTCTGGGATAGGAAGGTGCAGCAGGTGCCTGGATGACTGCCAAAAGAGTTGGGGGGTCGCAGGCAAGGACCTGTTAGGCATAGGAACGGCAAAACAAACCTGCGAAGAACCAAAGAAAGAAAAGGGTATATATGGGGAAAGTAAAGGGAAAATATAGGGCACTGGCGGCCCCAGAAGCTCCCGTCGTTAAGATGAACAAAATGTCAAAGTTTTTGTTGATGGATGCATGCATGGACGGACACATGCACGGATAGAGCCCGATACCATAGCTCCCGTGCCACTTCGGCAGCGGGAGCTAATTAGGAGCCTGTAACTGAAAATGTTGATAAGATAAAGCAAATTGTCAAAGTTTTTGGTAATATTTTTAGGCCAGTGACCTTGAAAAAATAGGCCAAGGTCACCTTTAGGCACGTCATTTGTAGGCCTTTATGAGACGCATGTCCAGTAAAAATTAGGAGCCTGTAACTGAAATAGTTGATGAGATAAAGCAAAATGTCGAAGTGTTTGGTGATATTTTTAGGCCAGTGACCTTGAAAAATAGGCCACGGTCACCTTTTGGCACGTCATTGATAGGCCTTTATGAGATGCATGTCCAGTAAAAATTAGGAGCCTTAAATATGACCTAGAATGGTTGAACGGGGTATTTATCCTTGTTCAGTGATGTGACATATACACAACAAAATTTTTGGTGGGTCTGTAATGCCTCAGAAGCTTCCTAAAAACCTCTCTCAAAAAGCTATGTTAGGGTGGAGGATTTTGAACGTGTTGTTTTGCACCTATTTGGCGACCTTTCGGGCTTAACTGGCGACCTCATTATGAAATGCAAGCACTTGACGCTCATTGGCTGGCTTTGCTGCCTAAAGCGAAGCAATTCATGATCGCTTTCCATGTTACTTGTGATGAGGTGCACCTTTACGCAAGTGAAACCGAAACTTTAAGGCACAAGGATTTTAATTCCGCGTGAGAATCTCATTAATAAGCATTCATTGAATAATTGCGGACTACGGCGAATAATCCTAAAAAATGCGCTAGACCCAAGCCGAATGCCTGAGACTTGGCATCTCTGCTACTTTCATGTTTTGATGTTGACACACCAGGCGAAACATCTTTACAAACTAAAGGCGCAGATGCTGACCTCCCACCGGCTTAATGTGAGCATGGCAGGATCACTGGCAACAGCAATCTTCACAGATTTATTTCAGATCTCGTTTCAAAGCTGTTGTTGAGTGATAATCACGTCATACGACATTGGCTAGACAAGCAAAACGAATATATTCTATTTTTAACGTTTTAAAAGCAATCTAACAACGTGATACTTACAGTTTGTACTGGTTGTTGAGGTAGACGCAAAGTCGGAACTGCTCCACTACGTAGTACCAAACGCTGCGAGTAGCCGGCTTGAAATTGTGCCAGGTTAGTAAAACTGTCAGAGGTGAAATGGGCTGAGCAAAGTAACAGTCTGTGGTTGAATGTCGTGGGAATCCGATTAAAAATGAACAGCAGCCACGCATCTCGTGCATTTCTTTCGGTTGGAAGGTTATGGAATGTTTGCACACTGCTTCCACAGCCTGGAAGAGCACACCTCGGTATGCGACTCGCCATTTCAACTTGAACTTCACAAACACTGCTGCAATTTACTTTCCGTAGGGGGCGGGAGAGCGGGTATATGAAAATTATGTTGAAGGGGAGGAAACGGAGTGAGAGTGGGGGGCGGCAGTGAGATACATATGACATCATATGTATGCGTTGGTCAGATTGGCCTGTTTTCTGGCGGTCATTTTTAAAAGAGGAATTCTATGAAACGGAGATGTTCAGAATGTCTAGCACTTTTCGTATGTTCTTGAATGCGGGTAGACTACCGGTATTCAACATAGACAAGATAAAAACGGTTTTTGATTCTATGTCACCTTTAAGTGAAATAGTAGATGAGATAAAGCAAAATGTCAAAGTTTTTGGTGATATTTATAGGCCAGTGACCTTAAAAAATAGGGCAAGGTCACCTTTAGGCATGTCATTTGTAGGCCTTTATGAGATGCATGTCCAGTGAAAATTAGGAGCCTGTAACTGAAATTGTTGATGAAATAAAGCAAAATGTTGAAGTTTTTGGTGATATTTTTAGGCTAGTGACCTTGAAAAAATAGGCCAACGTCACCTTTAGGCACGTCATTTGTAGGCCTTTATGAGACGCATGTCCAGTAAAAATTAGGAGGCTGTAACTGAAATAGTTGATGAGATAAAGCAAAATGTCGAAGTTTTTGGTAATATTTTTAGGCCAGTGACCTTAAGAAATAGGGCAAGGTCACCTTTAGGCATGTCCTTTGTAGGCTTTTATGAGATGCATGTCCAGTGAAAATTAGGACCCTGTAACTGAAATTGTTGATGAAATAAAGCAAAATGTTCAAGTTTTTGGTGATATTTTTAGGCCAGTGACCTTGAAAAAATAGGCCAACGTCACCTTAAGGCACGTCATTTGTAGGCCTTTATGAGATGCATGTCCAGTAAAAATTAGGAGGCTGTAACTGAAATAGTTGATGGGATAAAGCAAACTGTCGAAGTTTTTGGTGATATTTTTAGGCCAGTGACCTTGAAAAAATAGGCCAAGGTCACCTTTAGGCATGTCATTTGTAGGCCTTTATGAGATGCATGTCCAGTAAAAATTAGGAGCCTGTAACTGAAATAGTTGATGAGATAAAGCAAAATGTCGAAGTGTTTGGTGATATTTTTAGGCCAGTGACCTTAAAAAAATAGGCCAAGGTCACCTTTAGGCACGTCATTTGTAGGCCTTTATGAGATGCATGTCCAGTAAAAATTAGGAGCCTGTAACTGAAATAGTTGATGAGATACAGCAACATGTCGAAGTGTTTGGTGATATTTTTAGGCCAGTGACCTTGAAAAAATAGGGCAAGGTCACCTTTTGGCACGTCATTTGTAGGCCTTTATGAGATGCATATCCAGTAAAAATTAGGAGCCTGTAACTGAAATCGTTGATGAGATACAACAAAATGTGTTGACGGCCCACGCACGCGCGCACAAACGGAGCCCGATACCATAGCTCCCGTACCGGGAGTGGCGGGAATACAAAGGGGAAAACAATAATCGACAGAAATACAATAAACGTATGAAAATACAATAATTGATATTAAAAACAATAAACACAGATCTCAAATACTAACAGAAAGCTGAAGCTTAGGTGGGCTACATTGCTGGGCTGCGATGTCATTGCAGGCTGTTCCACTGTGAAGGCGCCTTCAAACACAGTTGAGAAATGCAGCCTTCATCTCGCCCAATATCAGACGGAATTGTCAACATTAAATTGGAGGGTAAACGAGTTGACAATTCCTTCTGATATCAGGCAAGATGAAGGCTCCTTTCCTCGACTGTATTTGAAAGCGCCTTCACAGTGGGCAAGCCTGTGATGACGTAGCAGCCTAGAAATGCACCCTAGGCTTTGAGAAATGGCCATTGTGGAGACTTGCAAGATTAGGGTCACGGTGGCAGAGTTTACAGCGTTCGGAGGGTGGGTCAGCTGTTACCTTGAAATGCTCAGAAGCGTTAGTTTCTCTCATCATTTACCTTGTCTTTGCATCATGGAATCAGCCCCAGTAGTGGTTTTAAAAGTGGTTTTTATGTATTGTGTGCCAGTGTTGATATGGATGGATGACGTAGTGTTTTTGTCACTCAGGACAACAGGGAGCCCACTTCCATCTCGCTCCCAAACCTGGAATCAGAGGTAAGGAGCTTGGCGTCCATTTTGGCCTGTCTGTTTGTCCGTCTGTTTGTTGCTCCCTTTTTGTCTAAGTCTGAAGAAGATGGAAGAAGAAATAACGCTATAAACTGTTAAGTACGGAGAACGAAGGCAGTGTATTTTTTTCATTTATATTGTCTTGTTTCCCAATTTGGGTGTAGTATAATTATGCTGCGGATAGTTTAAGAGTTGCACAATAATATTGCCTGGTCAAAATATCAAAAAAGACTAGCATATTGGGTAATGTAAACAGTTTAGAATGTGAATGCCTTCAAAAAATTGTGTAAGATTCTATTAATTTGGTGGTGCTGAGGTTTTCTAGCTGGGCTGTCCTATTCCTCTGCGCTGAGTTTTCCTTCAATTTTACTCTATTACGTATTCCATATTCAATGGGAATGAACAACCCTTATTAGTGCAGGCCATTCCTTGATTAGCAGTCTGTAAAACACCTGAGGTGTTGTGGTATCATTTGATCTTGAACCAGGAATCTTTTAGATACTTTGATCTTGGTCAAGCAAAGATTTGCAGAAAATGGCCTTCTGTCGACTTACAAAGTTAGATGCTCAATGTCCATCCTCCCCTTTTTGGAGCACAAATCACCACATGGTTGACATTGTCAGTGTGGCTATTCGGCAGGATTCATTTTGACTTTAATTTGGTGCACCTGACTCTGCTCATGTGCACTCTGGCAGTTAAATGAGGTGTGCATTGTTGGAAATGGAGTAAAACCCTACCAGACAGTATTATCCAGGGGCCTGACTGGGTGGCCATGTTCTAGAGAGTAGCATGCAATGTGGGTCCAGTTTGATTGGCATCTCTGAGGTAGAGTGTGCTGGTTGTTTCCCCTTCAGGAGGCCACGCCCCTGACGCAGCGACACGCCCGGGCGTCCCTGTCGGACCTGGCGAATGTGGACGACATCGAGGGCCTGTCGGTGCGGCAGCTGAAGGAGATTCTGGCGCGGAATTTTGTGAATTATTCAGGCTGCTGTGAGAAGTGGGAGCTGGTGGAGCGGGTGAGCAGGCTGTACCGGGAGAATGAGTACAACAGGAAGTCACGTGAGTGGCCGTGCCAATATACACGCGTACACATCAATACACATACGCGCACACATCCTCATCCTCACATCCAAACACGCACGTGCACTAATATGCGGTTTGTGTCAGTTCCCTGGTTGCTAGGCTGTAACATCTTTACACAGACAGATGGATGCCAACAGTATGGTGCAGTTGGGTACAAATGAGGAAGATATGTGTGAGTTGTGCTGCTCTAGAATACGGAAGAAAGATATTTATGGCTCGCCACTCTAAGCTGCTGGAGAAGAAACATCTGGTGTTCCGCTCTAGGGTGCAGGAGAGGAAATATCCCGGGTTTGCAACTCTAGGCTATGGGGGAGAAGATTTTTTATTTATTTAACCAGGGAAGTCCCATTGAGATTGAAATCTCTTTTTCAAGGGAGCCCTGGGGGTTGAGGTGGGGAGGGAGAGGGCAATTTGCACAGCCAATTAGATCAGGGGATGATTAGGTGGCAGGTTGAAAGAGCCAGGTTGGGACTTTAGCCATGACACCGGGAAACCCCCTACTCTTATCGGAGTGTCATAGGATTTTTAATGACCACAGTGAGTCAGGACCTCGGTGTAACGTCTCATCCGAACGACGGCGTCTCCTTCAGTACAGTGTCCCCGTCACTGCACTGGGGATTATTCCACCAGAGGGAAGATCGCAACCTACTGGCCCACCAACACCTGTTCCAGCAGCAACTTGGTTTTCCCAGGTGGTCTCCCATCCAAATACTGACCAAGCCCACACCTGCTTAGCTTCAGCCACGCAGCTGGAGCAGATTGAATAGTGGCATGGCTGCTGGCTGCTAGATACCAGTGATGTGCAGGTCTAGGTTGAAGGAGAGGTGATACCTGTGGTTCTCAGCTGTAGGTTGCAGAACAGGAGATAAGTGTTGTTTGCCACTCTGCAGAATAGGAGATATTCATGTTTTGCAACTCTAGGCTGCAGAATACAAGATATCTGTGGTTTGACACACAAGGCTTCAGAAATGGATTTATCTGTGATCAGCCACAATGCAGAATAGGAGATATCTGTGGCCTTCAACTTCAGACTACAGAATAGGAGAAATCTGTGATTTGCCACTTTTGGGTTCAGGATATCTGAGATTTTCCACTCTGCAGAACAGGAGATACAGTATTTGTGGTTTGCCACTCTGGTCGCCAGAAGGTGAGATGTCTGCAGTGTGCTGCTGTAGGCTGCAGGAGAGGAAATGTCTGGTGTGCTGCTCTGGGATTTAGGAGAAGATACAGCAGCAGTGTGCCTCTTTAGGTTTTGGAGGAGATATCTGCAATTTCCATTCTTGGTGGCAGAGGAGATATCTGTGGGTCCATTTTAGGTAGTAGAGGAAATATTTATGGTTTACACTCTGGATATTGGTGGTTTTCCACTCAAGATTGCAGAGGTGATATCTGTGGTTTTTCACTCTAGGTTGCTGGAAAGATATCAGTGGTTTTCCTCTCTAGGTTGCTGAAGAGATATCTGTGGTTTTTCACTCTAGGTTGCTAAGGAGATGTCCGTGGTGCACTGTACTATGCTGCAGAAAAGGAGGTATCAGTGTAGTGCCAGTCTAGGCTGCTGAAGATATCTGTATTATCTGCACATGCAATTACTCTCTCTCACCGACGCACAGCATGTTTCCAACAGCAAGCCCTTAAGGCTTAATTATCTCATTTCTCCTCTCGCTAATACACTACTGCTGGCAGATTATTCAGTTTTTGCACGTACATTCCAGTGCAGAAATCTTGGGCAGTGTCGATTTTTTGCATTTAAATTTGGTCTTTGTTTCTATTTTTGTTGTGTTTCTATTGATAGAAAGCACCTTTCAGCTGCCTATTGTTAATTTAGAAGGTAATTCTACCAAAAAATGTATTTGGTTGATGAAAGTTGACACAGATGACATGTCCTTGACAAAGCCCTGATCTCAGCATTATGAAAACAGTCTGGCGCTACCTGGATGGACAATAGAAAGAGGTTGGGTTTAGTGTTTACGACTCTTAACAGTACATTTTTCAAAAATATTTTATAACATTTCATTGAATTATTTTTGGAAGCATCATCACTTTATGTAACTCAAATGCAAAGCCCAGTATCTCAAGCACTATCTATTCAGTTCAGTCCAAGATTCATCACTGACATTAGGGATTTATTAACAACAAAAACCTTATCTATTCTGCCTAGTAGTGTTCTTATCCAATTCAAGTTTATTAAATCTTTTCCTTCATTTGCCTTTTCAGTGGAAAACATCAGCAACAACCAGACAGCAGGTATGTGATGGATAGACTGATTATTAACTGACTGGATTATCTGAAAAGTAAACATCAGATACCTGCATGTAGAACGCTGATTCTGGGTTGTAAACTCATAAAAAATGCAGCTGCTGTATTCAGACATATGGAGCCTCAGGCCTATTTTAAATTCTAGTGGACATCCCAAGGTTTCCAATAACCCCGATATGACTCGTTGAATTACAGGGAACTGTGTATATAATGATGTACAAGATCAAGTTAAATTCCATTTGATGTAATGTTGTGCCCATAAAACATGGCATACTGGGTTTGAATATTTCTCACAACATAAACGTGACGTAGCTTCAGTGAAGCGCTGCAACCAACAGATAAAGAATGTGTATCTGACTGTGTCCTGCAATGTGAAAAAAATGTTTTTTAATGTTGAATCTACTTAAGGGAAAACTTAAGTGAAAAAGTTGGAATTTAAGGAGTTAAATGCAGAAATCTCCTCAGAATGGGGAGTAGACAGTACTAATATCTTTTTCATTCTCCTCCAGTGGTTGCATATCCCCCACCTATCTGCAATGGTGGACTGGATGGTAAGTCCACTTTTCAACCACTTCCCTGCTGCACCCTTAAAGGTGCACTATGCAAGTTTGTTTATTTTCTGCGCGATTATATTTTTGTCTCAATTCGCCGACATCTCCCCAGATCCGCTAGCTGCCTGCCCCTGAATTCACTGTGAAAAAAAAACCCGGGCTCTGGAGACCGCACAGGCATCACAAACTGCAAATAAACACAAGGGGCACAGCCTAACAACATAACAAACCGTTCCGGCCAATCACCGACAAGTGTTGACAGTTACGCAAGCATGGGAGGGAGGGGCGAGCTACCTCTGTTTTGTTTGAATTTGAATGTCAACAGAAGTGACGTTAACAAACTTGCATAGTGCACCTTTAAGAATACAATTTCACATCATTCCTTACCCCTGCCAGGTAGCCACAATTTAGGTGCACCTATCACAGTGATGCATGATGGGACATGTAGTCCTTTTTTTTCCTATTTGTTCCATTTCTTTCCAGACTTGTGGTTTGTAAATGTGCATTTTCTCACTTATATTCCCTTGTATTGTTAGGAGTCTTATTGTTGTTTATTTGAGGTATTGTCAGAGCTTGAGTGTTTGGTGTTTATGAGCATGAATCAGTAGCGACAGAGGTGTGAATCAGTAGGTGTGTTTTGGCACAAGTGTTATGCACAGTTCTGGCATCAGCAGCAGAATATTTCCTCATCATGGAAACTTGCTTCTTTCACTGGCTGTGATTGGTCCCCTTCCCTGGACATCATCTCACCTGTCCTATGTCCCAAACTGTCAATCAGGCATGTTTGAAACATTCATATACTACATTTGAGCCCCTAAGAACCATACTGGGCCATCCCGCACTTTTGGCGAAATTGAGTTGAGGTAGTCAGCATGTGCAGAAAACTGAGATCTACATTTCCTAAATGAGCCATCCCAATCTACCCACATGGATTGTTCCTACAAGCAAACATCTTCTCTGCCACTGTACATATGCACTGCACTGCCTTAGCCATAGTGGACCATCCCACAACTTTTCCATAATTCAATATAAACATGGCGGCTAGGTATTCCTGATGAGTAATTGCTTGCTATGATTGATGATGATGGTGAAGTGGAAGATGATGGAGACCCAGAGTTTGACCCAAATGAATCAGAATATGATGGTTCCGCTTCAGAAGGAGGTACCTTTCACTTTAAATGAAACAGAAGGGCATCCAGAACCTGCATAAGAAGTGCACTACGTAATTTTACATATCTTGAGTTTTTAACATAAGCAGTGTATCTAGTTTCCAGATACTCTAGATGACACAGGAGGCTGGCAACTTTGAGTCCCATTTTCTCAAAAGTTCCCCAACATGGGTTGGCCCAGTATGGCTCTTAGGGGCTCATTTGTGTAGCTGACAGTTTTGTCCAGTGACTTACAGTTGATTGGACTCAGAGGGGTCAATCCTCCCTAGAGCAATGTGGGATGAAGGGTCTCGCTCAGGGCCCCAACAGTCCAACACTGGGGCCTGAACCACTATCCTTCTGAGTCTCATTTAAAAGTCTCAGTCACTCAGCTGTAGGCCAAATGATCACGTCCCTATCCCACGCACATAGCTGATTCTGTTTGTTATTCTTTACTAGACCTAAACATTAATCGGCAATAAGAATGGTCATTTCAGAGTAAAACATTTTACCCCATCTTAGTGAAATTGCAAAAATCACTGGGCTTGCCAAGTGGCCTCCAAAGTGGCTGTTGTCATTGCTTTTTCAAACTGCCAGATCAAACTGTAGACGATCAGGTGGAGAGATGAATGGCATTTCTTAATTCCCTTGTAGTAGTGGTAGTCAACCCTGGTCCTGGAGGGAGCCGCAGTGTCTGCTGGTTTTTAGTGTTAGCACTTAATTGATGAATTAAAGCAGTTGATTACACGCTTAACTCGTCTCAACTGGTGTCTTACCCAGATAGCAAGCACCTCCGCTCCGGATCTGCCCCGGCTCTGTGCCGACTCCTGCTGATCCGGCTCAGAGCCGGGGCAGATCCGGAGCGGAGGAGCTTGCTATCTGGGTAGGTTTCAATACGGTGGAGAAAACCAAACTCAGCACACCCTGTGGCTCTCCAGGACCAGGGCTTGCTAAACCTGCCCTATAAACTTTTATCTTTACTCAGAGATGCCAGGTCTCACGCATTTTTTAGGCTTATTCACCGTAGTCCGCAATTATTCATTGAACGCTTAATGAGATTCTCACGCGGAATTAAAATCCTTGTGCATTGAAGTTTCAGTTTCACTTGCATAAAGGTGCACCTCACCACAAGTAACATGGAAAGCGATGATGACTCCGGACTTCCCGTGCTTCTCTTTACTCAGGGATAGGAAACAATGCATGTGTTTCATGATCGTTTAAATTGTTTTAATTAAATAAGACCATTTGAAACGTTTTTATGCGATTCAATTGCTTTCAATCCCTCAGTAAAGACAAGCCTGAGAATTCCCGAGTCATAATCGATTTCCGTATCATTAGTGGGGAAATCCGCCGTTATGCACGTGAAACTGATTAACTTGATGCACAATGACTTAAATTCCGCGAGTGAATTTCTTCAGTGCACGTTGATTGAATAATTGCTGACTACGGCACAGGAACGTGAATGCCACTAAGAGGAGAGACTCACGCCTAAGGCGTGAGACTCGGCATCTCTGTTTACTTTGTACTTCTACTTTGTCCACATTACAGCTATGCTAAATGTCGAACTACATTGAAAAATCTTGGTTTCCATGTAGACTGCTGTCACAACCTACATGTCTGTTTAATTGGCTCTAGGAATCTTGTGGGTAGTTCCTGGTAATTGATTGATTGGCTTATTATTCCCTTAGTGCAGGAGTATAGCTATCAGCACAGGGTGTGCCGAGTTTGGTTTTCTCCACCCTATTTAAACCTGAGACACCAGGTGAGTTGAGTTAAGCGTGTAATCAGCTGCTTTAATTCATCAATTAAGTGCTGGGTAATGTCAGAAACCAGCAGACACTGCGGCTCTCCAGGACCAGGGTTGACTACCACTGCCTTATAGCAAAGAAAGACATTTGAGGATGAAACATTAATTTCTTAAACCTAAAACTCTTGTGTAAGTAAAAAAACTATTTGCTAAGAGCTTAGAGGTCAGCAACCCGTCACCAAATTGTTACGTCACGCAAAAGGTTGCATCTGGAGGTGTTTCCTAGCACTATTCACTAGCACTGTCATCACTGTCACCCATTAGTATAATAAATACATTCCTCTGAACTGAAAATCCATATATGGGCAGAGGTTTTGCTATGTGTTTGGTGAAATTTCCTAGGCTTATGGACGGGTCAATCCTCTCACCCTCTCTCTCTATAGAGAGTGTGAAACCCCAGCTGACCAATCAGGATGAGTCTCTCTGCCGGATCTGCATGGACGCGGTGATTGACTGCGTGCTGCTGGAGTGTGGTCACATGGTCACCTGCACGCGGTGTGGGAAGCGGATGAATGAGTGCCCGATCTGCAGGCAGTATGTGGTGCGCGCCGTGCACGTCTTCAGGTCCTAAAGCTGCTGCTGCTGGAGCCACCGGAGCCTCAACCACTGAGAAACACCACCCTCCGACACCAGTCTGGAACCACTGACATTCTAACCACTGACACCAGGCCAGAACCACTGACACTCTAACCATTGGCCCCAGGCTGAAAGCACCGACAGCCCAACTACTGACACTAGACCAGGACCACTGGCACCCTAAACACTGACACTAGGCCACAGCTACAGACAATCTTAGTCCTAACTCCAGGCTGGAACCACTGAAACCCTAACCTCTTACCACCAGAATCACTGACACCCAGGATCATGATCAGCTCTGGAACCATTTACACCAGAATGAAAGGCAGTACCCTCAGCTACAGTCAGAATCACTGACACCCTCTCCACTGACACCAAAATCACTGACAGCACGGCCATCTGCAATCCATATCACCAACACGCTAAGCATTTATACCATAGTCATGGACACCAACACCACCGGCATTCAGAATCACCGACACAGTCACCACTGACACCAGAATTCCAGAATAACTGACTACACAATGACTGAAAGCCAGAATCACGGATCATGCCAGCATTAACACCAATATTACTGAAATAACAATTCCGACACCCTGAACTGGTTTGACCCCACCCACTTGAAGTTATCATTTGCAAAAACACCACAAGTATTGCCACGATCACCAACCACCAGAATTAACATTACCACAATTCCTCAGAACAACCAATGACGATCAGAATTACCATGACCATTGCAACCATCGCCACAACCACTGACAAAGCAAATAACGATTACCATGGTGACTAGATGATATTGCCCCAAGCACTGAGAAAATGAATGAAGACGACTGACTTTGAACATCTCCCACAAGAGTTGGTGGCATTTCGAACTCTGAAACGGGCCTGGTGTCTGTGATCCGGCTCAGATGGTCTCCTTCCGTAAACTTTAACCTCACTCCTGGACCACTGCCAAAGAGGATGTGAAGACCTCATAACACATATACATAACGGCACTGACAGCTGAATAACAGATCTCTTTCATCTCTTTCTCTGTTTCATTGTAAGCGCTCTGCAGAGACACCAGATTAATTATAGTAAGGGGGTTAAAGCAGGGTTTTGGTGGGGGGTGATCTGACTGAAGTAATCTGGGTGACTTACCTGGAGAATGATGCGTCTGTGTAGCTCGTAGCATGGGTGTGGAATGGATCGACCCGTGCAAATTTTTCCATTCTTTCTCACACCCTTCATTATTTTTCTGCACCCTCTGTTGCTGTTACCACTTCCTCCATCTCAACAGTCACACCCTCTGTCACAATAAGTACACACACTGTGACAGTAACTACTCTGTCACTTTCACGGCACTATTTTAGTTAGTTATCCCATTATCTTATCCCACCTATTACTGAAGAGTCGGGGGGGCTGGACTCTGTCCCAGCATGCAATGGCTGAGAGATAGGAAAGATATAGTTGTGACATTGCTAAATTTACAACATGCTCCATCTCCTTGGTAACATGTTGTGAGGCTGGCATGTTTTATCGTACGTGTATTACAAAATTTTGGAATTATCTCGCTGGCATAATAACTTTCAGAAGATAAAAAGTACACATCCACTGCACACTACTCGCATCTCTGACACTTATCACAGTCCCATCGCAACACTTTTTTCCACTGGGACACAATACATCTAGTCCAGCGAAATATTTTTGAAGTATTTATATAATTTTTTTTTTTTTTGTACTAAGTTACATTAACACATACCCAAGCTTCAGTATCAGGGGTGATGATATAATACCTTATACTAAAATCCTCAACTCTTGAGTATATACTAAAATGTTCTAACTCTATGTTTAAGAGTCCATGGAAGATATGTCTATGATATTACTCCGTTAGTGTTTTACACTGATGTGTACAGCAATGAAACTCAGTGAATTAAGTAGCAGTTGGTGTTGAGCAACTGGTCTGATCCACAAGAACAAGTTGTTCTACTGCAGTAGACTGCAATACAGAAATATAATTGGCCATTCCAGTCTAGATGGACCACCGTTATTAGACAGATGAACACGCGTAAGGAAATAAACACACACGCTTTGCTTTCATCCCAAACATCCAAGAAGGCAGTTTTTAGTGTTGGGTGATCACACTGATCAGTAACTGTGAACGCCTGACCCACCTTGCGTGAGGACAGAAAACACACGGGCCTAAAATGTGCAAGTTTTGGGGCGTGTGTTTTACTCACAGTTATCTAACTCTCAGCAATATCACACGCATTTGTTCATTTCATCCTACATCATGTTCTCAGACTGGTGTATCTGCACTGCAGGGGCCAGACTTTACAAGGACAATACAGGTGCTACAATGTTTTTCCCTTAGTTTTAAGTCTTGCGTATTAATCTTGAAAATCTACGTCTTCGGTTATGTTGTGATTGAGTACAACTTTTTAAAAAATGTTTTAATGTTTTTCTTTGAGGTGGGATTATGATTGTTTTGTTTCTTAGTTTAGCAATCATACATTCCTCTGTAAAAAAAAAAAAGTAAAGAAAGATTAACTCGCACTTGTATGTAGAAATATGTAGAGGAAAATGAATTGCTGTACATTAATTGCATATGTTTGATATTACTGTTAATTGATGTACATACAGCATATATTTTTTCATTTGTTTTCAATGTTTAATATTTAATAGTAGCTGACATAACTGTTTTCATTCACTGATTTTCGTATTACCTATTAAAGTTGTGTTCACTGTTGGGCTTGTAATGTGTTGACTTTGATTGGTTATAGCAGTGGTGTCAATATGAGGTTTGAGGTAAGAACACTTCTAAAAATAGCCCCGCAAAGCGCGTTACCCCTCAGCCCTTGGATTATTTCGAATGAAAATAAATTGACAAAGCCCTTTGCAAGTTATCCTACGGAATACAAAATACAAGATGGCGGCTGTGGCAGCCATACTGGACATCCGAGTGCCGTCAAATTCGATAGGCTTCTGTAAGTACACAAGACCAAGCAACAGAGCAAAAATGGCGAAGATTGACGAGGACATTTTCAAGCTATCGTGCGGAATACAAAATTCAAGATGGCCGCTGTGGGGGCCATACTGAACATCCAAGCACCGTGAAAATTGATAGGCTTCTGTAGGTACACAAGACCAAGCAACACAGCAAAAATGGTTTTGCTTGACGGAGGCATTTTTGAGTTATTCTGCGGAATGGAAATTCAAGATGGCGGCTGTGGCAGCCATATTTGACTTTGGGTTGTGGCCAAAATCAATAGGCTTGTGTAGTAACTGTATCCCGATGTCCTCACCAAAAATCGTGATGATCCGTGATGGCATTTTTCAGTTATCTCACGGAATCAAATGCGGACGGATAGACAGACAGAAGGACAGACGGTCAGACGGATGCCGTGCGTGACGACAGACAATTACAATTAGTGAATTGTTTTTGTTCATAGTGTAACTATGGTCGTGCTGATAGTTTAGCGACCATGTCTTCTCCTGTCAAAAAACCACTGCCATCTATATTCAGTGATTAGGCTGAGAATTCAAACACATTTCCTCAATTTTAAAAGAACAAATGTCATATTTGGAAATTCTTAGCATCTGAAGATCACCTAATATCTGGAACCCATAGACATCAGCAGAAGCCAAATGTATTGTTTGGGTAGGTCCTTCCAGGGCTGTACAGCAGCTTACAGCAAAACTAACACAGTACCCTGTGAATTAAATACCCCTTTTATGCCTGAGTGAATACACATCTATTAGTTTAAAGCAGGGTATTTTAATGTGGAATGCACACTGCACCCTCCTTATTCATTTTGCCATTTAACTGAAACCGGGGAAGGCAGATGGTTGGACAGAAATGGCTGTCATTTTTATAAGGGGGGGGGCTGGAGTTGGATTTTAGACCACACCCCCCAGCTGAACTGTGGAGGTAAGACAGAGGTAAGTCTTCAAGGGGAGTGCATCTCTGACTGTTTTGGACAAAAATGCATTGAAAAGCTATCAGCGTTCAAATACATTTTTAAAAATAATTTAGGGGCAAATTATATCATCCAATTAACATAAATTCAATCACTCAAAACGTTTTCATGCAAAAAAAAGTATATTCTGGAAAGTCAGAACTTCTATAAGAAACATTTCAGTGCTGTTCTATGGAGTAGTGAGCTCTGCCTGCTGTGATAATCTCGAGCTGGGAAAAATCGTATCACATACGACCCAAACCACATTCAGAACAAACAAGGCATGACCAGTTTTTCACCGTTAGCCCACTACAACACACCGAGCAAATGAGTACAGTATGTGTTTACATACTGCCAGTAGAAAACAAGGTTTTTATTGTCCATTTATGTCAAATGATGGATAATCAAAAAGAAAAAAAAAAATGCTGCCACTCATATATTTATACTCCAGCACAAGGTGAAGTGCATAAATATGTCATTTTACAACATATACAATTTCTGCATTGTAACCACAACATATATAAAAAGTGGCAGTAAGCTATACTGACATTCTGACGTAAAAAAAAAATCCTGGGAATTTAAGAACATAAAAACTCACTCTAAAATACTGCTGTTACTACACCATATTTAAACATTGGTTTTAATAAGGGGTTTTATATACACATCATGCTCGAATTATCCCCTCCTGACCCAAAACCCAATGGCTGGCTAGAAAATACAGAATTTTAGTCAAAGTGTCTCCTGGATCTCCGTAGAAGGAAAAAGGCTCGGAGGGTCTACATAAGGAAGAGAGTAATAGAGACCCTACAAAGAACCCCATATAAATATCTTACACCTGGGGAAAAAAAGTAGCTAAATGTCCTCATGTTAAACAGTGCAAAATTTGTTTTTATCCCGGAATTCCCAGGTATAAAGACATTGAAATTGACTGAATGTTATAACACAGTATAATACAGTGGAACAAGAGAAAAATGGTGTACCTCCGTCCCTGCTGTTCAGACACAAACCGAACGAGCTGCGGTAATACACTGCTGAGTGGGGAAATATGGAGTTAGACCAGCCCACGGCCTGTCAGTAACACAGACTGAATACTGAGTGACACAGCACTCACACTGCTGATTAATAATGCAGAGAACCTGGCCATTTTCCAGTACAAAAATATGCCTGCATAACGTGAGATTTGCGTGGTGACAAAATGCTGTGTGTCAAAGAGTATAAGAGTATAAGATATAGCACCAAACTGTGATGATTTGTTTTTTTCTAGTTTTTTTTTTTTTGTTCTCACTTTTCAAAAACTTCACTTAAAAGTCTGCAAGAGACTGAAGGATGGTGATGTGTCCTGAGCTGGTCTCAGCCCAGAAGCCCAGTTCGACCTGCTGTACATATTGAACCACGCAGCAGCAGCAAGTGCCAATCATACCATTTCCTTGGAGATGCCTGCAAACGTAACACCCCTGTGTACAGTTGTCACACGCTGGCTAACACACACACGGGCACGCGCACATACACACACACACACACACACACACACACACACACACACACACGCACACGCACACACGCAGGCACGCCCACACACGCACACACGCACACACACACACACACACACAGCCATACTCACTGATATGCTCATACACTTACAGGCACCAACATACTCAGTCTTATTCTTTCCCCATCTCTCTCGCTCTATCTCTCACCCACACATACACACACACACGAATACAAACACACACACAAACACACTTATTCAACCATTCCCTTTTTTCATGCAACATTTTTTTCCCCCAGCGAATCAAAGTCAAAATGAGTTCCGTCTCACAAAATGACTTGTTCTTTCTTGGAATTTCCCATTCCGGCCTCCTGGGACTCATGGCTTTTCAATCCTATTCCTGTGCTACATGGGTTCCTGTTCCTGTTCCCACTCATCATCCAGTTTTGAGTCTTCCCATCCCATTCAGTGCGAGTTCCTGTTCCCCCGTCCTGCTGTTCCTGTTTCCCACTGCGTCCTCACGGACACTAGCTCAGCTTCCGCAGTAGCTTCTCCCCCACCAGTCCGAACTGCACGCTGACGGACATCTCTGCGATGAACTGTTGACACCCTGCCTTGGTCACCTGCTTGCAGTACCTCAGGTCGATGTGACAGATGCTGCCGCAGCGTTTGAAGAAGCTCAGCGATTGGTCGGTAACTCGGTTGCATACTGTGGAGTGGAAATAAGGGGGGGGGTCAAGTCTGTTCATGTGCGTAAATTAACCCTTAGAGCGCCAGATGCAGCTATTGTTTCTCAATGATGTAAGAAATCAAAATCAAAGCTGTTGAAAACCTATCATGTGGTGACTTGTTTAAAACCAGTCGGCACATGATAGGTTTTCAGCAGCACAAGATCATTAAATTTATATTTTTGAAAAAAAATATTTCAGCGCTCTTAAGGGTTAAACACCAACAGATTGTGAAAAAGCAATTCCTTCACAGAAATGTTGACCTCCAGGTGAGTGGCAAGACGCCCTGTTCCTGCAGATCTACTGTCGACATTTTTCTCATTTCAACCCTAATCTGATGCACTTGACACTAGGAATCAGCAGCTAAACCAGAGTTATAGTTATTAAATGAAGATTCTCACCACGCAAGTCCTTTGGCAGGATGTGGTTGAGATTAATGACTGATACGATGTTTTTTTTTTTTGGCTGATGTAGTAAAGATTCTTACCTGACAGGTTGACCTCGGTGAGCGAATCTCTGGTGGTGGTTCCCACCGCGGTCAGGATGTTGATGGACTGGTCGCTGATGTGGTTGCAGTAGCTGAGGTCCAGACAGGACAGCAGGGGCATGTAGCGTATGATCAACCTCAGAGAAACATCCGTGATGTCCAACCCCGCCAAATACAGGTCCACAACATTCCGCAGCTTACTCCGGCTGTCCACCTGACCTACAACAGCCAATCACAGCAGCGTAAGGCCTTAGTGCTACTATCCACCACATCTAAAGTGAGGAATTAAAACATTTTCAACCTGTCCTACGACATCAAATGACTACCAAGAAGACCACAGAGCAACCATCCACCTGAACTGAAGGAACCAGTCACAACCAAGCATTGTCTTAGTGTTAATGTTTGCCCATCATGCACAACCAGCCACAATTAAGCACAGTATTAGTGCTAATGTCCACCTGACCTGCAGCAGGGGACATGCAGAGGATCTCACATGAGTAGGGGTGTCATATGAAAGTTAAGAAACAAGTTGAGTAAATTTTGCTTTTGTTGTGAGCTTTAGCGAGCAACTAACCCAAAATTTACTCAACAAGTTTCGTAACTTTGTAATGACACGATCAAGAGTATAAGATTCTGTCTATCACATAACTGAATTGCGTAATCTAATGGAAAACAAATGTCATTTCCGTTAACGCCCATTGTTTGTTAGCACTGCGCTAACTCCACCACTCTGCTAACAAAGTCAGTCACTGAATCACAGATATTTGCGGCAAAACTGGCAACAGTTTGTAAATTCAGTTAACCGAGTAGCTAGCTATCGTTAGCTCACTAGCCAATAAACAAATGTCACATAATGGTTATGAAAACATACTGCGTGCACACTAGCTAGCTAGCCAAGTAACGTGAACTGAGTTTTTTGAGTGGCACTTAGCGAGCCAGCAACAGCACTGGGCCATACCGATTTAATCAACATTACCAAAGATGATAAAGACACTCGGTGTTCAGCTTGGCTAAATATTAACAGCATGACGTAACGCAGAGCGGGTTTTTTTCCCCCCACACTTCCAGCCAGTGAAATTTTCGCAAAAGTTATATTAACTTAGGGTAATATAAAAAATATGTCATTGGCTGGGCTAAGGGAAAAGTACTGCAGTTATGTGTAATATAATATTATTTAGCAGGTGTAGGTGAAAATGAGTGTGGTTATGCGGGGGTATTGAGTGTTGGTTAAAGGGGGTGTAGTTATGCAGGGGTACTGGGTGCACGTGTTATGGTGTGTGGTAATGTAAGGGTATTGTGTGTAGGTATTAGGTGCGTGGCTGTGCGGTGGTATTGAGTATAATTGTTAGGGTATGTAATTGTGTGGGGGTGTTGGGTGCAGGTGTTAGGGTGTGTCGGGAATGTGGGAATACGGGATGTAGGCGCGAAGGAGGTGCATTACCTGGTCGGTTATCGGTGGGAGGGGACAACAGGTCTCTCATTTGGGCGTCCTTCAGGCCCTCTACCCACTGCAGGTCCAAGGTGCGGAGCAGGGGGCAGCTGGAAGTGCAAAGGGCTGAGACTGCAACCCAGGAGCACCCGGCCAGATACAGCTTCCTCAAACCTGTGAGGCAGACTCATTGTTACCCAATGGGATAGCAGTGACGAGGGAGTTGCGCAATGGCACGACACTGAGGAAGGAGCTATCCAATCGGACAGTACTGAGGAAGAAGTTATCCTATGGCCAATGGGACAAAGCTGTTTAAGGAGTTACCCAATGGGACAGCACAGATGAAGGAGCTACCCAGTGAGACATGACTAATGAAACTATAAACCAAAACAATTGCCAGTCTCACTTTCCTGCATTTGCACATCAACAAATCAGATCATTTTCATGAAACTTCTAGCTAAACTTATACTTTGTTTCAGCCCTTTGCGCAGAGGCCAAATCTGTGTTACCTTATTTAAGGATTTATAATTCAAGATTTGAGCATCACAGAGAGGGGGAAAATGGCTTCAATGAAACCAGACGCTTGCAGCATTTAGAATTCCATCATATTTCAGTTTCTTTTCATAATTTTAGCACAGAGTAAGGGCTACAAACATTAAAATCTTTATGAAAATTCAGCAATTAAATTATTTTAAAAAAATAGCACGCTGTCGCAAGCCGGACCCCTCAGCCTTGCGCTTGCCCTGCCGTGGCAGCCATATTGATTATCACAGCGGGACAGAAATCGATAGGGAGCTTCCTCTAACCACCCCCAACATACCACCAGAAAATGAGAGCATTTGGCCAAGGCGTTTTTCAGCTATCGTCCGGAAACGAGAAGTTAACGGACAGACAGACAGACGGAGGGACAGACGCCGCTCGCCACGACAATGCCCCTCCACGACTTTCGTCGGCTGAGGGGTTAAAATGAGAATTGAAAAATGGCTGGGAGTTAAAACAATACATTTCTGGGATCATAAACTCCTTAACTACAAGTGTACCTCATCTGACAGTGATATTCAAAATTATCTACTGTTTATAAGCCAAATAAGTAAGTAATAAACTCCAAGTGGCTCCCCACACTATCAGAGCCCTCAAAATTGCACACTGTCAAATCATAAAATAATGTTTAACACAAATTGACTTAGACTCATTAAGTTCAATATGAATTAAAAATGTTCTAGTAGAATTCAGCATGAGCTTATCAATATAGATGGACATCAATGGTCACCAGAAAACGATCCGAACCAAAAACATGCCTTTTCTCCATGGTAACGTTTAAAATTTTGTCCATTTTTCTTCAGAGCCCCATCAACTAGCACACATACTCATTAAAGGAACTGCTTAGTTTATGGTCAGGTCATTCACTCTGCAGAGGACAGCTTGCTATTTACAATTTTGATCATCCAAGCAAAACGCAAGCTTTTATAAATGTTTTTCACACCCTATAAGAAGCAATTACAACTCACTAAAACAGCAATATCTGAAATAAGCCTTATTTTAACAAAACAGACATTCCACTATCGGGTAAAAAGCAGGCAATATGCTACTCTAGATCGGACAGAATCGGAACAACGAACGTAGCAGGGGATTCACTGAAGTCTTCCAGCTGTAAACATTTTAAACAAGTGGAAACTTAACGTTAAGGCATTCTACTTCATTGAATGAGGTATAAATTTTAAAACAAATGGCCACATTGAGCACCACCACATGCAGTATTATTAGCAAAGGTTAATACTTACTCTTATTAATCAATGTGACAAACAAGCTCTGATCATTATGGCTATGGTAAACTGAAACTAAAAACAGCTAGCCAGCTAGCTAGCCAGCCATAAGTACACCATACTACTCCATTATACTCACGCATAATGAAGAAAAACTCTCCATCACTGAATTCCTCCTCCAGAGAAGCACAGCTATCTGGTTCAAGGAATCTTCCAGTCTTGTTCCATTCAAAACAACTCTTTGTCCATGCCCGTATCACATTTCCATTCCGTAAATGTAACCTGAGCACTTCAGGGTTGCTTTTGGAAGTCTTTTCTATGCCTTCACGTCATTCAACTGCACACAGTTGAGAAAATACAACCTAACATGCTGTTATGCAAGGGTTTAAACATTTTTCTGAGGGTCCAATCAATGTGTTTCAACCACTATGAAAAGTTTATACCGACTGGAATTGAATAAAAAAAAAGTGTCAATCACTAGATAATTACCGACAAAGTTTCACGAGGGTGTGGACTATAACTATGCTTTACGCAGATAAGCCTGAGCAAACACTTAAGTGACTGCATCTCAGTGAGAGGTTATATGAGGATTTAAGGGACTACTGTATTCTTCCAGGGACGAATCTACACATACATCAATGGTAGAGAATCACACATTTTTTAATATCTGATGAGTATAATTGATAGTAGAATGACATAGAATCAATACCATGTTAACTTTTTGCATGAGAAAACTTATTTTTTTCCACTTCTCAATTGGGATACCTTTGGCCAATTATAGCTTTAATGGTTGCAACAAAGGACAATGATTTTTTCTGCTGATCATTTTCATTAACTGCTGGATAGATACTATGGGCAAGCATGTTAGGCTGTTAGCATATCAGGCTTAGCTGAGGAGTTTAATTCATGTAACTCCTGAAAAACAGCGATGGGACTCAACTCATACGTATTCTACAACGTTTACAGGCACTGCTTCCTCATGAATATTCAATAACCGTTTCGGGTGTACGTCCTATTGATTGTATAGTGTAACTGTCCGCATAAACAGAGCAGCTCTACGTCAGCAGGCAACTACATCTGCTCAAGGGGGTTGACTAACCGAACACTAAAGACAAAACCTCCCCACGCCATATCTGACCCCCCCATATTCAGACTAGTGACAAAACAAGGTAGAAATCAAGGCAAAGCTTCAAAAGCTACGTCTCCAAGTGCCACAGCTTCATACAACCTCAAAGTTGATCTTTGATCCCCTCATACACCTGACCTTATGTGACCTTGACCTTTTTGACCCAAAGACCTCCAAAACCTAATCATTTCATTAACCCTCTGCGGTGAGTTACCATGTCTGAATTGGTGAAAATCATTCCACCATTCTACTCCTTAATAGATATTGTGCGCACAAGATGTGAGCGCAGGACATTCGCAGTCGAACAAATGACTGGAAAACAGTACGCTTCACACCCACTGTGAGGAGTGGAGGCATAATGAAAAAACAAACACAACTGAAAAATGTCAATTTCACTATGATCACTTTCAGAGCAAAATCATGAATGATGAAAATCAGATCGCATTTAACTACAAACTAAAAAAAACAAAACCCACACAAAACTTGACAAAAGCAAATCGTGCACGAGCAGTTTTGCGATAGCCCGACTTGGCATTGTGAAGGTTTAATAGTGTTTGAGATGGCTCCCCCTGGCTATGTGGAGGTGTGTGGTGGAATTTGAGTTGGCTCCCCCTGGCTGCGTAGAGTTGTGTGGTGGTATTTGAGCGGGCTCTGGCTGTGTGGAAGTGTTATGGTGTTTGTGACTGACTCCCTCTGGCAGTGTGGAGGTCTGGTGGTATTTAAGACTGCTATCCTGGTCTGTGTGGAGGTGTTTGAGATGGTTACCCCCGGCTGTGGGGAGGAGTAATGGAGTTTGAGATGGCTCCTGCTGGCTGTGTGGAGGTGTAATGGTGTTCGAGACAGCTCCCTCTGGCTGTGTGGAGGTGTTACTGACCTGGCAGTCGGTTGATGAGCCAGCTCAGCTGTTTTTTGGAGATGTTGGTCCAGCTGAGGTCCAGAGAGATGGGCTGCCGTCGAATAATCCCGCTCAGCATGAGGGGCGTGAGGGACTTACAGCGGTTCAGATCAATACTGGACCACAGAGTCTTATCACAGCACCTGGAGAGTACAAAACAGCCAATCATTGCACGCAGTTTACCTACAGAGCCCATCAAAGTCACATTCACAGTGATCTACTCACATTTTGAGGAACCCATCTTCATTCACACATGCACACCACCAATCTGGAGTATTCATATCCAAACAGAGCCAATAACATTCACTCATCTACACACTCAAAACTCATCCAACAATCTATACCACCACCGGCAAAAACAATTGTGACTGAAAGCATACCTGAGGGGCATACTTGCTAATTTTGCATTTTCATTTTATCATTACAAAACGCATGCATAAATGTACACAAAATCATCAGCGGATCTAGGTCTTGCAGATGGGCAAGCACGCTCAGAAACACACTTTACACGCTTACATACACAAACATACACACTCACCAGCGGTTCCAGGTCTTGCAGACGCGCATGCACACGCACAGCTCCGCGTGCGTAAGGAGACGGAACACAGCCATCCATCCCTCCCGGCGCATGAGGTGGAGGTCACCCTCCTCCAGGGGTAGCTGGTCTGGGGGCGGGCTGATGGGCGGCGGCCTGATCACATGACGCTCCATGGGGAGGCAGCGGGGCGGTGACCTGCTGGGGACCAGGCCGTGAAGGGGCGGGGCAGCTGGCGGGGGAGGCGGGCTCGAGCCGTTGAGGAAGAGGGGGTCATCGGGGGGTGCAAGGTCACTGTCAGGCTCAGGTTTGAGAAGTGGACATGCCTCCTGGGCCAGGCTGTCCTCTGTCTGCTGAATCTCCTGGTTCAGCTGCTTACTCAGCTCCTTGCTAAGCTCTTTATTGGCCAGCCGTCTTTGCCGCAGCAACCGGCTCCGCCCCTTTTCTTGCGCCTCCCAACCAGCCTCAATGCTGGGTCCCGCCCGTGGGGAGCTGGGATGCAATTGGCCACTCTCAGGTGTTTGGAGCAGTGAACTGGGCAGGGCCTTCTGTGCCTCATCCTCCATCTCCTTCTCCTCCCGTCCCCCCATGTCCTCACCTTCCTCTTCCTGTTTGTGCACAAGCTCCGCCCCTCGCTCTTCAGGCACCTGCCCAAACTCTTCCTCCCGCTCTTGATCCTCCATCTTGATTTGCCGCAGCAGCTGAGGGACAGGCGGGTCATCAAACTTCTGCTGCTAGGGAGGGACATGCAATTGAATTGTGGCATTAGTGACCCATGGGTCCAATCTTGGCCCACAGTTTTTAAAAAAAATCATCAACATCTACTTAATTGGCAAAGATAATGGAAATACAGAATCTCTTCAGCAAAAGAGCTGCCTAATTATATACTATATAATATTACTGCCTAATCTGACCTCCCTTTGCAAGACTATAATGTATAAGAAATGAAATGTGTTTAATCAAGATCAAAAGTAACCTTATTTCCTGAGGGAGAGAGGCCACCAAACATCAGTGACCAATAAAAAATACTGTTAAAGTATGGTGTTAATAATAGTTTTCGGTTTTGGTGCATCTTTGGTGGGTCTTTGTTCATCGATAGTCACAAAAGTATATCTTTACACTCCATATCCTAGGATGCCAAGCTAAATGATGGAGCAACCACATGTGAGCGCATAAAGCACCATTTTCCCCAAGTATGAGCTACACCTAGTGAAAGTGAGAGTAGAATGCCTAAAAACAACCAACAATGTCATCTGACTCAGTGATATTGAACCTTGAGTTAAAAGACTCTTTTTGCATTTTACATGCTTGCACTTTCTGTATTTTGTTATTCAAACTTGAGCGCATTCATCCCATGTGGCAGGAACGCCATGCTCAACAAAATCCATTTCAAAGTGCAAGGAGATAAATGCAAAATTAATGAATCCAAATGCATCACAATGACTTTTCCACAAATAAGATAAATATAACCACATTGGCTGGGACTACTTTGGAAAACCTATGCCAATGCCACACACCACTGACTCTAGAAGTGAACACTGTACTATGCAGCGAGGAAGCCCATATGAAAAATGTTCAGAAACGCAGTCGTCTTCTCTGAGCTTGAGCTCATTTGAAATAGCCTGATGCCCATTGGAAACACATGCTGTTCTTGGACCAGTCAACCTTTGAAACTGGTGATAGTAATACAAACATTGTGTTCTCAAGGAATAAAGCCTGGTTGTTAGCAATGGAAGGCTCACAAGACAGCATCTTTCATATTAGGGGGTGTGATAGTCTCCATGGCATAAGTAAGGTACCATTGATATTGAAGGGCATGTAAGCATTTTTGAGCAATATGCACTGTACTGTAAATTACATATTTTCAAGGACACCTCTGCCTCTTTCCACAACACACTGGCAGGCCACATTGTCCTCATATTACAACACTATGGCCTCTTAATCAGAGAGTGAAGCTGCTAGACTGGCCGACCAGCAGTCCAGACCTGTCTCCTGTCTTTTAAGTATGTGGCCAGTACCTTTTTGGGCAGGGCAGGGTCGTGGGTGGAGCTGAAGAGCTTCCTCTTCTTCCTGAGAGAGGTTTCGTCTGGGCGTGGCTGAGACACGTCTTCAGGGGTGAGCATGGGGGGCCGGCGCTTGGGCGGGGCAGGAGGTGTGTCCGGTTCCTCCTTGATGTCGCGCCCGGGTCGCGTCTCCTTAAGCAGGGACCCCGGTAGGTTGGACGCGTACTTAAACCCAGGACCCCTTTTCTGCTTTAAGGCCAAAGGACGGAAAAAGCCGAAGAGACAACTTTATACCTTATGCCTATCGTTGCCAGCATCATTACTTGAAATATATACGTTCCACAAATACAGGTCATAATTACACTTGAGCCCAATTACTGAGCATTTATCATAAATATACACTACTCCACCAAAAAAAAAAAAAAAAAAAAAAGTCACGCAGTCTCACAATTAGTTGGACCATCTTTCACTTTGATTACAGTACGCGTTTGCCATGGCATCGTTTTGATAGGCTTATGCAATGTCACAACATTTATTTTTGACTGGGGTTGAAATTTTTTTTTGCCAAGATCTTGCACTGATGATGGGACAGTCAAGCCGCTGCGTTAAGTTTTTTCCAGTACAACCCAAGGATTCTCAATGGGGTACAGGTCTGGACTCTGCAGTGGCCAATCCATGAGTGAAAATGACGTCTCTTGCTCCCTGATCCACTCTTTCACAATATGAACTCAAAGAATCCTGGCATACTCATCTAGGAATATGCCAGTGCCATCAGGGAAGAAAAAAATACATTGATCAAAAAGCTGGTCATTCAGTACATTAAGGTAGTCAGTTGACCTCATTTTTTGGGCACACACTGTTGCTGAACCTAGACTTGACCAAATGAAGCAACCCCAAATCATAACACTGCCCCCACAGGCTTGTACAGTAGGCACTAGGCATGATGGGTTCATTACGTCATCTGCCTCTCTTCTTACCCTGATGTGCCCATCACTCTGGAACAGGGTAAACCTGGACTCATCAGACCACATGACCTTTTTCCATTGCTTAGGAATCCAATCTTCATGCTCCCAAGAAAACTGAAGCCTTTTCCCCCAATTAGCCTCGCTGATAAGTGGTTTTTTTCAGGCTGCACAGCTGTTCATTCCAAATTCCTTGAGTTCTCTTGGTATTGTGCGGCAGAAAATGCTCTTACTTACACCACTTCCACTGTTCATTTTTTACAATTTGATTTCACCAAATGTTTAAGAGATCTCCAACTACAATCCTTCGAGATTTTTTTGCGACTGCATTTCTGCCCTACAAAGGCAAAGTGCAGTAACTACACTTTGGATAAAATATGAGTTGAGCAGTTTTTGGCCCAAAAGTAAATGGAGGTCAGGATTTATTTGGATAGAAATTATACCATGGCAGGTCAGTTAACCATAATCTATCATAGATGTGCCAACTACTCATTTGTTGGGACAGCAAACAAACTTTGAAGCCATTTTTTTACTGCTTAAATTAATTTGTAGTTACTGCACTTTGCCTTTGTAGGGCAGATTTCTTCCTTGAAGATGGATGGTTCACTACTACCCTTCCAGGTTTTAATACTACACAGGGATATGTCTTCTGATATGGCTGTTTAAAAAATGAGAAGCTATTCACCATATCAGAATTTTTGCCGGCTGGACCACTGCGATAGTGATTCAATCATAGGCCCTAATGGTTCTGCTTTTTTAAATCCAAACGGTGACTTTTTTGGTCAAGCACTGTACATCACAAGCACACTTCCTCCCCATCACAGAGAATATACCACAGAGACACTTACTTTCCCAGTCTTTCCTGCATGACTACACTTTGGGCACTCCCAGCAGTTGGGGAGTTCCTCATTGATTACGCCTCCTGCGTCCTTCACCTGGAAGAGGGAGAAGGAGAGAGATTCAAAGAAAAGGTAGAAGCAACTTTTATAAAGCTGGGGATCAAGAATGAGCCCAATGCTCTTGGATCAACTGTGGAATGTAGAAAGTGGCGGCTCGTGAACTAAAAATTGGAAACAGAGGACATTCCTTGAAAACTAGACCGCATGGATGTAGCCTCTAAGCGCCTGTGATATCTTGAAACTCTGACCTCCAGAACATTCACAAGCCATACACTGAAACAGGCACATTTTCAACATGAAGCTGCACTTTATTTGGCCAGTTCTGTTGCCAGGGCAACCAAAATTAACAGGCGTCGTGACTAGGGATGTAACTATATATAGCAAAACAGTATACCGGGAAATAAAAAGGCCATGGATATCGCAAGTATTTTTTGTAATAAGGTGTCACGGTATTGCAGGGAGCCTGCATGTCCTCACAGCCCGTCGCCAAATGGTGTTTTAGGTTCAGATCAAATTGGTGTAATGCTCCATAAAAAGCAGTGGAGGGCAGTGTCTTAGTTTAGGTGACAATTTTTTTATAGTGTAATGCTTCATAAACAGCAATAGAGGGCAGTGTCTTGGTTTTGGTGAGAATTTTTATTAACTTTTTTTTATTTCTATCGCATACTATTTGGATTGCTCAACATAATGCAGCCTATAAAGTTCAATTGAAGAGATATTTTCTTCGGAACAAGTAATTGTTTCTGTGCTTTATTTCAGCCATAGTACATTTAGTTAAAAGGGGGAGAAATTAACTGTTATATCATACCATGATATTGAGACATTAATCATGATATCGTATCATACGGAAAATTTCACACCATTACATCCCTAGTCGTGACCCAACCATAACCTAAATCCACACCAAATATCAGAGGAATCGGTTGAAATTTGTGGCCTGTACAGTGTCCGCAAGAAAATCTCTGCGGTCGTGGTGGTGGCGGCGCAGACAATGACCTTGAATCTACAGTAGCTGCTCGACTTTCTCCGATTGGTCCTGAACGGTTTTCAATTATTTATTTAAAATTACATTCTGTGAACTCCAAAAACACTCAGGACCATCACATGTGGCCAGTTCTCCTCAGTAAAGTAAGATGACAACTACAAAAAGTCTCGTTTCCAATCATTTTGCTTGATTAACAAGATTTCTGATGATAAGAATTAGCCATCGACAGTTAAACACACAGCTTCCTTCTTAATGCAATGTTGAAACAATTAAATAGAAAATGTGTAGTTCATTCACAAAAAGATGAACTACTAAGTTAACTTCCATGGTTGCTTATAGCACATTCTGCAATCTCTTAGCTTTGTGATTGTTTAATTACAATGAAAGCTAAAATTAGCAAAAAAATATCCACAAATAAACAATATTGATTGAAATGCAATTTGCCAATTTCACATCAAAATGACTTGTTTTTCTTCTCATCTTGGTAACGCGAGGAAAAATGGCCACACCTGGAAATGAATGTCCAGTATTTCCCGAGCTTAAGTGAGCCGAAATGTTAATTTAAATGAATGACTGAAAACGGGTAAAGACCAATCATTATTTTCAAGGGATGTGCTGTGCTTCACCATTTTCAGCTCAGCAGCTGCCACTGGAATTAGCAGTGTGGACTAAGGCCTATAGCTCCACAGAGTAAGGCCATTGGCAGTAACGTGAGGGTGTGAAGAGGATGGGTCCAGCTCCAGACAGTCAGGCAGATGAGGATCGCAGTACTCATCACTCAAGACCGAGATATTCAGACCTTCAGGCAGCAGGGGTGCAGGATCTCGTTGCAGATGGAGCACTCCATGAGCGTGACGTTAAACTTCTCCTCCTCTCCCTCCACTGTGTCCTCCTTCCCCGCCTCCCCACACACCAGACACACCGCCGTGTGCGGTAACACAGGCTGCGGAGAGAAACAGGTCAGTGGACACAACCACACACACACTTATGGGGCGAACACCAGGCAGGTGATGTAGAGCTTAGACATGGACATGCACACACACACGCGCGCGCGCACACACACGCGCACGCACACACGCGCACACACACACGTGCTCGCACGCACACACAAAGAAAAAATACACACAGAGACAAACACAAGCACACATACATGAGCGTGCGCGCACACACACACACACACACACACACACACACACATTTGTTTCTCTATACTCCTGGGGACCAAAAATTATTTCTGGACCAAAATTTGGTTATCATACCACCGAACCCTAACCCTGAGTCCTTCCCTAACCTCAACCCGAACTATAACCGTAATTTTAACCCCAACCTTATCGCTGACCAACAAACTCCCCAAAAAAACCCAACTGTTAACACCTAACATTTACAGGCAGGAATATGTGCCACTAGAAATTGAATTTGAATTATTGATATTTGAATTTCAATTGCTCAGTTTGAATTTGAAGTGCATTCTTTGAATCTGAATTCAAAACTTGTAATTCAGATTCAAAACTGCACCGCCACACATCCGGGACTCTGATGACGATTTGTGCCACTCGAAGAGCAATTGATTGCCGACACCAAACTCCTTTCTTAGTACGGTCATGGATGCTGCTGCTCATACCGGAATACAGGTCAAGTCCCGATTTTTCTGTAACGTTTTCCCATTAAATAAACATCGAATATACCGGATTTTGTAAAGTGGATTTTCGCTTACATCAGACAAAATGTCCAGTTCCGTCACAATGCATTTCCATTAAAAAGCACTTGTGTATACCAGACAAGCTGGTTTGCACCACACACATGCGCAGTTGCAAAAGAGCAACGAAAAGAAGTTAGGCTTTCCTCTTTGTGGAAACTGAAACTGACACGGTTTCCATCCCAGTTGGAGCAACACGCAATATCATCCTCACCGTTTTTACAGTTCTTTTAACTGTAGTTTTACAATCAATTTATAACAGAGGTTACGTGCACGTTAACTGTAAACCGTAGTTAAACGCGCGCAGGACTCTACTTACAGTCAAAACAGCAAGGAGACAATGCGTTAATTTAACTGTTAAATTCAGTCAATTTACAACAGTGCTGTTATCCATTGTGTCAGGGCCAAGACGGACTAAATGAAGAAAACAAGCAAGTATGTGCATTTCAGAATTCAGTTGTTCCGATCTTGTATAAATTCATACACGTGCAACGTATATAACGGATATAATCTGTTATACGCATATAGTGGATATAATCGGTCTCATGCCTATAACGGATTTTGTCCGTTTTATGCATATAGCGGATTTCGTTTATAAAGGACAAAATGAGCTGGTCCAATTGAATCTATTATATGCGAGTTTTACTGTAGTGCACTTCAGATTCAAACCGAGCAATTAAAATTCAAATATCAATAATTCAAATTAAATTTCTAGTGGCACATATTTCTGCCCATAAACATTTTCCTAAAGCCTAGTTCAAATATTTTACTTTAAAACAAGACCTGGTCCTGACAATGAGCTCAACAGTAACCTTAGACCTAAACCTAGCACTAAGCATAGAATTTAGCTTTTTAATCAGGACTCAAGAAAGGTTCCCACAGTGCCGTTTTTCTAGGCTTTACTATCCTTGTGGGGTTTTACAGTTCCCACAAGTATAAGGGCCATTCTTTGAGAAGTGAACCAAAATGTCACACACATGACCAGATGTCATCAAATAAAGAAATACTTTGAAAATTAATGAAAGGTATCAAATTTATTCCTTGCTATTCTCCATACCCCAAAACTATGAAAATTCTAGATTTTTCAACTTCACAGAGTTTTTGAAGTCAAATAGAGTTATGAAAAACCTGTTTCCGTGCGAAGTCACACACGTGACCAGTCGTATTTGACCTCTGACCTTAAGTAGTTAAAGTTAATGTAACAAATAACATTTTTACTTGATAGACTTGGATAAGTAGTACTCTTATACAAGGTCCACAATCATGAACCCCCAATGCTTTTGTAATTGGAGGAGATTTTTTCTACTATTTGTTACATTTTTGGTCACACACGTGACTGAGAATGGCCCATAAAAAAAACCCGCTCACACACACACACACACACACACACACACAGAGATAAGCATACACACAAACGCACACACACTCACCGCGATACACTGCCTCATAATGCAGGACTGCTTCATCCTGCCAGGGCCCCCAAACTTCTTCATGTCTTTGCAGAAGTGGCACTCGCCGCACTCGGTGCGCATGCATGCCTCGCATTTCCTGCAGCGCGTCCTGCGTCTGCGGGCCCCCGACGAGGAGCGCCCCCCCGAGAGCCGCGCCGCCGCCGCCGAGCCCCCCATCTTCAGCTTCGGCCGATTGGCCAGCCGCTGGGAGGGAGGGGAGTTACAATGAGCTTCACTCAAATACACGACCGTGTCAACAGCTGCATTTCACAAGTTTGTTAGCCATGTCACATTAGCAGTTATTTACTTGAAATCAAGGATGCTTCTCAAACTGTAAAAACTCAGCAGGTGTAGTAAGCAACTACACTGAGGGGACACAATGAGGTCACCCACTCTGCTGTAGTGTCTGATAGGGTTCTCTGGAGGTACCTGGAGTACCTCACTGGAACTGCCCACAGCACAGCCACAGAGCAAAGAGTTTTAAAACCTCCAGGTAGGATACAAAACCACCCAGGCAGGACTCAAAAACGCCAGGTCAGGGCACAACCACACCCAGTGAGAGGGTCCGAAAACACCCGGAAACGGCACACAAACACTCAGAGGATGGGAGTAAGGGAGGAAGAAAAATACCCAAAGAGAGAGTAAAAACAGGTAATTGTTTCTCACATGACTGTGTCCCCCACCGCATGCAAGATCTTTCGACAAAAAATTCTTACCCAACATATCAAATTTTAAGTATCACTGTTCGTATGACCATGTGTTAGAAAAAGAAGCGTGATCAATTTCGCATTAACAAGGTTTAAAAAGGCAAAATCTATGTAATTGCGCTGTGATCTTGAAAATGACTTCAAGGTCACCCAGATCGACTGGTGTCCCCCCCCCTTCCCAAATACATGCTGCATCAGTGGTAAATATGAGCAAGATCGGTCCTCTGGTTCTTGAGATATTCTGCTAACACCAACGGATGGACGTACAGACAGACAGACATACGGATGAAGCTGAATGCTATGCCCCCTGCTCCGCGGCAACAGGGGAACAAAACAAAAAAACTCATATTCTCATGGTAGCCATTTTAATGACATGACATGAGGATCGATCTCGAAAATTAGAGGAGTATTCTTTGTCAAGTCACCCAAAGATACAAAGTTTTGAAACCCAACATCTCATATGTTATATAAACTCCATCAAATGGTGAACACTGATGAGAGAAGTCATCTTCAAACATTTTTTTGTGAAAATGTTAATTATATTCATAAATAACAGTTAATTTTTTTTGGGCGAAGCAAGCCATTTTGACTGCAGAGGTTTTTTTTAACGCTCAAAAACTTATTCCAATTTGGACCAGCTTTGGCAGTATTACTGATTAAGGGACAAGGAATCTAAAACAACAACCAAACACTCCTCAATAAGCCTGAATATTTAACTGGACAGTATATAATGCAATCGCATGGTGTCGGACAGAAAATATGGAGTCAAACTTCTCGAATTAATATACGTACATACAGTTCGTTCTAATTGAAAATTCCAACTTTTTTTGTGTCAGGACAATTAAATCTCCAAATGTGTCACATTTTTATGACCATCATCATTGCAGCAGCTGCATAGTCCACGACAGACATCAGGTCACAAAGAAAAAATGATCTCTAATTGGTTTCATGAGCATGACAACACATCTTGCTCTTCAATGGCCTCAGTCAGCAGACCTGAATCCAGTACAGCACCCTTGGGATGTAGTAGAATGGGAGACTCACAGAATGAATGTAATCAAAAGAAAATATGTGATTCAATCATGTCAACATCGACCAGAATCTCAAAGGAATGTTTCGAATACCAAGTGGGATCCATGCTACAAACAACTGATGCTGTTCTGAGGGCAAACGGAGGCCCCACCCTGTATTAGAAAGGTGTTCCTAATAAAGTGCTTTGTAATTGTCCGTATAACATCAGAGTTTCAGATACACAGCACACCGAGTTATCTGGTAAGCACAGGCCCTGGCTTTTCATGTGACTCTTTGGAGGGGGAGGGACTCAGACCTGCTGTAAAAATGTCTGTGTGACCTTACCCCTCCCCTGTCCAGGTTAAACACAACGACCTCCGACCCTCTGAACGGGCAGAACAGCAGAGGCAGAAAAATCCCAAAAATCTGAGAAATTAAGCGCATGCTTTTCATGGACAGGAAGCGGATACAGCAGAACACAGAGATATCACACCAAATCAACTCAACCTCTAATACAGAGAAAGTAACAATATCAAGTGATCTCCATACATCTGTGCCTGCCTTATCCACAAGAACAAAGAATGTACATGCAGAGGGTGGTCAAAATCTCAGGGACATCCAAGAACCATGGCTTTCGAGGTAAAAAGTCACTGGCACACGATTGAAAAAGCAACTACTCAGGTCAGTTTTGTTGATTTGAACGCTAGATAGCAGCATGCCACAGCTCAAAAGAGGTCGGAGCAGCAGAAGTTCAGAGAAAGATGTGGACATAAAGTACCAAAGGGGCAAAATGATTGGCGCTCAAATTGCAGGTGCACTAGCCAGCAATCTGCTAGATTATTTCGGGTGGCAAGAAAAACGGCGCCAAAAATGATGGCAATACATGCCGAACACCAAATAACACAGTGACTACACGAACTGTGTTGCTGATGATGCGACCACAACCTGTACATCAAGCAATCTTAATTACACCAATCAAACACTACACAAGCGCAAAGAGAAGAGCTGGCCTCTACTGGCAAGTGGAAGGCTTTCAAACAGAGTACCGGAGAGGAAATGGCCACTGTGACAAACCAAAAGGAAATCAAAAACACAGATGTGCAGCAGAGATAACCAATATAAAAACACACCCTTACGACAGAGTCGGAAAAGTACGCAACTGTGTTCACCCACCCACTCACACACCATGTAATACACAAACAAAAAAAAGCAGGCACTCTTATGTGTACTAGGCTCTGGACATAATCAGTGACATGTACTTGTCTATAATGAGCTAAAGCGCCAGGAATGACAAATAAAAACATTTGCGGACCAGGAAGTAAAGAATCAACTATACCTAAAGATACCACTACATGTTAATTACATTAACCAAAAACCAAAGTGCTATATTCAGAGAAAGATTAAATCCATAAAAGCATTAACACAAAGCATAATATCATAAAAAAAACAAGCTAAACCCAAGCGCTAACATTCAGTGATGTAATCACAAGCTAACACACACAAACACAGCAAAAATATTCAGATAACACACACACTACAAACAAATGCGCAACAAACGCATGGGTGATTGGGGCAGTTTGTGGAAAAACCAGTTTAAAGTTCAGAGTCAGAGACTCCTGCTTTCACCCGAAGATGAAAATGATGATGTTCTTAAAAGTGAGATTCTGTCACCAAGGGGGCAGCATGACTGTCACAGTTGGGCAGAAATGCTATCTAGCGTGTACACACACAAACACACACACACACACAAACACACATATATCACAAAAACCATACACACACAAAAACACACCATAAACAGACTGCATGTTAACAATTAACCCACCAGGAATATGTTCATCTCCCCTATTGAATTATTTTATTTCCATAAGCAGGATAAAGAACGCAGAAAACAATTCAGACATATACAAAGAGCATATACATGCACCGGCCTAATTCTATACACATACCCACACTAATACACCCTCGAACAAATACACATATGGAGTAAGAATTACTGAATTCACTGGAACACACACATGCATTCACACACAACCACGCAAGCACACAATAACATTAGAACATTCATCAACTATTTCAGTATTCGTACAAAATCAAATCCAGTTATGTACTGAAAACCACAGGCAGAAAACCATGCATAGTATTCTGACACAGCCATGTGCAGTACACACACACAAACAAACACACTTTTTCCTCAAATGCAAGCATAAATACAGACATACAGATTTCTCAGTACATACAAACACACAACAGGGACACATCTCTTTTTCAGGAATGTGAGAGTTTCAGCACAAGAACAACACTAAATCAAACAGAACAGAGTGGTCTTTGTGCTGAGGCTAACGTTAACGTGTTCAGGCAGACCTGCTCGGGGTCGGAGCCGTATTCTTCCTCCTCCGCGCTCAGCGACATGGCCGTGGCGGGTTTACAGCCGCTCCAGCACGCCGCTCGTCAACATGTCCGCACCTCAGGGCACCTCCTGCTCCTCCCCCACAGGCTAGAGCAGCCGCACACCGCACACCAGACCTCACTAATACGCTCCGAACGCGAGGCAATGCAGCCCAGGCAACAGTGCAGAGATACGTCCTCCTTGTGGGCACTGAAGTGAACCCAGCAAATGGGGACTCAGCCTGCAGAGTATGCTGATTAAAGGAGGAAGGCTCAGCCAATGGCAATACAGCCTCTGCAGGATATGCAGATTGTGGAGGAAGGTTCAGCCAATAGGACCTCAGCTGCTGATGAATAAGCAGATTATGGGGGCAGCAGATGGTGTTTGATTACAGTGGGCTGGAGAGAGGGGAGACAGCTCGTGTTCATGCCCAGTCACGACTCCCCAGAGAGGGGTTTAGCTCCCAGAGGTGTCAGGAGATATTCCAGTACATCCAAAACTATAAATTCACCCCAGTGAAATTATTCCATCTTCCATAACACTTGCAAAGTTCTGACTCACACAGAAGAAGATAGAAGATTTCTGACATTCCTATTCATTCTTCCCCGGTCAAGCACCTAGAAAACTATAGACAATCGGTCCCCCGCTGGTGGACATGTATGCCCAGATCCCCTAAAGCCATCACTCCCAAAATCGACAGGCTTTGTGACCTTACCGCACACAAAACCCACGTCAAATATGAAACGAATCAGTTGAAATTTGCGGCCTGAAGAGCGCCAACAAGAAAATCTCTGAAGACACAGCGGCGGACGCGGCCTGACGATCCCTGAGCCATAGCATCCCCGACTCGTCGTCCAAGATACAATACGCCTGAACACAGTCAAATAAAGCAGCCTCCTGAAACTGGCTTCATGTGTAACGGAGTAGCTCCTATTGTAATCAATGGAAGCAGTGGACAGAAGAAGTCTCTGGTTGATGCTTTGATATTCTCATCAACGGCTGTCCCACAGTGTCTTCATCTGACTCTGGTTAGCACTGCCACCTCACAGCAAGAAGGTCATGGGTTCGAATCTGGCCTGGAGCCTTTCTGTGTGGAGTTATGTCCTCCTTGTGTTCATGTGGGTTTTCTCCAGGTACCCTGGTTTCCCCCACCCAGAAAAACATGCATTACAGGAACACTCCAACCAGCACTGCTGACCAAGGAACTGGCTTTAGAACTGGAGTTGGTCCCCGGGCGCTGCTCTGTGGCTGCCCACTGCTCCTAACTATAGGATGGATTAAATGCAGAGGACAAATTACCCCACAGGGTTCAATAAAGTGTATCTTACTCTTAATCTTAATCTATAGGAAGAGCAGGTGGTTCATTCGCTTTCTGGATACCCATGG
The DNA here is from genome assembly GCA_029692085.1 of Gymnothorax javanicus. Classification (NCBI taxonomy): domain Eukaryota; kingdom Metazoa; phylum Chordata; class Actinopteri; order Anguilliformes; family Muraenidae; genus Gymnothorax; species Gymnothorax javanicus. The sequence continues at coordinate 120,683,949 of CM056194.1, read as the reverse complement.
GTGAAGCTCTTGCAATTCCCCAAGAGAGGTGAGGGCTCCCCACAACCCATACCCTCAACTCCATTTGAACTAATGATGCACGATATGAAAAATTTCAACCGATACCGATAACCGATAATTTCCTGCTTCTCATGGCCGATACCGATAACCGATAAGTTTATTTTTTTATATTATAATCTTCATATAATCTGCAGTTTTGCATCCAGGAGAAAAACAAATCTAGGATGCAGAGATCAAAAGCTGATATTTTAGTAGCTCTGGCCTATCTGTAACAGCAAACAAAAGTTTTGGCTCTTCAAATGTTCAATTATTTTTTTCATGTCATATCACAAATATTTGTGGTCATTTGCTGTAAATAACAATAACAGCAGCAAAAGACACTCATAGGCCAAACATTTACCATACGAAATGAATAACAACCACACTGGTGAAGCCATGTTGATTATTAGTCTGGCGGGGCCAGGCTTGGGTCCTGCCAAAGCCATAGATATTCTCAGAGATGCAACCACAGAGATATAAAAAACACTAGAGTGGATAAAGTCTTCGGCTGTGTCCGAAATCACTCCCTACTCACTATACAGTGCACTACACAGTGGGTTCGCCATTTTGTAGGGTTGTCCGGATTGTTTGTAAGAATTTTTATCCCCTACATAGTGAACTCATTACATCCCACAATCCACCGCGAAATTTAGTGAACATCCGATGGTCACTAACCCAGCTATATATCCCATCATGTACTGCACACAAACCGAAAAGCTCCGAAAGAGCTGCGTTTAGTCAATGGAGTTTGAAAACAGGCACGAGACATTTATTAGCTTCAGGCGCGAAAATGTTTTTTTTTTTTTTGGAAACCAAGCAGCGCATGAGACCCGTTTTTTTTTTTTTTAACACAGGATATAAACGGACATTTAGGTACTATTAAAACGAATAATGTTAGAGGACAAAAAAAAACAGATGACGATATTAAAAATTTATGGCCAATTTTATTATTTAAACGATAATGGTAAACACAAATACAGTGGGAAATATACTCTGTTCGGTCATTACAGAAATACGCCCAAATCCTTCAACTGAAGTTGAATAGGTACGATTTAATTTTGCGACAGCAATGATGCTATTAACAGCTGCGACAAAACGAGCCAGGTAGTGTCCGAAAGCGTTTCTTTCCTCTGCCAATGAGCTCACTATACAGTCACCTACATAGAGAGTTCCTATATAGTCAGTAGGGAATAGTGAATGAGTGAGTGATTTCGGACACAGCCTTCGTTTCTGTGGCAGCACTCGGCTACCATCTTGTGTACAGGGTGGGGAAGCAAAATTTGCAAAATAAATCACCATCCATAGATTGTATATTATTCTCAACTGGCATGTTTATTGAAAAAATGAGATTCGACTCAGATTATAGCTTATAGTCTTTGCTTTTTCAAATAACAGGTGCACACAATTCAGGGGAGTGGTTGTGGGATTGTTTGTACTTTAAATGTCAGTGCAAGTTTTGCTTCCCCACCCTGTATGTATATCGGGGCAGACGTTCAAAGGAAAATACTACTGTAGAACGCGCCTAAATCGTCCTCGTATAAAAAGGAAACTCGCTCATACCGGACAACAGCTGATGTCCCGATTTTTTTCTGTAATGTTTTTCCATGAAATAAACATCGAATATACCACATTTATTATAACGGATTTTCGCTTACATCGGACAAAATGTCCAGTCCCGTCACAATGCATTTCCATTCATAAGCACTCGTGTATACCGGGCAAGCTGGTTTGCACCATGCACGTAGGCTGTCGCAACAGAGCAACGAAATGAAGTTCGGCTTTCCCGCACTGTTATAAACTGACTGAATTTAACCGGCGAATTAACGCAGTCTCCTTGTCATTTAACTGTAAGAGGAGTCCTGCGCGCATTTAACCGTGTTTTACTCTGAACATGCACTGAACTCTGTGGCAAACTTTTTGTAAAATTACAGTTAAAATAACTGGCAAAAAGGTGCCAGTTACATTACCTGGCAAAAAAAGGCTTCAGTTCATTCGTTTATTATTAACAGTGTATTCACTGAAACTGACGCGGTTTCATTAAAATAGCTTAGTTTTGAGACTTCTACATTGATCCCATTTGGGGCAACACGCAATAGCCTATCATCCTGTTATCCATTGTGTCAGGGCAAAGACGGATTAAATGAAGACAACAAGTAGGTATGAACACTTCAGAATGAAGTTGTTCCGATCGTAATACACAAAGCATTCATCTGAGTAGTCACACTTATTTGAGTTGTCACCACGTCACTATAAAAGCATGACCTCTATAAAACGTATGTAAAAAATGTAATTCATTAAGAGAAACACGTTTGCGGCAATTGTGTGCGGTTTAATTTAATATGTACCGTTCAGTAACGCAATCGCTGCTGTCTGTCCCATAGGAGATCATGACAGCGCGGCGTTTGTTTGGAACGATAGCGCTTCCCCACGAACCACGTGACCATTCAAGCAACGAGGTCAATGAGTGGCGCCACTCTGAGTTATCTATTGCTCTGGGTCCTGCTAGTAAGGCGCAATAGTAACCAGCGCGTCATGGCCTGTTTTGGGGCTACTGGGCCTGCAAACAATTTCCCCAATTTCAATAATTTATCGGACCTTTTTATCGGATAAAATGTACCTATCGGATCGATAAAAAATGACTTCATTTCTCCCCAAATCGGCCGATATTTTATCGGTCCGATAAATATCGTGCATCCCTAATTTGAACACCATAACCTCCATTCCCACAACCTCATCTCATACAAAGTTGGGACGGTATGAAAAAACGCTCATTAAAACAGAAAGCAGTGATTCCTAAATTTACTGTGACTTGTATGTCCCTGTAGACAAAATGAAGACAAAACAATTAATGTTTTGTCTGGTCGACTTCATTTTACTTGTAAATATAGATCCAATCAGGCTCGCACACTCCAAAAAAAGCTGGAATGGGGTCAATTAAGGACTATTAATGGGGTAGAATATTTGAATAATGATGCAATTTGAAACGGTGACATCAGCAGGTGATTGTAATCATGATTTGGTCCGAAATCAGCATCTAGGAAAGGTCAAGTTCTTCAGGAGCAAAGATGGGCTGAGGATCGCAAATTTGCCCACAAATGTATGAGAAAATCAATGAGAGGTTTAAAAATAATGTTCCTCAAAGAAAGGCGGGGGGATTCAGATATGTCACCCTTTATAGTGATTGGCATAATTAAAATATCCATTGAATCTGGAGGAATTTCTGCGTGTAAAGGGCAAAGACTCAAGCATAAGATGAATACCCGCGATGTCTGGTCACTCCAACGGCGCTGCATCAAGAACCGTCACTGGAGCCATCCATTTCTAGCAAGGGCTTTTGTGGAGTCCTCAAATCAATCAAAAGCACCACAGACGTCATGCTACAGCAAGAACAGGCAGGATTTTGTAGAGATCGAGGTTACATAGATCAGATATTTGCACTCCAGAACATCACTGAGCAGTGCACTGAGTGGAATATACTCTATGCTACACTCGCAAACTAATGTTAACATAAATTCAGATTATACATGGTGATAGTTCAAAGAAAAAAATAATCAGGTGATTCTCCTGTCAAAGTCAAACAGTTCACTATAGCTAGATCTATTTGAGGCTGCCTAAAAGTTGACAATGCACTAACAACAGAGGAGAGATTTCAAGTTGGAAACACGTTACAGGATAGTTTCCATAAGAAACCTACTAACTTGGATATTAAGAAACAGCAAATTATGATTCACCTTCTATTCCTAGTTAATCCTGTTGTTTGAGCAACAAATAGAAGGCTACAAGATGCAAGAATGACTTTGCATAAGGTTAGTGAATACTAGTGAGCTGATAACCCATGCTTTTTCAACAAGAGTCGTCAGAAGATGACATATATCCCTGACCCCCACAATCTAATCTCAGAAATCCCAAAATATCAAAAGGCACCAGTGTAGAACCTGATTAATACGCACAGGAAGTTTAATTGAAAACAAGTGAAAAAGTAAGCACAGCTCACTAATACCTCTGACCCTTGTGCACTGAAGACATAATGGCATATTTTCATATGAACTGGCACTGCATCTCTGCATGAAGTACAGAATGCATGACTGAAATTTGAAAACAATCTGATAATCAGTTTTCGAGCAATCAGTCGGACAACATTTGCAGTGGTAAATCTTCTAAGTTCAAAATGTGGACAACAAAAGTAATTTTTGAAAAAAATCATCAAATTTTCATGAAACTCGGCACTGCACCTCTCCATGAAGTGTAGAATGCATGACTGCAATTTGAAAACAATCTGATGAGCGGTTTTTGAGAAATCGGTCAGACAACTTGTTCGGACGGACGGACGGACGGACGAAATTATTTGGTATATCCTATATACCGGGGTATAATACTGAACAGTGTTTGGGCTCTGCTCCGGAAACTAAATGTCCATGGATGGACAGATGGAAGGACGGACCGATGACCAGACAACCGCACTGGAAACTATATCCCCTCGCATTATATGCCAAGGGATAATAATGTTATTCCAACTGGAATTTTTCCGTCTTCTCTAGTCCAAGAATCCTCTGAAACCATCGTAAACACTGTCCAGAAATATGCATATTCCTGAAGGCTATCTATATCGACATTCTCAGCCATGCTAACACAGCAGTAATATTACAATATAAAGACCATAGGCTTTGGCATCTTCAAAATGAAATCGCATTCGAGGAGATTTACCATTTATGAACCCAATACTAATCATCCTCAAGCCTTGCAATGAACATTCGCCCCAGATCACGCCAACCTTTATGTGACTTGCTTCAAAACATGGTAAATAAATTGAGACCTAAGCGCATTTTGTAACTTCATTTAGTTACACTGTATTATATTTTTTGGCGAGTTAATTTTTTCTGGCAAGCAGAATGTACGAAGACATTTCATCCTAGGCCAGGTATGCTGGCTTTATAGTTAATGCAGGCAAACTTGCCCTCTGTTGGTGCAAACTAAGTCACGTTAAGCGAGCAGCCAACACACACGCACTCGGAAGGATGGACGAACAGACATGACAGTGTCAATGACCCTTGGGAACTTTTTCGCCTTTTTTCTCCCCCAAGGAACTGAAAATAGAAAAATAAATAAGGGGAGTCAGGTTGAAAAAAACTAATTTGGCTTTCAAGATCAATTACAGGATCAATCTGGGTAATACAGGGCACAAGAGCAACAGCTTGAAAATAATCATGAGCCAGCAGCTATAGCCCCCCACCAATCATGACACTAGGCCTGTAGCTCCACATTAATCATGACACTGGGGGGACTGCAACACATCAATCATGACACTGGGACTTCAGCTCCACACCAATCATGACACTGCAGCTACAATTCTACACCAATCATGACACTGGGGCGACAGCCCCACACCAATCGTGACACTGGGGCAACAGCTCCACACCAATCGTGACACTGGGGCAACAGCTCCACACCAATCGTGACACTGCAGTTACAATTCTACACCAATCATGACACTGGGGCGACAGCTCCACACCAATCGTGACACTGGGGCTACGGCTCCACACCAATCGTGACACTGGGGCTGCGGCTCCACACCAATCGTGACACTGGGGCTGCGGCTCCACACCAATCGTGACACTGGTACAACAGCACATCATGGAGCACAGATAGAGGGAACAAACCATGTTTTACGCCATGCTGGGGGGGCACCCAGCAGGGAAGACCATATTCCAGGGACAGTCAAACCTGCCAACACCTGAGCCCTGGCAGCTCAGACGGAGAGATACTCTTACCTTTGGAGATTTCTTCGGCCAGCAAACCACAGGGACTCCGGAGAGAGCCAGCAGGGGGTCATCATCCGCATGCTCCTTCAGGATCACCTGTGAGGTCACGTCAGGGAAAGGGTTAACTTGGTACGGCTGACATACCACCTGCTCTAAAACAGAAAACTAGTACAGCTAATGTACACCTCCACTTCTTGCCACATCCCAACTGCTGGAGCCTTAGCACTGCTAATGTACACCTGCAGGTCTGACAACAGGTACACTATTGAAGCCTTCACATTACTATAAACCTACACTACCTACTGCGGCTGCACTGTTAAAGCATTACATCAGTAATGTTCACTTATATCTTATGATATAAGATATCTGTGAGTGCGCGTATACATGTGTGGGTGTGAGTGAGTGAATGTGTGTGTGTGTGTGTGTGTGTGTGTGTGTGTCTGTGTTTGTGAGAAAGAGTACGCGTGTGTGTGCGTGGGTGTTGGTGAGTGTGTGTGTGTGTGTGTGAGAGAGAGAGAAACAGCAGTAACTCACCCTCATCTCCTGCAGCAGGGTGTCAGGTCGCTCTATCCCCTGAGCGACGCTCCTCTTGTTATCAGGAAGAGACTCCAGCTTCTGCACCAGCACCTCCAGGCCTCGCAGCTCAAACTCCGTCAGGTGGGTCCACCTGCCCTGGGGCTCCGCGGCAGGGGACGGCGCCTGGGGAGACTCCTCGGGGGCGGGGCTAGCGTGTGGATTAGTGCCCTGTGATTGGGCAGGGGGGTCTCCGGGTCCCGCTTGTGTCTGAATCTCTCCGGAGTCTTCCTCGGTCTCCATCTTCATCTCGGTGTCTGAGGAGGAAGAGGAGCATGAAGGAGAGGGCAGTCCCGACTCCCCATGGGTTCAGTGTTTGCCAGAGGAGTAATCAGATGCACACGCACACCAGTACGCATAAATACGCAGCTGGGGCGAGTTCAAAAGGCCAACTTTGAACAAAGTGTCAGCGCATAACATTGGGAAACAGAGGCTAATGCTCGGAAGAGGTGGCGTGCGGCTAACTTTCAACATGGCAGCCGACATGCTGCTGTCTCAGTGCAGCGCTTGCCGAGGCATTTTCAGTGATTTGGGCTTGATCCCCTTGCCATGTTCACGGTTAACTGCTAATGGAAACCGTGCGTTCAATAGAGAATATCAGGCTAACAATAATGTTAGCCAATGTTAGGGTGTTGTTAAACTCACCCCAACATTCACACATTTGCACGAAAAAGAGCCACAGAATGAACATGCGCACAAACACACACACACACGCGCGCGCACACACACCCACAAGCGCTCACCACACACACACACACACACATCCTTGTACTTCTATCTTTGTGAGGACATTACACTGAGTTCCATTCATTCTTTGAATTTCTCTACAATCTTTCCCCAGTCTTCACAATAAACAATGTGTGCCTAACCCAAACCCTTACCCTAACCCTAACCTATCCCTCATTCTAACCTCACCCTTAACCTTAATAAGTCACATTTTGCCCTTGCAGTTGTGAGGACAGCTGCAAATATCCTCACTTCCCAATAATGTCCCCAGTCTAAAGGAAAAAAAAAAAACATTTTAGCATAACATAACATAACATAACATAAATGGCGAGAACAGGCCGTTCAGCCCAACTACGCTCGCCAGTTTCTTTATACTATTGTGAATATATCCCTTCAGATACTCAATGACTCAATGGTATCTAGCTTTAAGTCAAGCCTGCTCTTGAAAACCCCCAAGGTCTCTGCCTCAACAATATGGTCAGGCAAGCTATTCCACATCGAAATTACTCTTTGGGTGAAGAAATATTTCCGAATATCAGTGCTAAATTTACCTTTGGTCAACTTCCATTTGTGGCCCCGAGTTCTACTGACAACACTTGGTCGAAGGAATCCTACATAATTCACTTTGTTGATCCCTTTAACATATTTAAAGACCTCAATCAAATCACCCCTTAGTCTCCTTTTCCTAAGACTAAAAAGATTAAGGATCTTCAGCCTCTTCTCATAGCTTTCATGTTTTATACCTGGAATTAGCTTAGTGGCTCTTCTCTGAACTTTCTCTAGAGCCTCTATATTTTTCTTAAAGTATGGCCCCCAGAACTGTACACAATACTCCAGATGTGGTCTGACAAATGTGTTGTACAAAAGAAGCATCACCTCCTTAGATTTGTACTCAATACTTTTGGCAATGTATCCCAGCATCCGATTGGCTTTTTTAACTGCTACGGCACAATGGCTAGAGCCTGTGAGGGTTTGGTCAACAATCACTCCCAGATCTTCCTCGTGTGGAGCACGTTCCAGTTTTAAACCTCCCATGAAGTAATCCCGTCTAATGTTTTTATTACCTACATGTACAACTTTACATTTCGCTACATTAAATTTCATTTGCCACATTTCTGCCCAATCCTGGATTGTATCCAATCTCCTGAATCACTTTAGTGGACTCTAAACTATTTGCCAAACCCCCCAATTTAGTATCATCTGCAAATTTAACTAATCTGCTCTCAATATTTCTATCAAGGTCATTAATGTAGATGTGGAACAGCAGGGGTCCCAACACCGATCCCTGGGGGACGCCACTCCCCACCATACCTAGCTCAGATGAGATACCATTGACCACCACTCTTTGTGTTCTGTCCTGTAACCAGTTTTGAATCCACTCCAGAATGCCTCCTGTAACTCCAATAGAGCTCATTTTAAAAATTAGTCTCTTATGCAGTACTGTATCAAATGCTTTCTGAAAATCCAAGTATATGATGTCATAAGCCCTGCTCTGGTCATAAGTCTTGGTGGCCTCATCAAAAAGTTTCAGAAGGTTTGTCAGGCATGACCTTCCCTTACGGAAACCATGTTGGCTATCCCTCAAGATATTATTACGTTCAAGAAATAAGTCCAGCTCATCTTTTATGATAGATTCCAATATTTTGCACGCAATGCAAGTTAAACTGACTGGCCTGTAATTTCCTGGCTCAGTACGGTCCCCTTTCTTATATATTGGTATTATATTGCCCTGTTTCCACTCATTTGGTATTTCTCCAGTTTCTAAAGACCGTCTGAAGATGGCGGATAGCGGCTTAAAGATGATCTCACCAACTTCCCTGAGCACTCTAGGATATAAGCCATCAGGACCCGCCGCCTTATCTGCCTTTAGTTTATGCAACTTGTCTAATACTTCGTTATCCCTAACCTCAATTTCCGCTAAATAATCTTGAGCATTTAACATGCCCTCTGGCCGAATAAAGACCCACTCTGAGGTAAAATTCTCAACAAAGTAACTGTTTAAGGCATCCGCAATATCCTTGTTATCATATAGCAGCGATCCACTTTTATTCTTTATGCACTTAACCTGCTCTTTGACTTTCCTTTTTCTGCTACAGTACTGAAAGAAGCACTTAGGGTTAATTTTTGCCCCCTCTGCAATTTGTCTTTCATACAGTCTTCTAGCATTCCTCAGCTCTTTTTTGACCACAGCCCGCATTTTACAGTATTCAGCCTTAGTGTTCTCATTGTTATCCTTTATGTACATCTTATAAAGATTCCTCTTTTCCCTCAAAATCCTACGAATACTCTTGGTCATCCACTGAGGATTCTGCTTTTTCAGCTTACTTCTGGACACCTTTGGAATGAATTTGCATTGTGAATCAAGTAAAACCCCCTTAAATCTTTCCCACATCTCATTTACAGACTCACAGTCCAGGAGTGTCTCCCATTTTATTTCACTTAAATATGAGCGCATCCTGTCAAAGTTTGCTCGCCTAAAATTGAAAATTTTTGTTTTTGAATACACCTTTTTAACTTCCCATGAAACATCAAAATTAACAGCAGAGTGATCACTTGTCCCAAGTGGCTCCAGCACCTCAACATTGCTAATTCTATCTGGGTCATTACAGAGCACTAAGTCTAAAATTGCCTTCTCTCTTGTCGGTTTATTAACATACTGCACCAAAAAATTATCATTTATAACATCTAGAAATTCTTCCTCCCCCCTACCCTGTCCTTTCACCATTTCCCAATCAATACCAGGATAATTTAAGTCTCCTATAATAATAGTCCCTCCACCTCTACAAGCTTGCGTAATCCTCTTAAAAAGCATTTCATTGACTGTACTGTCCAAAGCTGGTGGCCGATAGCATACTCCTATGTTTAAACCTGTCTCGTGTTTGCCAATGAGCCTGACCCAGACATCTTCACAGGGCAAGGAATGTTCAATTTCAGGAATTTCCTGTACATTTATGTTTTTTTTAGTTCACATAGATTGCTCGCCCCTCCTCGCCTATTACATCTATCCTTCCTAAAGAGCTTATAACCTTCTATATTATATTCATCTCCATCCTCCTCACTAAGCCATGTCTCTGTAATCCCAACTATGTCATAGCCCTCACTAATCATAACGGCCTCAAGCTCTGGAAATTTATTTTTTATGCTTCTTGCATTCAAATAAAAATATTTCAGGTTATTACTAATGCTCTTCCCCTTGATTTCCCATGCGGCCGCTGCTTCAAGCCCCTTTTACGCTTTGTTGCTTTAAAAGTATATCATCAATAGTGCATGTAACGCCGTCAGCTTCCATCAGGGCAGTCTGCATTTCCCTATGTGTAACACTCACTAACCTCCCTGCCCCCCAAGTCCCTAGTTTAAATAATCCTGTGCTACCCTCAACATACGCTGACCCAGTGCAAAGGTACCCCTCCGGTTCAGGTGCAGCCCGTCAGGCTTGAACAGGTCACCCCTGTCCCAGAAAAAGTTCCAGTGCCCCATAAACCTGTACCCCTCTTTCCTACACCAGGTTCGTAGCCAAGTGTTAAACCTCCAGATACAATTCTGCTTTCCTCTGCTTGCACGTGGTACCGGTAGAATCCCGGAGAACACTACCGTTGAGGATCTGCTCCTAAGCATGAACAAGAACACGCACATACACATCCTCACAGCTCTTTGCCATGTACAATCATTCTCATGATCCTGCATGCATACACACAAAATTAACTTCTGTAGATCACGCTACCACAGCTAACAGCTGAACACCGTCACCCAGACGTTCCGTGATGTTCCCCCCCACCTTTGAGAGAGGATTCCCGGCAGATGTCCTTACTGAAGTAAGACCGTCCCGTCAGGCAGTGCACATACCGCTCCAGGACATACCAGCACATCTCGTAAAAGAACGGGTAGCGGAACTTAGCGCGCACCTGAAACACAGAGGCGAGAAACGGCTGTGACACACGGACTCTGACCCTAGTTCAGGCCTGGCAGAGCATCACTAAACAAAATACACACCTGCTAGTCCCTGCTGGTCATACGTCATGCAGTCACTGCATGCAAAGGAAAGGTGAGGAAATGCTAAACGTATCGATTTTCATTTACATGCCATTAACGTGTCCCATAATGCACAGTGCCCTGAAATTGGGGGGGTACAAAACGTACCATAATTTGAACATGCACTATGAAAAAAATCTTTCCAAGAATTTTAATTTTGTATTTAAAATTACAACACTCATTTTGATTACCTTGTTTCTCAGAAGAAAATGACTGCCACTAATGTGAAATCATTGTGTTTCGTTTGTAGATTTGCTCATGGGACAAGTGAATTTTTAATTTTTTTTCAAAGAAGATAGTGATAGAAATAAGTGTTTGTTGTCCACATACAAGATTAAAATGCTTGGTGAGATTTTTTTTTTTTTAGGCAATGTGGTCACAAAGTATCCTTAAATAAAAGAGTTTACATTTTTGAATCACTCACAATACTGTCCCAACTATTATGGAGTTCACTGTGTTGAATTGAGCAGGAAACTATAGGCAAGCTGTACATGAGCTGGCAGATCTTGAAAGGCAAATCAGAGAGAGGCATGTGTGTGTGTGTGTGTGTGTGTGTGTGTGTGTGTGGGCACACAGGTAAGTTCCAGCTGAGTATGCCAGTGCAGGCATATAGCCCAGGAGGACTTGTGGGCGTGAGCGCACCTTGGTGCGGTTCTCGATCTCGTGAACGCTCAGTTGCATGGGGATGTTGAAGCTGTGCAGGAAGTTTCCCCCGAACACCAGGGTGTCCTCCGGTGTGTACACTGCATGGATCCAGCCTGAAACGGAGTAGCCACCGAACAATCACAGCATTCTCGCAATACAGGGCCAGATACATATTCGGCCACCAGGGGGCGCAGTGGATACATGGAGCAATCTGTCAGACGTCGTAAAGCAACGTTTCCCGAAAGCAAAGTTGCTAACTTAAATAGCTGTAACAATTGACTGTATATGGTTCAAACCATGTAAGCTGCTGCTGGAAACATTCTCCAGAGAGGCAGGCAGACGACAAACCAACTGTTGTACCAAACTGACAAGACAATCATTCATCCAGACAGCGCTAGCACAACAATCCACCCAAAATTTATAAAAGCTACACCTACAGGCAAAACACGCCCAAGAGCTATGGCACAGAATATGTCTCAAAAAATAAATAAATAAATTTAAAAATCCCTTTGATGCCACTATAAGCATAAAATAAATCTTTTTCATTTTGATTTTCATAACGGACATACATGCAGGCAGAAATGTAAATTTTTTTTGTCTTTAAGGGCTATTTCCAGACATATTTGACAGGACATTGAAGAGAGAGAAAAGCAGAATGAGAAAACATAGAGAGAGAGAGAAAGAAAGAGAGACAGAGAGAGAGCGAGAGAGAGACAGAGAGAGAGAGAGAGGGAGGGAGGTAGGGAGGGAGAGAGAGAGAGAGAGAGATGCGATAAAAGGCAGCAGCCTGATTTGAACCACAGATGTCACAGCTCATGATGCTGATTTGGATAGTAGTCCACAGGCTGCGCCACCGAGACACCAAATTCATCTTGTTTTAATAAATAAAACACTATTTGTCTTCACTCTTCGATCATTATTTTTAACTACAATTAATCTTCAACACACAGTTGTATACATTTTTCAATGTTTTTTCAGGGAGTGTATGGGACTGGCAAGCACAAGAGATGAATGACTATTTGAATGGCACAGATGATTGAGACACTGGCAGGTAAAGTCCCAGTGATCAGTAGTGTGCACTTGCGCCATGGCTCACAAAAATCCTAGGCAGGGCAGACCAACCGAGCTCTTAGAAATCCAATGTTGAGTTGGCTATCATTTCAGCCCTGAACTTTGCAAAGTCATTCGGCTAATATTCTACAAATGTAATCTCCAGGTGTTGATGCTGATCGAAATGTACTTCGAGAGGGTTGATATGAAAACCTACAGGAAGGTAGATGCCCAAGGCACAGAATTGGGCAGCTGTGTACGAGGCTAAAACACAGGACAGTGGGAGGGGGCTCACCAGAGGGAATGAAGAAGGTGTAGCCCGCCTTAAGCTCCACCCTCTGACAGCCATCAGCTCGATCTCCCAGGAACACATCGCTCTGTTTCCCCGACAGAACCCAGTCCTCATACACCATCAGGTTCTGAGGAGTAGGTGGAATCAGCCAGAACACCTGCCACAGGGGAACACGAGGGAAGGTCCAATAAACGTCCACAACCGTGCTGACTTTGCATTACAACTACTGCAGAGCCCATAATGAGCGCTTGTATTCAGAACAGGCTGGTTTCTTAGCCTCCGGTATTGCCGTGAGTGCAGTGCTACTGCCTGCAACTTTCTCAAGATTTCACTCAGCCAAACAACCTCAAAATCAACACTATTTTCTTGGGTGCTCAGCAATTTATCCACCGAGCCCGAAATCGATTGGTTGAAAGCTTTTCAAAAAAATGAAATTACAGATGTATGCATACATATATACGTACATATATACATACATAAACAGAAAGAGATTCATACATACATACACACATATATACAGTGCTGTGAAATAGTTTTGCCCCCTTCCCGATTTCTTTTTTTTGCATATTTCTCACACTTTAATGTTCCAGATCATCAAACAAATTTTAATATTAGACAAAGATGACCCGAGTGAATACAAAATGCAGTTTTTTAAATGATGATTTCATTTACTGAGGGAAAAAGCTATCCAAACCTACATGGCCCTTATGAAAAAGTAATTGCCCCCTAAACCTAATAACTGGTTGTGCCACCCTCAGCAACAGCAACTGCAATCAAGTGTTTGTGATAACTGGCAATGAGTCTTTCACATCGCTGTGGAGGAATTGTGGCCCACTCTTCTTTGCAAAATTGTTTTAATTCAGCCACAATGGAGGGTTTTCGAGCATGTACGGTCTGTTTAAGGTCACGCCACAGCATCTCAATCCGATTTATGTCCGGACTTTGACTAGGCCACTCCAAAACCTTCATTTTGTTTTTTTTAAGCCATTCAGAGGTGGACGTGCTGGTGTGTTTCGGATCATTGTCCTGCTGCATAACCCAAGTGCGCTTGAAGTATAGGTCACGAACTGATGGTCGGAAATTCTCCTTCAGGATTTTCTGGTAGAGAGCAGAATTCATGGTTCCATCAATTACGGCAAGTCATCCAGGTCCTGAGGCAGCAAAGCAACCCCAGACCGTCACACTACCACCACCATGTTTGACTGTTGGTATGATGTTCTTTTTATGAATTGCTGTGTTAGTTTTACACCAGATGTAACGAGACACACACCTTCCAAAAAGTCAAACTTTTGTCTCGTCAGTCCAAAGAATATTTTCCCAGAAGTCTTAGGGATCATCAAGATGTTTTTTGGCAAATGTGAGACGAGCCTTTGAGTTCTTTTTGGACAGCAGCGGTTTTTGCCTTGGAACTCTCCCATGGATGCCATTTTTGCACAGTCTCTTTCTTATTGTTGAATTATGAACACTGAATTTAACTGAGGCAAGTGAGGCCTGCAGTTCTTTAGATGTTGTTCTGGGTTCTTTTGTGACCTCCTGGATGAGTCGTTGATGCGCTCTTGGAGTAATTTTGGTGGGCCGGCCACTCCTGGGAAGGTTCACCACTGTTTCAAGTTTTCTCCATTTGTGGATAATGGCTCTCACCCTGGTTCGCTGGAGTCCCAAAGCCTTAGAAATGGCTTTGTAACCCTTTCAAGACTGACAGATGTCAATGACTTTGTTTCTCATCTGTTCTTGAATTTCTTTATATCACGGCATGATGTGTTGCTTTTTGAGATCTTTTAGCCTCCTTCACTTTGTCAGACACATTCTATTTAAGTGATTTCTTGATTCAACAGGTCTGGCAGCGATTAGTCCTGGGTCTGGCTAGTGAAATTGAACTCAAAATGTGGTTGATCACAGTTAATTCATGATTTAACAACAGGGGGCAATTACTTTTTCACATACAGTTGCAATCAAAATTATTCAACCCCCATTGCAAATTACGTTTACTGGCAAAATTTACAAACATTCAGCTGTTTACAATGAACAAATCAAACAAGAACAATTTAAATGGCTCAACACAACAAATATTACAAGTGGCTTCTCTAAATTCAACAAAAAATGCCACTTTTAATGACTACTGCAGGCTCAAAATTATTCAACCCCTTCATGACAAGCATCTTTAATACTTAGTAGAGCACCCTTTTGCTGCTGTGACCTGCTGGAGATGTGATGCATAGGCAGATGTCAGCTTTTGGCAGCATTCCCAAGGAATCGTAGCCCAGTCCTCATGGACAATGGCCTCCAGTTCACTAATATTCTGGGGTTTGCATGCTGCAACTGTCTTCTTCAAATCCTACCAGAGATTTTTTTAATGGGGTTTCAGAGAGGCGACTGTGATGGGCACTCTAGAATCTTCCCAGACTTCTTCTGAAACCAAGCCTTGGTGGATGTTGAGGTATGCTTAAGATCATTGTCCTTTTGGAAGGTCCAATGATGCCCAACCATCAGTTTCCCTACAGAAGGTATGACATTTTCTCCTTGGATATCCTGGTACTTGACTGAATGCATCTTGCCCTCCACACTTTGCAGATTTCCAGTGCCAGAGGAAGCAAGGCAGCCGCAGAGCATCAAAAAGCTCAAACAATTCTTCATTGTAGGCAGGGTATACTTTTAAGCATATGCTTCTTTATTCCTCCTGCAGACATACCACTGATTCATAAGCTCGAAATATTCCAGTTTTGTTTCATCTACTCCACAGAACAATATCCCCAAACTTCTGTGGCTTATTTATACGGTTTTGAGCATATTGGAGCTTGTGCTTTTGGATCTGTAGTGGTGTATGTCTTGGAGACCTTCAACGTTTAGTATGCGCCCTACTGTGCAAACTGAAACCTCAGTGCCTCCTGCCTCCAAGTCTTGCTGCGGGTCTCCTGCAGTCACTCGAGGGTTTTTGACCACCCGTCTCCTCAGGAATCTGGTGACAGCCATTGATAGCTTCCTCTTTCTGCCACATCCTGGTACAGTAGCCACTCTTCCTTTAACTCTGAACTTGCAAACTATGCTTCCAACTGTATCTCTATGAAAATTCAGTGCCTGTGCTATCTTTCTGTATCCTTTTCCTTGTTTGTGCCAGGCAATAATCTCCTCTATTAGCTTACTGGACAATTCTTTTACAGCCATATTTCTAATATGCAATCAAATGTCACTGTCAACAAACCCCTAGTGAGTGCAAGTATTTGATGTATTCTATCTCAAGCAAACCTGATGCAACTAATTAAGCTCTTGATTAGCAGCATTAGGTGTGCTTGAGACAACACCTGATTTGCAAATATGCTCTTATGAGGGATTTTATTCGGGGGGTTGAATAATTTTGAGACTGCGGTAGACATTAAAAACGGCATTTTGTGTTAATTTGGAGAAACCATTTGTAATATCAGTTGTGTTGAGCTATTTACAATGTTCTTGTTTCAGCTGTTTGTGATAAACAGATTAAAGTTTGTAAATGTTGCTATTAAACCCAATTTGCAATGGGGGTTGAATAATTTTGATTGCAACAGTAGGTCCAGGTAGGTTTGGATAGCTTTTTCCCTTAATAAATAAAATCATCATTTAATAACCGCATTTTGTATTTACTCGGGTTATCTTTGTCCAATATTAAAATTAGTTTGATGATCTGAAACATTTAAGTGTGACAAATATGCAAAAATAAAAAAAAGAAATCAGGAAGGGGGCAAATACTTTTTCACAGCACTGTAAATGGAGACATTTCTGTTTCAGTCAGAGAGAGAGAGAGAGAGAGAGAGAGCGCACCTTCCCTCCTCTGTGTACATGGTACCAGACAGACGTTCCTCCAAAGTCGATGTGGAAATCCGTGTAGCACCCTTTCACGCTCATTAAACAGTACCTGTGGAACACTAAGCAATTCAGTTCCTGCTCCCAGACTCCCCGATGAACCACATTTCCTGTGTACCCACCTCCCTGCTTCAAACGATTTCCTCAAAAACTTCCAGTACTGGAGAAATCCCCAATACTCAAGCCCAATAACAGAATACTCAGATCCTTCACTCGTGTCCTCCCCACATACTACCAAACAGAAGACTGGATAAAGGTACACTTTCTGAGCATTGGGACATATCCTGTTTCCAAATACCCATGATGCTTTTTCCAAAGCCTACAAACTAAACAGACAGTTTTAGCACACAACGTATGGCTGGTGCCATCATTAGCCGCAAAAAAGAAAGGCTTTCGCACACCTCTTATTTGGGGCAGGTGCGGAGGAGAAAGCCCAAAAAGGGTCGCAGATCAGAAAAGTAGAAAAAACTCCCGCACACTGTCCATTCCGCGTGCAATTAGGCTATTTATTCACAACATTTGTTGGTCAACAGACCTGAATAAATAGTCTGTTGCACCGAAATGGACAGTGTGCGGGAGTTTTTCCTACTTTGCCATCATTAGCTGTAACACGCAAATCAGCAAAGGCAACATAAATCTGATGTTTTTTTCAAATGGCCACTCTGGAATGTCATCAGTCTTACTATAAGGGCGCACCCAGCCTGCTAACAACTAAAAAAAATAGAAAAGATGAGAAGTGAAACCCTCGTCCCTGCAATTTACCATTTTCCTTCCCATTTTCCTCTTCTTCACACACAGAAAAAGGTTCATTCCAAAATTCATAATGAATATTGAGACTTGCCAACTACTATTTACCCAGCAACAAAAAATGATTTTGACCTCACGTTCCACCTCTTAAACTGAAATATTTTTGAAGAAGAAGACAAAGACCCATAGCATCTTATTTCATCAGATTTTAGGACTAGAGCTGTCAAGTGTGGCAAATACTGAAAAACATGGTTATAGTGCAACTGCTTTCTGAAATCTGTTGTGTTTCCTTCTGTTCCAGTTCACTTTATCGATGTGGCCCATTAGAGAGACTAACTCCCCATTGAGCTCTGAACGCTTGCAGGAGACTGGTGCTCACTTTTGCACTTTGGGGTACTTCATCTCCGAGATGACGTTAGTTCCCTCAGTCTGGCTCTCCTTCAGCTGAGGAGGCCACACGTTATCCACCCAGTCCAACAGATCCACCTGCAACACACACACATGCCACACGTTATCCACCCAGTCCAACAGATCCACCTGCAACACACACACATGCCACACGTTATCCACCCAGTCCAACAGATCCACCTGCAACACACACACATGCCACACGTTATCCACCCAGTCCAACAGATCCACCTGCAACACGCACACACATGCCACACGTTATCCACCCAGTCCAACAGATCCACCTGCAACACACACACATGCCACACGTTATCCACCCAGTCCAACAGATCCACCTGCAACACACACACATGCCACACGTTATCCACCCAGTCCAACAGATCCACCTGCAACACACACACACGCCACACATTATCCACCCAGTCCAACAGATCCACCTGCAACACACACACATGCAAGAGTTCAGTTCACAAGGCAGACCCGAGTTTTCTTCACAACGCAACCCTGGAGTTCTCAGCCGCAACCAGGAAGTGCCAAAGTGGCTGCAGGCCTTCGTTCCAGCAATGAAGTTACACATCTGACTGTGTTAATCAACCCCTGGAGTCTTTGCTGAATACCTTTATGGGTTGAGAACCCCTGGCATATGTACCCATCATCCACCAACTGATATTAATTTCCTCATCTCCGAAGGATTCACTCCAGGGCACTTCTACAGCCTTTCTGCCATCGCAACAATCATGATTGGGGGGCAATTGCCAGATGGGGAGATAAGGGCAGATTTATCTGCCTCTGCCTTTCATTCCAAAATTACATTTTGCCTAAGCTAATGTCCATTTGAGACAAAACCAAACCTAAATAATCACATGTAGCAGGATTATTGCAACATCTGCAGTGATGCGGGCGCTGTATCGGTCCGTCGTGGTGAGGAAGGAGCCAAGCCTAAAAGTGAAGCTCTCAATTTATTGATCGATCCACGTTCCAACCCTCACCTATGGTCATGAGCTTTAGGCAGAGACCGAAAGGACAAGATTGTGAATACAAGAGGCCAAAATGAGCTTTCTCCGCTGAGGGTGAGGAGCTCAGACATCCAGGAAAGGCTCAGAGCAGAACTGCTGCCCCTCAGTGTTGAGAGCAGAGTCAGTTAAGGTGGTTTGGGCATCAGGTCCAGATGCCTCCTGGATGCCTCCCTTTAGAGGTTTTCAGGCCATGTCCAATTGGCGGATGGCCCCGCGGCAGACCCAGGACACGCTGGAGGGACTATATCTCCCAGCTGGCCTGGGAACAGCTTGGGGTCCCCCAGGAAGAGTTGGAGGAAGTTGCTGGGGAGGGGGTTGCCTGGGCCGCTTTGCCTAGTCTGCTGCCCCCGCGACTCGGCCTCAGATAATCCGCTGAAAATGGAGGGATGGGAATCCCACGTTGTTACCCAACTCAATCCCATCGAATATTTAAAAGCCTCAATCAGACCATCCCGAACTTTCCTTTTACCAAGACTGAAATGAGTCTTCAGGCTGTCCTTGTAGTTTTCTATCTTTTATACCAGGAATGAATTTGTTGGGTCTTCTTTGAGCCTTTTCCAGTGCCTCTATAGCTTTCTTGTTCTATGGTCCTCTAAACTGCACACAACATTGTACAACTTAATTTTGATCTGACAAAGGTCTTGTACACATTGAGTATAACCTAGTCTTATATGTTCTGAATACTTGAGGCTATCTGAAAGTCCAGCTGGCTTTTACTGAGGGAGCACAGTAACTAGAACCTAAGAGTCTAAGGGCAAAAATTGCTCCCATGCCTTTTTCAAATACAGCACATTCCAAATTTGAAATTCCAATACAGCAATCCATTTTTATTTCACACATATAAAACTTCACTTTAAGCTATAGTGAACTTCATTTGCCAAGTTTCTGCTCACTTCTGCATTCTATTCAAATCCTAAAATCACCGTAGGAGACTCTAGCCTCTGTTGCAGACGTCTTATGTGGTTTGCTTCCCTCCCATAACAACGTCTCTGTACTCGAGTCAGTTTTTATGTTCAACCAATCAGAGAGAAACTCTGAAATTTCTGGAGCTATCTAATTATATATGCACATGCTGTTGTGAGAGCCCGGGAGGGAAGGTTTCTTTGGTGCTGAACTTTTCCTGAACACAAGTTCTTTAGCAGCAGTGCAGCGCACTTCGGTCAGTGCTTTAGTAGTTAGACATTTGACGCGGGGCCGGTTGCCATCATGGTTAAGTCACTTAATTTCCTTGATTGGTCTCATCCAGAGGCCTTTACGTTCTTGAGAACTTTTCCAATAAACAGTAGCATCTTGTACCTCACACAAACAATTTGCTTGCGGAATATACAGCATATTTACTGAAAGAATGCTACTTATAACTGAAGGAACATTGAGTTGGCTTTTTCTATATACACATATTTTTGCTTTCTTCAATCTGATTCTTATTTTACATAAAAAAAACAAATGTCATTATCAAGAAGTTTTTCGGGAGTTTCTGCAGCCGCAATTTTTGTTATTAATATTTGACAGGGGAAACCAAAAAGGACTAATATATAACATAACAAGCATTCGGATTGGCTTATTTCGCACAATGCCATTACGTCATGGAACACAAAACCCAGCTCGAGTGCACAGATGTTGTTGTGGGAGGGAGGTGAACCACATTAGACGTCTGCGACGAAGGCTAAGTAAACTCTACATGATTTGCTAAACCAACCAATTTAGTGTCATGTGCAAATTCAAACAGTTTACTTTCAATGTTCCTGTCAAGGTCATTAAGATGAGGAACAGCAGAGGTCCCAGCACTAACCCCTGTGGGACCTCAATTCCAACAGTATCCAGCACAGATGATATCCATTTAACAACTTCTCTCTGCACTCTAGCACATACATCTTATAATTCCAATCATACTCCAATCTCCACAAAATATTTGAAAGTATAGCCTCATGGGCCAATTCATTGCTTATTTAATAATTTCACGAGAGCATAAAATTATTTTCAGAGGTTTTAGCCAAGTTATAAAATATCCTGAGTGTTTCAGAAGAATGTAATCTTAATTTTAAGACCACACTCAAAAATTTAAGAAAATTCCCATGTCCACTTAATTATTATCCCCCACCACAAAACAAAGTGGAGCAAGGGACACTGCAATGGAGCTCGTCCCTCCATTCCTCCTTCTGGATAAGTACTTCAAGTTTTCTGAAAAACCAGATTTCCAAGGTGAATAAAATTAAGCACATAAATGCTACTACTCATGACTCTGGGTTCAAAAATGGGATTCCATGGTGGTGGGGGATAATGATGACAATGCAGTCTTGATTTTTTATTTTTTTTTAAATCGCTCTCTGATAATTATCATTGTCATACTCGGCAAAAAATTATTTTGTGCAGCGTGTTTCATATTCTTTTGTGCAACAGTAATCATAGTCCAGGTTGTTGCCGTAGTTGATAGGAACAAGTCCTGCATAAACCACACGTCACTGAATTCATGACATTCTAAACCTGGGTTGCCCAATCCTTTTCTAAGAGATATTCCATCCAGCAGTATTCAGTACAATCCCAATTTGGCACATCTGGTTCAACACTCAGCAGGTAAACAATACGTCTCCGAGTCGAGTTTTGCGTGCTCTGTTTGGCTCGGAGTGACAAGCTGCAGGATCGTAAACCTCGGCTGGCCAGCTGGGCACTCACCACCGTGGGCCGCTTGATGAGGTTCTCCAGTTTGGTGTGGCTGAACTCCAGACTGATGACATTAAACAGCTTATCCCTCTCCTCCTCGGGGGTCTCGTAGTAGCGCACAAACTGTGCCATGCTCATCTCCGAACCCTTCTGAGTGCTAGCATCCATCACGTCTATCGCCCGACGGCTGCCTGTAAACACATGCAGGTTTATTTTTCTATATTATTTTTGTTCCAAAATCATATTTCAATATCCTGAAGTCCTAACCCAAGCTTACCTCTAACCTATTTCCCCTCTTTTTAACCTTCATTCAAAGCCTAACCTTAACCTAGAGCCTAATAATAATAGTTAACATTAAACCTAGGCCTAGATTACTCATATTTTTACCAAATATTGCTAAGATATGCATCTTGAAGTGGTCAAAATGTAATTAAGCTGTCTGTCCATCTATGTGGTCAACCGCCACCCTTAATGTAGGGGTACCGCAGGCGTTTTTTACACTGTGACCATATTCAAAGACCCATAACTTTTTCATTGAAGGCATTTTTTGCATTATATTGCTTCTGCCTATAGTTTTTTTTTAACTACATATCACATTTTTATCTGATATTTGGGTCTAGGTAAAAAGCTGACCACACAGTGAGCCATCAAAATGTAAAAAAATAAAAATAAATAAAAATTCCGTCCAACCAAAATCCCATTTTAAAGTGCTCATAGATCCAAAATGGTTCATCCCAATGCAATTTTGCCAGATTCTGAAAGCCAGCACAAACATTAACAATGGTAGCTATTTTCAGCTTTCTATCTTTTGGAGAAAAGATTTTATAGCCTTCCAAAAATACTCACGAGCTAATGTTGCGATTCCCGAGCGAAAAAAAACTGGGGCAACACCCCAATTTAAAATGGCTCTCACACGAAAACCGTTCCAGATATTGAGCTGAATCTTGGGATTCCTTCGTTCGACGCCCTAAGCTATTTTTAGAAAAAAAATTGGCCAAATCGAAGATGGACCCCCCTGGAGGCTCTAGCTCATTTGGCATGGAATGACACACATTCTCCCAAGAGCCATACAAACAGTGTATTTGTACATTAACACCAAACACATGTGCCAACACATGGCTTAAACCAAGGGTAAAGGACAAACCAGTATACACTTACCTACCAGTCCCTTAATTTCACTGACAGTAAAATCCGGATCTGGCATTCTAGGTTAAAACAATTAAGGAGCTTGGTCAAAAATATGCATCATAGTGAGTTTTGTATCATAAACACTGGAACCATTGAACTAAACACTGAAACACTGATATTAACAACCACGACTGATGTGCAAGTGGCTGGATATGAATAGGATTCTCACCTGATTCCCAATCCATCTTTGACTTTAAAAATGAGAGGACTTCTGAGCGCTTCTCTCTGCACATACTCATAGGTGAAATCTGCAGGTCACACAGGCAGACAGAGGAACCGGCATGACAGATCATTTTTAATTACCAGCCGCCATAGCAATGCTGACATCGTTCTCATCTGATTTATGTGTGCATGTGTGCATGTCATCGAGGTGCACTACAACCAAATTACTGTAAAACTATTTTGAGTATTTTTGCGGGTGTTTATGGGTCAATGACGTGACATTGTCCGAGTGCACTACTTTGGTTTAAAATCATCTTAAATGATTCATAATAAGCATCATTTTATTCTATAAAACCTGTTTAATTTGAGCATATTTCCAGTTTATCATAAAAATGATATATATTTTATGTTTTGCCATCTCAAACCCTCAAAATGTCAGGTGGCGCAACCGTCCGAGCAAGTTAACAAAATGTGAAATGTATTAAACATGTAATTTAAAATATGAATTAATATAATATTAATATGGGGGCATAATTTTATATTGAAAACCTTTCAAATAAACAAAGTTTAATAGTTTATTTGTTCTTAAATTGTTTGGAAAACCAAAATACCCACCCCCTACAATAAAGAATCCACTTTTAAAACCAAGCTCAATGACAAAATAGTAATGTTTTAGGCAGAGTAGACACTCTCAGGTATACTTACTAAAAAAATCACTTAGAAAAAAAAAGAGGGAAGTGTGATTTTTCAAGAAACTTTTGGTTGCGCCACCCGAAATTTTTTGGCTGGTGAAATTGCAAATACAGTCTAAAACTGTACTAAAACCCTGTAAGTGTTGTGCAACCATTAAGACTTGTTTAAACGCACTCTTCCAACTTCAAATAAATGTATTCTGTACATTTTTAAAGATTTATTTTAAAAAACATTTTTAAAAGGCTTATTTGTCATTGACCCTTTTATGTCTGTGTGTATCTGCCTGTTGACAATTTTAGTGAACACGAGAGCACTGCAACTTTTTAAGATCCAGTCACGAAACGTCGCAGGTGAGTAGTTGGGATGAAAAGGAAGGCTGAGTTTGTAAATGGGTGTGGTCTGAGTAGTACGCACCCACTGGAAACGCTATGACGAGAGCCGCAATACTGAAAGCAACACGAGCGTCGTTGACACGACCAGTGCGATACCAAACGGAAACTAGTTCTGTTCCCACGCGCGACAAGTAAACAACTCGAATGAGCAAAACTTGTATCGAATTTTTACTGCTCTTTCACACACTCTGAATTTAAATCAACAGTCAGACCGGGTTTTACACAGTGAACATCTACGCGACAATTTCTGCAGACATAAAACCATTCCGAATGAACAATGTATCAATATGTCAAGTTTTTCGCGTTGGTGGGAATCAACTTGGCACAACTCCCGTTTAAACATCACGGCCACACGTCATATGTTATGACGGACATAATATGTTCCACGACAAATTTGACATTTAGTCACAGAAGCAAAGATCATACTCCCATAATTTAACTTGGATCTTTCTCGCAAAATACAGATTGACAACTTGCATAGTTTTGCCTGAAAACGTTTGACCTCCGCACGAGCGTCTTTAGAGTGCAATAACAAGAGAGCGTTTGACTTACAACACGTAACGGCGGAAAAAGTGTGGGGCCATGGTTACATTCAGGTACTATTCCGGTTATTGAAGCAGAGGGGTGAATCGACATTACCTTTTCCGTCCATGAACTTCACAAAGTTAGAATTGTAGGACTTGCTCACAAGCTTTTCTTCCAAGTCAAACCCTCTGATATTGGCCATTTCCTCCACATCGGACAGATCATCATTTTCGTCGTACATTCTCCTACAGCCGGAGCGCTGTTCATGCAAATCACATACAAAATTTGAATCACATGAGAATTCATTCCATATCAGTTCATGTTAGAACTCCTGATTATTTAGCGCGTGTCCTGCAGAAAGTCAATTGCGCTACAGTAGCCTACTGCTTTCAAACGACGTTTTCCATCCCAATTTTCGTTTAACATAAACAGCGTCAATTGAACGGTCACAAAATTACGTAATGCAACAGTGAGTGCCACTGCATTTATCCTCATGCACAGCACAGTCCAAAACAACGTAATGTGTCCTTTTCCCACGTGCAGTAGCATCTCGGTGACAATACGCAGCACGTGTGCGTGTGTAAATAAATATGTAATTTGTAGGCCTAGGATAAGCTATTAAAATTTCAAGTATTTGAAAAATGTTCCTGCACACCCTGAAACTCGCATCATCTGGGCTAAGCATGCGTTTGTCATGTTACTCCTGCATGAACCAAAGGTCCCGGAGTAGATACCAATGCAGAAAAAGATGGCCAAATGTTGAAAACAATGCATGAATATACGCCGCGGCGTCCTTTGTGCAATAATACTATCAAAACATAGACAATTCACATGGGTACGGCATTATGCAACAAAGTTCGGGTTCTCCTTCCAAAGTGAAGGATACTGAAATAAACAATGTGATCCAAATATCGCAAATTCGTCAAACAATGCACGTTCCTCATCGACTTCACATCCCTTTCAAAGGCTAGCAATAAAACAACACAATAAGGCTACACACCAGTCTGCGTCCAGGTTCTGCACGCGCCTCCATGTTCGGAGCTGTCGCCAGTTTACCACTTTAGCCCTTCATTTTCTTGAAAATGGCACCTTTAAAGTTATAAATCACTTTGCCTTCCGAATCAAAACTAACTAGGAACCATTTTTGTGTAGTGCTGACTGACGTCATGGCCGAATCAAAACATTGTTAGAAAACGTCATGCGTCATCAGTATTCACAAGTTTAAGGCTTCCTCGCCACGCACCTCGTATTTACTAAAGTCAATAAATGTGTTTTGAGCACACAGATCGAGTAAACTATCTTAAAATAGCGCCGACTGTTTTATTTTTCTCCTCCTAAGGTCACGAGTCTGCATCATCTTGCACGCACGCGCCGCAGCGGTTGCGCGAGAGAGGCAGATAAGTGGAAGTGTTAACTTCATCCATTTGCTTATTTATATGCGAGGCAACAACTAGCCGGATATCCGACCATTAAAGAGAAAATAAGGCAAATTAAAAACCACGATAAATGCATTTATTCGGGGGTAAAAATTGGTTGTCTTGGGGGTTACGCCTTTATCCATCCTCGACGACATAAATTTATTGATAAAAAAAACCTAAGGGCAAAACTAGAATTGCGCGAACGTGGATTTTTCTCCATAATGAAATTACTGTGCCTCTCGTTGATTCCCATTCATGGACGAAATTCCTGCTCATGGACGCATTACTCATTGCAGTGTTTGTCCGTAATCTGCCAGTTTAACAAGTCCAAATAGTCGGTTTATCAATGTGTAACGCCTGCGGTCCTGGGGTGCGTTTCCCAAAAGCGTAGTTGTTGAATAGGTTAGCAACTTACATAGTTCGTTCATTCACAGTCAATGGGTCCAACATGTAAGTTAGCATCTGTAATTTCGGGAAACGCAACCCTGATCAGTTTATCCTCATAGAGTCGGACAATTACTGTACAATAGCAATAATATGTGACCAGTGCATTGGCCAAGCTTAACAAACGCCCAACCATAACCACTGTTGAAATATCACGGCTTATTTCACGTGTTATATATTAGTCTGCTCGCTGTACCCCAATAGTATGGTAACCCGTATTTATTGTTATAGATGATTTTAAGAATGGTGGGAACAGGGCAAGACCATCAACCATTTCAATTGCCTGAGACAGAGGAAGGCGGAGTTTAACTGAGCGCTCTGCCGCATTGACTTATGGGTTGCTCGGGGGTGTAGTTTCCTGAGAAAGTGGTTTGATAGCTGTAACTGATTATTGAGGTAGTTGGTGCGCAGAAAAGTTACTTGGGTATTGTGAGGCAAATCACACCTGCTGAAATGCGCCCAGGTTGATGAACTGCTATCTTTGGGCGTTCTTGTTGTGTCAGAACGGTACGTCAGGGACGCAGGTCGAGTGGGAATAACGGACAAAGGAGCAGCGATGAGTCTAAATGAGCATTCACTACAAGCGCTGTCCTGGAGGAAGCTGTACTTAAGCCGAGCGAAGCTGAAGGCTTCGAGCCGGACGTCTGCTCTTCTCTCGGGTTTCGCAATGGTAGGTCTAATGCGCTTGTACTAAATTAGGCTCCCAGTATTTATTTACAATCTGAGACGCACTCATTTCTTTGATTGCGAGGGACAGTGGTCCTGACAAAAGTTCATTGTATTTATTGCGCATTGGATATAGTTATGGGAATCCTGCGTTTTAAACGCAGATGATGGACAAAGGAGAGTCCATTTGCTTGATGTTCTTTAATAGAATGCGGTTTTTCTTGAGTTTACTGGTCTTCCAAAACTCTCACTTCACCTGCCATGCCTGCCCTCTACTTGTGGATCGCTTTGGAGACGGACGTAACCACCGCGTGCTAACGGTAGTTTGACATTTTTTTGCCGCGCTTCATCTCAAATATACCCCTACTTAGTGAATGTATGTCTGTTGCCCCTGCGCCGGTCGGCTGAAATGAATAAAATGCGTTCACATCGCCGTTATCTCATGGCATTTCACTGCAGTATTATGTCATGACCGGTGCACTGTAAATTATTTGGCAACAAAATATCTCCGTCACTTGCCAAGTAATGTTGCAGCCTATGCATCCGTGTGTCCCATCGCCATGCAACGCAAAATGAAAGTGTTGAGATAATGTTTCCGTGGCGCGTCTCTAGTCTTCACCAGTTCCGCAATACACTGCTAGTACATTTACCCCTTCTTCTCACGGCTTTGTTAGTGTCCGCGGAGTCAATCGGTGCCGGATTTGGCTGTTTTTAGCACCACATTTTGCGGCTGTATCATAAGGAACTTGGAAGTCATTTACATGTGTTAAATTATTATGAATCTTATTTGATGTTCAAAACCGGAATTTTTCTCCGTTATTTATACATTTGCATGTTACCAGTGCACTGCAGGGCGGCGGTGCATTTGATGCACCTGGGGTAACCTACTTAACGTGATTTTTTTTTTTTCTTTTTTTCTCTGGTGCAGTGGCCTCGACCCATTTACGCAAAACGCAAGAATTGGTCAATAAACGCACATTCATACTTGAGCTGGGTTCAATATGCTAGCGCGAATGTCCATTTATTTCTTTAACGGAGCCTAGCGCTGTATTGGGAACTGAGAGCTTAGAAAAACAGCTTGCTCTGTCTTGCCTGGTCTTCCCACGGAAAATAGTGGTCCTTAATTGCGCCATATTGCTCTGACAGCTCAATGAGATGAAATTATCGCAGACTCATTTGGATAACGCATGTGTTGCATGGCCCTGGAGGTTGCAACGCAGTGGTCTCTACCCCCGGTCCTGAGCGCTACCATCCTGAAGGTTTTCATTCCGAGCAAATCAAAGCACATTTCATTTCCCAGTTAGAGACTTTAATGAGTTGCTAATTAGTTGAATCAGGTGTGCTGTTTTGAGTACAAACCTACAGGATGGTAGCTCTCCTGGAACAGGGTTGGAGATCACTGTTGTGATGCATCTATTCTTTTTCATTTGTTTATATTAGCGATAGGCTGGTGATGTGTGTGCCCTCCAAATTAAACAGGAATATCCTGGTGATGTATGTGCCCTCCAAATTAGACACTCATCTCTATAGCTCCCTTGGCCAAGACTGATTTTGGAAACCTTTGAATTGGTGGAAGAGGGATTAATTTCAAGAAAGACCCATCCAATATCCTTTTGCGGCCCATTTGTGGTCCTGATTCACAAATAAGGAAACAATGCTGTTTGGGTTTTCGTACCCAGCACAAAGTTGGCAGTTGGCTTTTTGTGGCCTGAATGCTACCATGGCAACTCCTCTTTCACAGTTTCAGTCCATTTGGCAACCCTTAAATAGCTGACCGGAGGTTCATTTAGTGAGGTAAAAAAAAAAACCAGGTAAAGTGTTGATCTGCATACTTTCAAAGCAGTACTGTTCTGTTATGTTCAGAGCCATACAACACGTCTCCTCCAGCATCCTGAAAATATACATCATGATCTTCTACATATTGCCTACTGTTTACTTAGGACATATTTTTAGCGTGCCAATGGCAGATTTAAACAACTTTTTACATCCAGTGTACTCAGGAATACCCCCAGAATGCATACTGTAATGGCAAGTAGTGTATACTGCATGAAATCTGAACCAGGTGAAAAATGTAAATGTAGTTTTCCTATAATCACAAGCAAATAACATACATATTTGATGGTTTTGGGGTTGTGCGCTGAGGAACTTGTTTTTAAAGGAGGCAAATTGGGCTTGGTGATTCAGTGAAAGCTTTTAACACAAGATTTTTGTAATGGTTATATGATTATCGTAATGTGTGTGTGTGCCATGCACTATACATTTTAATGCAGTTCATCGGAAATTCAGCAGTTAAGTCTAAAACTCCGCATACAACATGACTTGCTGTCACTGTAGGCCAGTGTAGTGACACCGGAAATGGCAGATTTCCGCTGAGAGCGATAAAAAGTGCAGTAAACATATGAAACTTTGGAACAGTCTGTTGTTGCGACCCTTTTCGTGGAGACTGCTCATACCATGCTGCTTCCATAGAGGCCAGTTTAGCAAGGAGTGGCACAAACTTTGCAGGTCTTGCCGTGACGAAGACTTAGTGGCCTCACTGGCAGCGAACGATAACAATGGCAAAATCGGGCCATTTAAAGTTTTTGAACCATTTTAAATCATTGTATTGGGAATCGGTTCAGTACTTGAAGTTTCATCCATAGAGCTCGTGGGTGACATCTGCTGGTAAAGTTCTGCTGTCAAATGAAGCTGCTGTCTGAAAGGATTGTTTCGATGCTCGCACCTAATAAATGTTTATTACGAACATGTTTGTGTTGTTGAGAACCTAACTGGTCAGTTAGCAGTCTTGACTCCAGCATCGTCATGTTTTAAATTATGTTACAAATGTAAACCGCATGATTATCGGGCAGAGGTTTTCAATGATGGCTCATTACAGACTACGAAATTCTCATAAATGCATGGATCCACTCGATCTTCGATGTCATCCGTAAGTACTGCATCATTTCAGTCTTTTTGCGATGATTATATCACACTAAGTGTCAAATCCTGTCGGTCAACCCGAGGCAGGTGGTTTAGTCGAGTGGTTCCCAAACATGGTCCCAGAGCTCCATTGTGAGTGTATGCTGGTTTTGGTTTCAACCACTAGTGTAATCGTAGGATTTTAACTAGCTGTTAATGGGTATTAGTCATTTGCCCTCTTGAGCCACTTATGCTGTCACGCCAAAATACACATCTTGATTATCCATCCTTGTCATTTTATATTTTTGCAGAGGTATTTCCCCTGTAATTATGACTCAGAGCAAAATAATTTACAAATACATGTATGGGCAATGAAACTGTCTGTTTGAAATGAAAATAAACAATGCATACATGATCAATACTAAAGAATAACAACTCTCAAAACTCTTCAGCGCATCATCTTCCAGGTGATTTGAGAAACCATGAAAAAAGAGACTAAAGATAGACCATTTCATTCTGGCCAACGGACACCCTTTTTTCAAAATGTCTCAATTCACCTACAACTCCCTCCAGACACACACTGTCTTGAATACACCAAGTTTGTCCGGCTGAAAAACCGTTAAGCCTGTTAGACTTCAACGTCATATCCCTTAAAGAAACCGTTAATCCAAAAATGAAAATTCTGTCATTATCTACTCACGTCCATGCCTGTTAAAACACAGGTGAAGTTTGTTTATCCATACAACAAAATCTGGAGTTTACCAGCAAGATTTCGTGGCAGCCTTCTCCAGAACAACTGGAGTTAATGGGGACTCGATCATTAGTGTTCTTTAGAGTCCAAAAACAGGCAATAATGCCCAAGAAATTACTTCATACAGGTTGTGAAGCATAGTCCAAGTATCCCGAAGCCAAAAGATTGCACTATGACTGCAAAAGACCTGTATCACACCATTATTTAGTGTACATTTTTACCGCAGCTGTTACATTTTAGAAAAAGTTCATAATTGCATGCATCCACCCCGCCTTCACTCATTCGCTCTCCACCTGACGAGGACTCCATGGCACTTCCTTATTTACCGAGCCACGCATAGGTGTGTACGTTCTAGGAAACGGAGGGAGTTTATGTTGCATGGCAGTTGAGAATCCATAGGGAAAGAAAGGATCAGGAAGTGGGTCAGTGCTTCTTCAGTTCAAGAGAGAGCTGGGTGTAAATGATGCTGGGAGTATGGACATGTTGCAGATCTGTGTAGGAGAGGGGTAGGGCATGGGTGTAGATAGTTTTGGAAAGGTGGGTGTTTGAAGACTAGTGTAGTTTGTCTAATGACCACAGTTGGAAATTGTGAATTAGGAACACAGCAGTGTGAAAGGAGGGGAAATGGAGAATGATTAGGTAATGAGTAGTGAACATGGTAAAATGTTTTATGCAAAGGCTGCAAACAGTGTGAGGTTTGAATAGGAAAGTGTGGGAAAAGAGCAGACCAGAGCTCAGTTTGTGGAAAACAAAATGGATATTAAGGGGGAGATCATGAGAATTGATTGAGGAAGAGTTTTGCGACTGTTGCATTTGTCATAAACTGTGCTGTGCCAGTAAGACTGAAATGAAAATGGAGGGAATAAAGATGGTGATGTATGCTTGGCTGGGATTTTTGGTGTACTTGATGTGAAGGGAGAAGAGATGCAGGGGCCTGCTTGGGGGGGGAGACAGTGTTACCCATTGAGACCTCAGTCTAATTTGCAGTGGTGCCCTGTTTACACAATCACATAATCATAAAAACATAAACAACATACCATACTATTAACCAAAAATCAATATACAGCAATACATTTCAAACATTTAACTGATAATATTATGGCAAGGTCATTTAAAACATACACACACTTTGACTTCCAAGTCCTTGATGACTTTTTTCTGTCTTCAAAGAGATTAAGGCATCCAGTTTAAAAGTCTCTTGAAATCTATCCCATGTCCTTGGAGCACAAAAATATGCCACCTCTTCAATACTTCATGAGCTTGATGGTGGAGATGGCCTTTGCAATTTTCAGAAAACATTGGACGTGAATCGCATATCCATTCGCTACAGCCAAAAAGGAATATGTTCCATTTTTGTTCTGTCCTGTCTTCCAAGATTGGTCCTGTGTTTCCTCGCTGGAAGGAAACAACAAAGGAGATGACTGCCGCCTTTCCTTCATTAAATGGCTCATTTGGACACTCCTTATCATGGCTGCCTGCAGTATTACTTCCAGTTCACATCCTTTTACAAGGAAGGTTTCTTGCTTTTAGAAGAATTTGGATGGACCCACTAACTTATTTTTTTCCCCTCGTGCCTGATCCAGAAATCAATCATGGTCCCCCATCTGGTAAGTGGTTCCAATCTGTGAAATGACTTGGGACCAAGGAGTTGAGGTTTCACCACGGTAAATTCTGCAAAGGAACATCAATAACATCCTTCGCAGAAATAATCTTTTTTTTCAGGAGAGTATGATGTATGATTGTCGTGGGATTCTACCTCTTCCTATCAGAAATATCTGTACCTGTCTGTAACTTATTTGACCTACTAATGTGGTTCAAAGTAGCAAAGACCTCTCATTCTATCTTTCTGTTTACTCTATGGGTGGAGCTATGAGTGAAAACGTTGCAAGGAAAAGGTAGCAAAGCTATGAAAAATAAGCAAATGGAACTAGCCCCCCATCTGCCATAAAGTGAGTGATTCTGCTGCAAAGAGTGCTGTGTCTCTGCACCGTTTTATAGGTGTTGATTCATTAAAGCTCATCAGCTTGATATGGTCAAAGCCGTACGATACAGTTCAACTACTCAGTGGCTTATCTATGTACGTCTGTGTGGGCCGTATCTGTGTGTGGCCCTTCATGTACAATATCTGAAATGCAAGTGGTCAGCTGAGGAATGCAGAAAAGATCCAGAAGAGACATGCTATGGGTTGACTGGATGTGTAGATGGACAAAACATTAAGGAAGTGGCTGACCAACATAAGTGATGCAAAGTAGCTGCTGGTATTTGCTAAGTAAATCAACATACTCTTCTCAGTTGGCCTGTTCATGATTGCTGGGTCTCCCCTGCCCAGTATTACCGTATTCTCAGGAGATTCATCCCTCTGTCTGACTGGGAGTTCATGCCAAACCCCAGAAGACTCCCAGAGCTCTGGGAAGGAAATTAAGTAAACAATGAGGTGATTTGTTTGTGAGTATGTCTCCCTATTTATGGTGGATTGTCAGTCTTCCATTATATTCAGTCATTTTAGGGAACAGCCATGTTTGTGTTTGAAATTGATTTATGCATGTTCCCTGTGTGGTTTTGATAGCCGAATTGTTGAGCTCCCTGTGCTGCTACTGCTACAGGTTTCCAGTAGAGTAGCAGGTAGCTAATGCTGAAATCAGTTCTGGGAGACTGGAGTTGTCTGATAAAAATGAGTGACAATGAATTGATGCAAGGGCATAGGTGTAATGTGACAATTGGTGGGGACAGACATGTAATGCGAGCGCTGGAAAATTTTTGCAAATCTGAGTGCAGATACTGCCTTTTCTGTGTACGGAGATTATCCGAATGAGTGTTTTTTTTTTTCTTTTATGATGCAAAGCAAACTTCCTCCATGATCTTCATAGAGACTTCCGTTTCTATTTTGTAGCCATCCAAATACTCTTGATTTTTGAATACAAGTTTACAACTGATACTAATGTTATGAACATTTATTATGAAGGTTAGCAATATCGAACAATTGAAATACTCTTACCAATTCATAAGTTTCTTAATTACATAATGGTATGTTTTATTATTAGAGAATGTTATAAATGGCCTATAATGATTTTGTCTATTAAGCATCTCTCTGTGCGGTAACACGACTGCAGCCGAGATAAACACTTCAAAATGGACCACTATCTGTGAATTGGACAAGCCGCAAACCGAGGGTTTTATCTGACTGGATCATGTTAGATTTATGATTTACGATGACTTGTTTCTTTCATTTTCCCCACTGAGGCGAAGTTGGTCGGGATATTTCAACTTTCAAAGGTTATATTTGCTGAACATCATGAGACCAACTTTAATGCTTTCCCTATAATTCCGTACTATAATTCATAATTAGGACCTCACCTGCAGCTCTCATACACCTGTATCCTCAGCAGCTTGCTGACGTGGTTCCTGCATACAAAATAATACATTAATAATAGCACCATCGCGGGATTTCTAGACTGAAATTCACCTCACAATTTGATATATCCACCCGTGTTATGTCTACTACAGCTAGCAACCTCACTACCAGCCAACATGTGACAGAAACCAGGTTTAGTTCGCTAGTAGAAACTTGCGAACACGATTAACTAACATTAGTTGACATGATTTTCCAGTAAAAAGTAACTTTAGGTAGCTAGCAAATTTTCACTTTAAATAGGTTACTGTTTCTGACTAGTTAGTTTGATGTTATATAATGGTTAGCTATGGAAAGGTACTGCAAGCACACTTAGTTATGAGAGAGGCACTTAGCGATTCAAGTTCCCAATATTACACGTGGCATTCAGTTTAGCTGAATATTAATAGCATTACATGGAACAATATTTTTTTTTCTCATTCTCTCAGACGATGAAATTTCCGCAAAAGCGATACGTACATAAGGTAATATCAAATATATGACATGAGTTGGGCCATGGGAAAAGTTCTATTGTTGCATGATGAAGAAAAATCTGGAATAAATGCCAAATTACGGTTCTCGTCAGCGGGCAGGCCATTGCAAACACCAAGTAAAAGCCGGTGGTCTAGTTGCGCGCTCAAGCCCCACTTTTGACCAAAATTAATATTCATGACCTGAGTAGAGTGGTCAATTTACTCTTGACTTTTGGCCTTCAGGTAGCCCCTCCCTTTCTACCAATCAAATGCTGGAGTGCGTAAATGGGTTGTCATGGAGACGTAGCTTCCACTACTGGGTCTAATATGGCTTATCTGAAAAGATAATAAGAACGAGTTTGCTGAAATATTGGTAGGGACAATCTGGCTTCCCAAAATATAGGTAGGGATATGTCCGTACTGTCCATATGCAAACCTACGCCCTCGAATTGATGGTTTTTTTTTTTTTTTTTTTTTTTTTTGGGTAATGGCTGCTTTTGAAGCAGAATTTTGCTGTTCTTCTTCGAATTGTAGAGAAATCTCTCAATGCTGTACTAACAGTAGCTAAACATGAGTGTTTAGCTAAAGCTGTCCTGATGACGTTCCTGCACTTATTTTACATGAGGGAAGCAGATGGATAAACATCCTGCACAGGTTCTCTTTCAAATCCTGTGATTCATGTGTGGTTTTGATGGTAGCCCTTCCACAAAGTGCTTCTTTTGCAAATAAAGAATTATGGTTCTGCACTAACCCTGTGTATTTGTGTGTTCTTGTTGCTGTACTTGTAAGAACGATCTCTTGAGAAATCACAGATGTTTTGAGAAAATCCTGCTTTCAGAGGACATACTGCATGGTCCTCATGGAAGATTATAGTGGATTATTGATAATTGGTTAAAGTTACAGTTGGGTTATGGTTAAGGTTCAAGAAAGGCTGTAGAGAATGAATGTAAGCTAACACCAAGTCCTCACAGGTATAGCTATGCAAACGTTTGTATTGGTGGCTCTAAAGTGCAAGGTGTTGGAAAAAGGGTTATTTTGCAGTTTAGCTGGAAGTACTGGATCATGTGCTCACCATTGGAATGAACTTACTCTCTGCATCAAGTTTAATCTCCTTCAAACTGCCCCACAATTCATTCACATTCTTACAAACATAAAGTGCCACCAAGGCTATAGTGCCAAATTTGCTTGAAGTTAGCATTGCTAAAATGTAAAATAAATAAATAAATAAAAAATTATGGTCAACTGGAGGCCCGCTTGATTTGGCCAGTTGCATCTAACTATAAATGGAGTGATCAGTCTGTCTGACTGTCCTTCAGTTTTCTTGATAACCATTCATCCAATCGACTTCAAACCTAGCAGGTGTATTGTTGAGAAACCAAGGAAGTGCCCTGTGCAGAGTGAAGATGCTCGGTTGAGCAGCTCTCGAGTTAGGTGCAAGCAGCAATACCACACAAGCAGCAATTGGACAAGCAGTTGGCCTGTTCCAAACAGGCATGTTTTAAACAGGCACTACACTAATAAAAACTAACGATGGAAAGACCACTAGCCCCAAGTGGCTCTGTTACCCTTATATTTTATATTTTTTCAGGGACATTGCAGCACCGGAGCTAAAATGGCTTACTCTCCTGAGGTTGTCATGCTGTGCCAAAAATTAGTGATTTATAACATCTAAAAATTTTCCCATACCCTCCCCCCTTGTGTCCTGCTACTACATCAAAATTAATGGGACCCGCAAGATTAGACTAACCTTCTCTCAAACAGTGTTTTAAAATTTCAGAGCATTGCATTAAAGATGCTCCATTTTTGGTATTAGTCTCTGAATTGTGTGGCTCAGCTGCAAAGCCTATGAATCCTTTCATTAGACGGAGTTCAGTTGAAATCCTGCTTCAGCTGTAGCTTGTGTTCCTCTGCCATAACGTGTTTGCCCTGCTGTAAAGCACTTGGATGTGCCCCAAAGCACTTGACTCTGCTGTAGTGTTTGGCCCTGCTGTGAAGTGTTTGACTCAACTGTAAAGCATTTGGCCCTGCTGTAAAGCGTTTTGCCCTGCTGTGAAATGTTCGACACTGATGTAAAGCGACACTTCTGCAAAGTGTTAATCTCTGCTGTAAAGCCTATGGCCCTACTGTAAAGCATTTGACTGTGCTGTAAAATATTTGGCCCTGCTGTGAAGTGAATGACTCTGCTGTGATGCGTTTGGTTCCGCTGTAAAGCTTATGACTCTGTTAAGCATTTGGCTCTGCTGTAAAGCTCATGACTCTGCTGTGAAGTGTTTGGCTCTGCTATAAAGCAGTTAACTCTGCTGTAGTGTGTTTGGCCCTGCTGTAAAACATTTTACTCTGCTGTAAAATGTTTGGCCTTGCTGTAAAGCATTTTTCCCTGCTGTAAAGCGACTCTGCTGTAAAGTTTTTAGCTGTGCTGTAAAGGGTTTGGCCCTATTGTAAAGGATTTGACTGTGCTGTAAAATATTTGGCCCTGCTGTGAAGTGTTTGGCTCTGCTGTAAAGCGATCGACTCTGCTGTAAAGTGTTTGACTCAGCTGTGAAGTGTTTTTCCCCACCGTGAAAGGGGTGTTCTCTGCATTGCTTTGACAGGTGGCGATGGTGGAAGTGCAGCTGGAGCGAAATCACGAGTATCCACCCGGGCTGCTGATCGCGTTCAGCGCCTGCACCACAGTGCTGGTGGCCGTGCACCTGTTCGCCCTCATGGTGAGCACCTGCATCCTGCCCAACATCGAGGCCGTCAGCAACGTGCACAACCTGAACTCGGTGCAAGAATCCCCGCACGAGCGCATGCACCATCACATCGAACTGGCCTGGGCCTTTTCCACCGTCATTGGGACCCTGCTCTTCCTGGCGGAGGTTGTGCTGCTCTGCTGGGTGAAGTTCCTGCCCATCAAACACTCATCGGAGAGGAAAAACGACACATTCTCTGCCGGGGTGGCCGCTGCCATCACCTCCACGTCCATCATGGTGCCCTTCGGCCTGGTTTTCATCATCTTTGCCGTGCACTTTTACCGTTCTCTCGTCAGCCACAAGACCGACCGTCAGTTCCAGGAGCTGGAAGAGCTGTCCAATCTCACCCGACTGCAGAACCAACTAGACCAACGAGGAGAGGCACAGAACCTGCCTTCTGCTGCCCAGTATCCATAACTGTTAGCCCATCCTCTGTTAGCCAGTAGCCCTAACCCTTAACCCATCTATTACCCAGTACCCCAAACCCTAAACCCATCTTCTGCTGCCCAGTGCCCCTAACCCTTAACCCATCTATTACCGAGTACCCCGTACCCTAAACCCATCTTCTGCTGCCCAGTGCCCCTAACCCTTAACCCATCTATTACCCAGTACCCCAAACCCTAAACCCATCTTCTGCTGCCCAGTGCCCCTAAACCCTTAACCCATCTATTACCCAGTTCCCCTAAGCCTTATCCCATATTCTGCTACCCAGTACCCCAAACCCTAAACCCATCTTCTGCTACCTACCACCCATAACCATAAACCCATTTTCTGCTACCCAATAGGGATAAGCGCAAACTTAACTCCTACACCCCTATACCCTAACCCCAATCATATTCCCTGCTACCCAATGTCTCCTCACTCTAAATCCGTCTTATACCACCCAATTCTTCTAACCCCAAACCTAACTTCTATTGCCCAATTCCCCCTTCTCCCACCCTACCCCTTGCCATTGAGTACCTTGAATAATACCACACCCTCTCCACCTCTCCCCATGTTTTTAATGAGGCACATGCTTCTTATTGCCCAAAATGAAAACTTGTCCTGTACTTATACACTCAGAGGTCACTTTATTAGGTACACCTATGCATATGCTTAATGCAAATATCTAATCTGCCAATCAGCAACTCGATGCATAAAGGCATGCAAACATGGTCAAGAGGTTTGTTATTCAGACCAAATTTCAGAATGGGGAAGAATTATTCATTTACGTGACTTTGACTGTTAAGTGATTGTTGGTTTCAGACAGGGTGGTTTGAGTGTCCCTTAAACTCTTGATATCTTGGGATTTTTATGCAGAAGTTTCAAGAGTATACAGAGACTGGGGAGAAAAACAAAAAAAAAATTCAGTGAGCAGCAGTTCTTCGGGGAAAAACTGTTTTTGTATGAGAAGTCAGAGAACGGTGGCCAGACTGGTTCAAGCAAATTGACAGGCAATAATAGCGCAAATAACCAAACATTACACCAGTACTATGCAGTAGAGCATCTCTGAACTCGACACATAGAATCTTGAAGTAGATGAGCCACAGGTTCCACTCCTGTCAACCAAGAACAGGACACTGAACTGAACCCACTGTGGACAAAGGCTCAAAAAAACAGCTTTGCTATTGAGGATTGCAAAAATGTCACCTGGTCTGGCGAATCCCAGTTTCTGCTGGGCCTTGCAGATGGCGGGGTTAGAATTTGGCTGAGACAGTACCCATGGATCCGTCCTGCTTTGTGTCAGTGTTTTAGGCTGATGGTAGTTGCGTAATTTCATGACAAATATTTTTGCAATGATCAGCCCCCTAAATTCCAATTGAGCATTATGTAATGCCACCGCCTAACTGAATATCCTTACTGATCATGCGCATCTCTTTACAGCTACTGCCAATGTCCAGCAGGATAACACCCCATGTCAGAAAGGATGTAACCTAAAGATGGTTTCACCAACATGAAAATGAGTTCAGTGGTCTCCAATAGCCTCCGCAGTCTCCAGACTCAGTTCAACGGAGATGAGGTTGAACAGGAGATTCGCTGCATGAATGTGCAGCTGACAAATCTACAGAAACTGCAGGATGCTGTCATGTCAATATGGACCAAAATCTCGGAGGAATTTTTTAGCACCTTATTGAATCCACTCCAGGAAGAATAGGGCTGTTCCAGGGTAAATGGGGGGTGAAGTCTGACTCCGTATTCGAAAAGTGTACCTACTTAAGTGGCCACTGAGTGTAGTTGGTAAAACTTGACGACATGGTCAGTTAATCTGCATCGCATGTACAGACTGTTAAGATGTTATGTTTTATAAGTTAATATTTCTTAAACAATGTTGCTGCTGCTTTCAAGAGTAGTTTTAAATATATTGAGTGTATTTTTGAGAAAATCACTGTTAGCCAGTGGAAGTGCCATATATATTTTTTACATTTCATTGATTGAAGGATTTTTACATGAACTTTGGCCAGTATGAAGCTAAACCTTTTGAAAGTTTTTTTTTAATAAACAAAAAAAGTAACATTTAAAATGTATTCTCTTATTATACAGCTGCAGTTTAAAAAAAATCCAAGATTTTGACCTTATGTTTTAAGTCTGACACAGATGTCACACTGCAGTCTTGGAAGGCTGCAGTGTCCGCTGGTTTTAAGGTGATCTTGGCTCCAGTGTCTCTCAGCTCTGCACTGATTGGCTGAAGTGTGCCCAATGGGAGTGGGCAATGAACTACATACTGAGAGAAATATTTACCACTAAATGAATTTGGCTATACCAGCCATGCTGGCAGAGGAAAAACGATTTCACATCGGAGCATTGCTGCAAATATTTTGCCCAGAAAACATAGCTAGAAATTAGGGAGAGCCCAATGGCTCTGGGCTGCTTTGGAATTGGTCAAGGCCAGCTGATGGATTTGTCACTTGCCCAATCAAGCTTATACCCAAATTCCTTGTACCCGTTATAAAGTATGTTCTCTTAAAATTAGTAGAAAAATGTGTCCTGGGATATATATTATTATAATCCAAAATTCTT
Organism: Gymnothorax javanicus; assembly: GCA_029692085.1. NCBI lineage: Eukaryota > Metazoa > Chordata > Actinopteri > Anguilliformes > Muraenidae > Gymnothorax > Gymnothorax javanicus. Next base: position 120,643,446 of record CM056194.1, on the reverse strand, counting down.
ATTACATCATGATGTAATGTATATAGCATATTGCCCAGGCCAAGTATTCAGACCATAATTGCCTTGATTGGCAGCCGGTCGAAAGGAAACTAGATCAGCAGACGCTGTGGCCCACAGTGAATTCTGATTGGCGCTCCCAGAGTTCACACATTTGCTCACTGAAGCTAGGGGTTGCTCCTTACATGAGCTCGGGGCTTGTGCTTGTGTGGATCTTGTTTCCACCTGTGAGTCCTGCTCGATTGGCTAATTGGCTGCGTACCCCAGTGCTAAAGCATGTCGCTTCGGCGAATCCGTATTTTCACTGACACCCATTAAGTCACTCCTTAGAATGGAGATTCTCCTAGCGAAATCAGGACTAAACCTGTACTACGTCAGTGATACCAGTGGAAATAATGTAGTTCCAGGAATGACTTTAAGGGGTCTTCAAGGTAAAGTGTAGAAATAACCATAATAATGTAAAAACTAAGAAATAAACATACTCAATGTGATTTTAACCTCTTAAAATGCAGTATTTTGATTAAAAATTTACATGGTTGCCATGGAAACGGCACTTTAATGTCAAAATCTGAAAATATTTTGTGGCACTGATGTTTCAATAACCCATGGTCAGATTTTACTGAAATTAGTCTCATATGAAAGGTTTAAGATAGTTCTATGAAATGACATAGGATTTTTTTGTTTGGAACATTTATGAATATTTAATAAGCTCCGTTATATAACTATAACGAAAATCGCTATCATCAACTTGCTTCATTTTCAGAATTAACCCCCTAGGGATGCACCTATCTAGTCATTTCATAGATCTCCAGCAGATACAACTTCACTCCAAATTTCAAGTCAATTAGATGAATTTTAATGATTTTATGAATGCCACAAGGTTGAAAATCAGTCAAAATTGTGATTTTCGGTCATTTGCATTTTAAGTCTCGAGTAACAATTGAGGCAGAGGAAAAACAGATTCTTGGCGTTTACTGGCATCTCACTGCATTCCTTTATTTTGTGAAAATCAAAAATATTGAAATTTTCAGGAAAAAATTGAAATTTTTACCCTGAAGACCCCTTAAGTACTATGAAACCTCTTTTAAGAGGTGCGTGCCAAATTTCGTGCGATGGCATGAACTAGCCAAAGTAGAGAGGTGTTCTAGGGCAGCGAAACAACATACCTTGATTCATAGCTCGCCGATTCAAAGTATTTGCTGCATTGCGGAGTAAAATATTGTTGGTTGGTCTTTGCAAGTTTGTTTACAATGATTAATCACTTATTTTAGCTCCTCACAACTTTGTGTTCATGACTCCACTGACAATTTCAGCAGGTCTGTCAAAGATGGCCAAACGATGGCTTGTTTGTCTTTATATAGTTGATGTGATAGGTTGGTTTATTGAGCATAAAAAGACCAAAATAACTGCAGTTCTCTGATTGATAAGAAGGTTCATTAGATGAAACATTTTTTATGCCTTCCCTTTCGATACCCTTCTGAAGTTTCCCATGTCTGAGTGTTAATGGCTTGTTTGGTTAATTATTTTGTTTGCTGATTATACATTAATGAAGTGTTTCACTTGTATTTTATGTTTTGTGATGTATAGATTGTACAGCTGCTCCCCCGACATTAGCGCTTACTACTTCTCACTTGAAAAATGAACTGCACTTTTGTCTCGTCATTTGTTCTACATCTTGTAAAAAAATATAAAATAGTTTTAAATTCATTCCTGACAATGTGGTAATTTTCCTGTTTAATCTTAATTTATGAGCCATTATGACTTGAGACTGGACTAAAACTAATCCCTGATTGGCTAGAATTCAACTCAGAAAGGGGGCCAATGTGTGTTTGTGTGCACATGCATGTTTGTGAATGTGAGAGAGAGATGAGACGAGAATGACAAATGTAATCTTTCAATTTGGTCAAATTACTTCAAAAATACACGTTTTTGATGAGTATTATTCCGATTGTGTCGGAACGGGTGTGTAGCCTGTCTTTAATGTCCTCTAAGTTAAAGATGCAATGCATAGCGTTAACACTAGGTTACAACGCATCTGCTGTTGCTAAGCCCTCGATGAACTTGCAGTCAGATTTTCACCACTAGTCCGCACTGTTGCAACACTTTTGAGCATTTGTGCTTGTAATTCAATTAATTACATCAACGTTTACTGAGTTAAGCATCTGTCTCCCCAATATACATAACTCATGAAGAAATTATGATAACTAATGTCGCTGGGGTGAGGGATAATGTTAATTGCTTTTCTACGGCTTCCACCTCGGATTGTTACAGTAAGAATGGATAAACATCTTGATCCTGTCATATCTCAATGCCTTAAACAATGAAGGAATTTAGATTTTATTGCTATTAACATTAAATGTATATTACGTGTCCACATTTCTCCAGCTCTGATCTTTTATATAAAAATCCTGGGCTCACATTGAGCAGCAGAGTTTTACATGACCCAGCATGCAGTTAGATCGGTTCTGAGGCGTCGGTGACGCTATCAGAACAGATCATGGACCGCAGGACATTAATTTATTTCATACCAAATACATTTTTACATGCAACCCCAACTCGGAAAAGGTTGTGACGGAATGGGAAATGCAAATAAAAACAAAATCATTGCTTTATAAAATTTACATTAACTTATTTTAGTATAGACTGCATGAAAACAAGATATTTAACATTTTGTCTGGTCAACTTCATTTTATTGGTAAATATACATTAATTCCGGTCTGCAACACATTCCCAAAAAAGTTGGAACAGAGCAATTTAGGACTGGTAATGATGGGGAAAAGAATAATAATGTAATTTAAACCAGCTGAGGTCAGTGGATGACTGTACAGTGGTTATTTAGTACAAAAGCAGCATCCAGGAAAGGCCACGTTCTTCAGGAGCAAAGATGGGCTGAGGATCAGCAATCTGCCCACATTTGTGTGAGAAAATCAATGTGAGGTTTTAAAAAAAATGTTCCTCAAAGAAAGACTGGGGGAGATTTGGATATTTCACCCTCTGTGGTGCATAACTTCAAAGATTTCTGGAAGATATGCACAGCTGTGACTGCACCAATAATGCCAGAAAATACGAAGATTTGGGAATAACAATATGCTACCTTCAAGATGACAACATTTCTAGGGACACTTAGGTATTTCATAATGACAAAGCAAAGCCACATTCTGCATGTTTTACAAAGGCATGCTTGTGTAAGAGGAGGGTTAGGGTGCTGGACTGGCCTGCCCTGTTTCTCTTCATCTCACCACAGGACTTGACACACCCTGTTCCTCTTCATGTGGCCACAGAGCAACTGAACATGTCTTGTTCCTCTTCCAGGCTTATCAGCAGTAGGAGGGTAGGGGTGGTTTGGTGCCTGCTGGGGTCCACAGTGTGTTCCTCCATGCTCTTGGACTGAGCTGCTTGCGGCCAAAATTCAGTCATTTTGGGCCATAGCCATGTCTGGGCAACACAACCAGAGTGTTTTTTGGTTTCATTTGAACATGTTTTAACTGCGCAGCATTGTAATTTATGTCAGCACTGCATTTCAGTTGCTTTGCTGCGTAACCTCCCCCATCCCCCCTCCCAGAGCACTTCCTAACACATTCCTGTTAGGGGCCACTGGAATTCTAGAGCCATTTCTGCCCAAAGGCCCTTGAGGCCCCTAAAACACACAAGACAGGGACACAGGTAGAGTTAAGTGTCAGCACTAGGCAGGTAGTCAGGACACTGACTCCAGTACATTTGACCCTGTGCTGCATTATCATTGATGCAACTGCCAGACACTGACCATATGTCCACACGCACATACACACACAGCCAAGTTTTTCTAGCTTTGTGGGGACTAAAAAAAAAAAATACATATTTTTGCTCCAAAATCCTATTTCCATGCCCCCTAGGCCTAAACCTGACCCTATCCCTTACCCCCCTCCCCAATCTTAAAGCTAACCTTAATCCTTAAACCTACTCACCCCCCAAAACAGCCACACTTCTAACCTTCATTTATAACCTCACCTTAACTTAGAGCCTAATTTTAATAGCTACCTTAAAACTAGAATTAGACCAAACAATAACTCCAATAGTAAGCCTAGACCTAGCCCTAAGCCTAGAATTAAGCCTTTTCCTCCCAAAAAAGGTCCCCACAGTGCTCGTTTTCTCAGACCTTACCATTTTTGTGAGGTCTTTTGGTTCCCATCAGGATATAAACCCCCCCACACACACACACACACACACACACACACACACACAAAATCTGCTGATGAGTGTAGGGTAAGGAGGAGTGGAGGGGTGTTCCGACTCCGTTGACAGTTTTACACTATTCTAATCACCGAACCCACGGCTCACAACACACCAGGCCCCGCGATCACCATGGTAACACTGACCTTGTCCATTCCATGGACATTAGTCAGCTTGCCTGCATTTCAGTGCTCCGTCCTCTCCAGTGGGTTTAAAAGAAATCCAGAAGTCCCATTAGCTATGAGGAAGCAGGAACAACTGCCAATAATCAAGGAAACCTGAACTGTTACCCAGCAATAAACCTCACCTCCGAGAAAACAGGCCTTGTTAAAACAAAAAGGGCAACGCAGAAGTGTGACTAATGAGTGAAATTAATCATTCACTTCATTCATTGATCTCTTTGGACTCCTGATAGTCTTCAGGTTACATTGGGTACCCTCTAGTCAGTTTTCCCTTTCTCTCATGTTATCAGTCAAAGTATGTTCAGTTGCGTGTACGAAGAACTGCCTGTTCAGGGAGAACCGGTTATGTACATACTTGTGTGCATCTGTGGGGAGTTGGAAGGTGCATTTGACGGTGTCTCGAGGTAGATTCCACTCATGGTAAAATTCATGCCAACTTCGCCCTGCAGCTGACAGATGTATATACAACATCTTTTAGCCGTTTTGATCTCTGCCTATGAGCAAGAAATAGGTTTTGTGAAGGGGTGTTATGCAACTCTTGCATCACCTAGAGGGATATGCTGAAACAACATCTACTGCCAAACAGTCACTCTATGACAGCAATACTGAGTAAAAATAAATACTACCACAAAGTTACTACTACTAATGATAATCTTAATAACTAAGCTATCCATTTTGCACGGATAGTTTTGTTTCTGCGGCAGTTTCCACTCACTCGCCAATCAAATTATTTGCCGGTGTGTGCCGTATACTGCCCACCATACAGAAAACCATAGTTAAACCAATAAAAATATAACTTGGATGATCCAACAGATTATACTTCCTGATGTACGAATAGAGCGCATTTCATATTTCTTTTTTGTGAACAATTCATCCACTTATGACAATGGCCAACTGGAATTTGATAATGTGATGTCAGTTGGTAGCCAATAACTGGCAGCAATAACTGTTGGAATGCAAGCCAGTACATGCACAATTATCCACATAACCGTGCCCAGGTGCTTTTATTTTACTCAATGCAATATTTTGTATTATTTGTTTTGAATAAACCAAATCCACCCAATTCTCAAAAGGCCGTTAGCTTTTACTGTGACAGTGTGCAGCAATGCAATACTAGCCTATATACAGCACACACACACAAAAAAAAAGACTGAATAGGGCCCATTTCAAAGTTATGAATAAGATGACGCCCAAAACAAGACGAATAAATGGAATTTTCATCTTTCAGGTTTTAGTTAATTCTAACATGACATTCCAATGTATAAATGCCAAGTGAGAAAAGGCTACTGATCGAACTCATAAGAAGGTACTCTAGTGTGTGTGCACTTTTAAGACTACGGTGTCCATGGTAACCGTAATAAAGGGCGTATTCAACGAAGAAGCGACGCAGCGCAAATAGGCTGTTCTGTCAGACAATTTCAAATGGTTTCTTAATTTTAGTCTCATATTTCCTTCCAACACAACAGATAACACCAATAGGCCTATATGTGAAAACAGGCCTGTAGGCCGATGTCACACTTTCAGCAATATTTCAACGGCTTTCCGTCTGTGGTAAGCTGAAGGAAGTACATTTCCTGCCAACTGTAATTTTTAATTACATTTAACCGTTAAGTTAAAACCTTAGCGCAAGAAAAGAAGACCGAAGTCAGGTCATGTGTAGACGCGGGCGTACAAATAAATCTACTCAACACAAACATATTGAACTGGGATTTATTTATAAGACAAAACATTTAATTCAACAATAACACAATGGGAAAATATGCGGCAGTCATACCACACTCATCCGAGGATATTTCCTCCGCCAAACATTAAATCAGCAGGTTTACATAGAATGTTTTCATGAAAATTTACAGTCGAAAATAATGGCGATACCAATGCCACTACTAGCCTGCTACTACTACCATCATTACCACTACTACTGCAATAACAACAATAATAAATACGCGGATACTCAGTCCCACTTGGAAAACATATTGCATGCTGAAGGCTCGAACTAAAATTCGCCAACACGAAGTCCAAAGTATGCGTAAACATACTTGACCTCGTGACCTGCTGTCGTAAGTAGACAACAGGCCGGCAGAGTGGGGGTGGAATACATTTTAAGGTCAGTCGTCGATGGGACTTTGACGGCGAAATGCAAGTATTTACCAACACGAAAATCGACGTGAAGAGTTTGGTGAAACGCAATTCCGCCCGGTAGTGCCTTGTGATCTTCGCTCAGACGGCCGCTGTAGAAGTTGCACCGCACAAAAAGAAAAGAAAAAAAAAACAGCCTGTCCCACTTTGCTTTAAAACGACTCAGACGGAAATAGGCACGTTCTATATGCCAAACGCACTGATTGCAATGGCTGTCTGTTTATCGGGATCGTCATATTAAACACTTACGTTGTGGATTCCTCAGTTTTGCCCAAAAATAACACATCAGATTGACGAACAACATGTGGCAATGGAAAACGTATTGGCTGTATTACACTGTAGCCATACAACGCCTAATCGCCTAACTGCACTGAAATCAACCAAGGCCGTTCTTGCCAACATAGACAAACTAGACATTTTAAACTAATCTATAGTGGTTGTGCAACAATACAAAAGTTACTAATGTAACAAAACGTCGAATTTGTTCATGAAGAAGCTAATCTTTCCAAAGACTGGGAGGAAACGCGGCCGCAGTGAGTACATTCCCTTTTCAGCAGACAACTGCCGACACGAAATTGTTTTCCACCCGTATTTGGTTGTGCAGCGCAGTCCGCCCAAAAAAAAAAAAAAAAAAAACGCCCCGAGGAGTTGGCGAGAAGCCAGACTCTCCGATTACCCTTCTGAAAAGCAAACCGGTTTCCAAGCCGTCAGCAACAACACCCGCCACTGCTGTGCGAGCGGGATTGACTGACTGCGCCACGAAAAATGTCGGCTGCCACATCACCCCGAAAATTGCACACTGTTGTAATGTTCACCCCGGTCGCCACTGATAGCCTACTGCTGATGAACATGAAAAAAAGAGAGGGGGAGAAAAAGACACTGTAAATATGTGGGGAATGCAGAGCTCTTCTTTACAGAGTGAAAACCTCGCCCAGCAACGTTTCCAGCACGTTATGACCTGCTGCGTAAGAAGAAGCCATTTTGAAAATAAGAACGGCATAGAAGCCATTAACTCAGTTCTAAAAACAAGTCGCTTTTGAGAAAAGAGGAGCAGGGAGGCAAGCCAGCTCACCCCCAAATGCGCTGAATCTATTGTTATAAATAGTGCATCTCCTGTCACACGGATTACATTTTCATACTATTGTAAGTTTTTAATATCTGGTCATATTTTAAATGTTTTACATTTAAAACACATGTATGGCTTTTGTGTTTAATCATAGTGGTAAAAATTGTAAATTGTTAACAAAAGGGGTTAAAGGGGGGAATAACAGAGCAAATATAGAATTATTTACAGGCTAAACAAGTTGACAAATTTGAGTCTCATATTTTTACGCCATTATTCACTTGGCTGAAACAATTTAGCCAACACACAAATTGATTACCTTAAATTGAATAGGATGTCCATATCTTAAAAAGGCGCACAAATGTTTGCCTTGTCGTCTTTGCTGCGATGAGCTTTAAGCGTTTGACTCCAGCATTGCCTGCCTCCAGGAAGGACTAAAAGGCAGGTTTGCATATTACAGCTCGCACAAATACTGCAAGTAGATTTTCTGCATTTTTGGTGGTCAGAGACCGTTCGGGTTGCGTGCGTTTGAAGTGATCTCACGAGAAGTAATTTTTCAATCTCTTTTTAGGAGAGGCGTCCCCACCCTCCTTATAAAGCACTCCCTGTTAACATGGATCCGAAGATGAGAAAGACAAAGTTCCTTTTTCTTCGGCGTGTAGGCCTGATAAATAAATGCCATCAAAATGTTAAGGTAAATATTCTTAATGAGTATTTATGTATTCACCGTCCTCATTTATTTTTTTCCTTTTCAGTGATTTGTGACACATTTCCATCTTAAAGTGTATTGACTCAGGAGGTTAATGCAAGTTGATAAACAGCTCTTTGTATATGTCCTTGATACAAGGTCATATAAATCTACTTACCTTGGTTGCATTCATCCCACAGCAAGTGTTATTTGTGTGTACATACAGTAATTCTGTTATTGTATATACACATTAATAACCTACATTTCCATTCCATTGTTCAATGATGTATTCCAATCTATGTATTCAAACTGTTCTTCTCAGATGGGGGTTTATGCGTCTATACTTCTCAAAAGATCGTTGTTGTTTAAAGGAGTGGTTAGGGGATTTACAGCTGCACTTACCAGCCCCAACAGTGAATCAGCTCTTTTTAAAGTCAATTGGGCTTTTCATCCTGCCTGTTTTGTTTTCTGAAATATGAGCCTGAAGTGGAGAGAAAATTGAATGCAAATGATGATTGAAAAAGGAATTGATTTACGAATGTAGGGAGTCGTTCACAAATGACCACCCTCACAGGAGAGCTAACATTTACATAAAATACTACTAGATTGAAAATCATCTGAAGCTTTTTTTAATTCTAGCAGAAAAAAACTTGCATATGAACTAGTCCTCTTTGGCCACTTAAGTATTCGGTGAAAATTATTATCGTTATTATAATTACTACTACTATTACTAAAATTGCATGCCAGCCATTTATTCACAAGCTTTTGTTTCGAGAATATTCAGACAAAAGGGTGTGCCTTGACCTAGTTCAGACAAAGATGGATTCCAGCAAGATAAAGGGAAAAATTAAATAAATGATCAAAGGGGTGCATCCCGTTACTTGTCGTCCTTCTGAGGTCCTTGACGCAACCCTTGTAACACATTCACGTGTATTCCAGAAGGAGATGCAGAATTCGATTTAAAAAAAAAAAAAAAAGATTCCTTTTGGAATAAAGGACAGCAAGAAAATGGCTATTCGGTTCCAAAGCATAAGATGGCTGCCAGCACTGTCGGCCCAACTCCGCGCTGTGGAGGAAAGCGTCTCTGCGCTGCTAGTAAAAGCAGAAGTCACAATGGTGCTCAAATCTGATTGGCCGGTGGAACCGCTCCTGTTAACCAGCCAATTACCAGCAAAATGTAAGAGAGTGTCTGAACTTGCATGCTCTCGGCACGATACAAGTATTACACTCAAAACACAATGAAAAAATAGTCATGCAAAGCGATCCCAAGATTCTGTATGTCGATAAAATTACGCATTAGACCCCGGACACTTTAAAAGACGTGATGTTTTTCTAGTTGTCTCCTTGTATGCCCCATAAAGGAAAATTTTCAAAATAATTTACTTGAGCCAAACATGGAACACGAGAGATCACGTTGGAACATATATGCTCAAATCGAAACACAGAAAGCGAATCAATCAAAATCCATTATTGTTATACGGGTTTGGGCGGATTATGCCAGAATCCTCCTGATCGTGCAGAACTAGTTGAGCCTCCAATGTCCGTCTCCTATCTGTTGTTTCCGAAAACATAGGCGGCAGATTCAACATTATTGTCTAAAACACAGTTTTTCATTAAAGCGCATTCTTACTCCGATAGATAATGGTTATATCCAAAATAAAAATGGTTATGTGGAATCTTATTTTATTTGTTAAATCAGACTTTCCCAGCGACAATTTATGAAAGCGAAGTATCGAATGTGCGAATGTAAATGAAGGCTAAGGCTAAGCTCTACTGCCGTGTGCTTTTGGAGAGACAGAAAGCACAGTGTAGAGGCACAGAGTGTGTGCTAGCTTGCGTGTGAGAGGCAGGATCTATTAAATTATGAAATATTCGCTAGCTAGTTAGGAAAAGGTAAAACGATCTCGCCGTTTCGGTAGAGTTAAAACAAGTCTCGATCTGAATAACTTTCATCATGTCCAACTCGGAAGAAAGAAACAGACTAAGGGAATACCACGACAGAAAACAGAGTTGCAGTAAGCTTTCTCTTTTCCCTCTTCGTTACTGTTTGTGTGGATCGGAGTGTCCGATTCTTTAATGTGATCAGCACTAAAGCGTATTTTGCCAATTGTCGCTACATATTTGCTTACTTATCAGTCTTTTGCGGCATTTTACAGGTTTGGCGAACGGAATGGAAAGCAATCACTCAATCACCGGATCGGGGGAGAAACGAATGCACCATTGCCGAAGTTACAAGTTGATTATTGACCCAGCATTGAAAAAGGGATCGCATAAACTCTACCGTTTCGATGGACAGACGTTCAGCATGCCAGTGAGTGATTTGTTTTCTCTCAAACTGTGTTAAAATTGAGAAGCGGGCACGTTTTTGTTATGCTCTGCTGTCGTGTGTGGACATACAGTATTAAACGCACTTAACTGGTTGGCTTCAGCACCTGACATGGTACATCAAAGTGTCAATGTAACCGGTGTTGTTATGAAAGCGGTACCGATAACAATAGATCCGCTGGCCCGAAGTTAGGGTTGTAGCAATATTTGTATATTGCTTTGTTTTCAGCTTGGTTCGTATCAGTTTCCTGCTCTTGCTTTGAAAAAAGTTTGGAAATTCACCCGCAGCCTGTCAGTTTTGAAGAAATGCAGCTTTGGCTCGACTGAATTGGTGTCACTTCAAATGTAATTTCTGTCCCGATTCTTTCAGCACACGGGGATGCTTCCTGTGGATTCCGTTAGAGACCCGAGAATTGTTCGTCTGTGGAACAAGTATCGGGAGGCCGATCTCCCGGTTCCGAAGTTTAAGGTTGTCGCACCGCCTCGATGGACTTGACAAACTTGACTCGTGGGATTGGTTCATTTTTTACAGTGGTGCTCCATTCTTATTGAATATTTATTTTTCAGTGAACCTGAATGTAGACGTACTTTTGCAGATTACTATAAAATGCAGCATCGTATGTTATGCATCATGTAAATGTGCGGCTCTTGTAACTTTGTTTTGGGGTTGGTATATGTCTAATGGGATGACTCATTATTGCAGGTTTGTTGCTTTATGCGCAAGACTAGAAATGCACAGTTCAGATTTGAACGACTTAATGCCCGTAGAGAGTGAAGGTTGGCTATCTCATTTAAATGTTATTGCCTAAGTGCCATGTGCCTCTTGATGTGTGGCCTAAACCACTCTATAGATAACGGGTGACATCTGCTGTGACTTTGTTGCTAACAGGTTTAGTTTTGCCCAAAATGGGGGCTATTCCAAAGTATTAAACTTGTTATTATGCATTTTCAGATAGACGAAAATTACGTGGGACGTGTACCTCCGAAGGAGGTGACATTCGCTAGACTCAACGATAACATTCGAGAGGGTTTTCTGACTGAGATGTGCAAGAAGTTCGGAGAGATGGAGGAAGTGGAGATACTTTACAATCCCAAGAACAAGAGGCATTTAGGAATCGCTAAAGTCGTCTTTGGCTCTGTGAAGTCTGCAAAGGATGCCGTGCAAAATCTCCATAACACATCTGTCATGGGGAATATTATTAACGTTGAACTGGACCCCAAAGGTAAGCAGTCCACATTTTATTAATAAGCTAGCATCTTTTTACTACCTCATTAAATTTTAACGTAGTCCACACTGTCTTGCGTAATTGCGCACACATAGAATGTTAGGATGTCCGAAAAACAAATGGTCACATGTCTGCAAGCCACACGTTGTCGGTTGCTTGGTAACCGGAGTAATTGCACATTGAAGCCTTCTCTGTTCTGTGCCGATAGAGGCCGGTTGCTTATTTCCTGTCCTTTGGCCGCTAAACTGCACTATCGACAGATATCACTCACAGAAGTGTTTTCGGAATATAATACCTCTACACAGTTGTATTTTGGCCTATGTGCATTTATTTATGAGTCATTTTTCGGTATTTAAACGTCGGCGTCATTATTTGGATAGACATTCGTTTTTAGGGCAAGCCATTTCCCACAAGTTTCTTCCTCGATTGAAAATGGGCATTTTTCGACATTACGGATCTTCAGACAATCTTTTGGGAATAAACGGAGGGTACTATTTTAATAAACCGGGTGGACGTGTTTAACTGGTTGTGGTTGTTTTAAGCACTATGTTACTAGCCGAGGCTATGAGTTTTTTTCGACGGCAAGCAGCGTTTTTCAAGTTTGTGGTTTGGCAGTTCGTGTTTCAGAGTTTTACGCACCCTTGTAGTTGAATTTCATGTCACTGAGAGGATTGTGTTTTCCTGATGACTATTTCGGCACCCTTCAGTGAACTAGTTGTCAATATTTGCCCTGACCATAATGGGGTCCATATCCCTTTTGCAATAAATGCCAACTTTTGAGTCTGTTGAGTCTAATGTTTGTTTCATGTTATATTCCTGACTTACTCCATCCATTGACAGGAAAGTTTTAAAACACACTGTTAGAGTAGCCCAGCCGACCTTTCAGCTTTACTACACATGCCCAATATTTTACCTACCATGTTTAAAAAAAAAAAAAAAGGTAATAAAGACCTATAACTGATGAAAGATATCAGTGCAGCTGGTGTATTTGTGTCGGGAATGCGCTGTAGTGAAAGCAGGACTGAATGAGCAGTTTAATGTGAGGTGCAGGGTGGTTGAGGACCAGGCTTTATCACATGGCGGTCATGGGCGGGAAGCACAGGTGGCTGTTTGGGGAACACATGCAGTGACATTCTCTCATACTTCTTAATAAACAAGAAGTGCAGTAAATTGAAATAAAATTAAATTTGTGTAAGACTTGGGTGGTGCCTTGTGTATGACCGCACACTGCTCTCTGTGTGTGTATGCACATTTGTGTGAGAGAGCATTTGTTTGTGTGCGTGTGTGTGTGTGTGTGTGTGTGAGGGAGAGAGAGAGGGAGGGCATGTGTGCATATGTGTGTGTACGTGTTAGTGCTTATGCGTGAGGCAATCGAGTGTACAGCTGTGTCTATGCACCGGAGACGATGTAATGTATAGGTGTGTGTGTCTGTGTTCATGTGTCTATGGTATTAACAAGGATGGCTGTCTTGAGTGTTTGCATGTTGTGTATGTGTGCATGTGTGTGTGAGTGTGTGCTGTGTGTTTCTGATGTAACTCCATGTACACATGAGCTGATCTGCACCTTTACCTCTCCCAGGTGAGCATCGGCAGCGCTACTTCCAGCTGCTTGTTGACGGTGTGTACACCCCCCAAACATTACCTGTGGGGGGACAGGAGCTGCTGGATCCCTCCCCAGGCTGTCTGACAGACATCTTACAGGTGAGCCCCCTTCCTCTCCCTCTGGCCCCCTGGCTGTCTCCCGAAACCCCACCGGGACACGCCCCTCCTTACCGCCAGGGTCGCGCAGCTTTATGTCTATCGGTGTTCCCTCCCTCTCGGATTGTGTAGTTTCAGAGCTGTCTGTTTGCTTTTGGACAGTGATGTAATTTTGTCTTGGCTCTGTGCTCCGGTGGATATGAAGCAAATGAAGAGAGAATAAAGTCCATCTTTCCAGGCATTTAAATCTTGTATTTAGACCTCAAACACTTATTTCTGTTACCTTATTTCTTTGTAAGACAAAAGCTCTGCCATTGAGGTGAGATGATTTTGACTCACTTGTAGATTTCCCCATGGAATAAGAAAATTTCACTTGTCAAGCACATGGTAACATAAAACAAGCTATTATTTTCTAGAGAGAGAAAATAAGAATTCAGGTATTAAGGTTACAGTCCTTGTAATGACAGACACTTTCTGCATCGTAGAAATTAAAACAGGAGTCATCAGAGGATGATATATCCCCATGGCCGCACAATCTAATCTCAGAAATCCCGAAATTTCAAAAGGCAGCAGTCTAGGACCTGATTAATACGCACAGCAAGTTTCGTAAAAAAAAAAATATATATATATATATATATTGAACGGTTTGCGAGTTTTTTTCTGAAACTAAATGTCCGCGGACGGACAGACGACTGCACTGACTGGTATATACCCCCGCATTATTATGCCGTGGGGATAAAAATGAACAAGTGGTTAATTAAAGTGCAAAATGTCAGTTGTAAATTCATGCCACTTGGATCCATGGTGGGTGATTTTGTCAGGAATTACAGCCATGTGTTTTCTCTAGTGACTGTCCCAATATTTTTGGACGACACCACTGTTTAAGCAGCAAGAATGAAATTGCAGACCAGTTGCAATGTGGAAGGACTTTGCTGTACAGACTGACGCTTATATACCCTTCCTTCAAGTACAACATCGCTCATCTCTCCTTCTGTTTTCTCTCTCATTTCCTCAGAGTTGATATTGCAGATGTTCCTATTGTTCCCTCAGTAGCAAATTTAAATATTTTGTGTCAAGTACTGGATATGGGAACCCAACGCTACTACTTGTCAGTAGCTGGGAAGCCAAGGTGTGATTCCATGTAACCTCCCAATCTTCCACAGTCATGATCAATAATGCACAGGGTTACGTTTCCCAAAAGCATAGTTGTTTGAAGAAGAACTATGTCGAGAGAAATATCAGTTGCTTGCGTAAGTAGCAACTATGCTTTTGAGAAACGTACCCCAGGACGATAAAAATAACGGATATTACTTTTGCGCAATGCATTTTCAGTGGTGATGGTTTGCCACAAAGTATCCTCAACTTGCTAGCTCTTGAGTTTACTGGCTAACCAGCTAGAACCATACCATTACAACTCAGTGGCTGGCTTGCAAGCTGTGTAATTTCTTACCTACCTGCTGTGTCCAAGATTCACACAGTAAATGTCTATCTAGAGCCCTGCTCATCAAATCACAACCCTCAAGGGTCGAGAACTGCTGGTTTTCCACTCTCCCTTTACCTAGGAGTTGGGTGTGATGACAGTCTGGCCAATTAGTAACAATTGTTCTCTTAATTGCCTGGAAAGAAAGAAACCCAGGCTAAATATAGACCTGCTTGGTCTATATCCCCGCTTATGTCTAAATGTTAAATGACAGAACAGTCTTCCCCTGGATTCAGTTCCTCTTCCTCTTCAGTTCTTCTGTTTTGTGGTCTGCATCCAGTCGTTTTTATGCAAATTTGAATTTGTGCACGAGGGAGCCACCATGAAAACTGCTGAAATCCAAAAAGAACAGAGGTGGAAGAGTGGGCATATAAATAGAGATTTGTTAAAGGGTGATAGAAGCAAATTACTCAGGTAAATGACTCATTATGGAGACCACATGTTCTAGGAAGCCTAATGAAGGGCAGCTGGTACTGTTCTGAGTTCAGTGTTGTATTGTTCTCTTCAGAATACTTATATAATGATCGATGATGGATACGCACGCTGATTAGCATTTTCGTTTACTAACTTTTTTGGAAGTTAGCCATCGTGAAAGATTTAATGGAAACTTGGGCCTAGCTGCTGTGTGTCTGTGTTTCTCTGCTGTGTGTCTGTGTTTGTCTGTTGTGTGTCTGTGTTTCTCTGCTGTGTGTCTGTGTTTGTCTGTTGTGTGTCTGTGTGTATACATGTCTCAGCTGTGTAAATGTCTAGCCTCTGGTTAGCATGAGCATTTGCCAGTGTGTGTTTCTCAGGTATGAGTGTTTGTTTCTTAAGTATGTGTGTTTCTCCCTGCTAGCGTGTATGTATAAGTTTCTCGTGTGTGTGTGTGTGTGTGTGTGTGTGTGTGTCTCTCTCTCTCTCTTTCCCTGGTGGTTTGTGTGTGTATCTCAGGTGAGTATTCGAGAGGATGTTTCTCTAGTGTGTGTGTGTGTGTGTGTGTGTGGAATATGAAATATAAATTTATATGTACAATTGTGCTCAAAAGTTTGCATACTCTGGCTGAATTTGTAAAATAGGTAACATTTTTTAAAGAAAACATGAATGACCAGGCAAAACACTCTTCTTTTATTTCCTATTGGATTCTGATCCATCTGTAGGCCCTGCAGAATGGCTCAATCATCAAATAAAAGATGGCAATAAGGGAAAAAAATGAAATAAACCCTGTTTAAAAGTGTGCATACCCTTAGTTCTTAATACTTTGTATTGCCCCCTTCAGCATCAATAACAGTGTGCAGTCTTTTCTGATGGTTGTCACTAAGGCCCCTAATTCTCTCAGGTGGTATAGCTGCCCATTCTTCCTTGCAAAATGCCTCCAGCTCCAGCTAATTCTTTGGTCGTCTTGCATGAACTGCACGTTTGAGATCTCCTCAAAGCGGCTCGACGATATTGAGGTCAGGAGACTGTGACGGCCACTCCAGAACCTTCACCTTTCTCTTCTGTAACCACTGGAGGGTCAACTTGGCCTTGTGCTTTGGATCATTGTCATGCTGGAAAGTCCAAGTGTGTCCCATGGGCAGCTTTCGTGCTGAAGAATGCAAATTGTCTGCCAGTATTTTCTGATAGCATGCTGCATTCATCTTGCTTTCAATTTTCACGAGATTCCCTGTTCCTTTAGAGCTCACACACCCCCAAAACACTAGAGAGCCACCACCATGCTTTACAGTGGGAATGGTATATTTTTCACCATGGGCCTTGTTGACTGCTCTTCGAACATGGCGCTTATGATTGTGACCATAAAGTTCTATTTTGATTGTGAGGTGTGTCAAGGTCTTGTCTGGCATATTTTGGGTGAGCTCTGATGTGGGATTGGCACAATAATGGCTTCCTTCTAGCAACTCGACCACGCAGCTCATTGTTGTTTAAGTGCCTCCTTATTGTGCTCCTTGAAACGACCACACCATCTTTTTCCAGAGCATCCTGTATTTCTCTTGAGGTAGCTAGCAGATTTTTCTTTGTGTCCTGAACAATTCTCCTAGCAGTTTGGGTTGAAATCTTACTTGGCCGACCTTACCTTGGCTTGGTGTCAACGTATCCCCAAATTTTCCACCTCTTAATCATGGACTGAATAGTACTGACTGGCATTTTCAAGTCTTTGGATATCTTTTTATATCCTTTCCCATCTTTAAAAAGTTGACGTACCTTGTTATGAAGGTCCTTAGACAGTTCTTTCCGCTCCCCATGGATCAGTGTCTAGCCAGATCAGTGCATCCACTTGGGAGTTAACAAACTCAATGACTATACTCAGACACTAGTTACAATTTAAAAAGCCACAGGTGTGGAACCCTTAATAGCCATTTAAACCTGAGTGTGTCACCTTGTGCCTATATTAACAAGGTCAGACATTTAAGAGTATGTAACTTATGATCAGGGCCGTTTGGGTGATTTCAGTTATCATTATGATTTAAAAAGGAGCCAAACGCCTATGTGATGATAAATGACTTCATGTGATCACTATCCTTAAATAAGAGACAAGCTTTTTGCATGAGGAGTCGTATTTTTAAAATAAATGGCAACATTTCACAAATTCAGCTAGGATTTGCAAACTTTTGAGCACAACTGTACAAACACACACACACATACACACACTGGGCTCCAAAATTTCTGTCACCCCTGACTGGCAATGCACTAGCAATAAAAAAATAAACAATATAATTACAGAGAAATGGAATATACCAACATATGAAATACTTTACTTTATTAATGTTTCAATGGAAACAGTCAAAATCAAGACAATCCTTTAATAAAAAATAAATTTCCAAAATCAAGGTTTTATAATAATTCTACCATTCATTCCAGCGAATTCTGCATTTTGATTGGTTAACACCAGGTATCTATTCACCGGTAAACTACCTTGCACTGAGTCAAGACCTCGCGCTGCGTGAAGAGCTCTCGCTTGATTATCGAGCCGCTTCAATAAAAAACGTAGGCTATTAGGTGACCGCTATGGCGTCTGACATTCCCACTTCAAACTTTGACTTCGGAACTCATTATACAATCCACTCTGCGCTTTCTTCGTCAGACAACCTCCAAACTCCCCTTGTGGTTGATCCCAACTTTGCTATAAAAAATATTTTCGTAGGGGTGTTGAGAAGAGTCATGGTAGAATGGAGATAAACCTACCGTTTTTTCAAGCACTCTGTATTTATCGTAGGCTAGATACCTGGAAATTTACATTTGAAATTCAAATGAAATTTCCAGGTATCTATCCTACGATAAATACTTTGTGTTCGAAAAAAACTGTAGGTTAATCTAATTGACACCCTTCATTTAGTACGTAGTGCAGCCACCCCTGGCAAGGATGACAGCATGGAGTCTTTTCCTGTGATGTTTGACAAGGTTACGGCACACTAAGGGGGGGATTTTGGGCCATTCCTCAAAGCAGATCCTTTCAAGACCCTTCACATTCTTGCATTTGTATTTATCAACTGCCCTCTTCAACTCAGCCCACAGGTTTTCAATTGGATTCAGGTCTGAGGTCTGAGATAGCCATTGCAGAACGTTGATTATGTTGACACGGAACCATTTCTGTGTGGTTCTTGCGGTATGCTTTGGGTCAGTGTCTTGTTGGAAAGTACACAAACGGCCAAGTCCCAGCTTTCTGGCGGAGGCAACCAGATTGTCAGCCAAAATATTCTGATACTGGCTGGAATTCATTGTGCCATTTATCTTCACCTGTGCCCCTGGACCTCTTGAATTAAAACGGCCCCAAAACATGACTGACCTACCATCATATTTCACTGTGGGTATGAGGTGCTTCTCCTTGTACCCATCTCTGTTTCGATGCCAAACATGCCGATGTGGAATCTGACCCAAATGTGCAATTTTGGTCTCATCTGACCAAAGCACCTTGTTCTAGTCATAACTTAAATTTAAAGTTCCATATCTTTGGAATCTTTTAATAATTGCCCTGACAGTGGTCAAGGGGGTATTCAGTCGTTTGTGAATCTTCTTGTTGCCATTACCAGATTTATGAAGGTCTATATCCATCTCCCTTTTTTTTAAACAGACAGTTGTTTTGTTTTCTGCATGGTGTTGGATGAGATGGGGATATTGCATGTGTGGTACCTCATTTTTATACGCTAATGAAACGGGAAGTGATGTAATGGCTCAATATAGTTCCTTAACACATAGATAAAACTCTTTGTTAGATATTATTTACAATAATCTTAAGGCATGCCATAAATTGTGAAACCTTGATTTGGTGGAAAGTGATTTTTAATTAAATCAGTAAATTATTTTGGCTGGTTCCATTGAAATGGTAATATTGTACAGTATTACTCGTGTTGTTATTTGGAGTTTGTCTGGAAATATATTTTTTATCATTTTCTTAAGTATTTTTTGTGCAGTCGGGGTTGCCAGCATTTTGGAGCCCAGTGTGTAGATGTCTCCCTCCAGGTTAGCACGTGCATGTGTGTATACTTCTCAGGTGCATGTTTGTGTGTATGTTTCTCAGGTGTTTGTGTGTTAATCCCTACAGGTGTGTGAGACGATGAAGAGACTCTCTGAGGGAATGGTAACTCCCAGCAGCGCAGCCACACCCCTATCCCTTGACACACCCTTCTCCAACCAGCGGCAGGACACGCCCAGCAGCTCTGGCCATGCCTCCCATTCCCAGGGCACGCCCCACACACCACGCAGTGTCGGCACACCCTTCTCTCAGGACTCCGCTTACTCCAGCCGGCAGAGCACGCCCACGTACAAGTCACGTCGCCACGACACCAAGTTCCAGGATGCTTATAATCGCCGACCAGAGCATCACTATGTGCACAGGGGGGTGGAGCCACCATGCAAGACCCACCTGCCCCCTCCAGAGCCTTCCCACTTGGCCCCGCCCTTCACTCAAACCCCACCCCCTCCCATCAGCTCCACCTATAAGCCTGCCTACCCCAGTTACCAAGCCCCGCCCCCTCCAGTTTACACCCCTATGGACCCTCCCCCTTTTCCACTGCCACAGCAAGACTACTGTAGGCCGCCACCCCCTCACCCTGCTGAGCTCCTCCCTCCTCAGGCCCCACCCACACAGGATAGGCCAGAAACGCCCCCCCTTCCTGAGCCACCGCCTGGCCCGGAACCTAACTCGGCCACGCCTCCTCCAGTGACGCCTGAACACTGCCCCTCCCCTGGGGCTCCCGTTGACACGCCCACCCCAGAGGCGGAGCATCACAGCCTGGACTCACGCATTGAGATGCTGCTGAAGGGGCGTAGCCGCAGGTCCAGGCTGCCCTTTCTGGGGGAGGGCGAGTGGGAGGGGCCTCCACGTATGGAGGGCAGTCCTGTCTCCTCTTGCTCCTCCCAGCTCTCCCTGCCCCACCTTCCTAGCCCTGGCCTGGAGGACATTAGCCCCACCCCCCTGCCAGATTCAGACTCTGACGCAGATGAGCCGGTCCCACCTCCTACTGCGCCCCGCCCACTGACACAGGCTGACTCGGCTGACGTGAATACAGATACAGAGAAGCACATGCCTGCTGAGGACATGGAGGTGAGTGAACACTGCCCCCTACTGGACCCCGCCGCAGCTCACTTACCACTGATTAACACAGGAAATATCTCCTGCTTAGGATGCTTCTAGAAGTAACCCCTGCATGAAAAATTAGAAAAAAACACGTCATGCACTCACACACACATGCACGCATGTGCACAAGCATGCGTACAAACACACACACACACACGCGTGCATGCGCACACACACACACATGCACGCGCACAAACACACACGCACACACACATGCACACGCATGCATACACACACACAGGCACGCACGCACACAAACGCACACACACATGCACGCGTATTCACACACGCATACAGACAGGTGCACACACACACACACACACACACACACACACACACACACACACACACACACACACAAGCACAAACAGACATACGCACTTATTATTGCCTTGGAAAGCTCTCTCTGTGTGCGCCTTCAGTTTGGCCCCTGGAGTACAGCAGTGCATTAACTGCATGTGGAAATTTTGTGTGTGTGCTAAACATGTTATCAGCAGACTCTCTGTATGGCACTTTTCAGTGTAATTACAGTATTTACCACAGAGTCAGTAACGGGCCCTGATTTACTGGTGCATTGTGGGTAGCAGTACGTAACTGCATGCTGTAATTGATGCAGTGGAGGCGGTGAAGGTCCAGGAGTGTTAGCGATTGGCTTTGTTAGCAGTCTGCAGTCAGGAGTGTACACACACACACACACACACACACACACACAGTGCAATGTGTAAAGTATTTGGGACGCAGTATTTGCCGTCTGGTGCGCTGGATTTTAACTGTATAAAACCTACAGACTCATATGTGTCCTTCAAATGCAGCTGCTGTGTTCAAACCTGTGGAACTTCCGGCCTGTTAAATTCTAGTGGAGATCTCAAGGTTTCCAACTGTCCCAAATATGTCCTGCTGAATCACAGGGTCTGTGTATCAAATGATGCCCACGATCTAGATATTTTCTGCATGATGTAAAATGCTGTGGCCATAAAAACATGGTGTCCTGGGTTTGAATATTTCTCTCAATATTATGTGTGATGTAGCTTCAGTGAAGCGCTGCAACCTGCAGATACTGAATGTGTAAGTGGCATTATGGTACAATGTGGAAAAAATTATTTTTCTGAGTTTGAACCTGCTCAAGGGAAAACTGAAGTTAAAAGTTAGAGTTTAAGAGGTTAAAGCAATGAGATTTAATTCAACAGACAAATAAGCAAAATTAGATTGAAACAGAAACTGAATTAAAGTGAAAGTTGATTTCAGAGTATTTACATACAGCCCTTTCATACAGGGTCACTCATGGGAAACACTCTGACTGCGGCGTGTGTACGCTAACGCAAGCACACTAACACAGAGACCAGTTCAGTACGTGGATAGTGTTTGTGCGGTTGGGGGTATACTTTCTGTTGTGTGTGTGTGTGTGTGTGTGTGTGTGTGTGTGTGTGTGCGCGCACGCGAGTGTGTGGAAAAGCAGGTGCAGATGCTAGCGATTTCCTTAGCATAGCTTAGCGCCCGTGCGGTGTTTGCTGAAGGACGTTTAGCGTCCTGCTGGAGTTCGAGGGAGTTTCCGAATTCGAAGTCTCTTCCCTCCAGGTGGTGTTGACATTGAGCGGTCCTCCCCATGTGGTCCCAGAACAGTAACGGTCCTGAACGCGGTTCCGTTTGTTTTTGAGCCAATCGTCTCCGTACGCGACAGCTACAGCCAGGCCCGTTCCTGGAAATCGACAGCTCTGTTGTTTTTCACTCCAGCCTTTACAGAGCACTCCTCGTTCGCCGGCCGGAGATGTTGTCAAGCTGCCGTTTTGTATACTGAGGGCGAAATGAAAGCCCGCCGGGTGGTGTGTCTCCTGGAGCAGAGTTCGGAACCACTGTCGCGGGGGTTTGGTTTGTTGTTAATGGTGTCGCGGGCAGGTGCGAGCTATAATAACGCTGGGCCCAGCGATGAGTGGGTCAGTTACGCACTCTGTAACAGGAAACCAGGCTCCCCGGCACAGAGGCAAGTGTGCTAACCACAGTTTCACTTCCTCTCTAGGGCTGATCTGGGTTCAGCTCACTGCTGGGGGCCCGCGATGGGGAGCCTTTGTCTGTGCGGTTTCTGCTTATGTTGAAAGAGGCAGTTAGGATTGCTGTGTGTGTGTTTTTAAAAGGTCAGGGGCCGCTTGCTTTTTTTCAAAACTCCCAGCGTGCTCTGGAGCTCCATGGCTTTTAATCACCTGAGTAATGACTCTGACACCAGCACAAAAGGTTCAGTCAAATTAATTCTCTTTTCTGCAAAGGCCCATTTATTAATGTAAACTACAGTATCAGGCATCAGTACTGGAATACTTCAGAAAGTGTCTGTTGTAACAAGCCTGCATGATGAGACTTATTTTTCTTCTCTCATGTAGAAAATATTTGCTTAAGTTTCCATGAGCTTGACAAGAGAAATTTTCTTATTCCCTCTGTAAATTTAGAAAAGTCAAACCTTTTTGTTTCACAGGGAAAATTATGTATTACTGAGAAAAGGGTAATAGACATCTGTGTTTTAAGTCCAAATACAAGATTAAAATGCTTGGTGAGATTGAATTATTCTTCATTCTTTGCAGTAAAGTATTTCAGCGGAAGGTTTTCTGTTTTGTGTGGTTTTTTTTTTTTGTTTTTTTTTCCTTTCCTGCTGGAACCTGCACTTTAAACAAATTAAAGTGGGCATGTTTGTCAGTCCAGAACATTCTGACAGCTCGATCATGATAATAGTCCTGAAAGGGCTTTTTGTTGACGGGAGAGAAGAGTTTTGTATTTCTTTTTTTCCCCAACACTTGGCCCTAAAATGTTTTGAGGTGTAAGTCACCTTTGACCAACAAACCGTGTTCTATCAGCAATGATGCTGAGCAGAGATGCCAAGTCTCACGCATTCGGCGTAGGTCTCACGCATTCGGCGTTAGGCTTATTCACCGTAGTCCGCAATTATTCATTGAACGCTTAATGAGATTCTCACGCGGTATTAAAATCCTTGTGCATTGAAGTTTCAGTTTCACTTGCGTAAAGGTGCGCCTCATCACAAGTAACATGGAAAGCGATTATGACTCCGGACTTACCGTGCTTCTCTTTTACTCAGGGATTGGAAACAATGCATGTGTTTCATGATCGTTTAACTTTTTTTTTAATGAAATAAGACCATTTGAAACGTTTTTATGCAATTCCATTGCTTTCAATCCCTCAGTAAAGACAAGCCTGAGAATTCCCGAGTCATAATCGATTTCCGTGTCATTAGTGGGGAAATCCACCGTAATGCACGTGAAACTGATTAATTTGATGCACAATGACTTAATTCCGCGAGTGAATTTCTTCAGTGCGCGTTGATTGAATAATTGCTGACTACGGCACAGGAACGTGAATGCCACCAAGAGGAGAGACTCACACCTAAGGCGTGAGACTTGGCATCTCTGATGCTGAGCAGTTGCAGTGGTATTTATGAAACGGCTTCCTTACCTGCTGCTGTGTATGATCTCAGTCGACTTCCCTGCGGCAAACTTGTTCGCTTGATTTCAGTCAGTTTTATCTTTGGTTCTATTTTCCAGCAGTTGCATGGCGGAGTCGTGTGATTTCCATCCCGTGTTAAGAGCCACCAACCTCTTCCTCTGTGATCTGTCCGACTGTGATTGGACCAAGCGATTGCTCAGTTACTTCGAAACTCTTGGACCTCGTAAAAAAGACGGTCTACTCCCAGAAAATCGTTTTCCAGAAACCACCGGGAAAACAACAAAAACACTTTTAGATTCGGGTATTTTAATTAATCTTCGTACAGAAAATTTTTGCTTGCCTAACAACCTTTTTCGTCAAGTGTAATGAACTTGCTGTTAAAAGACACGTTCTGTATTTGGAAAGACTGTTGGCAATTGGCAGTGTGTGTGGCAGAAAGGCGCATTTTTCGGTGCCCAACAGTTTGGTGGCTGTAATGTTTTTCAATTTATTGTGCCGTGCTGAAGCAGAAGTGCGAAATTCGACCGTGGTATTCAATACATTCCCCGGGAAGGCTGCGCGGAGTGCAGTCCGTGCAAAGCGCTGCCCCCTGCCGTCAATAAGAGGTATTGCAGACGCACATTGACATGCACGAGGTCTATTTACATTTAAAATCTTTATCAGGCTTTCTTGGTACCTTGCCCATAAAACCAAAACAAAACAGGGCTGAATAAGTCTCAAGCTGCTTTCACAACGCACGCGAAACGAATTTTTCGCACGACGGATTACATTCAAAGTCAATTCGCGTCCTTGCATTGACTTTGAATGTGATCTGTCTTGCGAAAAATTCGTTTCGCGTCCGGTGTGAAAGCAGCTTCAGCCCGGCAACACGCATCTGTAATCACATGATCTGATGTCGCATGCTCTGAGGGTCTGCGGTCAGCATTGGCGGGCGGTGGACGGAAAACTGGGGGGCGGAAAACATCCCTTGAAACGGATGAGATTAGTGACCCGATTTCAATCATTGTTCTTGGTCAACATGTTAGTGTCCCTTTATAATGAAATGTTTAGGTGAGTGAATAATAAATTCTATAAAATGTTTAATTCACATGCCTTAATAGGCAACTCTTCACGAAAAAAACCACTGGATTTTCCGCGTTAAATTTTGTCACATCCTAAGCAAGTCGTCAAACCTGTGCGTAATGATTATTTAATTGAAAAAGATTGAAATGCGCTCTTTTTGCGTTCACCTGGTGCGGCCAGATTTCTGCCTTAACGAAGACAATTAGCTACACCTGAGAGGGGAGAGTTCAAGTGTCTTTTACCAGGGAAATTGACTGAAAACAGACCAAGACTAATAAGCAGTTTAAAGACATGTGTAGCGCCCTCCTTGTTCTCTGTCCACCGCCTGCCACTGGCGGCCAGAGTGAGGTAGAGGAACTTGTGTCTGTTCACACTGGCTCATGGACATTGAAACAGAAACACATTTACATGTGCTAGGTAGGAAGACATGAGAATAAAATGTTTCCCAAAATTTGAAAAGTCACACCAGGCTTTACTGCACTACCTGAGGACAGAAAGCGTCCTATTTTGTTGGGGGAAGAATAAAGTACAGCATGGTGAGCAGCCAGATAAGCTTTATGCTGTTATCATATGAGGCTGAATAAGTATCATTAGTGTCAATGTGCATCACCATGTCACTTCATAGCCGAACTGTTTATTATTTTCAGTGATAACATAACAATGAATGTAAACGTGGGAAAGTTATTATTAGATGTATTTATTCTTTGTAATTTAATTTCCCCTTATTTTGTTTTGTTTCTCCTATACTTCGGCAACACAGATGTATTGATTTGTCATGCCAATAAAGCAAATTGAAATTGAACATTGAAATTATAATAATTCCATAAACTAAATGAAATTTAAATGTCTTACTCCCTTTCTCGCTTTTTCTTGCTCTCCCTTACTCTCTTCCTTTCTCACTCTCTCTCCTTTCTCGTTCTCTCATTCTCCCTCCCCTCCCCTCTGAATCTGACTCTCTCTCTCTCTCTCTCTCTGTGTCTTTCCTTTTCCCTTCAAAATGTTTAGGGGTTTGGTAATTGCAAGGTTTAGAGTAGAATACTCTGATAGTAAAATGGTAAGGAACAGGGTTCAGGTTTATTCCATTATTGGAATTGGAAATGGAATTGATAAATCCGGCACTGGAATTGGAGTATTGTATTGGAGTTGAAGTGGAATTGACATTGATAAAACAGAATACCCCAACCCTTGTTGCAAATGCGGTACAATTTCTGAATATCTGGGGCCTGCAAGACACTTTGTGTTCAATATATGAATATGATAATAATTTAGGTATCATAACTCCCCCCCCCCAAAGGGAGGGGGGACATATTGTTTTTGTCCTAGTTTCCCTGGGTCTGTGTCCGCAGGAGCGTTCCCACCAGACATTCGCTTTTTTTTTTGTTTTTTTTGCAAAAAAACAATCTATTTCTGATGTATTTATTTCTGTTTGCTTGTTTATTGTTCATGTTGAACACTTAGGGATTTTGCTATTGGTCTGATATCCATTATGGCCAATAAAGGGGCTTTGAAATTAAAATTTTCTCCCCCTCCTCTGTTTCAGGTTGTCTCCTCCTCCGGTGACGATATGGATATCTCCGATGATGATGAGCCTGGCGCTCCCATCTCCGGGGGCAATTGTGACATAATGCTTGACCCCGCCCCCGTCCATCCGAATCCCGCCCCCAGGATTCCCACCCCTCCCCCTTCCTCAACCGGGCTTCCCCCTGCCCCCGCCCCCCCACCTGCCCCCGATCCTGCCCCCACCTCCCCCGCACCTGGCCCCGTACCCCCCTGTCCCGCTGCCCCTGGGCGGATGCGTCCCGCAGTGGGGGGGCGCTCACATGTCCTTCCAGATGCAGACGCAGATGCTCAGCCGCCTGTCCCAGGGCCACCACCCCTACCCCTACCCACCCTACCCGGGCGCAGCCGGCCCTTACGGGGTGCCCTACGGCGCCCCGCCCTGGCATGCCCCCGCCCTGCCCCACTTCAACCCAGCCGTTCCCCCACCTGGGTACGAGCCCCCGAAGGACGATCCCCACCGGGCCACGGTGGACGCGGTGCTGAGCCTGGTGGTGTCGGAGCTGAAGGCCATCATGAAGAGGGACCTCAGCCGCAAGATGGTGGAGGGCGTGGCTTTCCGCTCCTTTGACGAGTGGTGGGACCGCAAGGAGCAGCTGGCCAAGGTGTGTGTGTGTGTTTGTTTGTGTCTGTTTGTGTGTGTATCTATGTGTGTGTGTGTGTGTGTGTGTGTGCGTGTGTGTCTGTTTGTGTGTGCGTGTGTTTGTTTGAGTGTGTGCCTCTGTACTTGCTAAACAGTTATGACTAAAAACATTTTTTTCCTACAGAGTGGGGACATTATTGGGAAGTTTATTGGGAATTATTTTTTCATTATTGGGAAGGACATTTTTGCCTGTCCTCACAACTACAAAGGCAAATTATGGCTTATTAGTTAAGGTTTGGGGTAAGGTTAGAATTAGGGATAGGTTAAGGTTAGGGTAAGGGTTAGGGATAAGGTTAGAATTAGGGATAGGTTAAGGTTAGGGTAAGGATTCTGGTTAGGCATACGTGGCTTATTGTTAGGATTAGGGAAAGGCTGTAGAGTCAAACCTAAAATGAATGGAAGTCAATGTAATGTCTTCACGAGGATGGAAATACAAGTATGTGTGTGTAATGGTGTGTTTATGTATGTATGTATATGTGTGTGTGTGTGTGTCCAGGCCTCAGTGACTCCAGTGAAGAGCGGGGAGGTGAAAGAGGAGGACAGGGAGCGGGCGAGGCCGAAGGAGGCGCTGAGGTCCAGTCTGCTGGAGAGCTGGAAGCAGGGCGAGGGGCTCGGGTTCGAGGGGTTGGGCCTCAGCATGGGCCTTCGTGGAGCCATTCGCCTGCCCTCCTTCAAGGTACTGCCTCTGCACTTCCTGCCAAATACTGACCGTAACCTTACCAGAATCAGCCCTCACAGAAACATGTTCCTGCCAAATACTGACCCTAACCTTACCAGAACCAGGCCTCACAGCAACATGTACCTGCCAAATACTGACCCTAACCTTACCAGATCCAGGCCCCACAGCAACATGTACCTACCAAATACTGACCCTAACCTTACCAGATCCAGGCCTCACAGAAGCATTTCTGCCAAATACTGACCCTGATCTTACCAGAACCAGGCCTCATCGAAACATGTCCCTGTCAAATACTGACCCTTGCTTTGCCAGAACCAGGTCACACAGAACGTGTTCCTGCTAAATACTGACCCTAACCTTGCCAGAACCAGCCACGCAAAAAACATGTTCCTACCTGCAGCATACCTATCCAACTATATTCTGGCTCATCATGAATGTGTTTCTGTTATACACTCACACATTCCATTGGGATTGGGCCTGATAGAAATTGTGTCCCTCGATAAACAGTGTATGCATTTCCATGTGTGTGTACTAGCATGCATGTCCCTTCTGAAGTGCTTATGTGTGCTTGTTCCTGCTGATTGTGTTCCTGTTGAAATGTATCCCCATGCGTTGCTGGCTAGTGATGGATTAAGGCCACGCGCGCGGCTCGAGACCCAGGCTGGAGATTGACAGATGATGAGCTCATAGTTGTGGGCGGGACCTTACAAAGGGCTGATTAGGTAGTGAACTGTTGATTGTAGGCGGCTCCTAGCAGGAGATTAACAGACAGTGGCCCAAAGGGCGTGGGCTGAGTTCTTGCAGGAGATTGACGACCATTGGGGGTCCTAGATGTGGGTGGAGCTCTGTCGTGGTCTGACAGATGGTCAATATTCTGTTTTGTTCCAGGTAAAAAGGAAGGAACCACCTGACGCCGCCTCCGCGGGGGATTCTAAGAGGACACGGCCGTCCACTCCCATCGAGGAAGACCTGGAGGATGAAGGTGAGAATTCTTTGCCCTAGATGGTACAACTTTTCAGTCTAAACTCACACATCCTCAGATATTTCAGTCTAAACTCTGAAATGCATTATACTGTATACTTAGTATTCTCTCAAACATATCAGTCTAAACTCTGAAATGCATTATACTGTATACTTAGTATTCTCTCAAACATTTCAGTCTAAACTCTGAAATACAGGCAGGCAGTATGCTTTTCATTCTCTAACCACGCAAACGTTTCAGCCTGTCATTTCAGTCGATGTAATTCCTTCAAGTCTATCTAAACTCTGAAATCTGTATTGACACACATTTCAGTCTGAACTCTAAAATGCAAGTAGTATACTGTATGTTGTGTGTTCTCACACATACACAGACTCTGTATGTCTCAAATCCAGGCATGAAACTGTATATTG
Source organism: Gymnothorax javanicus (assembly GCA_029692085.1). Taxonomy (NCBI): domain Eukaryota; kingdom Metazoa; phylum Chordata; class Actinopteri; order Anguilliformes; family Muraenidae; genus Gymnothorax; species Gymnothorax javanicus. The sequence goes on along the minus strand of CM056194.1, from coordinate 120,614,118 downwards.
TGTATTCTCGACCATGTCTGTGTTCTTGCGTCATGCTTAAACATCCATGTGTATGTGACAGAAGCTTCCAGAAAGAGTGACGATGGTGGGGCTTTTAGACGAAGACATGGCCGACCGCTGGAGCTTGACAGTGGGGGAGAGGAGGAGGAGGAGGAAGAGGAAGAGGAGGAGACATCTGGGAAGGAGGAGTCTTCATCAGACAAAGAGGAGGAGCCTGACAAACTGAAAAGCTCTGATAGGCTGTCCTGTGGAGAGGTGAGGGAGAGTTGTCTACGTGGGTTTTCAAAAAGTTTCTGTTTAGCTACTCTACTGCCCTGGTCCTAGTGAGTTAAAGTGCCTGTGGAACTACTTTATCCTGGTCATGGAGGGTTAAAGTGCCTGTATAACTGCTCTACCCTGCTCCTGGTTTAATGTGCCCGTAGAACTACTCTACCCTGGCCATGGAAGGTTAAAGTGCCTGTAGAAGTGCTCGACCCTGGTCCTGAGAGGTTAGAGTGTAAAATTTACAGCTCTGTTTTAAAATTGAGACTTATCTGCTTGTTTTAGGATGTTGTGGCAGATGAGGATGAGGAAGATGAACTCGATTCTGAGGCCAGTGAACAAGAAGACTCCGAATCCTCAGATGAAGATAGCTCTGGTAATAGAAAGCATTCGGCTTCCCGGCTTGCACATAATATCTCAGAATTTTTAGCTCACCTGGACCAAAGGTCCAGTGTGCTTATGCCGTGGCCTGGTTGTCCGTCATCTGTCATCGTTCGTTGTGTGTAAACATCTTCTCTGAAACCACAGCACCTATGAAGCTGAAAATTGGCACGGTTGTTCTTTCCAACGAGGACATCAAAGTTTTTATAAGGCTTTACAAATGTCATATAGAGCTATATCTCAGTCATTTTGGCAGCAGTTGAGCTGAAATTTGGCATATGGGTAGCTTTCAGCAAGCCCTAAAACATATTTGATGGGTTTTGTGAAAACTTCAAATTTGACCTCTGGACTTAAGCCATGCCATTATTTCAGGTGTCGGATGTAAACATCTCTGAAACCACTGTACCTATGATGCTGCATCTTGCATGTACTTGCCAATGAGGACATCAAAGTCTATATAAGACTTTCCAATCAGATTTCAAATATGGAGGCCATGGCGGCTATATGGAAAATGTCAGTAGAGCCATATCTTTGTCATTTTGGCAGCAAATGGTTTTGGACATAAACATCTTATTTGAAACCACTGCACCAATGAAGCTGAAATTTGGCAGACATATTCCTATCAATGAAGACACCAAACTTATATAAGAATTTGCAATCCAATTTCAAACATGGCCACCATGACCTCTGAACTTTGGCCATGCCTGTATTTTCAGTGTCAGATATGTCAAAATGTTCACCACTATTGCTTTGTCAGTTACACACTATATACTACCTATCGTCATGCTCTGTTTTTGAATGTCAAGAACGTTGGGGGGAATATCGGTTTCATTTCTTTGTTGTTTGGAATAGTGAATTTGGTCATGAACAAAATGTTGCTATAATTGCTCATGTTCGTCAATTCGTAAAATCTTCTGGACATTTATCATGTTGAATAACACATTTTCAGTGTTGTACATGCAGTCACCATTATATGTACCTGCCATCACCAAATACCAATACAATATTTTTAATGGAAAAATGGACATTTAGCAATTACATGCTATAATCACCAACTCGTTATATCTTAAAAATGTAACCGTTTCGTTGGTTTTCTATCTGTGTTTATGTTTGAGTATATAGTAGGTGTAGTATGTGACTAGTGTAGTCTCCAGTACTGTGTACTATGTATGTTTTAACTTAATCACGCATGTAATGTGTATGTAGGGAGAGGGCTATGGAATTGCGTCGCATTGGCCATTTCCCAACGTCACTTAAGCCAATAAAATATGTAAAAACTAGTACTTGACAGCTTGTCGAAGGTTACAGGTGTCCAGGTGAGCTGCAGTGCCCGTGGCACTATTTAGCTCAGCTAAAGAAGACAGTTGAGACTTGGGGCTCTAATTTCTTGGCGCAGCGCAGGGTGGCGCAGCCCACGCAGGGGTAATTTTATCCGATGCAGCCCGCGCAGTGGTAATTTCGTGCGATGCAACACCGTGCACAGCCACTTTGGCAATTTGGTAGACGGACGTGCGCCGAGATAGGTGTGGCGGCGTAGTAGGGGGAGGTGTCACATGTTCATCATGATGCAGTGACAGTTTCGTGGAAAAAGGCTCCACCGAAAGTGCGCAGACAGCTCGCCAGCTCCAACCTGGTTTACTTTCTGCGCAGTGGTAATTTGGCTGACCGGGCGACAGTGCGCATTACACGCCACCGAGACCTCACAGGCAGGTTTCCAGAATGTCAGGCACATTTCAATGCAATAAATAATTACAGCAACCACTATTTAATGTAACTATCTGAATCAGCACATAAATTATAGTATCTATATCGATTGTCATGATGTCAGATCAAAGAGAGAGAGAGAGATATGGGCGTGTGAATGCTTGTGTAGGCTATGTGGGTACGTGTCCTTCAGCTGCTTTCACACCAGATGCGAAACGAATTTTTCGCACAACTGATTACATTCAAAGTCAATGCAAAGACGCGAATACTTGCGTGTATTCGCGTCTTTGCATTGACTTTGAATGTAATCTGTCGTATGAAAAATTCGCTTTCGCATCCAGTGTGCAAGTCGGCTTAATACTATTATTGTCACTTAGGTTTTATCGCTTTTAGTGGGGGAAAGGAATACAGCCTGATTGCTATGATGTCGTACTGAGTTAAGATCACATATTGAAAATAAATGTGTAACGTATCTTGCATTTTTTTTCCATGCATGTTAATCCCAAAATTTTAAGCAGCAAACATTCCAACTTCATAAGTTTGAATGACCTGACGTAGTTTCGTTTTGAAATTCCATTAAAGTTCGCTAATGGTAATAATTCGCGAATGCCCTAGCTAGCCAGCTAACTCATATTCGTAATGCTTAATATAGACGTAAGTGGTGCAGAAAACATGCCTGAAGTAGCAAAGTAAAATGCAACATTAACGCATCATGCAGGTATAGGACAGAGGCTTCTTTATTCCAACATTTTGAAGGTGAGGAGAGGAGCTCATTTGATTGGTGAAGATTTGACTCGGCTGTGTTAAACCCACTCACGCCTTCTCTCTTCTCCCTCTTTGCCACTTGCGCCGGCAGGAGGGACAGAGGCGGGACAGAGGAGTACTTGCGTCGGGCACGGAATTGCAAAATACACCTGGATACACTCCGTTGGCGCGGCGCCCCCCCCCATTCGCCGCGCCTGGTCAACGAATTTAGAGCCCTTGGTGTGCTAGCTGTGGCTACCATGGTGTGATGAGAATTGTGCCTTCCTGTCTTAATGATTTCACAGTTCACCGGGAATGTCTGTTCACAGCTTAAATCAGGGATGGGGAACCTCATCCAGAAAGGGCCAGTGTGGCCACAGGCTTTTATTCATACCAAGCAGATACGTACCTGATACCACTAATTAAGGTCTTCATCAAAGACTTCAGAGATTGATTAGTAGTATCAGGTGGGCAACGGCTTGGTTGTAATGAAAGCTTGCTCCCACACCGGCCCTTTCTGGATAATGTTCCCCCCCCCCTGGCTTAGATGCTTGTCACAACTTGACATACTTGACATACTTTATCCCCGCCAGCAATTATTATCCCCCCGTCCGTCCGTCCGTCTTCGGCGTGTGTGCGTCCGTCCGTCCGGATAAAGGGGAACAACTTTTCATAAGAAGTATTCGAGATAGGATGACCAAATTTGGTGTGTGGCTTGACACCATTAAGGCCTTGATCGAGTTCGAAAATAAGACTCGCATGATTATTTTTTCCGGAGTTATTGCCCTTGATCCGTGTTTCTGGACTTTGTGCATGGTGTCTGCAAAGGGTAACAACTTTTCACAAGAAATATTTGAGATAGGATGACCAAATTTGGTGTGTGGCTTGACACCATTAAGGCCTTGATCGAGTTCGAAAATAAGACTTGCACGATTTATTTTTTCCGGAGTTATTGCCCTTGATCCGTGTTTCTGGACTTTGTGCACGGTGTCTGCAAAGGGGAACAACTTTTCACAAGAAATATTTGAGATAGGAAAACCAAATTAAGCGTGTGGCTTGACAACATAATGGCCTTGATCGAGTTCGACAATGAGACACGCACGATTATTTTTTCCGGAGTTATTGCCCTTGATCCGTGTTTCTGGACTCTGTGCACGGTGTCTGCAAAGGGGAACAACTTTTCACAAGAAATATTCGAGATAGGAAAACCAAATTAAGCGTGTGGCTTGACACCATTAAGGCCTTGATTGAGTTCGAAAATAAGACTTGCACGATTATTTTTTCCGGAGTCATTGCCCTTGATCCGTGTTTCTGGACTCTGTGCACGGTGTCTGCAAAGGGGAACAACTTTTCACAAGAAATATTCGAGATAGGAAAACCAAATTAAGCATGTGGCTTGACACCATTAAGGCCTTGATTGAGTTCGAAAATAAGACTTGCACAATTATTTTTCCGAGTCATTGGCCTTGATCCGATTTGACCTCTGGACTCTGTGCACGGTGTCTGCAAAAGGGGAACAACTTTTCACAAGAAATATTCGCAATAGGATCACCAAATTTGGTGTGTAGCTTAAGACCATAAAGACCTTGATCGAGTTCGAAAATGAGACACGCGCGTTTTTTTTTTTCCCGGAGTTATTGCCCTTGATTCACTTTTTTCACTCTGTTCACGGTATATATAAAGGGGAACAACTTTTCACGGAAATATTCCAGATAGGATAACCAAATTTGGTGTGTAGCTTAAGACCATAAACACCTTGATCGAGTTCAAAATGAGACACGCGTGATTATTTCTCCCGGAGTTATTGCCCTTGATTCACTTTTTTTTCAACTCTGTTCACGGTATATGTAAAGGGGAACTACTTTTCACGGAAATATTCCAGATAGGATAACCAAATTTGGTGTGTAGCTTAAGACCATAAAGACCCTGATGGAGTTCGAAAATAAGAAGCACACTATTATTTTTCCCACAGTTATTGCCCTTGTGGCACTTCTGGGAGCCTCTGTTCATAGTATCTTTAAAGAAGACATTTTGGCGGGGGATGTTGTTGACCATGTCTACTTGTTTAAGTTACTTTTTGGTATTCCACAGCTGAAAGTAACATAAATGCTGAAACTAATTTCACTTATACACGATATGATGCAGATAAATAATGCAGCGGGTTAACTTGCTAATGAATGATTTAGCAAGCCTCTGAGTGAAAGTTTTGATTATTTTCTTTATCTTAGAAATTAGCTACTATATAATACCTTAATTTTATTGATAAACTAGATACTCCGGTCGCTGGGGACCGCATGGGTATAGCCCCCGAAAGCCCGCTTCTCCAGCCTGTACTGCGTCCACAAGGAAATCTGTTTCAGCACAAATTTGCGCTTTATTCAGCCAATAATGACCTCATCCGGGGGCTACAAATGGCATACAATTTATTTTTGATGGCATTGCTGATGCAATATTTTGGTTCTTCAAATTTCCCCTTCGTATGCTGTATGCTCAAGGGGATCTATCAGAGAGGACATTCCTGCCAGTTGTTGAAAGTGGATGCATACAACTAGGGAGGCAGTGATTTTCTGCAGACTGATATGGGCACAGAACATTGTATGACTAGTATGGAGAGACCTACTGTCTAAAATCCAATAACTTCTCTCCCATTTTGTTGCTTAATATTACCTTCTCAAACGACATTGCAAGTTCTTCAAAAGCATAATTGCTTTGTCTTCACTTAATGATTTGTGGCCTTAGAAAAATAGAGCACTTGAAAAGATTTTTTTGATGGAATTCTGGTTTTAATGAGGGAAAATTCATTTTTTGGACTATGACTGACATAAGGAGGGCACAAATTCACCCAAACGAAAAACTTGGGATTAAGTTTAGCACTAATTGTAACTAACATAGCACCTGTCAAATGGGGGAGGTATCGTGATAGTGTGTAATGGGTCCATGATGATGCGTGATGCGCAGTATGATGATGAGTAATGGGTTTCCGCGCTGTTCTTTCCCAGATGCTGAAAGTTCCGTCTCGTCCAAATCTGACGCCAGCTCGTCGGGAGACGAGTCCTCCACCTACAGCTCCAGCTCTGAGGAAGAGGAGGAGGAAGAGGAGGAGGAGGAGGATGAGGAAGAGGCTGCGGATGTGGAGGATGAAGGGGACGAAGGGGAGGGACCCCGAACATCATCATCATCCTCGTCATCCGCATCATTGTCGTCATCTGAAGAGGAGGACGGCGAGCATCGCACTTCGTGCTCTCCTCTGGCCCCACCCATTTCTCGAGATTCGTTGGAGGATGCTGGAGTGGAGGCAGAGCATGAGGTGCACGGGGAGGAGTCCAGTCTACATGGCCACGCCCATCAGGAGCAGTATATCCCGCCTCCCTCTCCTGACTGTACTGCAGGTTTGAGCTTGTTATTAATTTTTTGAAAATAATCCTTTCCCTTTAATGTCTTCCCTCTCAGGTTTTCTGAGAAACTATGTCAAAAACAAGTGAGCAGAAACACTTCTTGGTTAAGTTTAAAGTTCAACCTCATATGCCCAGGACCTTCACTAACTTGCCATCTGAGATATAAAAACCCGTGTGTAATCTCCCCGTAACACCCAATTACTCTAAACCGGGTCCCATTTACTTTTCCTAATTATCAACCAAACATTAATTTGTTCTCTTACGAGGACTAATTGATAGAATTATCGGCCAATTTGTTTTTTGGGAGCAATATTGTAGGCTACATTTCATCACATATGCTAGTTATCGGGCATTTTCCTATCCACTTTAATGATGTAAAAAAAATAGAAATATGCCTTTCGAACACTCCCGAGTTCCTTTTACACCAGTTTTCGATGGGCCTAAGGTTTAATAAGCCAAAGTTGATGTTTCCCATGTGAGATGTATTCTTTTTTACAACATAGAAGAGGGAAGGAAGGCACACCAGTGTGGGAGAGTTACTGACCACAGTAAAACTGCATATTCATAGCCACCAATGCCTTCATAACCAATTTACTAAAGTATTCAATCTAATAAATTAATTATTATCGCATCACAGCAAAGAGTGTGCAGCGGCGCTTCCCAGCAAATGTAGCCTGTTCTTTTGAACTCTGAAGACAATTTGATTAAGAGCAATCGTAAAATAAATGAGGCTATCCAGTTGAAAAAAATGCTAAAAAGGGAAATGGTATTCAGAGAAAGTTTTGGATTAATTGTATCCCGAGACATCGAGTTGGGGATACTATAGATCAGCCATCATCACGCCGCATTCATTGCCGCATTCGTGGAGATTTTCTTGTGAGCGCTCTACAGGCCACAAATTTCAACCGATTCGTTTCATACTTGGCTTTGGCCTTGTGTGCGGTAAGGTCATAAAGCCTGTCGATTTTAGGCGTGACTGCTTTAGGGGATCCGGGGATGCACGTCAACCAGCCAGCGACTGAGTGTCCGGTTAATTATTTGTAGCTATTATTGCCATCCTAACAATATCACTGTTAAGTACTTAGGCAGAGCAGCCCATTGGTGATGATCTTCATTTCTTTATCATCGTAGGCTTGTATATTGGTCTTGATTGTTCAGTCAATAGTTTGATTATTAATTGAGCAATCTTTAACAGGAACAGGTTGGAAGCAGTTATGTGTTTAAGGGTCAGAGGCTGATGGCACACCGCTGAAAATCCCATAGCGCCAGCACTGCTACTAGGGGAATGTTGGGATTGAAGGGGTTTTTCCAAGTACATATATATACAATATATACATATATTTGAGATCCTGGATGCTGAAGCTCTCAAAATCTCCGTCACTCGTCCAACCTGTCTGTCACCGTGCAACCATAATGCCCTACCAATGGGGGAAAAAAAGTTTTATTTTCCAGGGCCACTGAACTGGGTCTCCAGAGGGAAAGGTGTGAGGTATAATATCACAAATGCATCACTGGAGTGTTGTTAACTGAACTCTCTAATGCTTATATAACTACAGCCACTATAACTGAAAGCAACGGCAGTCTTGAGCGCTGACTTCGAAAGTAAAAAGTCATCAAAAAACCCTGCCTTCTCTACAAAGGGTAAACCACTTGCTCCGTGAGTCGGTTATTCTCGCTTTAGTTGATGTTTGTACTGGGATATAGCATTTAACATTATAATTGTAGCCCCTGGACGACGTTGGGCAGCTACTATGGATTCATGATCGCTGACTTCACCCCTGCGTCTGTGGAGATTTTCTTGTGGACGCTCTACAGGCCTCAAATTTCACCGATTCCCTTGATATTTGGTGTGGGCTTAGGTTGTGGTTTGGTCCTGACACCTATCGATTTTGGTTGCCATGGCAACAGAATTGGCAAATAAAAACAGAATTCCATGCTAAAAATGTGCACATTTCAGTATATGGGTTGTGAACACTCAAGAGGTCTCAAGATTTCACAAGCGGGCGCTTAGGGGGGGCTACACCCATGCGGTCGTGGGTGACCAGACTGTAGTTACATACTGGGTTCAAACAACTTTCTGACCTCTGGGTTTATCTCCTCTGGACTCACTGCTTTGCCCTCATATTCAACATTTTGCAGTAAACCGTAGCTTTAGATATCTTTTGTGTAGTACTTAACCAGCCTTTATTCAATTATATAATATTGTGCTTGTTTTCTGTAATTCAGGCGACATTGACAGTGTGTGAGCTGTTGGATGTGTATCTGACAGAAAGCGCTGTGTTTGTTAGTTCATCTTGCTGCAGTTACTTGTTATTTTTTGGAATAGAGTGTGGAACTTAAATTTCAGCTCAGTACCACTGATACGTGTTGCGTACTGAGGGGGTGTGACCTGGGTCCAGTGGGGTGACTGAGTTTTATGCTTCTGTTCAGTTGAGGATGGGCTGTTGCAGAGGAGGGGCGCATCTCCAGAGGTAGAGGGCTACCCCCGGCCCGCCACCCCTACAGGCTTGCTGCCCGCCGGACCCCTGGAGCCGCCCGGGCACCCGCCCACACCCACCGCAGCCACGCCCCTCCCCCCGGCCTTCCACGCAGCCCGCCAGCCCACAGAGGAGGACGTCCCGCCCACCCCCAATTTAGGGCGGAGGGCTGAGGGGGTCCCCATAACCCCAGGAGGAGAAGCCCCACCCACTGGGCTCACCCTAAATCTGGTGTCCCCGAACGTCCCGGCGAGCCCGTTCTGCTTCCTGTCCCAATCTCCCGGGGGGAGCGCTGGGGTACCCCGAACGCCAGGCAGGGAGTTCAGCTTCACCCCCACCTACCCCGACTCCACACCCCTCCCCCTGCTGAGGAAGCCCTCAGCGGACGCCCAGGAGGAGCGGCTTCAGTTCAGAGGACCCGCCCCTGACCACGCCCATGCCCCCACTGCCACGCCTGCTGCTATGTACCCCTCTGTAGACCCCAGCTCTCTCACTCCTCCCAAAAGGAGGCCGGGTCGGCCCAAAAAGACCCCAGTCACCCCGCCCACCGCCACCTTGGGCCAGGGAGGGGCCGAGTTACAGCACCTTCCACCTGGCCACCCTGCCATGAGAGAGACTCTTCCCGAGGCCACGCCCACTGGAGTATCCCTGGATTTCAGGGAAGAGTGGGGTGGGGTGGGGTCTGTCGGCCAGGGGGCGGCGACAGGCGGACAGGACTTCCTGCCTCTGCGGGAGCTGGAGAACGTTCTCCCGCCGGACGGGCAGGGCCCAGAAGAGGGGGAGGAGCTGAAGAAGCTGGGGCGGCGGCCGCGGCGAAGGTGGGAGGAGCTTCTGCTCAGCATGCACTCCCCCGTGACCTCGCCGCCCCGCCCGCGCTTCCATCCCCGCTCGGAGTTCGAGGAGATGACCATCCTGTACGACCTGTGGAATGAGGGCATCGACGAGGAGGACATCGGCCTGCTGAAACACACCTACGACCAAATGCTGCAACAGGACAGTGGTCACGACTGGCTCAACGACACGCTCTGGGTGCCCCACCCTCATATCCTTCTGCCGGCTCCCCATTGGCTCAAACAGGGTCATGTGACTTGCCTCTGTTACCTCTGCATATTAGATGGATTGTGTTTGATTCACTTCATTGGCTGTATAATCCTTACCAGCTAGCGGATTAAGGGTCAAGTTTCTCAGGTTCATTTGCAGATGATTGGTTCAGAATATTTACTAAATCTGTGCGCTCTGGAAACACAGTGGCCTAGTGAGCCAGTTAGCAGCCTATCCACTTTTGACATCTTCAGAATAATTTTTGTGTTTTGCTTCTCAGTGCTTAGCTTTAATTCGTGGGAGTTGAGGCCTGTTTCGTGTCAGTAATGTCGGAAAAGCCGTGTCGCTGTCCAAATAGATGTGGACCTCACTGTAGATTTTTAATGTTACATTCCTTGCCAACATCACTAGTATTTTCTAGCATTTTCTATTTCTGATGCCAAAATGCCTGGAGATATTAATGCATTTATTATGTAGTATGCCCCATTGTTGTACTTCATACAGAACCACATAGATGCAATTGTAATGGTGCCATTTCCCTTTATGTCCTCTAGAGGGCGCCAAAGTTATAGATGATGAAGTTCAGCGTGCATGGCTGTGCTGGACATCCTGTTTGGGAGATGGAGGTGCCCAGAACAGAGTGCTCATTTCTGTAGGTTCACCATATTTACTCTGAGTGGAGTTTTATGTGAAGTGTGCCCTTGCTGAAATGGTTATTTTATTTTGCCATGAAACAGTCACTCAGGAATGAAAATTATGTACATTTTCAAAACATATATTGGAAACCTGTATCTACATGTCTGGAGCAGACCTGCTCTTGGAAAGTTTGGTATGACGTGGGCTTTGTAGATGTTGGGTTGGACCACCAACATTGGTTAAGCTGACTTCCATACCACTGGAGTATTTATGAAAATCAGGACACCAATGTAGTGTGAGGTTGCATGCATGTGCGCCTGTGTTAGCGAGCTGGTATAACGGTAGTATTTGTGTAAGTCATGTGACTTCCTTGACTCGTCTTACCGACCGGTGACCCATGGTCAAAGAGAAAGCGTCGTGAGGACGGGATAGGTTATCACATGACCGGCTGCGCCCGTAGCGAGGGCTACTACAAGATCGACAAAAAGGACAAGCTGAAATACCTCAACAGTCACCGTGTGCTATCGGAGGAGAATCATGGTGATACACAGGTGAGCCAGCAGAGGGCGTGGGCGAGCTGCACTGTGTTCTTCCGCCTGAGGGATCAAACTGACCTGTGTTAACGGTATATGGAGAAGTGTTGCGCAATCGATGACAAAGTGATAATAATTTATTTTGAGTAAAATGCGTAAATGATGGGTTTGAGCATTGCATAGAGTGTGTAAGTGGTAAGAATGAGCATGGACTAACCTGAGCGTGTGAGCGATGAGCATCCATTTAGAGTAAACTGTGTTAATTATTAGTTTTGCTGTGGAGTCATCTGTAAGAAAATGAGGAGTATGTGAGTTTTTGGGTGGCAGGGTGGCATAGAGTTTGGTTGCTGGATTAGTAATTGGTTGTAGGTGCAGGCCCTTCGTGGGGCTTGAGATTCTGACTTGAATCTGGAGAGATTAATTTTGAAACGACTGCCGTTTGGAACTTGAGCAAGGCACTTAACCCCAAATTGCTCCAGGGGCTCTAGCCCTGTTTCTCTCGGTCCCTCCCCATTTGCCTAAGTTTTATCTGGCATTTCTCCCAAGGCTTCCTTGAAGGAGAAAATGTTTTCAGGGTAACTTTCCCTGGTTAAATGAAGGTTCTAAAGAATTGAATAACTGGGATTTTGAAGTTGTGGGAATAAGTGATATATTATCATTGGGAATGAGTATTAAATTGTACATTGCAATTGGAATGTAATTTTTGGGGATGAGCATTTAATTAAGTGTTACTGATCTGTAGTTGTTGGTGAAGAATATTAATCGAGTAACTGATATTCATCATGGATGCTTATTAATTTGGTGGAGTTACTGATCTTTGATATGGGGGATGAGCAGTAAATTGAAGGAGACACTGATCTGTCATTGGGGATGAGTATAAAATCTACTGAGTAAATGATCTGTAATTTTGGGGGATGAGTATTAAATTAACAGAGTGATCTGTAATTGTAGGGGATTAGTATCAAATTTACAGTAACTGATCTGTAATTGTTCGGGACGAGTTTTAAATTGACGGAGTAACTGATCTGTAATTGTACGGGACGAGTTTTAGATTGATGGAGTAACTGATCTGTAATGTACGGGACAATTTTTAAATTGACAGAGTAACTGATCTGTAATGTACGGGACGAGTTTTAAATTGACGGAGTGACTGATCTGTAATGTACGGGACGAGTTTTAAATTGACGGAGTAACTGATCTGTAATTGTACGGGACAAGTTTTAGATTGAAGGAGTAAATGATCTGTAATGTACGGGACGATTTTTAAATTTGACGGAGTAACTGATCTGTAATGTACGGGACGAGTTTTAAATTGACGGAGTAACTGATCTGTAATTGTACGGGACGAGTTTTAAATTGAAGGAGTAAATGATCTGTAATGTACGGGATGAGTTCTAAATTGATGGAGTAACCGATCTGTAATTGTAGGGGACGAGTTTTTAATTGAAGGAGTAACTGATCTGTGATTGTAGGGGACGAGTATCCCAGCTCAGCCTCACGCCTCCACGAGGGCGGGATCAGAGCGGAGGTCGGAGCAGCGACGCCTCCTCTCCTCCTTCAGCTGCGACAGCGACTTACTCAAGTTCAACCAGCTCAAGGTAAGAACTGCCTCCTCAACAGCAACTACAGCAGCAACTACAACTGCAGACCGCAGCACTACCTCTATTACAACCACAACCGCAACTGAAACAAATAATGGAACTGTGACTGCAGCTGCTACAACTCTAATCCCTACCACTGGTTATACTGCAGTAAGCATAATCACTGTGACGTGATCTTGACCACACATTAATGCTGCCACTGAAATGTGCTCCTTCATTAACTGGCCTATCCAAGCTGCACCTGAACATTTCTGCTACCACAGATGGCTCACCCTTGCAGCCAAACCAGCTGGACTCTGGCATCATATCACCCTTGAGTCGGGCCTTTTTATTTACGCTTGCTTGTGTTTGTGTGTTTTTATCTCAGTTCCGTAAGAAGAAGATCCGGTTCTGTAAGAGTCACATCCACGACTGGGGCTTGTTCGCACTGGAACCCATCGCCGCTGATGAAATGGTCATCGAGTACGTGGGCCAGAACATCCGGCAGGTCAGTAGGAGATTGTTTTTTCTCACAAATGGCTCCTCTTCAACAGTACCACAGCAGTTTTTTAAACGGTAGGTGAGATTTCAGTGCTCAGATGTTGGGAGGACTTTCTAAAGTTTGGAATGTACCACAGTCGCTGTGCTGTCTAAAATTATTTTGATATTGATGCTGTATTAATTCATAACTGGATGAGACTTCAGATACTCTACCTAGGATATCATTTTTACAAATCCCTGTGATCTAAGCCATCAAACTCCTCCATATGCCTTGAGAAGCTCGAACAGAAACTCTCACACTCGATTATTCCTCTCCAGACCCTTTACTTGAAGATTCTCATGTATAGTCAGCTTGATACCAATCTGCAGCTTTCATTAGTTTGCTATTTTTTATCAATTCCTCCTTGACCTGTAGCTAACTAACCTAGTCATGTCTGTTGTTTAATATAGAAAACTGGCTGGACAAAAAAAACAATCTTTGGAAAAATTGTTGAATACCTGTAATTACTTCAGTAATATTTTTTTCCCACGTAACCAAGTTTTACAGCTTTTTTGGACTGTGGGGTATTCCATGTCAGGTCACCTGAAGTAAGGTTTTGACTCCCACCACCTCTGAGAAGTTGCTGAACCTGTAGCGGATGGTGTACACTGATGAAAGAAGAGTTCTGTTAACATTTTTTGACTCCGATTTGGACCAGTTTTGGTAGTATTACTGATTAAGGGACGAAGAATCCATACACTCCTCATTAAGCCTCTGTGCCCCACAATTTGGATATTTAACTGGACTGCATACTATACAATTATACTTGGTTGGACAAGACATATGGAGTTCAACTTCAGAAATTAATTTCTGCACACTTGATAGAATGTTCTCATTGAAAATGTTGATTTTTTTTTTCTGTCAGGAGAATTAAATTTTCAGAAAATTTATCACATTATACATCATGATTTTATCTTTGCAACTCCAGTGTGATCCAGTAGATGTCCCCTGTGGACCATGTAGGTGCTGCAATGATCATAGTCATAATAGTGTGATAAGTTTGAATATTCAAATCTCTTTATAGGAAAAAAAATAAAGAACATCTGCAATCAAAATGGCCAACTTTGCTCATAATGGACAATTATTTATGTCACCAATAAACAGGTGATTAAAAATACTTCTTTAATCCATGTGCATCACCTGATTGAGGTCCAGCAACATCTGAGATGGTGGAAGTCAGGGTTAAGTGATTTGGTACAGAATTACCCCAAATATTACATCATGGTAGCATTTTATGCAGCCATTTTGCTCATGGGTGGAAGAAATGGGGAAGAGTAATTAGCCAGGATAAACTGGGGGTCCATAGGACTGAGGGATGGGGATTGTTCTGGAGCTCTTGGACCCTGTTATTTCAGGCTCAGCAGCATTGTGTTTATGGCGCCTCCTGCAGGTGATAGCTGACATGCGGGAGAAACGATATGAAGACGAGGGCATCGGGAGCAGCTACATGTTCCGCGTCGACCACGACACCATCATCGACGCCACCAAGTGCGGGAACTTCGCCCGCTTCATCAATCACAGCTGCAACGTAAGTCTGCTTGCCGAGACGCGTGCTGCTGTGTTTAAGAGTAGGTGGTCATGGGTGGACAATTTTAAGGAGTGTAGTCTTATCCAGAACGTGTGGGTACAGGCTTTTGTTTTGGCCCAAGACCTTCACACCACATTTGGCTATTTACTGGGCCAGTCTTCAACAAAGGATGTGGTTGAAGATGTGGGTGTAGATGTGGGTATCTTTGGTGCTGTGCTAAAAGAAAAACCTGTGTTTCATGGAGATATTGGAGGAAAGTAGAGGTGCTGGATGGACTTTAGAGGAGTTTGATTAACTTTTTAGGTGTTAGATGGACTTTAGAGACGTTTTATGGAGTGTGCAGGTGTTAGATGGACTTTAGAGGCGGTTGATGAACTTTCGAGGTGTCAGATGTACTTCAGAGGAGTTTGGTGGATTGTGCAGGTGTCAGATGTACTTTAGAGGAGTTTGGTGGATTGTGCAGGTGTCAGATGTACTTTAGAGGAGTTTGGTGGATTGTGCAGGTGTCAGATGTACTTTAGAGGAGTTTGGTGGATTGTGCAGGTGTCAGATGTACTTCAGAGGAGTTTGGTGGATTGTGCAGGTGTCAGATGTACTTTAGAGGAGTTTGGTGGATTGTGCAGGTGTTAGATGTACTTAAGAGGAGTTTGATGGACTTTCGAGGTGTTCGATGGACTTAAGGGGCGCTTGATGGAGGTGTGCAGGTGTTAGATGTTGGTGGAGGGCAATTGGGGTAAGGGTTTGAGACTGACTGAGGCCTGCTTGTATGTTCTCAGCCGAACTGCTACGCGAAGGTGATCACGGTCGAGTCTCAGAAGAAGATTGTCATCTACTCGCGCCAGTCTATCAACGTCAACGAGGAGATCACCTACGACTACAAGTTCCCCATTGAGGACGATAAAATCCCGTGTTTATGCGGGGCAGAGAATTGCAGGGGTACACTGAACTAACCCCCGTCCCACCAGACTGTGCCTACAGCCAGAAACCAAAACCCCTGAGTTGGGACAGTGTGTCGAACTGTGTGACCGTGCCTGGCTGTGTCAGATCCCTGTACATTCTACACCATTTCAGCTGCTCATTCTACCCTTATTTTACAGTGTGTCTCCTTCGTGTGTCCCAATAATTTATATTTCCCTAGTACCACTGCCCACAATAAGCCAGAAATCCAGTAGTGGTAGCACCATACGACACTAGTCTCTGATCGCGGCATCAGACCGAGCTTAATATCTGTGCCCAATTTATATTCCTCCTCATCCCTTTCTATTATGACCTCACAGTTAGGTTTCTATGGTGATGCTATGTTATTGCCCCTGACTGGCTGTAGTTGAAGATGATGTGATCTCCTTCTCTTTTTGTTTAGACTTCTATATCCAAGGGGAGGGCCTTTTGACACAGAGTTTTAATTGTTATTTCAGGATCCAAGACCAAGGCTTTACAATCATGAACTGTCTTACCTCTGCCTATAGGGGACAGAGCTCCCTGGTACCCACATCCTGCCTCTGGTCTGAACCTGAGTTCCAGGAGCATTAATGCCGTACACTTTACCGTTTACTCAGATGCTGCGCTTTTCCTTAAGCACAAAACACAGTAACTCGGGGCAGCTCAAAGCTAAAGCTGCCCAGTCAAGGCTAACAGCTCAGAGGCGTTAACCCCTCAGTGTAAGGGGAGGGAGGATTGGCGTGAGGACACCTCGGAGTTGGCCTTATGGCTGAATTGTATTTGTTTTACATGTACTTCTGGGGGCAGCCATATTGAACACCCACTCCTATAGTCCATGTGGTGTGCAGGCTGTATTCCTATCACAATGCGCTTGTGTTCGTGTCTGCATGTAGTTTTAATGCTTTAACAGTCTTCCATACTTTGGTGCTACAGTTTTGGTCCTCAAAACGATGTACAGTGCAGTGGGAACACACGTGTCCATGAAATAGTGTTAACCAAGGACAGCATTGGTGGATAGAACTATATTCATTAATTAATATTGTGCTTTTATCACGTACCAACCTCAATTCAAACCACACTTTTGCTGGGAAATCTTCCGCCAACAGTATAGTGCCCATCTGGGTGACCCATGGCGGCCATCTTGTGCCAGAATGCTCACCAGTCATTGGCTGTGAAAAGCAGGTAGAGTACAATTTAGCATGTGATTAAATTGGAGGATGACATGGTAGGTTGAAAGTGTGAGGTTGTTTTGGAATTCAGCCAGTACACTGGGCCCGCCCACCTCTTTAGAAAGTGTCATGGTCTTCAATGACCACACAGAGTCCGGACCTCAATTTAATGTATTGACCGAAAAACCAAGTCCCCATCGCAGGGACATTGGGGTTTATGAGACCCAAGGGACGAATGCCCTCCTTCTGGTCTATCAACATCATTTCCAGAGGCAACTTGTTTTTCAGTTCACTTTTTACTGCCCCGTTTGGTGCTTTTATTCACTTAATGCTCGGCCTCTTAATTCTGTATTTTGTTCATCTATTTTGTTCCATCTAGCACCCATCATTGCCTCCAGGACGAAGACTAAGTTATTTCCAGTGTGGAAACCGTGTTTGGAGATTTTAGCCTGTGCTGACTCATGCATAATGTACTTCCTGAAAATTTTAGGGTCTCTCATTCATACTGTGGACCTCCAGTACAAGTGTCCTACAGTGTGCTCTAATGTGGTTATTGAGTATGGGTGTCCAGGGGTCATGTAGCCATGATAATCAGTGATCACCTTGTCCCATGTCTGAGTCGCATAGTCAAGGTTACAAATGATCATGCACCTCTCGGGTTTTATTGGTATTGTTCTATTGTTAATTCACTAGATTAGAGATTTAGGCGGCCAGATTGTTCCATGCTAACCAATCCAGACAGCCAACATCTACATCAAGGTTGTCCAGTGCTGGTCCTGGGGCCTGTTTTACAAAGCAGGATTGCTGAGTTAGCTGGATAACTGCTCGAAGTAAGAGCTCTTCTTACTTCTGTCCATGCTCCAGGTTTTGGAGCTTTGCAGGTTTTACTCAGTGCAATTATTCAGCTGACTTGGTATTACTGCTTTGTGGAATAGGCCTCTAGAGGGCCACAATGTTATGATTCTTGTTGCGTTTCTGCGCAAGATATGCTAGTATAATACTGATATAATACTGATTGGGTTAAAAGCTGACTGACTGGAAGGAGAGCGCGAAAGCCTGAAGACACTGCAGTCACCCAGGACTGGAGCTCCATGCTCCTGAACTCAACTGTGCATCATGTCTTCCCTCTTGAGGGCCAATCACGGGGCAGGGGAGTTTTAAACCACCGTGTGTTTATGTTGTTCAGGTTTGTTACAGTGTTCCTTCCTCAGACCGTCTGAATCCTGAAAATAACGCATTTCTTTTTAAGAAACTATTGTGAAGAAATCAGGGAAATTAAGAAAATGTAGAATAAATTAGGAGTTTATAAAGCTGGTGTCTTTTTCACATGACACTGGCTTGGACTTCCCTCGTAAAGATTGTTTCTTGTGGAAACGACTTCCTTTTTTAACATCCCCTACCAGTTATTTTTTTCTAATCCAAAGTTTGTAAATGAATTGTTAAACTGTGAATATTTTGTGATGGGGGAGTTTAACTGAAGCTCTGTGGGATGTTGGTACAGACAGAGCTAGCAGTGGTATTTTCAGCTTGTGTCAAGCTTTTATTTAGTTGTAAATTCTGTGAAATGACATGTTTGCGGTGTTGAGCAGAGGACGGTGTGTTCTGCGAATCCAGATGGTGGCCGTGAGATTTGGGGGTGGGGTGCCCTATCTGGTTCGGTCTATTTATTATTACATGCAAAAATGTAAAAAAAAAAAAAAAAAACTTTGGAAAAATACCTTCTTTCATGTCTGTCTGTGTTGCAGTAATGGGAATGCACATTGGCCACTACAGGCACGTATGTCTTTACTCACGAGCACGATGCATGGTAAAATCAAAGCCGTTTCAATACTCCAGTAAATTATAGTTTAGCTACATATCGCAGAAGACCCTCAATTGACCTCTCTGCTTGCATCACAGCACCTCTCAGGAAATTGGTCATGAGATTGTATACATTGTTGATGATTCATTGACAAAAGATGAAGTCATGACTCCCATAATGAAAAAGCACAAGGTGTTAAGAAATGGATGCTGTGTTTGCACTCGGACGAATGTGGTAAAATGAGCTGGGCTGCCTGTTTCTGAGAACAGATATGTGCACATAACACTGCATCTTGGGCTAATGAGGTCAGAACGGCTGATTACCGGCCCCAAATCAATGTCACCTGCTCCTCATCTGTCGAGCTGGGCATTATTAAAACATAACCATCCCCTCTGAGGTTGAAATCCGTGTGTCCACAAGGTGTGTGGGGACTGGGAAGCCACCAGTGGCCCATTGACAGAGCTGGTCCTCAGAAATGCCATATAAAATTCCATGAGTGGGAGAGCAGTTACTGAAAATGAGTCTGAGGAGACATATTACTGTGCCGGCGGGGATAATGACTGAAGAGGACGCCACCTGAAGGTTCTATTTGTGTGATAATGACACGGGGGCGTTACATTAGCAGGGCCCTGCGACTATAATTAGCTGCACACCTGCACTCCCTCAGAGCTGCTGAGATAATGAGCTGGTGTTCACCGCCTGTGCTATAACCCGGACCATCCTGAGGACTGCGAGTCTGGCACAGAGGCACTGAGGTCGTGTGCCACCGGGCTTTAGGAACACTACTGATCCTGATATTTACGGCCCTCATGGTTGTACCATTATTATTATTATTATTATTACCCGGGTTACCTGTAGGGGGCCCAAATCTAGGGCCATTCTGCCTATCTATCCATCCTTTATGTCAAGAATTGGGAATTACCCAGAAGCCTTTAGGTATGGCATCATTAGGGCTTTGCACGTCATGATTGCGAGGCTTCGCACGAGGTAGCTCAAGTGTGCGCCCAGTAGGCATCTTGATATTATTGCTGTTGTTGGCCACCAGTTGGTCTGCCATTAATTTATTGCCTGGACTTGGTTGGCTTACATCTGAGAGGTCAAAGACTAGTTCTGTCCTCCTGCTTCAGCAGACAAGGGTAGAGTATGTTTTGTTTGTGTATGTGGCTGCAGAGAGATCAAAAAGGGTTTTCCAAACAGCTGAGATGGCGCTTCATGAGTTAGTGTGTGTTTCTGAAACTAGTGTGAGTGTGTGTGTGTGTGTGTGTGTGAGAGAGAGAGAGAGAGAGAGAGAGAGAGAGAGAACGCAGTTGTCGTGCGTTTCTAACAGAACAATGCCCTTTGAGTCTGTTACATTACAATGAGAGTGACGTCACAGGTCACATGAGCACCTTCTGGAGAAACCGAGGTGCTCTCTGCCTATCAGCACGTGAGCGAGCATGTGACCTCATACTGAGAGATGCCTGGCCCCGCCCACGCTGGGGTACAGAGAGCCTCTGTCTCACAGAGATGGTCTTACATCAGTGTCAGGACATGGGTGGTGTGAGCTGTTCTTCAGTGTGTGTGTGTGTGTGTGTGTGTGTGTGTGTATCTTCGAACAGCATCAGTAAATGTGTGGTGTGAGCAGCACTGCAAAAGTCAGTCTAGGGCACAAGCAGGCAGATTCATCAGGACTTAAGCTGCTTTCACACCGGGCGCCAAACGAATTTTTTGCACGACTGGTTACATTCAAAGTCAACGCAAAGACACGAATACACGCGTTTCGGTGTGAAAGCAGCTTTACACCTTACATTGCATACACTCCCACTATACCATTTTAAATATCACACTACGCATTATTGTGTCTTATATAAAACACAATTATTCCATAACACATATTCTTACAGTTGTATAGTCATACTATGCGAATACAGTAATGTTGCTCAAACATAGCACTCACGGAGTAACATTACTCTTGAGAATCTAAAGCAGGCTTCGGCCAATTCACTGTTGTGTTCACCTCTGAATTTTGGAATAAGACCATATATTTAAATATCATGTTTAGAGGATAGAAGCCATTGTGAAGGCAAAATGACTGTGATGTACGCTGAAGAGGTTATAGGACTGTAACTGAGCAATACGACATGTTTGGTTGGAAACTATTCGAGAGCAGTCATCCAGTGGCTTGGTCCTGGTAGACTCCAGTGTTCGCTGTTCTTTCTGACTGAAGCACAATGGCAATCCCTTCATGTTTCCATGCTGTTAACATTCCTAAACTTGTGGCATACCAAGGCTGTGTCAGGCAGACAGATCATTTCAAAAGTTAATAAATGGAGCGTAGCTTGTGGAGCTAGTTCTGGCAGACAACTGAAGACATGCCCACATTCCCATAGACACTCCCGTGCATATTGGACACTGCTCCGCCCCTTCGGTTGGCGGGCTATGTAAGCAGCCCTCTTGCCCCGACTTCGCGGTATAACATGTTCCTGTTGCTGTGCTGCAACACTCTCTGCTGCTACATCACACCTACCTGCCGCAAGTTACACCCCCCCCTTCCACCCTGCATCCACCAATGGGCCCTGAATCTCCCTCAGGGAGCTCAGCAGGTTGCAGAATGTGTCAGGTTCAGAGCCTAGATGTCAATCTATCAGTGTATCTATTATTTTATGCTGCTTTTTAATGTTTTATGCATGATTTGACTGACAAAACTGTTCTGTTAAACACACCTAATTAAGAAAAAAATAACAGCTTCTTGTAATTATAGAATTGCAATTGTGGTAGGAGAGGAAACCAGCGTACTCAGGAGGCCTCCAGGGCCGAGTTTGAGAACTACTGTTGTAAGCAAGCTATGGACAAGCTCTGTTTACTTGACTAGCACGACAATTCATCTTGTGCTAACCAGTTGCATCTTTGCATGAAATATATTGCTGAAGTATACTGCTGTCAACAAGGGACGACTCCATCTGGGATGTACATGCTTTAAACCAGACAAATTTATACTACCCTCAGAAAACCATTCATAACAGGAAGGACAATTATTTGGGAGCATATAAATGACAGATGCATAGCTTAAATTTGACATAAATACATAACTTAAATGTTAATCTGCATTTAACATTTATATCCCGTGTCGACATTACTTTTTTTTTAGACTGAAATTCCAGCTGTAGTTCCTCTCTCTGTCTCCATCCTGGGTGATGTAGCTTCCTGAGAGCTGAAAGAGGCATTTCAGTCTCACGCTCCAGAGGGTCGGTGTAAGTTTCCAGTAAATCAGCCATGTTTATCATATTCAGAGGAATATCTGGGACAAAATGGCGGGCCAGTTTTCTGGGGCTCGTCCCCATCACTTTGTCAAGATTTGGCTTCTTCCCAGTGGTGAATCTCAAAAAAAGAAAATGCCATGGAAAGTGTCTAGATAGGTAGAACTGTTTGTCTCTGGGCTCTGCTCCAGAGGTAGATTAAATTGAATGTCAAATCAGAAATATGGAATTGATTTTGACTTTTTACCATTAAGAGGCTCTCGAAGGCTCCCTTTCGTCCCCTGAATACAAGATTATTGTACCCTCAGAGTGCATTTAGGAAACATGTTCCTTAACCCTTTCGCAGGCACAGTGACATTTTTGTCGTTTTAACCAACGTGTTTTATAAAGTCTTCTCTCATTGGCCGATTGCGGGAATTCCCTTGTTAGTTACACTCATTACCATTGGCTGTCTCAGGTCACCCAGCACTGTATTTTTTAGCCGTGAACGAGGCATGGGATTTCCTAAAACGCTAAATACGAGACTACTTCGGGTCAAATTGTGGGACATGTGAACATGGCATCGACGAGTACAAACAGCCGCATTCTAGCCGTGTTTCTAAACGTAAATACAACGTGGGATGAAGTTTTTGCTTTATTGAATGACTCTGACGATGAGTTTGAATATCCAGAGAGCGGGAGTGACTTGGATCCAAACGATTTTAGCGATTCTGGAGAGGATTAAAACATAAAAACATCAGTTATGGGAAACTTATTATGAGATTTGGTGTTATTTTATTGTTATTTTGAATAACAATCATATTTTGGTAAAAACCCAAAATTAATCCGTCCGTGGGGGTATGCATCTGGGCCAAAATTTGCCTGCGAAAGGGTTAAAACACAAAATTTGAAATAACAGTGCAGTTAACCCCTGTCATGTCTGTATCACTCAGAAACAACTGACTTACGGCAGCTAAACAGGCACCCTGTGATAGACAAAATGGTGCTAATTTACAGAACACCTTAGGAGACAAAATGTATACTATGGACGAAAAACAACTGACCTTGATCCTAGAGATCTTCCTTCCCATTGGTTTTCATTTCAGCCGTAATTTGTTGATAATCTACTCATAAGCACTGCAAAACAAAGGGATGGAAGGGTTAAAATGAAAACCACCGGGTGAGTAAATCAGGAGGAACAGGGTAGGTTTCAATGGATATATAGATGTTACAAGAACTCAGCCAATGGATAAAACTATGAGATATCCAGTCCACTGTTTTTACAGTCTACTCTGAATTTGCATGCGGTTTTTTTCTTATGGCTCTACCGCACCAGGCTAACAGCACAGTTGTCCACTGACTGAATAGTTTGTGTGTCAGGAACATTAGCCAGCTGCTGGTCCATCATTTTTAAAATGAGTAATATGAGCCATGTCATAGCTTTGGTCCTATTAAAGCCTCTCTTGAGATTTACACAAGGGCAGCTCTTCCCTTTGGTCATCTGAGGAGACTATTTTATCGCTACACAGATTATTAAGCATCATTTTTAAGTCAACAGACAGTTCATCATTCAGCACTAAATAAAGGAGTTCTTCACATAACCTCTCTTTGCACAAGCAAAGACCTATCTATTCCTATCCACTCTGTGCTGTATGTGTCTCCCCATTCCACACGGCTATTTTAAAAAGAGTAAAAAAAAGACCCCCTTCATTGAATTCCAGCAAATGATTTAAGTACTTTTCATTGTCAAAACAATCAAGAGATACCGTAGCTTAAGGGTCTTTTGATGATGCTAACTATTCTACCGTTTGCATGCCAGAAAAAATCCAGCAGTGGTTTCTATCTCTGTTTGGATTATTGCTGATATGGTTCCCTGGGAGATGATGTACAACCCCAATTCCGAAATAGCTGGAACAAAGTGTAAATTATATATAAAATCAAAACGCAATGACTTTCAAATCACACCATCCAGTATTTTATTCACAATAGAACGGAGATAACATAGCAAATGTTGAAACTGAGAAATTTTAAAATTTTATCCAAAAAATGAGCTCATTTCAAATTTGATGGCTGCTACAGGACTCAAAAAAGTTGGGACAGGGGCTTGTTTACCATGGTGTAGCATCCCCTCTTCTTTTTAACACAGAGTGGAGGTGCCTGGGCATTGAGGAGACAAGTTTCTTGAGTTTAGCCATTGGAATTTGATCCCACTCTTGTTTAATGCAGGCTTCCAGCTGCTGGAGAGTTCTGGGTCTCCTTTGAC
Organism: Gymnothorax javanicus; assembly: GCA_029692085.1. Lineage (NCBI taxonomy): Eukaryota > Metazoa > Chordata > Actinopteri > Anguilliformes > Muraenidae > Gymnothorax > Gymnothorax javanicus. The sequence goes on along the minus strand of CM056194.1, from coordinate 120,589,910 downwards.
AAACTTTTCGTTTAATTATGCACCAAATGTTCTCAATCGGTGAAAGATCAGGACTGCAGGCACGCCAGTTCAGCACAGGGACTCTTCTACTACGAAGCCATGCTGTTGTAATAGCTGCAGTATGTGGTTTTGCATTGTCCTGCTGAAATACACAAGGCCTTCCCTGGAATAGATGTTGTCTGGAGGGGAGCATATGTTGCTCTAAAACCTTTAAACACCATTCAGCATTCATGGTGTTTTTTAAAACATGCAAGTGTCCCACACCACATGCACTAATGCATCCCCATACCATCAGAGATGCTGGCTTTTGAACTGAACGCTGATAACAGGAGGGGTGGTCTTTCTCCTCTTTAGCCCGGAGGACACCGCCCATGATTTCCAACAAGAATGTCAAATTTGGACTCGTCTGACCACAGGACACTTTGCCACTTTGCTACAGTCCATTTTAAATGAGCTTTGGCCCACAGAACACGGCGGCGCTTCTGGATTATGCTTAGCAATGGCTTCCTTTTTGCATGATAGAGATTTAGGTGGCATCTGTGGATGGCACTGCGGACTGTGTTTACAGACAGTGGTTTATTGAAGTATTCCTGGGCCCATTTAGTAATGTCAATGACAGAATCATGCCGGTGAGTGATGCAGTGGCATCTGAGGGCCCGAAGATCACGGGCATCCAGTAAAGGTCTTCGGCCTTGTCCCTTACGCACAGAAATTTTTCCAGTTTCTCTGAATCTTTTGATGATATTATGCACTGTCCATGATGAGACCTTCAAAGCCTTTGCAATTTGACGTTGAGGAATATTGTTTTTAAAGTATTCCACAATTTTTTTGCGCAAGCCTTCACAGGTTGGTGAGCCTCTGGCCATCTTTACCTCTGAGAGACTCAGCCTCTCTAAGACATCCCTTTTATAGCCAATCATGTTACACACCTGATGCCAGTTAACTTAATTACTTGCTAAATGTTCTTTCAGCTGATTCTCTATTATATTAATTGCTTTCTCAGCCCTTTTTTGCCTGTGTCCCAACTTTTTTGAGACCTGTTACAGTCAGAAAATTTGAAATAAGCTCATTTTGTGGATAAAAATGTAAAATGTCACACTTTCAACATTTGAAATGTTACCTATGTTCTATTGTTAATAACATATTGGCTTGTGATCTGAAAGTCATTGCATTTTGATTTTATTCACAATTTACACTTTGTCCCAACTATTTCGGAATTGGGGTTGTAGTTCTGCTGGGCAGCAATTCCCATTTTTTGATGGGTATACGAAATCAACTTCAACCAAATTGCCAACATAAGCATAAGCTTATAATACATCACCCCTAAGACAAATTGATGGGTGAAATGGTGATTAAAGCCTCTATGGTGTGTAATATAATGAAAATATGGACGAAATCCAGTTGAATATCGGTGTGTAAAGGACAAAGCTGAAAACCACCTCTGAAGGTGTGACATTTTTGAATCCCCAGATGTCACTGTCTTGAGAACCATCATGTGACTGCAATGGATACCAGGACATGGGCCTATAAATAGGGAACTTTGCCAGTCAACACCATTCCCCGTTGCATCCACAGTTGCATGTTAGAGCCAGTGGCATAGCCAGAACTGAAAATTGGGGGAAGGCAGAAAACATCCCTTGAGAACGATTATTAGTCCTGACTTGTTCTCAATCACTTTTCCTAATGAAAATACATTCACTCTGAGAACCCTCCACGCTATCAGGTGTTGCTAGTTCTGCTTGTTAAGGTAAGACGACAATTATTTGGACGTGCAATTTTGTGCATGTCAATCAGCCTTATTCAAGATTCCGTAAAGGTGTTTCTAATCTTTGTCTTTGATTTAATGTCAACAATTTAAATGATCAGGAAGTGAAGGTTAGATTGCCTGATGTGCCAAAATGGTAGTACGGAAGTTCCAGAGCAGTTTACCTTTGGTAAAGCAAACACTTCTGAGCAAATTAATTTTTCTAAACTGAATTTAGCCTATTATTTAGTCGAGTCGCCCTTAGGTTGTATTAAGAAAGAAGCCGTGTTTGTAAATGCCAACAGATTATTCTTATTATAGGAATTTGTGTCCATAAAGGAAAATGATTGAGAACAAGTCAGGGCTTATGATTGTTTTCAAGGGATGTTCTCCAGCCCCCCCCAGTTCTAAGCTCTGGCTATGCCGCTGGTTAAAGCTTTAGTATGCAAGACCAAAGCCATACATCCAAAAGTGCAGCTGACTTCTCTGGGCTCATGGTCAACTGAGATGGACAGCAGCACAGCGGGGGCATGTTTTGTGGGCCAACGAGTCAACATTTCAAGTGGTTTTTGGGGGAAAAAAAAAACAGCCACCGTGTTCTCTGGACCAAATACAACAACACCCCAAGCTGTTATTTGTATCAGGTCTTAAGGCCAGCACCTTTCATGGTATAGGGGTTGTCAGTGCGCATTACGTGGAGGTCTCGCATATTTGTGAGGACACCATTAATGCAGGAAGATGCGTTTGAATTTTGGAGAAACAAATGCTGCCATCTAGTTGTTGTACGTTCCAGGAATGACCCTGCATTTTCCAGCGAGACAATGCCAAAACTTTTTTTTTTTTTTTTTTTTTTTACCATTTTTCTATGTGGCTGCAAAAGCAGGGGAGTGTGGGTGCTAGATTGGCCTGCCTACAATCTGTTTGTCATTGAGAATGTATGGTGCATTTTGAAGCAGGCCAACAGCAATGCAGGCCCCATCAAGTTCCACAGCTGAAGACCTACATAAGGAGAAATGGGAAAGATTACACTTGCTAGAGTAGATAAACTGGTGTCTTCAGTGCCTAAACAGCCAATGAGTGTGATTAAAAGAGAATTTAGAATTATTTATTGAAATAATTCATGCTGTGAGAGGTTTCATGCCTTAATGAGTTGTTAATTATTAATACTCGATGATTAATAATAGATGTCCTGATGGTAGGCTACCGGTGCCTGTATGTTCAGATGGACTTTAATCCCAAAGTCAACTGGCATTTCAGGAGGCAATCAGGCCAAAAACATAAGACCTACACTACCGGTCAAAAGTTTTAGGACACCCCAATTTTTCCAGTTTTTTATTGAAAATTATGCAGTTCCAGTCCGACAAATAGCTTGAAATGGTACAAAGGTAAGTGGTGAACTGTCAGAAGTTTTAAACAAAAGGTAAGCTTACCCAGGTTTTTTGTACGCCATCGAGTAGGTGAAAGGATGGTTCCTCAGTGTGTGACATCAACTGTCAAACATGGAGGAGGAAGCGTGATGGTCTGGGGCTGTTTTGCTGGATCCAGGGTCAGTGACTTACAGAGTGAAAGGCACCCTGAACCAAAACGGGTACCACGGGATGAACTGGACAGACGAGTGAAAGCAAAGCAACCTACAAGTGCCACACACTTATGGGAAATTCTGCAACAGAGTTGGGAAGAAATTTCTGAAGAATATTTGATTTCCATTGTAGAAAGAATGCCACGAGTGTGTTCAGCCGTTATATCGGCCAAAGGTGGGTACTTTGAGTCAAAAGTTTAAAAAAACATTTTGGTTTATAAATTGATTCCATGATTTCTTTTTTAACTTAGATTGTTAATTTGTTCTATCATGTCTATGCTTTCATTCCAGAGTACAATGAGACATTAAACTGCATAATTTTCTATTAAAAAACTGGAAAAAATTGGGTTGTCCAAAAACTTTTGGCCGGTAGTGTAATTGCCTTTTTCCAAGTAACCTGAAAAAGGTGATTTGTTTTGGTGAAAGGAAAAGACATCAGTCAAATTGTACCAATCCCCCCTCTGAACAGTATGCTGGTTGTTCAGTCTTGATTTGGACAAAATATGCCGGCAAAAAGCCCTCAAAATTTTTTGAGGCATGGCCATACCAATAAAGCATCTTTGCTCGAGGACATTCACGGGCATCACATTTTCAAAGTGGGCATTTAATGAAATAGCATGCAATTGCAAATACATGTGAGTGCATATACTGTATTAATTTTATCACACAGATGCAACAAAGTATTAGCTCATGTGTTTGAAGGAAAACGATGACCCACCATAGAAGTAGTACAGATGAGATTCTCATAACCAATCCTGAATGGAAGATGGAGGGGCCTCATTTAAAAAATCACTTTAAGGCAAACAGATGTTATTTTTAGACAAATTTAAACATTGTTATCTGACTTCACTGTCGCATTGATGGCATAATACGTGAAATATAAACCATGAGAATATGTTTTCTGAAAAATGGCTAAATGGTTTTGACCTGCCAACTATTAAATCACCGATGTTAGTTCTCACATCAAAAGGCAAAGCTCCAGCAGAGTGGTCAGTTTGTTTCCCAAGGCTTGGCTTAACCTCACTGCGCACAGCAAGCTACAAACATCAGTGAGCCAATGAGCTTTTTAGAAAAATGACAAATGAGTTACTTAAGTAAATACTGAATTTCAAAAAAAAAAAAAACTTGCATTATAGAACTCAAAAATAATGGTTCTAAAGCCGCTTTCACACTGGACGCGAAACGAACCGTTGAGGTACCTGAAATAATAAATGAAATTAATTATTGCCGTTGCAAATCACTGTTGCTTTTTAATTTATCTAAATATAAATTTTTACCTGTTTCATCCATGTTCCAGATGTCCTTTGCTTCAAAATTATAGCGGGTGAGGACAGTCTTTAGGTTTTTAAAAAACACTGTCACGTTGGCCTTGTTGAAGCTGGTGTAATGGGACATGCTGGTGGCTTGAGGTCGACGGATGGACAGGGTTTTGTTGCGCTCGAGGAAGGAGGTGAGCCAATCCTTCCCTGCCATCTGGTTTTTCTTCCATGAACATGGAGTTTTGAGGCCAATATTTTCGGCCAGCTCATATGCAAACTTTCGCACCTAAAACAGCATGAAAAAAGAGGTTGGCGGTAGTGGTGTAGCTCTGTCTGCAGTGTTACTCCAACCTCTTTAGGACTCAGGCCAAAATATATATCAGCTGCTCTCTTTATAGATGCCTGCAGTCTCTTCTCCTGTTCTTCTGTGAAGACTTTGTTGTGAGCCCTGTACCCTGGGGCTCTGGTCTGCTGCCCTCCTGCCTCTGCCCTCCTCTTGCAGTAACTGAACAGGGTGACATGACAAACGCCATGCACCTCTGCTGCCCTCCTTATACTCTCGCCTCTTCGACATCAAGAAAGGCCCTTTCAGAACCTGCTGGTCAACCTTTCCTCTCTGGGTAGTTCTGACCCAAACTCTTGGCATTTTCTGTCGGTAAAATATAACACACACATTTTTTTGTGAGCTTTAAAACGCAAAATGCGGCCGCATTAGCAGAGAGGAACGAACGTAACCGTTGGTACTTCCGTCCCGCACCTGCCCTCCTTATACTCTCGCCTCTTTGGACATCAAAAAAGGCCCTTTCGTAAACCTGCTGGTCAACCTTTCCTCTCTGGTTAGTTCTGACCCTAACTCTTGGCATTTTCTGTAGGTAAAATATAACACACACTTTTTTAATAAGCTTTAGAACAGAAAATTCGGCTGCATTAGCAGAGGGGGACGAACGTAACCGTTGCTACTACCGCCCCGACAGTGACTCCTGACATTTGAACCAGGATTGCTTCTAAAGTGGAAAAAGTCTGACATTTCAAACTTCAGGATATGTTACAAAACTAAATGACCTATCATTTCATCATAAATATGACACATGGAGCGATAAAGACAATCTTTAAATCAAAAAAGTTTATTATTTGTCTGAATGTACTCACCACTGTGGAAAACGGTCTTCCCGGTCTCGTTTCGCGGGGAAGCGACGAAACCTCAAGATTTTTCGCGGGTCTGGAGAGTGCCGCGAGCTGCACGTGCTGACCTAATTTGACGCATCGAAGTGCGGATGGCTGTGAGTAAATCGCCGTATTACTTTCGTCCCACGTTACTTTCGCACAGGCGCTCCCCTACATTCAAAGTCAATGCAAAGACGCGAATACACGTCTTAGCATTGACTTTGAACGTAATCTGTCGTGCGAAAAAATTCGTTTCGCGTCCGGTGTGAAAGCAGCTTACAACAGTGTTCATACTATTCCTGAACTCAAAATATAGAGGTTACTGACCTTTTTATTTATTTATTTTTTTTGTTGAGCATATAATTTCCAGACAGTGAAGCAACCTCTGAGCTGGCACTTCATTGGCAAAAAGCCAACGCAGCATTTGATGTTGGGACTTACATCCATCCATCCATTCTCGATACTGCTTTTTCCTCACTAGGGTCATGACGGAACTGAAATCTATCCCAGCTGACCATGATCGAAAGGCAGGGACCCACCCTGGACAGCTCACCAAACCATCGCACGGCGCACACACCATTCACTCACACTCTCATACCTATGGGCAACTTAGCATCTCCAGTTAACCTGATGTCTTTGTACTGCGGGAGGAAACCAGAGTACCCAGAGGAAACCCACATGAACACGGGGAGAACATGCAAACTTTGAACCCACGACCCTCTTGCTGTGAGGCAGCAGTGCTACCTACTGCGCCACCGTGCCGCCCCTGGTATTGGGATTTGCTCCTTCAAATTCAGAAGGGCCAATATTAAACTAAAATCAGCAACCAATTCAGACCAAAGAACAGGTGAGCCCAGGTAACTGTACAAACAAATGCTTTAATGGACCAAGTAAATGTTCAAATGCAATGAAAACTAGAACAAGGACAGGACATTCTGTCTGTACATTACATGTAGCTTTCTCACTCATTTCATGATTTCACTGAGGACAAAGATGAGGAGGATGAAACAGTTAAACAAGACAAATATGATGAGTGCCTAGTCTTGGCCAGGGGCCCCCATCCTGTTCCTGGAGATCTAACGTAGGTTTTCATGGAAATCTTAATCTAGCACACTTTACCCTACTAATTAGCAGCTAAACAGGACGTCAAACTTTTTACATTAGTTGTGCTTCACCAGGATTGGAAGGAAAACCTAGGTGTTCAAGAACTACTGTAGACCAGTGATTATCTCAAGAGATTATCTAAAAAAAAACAGAAAATACATACATATTTATTTGATAAAAATGATCGTTCAGTACAGTTACATGGCTGTGATAGTTCAAGTAGGCCAGATAATATCAGCTGAACAAATAAAGGATTCCATAGATTTGTTCATCCCATCGGCCTCTCTCACCTTCATCTGCAGTACAATTATAAGTCCCTGGACACAGCACAGCTTCACTATGGGGACGGTTATAAAAGCCCAGCACTCAGTGAGGCCCCATGTGCCAGTGCAGTGAGAATACTTGTGGGTTTATCACTGAGACGGTGTTGTTGGGATATGTTCAGAGCGTCACAAGTTGAGTCTCAGGGCAGTTGCACACTCAGGACAGGAATAAGGCAGGGCAGCAGGCTGTAGACAGGCAGGGTGGCGCTAGAGAGCAGAGTGGCATCCCTCGACGCGTACACCTTGCGGCTGAACGTCTCGTGAACATGTCGGAAGTTGTTGTACAGGAGAGCCGCTGGTTCAGCTCCTTCCTCGGAGTGGTACACCCCTGAGACGAACTGACCCAACTGCAGAAACCAAACACATGCTTTGTGACGCACAACACATCTAACACACCAAATCGGCCTTGTCTGTAATACAAACATGACCTGTCTCTACAGCTACACGTCAGGTAACATTTTACTGGAGTTTAAATAGTTCATATGAAGTGTGGAAGATGGGAGCAGGCTGTGCGATACAAACATCTGAAAATCACATTGCCTATTCATTTTCCATAATTTTCAAGTTAATACCTGCTGTTGAGTAATATTTATTCCAAGGATTTATTACACTAATCAAAGTGTAGTAAAACATTGGTATCAGCATTCATAATACACATTTAACACATGTACAAAATAAACACACATAATTACAAAGCAAAGTTGTGTTCTCTAAATAAGAAGTATTCACCATGTGAAAACCTTCCAGTTCAGAAGTGTATAGCCATTTTGTCCCAGGTTTTAGTTTCCAGTTGAAGGCACGAGATTGGGTCTGACAGGCTTAATGATTTTTTTCTTTTTCAAGAAAAAAGAAATCGAGCGACTGTCTGGTTTGCGTGTTTGTGGGTATTAAATTAAGGTATTTATTTAGTTTGTGGTTAAATAATTGTTCAATGAGTATGTGCATTTACAGTGTACACTCAGGATCAGCTATATTAGGTGCCCCTTTCTTATATTGGATAGAACCCACCCTGTCCCTTTCCCCCAGAACAAGCTGAATTCTTCTAGGTATGGATTTTAGCAAAGTTCTGGTCCATATTGATATGACAGCATCACACAGTGTCTGCAGATTAGTCAGCTGCACATTCATACTGCAGATCTCTTGTTCAACCACATCCCCAAAGGTGCTCAACTGGATTGAGTCTGGGGACTGTGGAGGCCATTGGAGTACACTGAACCCATCGTCAAGTTTGTGGAATCAGTTTGAGCTATTGGAACATGGACATAAAGGGGCGCACATGGTCAGCAATAATACTCTGGCAGGCTGTGGCATTTAAATGATGATTAACTGGTGTTACGGGACCTCATGCTTCCCATGAAAATACTCCCAACACCATTACACCACCAGCAGCAGCTTGACCCACAGACAAAATGAAGGATGGATCAGCTCTTGCAAAATTTTCAAACTACTTTTTGCATGTTGCAGCAGTTATCAAGATTCCAGTCTTCTACTGACCAGTTTTGGGGAACCTTCACCCACTGTAGGCTCAGTTTCCTGTTCCTAGCTGACAGCAATGGAAACAGGTGTCATTTCTGGCCGTTGCAGCCCATCCACTTTGGGCTTGATGACATGTTGTATGATTCCATTTTCACCCTGACTCGTCATATAGTGATGCTACCGGAACAAGTGTTGATATGTGGCAAAAATAGAGGCTTTTAGCTTCCTTATTTGACCCCAGAGTTAAAACGAGCACTATCCCTTAAATCCTTACCTTAACCTTAGCCCTAACCCAAACCCGAACCGTAAACGTCTTATAAGGCTCCATTTAGTCGTAAATCGACGCTTGGTCAGGTAGCATCACTGTATGATGAGTTGGGATGAGAATGTGTTGGTTGTGCTTTAACAGATCCTCTTTTGCGTTGCTGTATTTGCCTCCATGGTCGTGTTACTGTGCACAGATATTGCCGTGAAAGCGTAGTTCCTACAAAACAATGCTGGCCCAGGAGCAACACTGAAGTCCACCAATCAATCGCAGTTCTGCTTTGATGATGTCATGAAGCCGTGAGGCCTTACCACTGTACAATGCACATGACTAGCAAGGACTTTCCTCCTTGTTTGAACTGGGAAAAAAAATCCCAAAAGGTGAGCAATTTTGACATGAGAGTGATGTGAAAATTATATAAAATTCCCAAGGCATAAACGAATTTGAGTTTTCTTAATGACATGCATCTCTGCAAATCTGTGCTCATCTGCATGAAAAGTTCGCTAGCATTAGCTTGCTAACTTCAGAGAAAATGAATGACATTTGTAAGAGCACCATAGAGTTACCAGACCGGCTAGTAATCGGTGGACTATAATGTTACTCCTGGACAAGCATTGTCTTGTTGATCCGAGTGCAACACTTAAACAGTGATATCAGATTGTGTGAGATACTGTTGCCATGTTGTCAGCTTGAGGCAGACAGGCCATACTGCATTGACTGCTCTCATTAACGAGGCCACAGAATCGCCGCTCACCAAATTTTTATTATTTTTTGTGTCACTCTCTGTACGCTCAAGAGACTGCTGAGAACTCCAAGAGATCAGCAACTTCTGAGAGGTGTAAACCAGCTCGCCTGGCACCAATACTGTATTCAAAGTGAAAGTCACTTAGATCACATTTCTTCCCTATTCTATCTTTATCTACCCACACACAAAATAAATACTCATGAAACACACACACACACACACACACACACACACGAAAACTTGATGGTCTTCCCTGAAGTTGAATGAATCATTTAGCACAGCCATCCAGAGTAGATGGCTGTATCTTCCTCTTCTTCATCTACAGAACATAAAATAAGCCCTTCCTCAGAAATTGGTCATGCTTCTCTAAACCATAAGGTTTTCACTTTCCAAAAATATGACCCTTTTCTGAAGAAAAGCCATCTTCTTAGAAAGATTAACACACTCATCCCAACTGGAAGGCTTTGACATGGTGAGTCAATCATTTAATTTCAGGGATGAATGCTACGTCTGAACGTATGTTTGTGTATGATTAATATGTGTATTCACTCTGTGAGAAAATGTCTGTGTGGTCTGAGTGCATGTAGGTTCATACCTGTTTATAGGAGATGTATATAGGGACCTCATACACAGTCCACACAACCACTTTGGAACACGGAGGGGTAGTAAGGCTGCCATGGTAACGGTAGTACTGTGATATGTTCTTCATGGGCAGGAGGCTACTCAGAGGAAAGGGCGTGACATGCGCGGTTTTCCCTGCAGAGGGGGTGGAGTCAGCGCATTAGTGCTTCACCCGATTGGCTTCGATATGCTGGGTGGAGTTTACAGGAAGGAACGGGCTCACCTTTATAGGCCACTGCAGGAAGTAAATTGGTGAGGTGATTGAAACTGTCACTCTCAGCATACGCCACCTGCAGGCCAGATCAATATTACAGTTACACGTTACTAAGGAAACACCAATCACAGCCCTGATCTGGGAGGTCCACTGTCCAGTAGGCTTCCCTTTCAGTCCTAAGGAAGTGCACCTCATTTAACAGGAAGAGACCTTGTTGAGCTGTTAAATAGTGCAATCCGGTGTGCTAAATTAGGGTTGAAATTGGAACCAATTTCAATTTATGCCAATCGGTTGGCATAAAATAGCTGGCAGATGCACCCGTGCAGTATCTTACACACACACACACACACACACCTTTACTCTCACTCACAAACATATTTTGTCAGTCGTACGCATATACACATTCTTTTATACACACACTCACACACACAGTCTCTCTCTTAGCAGCGTACATTGATGAAGACCCCAACTCTCTCTCTCTCTCTCTCTCTCTCTCTCTCTCTCACTCTCTTTCTTTTCCTCTCTCTCTCTGCAGCGTACATCAATGAAGACGCCCAGCACAGCCAAGCCTGTTGGGTCCTCGAGGGCTGCAGTGAAGTTGGGGTAGTGATCAGTCTTCATGTTGACAATATGCATCTGTGAACACAAAGGGTGCCCTGTTCAGGCCAGCATAGACTCTGCAAATCGACCAACTGTGTGACAGCGAGTGTTTACGTCATAATACTGCTGTCATAGGACAGGATTGTGACATGTCACAGGTCACAATCACTTACTGCCATTTCCCGTTTCATTATTTCCAAACTCTTCACATGTCAGCTCACAGATATGAGAATAGAATATTTATAGCTGGATGTTCAAAAGTCCCGGTTGAAAGCAGGAGGAATGTAGAACTCTGCCTTTTGAAAAAAGAAAAAACCCCAAAAATCCTGCTCTTTAACTGGACAAATCTGGATTGTAATGATGATGATGGTGCAATTGGTGGAGATGATGATGAAGACACAGTTCATGAAGGTTGTGCGTGCGTACCTCCATGGGGTATCTCCTGCCGTTGACGGTGTGCTCTGAGCCGTTGGTGGAGTTGCTGCCCCAGTGGAAGTGCAGCTGCAGGGTGGTGTAGTCTCCAGGGAGGCCTCCACCTCTCACCTCCATCCCCCGCTCCACCTGCAGCACAACTGCCCCCGAGATGCACTGAGCACATGCCCTCAACTCAACCCAAACCCCATCTCTGAACCAGCGATCACTGACACTTCACCCAATCGGTACCCCAGTATTCAAACACCTCCACATCCAACTCCACTTCTATCCAAATCAGTCAAACCCCTGGATTTCACTGAAGATTCTAAAAAGACCCCCCCCCCATCATTTTCTAGTCAAATTTGAACATGCTCACCAGAGTGGCCGTTGTTCTTCAGAGTCCACTCCCCTGGCTGCCGAGTGTCAAATCCCTTCAGCTCTAGTGCCTCAAGGGTCAGATCTCGGTCCATCTGATGGTCCAGGTTAATTGGAGAGTGGTGCTCTTCAATAATGGGGTGGCAGGAGGGAAATGAGTCTCCCCATGAATATGGGTCTGATAAGACACAGACGACATGTTTTTTTTTCACCTTTCTTTTTGAAACTTAATTTTAAAGCCTTGATTTAACCAGTCAGGTCACTTAAGACCGAAGTGTTATTGTCAATGAGGAGGCATACATTTTAACCCTTAAATGCCCCCAGTGACAAATTTGTCACACGATTTTGGGGGTTGTCAAAACCACTGACCCCACATAAATTTTGCAACCTAATGCCCACAGTGACATATTTAGACCATCAGTGCTGCCATCTGATGCATAAAAGTGGAACTAACACTACACTGGCTGCACCAGCTAACCTTTCCAATATGGCCGCCCCCATGGTGGAATCCACACGATAGATCAGCACCCATTCATCACTGGATAAAGTAGACAAACAGGTAAGCTAATGAAAAATAAGCTATGCCTAATACTTCAGCTATATGTCAACTACCAAAACAATGATGGACAAAAGTTCTCTTTATATCCTAGAAACTTAGAGTGACATATATGTCACAAAACTAAAAAGAGGTCAAAGGTCACCAAAAATTAAAAATTGCTATTGGGTTGTTATTAGCCCCTCCCCAGGACATATTAACAGAATACATAGATTTTTCTTTCAACTTTTACTATAGTTGGGCATTTAAGGGTTAATGAGGGTAGGTGTTTATTAATGAAAGGTTCTGGATAATAACAATAATGAAATACTATACATATACTGCATACCTGAATAACCAGAAATTATACACAGATGAGCTAAAACATCATGACCACCAGCCTCATATGCTGTTGGTCCTCAGCACGCCTCCAGTACGACTCCAACCTGCCAAGGCATGGACTCAACAAGACCTTTCAAGATGCCCTCCCATTATCTGGAACCAAGTCTTCAGCAGCAGATCATTTAAGTCCAGTAAGTTGCATTTTGGGGTTGCCATGGATTAAGCATTTTTTATAGCACATCCCGTGGATAGTGGATTGTATTCAGGAGAACTTGGCAGCCTAGTGAGCACTTAGAACTCCTAAAACCATTCCCTAACATTTTGTGCAGTGTGGAGGGGGCATTCTTTGGAGAATACTCTTGCCAAGAAGGGGTACACATTGGCTGTAACAATGTTTCAGTCGGTGGTTTATGTCAAATTGATGTCGACATGAATGCTCAGAACCAGGGTTTCCCAGAAGAGCATTTCCCAGAGCATCACACTGCCTCTATCTGCCTGTCTTCTCCCCACAGTGCATCCTGATGCCATCTCCTCCCCAGATAAACAGCACACATGAACCTGACCCTCAACATTATGTAGACGGGGACTCATTGGACCAGGCAACCTTCTTCCAGTCTGATGCTAGTGTGCTCATTGTCTGCACTTTCGACGGTAGACAGGGGTCTGCACAGGCACTCTGATTGGTCTGCTGCTACACTACCCCATATTCTGCAAGGTGCAATGCAGGCCATGAAGCAACACATTCGTCCCATAACCATCCTTAAAATTTCCGTGACTTGAGCCGAAGTAGCCATTTTGTTGGTACAGACCAGACGGGTTACTCTTCGTTGCCATTATGCATCTGTGCCTTATACAGCCCTCGCACTGTCATCAGCTCATGGTGCGTCCCGTTTTGGACCACTGTCATTAAGTACCCACAACTGCTGACTGGGAGCACCCCATGCCTTTCTGTTTTGGAGATGTTATGACCCAGTTTTATGGCCATGCAGTTTGGCACTCATTAAAGTCACTCAGCCCTTACGCCGGCCAATTATTCCACAAACAAGATCTCTACTCCATTGTCAATATAATGCGTCATCTAATATATTCTAGATTTACTTTGAGATGCACTATTGTCATGGAGATTAACATTATTTGCTTGTTCTGTGAGTGGTCATAATGCTTTACCTTCTGTGAACAGTATATATTTCAGGGCAAAATGACACATACTGTAGTGGGAAATGAGATATGTATCATTTTTCCCCAAAACCCTTCATACCTACACACATACACACACACACACACACACACACACATATATATATATATATATATATATATATATATATGTGTGTTTGTGTGTGTGTGTGTGTACATATGTATATACAGGCATATAATTGAAGCTTTTGTTTCCAAAACGCAATATATCAATTTTACACATTTTGAGTAAATCAGCTTTTTCTATCTTGGCGCCTATTGCATTTCATGGAAAAACACAAACTTTGATCATGAAAAAATACACCTTATAGTATGAATTTCTAAAAACGGATATCTTGCACCATGTGTAAAAAACACAGGGCTATCGCTCTATGGTATCATCTCAACTTTTGCTATTTTGGCACTTATTGCCTTTTGGAAACAAACTCTGCAATTGCTAACTGTGCCTTGTTAAGGAGAATACAAAATTATACTCATAATACAGTGAGGGTAAAAAAAATAATACAAATGTTCTGACTTTCTGACTTCACATTGAATGTGTAGGTTATAAAGATTCCTTTTCTGAATGAAACCACTAAAATGGGTTTTGTGAATTGGAACATAAGAACAATCACCCTTCTGAAAACTTTCTTTTGGAAAGACATTATCTTTATACACTTGTGTTCAAAAGATTGAAGTACAACATCTATAACCTGATGAACCCCTGATATTAATAGTAGTGATATTTCTGCATGGCAAATTATTTACTTGTAGATGTAGTAGTGTAACAGAAAAACAACAGAACCAACTGTCATGACATGCATTCTGCTTGTTCTGAGTAACTGACTCATTCATTTAAAGGGGCGTGTTCAAAATAACAGCAGTGTGGAGTTCAATTAGAGAGTTCACTCATTCTATGAAGAAACGTGTCATTAATTGTCCTTTATTAAGGACGACAGGAGACAAATGTTTCACACATTGTTATAAAATATATTTCCTCCTGAATTGCGAAGTAAAATGGGCCGTCCTAAATATTTGATTAAAAGGTTGATTGGAAACTGCAGCAAATTATAGGATGCTCAACTAAAATGATCTCAAATGCTTTAAAATAGCAAAAAAAAAAAAAAAACCTGAAATACATGGAAGGAAACAAGTAACTACTGTTAAAACGGTTCAAAGAATAGTCAGAATAGTTGAGATTCAGCCAATCATCACCTCCAGAAAAATCAAAGATGATATAAAATTACCTGTAAGTGGTTATACAGCCAGAAGACATTTGATTGAAGATACGCTATCAGTAAGGAGCCTCAGTAAAGTACCATTGTTGAAAAAAAAGGCACATGCAGAATTAGTTAAAATTTACCAAGGGACACATCGACTGGCCAAAAGGAAATGGCATAACATTCTGTGAACTGATGAGAGTGAAATTATTCTTTTCGGGTCTAGTGGTCGTCGACAGTATGTCAGATGACCCCCGGGTACTGAATTCAAGCCACAGTACAGTGTGAAGACAGTGAAGCATGGTGGTGCAAAAATCATGGTATACGGGGATGTTTTTCATACTATGGTGTTGGACCTATTTATCATATACCAGAGATTATGGATCAGTTTGAATAATCAAAATATTTGAAGAGATTATGTTGCCATACGCTGAAGAGGAAATGCCCCTGAAATTGGTATTTCAAGAAGACACTGACCCCAAACACGCAAGTAAGCAAGCAACATCTTTTTTCCAGACAAACAGGATTGAGGTCATGGAGAGGCCAGCTCAGTCCCCTGACCTAAACCCCCATTGAAAACTTGGGTGAAAAACTTGGGGTGACATTAAAAATGCAGTTTCTGAAGCAACACCCAAACATTCACTGGAACTGTGAAATGGTTTGTTCATCTTGGAGTGAAATACTTGTTTCTCGTTGCCAGAAGTTGGTTGACTCGATGTAACGCTGCACAGCGGTTATCAAAACAATGATTATGCCACTAAAAATTAGTTCAGTAATTTAAAGCGAAGTTAAATCCTGAGTTAAATTCAGTGTTTGAATTTGAAGATAAAACAGTCAACACTGCTATTTTTTTTTAACAAATTAATATTCCTTTTCTTTGCTTCCTGTAAAAGAATAACACAGACTTGATCAAATTTGTTAATGCTTTGATTTGGAATTGAATTTGCAATGTTTCTACTACATGTGAAATATGGAACTGAAGGCTATTAAAAAATATTTGCACTTTATTCACATTTTTTTTTAACTTACTACCATTTTTTAACACAACTGTACAAATAATATCAATTAAAGCACAAAATCTTTTTGGTACCCGACCCACAAAGATGCAATTATTTCACCCTCAATGCCAAGTTAGAAGACATTATTATGGAAAATTGCTCATAAAAATATCTTGAGCAAAATACATACTTCTGTAGGCAACTTGTCATATTATAAAACTGTAAGAAATGTGCTCACTCTTATGAAATTGCAGACCACATTTTTTCCTTCATATTGGCTAAATGCTATATAAAAACAAGTTTGAGACAAGAACAACAAGAACAAGAATAATAAAAATAATAATAATAATAATAATAATAATAATAATAATAATAATAATCACTTACTACAGTGCTCTTCATCATAACAGAAGTCGCCTAAAAGTAGAAGATGTTCAATCAATATTAACAAGTAGCTACAGGCAATAATCTCAATGGTCGGTTTTCGCTGTTATCGTTGATTGAGCTGTGTGGTCCATGCAATGCAATAAATAGTTCATGAAAATAATTCTAAGTACATGACCGCTCAGTATAATTCCTGAATCTTTCTACACGTCGTAACCGACAATGAGCATGAAATTCGGCCAATTGATGCTATAAAAATTGCCGAAGAGAACATACAATGGCAAAAAGGTCACTCACCTGCATATGAGCCTCCATAAAAAGCTGTGAAATAAAGCAGTACTCTTCCAAAAATATCCATGGCCGCCTCTCAGTAATGTGGGGGGAAAAAAAATCAATTAGCCACTGTGTCAATGACAAAACGAACCAAACGACATAAAATGTCAACAGCGTTCAACCCACGGTAACTTAGGGAGGATGGTGGGAGGATAACGGTATCCCGAATTCTTGATGAGTTGAACGGTGGGTCGAGCCGGGAGTTGAGCGGTGGACAGGACTGGTTTCGGTACCCAACAGCGACCGCGGTTCAAATGACAACCACTGCAGTGCAGGCTTTTCCGGAGTATATGTGTTACGCCTATTAAAGCCTTAAATATTTGAGCGCTCTTGATCAACTGAGCCGTCTTTCCCCAGATGCATATCCCATTAAACAGGTGACATTGGTAGAATACGTCACGAATGTTTCCGAATGTCCCCAAGTTCACGGGAACACACTGACCGTTTCAGAAAAAACATTTGACATTTTGATGCAAAGGTTTGCAGTGAGATACGATGCGCACGGAGAAAATCCACCGAGTGCAACATGATAATAGCACGTTAATATTTTTTGTATTAGATAATTTAGGATCAGAGAATCACATGCTCATTGATCTGTACAAATACAAATGCAGACTAAGTTTATTCAGAATGACTATATCCGTGATGTTGCGCAGAAAATCATTTTCACGGGATAAAGAAAACAAAGCAAGAAAAAGCTTAATTTTCCTTCAAAGGCTTAATGAAAGAATTGACTGGAATAATGAAAATGGAGATAAATTAATAATGTTGAGATCGTTACATTGCGAACTCCATGACTTTGTCTCGGCAAAATCTAAATATAGAAAAGTGACGTGAGCTGCAGGCTCAGGGGCCACACTTTTACATCGAGCATATGACAGGCTTTCAGAGACAACAGCTTTTCCCCAATACCCACCCTAAGCCCTCACTCAAAAATGAAATGTTAGGAATGTTAGATTTACTTAATAATGTTATGTCAACTGGTTCCACAAAACTGAGTTAAGTACATTCCACTCAATGCAATTAATTAAACTGGCCAAAAATGTTAGAAGTCAAATAAAGGTTACGCAAAGCAATTGCGTGGAACCAGTTGACATAACATTATTAAGTAAATTTAACATTTCTAACATTTCATTTTTACGAGTGCTGCGGTCGTCCTCAAATTGCGCACTTGTGTGAAGGGCAAACAGAACGTGGGGACCTGAGGTCCGCGCTTCTTCAGGGGTGAAATCAATTATCAGAGCAGCTATGGGACAGACCTCAATTGGATCATTCCATGTCAACTCAGCCACCCATGAACATGACACCTTTTGCTCAAACTTTTTCCAAAAATACTTCATGGTTCCAAACAAAAGAATCTCAAGTTTCGTGTCAATATCTCTGGTTTTCACTCCTATCTGAATAGGTTCATGCATGTAAAACGTCACGGTAACACTGTTTTTTTTTTGGGTAATAGTCTGCAGCAAAGTTCTGCCTAATGCAGACATGCAGGAGGGACACATCAGGGGTGCATTGAGAACGTTTCGTGAACACCTCTGAAGAACAAACGCAGAGAAAGGAGAGATCCAGTGTTCTTGCGCATCAGTGCAGATACGCGCTCTGGCGCAAGTGCCAATATTGGGACATGGGAAAACAGACTTAAGCCACGAGTGTTGGCCTAGGTGAGAGAGCCCAAGATCATTCTACTTCCCAATGTATGAAAAACTCAAACGGGCCGAGTGACCCCGAGCAGGCAGTAAAGCACAAAAATTAAGTTTTACTACAATAGCCTATCATTGGAACCGTTTTGTGAGAATGTGTCGCCCTAAGAGCTAAGCGGCCCCGTAATGGCATCATTCTTCAGCAGCACATTTTAGTTCAGGTCATACCATCACCTGTACAATTCTGTGTAGCTTTGGCCGAAATTTATTACCGACATTTATCCCGTTAACTCTGTGGATAACAGGAGGTGGTATAAGCCCAACTCAGAAAAATAAGGGACGGTATGGAAAATGTACATAAAAACAGAATGCAGTGATTTCGACATTCGACTTATATTTTATTGCAGACAGTATGTTTTGTATGGTCAACTTAATTTTATTTGTAATTATTCATCTGTTCCTGCCATTAATGCAGATTTGGTGCAAAAACAGAATCCAGGAAAGGCCTAGTCCTTCATAAGTAAAAATGGGCAAAGGATCGACAATTAGCCCACAAATGTATGAGAAAATCATTGAAAGACTCAAAAATAATGTTCCTCAAAGAAAAAATGGGAGGGGAGTTGAGCATTTCATACTCTGTGGTGTATAAAAATTCAAAGATTCCCAGAATCTAGTGGAATTTCTGTGCTTTAAGGTCAAAGGCACAAGCATAGGCTGAATACTCATGATCTCCAATCACTCAGATGCCACTGCGTCAAGAGCCGTCATTTATCTAGATGTGATATCACCACGTGGACTCTGGATTACTGAAGCAAATCCTACTCAATTACTAGTTACATCCACAAACGCCAGTTAAAATGAGCTGTTTTATTGTTTTCAATTTGATATAGGTCAAAGAATTTACAAAGTTTTGCTACTGCCGTAACTTTTTTTCCTCACTTGGAGCCGTACATAGTGAGTGGCGGTCCAGTAACAAGTACTCTGTGTGCCCAAATGTGTGTCACAGTACTTTCAGTAACAGGCCATGCAGCCAACTTTCAGTCACAATGACTCTTGCACACAGTTTCGCGAAAGAGAGCGCTGCTTATAGCGCCAGTTGAGTTGAAAGTGCTGAGCAGTCAAACCTGACACTCCACTGATTCTGGATCAGGGTCTGTTTCGAGGGGGCCAGGCGTGAGGGAAACCCCACCGATAAGGTCTACTGAGTCCACCAGCGCAGAAAATCTGAATAGGGGTCTTGGTAATCTCAGCGACGAATTAAATAATCAAGAACCCGATCCGCATGATTCCTCTCATCAGTGAGGTCCCCTGACTGCCTGTTGGATTAGTCTCGCCTCCGCCCCACTTTGAAGTGTGGAAACGGCTAGGCCCAATTTCAGGCAGAAATTTCCCAGGGAAATCGCCGGAGTCTCTTATCGCCAGGAACGGATGCTTGTTTAACGGGATTTAGCTGCTCATGTTGCGCGGCTCAGCGTCACAACACTAACTCCGGGTTCTTCTTAAACCGGGATTCTCCCCCGGCTCGCTCACGTTCCCGTTGGCATTCAAGATTGCTGGAAATGGGATTTCCAACAGGCCAAATTATCCAGGTTTGGCAAGCTATCAAGGAAAGGGTTAAAGTTCTTTCGACGTCTAGGACCCCGCAAAAAAAAAAAAAAAAGCCATCAAATCAAATTCGCACAATTTCGAAGTCTTTTCCCCCGTTAAAAAAAGAATTGATTGAAAATTTGATGGGTTACTCATGCTGAGAAGCACAACATTGAAGGCTTCGAATAATAACAAAAGCTTTATGTTTCTTTTTCAACAAGATTCCACCTGCTCAAAGACAGCACGGACTTGCACTCACCTGTGGTAGTCAAGTGACATCATTCCAACTTCAGAAAAGTAAAAAAATAGCCTTTTGTTAAAGAGCCTAGTTTATCGAGGATGCGCAGCACCATTCATTGGCTAAAGCCCGGCTCAGGAGGCAATTGCTTGCAAGTAGGCTCACTGAGGTCTGGAAAGACGGTATCACAGGATACAGTGGGGTGCAAAAATTTGGGCACCCCTGGTTCAAATGTCTGTTACAATTAATCTCCAAGTGATCGAAAGCAAACCTGAACACTAAATACTAAAAAGTTAAGCATGACACCTTTCTGCAAATTTAAAAGCAAGGTTTCCTTTTCTTTCAATTTTTTTGAGTTTTTAAATGATAAGAAAGCAAAAAGGGCCCCATGCAAAAGTTCGGGAACCCTTTTGGATTATTCTTTGTTACCTTTTAAGAAGACGATTAGTAAGGCCCAGACCCAGGTGATTTACTCGTTAGGGCTTCAATGAGTCAGATTAATATAATTCCCGGGTTGAACTATATATTCAGAAGTAACACCATGCCTTCTAAAGTATCCAATTGTGGTGGCTGTTGTGTCTGGCGTTAAAAACCATGTGTTCCTCTAAACAGTTGTCCAAGAATGTCAAAATCAAGATAATTCACTTCCACCAACAAGGAGAGGGCTACAAAAACTCTCGCAATGTTTCAAACTACCCATTTCTACTGTCAGAAACATCATAAGAAAATGGAAAATAAGTAGAACAATTGAAGTAAAGGCAAGATCTGGAAGACCAAGAGAAATTTCAGATAGAATGGCCCAAGATCTGGGGAGAAATGCTCAGAAGAACCCACACATCACTGCAAAAGAGAGTAGCAGACACAGGTGTAGTTGTTCACAGGACAGCAATACAGTGTACCTCAAACAACAAAGACCTACATGGCAGAGTTGCAAGAAAGAAGCCTTTCCTCTGACCTCAACACAAAATTAAGCATCTGAAGTATGCAAAAGAAAACCTTGAGAAACCTCAAGCCTATTGGAACAATGTGCTTTGGACTGACAAAACCAAAATTGAACTTTTTGGCCACGACCAAAGAAGGTATGTTTGGAGAAAAAAGGGTGAAGCATTTGTAGAGAAGAACATGTTGCCAACTGTTAAGCATGGAGGTGGATCCATTTTGCTTCGGGGTTGAGTAGCAGCTGGGGGCACAGGCAATACTGTGCGGGTGGAAAGAAGAATGGATTCCACCAACTATCAAGACATTCTAGAGGCTAATGTTCAAAGCTCAGTCCAGAAATTGAAGTTGAAGAGACGGTGGGTATTCCAGCAAGACAATGACCCGAATCATGCCTCAAATTCCACCATGAAGTACCTACAGGAAAGACGGATGAAGGTTTTGGAATGGCCATCACAGTCCCCAGACTTGAATATAATTGAAAATCTGTGGAGAGACCTCAAACATACCGTGCATGCAAGACGGCCGAAGAATATTTCTGAGTTAGAGGTGCTCTGTCAGGAAGAATGGGAAAAAATTCCAAAGACAAGAATTGAAAGACACTTGGCTGGCTACAGGAAGCGTTTGCAAGCTGTTATATCTGACCGAGGAGGATTTACAAAGTACTAGCTGACAGGGTTTCTAAACTTTTGCACAAGGGCTTTTTCCTTGTTTTATTATTTTGAAACTGTAAAAAGTTCAAAATAAAAATTATTCTTGCTTTAAAATGTGATGAAATGTGTCCTGTTTAACTTTGTAGCATTTAGTGTTCAGGTTTGCTTTCAATCACTTGGAGATTAATTGTAACAGACATTTAAACCAGGGGTGCCCAAATTTTTCCACCCCACTGTATGTGAAAATGGGCAGGGTGAATGTATGGCCAGCTCGAATACGAGAGAAAGCGACAACGCCAAACAGCCCATTAAAAACAGACCGCAGTGCGAAAATAACCCAGTCAAAAAAAGGGCCAATTTTCAACAAAATTTTCCCAAAAAATAAACCAACAGAATTGAGTTGAAATCCGTTTTGTAGAACAATAACCAAGTTGTTCTTCTGGATTGACTATGGTGTTTAAATTCTGCCTCTAACCGTGTACGCGTACACAAGGGCAATATAATACCAATATATAAGAAAGGGGACCGTACTGAGCCAGGAAATTACAGGCCGGTAACTTGTATTGCATGCAAAATACTGGAATCTATCAAAAAAGATGAGCTGGAATTATTTCTTGAACGTAATAATATCTTGAGAGATAGCCAACATGGTTTTCGTAAGGGAAGGTCATGCCTGACAAACCTTCTGGAATTTTTGAAGAGGCCACTAAGACTTATGATCAGAGCAGGGCTTATGACATCATATACTTGGATTTTCAGAAAGCATTTGATACAGTACCGCGTAAGAGACTCATTTTTAAAATGAGCTCCATTGGAATTACAGGAGGTATTCTGGACTGGATTCAAAACTGGTTACAGGACAGAACACAAAGAGTGGTGGTCAATGGTATCTCATCTGAGCTAGGTATGGTGGGGAGTGGCATCCCGCAGGGATCGGTGTTGGGTTGGCTGTTTCTCATCTACATTAATGACCTTGATAGGAATATTGAGAGAAAATTGGTTAAATTTGCAGATGATACTGAATTGGGAGGTTTGGCAAATAGTTTAGAGTCCACTAAAGTGATTCAGGATGATTTGGATAGAATCCAGAATTGAGCAGAAATGTGGCAAATGAAATTTAATGTAGCGAAGTGTAAAGTTGTAAATGTAGGTAATCAAAATATTAGACAGGATTACTTCATGGGAGGTTTAAAATGGGAATGTGCTCCACATGAAAAAGATCTGGGAGTGATTGTTGACCAAACCCTCACAGGTTCTAGCCATTGTGCCATAGCAGTTAAAAAAGCCAATCAAATGCTGGGATACATTGCCAAAAGTATTGAGTATAAATCCAAGGTCGTCATACTTCTCTTGTACAACACATTCGTCAGACCACATCAGGAGTATTGTGTGCAGTTCTGGGGTCCATTAGAAAGATATAGAGGCTCTAGAAAAATTTCAGAGAAGAGCCACTAAGCTGATTCCGGGTATAAAAGATGAAAACTATGAGAAGAGGCTGAAGATCCTTAATCTATTTAGTCTTAGGAAAAGGAGACTCAGGGGTGATCTGATTGAGGTCTTTAAATATGTTAAAGGGATTAACAAAATGAACTATGTTGGATTCCTTCGGCCAAGTTCTGTTAGTAGAACTCGAGGTCACAAATGTAAGTTGACCAAGGGTAAATTTAGCACTGATATTAGGAAATATTTTTTCACCCAAAGAGTAATTTCGATGTGGAATAGCTTGCCTGACCATATTGTTGAGGCAGAAACCTTGGGAATTTTCAAGAGCAGGCTTGACTTAAAGCTAGATACCACTGCGTCCTTGAATATCTGAAGTGATATATTCACAATAGGAAAAAAAAAAAACAAAAAAAAACTGGCGAGCCTAGTTGGGCTGAATGGCCTGTTCTCACCACTCATGTTATGTTACAACTCGAAATGATAGATCTGAGAGCGAGCCAGTAATTCATATACCCTTAACTCTACAATCGGGCGTCCCCAATCGCTGATATCAATTCACTTACCAATAGAGCAAGGTTGATGGGTAGGACCAATTGCCTCCTATTGGATATTAACAACTCAGCCCCACATAGTAGCTACATTCTACCATCGATCCCACCACCCCCAACTCCCAAGGGGGGAAAAAATCCAGTCTGAGGCCAACAATTCCTTCGTTCCTGTTACTTTATTTGGCATAATTACATGAACAGGTCCTTCAAGAAAATCTCAATAGCTAAATGTCTCCTGAAAAAAATCAACATAAAATAATGATAAAGAAAAACAATTGACAAAACTAAAATAAATTCACAAGGACTTCAACACAAAAAAATCATATTCATCCTACATAATGCAACTACAATATTTAAAACAGCGCAGCGTCCGTTAATCACAAATGAACAGAGCGAGAAGGTTTCTGAAGTTTCCGTATGGGATCAGACGGCTGAAAGCAAGCTGAGGAGTTTTTTTTTTTTTTAAACGCGATCGAACATTCTCTCCACATGCTTGAATCATAAAACATGCACATTTTAAAAAAACAACCAAAAACACCTATCTACCTGTAAACCCGTACAAACCTACAGATATACACACGCACGCATTCACACGCAGTTGACAGTAGTTCATGAGGGGAAATGATATTCACACCTTGCACCGTACCAGTTGAGCGCAGGCGTGTTATTACACGAGAACATCATCAGCACCGTGTTTCCGATGCGGTTGCCAAAGGCGTAGCTGCTCCGCCATTCACTTAACAGTGGTTCTCGAACTCCGTCCTCGGGATCCCCTGTGTATGCTGGTTTTCTTTCCAACCGCAGTGGTAATCCCAGGATTGTAACAAGCTGCCCATTTTTCTCAATCGTGAGCTTTTGATGTGACATTACTTCAACTCTCCAATCTCATTTTGCCAAAAATGACTGGGCATGCCATGAAAAGGAACATTCTGGGGGTATGTAATGATTATCAGTCTAATATTGCAAACAATATACTCAAGCTATATATGAATTACTTCAATGCACAAAACTGCATTAAGAGAGGTAAATTTTCTATAACTGATCAAATTAAAAACGGACCAATCAAATAGTTCCTAACTAGTTAAAGTGGGGACAGCTGGTCACCAATAATCGAAACGGATGAAGAAGAATTCAGTGACAATGCAAATGAGCAAATCTGCACTGTGTGCAAATAATGAGGCAAATCTGGACAGCAATTGATTTTAAGAAGAGAATTCCAAATGTAATGAACAGATTTTCAACACCTAAAACATTTTCAATAAAGTACGTTAACCATGTTAACCAAGCAAACTCTGAACTAGATCAGTTAACCCATTAACCCCAGTCTTTGATTGGTTACCCATTATTAATGTAATTGTTGGCCATATTGCGCAATAAGCATACTACTAGCCTATACCCGTGCTATGCACGGGCTATATGTGCGGGCTTGATAATAGCTGATTGAATTAGCCGGTCTTACTTGCAAAAACGGCTTCAAAATGTAGTTTTCACTTCATAACTAAGTTCCAAACCTGGTGCATCGTCTTTGTCACACAGTAAAACCGGTGTATGCGGAAAACAGACTCATTATTCACGGTGGTTTCGGTGGAAATGAAATTACGCAAACCACCAACTCAGTAATAATATATAGATATGAAATTCGGAATTACCATGGCACCGCAAAGCTATATTTGGCATAGTGAGAAATAAGCGCTCATTCTAAGTCCGAAATTGCACTGTTTGGAACAAAAATCATCATACAGAGGGGGTCCCCGGTTTGAGAACCAGTGCTCCACAAAATCCAGATCCCCAGCCCTTTTCTATGGCCGTTAAGCTACACATCTGATTTGATTGCTGAGGACCTCAAAAGCTTATTTTTATTAATTTCCAAACGCATGGATATTTTACACAAGATTGTCAATGTAGGGGGCTAAAATGAAAGTTCTGAGTTGAATGGAAGTCCTTACAGGAGGTGAAGGGGGGCTGGAGAACAGACAGGGCTGGCTCCCATCCCTCAAATCAGGCTCGACAACACTGGTTCCCAGCCCTGTTCCTGGAGATCTACCGTCAAACAGGTTTCGCCACCAAAACACAACTCTATCAGCACATAGAGCCAAGCAGCTAATTAGCAGAATCCAACACAGGAAATTATGACTGAAGTTAAACTTGGTGGATTTAATAGTTCTCCACAAACAGGGCAGGTTACATGTACTCAATAAGGAAATGTATTTCAACCACCAGTCCCGCGCAAGATGAAACCGTCACTGCCTGGGCGCATGGCTGGTTTCACTCCAAAGCCTGAAGGATTTGTGAAGGAGATAAGCATTCCTCCAACATGGTACAACCTGTAAAACTGAGTGTGTTCAGTTTTTCGTTTTGTCCTTACATAGTTGGCAACGCGCATAAAGCTGGCAATGATGGTACCCCTGCTGACCACCATTAACGCTGCAGTGCTTAAAGCTGCAGTGCCCAATGATGAGCAATAAAGGGCCATGAGAGCATGTCCTCAATCCGACCAATCAAATCATCTCCTGATCCCACACACAAGCTCCCACTTCACTGGTTAAACTGAGTGAGGTCATCAGATCATGATTGTTTAGAGTTAAAATCTGCACACACCTGGCCCTGCATGGCACGTGATCGAGCACCACTGGCTTACAGTCTCTCACTGCTACCCTGAGCACATTACCTCTGCAGTGTTCGGCCTCACACAGAGTACAGGAACTCTGTAGTGTTCAGCCTCACACAGAGCGCAGAAACTCTGTAGTGTTCAGCCTCACCCAGAGCACAGTGACTCTGCAGAGTTCAGCCTCACACAGAGTACAGTGACTCTGCAGTGTTCAGCCTCACCCAGAGCACAGTAGCTCGGCAGTGTTCAGCCTCACACAGAGTACAGTAACTTTGCAGAGTTCAGCCTCACACAGAGTACAGTAGCTCTGCAGTGTTCAGCCTCACACAGAGTACAGTAACTCTGCAGTGTTCAGCCTCACACAGAGTACAGTAACTTTGCAGAGTTCAGCCTCACACAGAGTACAGTAACTCTGCAGTGTTCAGCCTCACACAGAGCACAGTAACTCTGCAGAGTTCAGCCTCACACAGAGTACAGTAACTGTGCAGTGTTCAGCCTCACACAGAGTACAGTAACTGTGCAGTGTTCAGCCTCACACAGAGTACAGTAACTGTGCAGTGTTCAGCCTCACACAGAGTACAGTAACTGTGCAGTGTTCAGCCTCACACAGAGTACAGTAACTCTGCAGTGTTCAGCCTCACATAGAGTACAGTAACTCTGCAGTGTTCAGCCTCACACAGAGTACAGTAACTCTGCAGTGTCCAGCCTCACACAGAGTACAGTAACTGTGCAGTGTTCAGCCTCACACAGAGTACAGTAACTCTGCAGTGTTCAGCCTCACACAAAGCAGAGGAACTCTACAGTGTTCAGCCTCGCATACAGTAACTCTGCAGTGTTCAGCCTCACACGGAGCACAGAAACGCTGCAGTGTTCCGCCTCGCACAGAATATAGTGACTGCAGTGTTCAGCCTCACACAGAGTACATCAACTCCGCAGTCCTCAGCCTCCCACAGAGTACAGGAACTCTGCAGAGTTCAGACTCACACAGAGTACATCAAGTCTGCAGAGTACAATAACTCTGGAGTGTTAAGCCTCAAAGCACTACAACAGCATATGTAGCACTAGGCTACTCCATATAATCTTATAATAACTAAAAATACAAACAGATTTGTAAAATGATTCCATTAATAATGGGCTACAGTCGAACTGCAAAGAATGTAGCAGTTTGTGTGCCAAATCTTGTAAAAGAGTGTGTATATACATACATATATAAAGACAGATGTTAAGGGACAGTCTGATGGGTCATCAGCTAAAATTTTGTCTTGCACGGGCCATTTTAAGAGAACTACAATACTCTTCTGAAACTGAAATGCATCATTTACAGCAGTCTCCTAAAGATGCACGCGCGCACACACACGCACACACACACACACGCACGCACGCACGCACAATATGAGCAAACACGCATGCACACACGCACTCACACAAACATGCACGCGCAAACATGCGGGCACACGCGAGCACGAACACACACACCTTGGCAAATGAGCGTTAGCAAAGCCAGGGTGTGTGCAGTTTATGACACAAAAAGAGAAATGGCAGCTGAGACGATACCTGACCTCTGACCTATGACTCATTACCCGTGTACATGACCAATATCAGCACAGTACGTGAAAGATCCAGTAAATCCTGTTTGAGCTGCTGCTATGAGACTTTCTAGGGCAAAGAATGAGTGCAATGTGTTATTGGAGCCAAAGTCCGAACCATAGCAGGTAAAAATTGCGTCAGTTTTTCAAGATATTTAAAACCCAACTCCTCCAGAGACCTGTCTAAGCGTCCAACATGGGACGAAAAGTTGTGCTGTCACTCATACCATGTAGCCCCGCCCCACCCTACACAGCTGTGCTGAGAGTGCCGCTGCCCAGGCAGTCTGTTGCCATGGCGTCCAGGTCGTCGCCCTCGGTGGGCGTGTCTGGCCCCACCAGTAAGGTGCTGCTGTCAATGGAATCTTCTCTGTGCTGTGGGGGGCGGTGCTCTGATTGGGCGGAGCCAGAATCTGGGATTTCCTGCTCCATTTCTTCAGGCTCCGCCTCTGGCAGCCTGCTATTGGCTGGTGGAAGAACATCCCGCCCTGGAGGGGGGGGGGCATAACAGAAAAATTGAATACAATTGCATGCACCAGTGTGATTGTGCAAGAGTGTGTGTAAAAGAGTTGGGCCTCTTTGGAAGTCTGCGTGAACATGTGAGCGCAAGTGTGAGTGAATGAGTGTGTGTGTGTGTGTCTGTGCGTGTGTGGGTGAGTGTGTGTGAGAGAGACACAGAGTGTGTGTGGGTATGTGGTTGAGCGTGCGTGGCGTGTGCGTGTGTGTGTGGTTGAGTGTGTGGGCGAGTGCTTGTGTCTGTGTGCGCGTGCATGCGATTGTGCATGTACGGTTTGTTCAGGAGCCCTTACCGAGCTGCAGGTAGAGGGCGCTGTTGGGGTTGATTGACGCCTCGTAGGGGGGCGGGGGGATGTCGGGGTACTTGTAGTAGGGTGGCGGGGGCTCCTGAAAATGAAATGCGCCCCCCTCCCCATCATCAGAGAGGTGCAGGGGGGTCAGACCCGTCCCAAATGCGTCCGGGGCGTACTCAAACCCCGGGACCCTACGGCCCAGGTTGAAGTGGTGCACTGCAGGACAGTAGAGAGAAGAAACTGATATTTAAACACGAAACATCATTACTGCGCTACATGCTGAACCACACAATAACACCACCAGGAAGTTCAAAAATAGGACCAAGGGTCCTGTAACTTACCGGCAAGCAGTCGTATAGTGATGATACAAGTTACGAAAATTTCATGTGAAGTTTGACATTTGACTCAATGAAAATCAATGTCAAGGTCACCAAATAAAAGTTCACATACATTTATAAAACCTCCTGTAATACAAACACAATCAGTTTTGGTGATACAAGTCCTTGAAAATTCAATGTCAATTGTGAACTTTAAAAGGTCACACAAGGTCAAGTTGAGGTCAGCAAATGGACTTCATATATGACTTTCTAAATGTCTCAATACAAACCCTGGGTCAATCTGTGACCATTTTGGTGATACAAGTCATTGTAATTTCACTGTCGAGTTTGACCCTCTGGTCACTGACAGTCAAGTTGAATGTCATTAAATGAAATAATAATAAATTTTATTTATATTGCACTTTACATTTTAGCAATCTCAAAGTGCTACAGAGCAGAAAAGTAAAGAAACACGATACACTTAAAATTTAAAAGGGAGAACCGTTAAAAGACATTTATATGTTTTTAAGTCTCGTCTGAAAGCATCTGTAGTCTGTGGGGCCCTCAGGTGGTCAGGGAGGGCGCTCCACAGCCTCGGAGCTGCCGAGCAAAGGGCCCGATCGCCCATGGTGCGGAGCTTGGTTCTGGGGGCTTGGAGAATGTTTTTGGTTGCAGAACGGAGGGTGCATGAGGAGGTCTGGGGGGTGAGGAGTTCCTTGAGGGGGGCCTGTCTGTGAATGCACTGGTGGGTGAGGAGGGAGACCTTGTACTCAATTCTGAGTGGGACAGGGAGCCAGTGAAGAGATTTCGGAACAGGGGTGATGTGATCGTATTTGCGCACCCTCATCAGGATCCTGGCAGCGCTGTTCTGGATGTACTGCAGTATCTGGATGCTCTTGCCAGAGATCCTGATGAGGAGTGCATTACAGTAATCCAGCCTGGAGGAGATGAAGGCGTGGACAAGCTTCTCTGCATCTGCCAGGGTGAGAGTTGGACGGAGTTTGGCGATGTTCCTGATGTGGTAGAATGATGTTTTACAGAGGTGTTTGATGCAGGTGTCAAAGGTGAGTTGATGGTCCATTTTAACACCCAAGTTGGTGACAGATGTGGAAAGGGGGATGTTTTGGCCAGAGAATGTGATACTGGTCATGGTGGAAGAGCGGAGCTGATGTGGTGTGCCAACTAGGATGGCTTCCATTTTTGGAGCTGTTCAGCTGAAGAAAGTTGAGCTTCATCCACGCCTCTATCTCCTCCAGGCAGGTGGTCAGTGTGGATGTTGACAGGGGGGCAGAAGAAGTGGGGGGTTGTAAGCTAAAAACAGCTATTTTGTGTAACTAAAAGTCATTTTTCCTTTCAACTGAGCAAAACAACAGCCTTGTAGACCGAAATGTCACCTTTCTGCAGGCCCACCTAGAAGTTTTTTAATTCACAAAATTAAGGTTTGCAGTCAAAATAACCTTAAAGGTCCCCCAACATGTCATCAAGTGCATAGCCAGTTAACCATTGCAAGCCATTTCAAATCAGTCTTTTGTGACAACATCAAGGGGAGGGATCACACCAAATAATGAAGGAACTGATTAACTGATTGCCTGAAGTTGCCTCTGGGCAGTCATTTGACTATATTAAGTCACAAAGAAAGAGATTTTGAAATGGCTCGCAATGGCCATGCACCAGTTGACATGATAGGGCATCTTCAAAGAATTCAACTTTTTTTTTCCTGATTTAATGGTCACCTCTAATTTCAGCCCACAAATTAGAAGTATTTAAGTGCTTTGAATTTGTACGTTGCTAAACTGCTGAACCAGCAGCTGTAATGTTGTGGGAAGGTGTTGGGGTGCTGGTTAGCGTCGGTGAGAAGAGACGTACGGTTGCCTCCGATGAGCGTCTCGATACGTTCCCTCCGGCGCTGCCGCAGACGATGCACCATAAACAGGAGGAGGGACAGGATGAGGAAGGATGAGATGCAGCTCACAATCAGTCTCATCCCACTGGCCATGGAGTCAAACAGACTGCCCCCATCTGAGAGAGGAAGTACCATAGATATCAGTGCCTCATCCTAATAGACTGCCCCCATTTGAGAGAGGAAGTACCATAGATATCAGCACCTCATCCTAACAGACTGCCCCTATCTGATACCGCTTTTCCACCGAGCTGGTTCCAGTGCTGGTTCGGAGCCAGAGCCCGACTTAGCACCAGTTCTTTGTTTCCCCACAGCCTAAGCACCAGCTCCAGCAGGGCTCGAAATTGTGACCGTTTTGGTCACATATGCGACCAAAGTTAACACTGTGTGACCTTTGAATTAAAATAGTCGCAACTGTGCGACCGCTTTTTCCCCCAGTTAAACGCCTCTTTTCCTGTACATTTGGTAGTCAGTAGGCATGCAAACCGCTGTTGCAGCTTGAATAGAGATGGGCGTGTGTCTCGGAGCAGTGCATGAATCTACTGGACATACCGCAGCTGGGCGCACCGGTATAAGAATGGAGCGCACCCAGTGTGTTCCCTCGAGCTGACAGTGACCATTCTGACCAATCAAAGGGGGAGCCTGACGTCCTAAACCTCAGTACAGATTCTAGAATGGTTAATATTAGACATCAATAACTCCATTTCGTGGTACTGAGAGTTACACACAAGATCTCTACACAAGATTTAGATGGAAAATGAAACGAAGAACAATAGAAGACTTTATTTTGGTACCTCAAACGTAAAAAAAAAAAAAAAAAAACCCGAGTCGGTAACAAAAGTTGCTGAAACTGAGAATCATGACAATGACTACAACGGTGATCTGACGAACAGGCGGCGAAATGAGTTTATTATTTTCGCAAACAGTGGCTTTGAAATTTTGAATGGCTGAGGTTATAAGAAGGTGAAGTGCACCGTGTTCGTTGTAAAGATAATGGCCCGGATCTCGCAGGTAACAGCGCGTTATCTACTGAGTCCCAACACTTTAAACGTGAAAGTCCCTCCAAACATGGAGAAAGCGCGAAACACAGATATTGCTGTGACAAATGTGCCTCAATGAGTAGGTCCGGTGATCTGTAAATTTTTGCTACCAATAAATATGCCGTCTCGCAGTTCTGCTAAAATCTTCGTCTCAGTTTCTTCACTCAAAACATAAGCAGCCTATCTGCAAAAATGATAAAAACACATTTTTTTCAGCGCGTCTTTCGACCTGTACACATTTATATATTTGCATGTACACGCTGGATGTTCCTGAAAATGCAGAAATTAGATGACAATGGCGTGCGCCATACATCTTAAAACAAACGTATCCAACTCATTATAACATCTGCTTATGTTATAATAAGCTAACAAATAGCAAAGTTACCTCTGTGGACTGATTCATATCACAATATTGAGGCGAAAACGAGGACTTTACGACTTTCCATCAGATCTACATTTAACCTTTACACAGTTGAAGATTTGATTCGGATCAGTGTGGAGGGTCCTCCTCTGGACATATTTGATGCCTCACAGGCAGTGAAGAGATGGATGGAAGGGCAGAGAGCCAGGGGACCAAATTTTAAATCCTGGCCTCAGGATATGGCATAAAGCCAATGTAGTGGAAACCTTTGTTAATCAATGAACTCAAGACTCTCATATTGTTTAATAACTGTCATTTGCTGGAGACAGTTGTATTGTTAATGTGGAGTTATATTGTAGTATTTTTAGACATAATTCCGAAATAGTTGGGACGAAGTGTAAATTGTGAATAAAATCAAAATGTAATGCCTTTCAGATCACATGAGCCAATATGTTCTTTACAATAGAACATAGATAACATTTTAAATGTTGAAACTGAATACATTTTACATTTTTATCCACAAAATGAGCTTATTCCAAATTTTCTGGCTGCAACAGGTCTCAAAAAAGTTGGGACACAGGCAAAAACAAGGGCTGAAAAAGCAATTAATATATAAGAGAATCAGCTGAAAAAACATTTAGCAAGTAATTACATTAACTGGCATCAGGTGTGTAACACGATTGGCTATAAAAGGGATGTCATAGAGAGGCTGAGTCTCTCAGAAGTAAAGATGGCCAGAGGCTCTCCAACCTGTGAAGGCTTGCCAAAAAAAAAAATTGTGGAATACTTTAAAAAAAAGTTCCTCAACGTCAAATTGCAAAGGCTTTGAAGGTCTCATCATCGACAGTGCATAACATCATCAAAAGATTCAGAGAAACTGGAAAAATCTCTGTGCTTAAGGGACAAGGCTGAAGACCTTTAGTGAATGCCCGTGATCTTCGGGGCTCAGACGCCACTGCATCACTCACCGGCATGATTCTGTCACTGACATCACTAAATGGGCCCAGGAATACTTAAATAAACCACTGTCTGTGAACAGAGTCCACCGTGCCATCCACAGATGCCACCGAAAACTCTGTCATGCAAAAAGGAAGCCATTGTTGAGCATGATCCAGAAGCACCACCGTGTTCTGTGGGCCAAGGCTCATTTAAAATGGACTGTAGCAAAGTGGCAAAGTGTCCTGAGGTCAGACGAGTCCAAATTTCACATTCTTGTTGGAAATCATGGGCGTCGTGTCCTCCGGGCTCAAGAGGAGAAAGACCACCCCTCCTGTTATCAGCGTTCAGTTCAAAAGCCAGCATCTCTGATGGTATGGGGATGCATTAGTGCATATGGTGTGGGACACTTGCATGTTTTAAAAAGCACCATGAATGCTGAAAGGTATATAAAGGTTTTAGAGCAACATATGCTCCCCTCCAGATGACTATTCCAGGGAAGGCCTTGTGTATTTCAGCAGGACAATGCAAAACCACATACTGCAGCTATTACAACAGCATGGCTTCGTAGTAGAAGAGTTTGTGTGCTGAACTGGCCTGCCTACAGTCCTGATCTTACACCAATTGAGAACACTTGGCACGTAATTAAATGAAAAGTCCGTCAAAGGAGACCCAAAACTCTCCAGCAGCTGGAAGCCTGTATTAAACAAGAGTGGGATCAAATTCCAAAGGCTAAACTGAAGAAACTTGTCTCCTCAATGCCCAGACGCCTCCACTCTGTGTTAAAAAGAAGAGCGGATGCTACACCATGGTAAACAGGCCCCTGTCCCAACTTTTTTGAGACCTGTAGCAGCCATCAAATTTGAATTGAGCTCATTTTGTGGATAAAATTGTAGAATTTCTCAGTTTCAACATTTGCCATGTTATCTCTGTTCTATTGTGAATAAAATACTGGCTGGTGTGATTTGAAAGTTCTTGCGTTTTGAATTTTATTCACAATTTACACTTTGTCCCAACCATTTTGGAATTGGGGTTATATATACACACACACACACACACACACACACACACACACACACACACACACTATAGGCCAAAAGTTTGGGGCCACCCTCAAAACACCTTGTTCTGCATTTCATTTCAGTTTATTGTGATTTAAGGGGCCGAGACAGTTTCAGTACGTCATACAGTCACGTTTCCAGCAAGGATTCAGGCTGAACAAGACATTTTTGTGAGACTTTGCTCAGACTTTAGATTCATCCAAACAGCCACCCTTAGCCTTGATCACTGCATCACAAATTCTTCGCATGTGATACAACATTTTCTTGAAGTATGCTGCTGGCAGTGATTCCCATGCAGATTTCAAGTGTACAATTTTAACACAAAGGCATTGGAACTCAATTATAAAACATTGTGGTCAGAGATAATCAGTCAAGACAGCTTTAAAATCTGGTCTGAGGTCTGGAATTCACCCAAAACCTATTGGCTTCCTATATTTCATGCACTGAAGTCATTTCATGTGCAAAAATAAGGACAGAACAGTTGATGTGTGATTTTTTACCCCTCGGCCAACTTTGGCCAGAGGGGTATTGCCGTCACCCTTTCGTCTGCCTGTCTGTCCATGACTTTGTCCAGGCCAATACTTAGCAACTATTGATGGTGCCTTTTCAAATTTGGTATGGTAACTCTCTGTGACCCATAGATGTGCAATGTCAGCTTTTTGTGGTGATATGACCTTTAACTTTGGCGCTGTGACCTTGACCTTGGAAATCTTGTCCAGGAAAATACTTAGCAACTATTGATGGTGCCTTTTCAAATTTGGTATGGTAACTCTCTGGGTCTCATTCATGAAACGTGAGCAGAGCGAATTTGTGTGTAAACTGTTCGTAGACGTAAATTTACGTGAATCTCGCATTCATCAACATTTTAGTAGCTCAGATCTGTTTGTAGATACTAACAAAATCTACACATGCTTTCGACCGTGTGTAGCGCTTGTGTAAATTTACGAACACATATAAATAATGCTTGTCGCTATTGTAAATTACAATTTTAATTCATATTGCGCTCTGTTACATAAATAATAGGCAGATGCCTTTGAAACACGTGATATAGCCTCAACATGACAAACGATTAAAAATATAACACATTTAGTTAAATTAGTTGGCAATTGGCAGGTTTAAGATCCAGATTAGGTTCATGTTTGTGAATGATCTATGTGAATCAACTCAATAGATTACACATTCTTTCTACATGTTGAATGATAAAAAAAAAAAAAAAACTAAACGAAGAGGCTATTAAGCCTGGCGGTGGTTCAGCGTGAAAGATCAGAGAGCGGGGCGGATTATAAAATGAAATCTCTTACTGGCCCATCTGCGGGGAAAATAGCAAAAGTGCTTCTCTGATCCGTCCCACCGTGGTGCGAATAGCAGAACTGCTTCTCTTGTCGGCCCTTTGTGGGGCAGATAGCCGATTTCTTTCCCCCAATTCAGCGCGCTGCGGGGCGAATAGCCACTTCCAAAAATAAAGGTGGAGGCATTTTGCTGTCTCCGTCAGGTATAATTCCTGACAGAGAG